>CM060411.1:38187838-40596501 GCA_030545235.1 Helianthus tuberosus | reverse complement strand
CTTGCCTCACTACCACCGAAACAAGCTTCCGCCATTGCACCACTTATCCTGTCACCTGCTTCTGCCGCAACACCACCAGCCGTGTCACCCGTTCCCACCATACCACCACAAACCGCTACCCAACCGCAACCAACAGTCCCTACACCAACACCAAGACAAGCTCCTTCTGTTGTACCAGCACAAGTTGTGAAAAGGGCATCATCACCCACACTGTCTGCAGCGAAAGCAACCCCAAACCTTGACTGGCGCCCACCGTGGGGCTTCACTAAAACTGCTCCGAATGCTTCTGGGAGAACCGAGTGGCGGCCACCGTGGTGCACCGCTAATGATCCGACTTAATCCTTGAGGACAAGGATTGTTTAAGTGGGGTGGAATGATGTGTGCCTGGCTGCATTATTTCCACTACATGCATAATAATAGGAGTGGGGTTTTCCACTTCTTCATGTTTCCCGTAATATTTAGTTAGTGGGTGTAGTTTGTTATTATATTTCCTACTTTATTGCTCTTGTAAGCCTATAAAATGGCATCTATCTTTTGAGTAAGATATGAATGAAGAATTATGAAAGTCTGATTATCCACTTTTGATTCTACTCTGGTTTCCTCCTTATTTTCTAGTGAGTTTCACCCACTCTACGGGTTATCTATCTCAAATCCGATTGGTACATAACACCTTCTTACACTTCTTACAATTAGAAGCCTTTGTAGAATAACTTGACCCATGTGTACCATGAAAAAAGCAAGAGAAGAATCCAAACATGTTTCTTTATAGCAACAAACTACATCAACATCCAACGGTACCAGGTCCATCACCAAACTTTTGATTATTGGTCATTAACAATAATAACAGAATCGTGTATGAGTTAAGATTATAAATAATAAAAATTGTGAATGGTTATCAGAAATTAGAATCGAAATCCAGACCTATACCTGATCTTCTTCCTGACTTCCTTATCACCTACAGAGAACGTAATCGAATCCTCACGATGCCGTCCCATCTCTCTGCTATGGATCCCTCTGGTTTTTTGTAGATGACTCAGACAATAGCAGGGTTGTTTATCTGTAAAGAACCCCCCCCCCCCCCCCCCCCCCCCACCCGACCTTTCTCTGTTTCTCTCTCTACAAACCCTGTTCATCAACATTAACACTGCCGGAGGACCATATCTAACGACATCGAAGTTTAAACGGTTATCTGCAAACTAATGTTCAATCAATATGTCTAGTTATACCATTGAAGGCAAGGGACTTACATTTTAGTGAGAGAAAGAACAGAGAATGCATAGAGAAGGCTGAAAGTTTTGACTTATAGAGAGAGAAACCACTCTTTAAAGTAATGGTTGGTGAGGTGTAAAGGAAAACTGTGTTGAACAGCCCACCATTTCATGAAACCAGGCCATAATTTATACAAAACCACCGTACAAACATAAGGGTGTAGGGAGTGGTTACACACTTGAAAGTAGTAAACTTCAAAATCAACCAATGAGAGTGTGCCACGTCATTCAGTCATAAGTGTTTAAATTATGTTGAAAAGTGCTGGCAATGGTTAGACACTTGGTGAAGTGGTAAACTTAAAAAAAAAAGGAAAAATGTGTGATTGGTTGAGATTGGCATGGACCCCACCCCACCACACACACTCTCTCATTCCCTCATTTCACCGCTTCGGCAATGAAACATCGAACGGGAATGAAACCGTGCGGCAACCATGGTTGGTGGTGGTGTTTACCGATCGGTAAACTCACTTTACCGATGGTTTAGACACCCACTCCGCATACCCTAACAACACAAAGTACAAGAAGCAATGCAGAGAAATGATGCAAATTAGAGTATTATATAATTAATAGGTTTTGGGTATATAGCTTGGTTTTGTGTTTGCGATTTTTATAGTGTATATAGCTTAAAGTATGAAACCTTGTTTTTTTATTTCTGGCATTTCTTATGAAAAGTGGCGCTTATCATTTACACCAACCGTAAAACTTAGGCAAAACCCACAAAACGACTAAAAAAGTATGTTCGGCATTTCAAGCTATCATTTACACCAACCGTAACCTTAGACGAACCCACAAAACGACTTAAAAAGTATGTTCGGCATTTCAAATTATCATATACACCAACCGAAAACTTTGACAAAACCCACAAAACGACTTAAAGTGAATGTTCGACATTTAAAACTATCATTTACACCAACCGAAAACTTAGACAAAAGCCCACAAAACGACTTAAAATGAGTGTTCTACATTTCAAGCTATCATTTACATCAATCGTAAACTTAAAAAAAAAAAAAAAACTCACAAAACGACTTAAAAAGAATGTTCAACATTTCAAATTATCATTTACACCAACCGTAAGTGTAACAACTGTGCTTGTAATCACTATGAACAGTTCCATTATCAATAAAACAATGTTATTTGATCCCAATGTTTGTTTGATTGTGTTTTACATTTTTCATGTTTTGACTTTTATGTAATTTCAAACTCTACATCGCTTTCTGGAGAGTTATACGCAAACTAGTGCGTAAACGTACTCAGTTTAATGCGAGAAATACTCTGGAACATCAACATATACTCAACATACCTTAAATAACCTTTACATAACTTAGAAATAAGTTTTGAAGGCTTTGGTATGGCAAAAACAAGTTAATTCGCTTACAGGGACTAAATATGACAAACTGCGAAAGTATGTCGATTTGAACTGTAACGAACATTCCGGAACATAACCATAAGTTAAACACACCTTAAATATCCTTGACATAGCTTAGAAATAGGCTTTGAGGGGTTCGGTGTGCTAAAATAAACTTTTGGGACATTCAGGGACTAAAAGTGTCAAAAAGTGCACAAGTTTGCATTTTCGCGCATAACTTACGTTCTGAATACATCTGGACATCCAAAAATTTATGTAAGCATGACTACATTATATTTTAGTGTTCGCCTTAAGAAAAATCCATTCGTTTCGTCTTTTGGATCGTTTTTCGCGCTTATGCGCATTTCGTCGTAATTAAGCGAACATCGCGTTCGTACGACCAAACGAACCATCATCCGACCTATTTTTGAACATGTTTCATGTCCACAATGTTTAGGCAACATTTTAGGGCCTTAAAGATGGCTTTACGGGCCTTGGAAGTGTCGGAAATGCCTTGAAACACGTGCAGGGACCAAACATGTAACTTTTGAAACTTTCTGAAACAGGTGTGGCAGTCGCGTAGCGCGAGCCCTAGGGCTCTACCTGTCGCGCTACGCGAGTGAGTGATCTGGGCCAGATTCAATGTTTAATCACAAGTTGCAGCCACTTTAATCCTCCACCACATGTTTGCAACTTGCTTAATCACTAAGATTAGGAACATATGTGGCTCCATAACCTTTGTGACAAGTGTACGCACGAGATTAAGGCACGATAATCGACAAACGATCCTAACGGTGGTGCATATCCTATAAATACCCATCCACCCTCAACCCCAAAACCCACAAATCTGATTGGGAAAGCTCTAAGTTGGAACCTTCGTTTCATACCTGAGCTATTTTGATCTGGGTTAGCTTTCGGGGACCCTTCGTAAGTATTCTTTCGTTCTTCTATCGCTTTCGAGTCCGAAAGTCAAACTTTGTTTGACTTTCTGCATTGACCAGTTTATGGTCGATGCAAAGTTCGGTTGAACTTCATAACGTGAGCGTGATCACGATGGTTATAGTCCCTAGTGACTATACCTACTGATTACCACGTTATCTAGGCTCAGTGACGAGCCGTAGTTTCGGGCAGAATACGTATTCTTGGGTATTTTGTAACCAAACTACTCTTAGGTATCACAACCGTTTGTTGTGATACCAAACCTATTTTCTAAACTTAGTTAAGCATGTTTTAACATGCTTAACTCGTCACTTTTAGTTTAGTGCTTATATAGGGTCGTAAGGTAAGCGATCTAAACAATCGCTTATACTTTCGAACCCGACCCAGTTTGGTCGATCATTAGGATCCGACCAAATACCTTAGGTGACCATAGTGTAGGGAATAACCTTCCGAGGTTATACCTTATGGTCACGACGTGTAAGTAGTTGTATGATAGGTAGTTTATATGCCTTAGGTAAATTACCAGAATACCCTTTTCATACATAATTGGTAATTTAACATATGTAACCTAAACTTTTGTCACATAACTGATTATGTAACATGTTTAGGCATATAATACTTGTCATAGGACTAGTTAGGCGGTCCGAACGCGTTTCACGCGCACGACACGTTAAAGTAGCATAAGCTTCCTAAACGGGTCGTAATGGGTCGTAAACAATTACGTTAAGTTTCATTTAGCATGTAGGCTTTGTTAAACCATATCACGTGAGTTCCAACACTCATTTGGTTTACAAACCCTAATGCTACCCAGTCTTCCGATTTAGGTCCGGTTTATTAATATAGTTACCTATATTAGGTGCCGGTTGATATTCCGAGATCTATAGCATTACTTGGTGGTTATCTTTTGACAACTGAGCAATCTCAAGTGAGTACATAGACCCCTCTTTTACTGTTTTCCAAACTGTTTTGGGGTGGAACACATGTGCCTACTTGTTACTTTCATGCTTTCCTGTTTTCACATCATATACATGCTATGTTCGTTAGTACATTATAGTACATGATTTCATTACATTTCATGCTAGGTATGCCCATTGTGTGCATTACTTGGTACATCGTTTTACATGACATTTCATGCTAGGTATGCCCATTGTGTGCATTACTTGGTACATCGTTTTACATGACATTTCATGCTAGGTATGCCCATTGTGTGCATTACTTAGTACATCGTTTTACATGACATTTCACGCTATGTATGTTCATTTGATTACATACTTAGTGCATTGTTTTTCACATGCTCACATTTTGTTATGACATTTGGTTTGTTTACATGGGACAATATATCCATTAACATTAGCTACGCCGTTCGTTAGTAGGTAGTGGTACCATAGGAATTGACAACTCCCGTTCCGGACATCCCAGGGTAAGGGGACAGAAAGGAATGACCGAATTCGTTGACATTTAGACAGATAGACCTTTAATTTGTTTAAAGGGTTATCACCACAGTCGCCAGGCTTGGATGTATGCATATTCACAATACCACATAAATGTTCATATTAAATAGTTGCATGCATTTACACAAGACGTAGCTTTGATTTAAACCAAGTTTTACTTCAATACTTTGTTTTCGTGCATATGGTTTAGTTGAGACATTTCACTTGCCATACATGACATTTTGACATAAACATTTGACATGGATATTTGACATAGACATTTGACATGGATATTTGACATAGACATTTGACATGATTCACATCTTGACATGGATACTTTGACATAGACATTTTACATTGTTTGGTTTGGTTTGATTAAGTGATTAAGTAACGATGTGTGTGTAATATGATACAAGCATGGTGGATACGCCGCTGGTACTTCCTATATATAAGTGTTTGTATGGTATTACATATCGTAGCGTTATTTGAATCATTTCAGTTTGATACATATAACATTTTATACAAATAACATACTTTTCACAAGACATTGATTTACAAACAACTTATCTTATACAAACACATTTTTACATGATTATTTATTTAACCTGACAATTACTTATACATATCATCTGATCTTATTGTTTTCAAATGATTTACAATACAAAGCAAAGTACGGGGTTCATGATTAAACATTTTCTTAAACTCAAGTCATGAATCCTATTTTCACAAAACCTATGTATCTCACAGGCATTTTTATGCTGACGTACCTATTTTCACATGTGTTTTCAGGTGCTTTTCCATAGGATGTTGTTCATGATACTAGGGCGGACCTGTGCCTTAGAGACTTTAAAAGAAGATAGACTATGTTTAATTATGTTCTGAACTCTTTAATTACCTGTTTGAACCAATGTAACACCTTTGTTTTTAAATAAAATACAACTTTGTTTGCCTTGGATTTGAAACAATTAATTCTGTCGCAACACGCCCCGATGTTTCCGCCGCGCTTTGTTGTTTTACGCGGTCGGGGTGTGACAGAAGAGTTGGTATCAGAGCCAATGGTTATAGGGAATTAGGGTATTAGTAATGCTTTGACCTAGACTATAACTTTTCTAGGAACCTAACACAAGTTATCTTGTGTTTAGATCTTAAAACATGTACATCACCTATCCTTAGGTGATTAACAAAACAAGGAACCAAAATTTTTTTTCGAAACGATTTTTGAAAAACAATCATCTGTTTTTGAATAAATTTTTACAAGGTTTTGAACCCTCAATTATAAGGTTTTGAACCCTCTGTTTTATGGTTTTGAACCCTTTTCAAGTTTGGTTTTTGGCCTTGTGCCTTCAAATTTTCAAAATCCCGTCAAACGTTTTGGGTTTTAAATAATGTGAACGTGTGCAAACTGGAAGGGTGAATGCCTGTATTCTGAGTTTTCTGTCTAGGCAAGCACTTCGTATACATCTCAACCAGACGCAGAGACCAGTTGTGCTTACCTGGGAATTCTTGGGATGAGTGTTCACTTATAGGCGAGCATGTCTTCATTATACATTATTTCTGATCCATTTACTTTGATTAGTCACTGTGTGTCGTTTGTTTGCTCTGTGATACGGACGAATGATCACCATCTTTGCTGTTTGCAATTCTTGTTTTTATCATCTTATTCTTTTCATCCAATCATCTCACTCGTTTCTTTTCATGTTTCCTCTTTTAGAATGCCTCCTAGACGCGAAAATCCGATAGCAACTGCCGAACTGGCAGAAATCATTTCAGAGCAGATGGCTGCTCAATTTCCAAATCTCTTTGCTCTGTGGAACCAGGCCAACAACAACAACAATGTTCCATGCAAGTACAAGGATTTTAACCAGGCTAAACCACTCAAGTTTAGTGGTTCTGAGGGAGCGACCGGGCTTCTTCAGTGGTTCGAGAGCATAGAGAATACTTTTCGCCATGTGCAGTGTCCGGATAATCGCAAGGTCGAGTTCTCCTCGAGCGTATTTCAGAAGAGGGCTTTGACATGGTGGAACGGGGTTATGAGAGACCAGGGTGCTGAAGTTGCTCTCGCACAGACATGGGCTGAACTTAGAGCCCTTATGATGAGGGAATTCTGTCCTCGTCATGAGCAACGAGCGTTGGAGAAGGAGTTTGATGAGTTGAAGCAAGATAGTGGTGAACACAGGGCTTATACTGATCGGTTTGAAGAATTGAGTCTGCTTTGCCCAACAATGGTCACCCCACTCGACAAGGCTATCGAGAGATACATCGATGGTCTACCTGACACGGTACAAGACATTCTTACTGGTAGTGAACCTGCCACACTTCGTCAGGCGATCGAGTTATCAGCGACGTTGACTGAGTCGCACATTAGAAAGGGAAAGCTACACAGGAAGGGTGACAAGGGCAAGAAGCAGTCGGCTGACAAGGAAGATAGCAAGAAAGGTCAAAACGGAAATGGAAAGAACTCTGGTTCTTCAAAGAGGGCAAAGAAGCGTAAGGCTTCCCAAAATTTTGCTATCACTGCCCAAGCTAATCAGGCAGCTCCCAACCAACCTGCACAGCCTCCAGCGAAGAAACCCTATTCAGGGAATGCACCTTTGTGCAATAGATGCAACAGTCATCACCAGCCACAATTTCCATGCCGTTTCTGTACTAACTGTGGGAAATCAGGCCATCTCGCCAATGTTTGTCGATCTGCTCAGAATCCCGCGGTTCAAAACCCGGCTCAACAAGTTGCTCAGCCTCCTGCTCCGCAACAGGGTCAAGCTGCACGACCACAATATCCACCAGGTGCTTGTTACAATTGTGGGGATCTGACCCACTATAGGAATCGGTGCCCAAGACTAGTCAACCAGAACCAGAACCAGAACCAGAATCCGGCTCCGGCTCGAGGCCGAGTTTTTAACATGAATGCCCAAGAGGCACAGGCTGACGATAATGTGGTGAACGGTACGTTCTTTATTAATAATCAGCCTGCATCTGTTCTTTTCGATTCTGGTGCCGATAAGAGTTTCGTGTCTTTGTCTTTTGAGCAAATGCTTCACGTGTCTAGAACGAAACTAGGCAAATCTTTGACAGTAGAGGTTGCAAATGGTGAACCCATTATTCTTGATTCTGTTCTTCACAACTGCCAGTTGAATCTTAACGACCATCTTTTCCCTATTGACCTCACGCCTATGCAACTTGGAAGCTTCGACGTTATTGTGGGAATGGATTGGTTATCCAAGCATCACGCAGAGATAGTTTGTTCTAAGAAGATTGTTCGTGTGCCGCTTTCGACAGGCGAGATCCTGCAAGTTCAAGGTGAGAAGCCTATCGGTGGTCTCAGACTCATGTCTTGTTTTAAAGCTCGGAAGTATCTACAGAAGAACTATGTGGCTTTCTTAGCACATGTTACAGAAGATAAAGGCAAGGGTAAGTCTATTTCAGATATTCCTGTCGTTCGGGATTATTCTGAAGTGTTCCCTGAAGATTTACCTGGTCTACCTCCAGCACGCCAAGTCGAGTTCCGCATTGATCTCGTACCTGGTGCAAACCCCATTGCCAGAGCTCCATATCGTCTTGCCCCGTCTGAGATGCAAGAGTTGTCTAAACAGCTTCAGGAGCTCTCTGACAAAGGTTTTATACGTCCTAGTTTTTCACCTTGGGGTGCTCCCGTTCTTTTTGTCAAGAAGAAGGATGGATCCTTTAGGATGTGTATCGATTATCGTGAGCTTAACAAGCTTACCATCAAGAATCGATATCCTCTACCTCGCATCGACGACCTCTTTGATCAGTTACAAGGTGCTTCTTATTTTTCGAAGATTGATCTGCGATCTGGATATCATCAACTTCGGGTGCAAGAAGAAGACATTCCGAAGACAGCATTCCGTACTCGTTATGGACATTACGAGTTCACAGTCATGCCATTCGGTTTGACTAATGCTCCTGCTGTTTTCATGGACTTAATGAATAGGGTCTGCAAACCTTATTTGGATCAGTTCGTCATTGTTTTTATTGACGATATCTTGATTTACTCTAAGACGCGAGCTGATCACGAGCAGCATCTTCGTCTTACTCTGGAACTCCTGAAGAAAGAGCAACTTTTCGCCAAATTCTCCAAGTGCGAATTTTGGCTTAAGGAAGTTCAATTTTTGGGACACATTATCAACGAACGAGGTGTTCATGTAGATCCCTCCAAGATCAGTGCGATTAAGGATTGGGATACACCTTCTACTCCTACTGAAGTTCGTTCATTTCTTGGTCTAGCGGGTTATTATCGCCGCTTCATTGAAAACTTCTCGAAAATTGCAGTTCCTCTAACTGCTCTAACTCAGAAGAAAATGCCCTTTTATTGGGGAATCAAACAAGAGGAAGCTTTTCAACACCTGAAGCAGAAGCTTTGCGATGCGCCTGTTCTATCATTGCCTGAGGGTGATGATGATTTTGTCGTGTATTGTGATGCATCGAAATTGGGTCTTGGCTGTGTTCTTATGCAAAGGAACAAAGTCATAGCTTATGCATCGAGGCAGTTGAAGATACATGAGAAGAACTACACCACTCATGATCTTGAGTTGGGTGCAGTTGTCTTTGCTCTCAAGATCTGGAGACACTACTTGTACGGTACAAAATGTGTGGTTTTCACTGACCACAAAAGTCTTCAGCATATCTTCAACCAGAAAGAACTCAACATGAGACAGCGACGTTGGGTTGAGCTTTTAAACGACTATGATTGCGAAATTCGCTACCATCCGGGTAAGGCGAATGTCGTAGCTGATGCATTGAGTCGTAAGGAACGTACTAAGCTTCATTGTGTACGTGTTCAATCTGTTATTCAAGCTCGATCCGATATTCAAGAACGCATTTCTCAAGCTCAGCAATCCTGTGTTTCGCAAGGTTTAATGGATAAGGAATTTCCCTATCACATAACACCTGCTCTGGAACTGAAGGACAATGGATCATATTACTTCATGGACCGTTTATGGGTCCCAAGCCAGGATGATATTCGTACCTTGCTTATGGATGAAGCCCATAAGTCTCGTTATTCCATTCATCCGGGCTCAGATAAAATGTATAAGGATCTTCGTATTCACTATTGGTGGCCTGGTATGAAGAAAGACATTGCCTTATACGTATCCAAATGCCTTACTTGTCTAAAGGTTAAGGCTGAACATCAGCGTCCATCTGGTTTATTGGAGCAACCAGAGATCCCAGTTTGGAAATGGGAAAACATTACTATGGATCTTGTTACCAAACTCCCGCGCACAAAGAAAGGTCATGATGCCATCTGGGTAGTCGTTGATCGTCTTACAAAGTCAGCACATTTCTTGCCAATCCGCGAGGATTTTCCTACTGACAGACTTGCTCAAATCTATGTAGATGAAATTGTAGCTCGACATGGTGTTCCTTTGAACATCATTTCTGACAGAGATGCTCGTTTCACTTCACACTTTTGGAGAACCATGCAATCTGCTATGGGGACCCAACTTAATCTAAGCACAGCTTATCATCCGCAAACGGATGGTCAATCTGAGAGAACAATCCAGACTCTGGAGGATATGCTAAGAGCTTGTGTGATCGATTTTGGTGGTAGCTGGGATTCACATCTTAAATTGATTGAATTCTCCTACAACAACAGTTATCACACTAGCATCGGAATGGCTCCTTTCGAAGCTCTCTATGGTCGAAAATGTCGTTCACCAGTCTGCTGGAATGAGATTGGCGAGGCTCAACTTACTGGACCTGCCCTCATTTTAGAGACAACTGACAAGGTCAAGAAAGTTCGTGATAACCTTCAGGCAGCTAGAAACCGTCAGAAGATTTACGCGGACCCAAAACGCAAAGCCTTTGAATTTCAAGTCGGTGATCGTGTATTACTTAAGGTCTCACCTTGGAAAGGTGTGATCAGATTTGGAAAGAAAGGAAAACTTGCACCTAGATACGTTGGACCATTCAAGATCGTCGAAAGAATCGGAAAGGTAGCCTACAGACTTGAGTTACCTCCTGAACTGGGAAATGTTCATCCAACTTTTCACGTGTCCAATCTCAAGAAGTGTACAGCTGATGAGAACTTCTCCATACCGCTTGACGAAATTCGTGTTGGCAAAACACTGAAATTTGTTGAGAAGCCAGTGGAAATCATGGAACGTGAAGTCAAGTGGCTTAAACGCAAGCGCATTCCTTTGGTCAAAGTTCGCTGGGAAGCTAAACGTGGACCCGAGTTTACTTGGGAACGCGAAGATCAAATGAAGGCGAAATATCCACATCTTTTTCCACGAGTTTCCTCTAAATAAATTTCGGGACGAAATTTCCACAAGTAGAGGAGACTGTAACAACTGTGCTTGTAATCACTATGAACAGTTCCATTATCAATAAAACAATGTTATTTGATCCCAATGTTTGTTTGATTGTGTTTTACATTTTTCATGTTTTGACTTTTATGTAATTTCAAACTCTACAT
The DNA here is from genome assembly GCA_030545235.1 of Helianthus tuberosus. NCBI lineage: Eukaryota > Viridiplantae > Streptophyta > Magnoliopsida > Asterales > Asteraceae > Helianthus > Helianthus tuberosus. The sequence continues at coordinate 40,585,086 of CM060411.1, read as the reverse complement.
CGCTTTCTGGAGAGTTATACGCAAACTAGTGCGTAAACGTACTCAGTTTAATGCGAGAAATACTCTGGAACATCAACATATACTCAACATACCTTAAATAACCTTTACATAACTTAGAAATAAGTTTTGAAGGCTTTGGTATGGCAAAAACAAGTTAATTCGCTTACAGGGACTAAATATGACAAACTGCGAAAGTATGTCGATTTGAACTGTAACGAACATTCCGGAACATAACCATAAGTTAAACACACCTTAAATATCCTTGACATAGCTTAGAAATAGGCTTTGAGGGGTTCGGTGTGCTAAAATAAACTTTTGGGACATTCAGGGACTAAAAGTGTCAAAAAGTGCACAAGTTTGCATTTTCGCGCATAACTTACGTTCTGAATACATCTGGACATCCAAAAATTTATGTAAGCATGACTACATTATATTTTAGTGTTCGCCTTAAGAAAAATCCATTCGTTTCGTCTTTTGGATCGTTTTTCGCGCTTATGCGCATTTCGTCGTAATTAAGCGAACATCGCGTTCGTACGACCAAACGAACCATCATCCGACCTATTTTTGAACATGTTTCATGTCCACAATGTTTAGGCAACATTTTAGGGCCTTAAAGATGGCTTTACGGGCCTTGGAAGTGTCGGAAATGCCTTGAAACACGTGCAGGGACCAAACATGTAACTTTTGAAACTTTCTGAAACAGGTGTGGCAGTCGCGTAGCGCGAGCCCTAGGGCTCTACCTGTCGCGCTACGCGAGTGAGTGATCTGGGCCAGATTCAATGTTTAATCACAAGTTGCAGCCACTTTAATCCTCCACCACATGTTTGCAACTTGCTTAATCACTAAGATTAGGAACATATGTGGCTCCATAACCTTTGTGACAAGTGTACGCACGAGATTAAGGCACGATAATCGACAAACGATCCTAACGGTGGTGCATATCCTATAAATACCCATCCACCCTCAACCCCAAAACCCACAAATCTGATTGGGAAAGCTCTAAGTTGGAACCTTCGTTTCATACCTGAGCTATTTTGATCTGGGTTAGCTTTCGGGGACCCTTCGTAAGTATTCTTTCGTTCTTCTATCGCTTTCGAGTCCGAAAGTCAAACTTTGTTTGACTTTCTGCATTGACCAGTTTATGGTCGATGCAAAGTTCGGTTGAACTTCATAACGTGAGCGTGATCACGATGGTTATAGTCCCTAGTGACTATACCTACTGATTACCACGTTATCTAGGCTCAGTGACGAGCCGTAGTTTCGGGCAGAATACGTATTCTTGGGTATTTTGTAACCAAACTACTCTTAGGTATCACAACCGTTTGTTGTGATACCAAACCTATTTTCTAAACTTAGTTAAGCATGTTTTAACATGCTTAACTCGTCACTTTTAGTTTAGTGCTTATATAGGGTCGTAAGGTAAGCGATCTAAACAATCGCTTATACTTTCGAACCCGACCCAGTTTGGTCGATCATTAGGATCCGACCAAATACCTTAGGTGACCATAGTGTAGGGAATAACCTTCCGAGGTTATACCTTATGGTCACGACGTGTAAGTAGTTGTATGATAGGTAGTTTATATGCCTTAGGTAAATTACCAGAATACCCTTTTCATACATAATTGGTAATTTAACATATGTAACCTAAACTTTTGTCACATAACTGATTATGTAACATGTTTAGGCATATAATACTTGTCATAGGACTAGTTAGGCGGTCCGAACGCGTTTCACGCGCACGACACGTTAAAGTAGCATAAGCTTCCTAAACGGGTCGTAATGGGTCGTAAACAATTACGTTAAGTTTCATTTAGCATGTAGGCTTTGTTAAACCATATCACGTGAGTTCCAACACTCATTTGGTTTACAAACCCTAATGCTACCCAGTCTTCCGATTTAGGTCCGGTTTATTAATATAGTTACCTATATTAGGTGCCGGTTGATATTCCGAGATCTATAGCATTACTTGGTGGTTATCTTTTGACAACTGAGCAATCTCAAGTGAGTACATAGACCCCTCTTTTACTGTTTTCCAAACTGTTTTGGGGTGGAACACATGTGCCTACTTGTTACTTTCATGCTTTCCTGTTTTCACATCATATACATGCTATGTTCGTTAGTACATTATAGTACATGATTTCATTACATTTCATGCTAGGTATGCCCATTGTGTGCATTACTTGGTACATCGTTTTACATGACATTTCATGCTAGGTATGCCCATTGTGTGCATTACTTGGTACATCGTTTTACATGACATTTCATGCTAGGTATGCCCATTGTGTGCATTACTTAGTACATCGTTTTACATGACATTTCACGCTATGTATGTTCATTTGATTACATACTTAGTGCATTGTTTTTCACATGCTCACATTTTGTTATGACATTTGGTTTGTTTACATGGGACAATATATCCATTAACATTAGCTACGCCGTTCGTTAGTAGGTAGTGGTACCATAGGAATTGACAACTCCCGTTCCGGACATCCCAGGGTAAGGGGACAGAAAGGAATGACCGAATTCGTTGACATTTAGACAGATAGACCTTTAATTTGTTTAAAGGGTTATCACCACAGTCGCCAGGCTTGGATGTATGCATATTCACAATACCACATAAATGTTCATATTAAATAGTTGCATGCATTTACACAAGACGTAGCTTTGATTTAAACCAAGTTTTACTTCAATACTTTGTTTTCGTGCATATGGTTTAGTTGAGACATTTCACTTGCCATACATGACATTTTGACATAAACATTTGACATGGATATTTGACATAGACATTTGACATGGATATTTGACATAGACATTTGACATGATTCACATCTTGACATGGATACTTTGACATAGACATTTTACATTGTTTGGTTTGGTTTGATTAAGTGATTAAGTAACGATGTGTGTGTAATATGATACAAGCATGGTGGATACGCCGCTGGTACTTCCTATATATAAGTGTTTGTATGGTATTACATATCGTAGCGTTATTTGAATCATTTCAGTTTGATACATATAACATTTTATACAAATAACATACTTTTCACAAGACATTGATTTACAAACAACTTATCTTATACAAACACATTTTTACATGATTATTTATTTAACCTGACAATTACTTATACATATCATCTGATCTTATTGTTTTCAAATGATTTACAATACAAAGCAAAGTACGGGGTTCATGATTAAACATTTTCTTAAACTCAAGTCATGAATCCTATTTTCACAAAACCTATGTATCTCACAGGCATTTTTATGCTGACGTACCTATTTTCACATGTGTTTTCAGGTGCTTTTCCATAGGATGTTGTTCATGATACTAGGGCGGACCTGTGCCTTAGAGACTTTAAAAGAAGATAGACTATGTTTAATTATGTTCTGAACTCTTTAATTACCTGTTTGAACCAATGTAACACCTTTGTTTTTAAATAAAATACAACTTTGTTTGCCTTGGATTTGAAACAATTAATTCTGTCGCAACACGCCCCGATGTTTCCGCCGCGCTTTGTTGTTTTACGCGGTCGGGGTGTGACAGTAAGCTTAGACAAAACGACTTAAAAACAATGTTCGACATTTCAAGCTATCATTTACACAAACCGTAAACTTAGACAAAACCCACAAAAGGACTTACAAAGAATGTTCCACATTTCAAGCTATCATTTACGCTAACCCTAAAATTAGACAAAACCTACAAAAATACTTAAAAACAATGTTTATCATTTCAAGCTATTATTTGCACCAAACTTAAACTTATACAAAACCCACAAAACGACTTAAAAAGAATGTAAAAATACCTCAAAACAACTCGTGAGATTTAAACTTCTTGACACAACTTCGACTTCAAGATGTTCGATCAGTTCTTGCTCCGTTGGATCAAATTTCATCTCCTGCTAGTAGACCCATCCAATCATATTAATTAATATTAATACATCTTCACAAGATTAAGGATCCTATAAAAAGGGTTAATAGTGTGAGAAGTGTAGGATATAATATGGTGTTGACATGTGTCCTTCAATTTAATTAATTAAAAAGGGTAATAATGTAATTTACTTCATATGGTGTTGACATGTGTCTTTCAATTTAATAAATTAAAAAGGGCAATAATGTAATTTACTTCAGAGTTCAATTAATTGATAAAATAATTTTTGTAACCTCCAATGAGTTATTTTAGTTTAGTGATATAATTATATTTTTTTAAAAAGATTTACGAATTCAGTTTTATATACGAACTCAGTTTTATATACGAACTCAGAGATTTTATAAATCATTATCTTTTGATTCATAGAGATCGAAGGAAATTACAGTTCCTATTTTTTTGAATCATCAGTTCGTAATTTTTAATTCACAGGTATAAAACATCATACGAATTCCAAAAGACACCACACCTTGAATCCAATACAGTCATAATGTTTTTTTATCTGGAATGATTTTTATTATTTTGAAAGTATAAAACACTATTCATATTCTAAAAACACCACGACTTGAATCGTAATACAGTCATGGTGTTTTAACATCTGGAACGATTGCATTGCACATTATGTGTGGTGTTTTACACCTACAATTCCTGTAGATCTTTTTCGTATGGTGTTTTAAACCTTCATTCCAGTATGCGTTCTTCGTATGTTCTTCGTATGGTGTTTTACACCTACATTCCAGTAGTTGTTATTATAATGGTGTTTTATACCTGCATTCCAGTATATATTCTTCGTATGGTGTTTTAAACCTGCATTCTAGTATGCTTCATATCATGTTATACATAATTTTTTTCTCTATATAAATATAGCAATATGGTACTCATATTAAAGATAAAAAAACTCGTTATTATGGTGTAATTTTTTTAAAAAACCTTTACGTATAAAAAGTTATTAACGTTCAAAAAAGATTGGTGGAACTTGCATCTGAATTAAAGTTGATGGCAGTTTCTTTATTTAAACAGTATAATATAAAACGATACTATTACCCCTAATCTAGCCAAATTAGTCAAAAAATAAAATAAAATATAGTTTACATTTTAAGCCCCTTTTGATCTCAACCATTAACTACAAGATTTAAGGGCTTAAAACACTTCTTACACTTCTCACAAAACCACAATTTTTTACACTAACCCCACCCTCTCTACAAATTAGTTAGTAATATAAAAATTCCAGAAAATAATCAAGAAAATTATAAAATCCTTTTTGAGTTCTTGCGAGAAAATAGAAAAACATACCGAAACTAATTAATTTGGTGTTATATATATATATATACATATATATATACATAGGGGGGTGGATCATGAGAAAACTAGTTTAAATGAGAAAACCAAAAAACTAACTAAAAAAGCCTAAAAAAAACCTAAAAAACATACCAATTTTTTTTTTACAATTTTTTATATAAAAATCGCTACTTTTTATATATGGAAAAAAAATTTCAATTTTTTTTTGTTGTACTGCACATGTGCACTAATACAGAAAGCCTAAACCACTTAACCCACCCCCCACCGACACCCCCCAAAAACCTAAACCCCCCACCCCCCCCCCACCCCCCCCCAAAAACCTAAATTCACCCTCCCACCAAAAGCCTAACCCCCCACCCCCCAAAAACCTAAACCCCCCACCCCCCCACCCTCTCGAAAACCTAAAACTAAACCCTAAACATAAACCTGAAAAAAACCTAAACCTCCCCACCCCCACCCCCCAAAAACCTAAACCCCCCCCTCCCCCCCCCCCCACACCCAAAAACCTAATCCTAATCCTAAACCTCCAAAAAAAACTAACCCTAAAAGCTAAACTAGACTCAAAAAGCTAATTTTAAGCATGTAATGCAATTGTAGTACATGTTATATTGCATATGTGCACTGCTATAATAATAGTATTGAAAAAAAGACGACACCATAAATCTTTTTTTATGTCTTAAAAAATATGCTCGAATATACTTGAATGAAAGATACAAAAATTTGTGATCTTATGGTGCCATTTTTGTTTTAAAATTATAATGTATGGAGAAATGGGAAATGTTTGAAAAGTTATATATTTTTTTTTTCAATTTTACCCCTCCTTCATTAAAAGTCCCCCCTCCTTCATTAAAAGTCTCCCCCCTCCTTTTTAGTGGATTTTAGTTAGTTTTCTAGTTTTCTCATTTATATCTAGTTTTCTCATGATCCTCTCCCTATATATATATATATATATATATATATATATATAGTTGAGGAATTCAAGACTCTACACAAGTTATATTCTTTTTAATTAATTCTAGATTATTTTTCAAACACTAATAAGGATATATAACCTTTTTTTTAATTCTAAATTTTATTCACACCGCACACCCCCAAACACAGGGGCAACCACAAAAAAAAAAGAAACCAACGATTACATTATATCAAATTTACACCACTTCTCCCATGATATCGTTCTATCTTTCGATCTATTTCTATACCATAAATACCCAAGGGACTTTATATCTTGAGCGATCTTTTCGAATTTAACCTCTGAGTTCAAGAACCTTTTATCGTTCCGCGTCTTCCATAGGACCCAACATGCTACCATAATAATACCTTTAAGAATATATTACCTTAACCCAAATCTGAACCATATTCCAGATGACCGGCACACCATCTTCAACCTAGGCACCACATCGCCATCTAAACCACATCACCATGTTCGATTGTTCTAATTTTCGAAGATGACGTCACCGGTGGTGTAACCCCTAGTGCCTCCAGAAAGACTAGACCACCATGTTCGATTGTTTAGATCTTGGGGTTGAACGAAACTATCTAAACGACGTGTTCTGTTGTGACACCGGAAAAACCGTAGTGTAACCCCCACACCCGCCATGTCCTACTATGACGCCGTTGCTGCTCACGGTGGCCGACGGCCATTATTCTCCTAGATCTCTCTCTCTCTCTCTTAACGGCAAAGACAATAAATCCATTCATCGTTTTTTTTTTGGACCGGCTCTTATTTTCTTTAAGCTTTGAGATTGAATGGTTAGATAATAGAGATAATAGAGAATAGAGAGAACGGTGCTACTAAATACACCCTTGTTTACTTGTTACACCCCCTCATCTCACAAACTTGGGTGTGGGGCCCACCATTTTTCCCATCACACGGGGGTGTGTTACAAGGTGGTGTATTTAGACACACCTTAGCGAGAATGGAGAATTTAAAGAAGAGAGAATGGTCTAATATTGAGATCCGTTTTTTAATAAAGAGAAGAGAGAGAGTAGGGGTGCCAGGTAGGTTAAGTTACCATATTACCCTTTTGATTTTTATTTGATTGTCGCGTTGTGTCAAATTACTATAGGCTGAAGTGAGTTCTCAGATTCTCGCATCTGGATAGAGTTTTCTCTTGATCTCTATCATATATATATATATATAAATATATATATATACATATATATATATACATATATATATACATATATATATATATATATATGGGTGGGTTAACATACAATATTCCTTAACGTACGATGCGTATAAGTTACAATTACGCACGTTATTAAACTCAAAATACTAATCACGCATGTTGAAAAACTATACATCACGCATGTACAAAATCAGAAATCACGCATGCTATAAAAACCTAATCACACATGTTATAAAACTAATTACGGATGTTATAAATTCATCTCGTACGTATTGTACGTTAAGGGATATTGTATTTTACACTTTCACTAAATATATAAGGGAAGGTTTAAATGAGAAGACTAAATATTGTGAGAACCAAGAGAACTAAGGAAAAAACCACGAGAACTTGGTCAAAGACAATTGAAATTCAAAATTAGCTTTTACACTTATTATTATTATTCAAAAACAATTTTAGAAATTAAATTTACACATTTAAATTTAAATTTACGTGAATTCGTAAATAAAGAAAATTTACATATGTGTAAAAAAGCTAATAAGAGTGATTTTGAGAGTAAAAATGAATTATTTTATGTTGTAATTTTTTTATGTTATATTTTAGTAACGCTGATTTTTGTATTAAAAAAATTAGTTTTAATTAGTTTTTTATTCGTTCTCATGGTTATCATGATATTTAGTGTTCTGAAAATAACCCTACCTTATATATAGATAGATAGATAGATAGATAGATAGATAGATAGATAGATAGATATATAGATAGATAGATATAGAGAGAGAGAGAGAGAGAAAGTGTACTTTATAATATTCCTTAACGTAAGATGTGTACGTGATCAGAATATAACATACGGATTTGAGAGATATAACATGCGGATTTTGGGAACTCTTCCGAGTTTGTGTAACATGCGTGATTTATGTTTTCAACATGCGGGATTTCGTTTTTGAAGTTTATAAGGTGCAGAATTCTCATCGCGGATGCATCCTACGTTAAGGGCAATTGTACGTTAATTAACTGAAGGGGTAAGGTCCCAAAACCCTTTTGATAAGTACTTGGGACCATACCACGACGTGGTCAATTAGCCTTTATGACCTTGCGCGACCGCGCACTGGTCTTACAAAAAAAGGCTCGAAAGACAGACAATAGCCAACACTTGCGCGCCAGAATGAAACTATAAACCCTTGCGCCATTATCTGACAAACAAAGGATAAAAATCCAGAGTTAAATACCTCCGCGTAATGTCTAGACTTGGATATTATTACCCAGCCTTGGGAAATATTTGTTTATCTGGTTCCACACAATAAGGAGTCACACCTGATTACAGCAGTAATCTTCTAGAAGGATGTCAATCGTGCACCACTAAGACGGTTGTAACCGTCTTGACACGTGGCATCACCTCAGTCCTTCTTCAAGTCACAACGATAGCATGCAAATAGGGGAGTAATCTCCACTTAATCACTTTCCACGTGGCAACTCCCCATCCATAGATCAAGCCACGATCCGTGTGCATTCACATCGGATCGAGACAACTTGACGTCGGATCAAGGAGTTAGACGGAAGGAAACGTAACCAATTACGGAAGAAGCATTTTCCGTTATCTTTTCAATAACGGGTTTTCCCGCCCAAGAGACTCCCGGCTATAAATACAAGAACTGTTCAGGTATGAATCCAAGTTACACACACTTCTCAAATACATCTTCTTCTTCATTACCAATACTTATTCTCACACCGGAGTCGGGTCAAGGAGAGAACCCCTTTCTCCCCTTGGCGAGGCTAACGGTGTTCTTTTTTGCAGAGCTCTCGAAGAAGAAGATCAGCCGCAACTGAATCAATCGAGAGAGAACTAACCTTTTTATGCGGATTCAAACCCCCTAGATATTTCAGTTCCGACCATTTATCTAGTGTTTCTTCATTGGCGCCCACCGATTCCTCTGTTTTCCAGTTTTTATCTCGTTTCGATTCAGTTCGTTTCATTTTCTGTTTTACACATGGCAGAAAATTCGTCATCTCACCGGCAATCTGGTCCTCGACCAAACGTCGGAAACAATTTACAAATAGAAGGATCCCCAGAACATTGGTTTAACAGATGCCAAGCTGCTTTAGATACAATCGTTATACAAATCACCAGATCTGATTTCCCAAACATCAGATCTGGAGAAGAGATCAACACTACAGAATTGGATCCACCAACACCACGTCGGGGGGACATCCAATCCAGACGTACCATTAAAGTACAATCCAGATATAGCAGTTATCAAAAACCTAAACAAATACATATGATTCAAGGAGGTCCGCCACGAAGGCCAAATAAACGAAACTATGATCAACATTGGAGAGAACAGCAAGTCATATTTCCCGTTGTTCCTGGGGGCCCTCAGGAAGAACGACCAGTGATTATTACTGGTATCTTCGGTCATTACCGAACAGACTATATGTTCATAGATCCGGGAAGCTCGATGGACATTATATACGAACAGTGTTTTAAACAACTTGACCCAGATGATAAAGCACGTCTAGAACCGGTCGATTTTCCCCTCACCGGATTCTGCAATGAAGCTGTATTCCCATTAGGGCAAATAGCTTTTCCTGTGACTCTATCGGATGGCGAGCATTCACGAACAGTCAAAGTCAATTTCATGGTCATGCCGGCAACATCACGCCATGATGTCCTGCTCGGAAGAAGGTCACAAAGAGAATTCAGCATGATCACTTCTATTCCACACGCTGCATGTGGATTTCCAACAGAAACCGGAGTTGCAATTCTATACTCCAGCAAAGAAGTCATGTACGTGGACGACGAGCCACCGGCAAAGGCAGCCAAACCTTCAGCATCAAACGAACCATAGAAATGGGTTCTGAACAACGAGTATCCAGAGCAGCCCATCCTGCTTGGACATGCCATTTCACCAACAACACGAATACAATTAAAAGAATTGTTGACCAACAACAAAGAGATATTTGCTTGGTGCCCAGCAGACATGACTGGGGTACCACGCGACATAGCGCAACATTGTCTGAACATCAAGCCAACAACAGAACCCGTTGCTCAAGGAAGGCGCAGCTTTAGCGAAGAAAAAGCAAAAGCTATGGATGAGCAAATAACAGAACTACTCAATGCGGGAATCTTGCGCGAAGTAAAATACCATACATGGGTTGCCAATCCAGTAATGGTACAGAAACATAGTGGTGGATGGAGAATGTGCGTCGATTTCAAAGACCTGAATAAAGCATGCCCGAAAGATTGCTACGCGCTTCCAGAGATAGACAAACAAGTCGACTCTCTAGCATCATTTAGATGGAAGTGTTTTCTCGACTGTTACAAAGGTTATCATCAGGTCTAGATGAAAAAAGAAGACGAAGACAAAACCGCATTCCGCATAGATAAAGGCATATTTTGTTATACCAAAATGCCTTTCGGCCTGCGCAATGCAGGCGCAACTTATCAACGCTTGATGGACACAGTTTTCAGCGGGGATATTGGCAAGACCGTCGAAGTATACATGGATGACCTCGTCATCATGAGCCATGAGGAAGAGACAATGCTCAACAATATTCAGCGCACGTTCGACTCTTTGCGCAAGGTAAACCTAAAACTCAATCCAACTAAATGCTCCTTCGGCATGGAGGAAGGAAAGTTTTTTGGGTTTCATAGTCACAAGAGACGGTTTCAAAGTTAATCCAGAAAAAGTACAGGCTATCCAGCTAATGCCGTCACCCGCAACGGTAAAAGAAATGCAAAGGCTCGCCGGACGCTTAGCTGCCTTGAACAGATTCTTGGCAAATCACGCGGCAAAATCCTATCCATTCATCAGCACGCTGCGAAACTGCGTGAAGAAAACCGACTTTCAATGGACACCTGAAGCAGAAGCAGCGTTCAAACAGATGAAAGAATGTTTAATCCAGCTACCAACGCTAACCACACCAAAAGAAAAAGAACCACTAATTTTATATCTATCTGCTGCGGAAGTAGCGGTTGGTGCTGTATTAATGGTAGAACGCGAGAACATTCAGACTCCAATCTACTATATAAGCAAAATGCTCACCGGTCCAGAAACTCGCTATTCGATGATAGAGAAATTAGTCCTCGCACTAATACACGCATCACGTCGCCTGCGCAGATATTTTTCGGGCCACGTCATCACAGTTCTCACCAATTATCATTTGGGCCAAATATTATCCAAACCCGACGTAGCGGGAAGATTGGCCAAATGGGCCATTGAGCTGGGAGGATACGATATCTTCTATAAGCCAAGACCAGCAATCAAAGGGAAAGTACTAGCAGACTTCGCCACCGAAGTTCCCATTGAAAAAGTTCACGAATGCGAGGCAATCCAGAACCCTGTGCCCGTCTTCGACGACAGAGTCTGGACCTTACACACAGATGGCGCTTCCAATGATGACGGAGCAGGAGCAGGTCTCCGATTAGTCAGTCCGGACAACCACGAACTCACATATGCCATACGCTTAGATTTCCGAAGCACCAACAACGAAGCAGAATACGAAGCGTTCTTGGCAGGCCTTCGTTTAGCGCTCAAAATGGGCGCAAGGAATCTCGAAGCTAATGTAGATTCAAAACTCGTAGCTGAACAAGTTAATGGGCATTATGATGCAAAGGGAGAAGCTATGGCATTATACCTTGAACAGGCGCGAATATTAATCAACCAATTCCAAACGTTCCAAGTAAACCATATAAACAGAAGTGAGAACAAACACGCCGATGCACTCAGTAAACTAGATGCTACCAGCTTCAAACACTTGGCAAAAAAAGTACGCATTGAAGTACTCTCTAATCCTTCTGTACATCTCAAACAAGTGAACGTTATAGAAATCGGAAATCCATCCTGGATGTCTCCGAGTATCTTATATTTACAACATGGAAAGCTTCCGGAAGGAAAAGCGGAAGCTCGCAAAATCCAGCACAAGGCGATAAACTTTCAAATGGCGGATGGCGTTCTTTACCGAAAGTCATTTATGGGACCATTACTACGCTGTGTCGACAAAACAGACGCGCAATATCTGGTTAGAGAAATCCACGAAGGATTATGCGGCATACACGCAGGACCGCGTATGGTCGTAGCAAAAATAATGAACGCAGGATATTACTGGCCTAGAATGCACGTCGATCAGTCGAATTATTACGGAGATGCGCAGCTTGCCAGCGTCACGCGCCGAAGACACTCCGACCAAAAAACCCACTCGTACCAGTAACCTCCACCTGGCCTTTTCAACAATGGGGCATTGATCTTGTCGGACCTTTTCCTGATGCGCCAGGCGCAGTAAAATTCATTATTGTAGCGGTCGACTACTTCATAAAATGGGTTGAAGCTAAAGCATTAGCTTCAACCACAGCAATGGTAATCCGCAAATTCATATGGGAACATATTATTTGCAGATTCGGATTACCATTGCGCATTATCTCCGACAATGGCACAAATTTCTCCTCTGAAGATCTTCAAAAATGGTTCAAGGAAATGAAGATCAAGCATAACTTTGCCTCCGTTGCACATCCGCAAGCAAACGGCCAGGTAGAAAGCATTAATAAACAGACCGTCGACGGAATAAAAGCGCGACTCGGAACAGCGCGCAGAGGATGGGTCGATGAAATCCCCAGCATCCTATGGGCGCATCGAACAATGCCAAAGACTAGCACGGGAGAAACCCCATTCAGTTTGGTCTATGGATCTGAAGCCGTCATACCAGCTGAGATCGGCTTACCATCACCACGCATGATAGCCATGGAAAAACAGAACAATGAACATGAGCGAAGAATGGATTTAGACCTTCTTGAAGAAAGGCGCGAGAACGCCGCCATCACAGAAGCAAGGTACAAATCCAAGCTCGAGAAATACTACAATGCGCGCGTACGCGTATGTACCTTTGTCCCTGGTGATTTTGTCTTGCGCGACAACGAAGCATCAAATGCGGAAAAACCAGGCAAATTAGCGCCAAGATGGGAAGGACCATATGTCATTAACGAGGTCCTAGGCAAAGGGGCGTATACTCTAAAAAGAATTGATGGGACTCTAGTCCCACGCACCTGGAACGCGCAGCAGCTGCGCAGGTGTTACATGTAGGTCAAATCATTCACAGGCAATGTATTTCCTATTTACATCTATATTACAAGCCTTGCAAAAATTATTCTCACACTTGTTATTGTTTATTACAAATTGCATGAAATTCTTTTGGTTTACGCGAAAACAATATGGCAAACATTGTACACCTCATGAACAGCCTAAAGGCAGACCAACACGCTTTTCTAGGCAAACGTTCACACATGAGCACAATGCCATATCTCATTCGTATACCCTAATAAAAGCAATTTAATACATGCAACATATTGTAATTTCAACAGCAATGTACATACACAGCAGTGCATCCAAATATGCATACTATCCTACATAGCAAGGATCATGACAATGATCTTCGGGAATTTTTAGTATCAAAACTAAGAATATTTACAACATCGGAAACAAACCATACACAACGATCACAAACAGTGATCATCAAAAAAGTGTAACATAAACACTTAACAAGATCATAGCAAGGATCTTCAAAAAATTGTTCAGTACTAAAGAACATTAACAAAAGAGGAATACACAGTTCCCAAAACCTACCCTATTCAACGATAAGCATCTTCATTAGCAATCGGAGCACGGCCAACTTGACACTTCCGACGACGACGATATACTAATTCACACCTACCAGGTTGAAGATTTGGGAAACGAGCCATTAAAGCTTCAACAGACAGAACACCGGTTTCTTATGTAGTCTCCGGTAGGCAAGATTCAGAGCTAAATCCTGAAGAGGGTATGAACAACAGATGCAAACTCACCGGTCCCGGTAACCGTCGGAGAAGGTGAATTAGCAAGAAGAAGAAGGGCTTCAACAGCATCACGAACCCTTAATATGCCGGACAATCGCCGAGAACGAATGGTACTCTTCCCTTTCATCCTTTCCAAAAGTATGCCAAACACGCATTGGATCTATCTATATATATAAAGCAACAATGTTTCGGGAAAAGATAAAGATGGATGATCATGATTAACTATCAGAAAACGCCACATCCAAAAACGGCGCTACAGGAAAAAGGGTCATATCCCCCATTAATGAGGACTGACAAGGCGCCATTACGTATCTCGATGTAAGAAGACAAATTCTCACAATCCCAATTTTTTATTATAAACCAACGTCATCCGACGTCAGATCATGATTGCAAAAATCCAGCTTTCAAAAATATATATAAAAAAGTCTCATGAATCTTCTCAGAAAAGCCTCCCAATCCCCGCCAAAAACTCTTTCTCGCATAAGTCTAGTGCTCCACTTACTTGCATAAGAGCAACACTAGACTTGGGGGACTTGAAGGGGTAAGGTCCCAAAACCCTTTTGATAAGTACTTGGGACCATACCACGACTTGGTCAATTAGCCTTTATGACCTTGCGCGACCGCGCACTGGTCTTACAAAAAAGGCTCGAAAGACAGACAATAGCCAACACTTGCGCGCCAGAAGGAAACTATAAACCCTTGCGCCATTATCTGACAAACAAAGGATAAAAATCCAGAGTTAAATACCTCCGCGTAATGTCTAGACTTGGATATTATTACCCAGCCTTGGGAAATATTTGTTTATCTGGTTCCACACAATAAGGAGTCACACCTGATTACAGCAGTAATCTTCTAGAAGGATGTCAATCGTGCACCACTAAGACGGTTGTAACCGTCTTGACACGTGGCATCACCTCAGTCCCTTCTTCAAGTCACAACGATAGCATGCAAATAGGGGAGTAATCTCCACTTAATCACTTTCCACGTGGCAACTCCCCATCCATAGATCAAGCCACTATCCGTGTGCATTCACATCGGATCGAGACAACTTGACGTCGGATCAAGGAGTTAGACGGAAGGAAACGTAACCAATTACGGAAGAAGCATTTTCCGTTATCTTTTCAATAACGGGTTTTCCCGCCCAAGAGACTCCCGGCTATAAATACAAGAACTGTTCAGGTATGAATCCAAGTTACACACACTTCTCAAATACATCTTCTTCTTCATTACCAATACTTATTCTCACACCGGAGTCGGGTCAAGGAGAGAACCCCTTTCTCCCCTTGGCGAGGCTAACGGTGTTCTTTTTTGCAGAGCTCTCGAAGAAGAAGATCAGCCGCAACTGAATCAATCGAGAGAGAACTAACATTTTTATGCGGATTC
Source organism: Helianthus tuberosus (assembly GCA_030545235.1). NCBI lineage: Eukaryota > Viridiplantae > Streptophyta > Magnoliopsida > Asterales > Asteraceae > Helianthus > Helianthus tuberosus. The sequence goes on along the minus strand of CM060411.1, from coordinate 40,569,533 downwards.
AAACCCCCTAGATATTTCGGTTCTGACCATTTATCTAGTGTTTCTTCATTAACCCTTATATATATATATATATACATATATATATATAGGGAGAGGATCATGAGAAAACTATATATAAATGAGAAAACTAACTAAAAATCACTAAAAAGGAGGGGGGAGACTTTTAATGAAGGAGGGGGACTTTTAATGAAGGAGGGGTAAAATTGGAAAAAAAAATTATATAAATTTTCAAACATTTCCCATTTCTCCATACGTTATCATTTTAAAACAAAATTGCACCATAAGATCACAAATTTTTGTATCTTTCATTCAAGTATATTCGAGCATATTTTTTATGACATAAAAAAAAAATTTATGGTGTCGTCTTGTTTTCAATACTATTATTATAGTAGTGCACATGTGCAATATAACATGTACTACAATTGCATTACATGCTTAAAATTAGCCTTTTGAGTCTAGTTTAGCTTTTAGGGTTAGTTTTTTTGGAGGTTTAGGATTAGGATTAGGTTTTTGGGTGTGGGGGGATGGGGGTTTAGGTTTTTGGGGGGTGGGGGGGGGGGGTTTAGGTTTTTTTTCGGGTTTATGTTTAGGGTTTAGTTTTAGGTTTTCGGGAGGGTGGGGGGTTGGGGGGTTTAGGTTTTTGGGGGTGGGGGGGGGGTTAGTCTTTTGGTGGGATGGTGAATTTAGGTTTTTGGGGGGTGGGGTGGGGGGTTTAGGTTTTTGGGGGGTGTCGGTGGGCGGTGGGTTAAGTGGTTTAAGCTTTCTGTATTAGTGCACATGTGCAGTACAACAAAAAAAAAAAAAAAAAAATTTTTGAAAATATTTTTCCATACATAAAAAGTAGCGATTTTTCTATAAAAAGTTGTAAAAAAAAAAATTTGGTATGTTTTTTAAGTTTTTTTAGGCTTTTTTGTTAGTTTTTTGGTTTTCTAATTTAAACTAGTTTTCTCATGATCCATCCCCTATATATATATATATATATATATACAGAGAGAGAGAGAGAAAGTATAATGTACAAAACTGCTTAACATACATTAACCTACGCGACAACAAACATAACATGCGTTATTATTTTTTTTGCCATTATAACGTGCGTGATTAACATACCCATGCGTGATTATCACATCCCATGCGTGATTATCACCAAAAAACTGATCCCATGCGTTATTAGGGCTCCCATGCGTGATTATTGCCCAGATCTGATGGTTGATCGCATCGCGTACGTGAAGTAGGATAAGGCCTTTTGTATGTTAACCTTTCCCTATATATATATATATATATATATATATATATATATGTATATACATATACATATATATATATATGTATATATAGGGTAGGGTTCATACAAGAATCACCTTTATCGCGAGAACCACAAGAACCAATCTGAATACAACCAAATAAAACCCATCCCACCACAACCCAAAAACCTAAACAACCCCTACCCCCCCCCCCCCAAAAAAAAATATAAAAAACTAACCCTCCCCCCCACCCATCCCCAAAAACTTAAAAAAAAAACAAACAAACAAAAACACTCATCCCCAAAAAAACGTAAAAAAATCTAAACCCCCCACCCCTCAAAAACCTAACCCCCTACCCACCTCACCCAAATTATACGCTAAAAACTAAACTCTAAAGCTAAATCACAAAAGTAAATACTAAAAATGTTTTTTGAATAGGTTAATCGCAACTTTTTACAAAAAAAATAATTAAAAAATAAAAAAAATTTGTAAATAATAAGTTGCGGTTTTTAATGGAAATTTTTTTGTGTGTTTTTTAAGTAGTTTTGATTGTGTTCGTGTTGGTTCTCATGGTTTTTGCAATAAAAGGTGGTTTCTAAGAGATTCTTACCCTATATATATATATATAGGAGAAGGATCTGTTAGGAACCACCCTTTATTGCGAGAACCAATGTGAAAACCAAAAAATACCTAAAAACATCTAAAAAGCACGCAAAAAAAAACTTACTATTTTTTTTAAAATCGCTATATTCCGTCAATAATAAAAAATATTTCAAATATTTTTTTTCGAGTAACAGTTATCCATGCATATGTGCATTTGTATCGTTTCTTTGACAAATACTGTAATTCATTACAAATATCAGAGAATTGCACTTTCATTTACACTATCATTCATAATACATTACTTTTTACATTAAATAATAGAAATGCACATGTGCATCTATATGTATGAACTTGTTATAACATTAACAACACTAGAAATGCACATGTTCATCTATATATATGAACATGTTATAACGTGTTTTAGTACACCACTTTGAATACACATTCCCTTTCATCTATCATACCATCCATACTACACTACCTATCTCCTACCATCCGTAATACAATACCATTGCTTTTTACCATCCATAATACAATATTATTACCAATATTTCACTTTATTATATGTACATCAACACCCTTCATACCATCCAAACAACATATTACGTCATAAAGTGACAAATATAATCAAACCATCAACCACTAGATATAACTAACCAAAACACATGTATATGGGCCTACTTCATCATTTAAAATCACTAACTTTTTGTACCAAAACACCTTATTTCATGTTGATACATATAGATACACATGTGTATTTCTAATATTGGTAATGTAAAAAGTAGTGTATTATGAATGGTAGGGTAAATGATAGTGCATTTTTCTACTACTGGTAATATATTATGGAATTTGTCCAAGAAATGATACATATGCACACGTGCATCCATAACTATTACTCGAAAAAAAAACGTTTTTTTTTTGTAACAAAATATAGCGATTTTTATTAGAAAAATATTAAAAAAAAATTTGTGGGTTTTTTGGATTTTTTTAGGTATTTTTTTTTGTGTTCACATTGGTTCTCGCGGTTATCGCAATAAGGGTTGTTCTCAAATGAACCTTACCCTATATTTATATGAGGCCGCTAAAATGAAAACCACATCCAGTTAATAGTACCACGAGAACCACTTTCCAACCATTCAGGGGCGGACCTAGTGTATACCGGGGGGTAGCCTCCGCTACGGCTTGGCTCGAAAAAATTTGACGTTTTTAGTGTAAATTTTGGAAAAATTTGATGTTTTTTCGATTTCGTTACGGCTTATTTATAAAACGTTACGGCTTGGCGTGAATCCTAGATCCGCCACTGCAACCATTGATCTTTGAAGATGGATAGATGAGATTAAAAGTGATAAAAACAATATTAAATCCTTTTTATCTTATTATGTTTTTAATATTTTAATGTCAAAAGGGTAATTTAGTTAATTTGCTTGTTTTATTTTTACTGTATTTATTGTTTTTTTTAACATTTTTTTGTCTTATTAAATTAATTGTTGGTTATTACAATCAAATTCTTTAATTAAAAAATATTTTAAAATCTGATTGTTTTTACGCCCCGTTTACGCGCCATTTTTTTACGCCTTGTTTTTTATACGCCGTTTTTTTACGCCCCGTATTTACGCATTGTATTTACGCACCGTTTTATCACCACGGTTTTTTACGAGCCGTTTTTTACGCCTCGTATTTACGCGTCATTTTATCACCTGGTTTTTTACGAGCCATTTTTTATGCCCCGTTTTTCGCACCGTTTTTTACGCCCCGTATTTACGTTTTCCGGGATAAAATTTTTTACATATAATTATTTGCATAAAAGTCTACGTTTGACGTTTTGCGGGATAAAATATTTTACATAAAAGTTTATGTTTTACGTTAAAAAAGTTTCCGTTTTACAATTTACATAAAAAAGTTTTACATTTTATGTTTTACAAATTTCATAAAAAAAGATTTACGTTTTACATAAAAAAAAAGTTTTAACGTTTTACGTTTTACATAAAAAGGTTGTTTTACAACTTACGTAAAGTTTAACGTTTTACGAGATAAAAATTTTAACATAAAGTTTTAAATTTTGCGTTTTATGTTTTACGGGAAAGAATTTTTTACATCAAAATTTTACATTTTACGTTTTACGTTTTGCGGGATAAATTTTTTTACATAAAAGTTTACATTTTACGTTAAAAAGTTTTACGTTTTACGTTAAAAAGTTTTACGTTTTACAATTTACATGAAAAAGATTTACGTTTTACGTTTTACATAAATAAGCTTTACGTTTTACGTTTAAAAAAGCTTTACGTTTTACGGGATAAAATTTTTTACATAATTTTTTTTTGCATCGTTCACCCACCCCCTCACCATCGTTCACTGCCACCACCGCTCACACAACCACCACCTCCAACACCAACACCGTCGGGCCACCCCCGCCACCGGAAAAAACCCCCCGACATAATCAAAAACACAAATCACTTGCAGAATCAATCCAAGATCCAAAATAAAACATATCAATCCAAGATCCAAGTAAAACATAATCAGCATCTTTAAATATTCAAAAAACTAACCAGAATCAAGAACACAAACACCCATCTTACAGATCATTAATCCCAGCTTCAATCACCCTAAAAAACACCTCTCTTCCTTCACCCCCAAAACCAGCACCACCTCTACCCACTACCCAATCACCGGCACCACCGACATCGACGACACCGCCGCTCACACAGCCACCACCTACAACACCACTGCCGCTAACACCGTCGGGCCACCCCCCACCACCTCCAACACCACCCCCCGCCACCGGCACCACCAACATCGACGACTCCACCGGAGAGAACCGCGGCGATTTTATATCTCCGACCGATGACGGTGGTTTTATATCTCTGGCTGATGACAGTGAGGGTTTCAAATCAGATGACGACGGTGGTGGATCCGAGAACTCACCAGAGAAGAAGTTTGACTTCCATTTTCCGTCGTGCTACCGGAAGGTGCTCCGGTGGTGGATCCGATAAACTCACCGGTTGAAAAAACTTGTGGGTGCCCGGAGTGTTTGACGGTGGTGTTTGGGGGTCGCCAAAGGAAACGAGGGGGTTGCTGGTGCGGGTGTGGTGTTTCAGGGTCGCCGGTGTGGGTGTGGTGCTGGTAACAGAGAATTGATCTTAAGCTAAAGATGATGATTCATCAGAGACGAAGAGAGAGATGTGAGATGAAGAGAGAGATGTGAGGATGAGAGTTTCAAAAATGTATGAAGAAAGAGAATGAGATGGAAATGACTTTAAAAAGAGACAGATTGAGATTGAAAATGACATATAAAGTAAATTACCTAAATACCCTTTTGGTTTGGATAATCTGATTGATGGAGAGTGGTTCTCGTGGTTCTCGTAACTGGGGGTGGTTTTCATTTTAACGGCCCCATATATATATATATATATATATATATATATAATCAAGATTTTTTATTATTTAAATACATATATTATTTTTATTTGATTTTTCCTAAGGTTATTTAACTTTTATACTTAGTTTGTGTTCGTAGTTTATTTCTATACTATTTTATTAGTCATGATTAGTTAGGTATTATTTGTCGATTATTTGGCGTTAATTGTTATACGTGTGTTATTTGACTTTTGTTGTTGATTATTTAGGTGTTATTTTGTTAGAAATTAAGGTTTTGCATTTTTGCTAAGGCGTTACTTAGGGGCACATTTTTCCGAACTCGGATAGGAGATTTGAATTCTTATGGCCGGCCCTGCTTGTTAATAGACATCAAACATAGCTTTATGTACGTTGATCTGTCAGTTACATCAAAGGCGTAGGTTGATTACTATGAAAATGGGGGATTCTATTCGCACACTGGGGAATCTATCCCCACACTTTGACAAACCAATACGGATCATATATGCCTATACGATCCGTGTTGGATAAAGTTAAGACATGCCAGACTGAGAGGTCTAGGGGATGTCTGGCGGCTGGCTTATACGGAATGTATAGCCTTATACGATCTGTATTGAGGCACTGTTTTTTTGAGGTTTGAATTTTGGTGTGTTGTGTTGTGTTGTGTTTGGCATTTGGTATTTTGGGTTTGGTTATTAGTTTTTATTGTTGGTTATTTTTGTTTTAATGAGTTTTAAAATCTTTATTATTTTTTATCGTTACGTATCGTATTATAGCGTATCGTATCACATTTTTAACTTTATAATATTTTATAGTGACGTGTCGTATGACATCGTATCATCCTTGTACCGTATCATGTCTTTACGTATCGTATCACATTTTTAACTTTTTAATATTTTATCATGACGTGTAGCATGATATCGTATCGTCCTTGTACCATAACTTTTTAATATTTTTATGTTGACGTATTCACAACGTTTGATATTATAACCTTATACTTTATACGTAACCAAGCAAACCAATCTAAACAGTTAAAATAAACAATCACAAATATAAATAAACTAAAACTGCAAATTTTACTAAATAATAAGCTTGTATATATACATGACATCGTCCAAAATACATAACCAGTCAAAATACAAAAAAGTACAACAATCCTAAACCGCTGGATCCGCATCCTGACCCTCCCTTGTCGTGCCTGAGGGCCCCATCCCCTGAATCGCGCATAACGACCCCGGATCTTGTCCAGGACCAGGTGACAATGTCGGTATCGGCAATGGGATCCGACCACGCTCGATAGCCGCCTGTATATTGCCTTGGATCGCCTTCATGAGAAAGGCCTCAGTACGGGAATGATGGGCGTCTATCCGCGCCTGCAGCCGACCCTCCATCTATTGTAACGCAAGCGCTACAACTGGTGGGAACTGGTCGTACAAAATGTGCTGGGGGTATTGAGGCACCCCCTGTGGCTACGACTACGGTGGCGATGGCGGTGGCGAAGGTGGTGGGTGAGCCTGGTCTCCATCAGCGTCAGCGTCATCGTCGTCATCACCACCTGCTGGCTCTGGCAGCTCCTCTGATAACTCGTCTGGGAGGTCGGCGGGGACAAACACCTGGTCGTCCTCTCCTATAAACTGAAGCTCGAGCTTAGGGAAGTCATGCGAGATGTGCATGCTGATCAGCGTCTGCCTTTCGTGTAAACCAGGTCGGCTTAACCGTGCCCCCCTCGGTGAACAGTGGGTCCTCCTGGGGAACAAGGCCCAACGAGATGGCAATGCGCGTGATGTACGCCCCCGTACAACAAAGAACCGTCCTGTCGATGGTACGCCACCGCAAACCACTAGGCTAGGCAGTGATGGAGGGCGCACGTCTCCCCCATATAAGAAAATACATATAAAATAGACCCCCCTGATTGCACCACTCACGACTCTGCTCGCGCGGCGCAATAGAGGTGGTAATAAGCCTGTGCAGGTAATGGAACATGGGGTCTTTGATATATGAAACCCTCGACTTCGAGCGGCCAATGCGACCCCAACCGATCACTTGCCAGAACCTGACAAGTGTCGAATGGCGTAACACATGGACGCCCTCAGTTAGAAGGGGTGTGTGTTTCCTCCAACGTATAAGTGTCGTTGTGCACGACAAACTCTCTCAACGACATTTCATGCCACTAACCCCCTAAACGAAAACTGACCTCGACCCATGGGTGCTCGGGGTCCTGTTCCTCCTTTGGCTGGTTTGCAGGCCTGGGAGCGAACTCGAACGATGCCAAGAACTCGCACACCATGATCCGATACGACTGCAAGTATGCAAACTAGAACAACCTGTGACACCGTGTGGTTAGAATCCATTTCATATACAAAAAAATAAAACATAGTAACAAATAGAGTATACCTGTCCCACACAGTATCATGTCCAATATAATCTCGGGCTCTCGCCGCCTCATCCACCTCCTCCAGGGTCGTCCAATCGACGGCCGCATGGCCGCCGATCTCCATCCCCCGAAACTTTTCACATCTGTGAAAAGCCTCGAACCCATCCTCAAACGCTAGATTAGGACTATCTAGCAACGTGTCACCATCTAGGCCACCGCGCTCATGCCCCCATCCACCTCCCCTACCACCGGCCCCCGCCCCCGCACGTCCTCCACAACCCCACCCTCCACCGCCACCTCCACCCCGTCCTCCACCACCCACCCTCCACCTCCACCTCCACCTGCACCTCCGCCTCCGCCACCTCCACCTCTACCACCCCGACCCCGCCCTCACCCGACAACGTCAGCCATATTAATCTAAAAGATATATCAATTTTTTATATTATCTTAAAAAAATCTAACAATAGTTTTTAATTTGTAATATTAAATATAACCTTTTTATTATATTTTAAAAAATATAAAAAAATTTAATATTTTTTTAAAAAATGTGAGAATAATTTTTTATTTTTCATATTAAATATAACCTTTTTATTATATTTTTAAATAAATATAACAATTTTTAATATTTTTTTAAAAAAAATGTAACAATAATTTTTAATTTTTACATATTAAATATAACATTTTTAAATTTCTTTTTAGAAAAAATATAACATCAATTTCTATTTAAAAATATAACATTTTTACAAAGAAAATAAGATTTTAAACATAATTTTATATTTTAAAAAACAGAAAAGAAAAAAGTAAGCGTTTTTGCGCCTATACGCATTGTATAGGTCCATACAGTTAAAAAAACATGAGGTTTTGAAGTAATACGTAGCGTATAGGTCCATATGCATCGTTTTACTTCATCGGCAAACGAAAAAACCCCTAAACTGTCGGCCTTTAAACCCAAAGTTCACACAATTTCTACGCTCAAAATCAAAAATTGAATGCATATAAATGATTAGGTTCGGAGATACATATCTTACTTGTCTTTAAACTCGAATCCAAACCGTATGTTCTTCTCCGTATGTGTGTGTATTTGGATCGTATAAGATAATAACCCCCTATTAATCAGCGGGTTATATCTTTTTTGCTCTTTAATACGAATCGTATAGGCCAATACGATGCATGTAACCCCTCTGTTTTTTTTTGAAGTTTGGGGGGGGGGGGTAATATGCATCGTAAAGGTCTATATGATGCGTATTACACGCCCTGAATTTTCAAATGACCCTCTGGTTTTTTTGAGAAATCAGGGTGGTAATACGAATCGTTTAGACCTATACGATGCGTATTAACTTGCAATACAACACAGTTTAGGCCTATACGATCGTATAACCCATAATACCAAAATTTATATTTACCGTGTTTTCCTCGGTTCGACGCGTATACGTGTCGTATTTAGACGAATATTTGTGTATTTTGTCATTTTATGAAGTATAAATTCTATAGGCCTATATGACCCGTATATGGCTGGCATAATGTTCCTGTCAATCACTTAATGTCACTGTTGAGTGACAGAAAGCAACCTCGTACTTAATACGTATCGTATAGGCCTAAACATGTGAACCCTATCTGTTAGCGTTGATGGGCAACCTTTTACTAATACGCATCGTTTAGGCCTATACGATGCGTATTATAAAGGTATGTGAAGACAGTGTCAGCGTTTGACTGACCTTGGAAATTGAATTTACCCTAATACGGGTCGTATAAGCCTTTACAATCCGTATTGGTGGTGTCGATTTAATTTTGAAAAGTGTGCCAATAATACGACCCATGTCGATACACACACAACATTAACGTGAGTAGTCATATAAATGTAATTCATGATTGTAACCCCAGCCCAACATGGGGTATGTTTGGTAAAAGTAGCTGGTAGCTGATAGTTAGTGGCTGTAGCTTTTTAGATATATTTAAGTGTTTGGCAGAGTAGCTGGAGCTTTTAATAAAATGTATAAAATGACCAAATTGGACATAACTAAAAAAAACATAACTAAAAATTTCAATATCTTTAGAGGTTGAAATAGTCATTTTTCTCTAAAAGCTTGTAGCTCCTTCTAAACGCTACTAGTAGGAGTGTTCAACCAAAAGCTTTAAGCTTCTAACCTAAAAACTTCAAGCTCCTTCAATCAAACAATGCTTTTTATTGAGTAAAAGCTTTTTCTTTAAAGATTAAAGCTAGAAGCTCCATGCCAAACATACCCATGGTCAACCCGAATGTCGGTCCATATGCTGCGTGAGCTAAATGAATGTGCATTGGATCTAATTGTAGTTTTTTTTCTTTATGGTTATTTAAATACAATATGCTAAATCATTATTTGGTGAAAATAAAGCAGGATCTAAATGGAGGGAGCAGCCATAGCTCTGTTTGCCTTACTCTATTTTCATAAATGTTACGCTACTGAACTCGACAAGATTTCAGATTCAAGGTTTCTGACATATGGAGATACATTGGTTTCTCCAACCGGAATTTTTGAACTGGGATTTTTTCAACCCGGTAACTCTAAGAACACATATCTTGGTATTTGGTACAAGAAAATCTCTGTTAGAACGGTGGTTTGGGTTGCAAACAGAAACCACCCGCTTCCTGGTGCACCACTGCTTGTGTTAAAGATCACTGATCATGGAAATCTCGGCCTCTTCAACAATATCAGCATGATTTGGTCATCTAACACAACGACATCAGGGAATGCAATCGCAAGGCTTCAGGACAACGGAAATCTAGTTGTGCTTGACCAAAATGAAAAGGTTTGGGAGAGTTTTGATTACCCAACCGACACTCTTTTACCTGGCATGAAGATAGGGAGAGATTATGTAAGGAGAAAGGAATGGTATCTATCATCATGGAAGAGTAGTCAAGATCCAGCTCCAGGTGAGTTGACGTGGGCCATGAACACTGTCGGTTATCCTGAATTTAAACTAAAACAAGGGGACTTGGTCATACACCGAGGTCGACCATTGAGAAATCAACCGCGTATTGGGATTTCTCAATTTCCCAACATAACCGTTACGCACCATGCAACTATTAACGAACACGAGGTGTCAGATTTCTATAATATTGAAGGCACTACTACCATATTAAGGGTTACCTTGACTTCTTCAGTGCATCATCAAGTCTGGGCATTGGCAGAAGATGCTATAGGATGGGTGCTTGTGTACTCACACCCTGGAGATACCTGTGATACATACAACATTGGTAATGCTTATGGAATCTGCAACAGTGAAAAGAACCAACAGTCTTGTACTTGCTTGGATAAGAAAAGGTTGGTACCTAAAAATCAAACGGGTTGGGACATAGCTGATTGGTCAGCTGGCTGTTCTAGGCGAACACCATTGGAATGCAAAAATGGATCAGAAGATTTTATCAAATACTCTAATGTAAAATTGCCAGACACAGAAAATACCTGGTTTAACATGAGCATGACTCTCGAAGAATGTAAAAGAAAATGCTTAAAAAATTGTTCTTGTATGGCTTATGCAAATCCAGACCCCGGTGTTAGACAAAGGGGCTGCGTGCTCTGGTTCAATGACCTTCTTGACATGCGAGCGATGCCCGAAGGCAGTGGGGTTCCGGATATTTTTGTAAGGATGGCCTTATCTGAGTTAGGTAATAATGTCTAATTGTCTAGCAATATAAGTATATAACATCCAATAGTATGTAACATGACCCTCTACTAACGATGTAAAGGTGCCTTCTTTTTTTTGTGTTATTTCCATGCTTGCAAATTAACGTCGTTGCTATGTTAATGTTGCTCAGAATCTCCATCACATTCCAACGAGAAGCAGGGAGGGGCAAACATTAAAGTCATCTTACTTGTAATCATTCCCGGGGTTCTCATAGGCTTCATCTCTACATGGTTGTGTTATGCACATTGGAAAAGGAATCATCCCAAAACAACCAGGGAAGGTAAGAATTTTCATAAATTCACCAGTAAACAGATTATCCATGTGTGAAGCCTGTGTGCGTTTCGTAAGTGTAGGGAAAATCTTGAATGCCTCTACTAGCCTTGAAGAAGAAATGGAGCTACCATTATTTAGCTTCTCTACGATTGCTAATGCCACTGCGAATTTTTTATCTGACAATAAACTTGGACAGGGTGGATTTAGAGCTGTTTATAAGGTAATTTCTGTATAAGAATCAATATGAAGGTTCCATAACACTGAAATTGCATTGGAATCATCCTAAGTAGAAGTTGCATTGTCATTCCTTATGCATAACAAGAAAACTAATCTGATGGCCCTTACACAAAAAAAAAAAAAAAAAGAAGATAAAAAAAGAAAAGAAAACTTAGGCAGGGAGGTCAACTTTTCAGTTTGTATAGTTTTTCACATTGCAATTGGTGAATCTCCAGGGTATTTTAGAAGATGGGCAAGAGATTGCAGTTAAACGTCTATCCAAGCATTCAAGTCAAGGAATTGATGAGTTCAAGAACGAAGTCATCTGCATTTCAAAACTTCAACACCGGAATCTAGTGAAGCTACTTGGTTGTTGCATACATGGAGATGAGAAGTTGTTGATATATGAATACATGCCAAATAAAAGCTTGGACTCATTTATTTTTGGTAGGAATCATATATACAAAATACAAAATTTACAGTATTATACATTGGTTAAAATTTAGGAACTTTTTATAGCAAGAAACTAAAACTTACTAAACCAACATGTTGGCCAGACAAAGCTCAAAGTCTGCTTCTTGATTGGACCAAGCGCGTCAACATTGTCAAAGGAATCGCTCGAGGACTAGTTTACCTACACCACGATTCACGATTAAGAATCATCCATAGAGATCTTAAAGCTAGCAACATTTTACTAGATCAGGATATGAACCCTAAGATATCAGACTTCGGCTTAGCTAGAAGTTTTGGAGGAAATGAAACCCAAGCAAACACAAAGAGAGTTGTTGGCACATAGTAAGACATGGATGATGGAACCAATAACCACTCAATTCTTTTTATTTTTCTTATAAAAATTGGAATCCTATAAAAATCATTTTGTTGGGTGCTTGCAGCGGTTACATGTCCCCCGAGTATGCACTAGATGGTCTTTTCTCTATAAAGTCAGATGTATTTAGCTTTTGCATCTTGATACTGGAGGTTCTGAGTGGGAAGCGAAATAGAGGATTTATCGATCCTGAAAATGAAAATAATCTTGTTGGACATGTATGTTTACTACTCACAAACTACACCTTTTTGCAAAGAGTCATGTACTTGAAGTACGACATAATAACTTATATGATCTACATTGCATTAAGGTATGGAGTCTCTATACCGAAGGCAGATCAATGGAATTAATCGATGCAAGCTGCGCTGAATCCTGCCATCCTCCTGAAGCTATAAGATTAATCAATGTTGGGTTGTTATGTGTTCAACAAAAGGCAGGAGATAGGCCCAACATGTCATCTGTAGTTCTGATGATGGACAGCGAGGGTGAATTGATGCAACCCAAGAAGCCATCGTTTTTTATAGAAGAGGAGTTTCCTGCCACAGTTGCTTATACAGGATGTTCACTGAACGATATTTGTATTACAGAGGCAGATGGTCGATAGAGGCAGGATGTTCAAAGTAAAGGGAATTGTTGAGTAATGGTGATAAATGGGTGTGTATTATATCCTAAGTGAAAGTAGGAAGGAATCATATTACATATCAAGATATTTTTTAGTATGCACGTCAATTTCGGTATTTTGTATTATATCCCCGATAACAATTTCCTCTTATTAAAACTATGATGCCATTTAATATGATAATTACAACTCATATGATATTAAGATTAAAGCTTTTAACGCTAGAAATTAAGCATCCTAATATTTTAAGGGCTTATAATATGTTTAGTTTTCTAAGTATTCATAGTTTTCATAAAGTCTTAAGTTTAGGCAATCTATCATTTTAGAAATTTAAGTTTTTGTTAATGAGGTTAAATGTCTGACTTGATTAAAATGACAATGAAAGACAATGTTACCATAATCAACCTGATATAAAATATAGACATCAACGAGTTACATAAAATGTTTAGATATTAATATGAGGAAAACATGCATGTGTGAATCTAACAGAGGTTTTTCCGCTTGTGGGCCTAGGGGTAGTGCTTTCATGGTGGGTCAGGTTCCTTTAAAGGCTGTTTCAGGTAAAGTGACCAAACACAAGAAAGCGTGTCTTGACAACCAGCACGTGTTTATCCCGTTTGCTATTGATACTTTTGGTTTTCTAGCGCCAGAGGCCGTGGACGTATTTATTCGAGTTCAAAGGGTCATGCATAGTAATGTTATGACCCCGGGATTTATAGACGTAGTTTTTAAAAGACTTAGTTTTGCTATTCAAAAAGGGGGTAGCGGCGCAGCTTGTTGCCCGTTTACCAAGTATCTCAATATAATTTTTTTTTATTGATAATAAAATTGAAATATTATTGGACTATAAACAATGTGTTATCATATAATAAAATTATTTATATGATGATATGGCTAAGTCTAGTTAAATTTATCAAATTGTTTTGTTTGGATTGCTACAACCTATATACTTGTTATTGTTATTTATATAAAAAAAAGAGAGATACTGTCACACCCCAACCGATGACGAAAATATCGGGGCGCGGCACTGTGCGAAATATATTGTCCAAGAGATTCCATAACAACTTTAATTACCAGATATTTAATCATTACGTCCCATACCGTAACATATAAAGTAACACAATTATTACAGACAAATTGTTCTCAAAGACAGATAAATCTGTTCCGACAACTCAGATTTTATTAAATTTGTTTCTAGACTCTCCTAGCTTGATTCCACAGCGATCAGCAAACATAGCAAACATCCTAAACACCTGTCACATACGTTAAAATAAAAGTAAATACACATAGTGTAAAGGTGAGCATACAACTTTAGTAGTTAATAGTAGCAAAAACGATTTACGCATAACCAGCATATAACACGTAGTAATGCGAAGCAAGTAGGTTATCGACAATGAAATATGCACAGACGTGACTGCGAGTTGTAGAATGCACAACACATATCACCACTGTGACAAGTGAAGAAAAACCCTTAACAACCCCTGTCCACGACAGGTGCTGAGTCCAAACTACATACAAGCATTCATCGAACAACACGTATAACATGCAGAGCGATTAGCGTATAAAATGTGTTTGTGTTGTGTGATCGATGTGATTTGTTATAGGTAACGTATATAACACCCAAAAGTGCTTAAAGCAAAAAGGGATCGAGTATACTCACAGATCGTGTTTAACGAGTAAACACAGTCTTGGATTGAATGGAGCGCTGAGAGATTAGCCTGAACATAGTACGACAGTAAAAGTGTTAAACGGTGCGTAAAAACGGTGACGAGCGAAACAAGGGACGGACAGCGATCCGATCGGAGGGTTATCCGTTTGGGATGGATGTGTTTGTGTATGATGGAACTTTGAAGTTTTCATTGTAGCATTTTAAGAATCAAGAAGTGTTCCTACAAGTCAGGTCATCAGGCCGCATGGTCATCCGGGCGGATGGCCGTTCGGTCGGATGGCGACTCGTTGGAACTGACACTTTTGCAAAATATTTAGTGTTGAAAAGTCACAAGTCATCCGTTCAGTTCGTCGTTCGATCGGATGGTGATCCGATCGGACGGCAATCAGTTCGGCTATCTGTTCGTTTTGAAACTTGTAAAACTTGTTAAGTTTAGAAAGTTTTGCGGTTAAACCGAGACGGTATGACAACGTGTCAAACAACGGAAACTCCACCAAGTCTAAGTCCTCCGATCGGATGGGAATCACCCCGTCTGATCAGTAACTGTTCTTGACGGTACTTCCTGGTTCAACCCGTAAGTCGGTTGTCTCTTTGATAGTAACCCATTCTCAGACCGACACTTCACTATAGAACGAGTAGAAGGTGTGACCGAGCTCAGATTCTATTGGTTTTCGAGTAAAAAGTTAAGAACATCGAAGAAAAGTGGAAATCGGTTGGAAAATGTTTAGATTTAGGTGAAATCAGTGTTTATACATAGTAGAAATCCTTTAGATCTGAGTTATTCTTGGTGGAATGAGATCACACATTGGTGTTCATGAACACTATGATGACGTCATCGTAGAACAGCCCATTTCAGGTGGATTTCATGGTTAAAAGTTGGGATTTGTTGGTGGAAATGATGAAGATGTGTGTATAGATCAAAGTAGTACAAGATCTGGGATGGAAACTTTCAAGAATCGTAAGGAATCGAGAGAATTGCAGCTGAGAAGGCGAAGGGTCGGAGGAGAGGTGTCACATCACGTGAACAGTGATGTGATAGGTGGTATTTATAGGCAAGAGGAGAAAAGGCGGTGCGGGTGAAGGTCGGAGGGTCTTCCGATTGGATGGTCATCCGGTCGGATGACCATTCGATCGAATGGTCCTTCGATCGGATGGCTTTTGGCAGTTGTTTTCCGACTTTTGTTTCGTGCGTTGAGCGTTGCGATGTGTTGCGATTAAGCGATGCGATAGTATTAAACAATAGTTACACAAATAACCTAACTCCTAAATAACATACAAGTAAACCTTAAATTTCAACTCCGCGATGAGATTGCGTTGTGATAGAGTTGAGATTGCGTTTGCGAATAATCACCACAAAACAAATATAAACATGCACAAGTAACACATAATGACACACACACACGTAAAACAATATCCATAGCCTGTAATTTGAGTTGCGATGCGATAGCAATGTGTTTAGCGTTAAGTAGATTAGCGTTTAACTGCGTTTATTGCATTATAACTCCACATAATACAACTAAGTTAACATAAATTAATGTATCGATTAACGAGTCGAGAAGTACAAGTAATAATTAAGCAAGGAATGACAGATCGAATTAGCAATCTTTTCTTCCTTTGACTTTGACTTTGACTTGTACTTTGACTTTCAAAAAGTCGGGTTGTTACAGCCTCCCCTACTTTAGGGAATTTCATCCCGAAATTAGGGCGCAGGCGTAACAAAAAGCTGTGGATACTTAGCCATTATGTCACTTTTGAGTTCCCAGGTGAACTCGGCGCCGCGTTTGCCTTCCCGACGAACCTTCAGTATGGGAATGTGTGAGAGTCGAAGTTTCTTGGTTTCTCGATCTCTGATCTCGACTGACTTTTCCACGAAGTGTAATGTTTCATCCACTTGTAGATCCTCAGGTGGTACTTGTAAATTCTGCTCGGCTAGACACTTTATGAGGTTCGAGACGTGGAAAGTCGGGTGGACGTTTCTAAGTTCCTCCGGTAGTTCGAGTCTGTAGGACACTTTGCCAATCCTTTCTAGGATCTTAAAGGGTCCAACATATTGAGGTGCGAGCTTTCCTTTCTTGCCGAATCTAATCACCCCCTTCCAAGGTGAAACCTTTAGGAGTACGTGATCGCCAACGTCAAATTCAAGGGGCTTGCGGCGTCTATCGGCGTAACTCTTTTGACAACTTCGAGCTTTCAGCAGATTGTCTCGTATTTGGAGGATTTTGTCAGTCGTTTCTTGCAACAGCTTAGGACCGGTAATCTGCGCATCTCTGATCTCGTGCCACACAATAGGCGATCGACATTTTCTTCCGTATAATGCCTCAAATGGTGCCATTTGAATGCTGGAATGATAACTGTTATTGTACAAGAATTCGACCAAAGGTAAGTGCACGTCCCAATTACCACCGAAATCTATGACACACGAGCGAAGCATGTCTTCAAGGGTACGAATTGTTCGTTCAGTCTGACCATCAGTTTGGGGATGGAAAGCGATACTTAGACTAAGGGTAGTACCGAGACCGGATTGAAAAGTTTCCCAGAGGCACGAGGTAAACCGACCATCGCGGTCAGAGATGATATCACGAGGCGTCCCGTGTCGACAAATGATCTCGTTGGTGTAGATCCGTGCTAATCTTTCTACCTTAAAGTCTTCTCGTATCAGCAGAAAATGGGCAGATTAGTAAGACGATCAACGATAACCCAGATGCTATCGTGACCTGATGGCATGCGTGGAAGTTTCGTAATGAAGTCCATAGCTATACTCTCCCATTTCCATATAGGGATTTTGGGTTGCACGAGTAATCCAGAGGGGCGTTGTTGTTCAGCTTTGACCTTCGAACAAGTCAGGCACTTCGAAACATAGATAGCGATATCTTTCTTCATGCCCGGCCACCAATACCTGTAGCGAAGGTCCTGGTACATCTTATCGGCACCGGGATGAATAGAATATCGAGACTTGTGGGCTTCGTTTAAAAGATTCTCTCGTAAATTAGTGCGTTTGGGAATCCAAATTCGGTCTAGATAGTGGAATATACCATTCGATTTATTCACTAGTTGTTCGCCGTTATTGATAATCCTTTCTTTCTTCAATGTGTGTTCGGTAAAACAAGCATGTTGAGCGTCACGTATAAGAGCTTCGAGATTGTGCTGGGCTTGAGTATTACGAATGCTATGCAAATAGCTTCGTCGGCTGAGAGCATCAGCAACGGCATTTGCTTTGCCTGGATGGTAACGAATCTCACAGTCGTAATCGTTGAGAAGTTCAACCCATCGACGTTGGCGCATATTCAGTTCTTTCTGGCTTAAGATGTGTTGTAGGCTCTTATGGTCGGTGAAGACCGTACACTTGGTACCGTAAAGGTAGTGTCGCCAAATCTTTAACGCAAAAAAAAAACTGCACCAAGTTTGAGATCGTGGGTTGTATAGTTCTTCTCGTGGATCTTGAGCTGTCGAGAGGCGTACGCGATAAACTTATCCCGTTGCATGAGAACACAACCAAGACCAAGGTTAGAGGCATCGCAGTGGACTACAAAGTCGTCGTTTCCATTGGGTAAAGCGAGCACGAGAGCATTGCAGAGCATATGATTGAGGGTTTGAAATGCAGTCTTTTGTTCGGTTCTCCAAACAAAAGGCTTGTCTTTATGCATGAGAGAAGTAAGCGGAACAGCGATTTTAGAGAATCCTTCGATAAATCGGCGGTAATAGCCCGCCAGTCCGAGAAAAAAACGGACTTCGAACGGGTTCTTTGGTGTAATCCAGCTCTTAACAGCTTCAATCTTCGTGGGATCGACGTGTATACCTTGACTATTGACAATGTGACCGAGGAATTGAACCTCCTCTAGCCAAAATTCACACTTGGAGAACTTGGCATAGAGTCGATTCCCTTGGAGTAATTCGAGAACCAAACGTAGATGTTGCGCGTGTTCGGCTTTCAACTTTGAATAGATCAGGATATCATCGATAAACACGATGATGAAGCGATCGAGAAAGGGTTTACACACGCGATTCATCAGATCCATGAAAACAGCGAGTGCATTGGTTAAACCAAAGGGCATAACAACAAATTCATAGTGGCCGTATCGAGTTCGAAAAGCGGTTTTAGGTATATCTTCCTCCTGGATTCGTAACTGGTGATAGCCTGAACGTAAATCAATCTTCGAGAAACATGTAGCACCTTGTAACTGGTCAAACTAATCATCGATTCGGGGCAGGGGATAGCGGTTCTTGATAGTTAGCTTATTCAACTTCCTATAGTCGATGCACATTCGGAACGATCCGTCCTTCTTTTTGACGAAAAGGACAGGTGCGCCCCAAGGAGAGGTGCTAGGGCGAATAAAGCCTTTATCAAGCAATTCCTGGAGTTGACTCGAGAGTTCGCGCATTCCGGATGGAGCGAGTCGATGGGGAGCTTTAGCGACAGGATTTGCTCCAGGAATGAGATCAATACGAAAGTCGATGTCACGAGAGGGGCAGTAAACTAGGTAAATCATCAGGAAAGACTCGAGGAAAATCACAAACCACAGGCACCTTTTCCATTGCCTTCTCTTTCTTTTCCTTCTCCACTAATACGATGTGTGCCAAGAAAGCTTTGTATTCCTTGTGGAGATACTTGCTCGCTTGTATGCACGACATGAGTTTAAGATCCTTCGATGGAGTTTCGCCATACACACAAAGTTGATCACCATTAGCGAGAGAGAAACGAATCATTTTATCGAAACAAACAACTTCAGCACGATTTTCGTGAAGAAAATCCATGCCTACTATGATGTCAAAACTACCAAGGATAAGATCAACCGGAAAAACGTAATTGTTGAGTTCAAGAGTACAATCACGCATAACAGAATTTATAGTGACGGTTCTTCCAGTGGCAATTTCTACGTCGAAAGTCGTAGGGAGATTAATGCGTTTACGTTTTAGGAGCTTCTCGAATTTGAACGACACAAAACAATTATCTGCTCCAGTATCAAATAAACACGAAGCATATATACCATTGACAAGAAACGTACCATTGACAACATTGTTGTCAGCTTGAGCCTGGCGAACGTTGATGTTGAAAGTTCGGGCACAGGCTACTTGTTGCGCTGGCTGTTGCTGCTGCTGCTGTTGATGTTGTTGCTGCGCTGGTTGCTGTTGTGGCTCTTGTTTCACCACCCGGTTCGGGCAAACATTTGCAAAGTGGTTAGGATCACCACATGAATAGCAAGCTCTTGCGTGAGCAGCGGGAGCAGGAGCTGCTTGTTGACCCTATGGAGCGGGATGTGGAGCTGGCAGTGCAGCGGCTTGAACTTGAGCTTGGCGGGGACCAGTATGGCAGTTGGCAGTAAAGTGGCCGTAAAGGTTATAGTGAACACAAAATCGACATGCGATCTCAACAGGATGATGATAAGTACAGGTAGGGCACAGTGGGTGTGGACTAGTATATGCACGCTTAGCCGGCAGTGAATTGGTCACTGGTGCTGCTACCTAGCGGTTCTGATTCTGAGGTGGGGTAGGGATAATATTGAGTGGGGCGGCAGTGACAACACAGTTCTTGTTGTTATTGTTGTTGTTGTTGTTGTTGTTCTTGCGCTTTTGGCGTGAAGACTTGGAAGCTTGCGGTGCGGTGGTTTCAGCGGTAACTTGATGAAGACTTTTGGCGGTTTTATCGAAGTAACCAGCCCGAACTCG
This sequence comes from Helianthus tuberosus, assembly GCA_030545235.1. Taxonomy (NCBI): domain Eukaryota; kingdom Viridiplantae; phylum Streptophyta; class Magnoliopsida; order Asterales; family Asteraceae; genus Helianthus; species Helianthus tuberosus. Next base: position 40,549,010 of record CM060411.1, on the reverse strand, counting down.
CTTGTCATTAATATCGACAGCGAGCAGGAAGGTTTCCTCAATAGTTGTCGTCTTGGCGGCTTGCACGAAGTCAGCAACACAATCCGGTAAAGCACGGATGTATTTCTTGATGGTGATGTCAGGAGTAGAGACTTGGTTAGGACAGATTATACTTAGTTGCTTGAAGCGGGCAGTTAGACCAGCATTTTCGCCACCCTCTTACTTGATATGCCAAAACTCGTCCTCCAGCTTCTGAAGCTCATGGGGAGGGCAAAATTCCTTTATCATGATCTCCTTCAACTCTTCCCAAGTAAGCCCATAGGCTGCGTCATTCTCCCGCATGTTCCTTTCAGCAGTCCACCAATCCAGAGCCCTGTACTGGAAAACGCCAGTTGCTTTGACAGTGCAAAGGTTATCAGGACAGCCGCTTTGGCGCAGAGTGACTTCAGTTGAATCGAACCATTGAAACATGGCAGTAGGCCCGTTTCTCTAGTGAAGTCTTTGGGGCCACAGGATTTAAACTACTTGAAGCTAAAAGTAGCACGCGGTGAGTCGGTCTTTGATTCCTCGAAGGATTTGCTAGTGACCTCATTGATTTCGCTGATGATTTGCGGAATGACCTTAGCCATTTGCTTAGCGACTAGCGATGCGATGCGTTTGTCAGCGTGATTTCGTCGTGCGGTGCGAGAGGTATGCGATCCAAATGACAACATTGTCTGCAACAGACATCGCCATAGGACTCAGACACTATATATTCGAATCTCACCTCATAACTTACTACTACTAGATAAAGCTCAGGAACACATCAACACATAGGAACAAAACCACGTAGATACATAATCCACGTAAGCACATAATCACATAAACACATAGCTCACCGAAACCACATATTACACTATATTTTGCACGTATTCACCTACATTTGTTGCACGTATTCTCCTATCATGCACAGCTGTGTAAAGCGATCGGGATTTGCGAGTGCGAGTAGCGATTGCGTGTAACATAGCATGAGATTTGTTAGCGTATTGAGGTAAATGTATGGTGCGAGTTGTGTGTGTTAATCAAAGCGAACAACGAAAAGCGTATAAATCTCCAAAATAGAGACACATAAACGTATAAAACCACATAAAACGCATAAAATCCCACACAAAAGCGACAAATCTCAGAGTTAGCGGCTTGCGAGCTCAGAATCGAAACACATAAAATCAGCGATTGGAGCGTCTAGGTGTGAGACATCGACTATCCAAAGTGATCCGACTATTCTCAAGGACTTCGAGTACACGCTTCAGCTTAATAGACTGTGCTCTCTCACCAGCATAAGGTGAATGGCATGCATCTTTTCGGCTTTTTGCGTGAGTCGAGTCATTGGAATCCATCGAGACTTTGGTGAGAGCTTTGTAAAAACCAAAATATAGAGCGGAATAAGTGACCAAGGTTCGGGTTTCACCCTTAGCTTGGCGACTGCATTCCTGATTGTTTGATAGAGTCATGAGATAGAGAGGGATATTTGCATCGAAGTATGGATTTCACTCCTGATTCAACGCAAATTCTCGTGTTTATAGTAAAAGTGCGTCGGGCGAGCGATTTAATCGAGAGTTTGCGGTTTTCACACCTAATCTCGATCCAATCACTTGTTTAAAAATAGTGTGTGTCGTGTTGGCCTTAGGAAAAGTCGTGCAGTTTTCAGCGAGTTCGAGCGAGAATACCACGTAGGCTCATACAAAACCCCTACTGGGTTTGCACAAGTTGGTCTGTTGGTACTTAGACTATAGACTAGGTTAATTCTAAGACATCGACCCGGACTAGGTCGAGTCTTGCCTAATTCCCTATAGTTATGGCTCTGATACCAATCTGTCACACCCCAACCGATGACGGAAATATCGGGACGCGGTACTGAGCGAAACAGATTGTCCAAGAGATTCCATAACAACTTTAATTACCAGATATTTAATCATTACGTCCCATACCATAACATATAAAGTAACACAGTTATTACAGAGAAATTGTTCTCAAAGACAGATAAAACTGTTCCGACAACTCATATTTTATTAAATTTGTTTCTAGACTCTCCTAGCTTGATTCCACAGCAATCAGCAAACATAGCAAACATCCTAAACACCTGTCACATACGTTAAAATAAAAGTTAATACACATAGTGTAAAGGTGAGTATACAAGTTTAGTAGTATAATAGTTGCGAAAACGATTTACACATAACCAGCATGTAACACGTAGTAATGCGAAGCAGGTAGGTTATCGAAAATGAAATATGCACAGACGTGACTGCGAGTTGTAGAATGCGCAACGCATATAACCAATGTGACACGTGAAGAAAAGCCCTTAACAACCCCTGTCCACGGCAGGTGCTGAGTCCAAACTATAGTACTATCGTTGCTAAGGTGTCAGGAAACAATCACTGTGTAAACATAACATACAAGAATTCATCGAATAACACGTATAACATGCAGAGCGATTAGCGTATAAAATATGTTTGTGTTGTGTGATCGATGTGATTTGTTATAGGTAACGTATGTAACACCTAAAAGTGCTTAAAGCAAAAGGGGATCGAGTATACTCACAGATCGTGTTTAACGAGTAAACATAGTCTTGGATTGAAGGGAGCGCTGAGAGATTAGCCTGAACACAGTACGCCAGTATAAGCGTTGAACGGTGCGTAAAAATGGTGTCGAGCGAAACAAGGGACGGACAGCGATCTGATCGGACGACCTTCCGGACAGATGACCATTCAGTCAGAGGGTTATCCGTTTGGGATGGATGTGTTTGTGTATGATGGAACTTTTAATTTTTCTTTTGTAGCATTTTAAGAATCAAGAAGTGTTCCTACAATTCTGGTCATCCGGCCGGATGGTCATCCGAGCAGATGGTCGTTCGGTCGGATGGCGACTCGTTGGAACTGACACTTTTGCAAAATATTTAGTGTGGAAAGGTTACAAGTCATCCGTTCGGTTCGTCGTTCGATCGGATGGTGATCCGATCGGACGGCAATCCGTTCAGCGATCTGTTCGTTTTGAAACTTGTAAAATTTGTTAAGTTTAGAAAGTTTTGTGGTTAACCCGAGACGGTATGACAACGTGTCAAACAACGGAAACTCCACCAAGTCTAAGTCCTCCGATCGGATGGGAATCACCCCGTCCGATCAGTAATTGTTCTTGACGGTACTTCCTATTCAACTCGTAAGTCGGTTGTCTCTTTGATAGTAACCCATTCTCAGACCGACACTTCGCTATAGAATGAGTAGAAGGTCTGACCGAGCTCAGATTCTATCGATTTACGCGTAAAAAGTTAAGAACAGTGAAGTAAAATGGAAATCAGTTGGAAAATGTTTAGATTTAGGTGAAATAAGTGTTTGTACATTGTAGAAATCCTTTAGATCTGGGTTGTTCTTGGTGGAATGAGGTCACACTTTGGTGTTCATGAACACTAAGATGATGTTATCGTAGAACAGTCCATTTCAGGTTGATTTCATGGTTAAAGGTTGAGATTTGTTGGTGGAAATGATGAAGATGTGTGTATAGATCAAAGTAGTACAAGATCTGCGATGGAAACTTACAAGAATCGCAAGGAATCGAGAGAATTGCGGGTGAGAAGACGAAGGGTCGGAGGAGAGCTGTCACATCACGTGAACAGTGATGTGACAGGTGGTATTAATAGGCAAGAGGAGAATAGGCGGTGTAGGTGAAGGTCGGAGAGTCTTTCGATCGGATGGCCATCTGATCGGATGGTCATCCGGTCAGATGACCATTCGATCGAATGGTCCTTCGATCGGATGGCTTTTGCCAGTTGGTTTCCGACTTTTGTTTCGTGCATTGACCGTTGCGATGTGTTGCGATTAAGCGATGCGATAGTATTAAACAATAGTTGCACAAATAACCTAACTCCTAAATAACATACAAGTAAACCTTAAATTTCAAGTCCACGATGAGATTGCTTTGTGATAGAGTTGCGATTGCGTTTGCGAATAATCACCACAAAACAAATATAAACATGCACAAGTAACACATAATGGCACACACACATACGTAAAACAATATCCATAGCCTGTAATTTGAGTTGCGATGCGATAGCGATGTGTTTAGCGTTAAGTAGATTAGCGTTTAACTGCTTTTATTGCATTATAACTCCACATAATACAACTAAGTTAACACAAATTAAAGTATCGATTAACGAGTCGAGAAGTACAAGTAATAATTAAGCAAGGAATGACAACTCGAATTAGCAATCTTTTCTTCCTTTGACTTTGACTTTCAAAAAGTCGGGTTGTTACAGATACAATCTTACAAGATTATATACAAAATCAATTTTTAAAATCATTATCGCAGATACGTTAAAAAAAAGTCATACATGAACGATTAAATAATTAACACTAGGTTAGAACCCCGCGTATTACACAAGTTGAATAAATGTAATTTTATATATTAAATAATAAAGAGTAATATCTTGATGAACCCCGTATATTGTACGGGTTAAATAAATATAATTTTATATATCAAATAATAAAAAAAAGTTATATTTTTAAAAACCATGTGTATTACACAGATTTAATAAATGTATTTTTGTATACTAAATAATAAAAGCGTCGTAACTTTAAAAACTCGTGTATAATCGGGTTGAATAACTCTACCAAATAATAAAAAATTACATCTTTAAAAACCTCGTATATTACACGTGTTGAATAGATCTAAAAAAAGAGTTATATCTTTAAAAACCATGTGTATTACACAAATTAAATATACGTAATTTTGTATATTAAATACTAAAAACGTCGTATCTTTAAAAAACACGTGTATAGTCGGGTTGAAAAATATAACAAACAATAAAAAAAATTATATCCTTAAAAAACCCTGTGTATTACATGTGTTGAATAAATCTAATTTTACATAGCAAATGATAAAAAGTTATATCTTTAAAAACTTCATGTATTACACGGGTTATATAAATGTAACTTTGTATAGTAAATAATAAAAAAAAATTATTTTTAAAAACCCCACGTTTTACACGAGTTGAATAAATATAACTTTGTATACCAAATAATAAAAAAATTATATTTTTAATAAATTAGGATAACATTTAATATTAATTTATTATTTATATATTTAATATAAGATAAGTAGAAAAGAGATGTATTTGTTTTAAAAATATATTAAACTAACAATTTAGATTTGAGGATAATATTTTATTAAAGTATGATAAGATTTAATATTAATTTATTATTTATTTATTTAGTTAATATAAGATAAGTATAGATTTGAGGATAACTTTATTTTGTACAAAAGTTAGTTTCTTTTATTATAGTAGATAGATTATTATTTAATTTAAATTTAATGTATAATATTATTTATTTAATTTTCTATATCATATGACAGACACCTACTTTTTATTTGTAATATACAAATTTACTCATATTCTTTTCGATTACTAAATAAATAAAAATTAATATTAAATTTTAGCATACTTTAAATGTCGAATAGAATACTTCTATTTTGCTAATAAAATATTATCCTTAAATTTAAATTGTTAATTTAAGATATTTTTAAATAACCAAATTATTTATCACCAAAACCAAACTTTGTATTAATATATTATCTATTTTTATTTTCATAATTAAAAAACTTATTGTATCGATTATATTACATAACTTTTAACCAAATTATATATAACTTTCAATATTACTTTAAATATAATTTTTTTATTATATAGTATAGAAGATTAGATTTATTACTGGTGTTTTTAAATACAATTTATATTTTATCACTCAAATGGCTGCTTATTTGCTTCTTGAATAACATGTTTGAGCACTGTATATTCTTTTCCATAATTATCTTCGCAATCACCATATCTATCATGTACCGATTATATCCATTAGTTTTTTAAATATAATTTTCTTATTATTTGGTATATAAAATCATTTTTATTCAAGTCGTGTAATACACAAGGGTTTCTAAAGATATAATTTTTTATTATTTGTTAAACAATATTACATTTATTCAACCCGTGTAATACACATGGTTTTAATGATATAACTTTTTTTATTATTTGGTATAAAAAATTACATTTATTCAACCAGTACAATATGGTTCCTATAGATATAACCTTTTATTATTTAATATATAAAATTATATTTATTTACCCGTGCAATAAAGGAGGTTTTTAAAGATATTTTGTTTTATTATTTAGTATATAAAATTCATTTATTCAACCCGTGTAATATACGTGGTTATAACCTAGTATAAATATATGTTAAATATAAGATTAGTAGGAAAGAGAGATATTTGTTTTAAAAATATATTAAATTAACAATTTAGATTTGAGTATAATATTTTATTAAAGTATCATAAGATTTAATATTAATTTTTTATTTATATTTATTTAGTTAACATAAGATAAGTATAGATTTGAGAATACCTTCAATGAATGAACCGTGTCCAAAAGTTGGTTTCTTTTATTATAGTAGATAGATTTCAAACTTCAAAATTGACACTGTTAACATTACAAGACGTTAATAAACGAGTTAACGCCAACCCGCGCATTGCGATAGGATCTTTATTATAATTTCTCAATAGAATTTTCTTTTCTACAAAGTAACTCGAATTTATACATTTTAACAAATATATCTTACAAACTTGATGATCCAAATTTATTGGGTTTCCTCCTGAATTGGTGTATAGGCATTATAACCTAGTGGAGGTCGGATATGATCGTGTGGTTCCACTGGTGGCACGATGATACCCTAGTGGTTCGTCAGTGATCAAAATTTGTCGTTTGCTTTTTCACACGTGGCTCGGTTGCTTTTTCAAAAGGGTATAACAATTCGGATGGATGCATATGAATATGTTGGGTCATGACTTTTTTACAAAGGGTATAATGGTTTGGGTGGGTGTACATGTAAAAACAACATGCTGTATAAATCGATGCAATTGTTCGCATGACGGTTACATTGAAGGGTCATAACTTTTTTTCGTAAAAGCACATGTTTAGTAAATAAGCGCCGCTTTCTGTATTGGATTTAATCCATACGACGCATTAGTTAAACAGACATGATCTAAAGTCATTTCTAGCCACACTTTTAACCGTCGGTTCGTATGAGGGTTCACCAGTTCCACGTATTAGAATTTTAAGACATTAGACCACCCGTAGTGGTTGTAAATTTGGGCATTTTTGGGGCTTAATCACGCCCAATATTGCCCCTTTGCCACTACACATGGGCGTGATTGGGCTTTTTTTGGTTTGGGCGTTTTTTAAATCACGCCAAGAGGGGGAATAATTGACCAATCAGATTTGAGCTTGCATTGTTTTGTCCAATAACATTTTTTGAATTGTTTTTTTTTTATTTTATTTTATTACAAACATAATGCCCCACAATCCCCATATCTCCACTACACCCATTTTAGAAAACGCCCAATAATGCCCCATTGCTGACTGGGCTGCCACATGACGCAAAACGCCCAAGGGTGAATATTACCCACTACGCATGATCTTAAATATTATCATACACAAACACAACATTAAATAATCTAACCAAACGCCACATCCCGGGTTGTTATTTAGGCACCGCTTTCCGGTCTTCCACCGAACACCGATTCGCTAATTTCTTTAACCCTGTTCTTTTCTTATCTCCTCAATCCATAATTGTAAACCAAAATAAATCCTCTGGTTAGAATCGCATCAATAGTCATACTTTAAATTAATGTGATTCACTCAATTCAATCATATGGTACTTCCATGTTATTCTCGTTGCATAATATGTTTTCTGGGTTTGTTATCATGTTATTGTAAGATTATAATACATATAGCAAACTTTGTTAACAGAGTTCACAGTTAACACACAAATTTTGTATGCTTTTGTATACTTGAACATGACAGGCTTTAATATGTATAAATGTATACTTTTGTATATTTGAACATGGCAGGCTTTATAACAATATTATTTTCAAGACAAATCACAAAAGGGTTTTAGATGACAATTTTGCTCTGCACAAAATCCAACATGTTCTCTCCCATTATTTCTCTTCACCCACACACCCATCCCTTCACCTCCATTCCTGCCGGCTGCCCTCGCTACCGAAAGATCCATGCTTGTCGGAGGGTCAAAATCCTAGATCTACATCAGACGGCGTTCACCGCCATCTCCATCACATCTTGCTCTACAACCACAGCCTCTCTATTGTCTTTCTAGATCATCATGACTTGCGTTGCCGGCGAAGGAGATATCGGTTGGAAACTGAGCGATTCCTCTTCCTGTTTTTTTTGTTGCGACAACCGAACATATAGTCTCAGCGATCATCTTGTTCTTGTTCTTGTTCTTTCTTGGCATAAATTCGGAGGAATTCAGACGGTTAAAAATGACCGTAGTTTTCTGATGGCGGTAGGGGTTATAGAGGGCGTGAAATGGTGCAAAACGATGAGGAAACGGTGAGTGGAGTAGACGCGACGACTTGGTTTGTAACCGTAATGTGATGACGATAATCCAATGGTTTTCTTCGTTCCATTAACTGATAATCTGGTTTGGTTTTATATTTTTATTTTTATATTAATAAAATAAAGAAAACATTTATGTGTGTGGAGGTGTGTTGATATGTGTCGGGATGCAGTGACAATTCTGTTTGTGGTCAAACGGTGCGTCGGTTATTTTTAATCCGTTGTGTCTCAAGTTAATTTTTGTAGGAATATATATAATAAGCTAAATCTAAAAGTGATGTGAATGTAATGTTGAACTAGAACTTTTTGTTAAAAACAACTTTATGGTATGTCATGTGTGTTTCATCTTTCTTAAAAACGTTCTAAGAATTTATTGTAACCAAGGCATCAAGCTATTTTACCACTCTAAGTTAATTAAAAATTAAAAATGAATCATAGTATTTTTTGTTTTTGAAGTGAAATGTGTATCTCAATCTCATAGAATAAGAAAATGAGTCGATGTATACAAGGAACTAGGTTACAAACCCATATATTAGAGCACACGGGGTGGTCCATTATACCACCCCGATCACGCGTGAAACGAAAACGGAACACCGCCGCCGGTAACTTTTTAACGCGTTATTTTTGTAACGCGTGGAATGTATAACGCGTTGAAAGTTTGAAATGTTGTTTGGCTTCTTTTTGCTTGATTTCTGTGACGAACCCTTCAAACCCTCGACGAACCCTCAAATTCCGTGACGAACCCTTCAAACCCTCGACGAACCCTCAAACCCTCGACGAACCCTTTACTTGACGAACCTTTAATTGGGCTTTTTGGGTTCGTTCATCAATTTGGGCTTTTGGGTTCGGTTAATTGAAATTAATTGAAATTTATAATTTTAGTGTGGAAAAATTAGTGAAATTTATAATTTAGTGTTTAATTTCTAATTTTAAAATGAAAATTAAAAAATTTTGGGAGTGATAGAATTCCATCACTAGTAATACCACCCCCCTACATTTCTATCACTAGTGATAGAATATTGGGTGATGACATGACATGATTTGATTGGATAGTGGGAGTGATAGAAATCTATCACTAGTGACCACCCCTCCTCCCTAATAGTGGTTGAAAAAGAAGTATATATTAAATAGGTAGCAATGAAGATCTAAGAATTATAAAACAACATTCAATATTTGCAACATAAATATATTAAGTGTTGTGTAATAACTAGAACCTATTAGCAATGTATAGAAGAGAATGAGAGAATGGGAGATGAATTTCTTATTGATATATCTCATACAAAATACATGAGCCACTATATATAGGCTATAACATTAATACAAACATAAATGTGACATGGGAGTTAGAAATGTTGATAGTCACTAATAATGGATGCATTCATAACACTCCCCCTTGACTATCCACATGATGATATACTATTCTTTAATACGCTTGGTGATGTTGCCTCGTTAAAAACCTTGCTAGGAAAACCCAGTGGGACAAAACCTCAGCTAAGGGAAAAAGAGTGCAGCGCGTATTGTCTCCCCCTAATACTTCTGGATCAGGTATGTTGCCTCATTAAAGAAAAAGAATACATACAATGTGTATATTATGGGTACGTTACTCCCCCTCAATTTTACTTGTATATCTTGATGATGTTGAATCCAATCTTCTGTGACAATTGCTTGACTTGATATTTGACGTATTCTTCTTTGATTTGGGTGTTGTTGTCTACATTGTCTTCATACAGTATAGCTTGAGCTTCTCTTGATCAACTCTAATCTACATACTTCTTAAATATGCTAAAATCTTCGACCTTCATAACTTGTATCTGGATTGAGATCGAACTCTATGCGAGTCTAATATATATCAATCATAACCCAGGACGCCATATTGTTCTTGTGGAACTATCCCGTGTCTCGAGTTTGTAAATATGTCAAGTAGTTATTTAATGCGTTTTATAATTCTGCCTCGTTAAAAACCATGCCAGGAAAACCCAATGGGACAAAACCGTAGCTAATGGAAAAGAGTGCACTACGCATTATACATAATTAACAACATGATTTATGATGATGTTAAATTAGTACTTCGGGACCTATAAGATAAACTGATACTACTGGATCAGTTATGTTGTCTCGTTAAAAACCTTACCAAGAAAAACCCAATGGGAAAAACTTAGTGAAGGGAAAAAGAGTGCAACATTTGAGATTAGAACTGTAATCTTACCAATACAACGTAGTATCAGATGTCGTCTTGTTTGCAAGATACGTCAATTCTCTGATCGCAATTAAGTATGGTACTTCTTGACTAAGTAGTTAAACATCCTTTTCTTGGGGTTGATAAGAATATTTTTTCTCTGTCAAGCGATCAGACAATCGTTCATGTACTCAACGAATGAGCTTTTTCTATATAACATCTTCTAGATGTAGTCAGATTGATGAGCAAAAATAGTACATATATACTCAAAACTACAGGTCGAGGATAACTACACTTTGTAAAGGTCATTCAAAATTTTCCTCTTTAGTTTGAGAGTTCCCTCTCGATAATGTTTACATTATCACTGTAAGAGTGAAATCTTGTTAAATAGATGTAACTCATTTTATCAAAATTATACCTCTCTTTTCAGAGTATAGTAGACTGTACCACATACGAGTAGTTTCCTTTAAGATTCATATATATAACACATATGGGGTTATTGTTTCATAATGCTTTGAGCATTTTTAATCCTTCAGGGGTTTTCATACAGATGTCATTTGCAATTGTCTCATACATGTATACGGTGATGACATCCATAAGTTGTTTTATCTGAAGTCATTCTGAGACTGCGAGGCCGCTTAAACATCTAAAGATTATCGCATCCACTACAGGGGTATACGTTTCCTCGTAATCAACTGCTGGGATTTGGGAAAAATCTTTATGTTAAAATACGTGCCTTACATCGCAAAAACTCATTATTTACGTTTCCTTTTATTTAAATACACCCATTTATAACCTACTGGTTTGACGTCTATGGGTGTTCGAACTGCTGGTTCGAAAACGTTTAGTTTGTCGAGCAAATTTAGTTCAACCTTAAGTCATGTAGCCATTTTGGCTATTTGTGTGCGTACACTCTTGCACACTTTCTATATATGTAATCTTTTTTTTCATCGATTACATCTATTGCTATAGCATAATCAAATATATCATTTTACACGTGTTTCATTACAGTTCCATATTGTACTTATTTTGTACATAATTTATCGCGATCTCATATTTGTTTGGTACTAGAGTTTCTTTTAGAACTCCATTAGCCTCTTTTGGGGTTTTGACAACAACCTTCTTTAAGGTTTAGTATGCAACCACTTATGGGGTTTTGTATGCAACCACTTATGGTGTTTTGTGTGCCACGCATTTTGGGGTTACACCAACTGCGTTACTCTGCTCTTTTTGTGTTTGTGGGTTTTATCTTTTTGGAACCGATTTATCTCTCACAATTTATTAATATGATAATCATTTTGTGAGTACTTCCATTCGAGCAGATAAGTTTAAGCTGGTATATGTGACTTTGTCACCTTATTTGTGTTAGTGAATGCATCTTGTTTTTCATTTGTTATTATTTTCAAATACAAGCTCTTTCTTTTGGACTTCAGATTTGCATTGACCACTTCAGGGGTCGATATATAATATGATGCATTTTTTTTATGTTACCAGTCTTTCATTTTCTTGTCTCCCCCTAAGACTGGGAATACGATGTACATATCCCATTTTATATGTTATGGTGGTGCTATTGGTACATAGGCTGCACAACAAAATGTATAAAAAAAATGGAAACTTGGTTCTCTTCAGGAGACCAGTTGTAATGGGGAGTATTTGTGATAAGCAGTTGGTTTTGAATTGATATAATCAATCGACGAATTCTGTCTCGACTACGTATACCTCTCACTATATTTCACATTGTGCCCAACAATGGTCCCTACAATTGGGTTGTCAAAGAACAGTGTTAAACCATGTTAAAAAAAACAACGTTCCATAATGTTGGGCATATGCTACATACGGGTAGCTAAAAAACTCACATGTAACCATGTATGAATGCCACAATCCACACAACTGTACATTTCAATGGTCCCATATAAGAGGGATTGTTTGTAGGAGTCTATTGTTTGGAAGGGCATAAAAATTTATTTGCCACAAAAAAACTGACTAGACATATGATAAGGCATTTTGGGAGTAATGTTTTTAGATTACTTAGAGGTGCTAAGGTACCGGTTAGCATGTTTGATTGTTTAGCATATCATGATGCTATCTTGATTACCTATTTGGTCATGCCATGTGGTGAACGTATAAATATTCTAGTAACTTCTGGTTACTCATCATATTTGATTTAATGGAATATTGTGAAAAATTAGTATCATATCTAGTAACTTCTAATATAGTCTTCTGGCCATATTTGCTATATGTTATATTTTAGATATTTAGTATATTTTCTTTTACACCATTCCAAGGTGATGACTTTTCATTCAAACATAGTGGAAACTTAATAAATTTCTTCGGTATACATTAGAATATGATGCATTATGAGTTACAAAATTCGATATCAGCGGGTAAACTATCGATGCTCTTCTGGAGCATTTAATATGCTATTAACACGTGAAATAGTATCAATAGTGTCTCTACCACGTGAAATATTATAGTTTTAGCCTTTGTTTAGAGGGAAAACATGTACTATTCATAAGGTTTTCCATCACTAGGCCATATGTTAGCCAAAAAGCCAAGTGCGATGAACTAAAGTTTGGGTTGAACTTGAAAAATCATTATTAAAAACAAACGGGACTTTGTATACATTTGGGAGAACTTCGGGTTCTCATCATTGATTTAGGATTCATGTGAGCATGAACACTAACTCAAATGAATTATTATCTATCAATTTAAGTAACTAACATCAGAGTAGTTTACTTAAGCTAAAGTCCACTAATTATTTGCATAGCTATTTTTCATCATTTTCATGGGATGGCACATTTCTAATGACTATATCAATGTCTATTAATATTTGTTTAGCAACAACAAGCAATTAGAAGAATAACCATACAATTAATTATGTTGACTATGCATAGCATTGTAACAAGCTGAAATATCAAATCACTAAAGCATAACAATGTTTATCTTAGCGTAGTTGTTTTGGTAACCAGGTACCAATGAAATTTGTATTAATTTATTTAGCACATTTAACTTGTCAAAAGGCAATACATATAACGTATATGCTATCTAAAACAATGAGACAAACATAAGTATTGCTAAACAAATGAAAACCGTAATATCTACCCATAAGCAAGTTATATGCATGTTAATTGTTCAAAATTTATATGCATATCAATTACATATATAAATCACACACAATCCTAGGACATTATACGTATACATATATGTGTGTGTGAGTGTTAAAGAGATTAAGCTTATATTAATTTGCTTGTCATGTCTAAAAAAATATTAAAGATCATTTAAAGTAATAAGAATTAATCAAATTTCTAATTAAAAGATATTAATAAGAATGAATTAAAATTAATAAAGAATGAATTAAATGGGAAAAATGATATTTAATGATTTTAATTTCTAAGCATTAACCAACATCATATATATTAATATCCATGTTCATAACTCCATGTAATTTAAGATTGTAATTTATGCATAAATGTAACATGATATAGCCAATCACAAATATATCATATATACACATATTTGTCACTGTAGTTTAAAACATAAACAAATGTCACTATCAACTTTCTCGATCATATAATAACATATGAATCTTTATCACTCGTAAATGAGCTTTCTTATACTAATAAATTTTGTTGCTCAAGAAAATATAACATGCATCTTGATAATTTTAGTGTCATGTTAATTTGCAAATAATATCTTTTACCACACAAATCTATATCTCTAATAAAGCAAACCATTGGGGGACACATGTCACCCAATGGAGCAAGCCAACTAGGATTCCACATAAGCAATGATGTGGCAAAAGTCTAATGAGAGGACATGTGGCATTGCTCATAAGCCTGGATTGGAGAAGGCTTCCTTTGTACGCTCACTCTCATTCTCTCTCATCTCTCATCATTCATCACATACGTTTTCTATACTCTCTCCCTCTCTCTCTCTCATTATCTCAAATTGTTCAAATCATTACTCCGAACCCCTAATCGGCGAATCTGGTTCCTGCGCTCTCAATCGATCCTGTGAACCGATGTTTATTCAATCTTCAAATATTCAACAGTGATCATCATCGACGGTAATGATTCCGATAACTTCTTCATCATCTTATTGATCGATTCTGTTTGAATGATTTGTTTTACTTTGATTTGTGATGTATTGTCTGTTATGTGATGATGTATTAATTTATTGTACATGATTTGAAGATCGATTAGGTTATTCCTTTTTTCTTAGGGTTTTAAAACCCGATATAATGTTGTTTGTTTATGTGATTTGAATATCGATTTCTTATACGGATTTGCTGGTCTGTTAGGGTTTATAATCCCCGATTTTTAAGTACGTGTATATATGTTTTGTGTATTAGGGTTTTTCATTTGAATATGTTTATTTTTCAATTCTGTTCCTCAGATTACCAAGATTTTATATTATGTTAATTAGTAACCGTTTTATATGTTTGCAGTTTTATTCAATGAAGTTTGATGTATTTTTTTAGTTTTTATGTTCTTGAAAATTTTTGATCTACTGTTATTTAAGTGATTAAGTTATTGTACGTTTTAAGTTTTTTGTGTATTAGGGTTCTAATTACTCTTTTCGTCTACTGTTATTTGTTGTTTGCCATCTGCTGAATTCATCTATTTGATGTTGAATTTATGAAAACCTTGCTGATAAATTGTACGTTTTAAGTTTTTTTTATATTGGGGTTCTAATTACTGTTTTCATCTACTGTTATTTGTTGTTTGCCATTTGCTGAATTCATCAAATAGATGTTGAATTTATGAAAAACTTGCTGATAAATTGTACGTTTTAAGTTTTTTGTGTAATAGGGTTCTAATTACGGTTTTCATCTACTGTTATTTGTTGTTTGCCATCTGTTGAATTCATCTATTTGATGTTGAATTTCTCAACACCTTGCTGATAAATATAGTCATACGATCCATAGTTAGAAAATTGCTTAGTAATTGAAAATATGTAACATGATCCCAGCACTTCATACCTTATCAATGTATATTGATGAATAAGTACGTTTTGGTTTTTCATATCGGATTGTTAAATCTGTGATTTGATTATTATAGTGCACATTCTATTTCAAGCCTCTTATTTGAACTCTATATTTGTTACATGTACCTGTTATGATATACAATTTGGGGTTGTGAAAGACAACAACTTTGGAAACGATATGTTGTACGGATTCGCAGCGCGTGTGTGGAAGTGTGACAGAAAATCGTTGGTGAGTGTTGAAGTTTTAATCATTTAAATAAAAAAAATTAAGATGTTTTAATATAACACTTTGTGATAACTGTTATTATAATTGCATTTAACGATAATTAAATGCAAACGCAGAAACTTCCTGCTCAGTATGGTGACTGGATTAAGAAGTTTGGCTATCCAGAGAAAAATGCAATCATCAGGACCGTTGATGGGAGTACTTTCCAAGTCAAAGTGTTCAAACTTGCAGGCGACTTTTTTTTTACAATGGCTGGTTTGATGTTGTCACATATTTGAAATTACCGGACGATTCGTGGGTTGTTTGTCAGTATGACGAAGCTTTATCTTTGTTCCGCCTATTCCACTTTGATCAAGACATTTCTCTAGCACCATCTAACTACTTCTACTACAAACCTAAAAATGATTTTAAAGACCGAGACGACTGCATGGTAATTGAACTTATACGTTTTTAAATTATTTTATTTTTTCGTTCGTTCATTTTTTTCTATTTCGGCTATACCATTGATCCTGATACTGTTGTATTCTTTGTGTAGTATGTGAACAGGTTGTTTGTTCATCACTCTATGCTGAATATCTGTCCTTCAAATCCGGTTTTGATCCGTTCTGCTGGAAATCGTAAATGGGTTGTTCAAATGGAAATTTTAGACCATAACATTTACATTACCACATGGTGGAGTCGGATCAAGGAGGATATGTCGATAACTGATGATCATTTGTTGGTATTTGAAATGATTGGTCGTAATACGTTTGATTTGAGTGTTTTTTGTTGTAAGCCTGCCCTTCTAACTTACCCTCCAGAAATTTCTGTTATCAACAAACAACCAAGTGATGGCGTTATTGAAGTGTCTGATGATGAGGTGGCTGATGCCGTTGCTGCACCTGTATTTGAAGAGAGTGTTGATGACGAAGTACCGGTTACTTTTGTTGTTGACAATCATTACGTAAGTTTGTATTATTCACTTCTTAATACCATTAATGTATGTTAAGTGAATCCAGTTTAAATCATTAGTTGTAGGAAAAGCAGTTTTAATGGTATGTATTATTAACATTTTTATTATCATCTGTAGCGTTTGAAGAAGAAGTGGGCTCAAACTCATGGTTTAGATCGAAAGATGGATTTGATCATCAAGGACAGCGCTGGTAGAACTTGGGATGTAGCTATTGGTAAGGAGTTCTCACAAGGCTGTCCGTGATTCAATGTGACCGGTATGAGGGAGTTTGTTAGAGACAAACGGTTGGTATACGGTTCTTCGTTTCATATGGTATTTGTTAAAAGTAAAGGTATGTTGCTTTATAACTGAGTTGGTGAAGGTACATGGTATGTTTTGGTAGTATTTTGAAGGTGTGGTGTTAGTATACATTTAATGGTAGTTTTTTTGTTGTGGTTGTTACGTTAAACATATGTGATGGTAGTTGTTGCTGACATTTTTTTGGGTCGTTTATATGTGTGGCCGAATAACTTAGTCCTTGAACATATTTGATTATAGATTGTTAGACGTTAATGTTATTGTTATTGCTACATGTTTGTGGTTAATATTATATATTTTTGTGAAATAATTAGTGCTTCATAATTGTATGTACCTTAATTTAGGAATCAAGTTAAGTATTCATCATATTAAACATCATTTAAGTACATTGTTTGATTAGTGCGAAATTTAGTATTTTAACATTAAAAATTATTATAATAAACCGTCAGTTTTTAAAAGATTTACGTTAAACAAAAAATTAATATGATTTTGTTTCCTTTTTTAAATTGTATAACTGACTATAATTAATTTTTTAATAAAACCGTTCCATTTTAATCAATTTAGAGTTTTCCTAATCTTCATTGAATATCTACACTTGGAAATTTTATTTTAAAAATGGTATTATCTTCATTGAATAAACTAAAGTTTGTTCACTGAAATAATTGAAATCTTTTTTAACATACATTTTAATTAATTATTTATATCAAATTCGTTTTTTTTATAATAATGAACATTATTAACGTTTTTTATTTATATTTCGAAAATAAAAACAAATTTTCAATATTATATATATAAATTTTTTAACATCGTTGCTGACATATAATATTTTGTATTTAAACAATTAAGTTTAGTAAAAAAAATCATAAATTAACTACATATATATTTCCAAAAAAAACTAAACAACCGTATGCTAAATTATATGGCATTTTTTTATTTACTGGGGTTGGTCAAAAACCTGAATTTTCTTTGTTTTACAGTTTGAGATTACCTTTTTAATATGTGTAACATGTGGTAATTTTTTAGGGTGGTATTTCATTTTGTGTTGTTATTTATGCATTCCTTTTAAATATACGAAAAAGTTGGTGCATAATCTATTTGTCATTTATATTTTTTGTAGAAATGTCAATCCATTTCTAAAATTAGTAATTTGTTAACTTAGGTAACATATTTTTATATTACTCAATTGATATTTCAACTTGAAAAAAATAATTAAACGAAATTTGTAAATATATTCACTTAATTCATTCAATTTATTCACTTATAAATCATTTTTTTATTTCAATCATCTATAGTTGGTTTTGAATCTTTTGAATGACTGATATCTTGAATTAGGCCTGAATGTGGCTATTTAGTGCCTTTTTGCCCAGATATGTTTTATATAACTTTATTACATTTTTGTAATAATTTGTTAATTTTAGAAATTACAGATCTAATTCGTGTATTTTGATTACATGTAGTGTTTTCAGAATCTATACTATCTATTAAGGGAGATTACAGGATGACCTCTATTTGCCTACGTGTTATGTTTTTAGCTATTAATGAAGAGAGGAAGACACAAAGGATGTGTCAAAGACAGTTTAGATGATACATGTTCAAGGTAATAAGGAGAAACCCTCTGTTAAAGAAGCAACCAGTGAGAGTGTTTTGCTTGAAACATGGAGGCGTCGGTGATGTTGTCGAGGAGTGTCAGGAAATGCTAAGTGATAGCATTTCCTTACACTCCTCGACAATGTCACCGACCCCCTTTTTAAAAATTCCACCAAAACTCTATCACTGGTTGCTTCTACAACAGAGTGTTTCTTTTTGTTACCTGAACCTGTATCATCTCAACTGTGTTTTGACTGACCCTGTGTGTGTTGTTACATCAATATTCAATTAGGATTTACTCATCTGAGGCTAAGTTTTGAAAATTGATCTATTCATTTTTTATCAGGACAGATGTTTTTGTAATCGATGTTTGGTTGATGATAATTAGATTGATGTCACCTAAGGGATATTTAGTCAATGATGTTGATGAGATGCTTCTCACCTGAGACTAAAACTATGATTAAGCAGACGTCTATCCCAATAAGTGAGGTTTGACATTGAGAAATCATTTGAAATACTTGAACAAATCATTTAGTGTTGACTGTGAAGGTGAATAAAAATGAATTGAAAGTGCTTTGGACATGTCCTTTGAACATAAGGCTATGATGATTTTGTAGATTTGAGTAAAAATTGAATGAAGATAGCATTATGGTATGGCAAGGTTGTAGGATGGCAGTTGTTCATGCAACCTCTCTTGCAGCCATGGTGTTGTCATCTTTTTTCATAATCTGAGCCTGACAGTCTGACAATATAAATGTTTTGCAACTTCAACATGAATATAGAAGAAAGAGAGAGTTGGATCTTTGTGATATTGAATAGAGAAGAAAGAGAGACTTGGATGGATATATGAATACTTATGGATGGATATATGATTTTTGTTTGAAACAAAATAAAGTTTTTGATTTTTATTGATTTCTGTAGATCCGAACATATTTATCGCAGTTACTAATTTTTGTTGATTTTTTTTTCATGTGAATCTCTAACTCCGTCATAACAAGCGGAATCCCACCATTCGTCAAGCAACAGAGGTTAGTTAAATCTTATACTTTTATTTATTTTTTTAATGTTTATCATATATAATTTTATTTATGCTTTTTGTTCACTTTTTTACTTAATAATATATTCTGAATGTTTTTTTCAAACAAAATCAAGTTTTTTATTTTTATTGATTTTTGTAGTTACGACCATATTTATTGCAGTTTACTTAATTTATGAAATTTAATTTATTTTTAAAAACGTTTTTTTTTCTATAAAAAGAGTAATGTTTTTATGCTTAATTTATCAATTTGATATTATAAGTATGTTTCTGTAATTAGACATTTCTTCTATAATTAGGTTGTCGTTATATTTTTAAAAAAATTTAGTTACTTCCTTTGTAGTTGTGGTTCCAAACTTTGAATTCAACTTCACTCCAATCTTCTTGCAAGAATACCTTCGGTTTCCATATAAGAATAAACTTCTTCAGAGGATCTACATATATAGATTTTTTTACATTGTTCACCGTGTTCATCTACATCTACTTTTTCTTGAATCGATTTCTGAATTTCACATATCCCTCTACAAATCTGTAAGTTGTTTTTCTTAAATTCCTTCTTTAATCATTATTCATGTGTTTCTCCTTTTATTTAATGTGTTTAATTTTTTTTTATTTAACCCTAAATCCAACTGGTATTTAAAAATATGTTCATTTTTTGTGTTTTAAGATTATGGTTTTCTTAACGAATACATTGTTTCTGCAAAACCAAAAACCGATTTTCATTCAGAATACTTTTTTTTATAATGTATATTTATTCTACAAAGTTTACCCGCAACCCATGATCCGATTGTTATGAATATCTTTCATAAGTTCTATTTAAAGTTATGTAAAATAACTTTTATTGGATTGGAATTGTTAATAAGTTTGTGAATGTCATTGAAAAACATAAATCCCATTGGCATTTTAAAATATGTTGATTAAGGGGTTTTAAGATTATGGTTTTCTTATACAACATTATGTTTATGCTAAACCCTAAAACCGATTTTGATGCAGATTATGATGTATATAGGAAACCCTGAATCGTATTGTTATTGAATATTTTTTGTTTATGATTTTTTTTTATATGATTCCGTTTATATGATTTTTTTAGTCTGATTTATTTATTAAGTTTATGTTATACAAAGCCTGATTCTGATTGTCATGGAAATTATTATGATTTTGTTTTTATATCACATGTTTAGGTAATATATTAACTTTTGAGGTCACTGTATCTATTTTTGATTACAGGGTAATAGTTATATATATTTTAAGGGGTTTTAAATTTTCTTAATTGTCAGTGTAAATTATTTGGCTACACGTTTTTTATTATGATGTATCATAATGGTTATATCATCGGTTGCCTCCATTGATTATAGATTTTGGAATAACAGATACTTTTGATGAGGTTTGTTATATATGGATTGTTATTATAACATGTCGTTCACATTGTTTTTATGTTATTTATAATTTTGTTAATAATTGATCTGATGTGGTTTGTTTATGTAACCTGTTTTTGTAGGTATTTCATATGGCAGAAAGTTCATCAAGGTATTTTTTGTTCATTTTGTTAGTATATTTTACATTTCATATGTAGTATCTGTGTTTTTTTTCATGTTTTTGTTTTTTTTTTCTCACACTAACATTAACATGTTACACTTTATTAATATTGAAAATTTTAAATCAGGTTCAGAGGACCCTGGTTCTGTAGGCTAATGAATGTAGCAGATGAAGTTATTCTGGTAAATGATAAATTATTACATAAGTTATTTTTGTTCTTTTATTTTCTTAGTATTAAATACAGTTTATTATTATTGCATACTTTATATATTTTCACTGTAATTATAATAAATTTTGCAATTGTTTGTTTTATTAGTCCATTCCAGATGACGCTGCGGTCAAACTATGGGGTGTAGATAAAGGCCCTACAAATGTTATTATACACATTGAAGATGGCCGACAATTTAATGTTTCTTTAAGCGCTGATAAAGGAAAGTTATTCTTTTTTCATGGTTGGTCCACTGTTGTAGAACATTTGCAACTAACCAAAGGCTGTTTGGTAGTATTTAATCCTGTAGATTCTACTACGTTTAAATTAACATATTTCGTTGATGGGGTTAGTCGTGGCTCTTTCTGGACGTATCTGCTCCCTCCATCATCTCATTTTTATGTAAGATAAATTCTATTTTTTTATTTTTCTTAATGTGTTGATGTATTAGTCTACTTATATTAAAACTAATTTGTTTTTTTTTTCCTTTTTTGATCATTCCCACAGGTCATTCCTGAATGTATCCTGCCAAAAATTTATGATTATTCATCAAATGATGTAATCTGTACTGTACTTATAGATAACAAAACGTTTAACGTTGCCATTGAAACCTCTGACGGTAAAGTCGGTTTTACCGTTGGTATTGATGTAATTGTCAGTAAGTTGCAGTTGAAGGCTGGTTGTTTTTTGTTATTTACAAAAGCTTTTGGTAATTTTTTCCATTTAATTTTTTTTGGAAAAAACGGTGTTGAAATCAATTTTCCTGATGAAGATGTTGATGAGGTAAGTTACATTTTGGTACTTAAATATATATTTTATATATGTTAATGGAATACATTTTATATATTTAATTTGCAGTCTGACGTTGCACCTATCGATGCTGAAAATGAAGTTGATGAACAAATACCTGGTGGTGTTCGTCGTTTTGTTCGTATGGCTTGTGAACGTTATTTTGTAAGTTTAATATCATTTTACAAACCGCTAAAAAACATGTGTTACAATTTTTTGTTACTTAATAAACATTCTTCTTTTATTTTCATATTTATTATTAATTGTATTTTTACAACAATACAGAGGATTCCTGATCCTGTATCACGGATGGCTAGACTTGATGAAGGTTTAAATGATATCACCGTTAGGCTTATGCATCTAGATCCCCCACGACAATTTACTAACGGTACCAGAGGTGAAAAAAAAAGCGACTGAGGTTTTCGATACGCGTTAACCAGGTGGAAGAAGTTTATGAAAGCAGCTCGAATTAACGACCGTGACAGGGTTCATTATTCTTTTGATGAGAATGACCAGGTGTTGAGTGTTGAACTGGTTGTACCTTACGTTAGGCGTAGTCATTAGTTATATGACATTTAGGTCATGTTTTTTGCCTTTCATATGGTAGATATTAACTTTTTATATGGTTTTGTTGGTTTTTGACATTCGTTATGGTTTTCAATTTCAAGTTATTACATTTTTTTGCATTAGATGACGTTATTTCCGGCATTTGATAAGTTGTCTGTTTTTTCTTCCAATGTATGTATTTGTACACAACATTTGTATTCAAAGTAAATAATATGGTTTTGGTGGAAGCCCGCGTATTACGCGGGCATTAACCTAGTATTTCATAGAATCAAATCACATATTTAGATATCAAATAGCAACTAAAAAGCTTATACAATTGCAATAACAATGATATAACAACAAAATTAACTAACTAGTTGTCATATTATAACATATTATCATATAAACATGTGCATTATTGTAAATTCATTAACAGAATTGCACTAATGATTATCTTCAAATATAACTATTAGACATCACCTTTTAATACAAATTATATTTTGGTAGTTATCATAAATTGTATAAATACTAATAACAAAAACTAATTAATGGACCAATCAAAACTCATAACCATAATAATAAAAACACATAATGATATCAAAACTCATAACTATAATAATAAAAGCACATAATGATATCAAAACTCATAATCATAATAATAAAAGCACATAATGATTTAGAATTTGTAATGTCTCTTTGAAACGTAATTTGTTGTATAAAATTTAGAACAACAATAAAATGCTATTTAATTACTATTTACTAACCATAAAATATAATAAAAACAATTTATTAGAACAACAATAAAAGGTTATTTAATTACTATTTACTCATTTCGTAAATTAAAAAAAAAATAGGTAAATATACATCAATCATGAATTAATGATGAGGAAATCGGAATTAATTTTATAACTAATAATATTCAATCCACACTCATAAGTTATATATTACAACTTTAATTGAATTTATGCTATATTAATTAAAACTAAATAATATATATAACTTTAAAATATATATAAATAATATAATCAACAAGTAAATGCAAGATCATGGATATCATAATACAACTTTTCTTTTCAAGATTTATCTATTAAACATGCATAAAAAGAATTTATCAAACTATATATCATTTCTAAACCAATGAATAAGCTTGCAATATAACTAGCAAATGGATAAGATTAGACTTAATAAATTAATAACAAGTATTTTCTCATCGGGTTTCTGTAACAAGTGTCCATGTATATATTAAACTTATATTTCCTATTTTTTTTTCAATACCGTGATGATCATTTATTCTAGAAAAGGTCATTGAAAATGAAAATGAAAATTATGAGTAGGATTTGAACATCCCCCTGTTCAACCAACTTTCAAAAATCTCATTCTGGTTAACGATTATTCTTATCATGGTAAAATCAAGTTGAAAAGATAATGCATATTCAACAAGAAACAATATAGGTATAAGAGTAGTACCTTATGTAGATAAACATGTATGGTGGAAAAAAAACTTATCTTGAAATAACTAAAGGAAATAGTATCTCCATCACTTTTCAATCGCCATGTCTACGAAATCCAATCTACGTTGGAAACACCTCGGGCCACCAAAACTTTTATCAATAAAACATCATCAACGACATGGGTCAACCGAGACTTTAATCAACGATTAAAACCAATGATGATTCGAGCACTTTCGTGCTAATAACGTGTTGTGTAATAACTAGAACCTATTAGCAATGTATAGAAGAGAATGAGAGAATGAGAGATGAATTTCTTATTGATATATCTCATACAAAATACATGAGCCACTATATATAGGCTATAACATTAATACAAACATAAATGTGACATGGGAGTTAAAAATGTTGATAGTCACTAATAATGGATGCATTCATAACATTAAGAATCTTCTTTAATGTTGTTGGATAATAGTTGTAACAATGAAAATGAAATCAAGTACCACTTTGAGTTTAATAGGATTTTAATTAAATTTCAAATTTTTGATTTTTAATTTTTAGTTTAACTCTTTTGGAGAAATAAAAAAAGGAAAAACATTTCACTGTGCTCACAGTTTTCTAACAATGTTTTATCGCGTAATTAATCATTAAAAATAAAATTATGCCATCATTTATATACATATAATAAAAGAAATCTTTATGATACACTTGGTGTTTTATAAGGAATTCTCCATTGGGTTTTCTCGCCTATAGTGAGTGTTTTCCCCTCTAACCCGTATAATCTGTTACTTTTCAGAAATCCTAGATTCGACACCATCCGTCCTTTCTTTTCAAGCCAAATTCATCACTGCAAATCTTCTCTATATATTTCATCCTTCCTACAGGCCATTTGGTACCTGATCGTTCCAATACAAGGTAAGGTTTTTCAGACTCCATCTTATTCTTTATGTTCTTAGATTGAATCTTTGGTTTTGTGTTTTTCTCTAAGATTACTCATATAAATTGTCTTTTATTCTGATATTCTTATGCTTTGATTCTTTTTTTTTTTCAAATTGTTTTTCCCATATTATGAAAAAATCATAAATTTTGAAACTACTTCCAATCCCTAAAAATGGTTCTATTAGATTTCAGTATGTGTAAACCTAAGTCTATTATGATTTCCTGTAGTCTCTTGTATTTGCTACTTTTTTGTTTGATTTTTTTGGTGTTTATGGAATAGACCATCAGGTGTTTGAGTACAAAATGCGTTAAAGACTGTGTTCAATTTTTTTCTTGGTCGTTGAACAAGAGGTTGGGATTATATGTGTTTTATTCGGTATTTGTTTTATTAACAATACATATTAGGCTGTATTTAATATTTATTTGATTAATGCAAATTTCATGTTGCATGTCTTTTAGCTGCTTTATTTTGTGGTTGTTAATAAATAAAATTTATAAATGAAAAAAGTCAACTCCTTTGGGGTATCCGTCGTGAATTAGCTGATAGGGATTAATTATTCTTTAGGAATTTAATGCAACCAAAACGAACAATATTGTTGGTGCAGTTTTTGTGTCCGATGCTGTTCGAATAGATTAGATTACATTTTATGCTGATTATGTAATAGTTAGTGAAACAGTCAAACGAACGTGTATAAACCCGTTTGTTTGAAGTGGTCAAACGAAAGGGTTATTCGTTTGACGTGTGCGTTTGCAAGTGACCTTCCACATGAAGGTGGATTTTCATGTGAAGGTGGAGAGATCACCACTTGGTCTTTCCCGGATGTATGCTCCTTTGGTATATTTTGGATAGCTTATTGTGCCGATTTGTAACGTTATGCTACCCAATTTTATACACGAAAGTTGTTTATCCGTCTCTAATCTTCCGTCTTTCAACCTAATCACACACTAATCACGGATTTTGATCCGAAACTAGAACCTACAATTGGTATCAGAGCCATGGTACCCGACTTAGTGAATCTAACCATTTGCTAAGTCACATGAGCTCTTGACTAGTGATTTTTGTGGGTTTTTGTTCAAGATGTAAAAGAAGTGTTGGAAAACCTAGATCTTGACCCAAAAATATAGATCTAAGATGAAATAGACCATATAAGAGGGTTTGATTTTATGTTTCACACCAAATATATCAAGTTTTCATCATCCATCATCACTGTTGAGGTGTATTTCGTCAAATCTGCAGATGAACACTTCGCCATGTTCTTGAGGTGGGTGGCGGCTGTTTAGAGAAACTAGGGTTTCTTCAGATCTGGACCCAAAAGTGAACAGCGAAACATACCCACTCACGAAAAACCAAGACTGCGAAGAGCCCTCCACGAAGAACCTTCATTGCCGAAGAACCTTCTTCGTCTGAATGTTTCTGCCAAAGAACCATGCCTGCATGAAGTGGACGAAGAACATCATTCGTCCCTTTGCCATCCAAGAAAGACCATACTCCACGAAGAACCATAGTAGATGAAGAACTCTTACACTTCGTGATGATTGATTGTCGAAGAACATACTTCGGCTCAGAGTTGTTCACTGATGATACCTCACGAAGAATCATCTATTCTTCGTGGATCTTCATCTCCGATTCACCTCCGTGCTCCGGCCATCACCGAAGTAAACACCGTTCACAACCACACCACACCACGCCGCATCTCACAACCATCCTCACCTAACCACCGGGCATCGTCTCTGTCCACTGGTCAGCCGCTATCGTTCATCATCACCGGAAATAGATCTCTGATGTTAGCTGCTGTGGATCTTGTCTGCCGTGGATGTTGTCTGTTGTGGATGTTATGTATCACAGAGAGAGAGAGAGATAGAGAGAGAGAATGCTGCTAATAAAAAAAATACAATAAAAAGGTAATGTCGAAGGGTCGGAGACGGGAAGAAAGATGCATTGGGTAGCATGGGATTTAGTGACACGGTCAAAGAAATATGGTGGTCTTGGCATCGGTAAACTAAAGCTTGTAAACGAAGCCCTTTTGGCGAAGTGGCCTTGGAGGTATCGGTCGGAAATCAATAGTATGCGGAGGAAAGTGGTCACGGCTTGTCATGGTAAAAGTAGAAAATGGTTTGATTTTCCGTGTAACGCTACTTCAACGGGAGTTTGGAAAAACATCATGAGATCGGAATCTAAGGTGCGTCTTAACGGCAAGAAGTTGAATCATTACATTAAAGGAATCCTGGGAGATGGTAACAACATACGGTTTTGGATTGATTATTGGTTCGGTGATGGCCCGCTGATGTTTAAGTGGCCGAGGCTGTTTGCATTGGAATCTAATAAAAAGTGTTTCGTTTCTGATCGGTTACTGGAGACGGGCATCGATGTCAATTGGAGCTGGTCAAGAGCCACCTTTTCGCAGGAGGAGGTGGCTGAATTAGCGGAAGCCTCAGTTGTTTTGGCTGGGATAGTTACATCGGATACTAAGGATTCGTGGAAATGGACGTTGGAGGACTCCGGTATCTTCTCGACTTCTTCTTTTAAAAAAGCGGCGTCGATTCAGGCGCCGGTGGATCCGGTTTATCGTATATGGACTGGAGGTTGGATCCCGACCAAGTGTAAGATATTTATGTGGAGAGCGCTCATTGACCGTATTCCGACTAGGAAGGCCCTCGCTAGGAGAAACGTCACGGTGGACTCGGAAAACTGCGCTTTTTGTGGTGTTCTTACGGAATCCGTGGACCATCTTTTTTCTGGATGCGAGACGGTTTGTGCGGTTTGGGTTTGGTTGAGCGATTGGGCCAAGATCAACCCGTTGTTCGCTTTTTCATTCAAAGATGTTCTGTTGATGCATAAAGGTGCTTCTGAGGACAAGAAGGCAAGGCTGATTATCCGGGGGCTCATCATGGTTACGTGTTGGTGTGTGTGGAAAGCTAGAAACAACAAAATTTTTTCAAACGGTAGAGGGAGCGTCGAAGAGATCGTTGGAGAGGTTAAGTCTTTGGGTTTTTTGTGGCTAAAGTGCAGGTCTAAGTACAGAAATATTGTATGGAATGATTGGGTTTTGAATCCTTTGTACATGCTGGAGTAGTCGGCTAGGTCCCTGTTTTTTTTTTGGGGCCGGCCTGCTGCTGTGTTGAATAAAAGTTACCTTACAAAAAAAAAGGTAACGTCGCCTGGTCTTGAATGGTAGCCGCTGATGTTAGTTTAGTGGAATTAGGGTCAACATGCTGGCCTATTTGATTGGACAATTATGAATCATGGGCAAATAATTAAAGATGGGCTCCATTGGACCAAACGGTTTAGATTGCCGTTACATGAATTGTAAGTGGAAGTACATGTTTTATTTTGGGCTGAATTTGACACTAATTCCCTAGGAATTAATTATTCCTAGGGCTCACATGAAAGCATGACAAAATTTCATTTCATTTTTACGGATGATGTAGATAAACGACTGAAATGTTAAAAAGGAATTTCAATTATGAGATTTTTTTTTGGCCAAGCAGTGAGATTGATTCGACAATACATTTAACTGGGCCTATTATTTTTGGTTGTTGATAATGATGAGACATGGAGTCGTGGACCTGTTTATATTAGTGAGTTGCAAAGTGGGGTCGGGTGTTCGTGAAGTGTATTTGAATCAAGCTTTAACGTCAAATTCGTATGGGTTCTGGAGCGCGCGGGATCACTTTAGGATGATGAAAACACCTGATTTTTTAAGAATGTTGGGTAGTCACGGTTACCGATGCAAACGTCAAATTTGGTGACTTGACTATTATGGGCCAAAAAACGGTATATTTATTTCCGCACATGAAAATTTATTTTGTTATCGGTGTTCGTAAATGCTAGAAAGCATTTTGTTTATTGCCATATTCTCGCATTTGGTAACGATTGAAGGAACCTGGAGAGCCAAGACCGGTCCTAACGAGTTCAGAAAGTCGAAGAGTTATGCCTATGATGGAAGTTTTCGGATTAGGTATTAGCAGAACTTTGGGGGAATACAAGTCGGATCTTACAGGGCTGGGGGACTTTCTTTATCAACTAGAATATGCAAAGAAGAAAGTCGCTTTCGTGATCTTTTGAAAAACAGAGAATATTTGAAAAATTCTGCTTTGTGAAGAGAATTTGTTCAGTGAAGTTGACGACAGTTCCGCTCAGAGGAGGGAATTTGTTAAGGTTTAGAGATTTCACCAAAGAAATGGGGGGGGGGGATAAAAATTTTCATATGTTTTGAA
Source organism: Helianthus tuberosus (assembly GCA_030545235.1). Classification (NCBI taxonomy): domain Eukaryota; kingdom Viridiplantae; phylum Streptophyta; class Magnoliopsida; order Asterales; family Asteraceae; genus Helianthus; species Helianthus tuberosus. Next base: position 40,519,653 of record CM060411.1, on the reverse strand, counting down.
ATTTCTTCGGTAAATTTCTAAACGCAATCACAGGAGGTAAAGTTTGTGATTTTCTGGTGATGCCAAAGGTTCTGCGTGGAATGTTTTGCACAAACATATATTTGAGGATTTTAATTAATTCTCAGCCAGCGTGAAGGGTTTTGCACGGAAACATAATGGTATCTAAAGTCAACAGTAGTTTCAAAACGCTGTTCACTTAAGACCTGGGGAATCTTTATAAGAGCTGATAGTTCAAGGCTGACAAGTGTGGATTCCAACTCTATCAGATGCCGGTTAAGTTTTTGGATCGAGGGGATCAAAGCAATGACACCTTGTGAAGGGAGATTGCTAAAACTTAACGCGGATGAAGTTATAGTTGAGGGGGAATTTGCAGGATTCGGTTTTGGGTTTGGTGTTTCTTTGGGATTTTACAGGGATCTGGGTGTAATTCAATTCGTTGAGTTTGCAAACGATGTACTTGGTCAAGCTGACATCCTGAGTACTGATGCTGAGGATCCGTAGTGCATTATGTGGTCAACTTCACAAATGCGAGACAATGAGATCTGGATGTATTTCAACTAAGCGTGCTGGTTGAGCTTGCAAATGATATACTTGGTCTAGCTGACTTCCTGAGTATTGATGCTGATAATCAAAGTGCATTACTTGGTCGATTACACAAAGATGGTTTACAGAAGATAGTTCACCGGAAAACTCTACCAATGTAGTATGCTTTGAATGAAATAGAGTTTTTATGACAAGATCAAGACTTGATGCAGTTTTTTTAAAGAATGGAACCCTTATCAAATGCCGGTTAGAGTATTGGAATATCAGCGGAAGATCGGTCAATTTAGCCTTGCGAGGACATTGCACAACACCCAACACGGCTACACGTACTTTGAGGGGGAAATATTATACGAGAAGCTTCAAGGGTTTGGTATTGCTATGAAGACTCAAGTCAAGATACTACCTACCTGGATCATCGGTCAAGGGGGGATTTGTTAACACAGAGAAGCTAACATTAACAAATACTTGACTGAGGATCGATTGCAGTTGCATTTTCAGCATTCGACAGCAACGGACAAGGGGGAATTTGTTAGTGCAGTTTTTGTGTCCGATGCTGTTTGAATATATTAGATTACATTTTATGCTGATTATGTAATAGTTAGTGAAATGGTCAAACGAACGTGTATAAACCCGCTTGTTTGAAGTTGTCAAACGAAAGGGTTATTCGTTTGACCGTGTGCGTTTGCAAGTGACCTTCCACATGAAGGTGGATTTTCATGTGAAGGTGGTGTGGCTATAAATACCACCCTTAGGTCATTTGCAAGCTTCAAGGTTTTAGATTTGGGGGAGAGATCACCACTTGCTCTCTCCTGGATGTATGCTCCTTCGGTATATTTTGGATAGCTTATAATTGTGCCGATTTGTAACGTTATGCTACCCAATTTTATACAAGAAAGTTGTTTATCCGTCTCTAATCTTCCATCTTTGAACCTAATCACACACCAATCACGGATTTTGATCCGGAACTAGAACCTACAAATATATTATTTTACTATATAATATATAATATTATAATAAGTGTTTTTATTGTTAGTGGGTGGGGTAATACTTATTCTTTATCTTGTAAATGTTATATCTTAGATGAGAGTTCTTATTATTATCTACGTACATGGTTACAATAACTTGTATAGGTGTCCACTGGCCCAATTCTCAATGGGGATCTTTAGTATAGCATGTCAAACGGGGATCTGACCAAAATAGGCTCGGGTCAAAATGTTTTAAAAAATGACTGACTTGAGTATAGCTAAGATGAATAACTTTAACAATATAAGATTTCAAACCCAAAACTCACATTTTTGAGAAGCGGTTATCGCTATGGAAAGCGTCATTTCTTTCCATAGGTGGCAGAGTCACTTTGATTCGATCCGTTCTTGAGAGTCTCCCAAAGTTGTGGAATATTTGGAAGGCATCAGGAAGTTTCTTTGGGGGGGTGCGTCTATCGAGAGAAAGCTTCATTGGGTTGCTTGGGATAGGGTTGCATCGCCTAAGAAAATGAGAGGTCTTGGCTTACGTAACCTAAAGGAGGTTAATACCGCTTTGCTTTCTAAGTGGGGTTGGAGGTTCAAAACGGAGAAGGACAACTTGTGGGTCAAAGTGGTTAGTGCCATTCACTCGGGTGGGTCTGCTTGGGACTTCTTCCCGGGGAGAAAAACAATCGGAGGTGGGTAATATTCCCATTCGGAACCTCTTTAGAGGAGTGGTAGGTTCCGGAGTTAACATTTAGTTTTGGCTTGACCCGTGGTTATTTGATATTCCGCTTAAGGATAAATTCCCGGCCCTTTTTCAGTTAGAGTTGGTGAAAAACTGTAGTGTCCGTGACAGATTAGACGGGGAAGGTTTATGGTTATGGAAGCATGATTTGGAAACGGACTCTGAACGGAAGGAATGGAATGATCTGCCTTCGGCGCTGGTTCCTGTTGTTCGTTCTCCTCGTGCCGACAGGTGGGTTTGGGCGGGTAGTGGGTCGGATTCCTGTTCTGTTGCTGCTGTTAAAAAGCTTATCGACAAGAAGGACTTTAGCAGTCGCTATGCTTTGGAATGGTGTAGTTGGGTTCCCTCGAAATGCAGCATATTTATTTGGTGGGCGGAGATGGATCGGATCCCTACAGTGGAGGCCTTAGCCAGAAGGGGTGTGGTAGTGGCAGATTCCGAGTGTTGTTTCTGCAATTCAGGGCCGGACTCGGTTTCTCATTTGTTCTCGTCGTGTCCGTTTGTGTTAACTTTATGGGAGAAAATTAGCCTTTGGTGTCGGGTGATGAATTTTTTTGTGTTCTCGTTTAGAGATTTGGTCGAAATTCAGAACACTGGGGCGAGAAAGGAGTCCGAGAGAAAGGCGTTGCAAGGGATTATCTATATGGCGTGTTGCTTATTGTGGAAGGCCAGGAATAACCTTCGGTTTAATGGCAAGAGAAGCGGTGTGGAAGAAATTTTTAACGATGTCAGGGCGGTTAGTTTTCTTAGGTATAAACATAGATGCAAGAAAGGTTTGTTTAGTTGGGCTGATTGGTCAAAATTTGTGAATATGTAGTTTCCTTGTTTTTGTTGGCCGGCCTGGTTTTCGGGCTAGGGTGTTTCTAATGAAGTTCTCGTTAAAAAAAAAAAAAAAAAAAAACCCCAAAACTCACCAAACTGGTGTTGATTCAAATATTTCCAAGTTTAAGACTATGTGGTATTTATATTTTTATGTCTCTTTCAAAAAAGAAAAGGTTGGCACTCGAAAATCCATCATGCATAAATTTGCGTCGTACTTGTAACTAAGGCATTTAATTTCCTAAAAAGTTGAAGCGCTTAAGAGTGAAGCATTACAACTTATTATCTTTAATCATTCATAGAATCTGATGCAGATTTTTCATCGATATTTCACCGAAGTAATTGCAAATTTCTATAGACAGTTGACCTTGCCTTCATTCAGGAAATTTGTCTGCATAAATAGATAGATCAATTATGTGCTTATTAAAGAGGGAGGTTTGGGTCTTAATAAACTTTCTGATGTTAATGTTTCGCTCCTAACTAAATGGGATGGCGTTTTAAAACGGAAAGTAATAGTCTATGGAAAAAAGTTATTGTTGCGCTATATGCCAGTCGGGTTGGGTGGGAAGGCTTCCCGATTAAAAAACGCTGAACGGTGCTTGGAATAATATTGTTAAGGTCCTAATTAACGTCAAAGCGGGTGGCCTATATATTAAGAACTATATAAAAGGAGTCATTGGGAACGGCAACAACATATCGTTTTGGTTGGACACCTTGATAACCGATGAACCGCTCAAGGTTAAGTTTCCTGATCTTTTCCATCTAGAGGCTGATAAGAAGTGTGATGTTGCTGATCGCGTGATATGTACCGGTTCGGGAGCTGAGTTTTTGTGGAATTGGAAAGAAGACTTGGCTGTTTCGGGGCTGCCAGTGTTTTTTTGCAGCTCTGTGATCTTCTGGTTTCGGTTCAGATCTCCGACAGAGCCGACAAATGGATTTGGTCTTCTCAGAACGATGGTTTGTTTTCTGTTAAGGCTGTCAAGACTTTACTCAGTTCGGACAGGGACCCGGGTAACAATTTCGTGATGGACTGGTGCGGTTGGGTACCAGATAAGTGTAATATCCATATCTGGAGAGCGGAAATGGAAAAAATTCCGACGAAGCTTGCTTTAAGGAAAAGGAATGTGCTTAACGAAGAGCCGAGCTGCCCTTTGTGTTTTTCTGCAGATGAATCTGCTGAGCATATTTTCACTGCTTGCTCAGTGTCTTCGGTTATTTGGAACGGCATTAGTTCATGGTGCAAGATCCCTCTTATTTATGCTTTCTCGATCAAGGATCTCCTCGGTATTCATAAGTCTCTTCCAGCCTCGGCAAAGAAGAAGGAGGCGGTGTTCGGAATTGTTATCACTATTTGCTGGAGTCTTTGGCAAGCAAGGAACAAGCTGGTATTTTCGAATAAGCCGGTTAGGATTGATAGGATTTTGAGCGAAGTTAAAGCTTTAAGTTTCCTTTGGTTTTCTAATAGATCTAAGTATAAAGGGGTTACTTGGGAAGAATGGGTTTCCTTTGTAAATATGTAATTTGCTTGTAGTTTTTTGGGTCGGCCCGGTTTGGGTTGGCTTGTAGTGAATGAAGTTTACGTTTCAAAAAAAAAAATTATGTGCTTATTAACTACACATTCCTGCATTATTAGCATATGGGGAATTCTATTGGCACACTGGCTGGCTTATCCGCACACTTTGAAAGTCCAATACAGATCGTATAGGTCTATACGATCCGTATTACTCTGCATGAGAAGACAGTGTCAGCCTTTGACAGACCTTGGAAATTGAATTTAACCAAATACGCATCGTATAGGCCTATATGATGCGTACTGGTGGTGTCGATTTAATTATTCAAACTTTGAAGAAGCTTGACCATGAAAACAGGGGGGGTCGAAAACGTATATACCAAAAAAATTCTATAGAACCGGGGGGTCGAAAACGTATATACCCAAAAATTTCTATACGAAAACTACATATATAACACTACTGAGGGAAAAGTTCGGGGGGTCGGGCGCCCCTCCCGGCCCCTCTTAAGCTACGCCCTTGATTCAAAGTGTGCCAGTAATACGACCCTTAGCATAATACATAGAGATCCAGCAAGAAATTGTACGTATGACAATGATTTTACTCCGTACTTTATTTAGTTTGAGACTTTGAGTTGTATGGTGTGAGCTGAATGTGCAGGTTGAGTGAATAAGCCAAGAATGGAAACAAGAAGCATACAACAACCAGTGAAGGTGCATGTGCAAAGTGAAGGTGAATGTGCAAATAAACACTAAGACACCATCAATACCACAACCACCACCACCACCACCCATGACCCAACCTACCGTGTGATGCTCTCGGTAAAACCACACTTTTTACAGATTTTAGCCAACTTAAAAATAAAAAAACGAACGATAATTATATATAAGTCTAATTTACAACATTTGTATACATAGAGAGTTGTACATTGTGCTTTAATAATATGTTATACCAGTTGTTGATTTTCTTTTCTCATTGGGTAGATTGGGTGGTGGAAGAGATATAAGCCCACCCATCCAGACACCGTCATTAATCCTCCTTCATACGAAAACCTAAATCATCTTCCTCACACTGTCACACAAGGTTGGATAGAGAGAGATCGGGAGAAAGAGAATCAGGAGAGAGAGATCCGACCACACTCCGGCGACCGCTGTGGTATCGATGACGACGGTGCTTTATCTACTTTATGGTGTTGTACCATTTGCTTCGACTTGTGTATCCTAATTCCTACGTTGCAGTTCAGATTGACGATGCTTTTAACCAACTGCCCAAGGCTTCCATTACCGTTCCTCCAACTTCAGATCCGCGGTGTTTATCTCCGATCCCAAATCCCAAAATCAGAGTGTTTGCCTGCCATTCATTTTTCATACCCACGGGACACCATCACTTCCACCCTTGAACCCACCGATGCTTCACAAGCCCGAAATCCAACATCACCACCGCAGTTAAGGTAGGTTTTAGTTTCCTATTAATTAGCAACATAACACGTTCGTCTGCTTACTAAGATTCATGATATCTAATGAATTAATAATCTTGTCTGATGGATGAGGGTTTTTGTTAATTTGTTGATGATTAGTCTTTTTTGTTAGGGTTTTTTCACTCAATTTGGTAATTTAATGCAAGCTCTGGAGTGCATCGTTGATGTGAAAAAGGTACAATTTTTTTTTAATATTAATTGTTTATTTTATAAGTTGGTGAAGCGGGTTTTGTATGGGAACCATGTTGTTTGTTTGGGACAGGCCTTTTTTAGTTTTTCGTCTTCCATACCAAATAGATATGGTGGCATTCTTTGGATGCAATGGTTAATTGCTTTTGGTTTTCGTTATAGTCAGTTGTAAAAAAATCTTGCTTACCTAATCTGATATTGCACTTTTGTTCTATTGTTATAATCTGATGTGGAAAACTGCAAGGAGAATATGTAACATGAAAATTTAGGCAATTGGAAACGTTGGTTCCTGGCCTAATCGACTTAGTCATGAACCTCGTGTATGGATTTTCCTTCCAAAAAGGTGAAAATCTCAATTACAAATATACATACTTTTTGTTGTCTTTAAAAATCTTTATTTACAGTATTTATTTCGATTGATCTCATATGCATCTCTCTCCAATAGTATGAGGGAATCATAGCTACCACATGCAGCATTACTGATAAAGTGATCAAAGGAATCTGGTATTCTATCTTTTTTACACTTCAATTTGATAAATGTTTTTTAGATTTCTTATTTATACTTATGGAACTCCTCACTACTGCTGATAACTTTGAGGGGGCTTCATCCATGAGATATCAAAGTCATTCCTTGACAAATCTGGATATGATGCCCGAATGCTATACAGTTGTTGTTGCAACTAATTAAGCGAGTCAAGTAAATTACAATATTGATTTACATACATAGGACTATCTACTACTATAATGCGCATCTCTTTATTTTTGTTATATTGTGTAGTTATTATACTTACGCCCAAAGAAGGGGAATTAATGTGCTTGCTGACATTGATGTTCCTACCCATGCTCGAGCTCATAATACTTATATATAAAATACTCTTATCTTTTGTTTGTTTGGTTACCCTGCATCTAGCCTAGGCGCCAAAAGCGATCGCCTTTAAACACTGTGATTCCACCAAATCCCTATCGATGTTGCCATGAATGGCTAGAGAAGCCCAAGTTTTTTTAAATAACTATTAAATCGTGCCACTTGAATATTTTTTTTTCAATTTTTGGTAGCTATGAAATAAAATTAGTTCAGCAAGTGCGATGAAGAATACACGTTTAAAGCTTTCATATGTTTACCAGTGTGTTAATTGTGATTACTTTCATCTTCAGCCGATTGGGAGCACCCTTTCTAAGGTATCCCTCTTTTAAAAATCTTGAATGTGTAAAATTTTAACTTTCTTATTAGTTATCGTGTTTTTGTGAAGAATATTGGTGTAAGATATCTTCCTGGGTTCGGGCTGGGGGTCCAACATTTGTGCAGTGGTTGTGGCAACAAATATACCATGGACGGGCTCATTTAATTACGCACTGGATAGTGCCTACTGTTTTCTCAGATTTTTTTATTGCATTTTTGCAGGTAGGTTGGACTTCTATTCTTCTTTCTTAACAAGCCTAGGGCTGAGTTAACATACCTACTACAGGTATGTTGCTTAACTACTTCAGTGATTGCGATTTTAATTCAGGGAATTTGTTGTCACGACTCTCTTTTGTGAATTTTGTGAACCTGAAAGCAATGATTCATGTTTATAACAAAATAGACAAGTATATTTGTAATTTGGCACTTTTTTTTGTCTTCATAGTCAAGTTCGGGGTTAATGAGGTGTTATGAATGATTGGAAGGTTGTAACAACCAGTGTTTTGACTAATTAATGAAATATTTAGTTGTGCATGATCGACGGATCCACCTGAGAAAACAGATTAGTATATTAGTGATAACGACCAATTATACATATTAAGTAAAATTAACTAATCACGTTGGTAAGTCTGTGTCTGGGTCAAGATTTTGATTCCATCCCGGTTCGAATCTATAGGACAGATGTTGCAGCATAACCTCAATCAAAATATGTTGATCAAGAAAAAAGAGACGATTTACAACGTTTTTCTTTCTTTATGACTACTTGGAGAATCTGGATACGAAGGAACAAAAAAGTCTTTAAATCCAGAAATGTCTCGGCCATCGGTGTTGTAGATGAGATAAAAGAGGACAGTTACTCGTGGATGGCGAAAAGATACAAGTGTGCAACCTTAAGCCTAGAAGATTGGAGGAAGTTTGAGAGAATCACCTGTTGATGAGCCATGTGTTCTTTGTTTGCTTTCTGTTGCTTTTGGGCCCCTTTGGGTTTTGTACTCTGCAGGCATCAAATGCTTGCTAAGTCTGCATGTGTGTTTTCTTCTTTGAGTGAATAAAAGCTTGCTTTGGTTGGTAAAAAAGAAACTAATTACGTTGGTTTTGTAACTTCATTTGATACATTACCACCCGCAGGGTAGAACCGATTATTCTTTTGAGGATTTGATCTAACATGATTAAGTTGAATTGTTTTCACCGTTTTCCTTGTAATATTCTTTTGAGGATAGGATCTAACATAATTAAGTTGAATTGTTAATCACCGTATTCCTTGTAATAAGTTGTATAAAAAGCATATGAAGAAAACGCCTACTCACACAATGTAAAATTCACTGGCCCGCGGAGCAACGCCCGCGAGTCTAAATTCTAGTTTATTATATAAATTAACATTCTTATTTATTAAAAATAATGCTCCTTCTGATACTGTTCTATTTCCTTGTAATTCTTTTGAAAGACTATTTCTTTATATAAAAAAACTTATTAGATTAAATTGATTTTTTAATACTTAAATAGCTGATTGTTATTTATAGAGTAAATTGCCATTTTAGTCTCTGAGGTTTGTCCAAATTTGTCATTTTAGTACAAATAGTTTTTTTTCTCCTCTGGGTCCCTGACTTTTCCATTTTCTTGCCATTTTGATCATCTGGCCTAACTCCATCCAAAAAAATCATTTAAGTTAGGGGCAGTTTGGTCAGTTTATATATTTCTTTTTTTTTTCTTTTTTTCACTTTTTATTATTAAACAAAATCAAAATATAAAAACCTACCCACCCCATCCCTACCCCCTATATCACTCTCTTCCCCTTTTTTTTCTCTCTCTCTCTCTTCCCTCCGCTCTCTCTACAGGAGATGAAATTAGGGTTCTAGGGAAAGGTGGTGTTGAACGATGGCGGCTGGGTTAAGTTAGGGTTCCGATGAAGAGGATTGCAAATGGTGGCCAATGTGTTGAAGTGGCAGGAGGAGGTGGATGGCGATGGCAGCTAAGGTGGTGTCTTCTAATAGCCGTTGAGCAGAAGCAACAAATGGGTCTTCTACGACTGGAAGGTATGGAGGAGGCAAGTCCTCCAAGGATGGGCCGCCAAGTCACCGCCACGTAGGAGTGGCTTGGAGGGGATGGACCTAGGGGTGGAGGATGGGGCTAAATATATATATATATATGCATGTATGTATAGGTTGGTGTGTGTGGAGATAGGCCCGTCGAGAACGTCCGCTGGGCGACGAAGATGCCGGAACCGGCTGGGGGGGGGGTGTGGGGGACCGGCGCCGGGCCAAGCCGGGCCTCAGCCGGCCCCCATACCGTCTAGTCTAATAGCAGTGATCATTCTCCAGGAAGATGGTCAGATACTGTTCAGAGCTTGCCTCGAGATGAACATTTGAGCATATGAGGTAAGATTTTATTTAATGAGATTTGATTGGTCTATTTGTGTAGAAGGGATTTATTTGTTTTTACAATTCTTTATTGGGATTGTTTGCTACTGTAATTGTGCAATGATCTTTATAAACTACATAATGATTTAAGAGATGAATTGATAAGTTTTATTGATGTGAAGAAACAAAGTATTATTAGAACATCACGATATAATAAAAAGCAGGTTTTATATTTTGTTTAATAATAAAAAGTGAAAAAAATGAAATATATAAACTCCTAACTTAAATGAATTTTTTGGATGGAGTTAGGCCAGATGATCAAAATGGCAAGAAAATGGAAAAGTCAGGGACCTAGAGGAGAAAAAAAAACTATTTGGACTAAAATGACAAATTTTGACAAACCTCATGGACTAAAATGGCAATTTACTCTTATTTATATAAAATAAATAAATTAAAATTTCGTTAATTTAAAAATCTAGTTTAATTTCCGTCCGCGCGTTGCGGCGGGGACCCAATGACTGCAAAACGCGTTTCAATAACGGTAAGCAGATACCAAATATCAAAATATAAATAAAAATGTCGTGAAAATGATAGTCAATCCGTCCTAAAAAACGATTTTAAATAACCTAATATATAATAATTGGACCCACACGTCCTACACGTTGGAAATTCGGTTGTTTTCAGTTTAGTTATTACAGTGCTAACACATTAAAATATGGATGAGCTCGGTACCAGTAACGGCACCGAAAGTACGGATCCAGAAAATCATCGAAATTAGGTACCGGCACCGAAAATGCTCGGTACAATACGGTATGGTATTTGAAGGTAAAAATCAATAAATATAGGTATGGTGCTAGACCGGTGTCGAACCGAAAGTAACGATTCTGAAAACGCCAAAAGGTGGGTACCAAATTGGTACCGAAAATAATTTGGTATAGTAAATTTGGTACCGATACGATACCGGTTTGATTACAGGATTTGATACGATTTGCTCATCAATAATCTAAATATCCAAGTTAATTTTACATGCTACAATTCATTCATTACGTAAAAAGACAAAAAATAAAACAAAATAAGTTGTTGTGTATATAAAACCTCATTCAAACGAAATACAGTTTACTTACTGTGTGTATGAAAAGTAATCTAAACTGTGCAATTACTTGCATTGCTACAGGATTTGATGAGCTCGGTACCAACCGGTACCAAAAATACCGTTATCGAAATCCCCAAAAGTGGGTACCGGTACCGAATAAACCTGGTATAGTACGGCTTGATACGGTCGGTACTGGTACGACACCGGTATTTGAGGGTAAAACCCGATGAGTACCGGTGTCGAACGGATACCGAAAATACACTCAGTTTGGTAAATTTTATACCGATACCGGTACCCGATACTATTAATTTATTTCTATTTTTATTATTGTTCATTAATTTCTATTTTTATTATTGTTCATTAATTTCTCTTTTTTAATATTTATTTATTTGTTACTATTCAATCACTTCACTTTTTAATATATAGGTTAATTACAAGAAAATATCTTAATACAAACCAATTTATTGCACAATTTATAAAGCAACCACTATTTTAAACAAATCATAAATTTTATTCATGAATTATTGTAAAACTAAATTTCTAAAATTGAAAGACAACCTTATAAAAGATCATCATCATACTCACTAAATCCCGCCAATAGCAAACTAATGTATGGTTTAAGAAGGGTAAAATGTAAACAACCTTTTAAAAGATGTTATATAAAATAAGACTAATAGATTAAGTTTATTAATTCTCTAATTTATATCATAAACATTAAGTATTGGACTAAATGGTTGTTTTATTCTAAGATATCTTGTAAAATTAAATTTCAAAATTGTAAGACTACCTTAAAACATGTTCTATAAAAATAAGACTAATAGATTAAGTTTGTTAATTCTCTAATTTATATCATAAACTTTAAGTATTGGATTTAGTGGTTGCTTTATTCCAAGATATCTTTAGAATGAAAATAAATCAAAACAAATAAGCTTTATAGACTGTTTCACAAACTGAATTTTATAAGAAACTAGTTTTTGCCCTGTAACACCTCGAAAATTCACGTCCTATAATGCGTTGACACGTGTCATAAGATTGAACGTGTGAAAGAATGTTCTAGAAGGACTAAAGTTGACAAACATGGAAAGTATGTGAATATAAGGGTTCAAAATGTCAACAATGGATAAATATACTTTACAATAACCCTACTTGATGTTTATACCTTCAAACGAATAAATCATGGATCATACGAGGCTAAATATGAAAGAAAGTGAGAGAGTACAAACTACAGGAGTTAAATGTGTCAACATGTTTAAGTTATACCTCTGAGTGACCTTTTAGCAAACCCGAAGCTTTGTAACGATTAATTCTGCTCACTAGAATGCACGCTAAAACTTTCATAAAGTTTCGTTATCGTATGAGAAAGTTATGATCAAATTCGTATACGAGGGGTTAAAGCGTCAACGTTGAAAATTATGACTTTTCGGGTAACATGAAGTGACCAAGAACTTAGCAAAGTAAGTATAAGTCATGAACCCCTTATAGGTCAAGATGAGGGGCTCAAAGTGCAAAATATAAGTTGGTTGACCTTTCGAAAGGCCAAGGGACAATATGTAACAACTTGAAAATGTTCAATCCTGAACACAAGGCCCAAGCGGGCCGCGTAACCTCTTGAAGAAGCTTACGTGGGCCGCCTTCGATGCCCAGTATCAGAAAGCTTTGGACAGCAGCCTGTTTTCACGCATAACCGACTTTAATCAGATATTTTCACTTCATGGGCGACCCCTAACTGACTCCTAAGCCCTTAGGGACATCTGTGGATGACCCATGGCCATTGTTAGGCTTGTGTGTCAACAATCTATGGAATTTTGAACATTATATAAAGGCCTTATGTTGCAACATTGTAACCACACCTTCATTCTGCAATTCTGGAGCTTCCTGGAGTTCAAGAGCAGACCCAAGACATTCCTAATCGTGCATAGGACTTCAGTAAGTATGCTTAACCTTTCTTAGTTGAGTTTTTACTTAGTTTTAGCTTAAAAGTCAAACCGTCGTAATTAACGGTTGACTTCGCGATTAATCATTAATGGTCCAGTGATTAGTCGAATTGAAGGAAGTTATAAGTTGGTAATTATGTGGGTATTAAACCCTTAAAAGGGCACCCTCTGATTCCCACTCTATCTAGACCATTTGTCGGGTCAAAGTTGATTAGAAAAAGTCAACAGAATGCTAATTTTCAAATTAACGCATAATTAACAATGCAGAAGGTGTGTAACCTATTTTATCATTCATATAACTTGGTAATAAGTATAATAACTGGTCTAAGCTTGTTTGATCCGACAATTTTCTGTTTAGACCCGGTTCGGAACCGAAAGTCGCAAAACTTTGACTTTTGCTTTGACTTCAGTTCTGACCCGTTTTAGTATGATTTGGAAATGCCTTAGAGCTTTCTTAGGACCAGGTTACATGCTAGTATAACCCTCTGTGATTATACACCTTGGTTCATTAGTTATCCAATTAATATGCATGATTCCGTTAATTGCCTATATGTTGACCATTATGCCATTTTCACCATAAAACGTGATTTTTAAAAATGTAAAAGAGTAGAAGCCTTAGTTACTGAGTTATAAACTTGCACCCAAAATTTGACATCAGTTTGAGGTGTAGATTGAGAGTTATGCTCATTAGTGTAATTAGAAAGCTTTTTAGCGATTAAACGACATAATTAGCATATAGCCTATTTAAACCCACTTTTTGATATCAAAATTTGTACCCACTGATGTATTGTATTATTTTGGGATTTTTGAATATTTTTAATTAATTTTAGGCTGAGCATAACTTAGAGTTATAAGCTTAATCCGGTAATTGTCGGTTTTGCCCTTCTGGGCTATAAAATGATTTTACATATCTTTTTGACCCCAAACCTTTTGCTACTGATTATATATCATAAATAAATTATTTTAAACCTTCTGGAATAATAAAAATATCAGCTTGCTATATAGAACCCGGAAATGGCTTCTAATCGCCTTTTTTAAGCGTTTTTAACGCATAGTATGTACTAAAACTATTTTAAACATACAAGGGTTGATACCTACTGATATTTTAGGTAAATTATAATATTTTAACAGTAAGCAAAAGTTGCTTAACTCAGACTTCAGTTTTGATGTAATGACCATAATTTTAAAATCATTATTTTAGAAAGGAAAGAATAATAAAAAAAATAATAATAATAATAATAATAAGGTTCTGCCCCGTTTTAAGTGTTTTAACTCCCGATCACCGTTATCCTTTCCGATTGATCTAAGCCATAGCCCATGTCCGGGTTCTGCCCGACTAAGTTCGTTGGGGTTCTGTCTCGGGACATCGGGACAAGGTTGAATTAGGGGTACTATACTTATCACAAGTACATTATATATTTTTAAATAGTAAATTATACCCAAAATTCTACCAGTAGGTTTCCTAGTTAAACCCTAAAGTCACAAAATGGTTCCATTCTCTTTTCTCACCGTTTTATTTCTTTTTGTCCCAAACCATAACAACTCTCATCAAAACTATTAATTACTTTATTATTTCATCCAATAGGAAACCCTAATTAAGACACCCAAGTGATTCTGCACAAACCCTAAAATTTTCAGAACAATCAGAATCAGGATCAGGGCCCCTAAAACTCAGGGGGGGGGGGTATTTCCTACTTGACAATTATCTCAATTGTGTGTTGTCAGATTCGAATTTTAAAATTCCGTTGACTCAGCAGGCCTAGTCCCAAACGTGGCAACCCTATGCACAAAAATAGGTTTTACGCGGGCCGCGTAAAGTTTGGCTTAGGTATTACGCGGGCCGCGGGAACATCAAAATTCACCTATAAATACAGGACATTGGCACTTGATTTCTGGTGTTCGAGCGACGAAGAAATTCACTTTGTGCACTGAGTTATGATCCGATTACTTCTTAAAACACACACGAAACACTAATTAGTATAGCGCGGTGCTGCAAAACAGGGTAATAACTCGATCGCTGCTACGATTCAATGTCCGATTGATTGAAATCAATCCAATGGATGTTTAAGTGCTGCTCAAATTTGGGTTATGCTTTGTCATTTGTCGTGATTCCGATGGATGTTTAAGTGATTTCACTTTGTCATTAGTTGTGATTCCGATGGATGTTTAAGTGATTACACTTTGTCATTCGTTGTGAATCCAATGGATGTTTAAGTGATTTCACTTTGTCATTAATTGTGAATCCGATGGATGTTTAAGTATCGCACTTTGTCATTCATTGTGAGGATTTTAATCTCGTGAGTTATCGTAAATGTTGTATTAAGTTACTGACCTAGTTGTGTGTGCATGTTATTTAAATTAGGTTAAAAGGCTAATCAGTAGTCTAAACTCTGCCCGTATAAATATTATCACAAGGTAGCATCACTTTGGAATTATTAAGGTACGGATCCTTACCCCCACTCCTTATTGCTTCATATTCAAATTGTTATAAAACCATTAAATTACTATATCTTTTCAAACTCCTCACGTCTTTGATTATCGATTCATTTGACAGTCCGTTGGATTCCTATTCTAATCATAATCTTGGATTTAGCTTTCATGTCATACGATAGTATTATGTTAGTTGTACTCATTATCGCATGTTCCAATATATATTACGTTTTGTTATGAAAATATGTTTTTAAGATATATGAGTAAGACCATTTGTACTCTGATACCCTGAGTGTCGCTTCTCGTGGAGTGTCCCACGGGCATGTTGTTGCGGCATCAACATCATGTGCTCCATCCGTGACGGAGAGATCAGTTCACGGCGTCCCTAGGTACAAGTGAGGTACAAAGCTACTAGGAGGCGTATGGATCAATCCTAGGATTTAAGTTAAGGAGGTGGATATCGGGTATGCCAACTCGCCATCTCGTGTGATAATTATGCAGGAGTAGCTACCTGGTATTGTCACGTTTTAAGTTTGGCTCATGGGTACATCCGTATGATATGATTATGAAATCACGTTACTTGCATCATATCATTTTAACATAAATTTCCATCTGAATAACATTTCCTATAAAGCGTTATTTGTTATTTGAGCCTATTATTCCGTACTGAGCATTTGGCTCATTCCGTATATTTTTGTATGTACAGGTTTGCAAGTTACTTCGGGCGGGGCAAAGAGAAAAGAGTAAAACATAGGACTAAATCTGAAGATGTTAGTTAATCAAGTCAAATGTGTTAGCTTATATATATTAAACTTAAGTTTAGTTGTTGTGTGTTTGTATCCTTGTCAAATAAATAAATGAAATTATGACTTTTGTTTATGATACTGTTATTGTGACACGTCAGCCCTTCTGGGTTGGGGTGTTACATTTGAGCTTTTCGGCTTATGTGAAATTACCAAAATGCCCCTACGGTGCATAGTTTGGTTATAATTGATAAATTTCAAATATATGCAATACCCTACTGTTATAACTTATTAAATTAAGTATCTTTGCTGATTATATCAGACCTGTAACTCAGGTTAATACTTAAACTCTTTTATAACCTTGTAAATGACCAAATTACCCCTACAGGGCATAGTTTGTGTGTAAATTCATTTTGGGCATAATGGAAGGTATCCTACTGATGTCACAACATATTTAAGGCATATTAACTTAGGAAACCTGTATATGACTCTTATGGATACCCGTTACGCCTCTTGCGCGTTCGGTTCGGCTTATGTAACTAGTTTGCATAAATTAGCCGAAACGGGTCAAACCTTATCGGTTTTATCCCCAAATCCAGAATGTGGCTAGATTACCCATATTAAACAAGTCTTCAAACTTGTCGGGTCTAAATCACATTCCTTTCCGGTCTTCGCTTAATCGTGCGTTTGAACCGTATCGTTTTTAAAACTAATCGGTCTAAGCTTATGCTTAACTAACGACTGTTAGGATTCTAATAGGTTATTATAAACCTTCGTTCCAGAATAGGAGCCCAGTAAAAGCTATCTGTACTTGCTGATTTGATACGGCTGGGATTGAATATTATATTTAGCTCAGGTAAATACTTTTAACTTATTTTCCCTTATACGGGCTTGGGGTACGGTATATAAAATACCGCTTGGTCGGGCATTCGACCCTAATCGTTTGGTGGTTAGGTATTATCGAGATGACCCGTTTAAAATATGTTTTGTTTGCTTAACGCCTTTGGGGGGTTAATGACCATGTCCCGGATATCCTTGGCATCATTTTACGAAATGGCCACGACCTAAGCGCGGGGTGTAGGCGTACACCCGTCAGTGCCAAAATATATAATGTGGTGTGTCTATTGATCTTTAACCCGGCACGAACCGGGCTACTGAACGCATAAGGAACATGTAATTCTTTTACGAGATTATATATTTAAATAATTATCCCAAGTTATAAAAAAGTTTGTGCCACGTGCATTCAAATCAATTTTTAACCATTTTTAAAATGAGTCAGTTAAATTGTATTTACCAGTGTAAACTGACGTATTTTCCAAAAAGGTTAAGTGCAGGTACTATGTGAACTAGGCTGGCTTTCTCCTAGCGTCCACAATAAGTCTCGCAAGCTTGGATGTCAAACTGTTGAACAATGTTTCCTATTTATATTTTTGATCCTTCTGTGGATTAGTTTTCAACTGTTTGTGATACTTGATATTACAATTATATTCGGTTGAAATATATCTTTCATTTGCTTCCGTTGTGCATTTAAATATTGCGTTGTTTGACTGTTATGTTGCCAACTACGTCACGGTACTTCCCCACCGGTCAAACATGGAAATATCGGGGTGTGACATGCCCCGCCCGCGTTGCGGGGTAATAAGCCGAATATTTATCTCTCACAACATGTATGTCTGTACAGAGAGCAAAATCGTAATTATATTTTGAACTGGAGGCGAAATCATAATTTTAAACTGAGAGCAAAATCATAATTTTGAGCTAGGGGGAAAACATAATTTTATTTTAAACTGTGGGCAAAAACGTAATTTTGAGCTAAGGGCATAATCGTAATTTTGAGCTAGAGGAAAAAACAACATTTTATTTTTAACTGGGGGCAAAAACGTAATTTTAAACGGAGGGCGAAACCGTAATTTTAAACTGGGAGCAAAAATTTAAAAATGAGTTTTTGAACCGAGGGCTAAAGCGTAATTTTGAGCTAGGGCAAAATTATAATTTTATTTTGAGCTGGGGGCAAAAACGTAATTTTAAACGAAAGACGAAAGCGTAATTCTAAACTGTGAATAAAATAAAATTAAAAATGAGTTGGTCCAATAGGGAAGTGACATGCAGCTAATAATTTTGAGCTAGGGGGAAAACATAATTTGATTTTGGACTGTGGGCAAAAACGTAATTTTGAGCTGAGGGCAGAAGCGTAATTTTGAGCTAGAGGAAAAACAAAATTTTATTTTGAACTGGGGGCAAAAACGTAATTTTAAACGGAAGGCGAAACCGTAATTTTAAACTGGGAACAAAATAAAAAATGAGTTTTTGAACCGAGGGCAAAAACGTAATTTTGAGCTAGGGGCAAAATTATAATTTTATTTTGAGCTGGGGGCAAAAATGTAGTTTTAAACGAAGGACGGAAGCGTAATTTTAAACTATGAATAAAATTAAATAAAAAATAGTTTGGTCCAATAGGAGAGTGTCAGGCAAGCTGCCTGGCAAAAGCGTAATTTTGAGCTGGGTGCAAAATTATAATTTTTTTTGAGCTGGGGGCAAAAACATAGTTTTAAACGAAGGACGAAATCGTAATTTTAAACTGGGAATAAAATTAAATAAAAAATAGGTTGGTCCAATAGGGGAGTGCCAGGTAAGCTGCCTGGCACTATTCCTTCAACTTGTAAATGTATATGTAGGTAACTAGTTTTTGCCCCGCCCGCGTTGCGGGGCAATAAGACGAATATTTATCTCTCATAACGTATATGTCTGTGTTTCGGTTACTTGTATATACTATTCATAACACGTTATAAAAATAATTAAATCGAGTCAACCAATTAAAACAAAAACACTACCATACTTTTAATAAAAAAAAACTAAAACGATGGAAAGATTATAATTTTAAACTGGGAGCAAAATTGTAATTTTTCAGGACAAATAAGCATGTACCATGCATGCCTGAACGAATAAAAATTACACCTATGCTCGCTCGCGTTGCAGGGCGTTAAATCAAATATTTCTTAGTTTCATAACATGTATGCATGTATTTAGGTTACTTGTACGTACTACTTATAACACGATCTAAAAAAATACATCGAGACAACCAATTAAACGAAAACACTACCATAGTTTTGCTAAAAAAATTAAAACAATAACAGGTCTGTAATTTTGAGCTGGTGTAAAATACTAATTTGTCAGGACCAATGAGCGAGTGTTAGACAACTGCTTGACACAATAAAAGTTACATTGAGTCAACCAAGCAAAATAAAACAGTACTATAGTTTTGCAAAAAAAAAAAAAGTAAGTCGATGGCAAGATCATAATTTTAAACGGATGGAGAAATCGTAATTTTTGAAATGGGAGCAAAATCATAATTTTGAACAGAGGGCAAAATGGTAAAAATATTTTGAACTGAGGGCGAAATCATAATTTTAAACTGAGGGCAAATCATAATTTTGAGCTATGGGGGAAAACATAATTTTATTTTGAACTGTGGGCAAAAACGTAATTTTGAGTTGGGGGCAAAATCGTAATTTCGAGCTAGGAACAAAAAAAATATTTTTATTTTGAACGGGGAAAAAGCGTAATTTTAGACGGATGGCGAAACCGTAAATTTAAACTAGGAGTAGAATTAGAAATGAGTTTTTGAACTGAGGGCAAAAACGTAAATTTTGAGTCAGGGCAAAAATATAATTTTATTTTGAATTAGGGGCAAAAACGTAATTTTAAGCAAAGAACGAAACCGTAATTTTAGGCTGGAAATAAATTAAATTAAAAATGGGTTGGTCCAATAGGGAAGTGCCAGGCAAGCTGCCTGGCACTATTCCCTCAAGTCCTTTTTGTATATGTAGGATAATTTTTAAATTATAAAGTCTGAATATATATTAAAAAATAACTAAAATAAAATAAAAAGAACTAATGTAATAAGAGAAAGTGCCAAAGTGGAAAAGAGAGGGAAATGATTTGAAGGAGATGAGGATGTAACTATAAGTTGGATGGAGTTAGTTTGATGGATCAAAATCAAAATAAAATAGAAAACTTGATATGTAAATTGCAAATATTTAATTTTTTTTAAAATATAGTAATAACCACTAAATTAGATGGACCAAAATTGCAATTTACTTTATTTTATAGTAAGATATTACAGATCAAAATCAGTCTGTAACACTTTGTAGGTGATATATACATATTTCTTTTGTAGCAAGAAGGGAAGGGGTTTTACTGTATTTCTAAGTAATGCATAAATATGACTCAATCTATTCAGACACCCTGATGGGTTATTTGGACATTTTTGGTGCCTTAGATGTCTCTTCTAAGCCTATACGGGGTATCTAGACACTGAATTCAAGAGGCTCTGAGTGGGATGTCAGGCGCAAAGTTTGAGGGGCTTAGACGCCCCGTCTAGGCCTAGACGAGGCGTCAAGGAGTTGGGTTTTTTTTTAGTTGAAAAAATGGGTGTTTTGTGGGTTAATTTGATAGTTTTTGGAGGGTGATGTTTTTTGGAGTGAAAAAATGTGTGTTTTAAAAAAAAGTTTTATTTTTATCTAAAAATATTTTACCATTTTCAAGATCGGCCCTTTAAATATATTCAGTCGTTTAAATATTATATTGTTCTTAACATTTTATTTTTTCAAATATTACCCTAGCATTAAAATTTTATATTGTTTAAATGTTATATTGTTTTCAACATTGTAATAACCGAATTCAAATATTATATCGTTTAAATATTATTTAATATTTTGAAAATTATATTGTTTTTGTATTATATTCTCAACATTTATTACGAGTTTAAATATTATTTAACATTTTGAAAATTATATTGTTTCTGTATTATATTCTCAACATTTATTACGAAATATCAATTTAAGACAAATAACCATTAAGTAACCGAATAACTGAAAACAAACTTAAATATGACATATATAAGATAAGTTTGTACATCCATAAAAAAAATAAAAACTACAACTGAACACTAAATACCAAAATATGTACATGCAGCTGGTCTTTGCCTCCGGGTCCGAGTTCGAATCTGGCTGCTGCTGATGATGTGGTGCTCGAGGTGGTGGGAGCGGTATGGCAGGAGACACCTCTCTCTCTCGTCTATCCTGCGCCTCCAGAATCAACCAACCCACCAAATCCATAAGCCTGTCAACATCGGCTCGTAAATGCAGCTCCCGGGGCATGACCTGGAATAACGTGCCGTGGAAACTGGGGTGCCCTGAGAGGTGGTAGTGGTTGTGGCATCGCTGGTCCGTCTAAATCCACCGGAGGGTCCTACACGACCGCTGGAGCATCTGGCGGAGGATAGATTAGATTGAACTGCTCCGATAGGACCTGCGGAGCCCATAAGAGACATCCGAGGGTTTTAAACCGTTCGCCTAGTACGTCGAACCTCTTAATCAGCTTCATCCCCCACAACGTCTGAAAACCCATCCGTGTTGGCGCTATGGGCGGCAGTAACTCTGGGGTCGCCTCCGGTAAATGGCCCAATAAACGGGTAATGATGGTCATGTACGAGCCGCTATACAAAAATCCGTGCTCTTGTCGTTGATGGTTGGAGGCGAAGTACTGGGCTAGATCGTGTGCAAGTGCGCACAACCTCCGGTTCAACACACAATAAAAGAAAAAGACGTCGGTGCTCGTATACCATTCACGGTTGTGGCCGCAAGCTTTAATAGAAGTAGAGAACATCTTATGTAGATACCTGCAGATAGTGTTAGCGAAATAAGGAAATTAATAAATAATAATAAGAATCACAATAATTACTGTAATAAACGTACATACCTATATATTGGGTCATCAACATGTGAAATCCTCCCATTCGCCTTGTCGTGCTCCCAAGTACCTGCCCCCACAACCACCTGCCAAAACCCTAAAAGAGTGGGTCTATCAACCACTACTAGCCTCTGCGTATAAACGTCAGTATCGATCTCCTCCTACAAGTATAAACCGCTATGAACCACAAACTGAGCTAGCGTCATCGAACGCCAAACACCAGCAAGCCTGAAAGAAACCTCAGGCGGAGGGGGAGGAGGATGTGGGTGTGCAGGCGGCTGGTCGGCCTGAGGAGGGTGAAATGTGAATGTCGATAAAACCTCGACCAGCAGCTCCCTGTAGCTCGGCGTGTGCGCTAACTAAAAAAGACGATGCCACGGCAAATCCATAGGAATGAAATAACAGAGTCTAGGCGTCTCACCAATAGCCTCCAGTGCATCCCAATCGACCGCGACATGCGATCCAATGTGCATCCTCCTAAGCTTCCCGCAAAAACGGGCGGCGGGGGTGTCGTCAGTAAAATCCAGGTATGGGTGACCGTGCAGCGGATCCACCGGCGGGGGCAGAGCCCACCGCGGACCTCGCGGATGCGGTGCCTCTGGATCTGAATCTCATCCTCGTCCATAATCAATCTGCAAGTAAATACTGTATACGTATAACAATACTAAAAATAATAATATTTAATATTATTATAAAAGTTACAACAACAACAACAACAACAATAATAATAATAATAATAATTTTTGTACGTCTTTCTGAACATGAAACTTGTCGGGGTCCTGCTTCCTTATCATTTAAAAATTTTTGCGCTGCTCTATGTTTTGAGCTGTCAGCTGCTCGATCAGTCTTTATTCGTTTGGAGTAAACCTTCGCACAAACGAGTGGGCCGACAGGTCCTCCCAAAGTTCGTGGTTAAGTTCAATGTTTCCCCTTTTTATCTCCCAGTTGTCATACGGATGGTCTCGCACCGCCAGCAGGTAAAACGGGCAACCGGTTTTTTTGCTTCCGGATTTTCTAACAATTGCTGTAGTATGGTGCTCACCACCACGGTCACATTCAAGCCATACCCTCCCGGTCCTTCCCCCAATTTTCTTTGATCGACGGGTCATAATAATGAAACCAACCGCGTTTGTCATTTCGTGTGCCCATTTCTTTAGTTCATCTAGAGAGTTGAAAACCTGTAACATCGACAGGGTTAGGTTAGATTTTATATTTATTAATCTGTCTAACGTAACTAAATAAATTTGATACCTGCTTTGTGAAGTACGGATTGCCCGGGGTGGGGGGTGCCTCACCACCATATCCACCATATCCTCCAACGTCCGGATAGTTTTGTTGAACGTAAGGATTGTTCGGGGAAATGAATTGCTGATGAGAACCGTCTCCTCCGTATCCATCATGACAGTGTTGTTGCACGTAAGAATATTCACACCCGTATCCATAATCAGGATACCCTTGTTGCGTCGGATAACTTGGTTCATCAGCATGGTATGAGTCATCTACAGGAGATGTTTCATCAAGAGGGGGATGCATGTTCAAATCTAGAAACAGTCTGTTTTGTTTTCCTTGTATACTAGACACAACATCCTTTTGCTCGTTAGAATCGGGAACGCCAGTCTCCTCCAAAAAATGGTATCATCATTAGTAAATAATTAATTAAAACGAGTAATTAAAATAGTTAAGCTAATAACTGTTACCAAAATGTTTTCGGGCACCCATGACTAGCCAGAATACGGCCCAAAGACATAGTTGTCGTCCCAGTATGATGACATTTCAGCACCTTACAAGTGATTAAGAGAAGAAAGCAAAGAAGAAGAAGCGGCAAGGTGTAAGGCAGAACGATGGATGAAGAATGCTTTGCATGTACTATTTATTTCCAATATGTATGTCTCGTATAGCCCTAGACGCTCCATATTACTTTAAGTCGCATGCCTGGAAGATAGTCAAATCAGTCATCAAGACGCCCCGTCTAGGCCTAGACAAGACGTCTTCCTCTATCGTATTGCTCCCCCGTCTAGACATAGACGTCCCGTCTGATGTGATTGATTTGACATGTTACGAGGTTCAGTGTCTGGTCGGCGACAAAAACCCTAGACCTACCCGTCTAGGCCTAGACGAGGCACTTTAAAGTCCCTAGACGCCCCGTCTATGCCCGTACATGACGTCTTCCTCTATCGTATTGCTCCCTCGTCTAGACATAGACGTCCCGTCTGATGTGATTGATTTGACATGTTACGAGGTTCAATGTCTGGTCGGCGACAAAAACCCTAGACCTACCCGTCTAGGCCTAGACGAGGCGTTTTAAAGTCCCTATATGCCCGTACGAGACGTCTTAAAAGGTGTGAAAATAAGAATTAAGGTGTATGAATATGCACACCCCGTAAATATTTATTTATAAAACCAAATCTGAACATTTTTAAATACGATGCATACCACGAGGTTGTATCGATAACAAGTTGCAAGTTTTTTACATCTTTTAACGCTTATTTCCAAGGGAGACTCTGCAAAGTAACATTTTTCAATAGAATCATTTTATCACAATAGTGGACTTTAACAATTCTGGTAATATACACTAAATAAACTCCATGTAGATACTAAAAGTACAACTCATTAATATAGCATGAAAACAACAGATTTGGCCTTTGGGCGTATTATCAACAGATTTGGCCTTTGGAAAAATTACACTTTTCGTCCTTTATGTTTGTACCAGATTGCAATGGATGACCTTTAACTTCAATAATTACAGTCACAGTCCTTTTTTTTGTAAAACTCATTACACCTTTCGTCCTTTACCACTAACAAGGTTAAAAATTTCAGTTAAGTCTATTTATACAAGGGTACTTTGGTCTTTTTACCAATCTACTTAAAATATGTTATAAATAAAACAAAAACAAAATTAAAAACTTATAAATATCATAATCTCATCTCTCTCTCTCTCTCTCTCTAGAAACAGAGACTCAGTCCCCTCCTCCCTCTCTCTACAAATCACTGCACTCCCTCTCTACAAATCTACAGATCTAACGGTAAATCGGACCGTTGTGAAGACGGATAAAGAAATGAAGGTTATTAAACGGTAAATCGGACCGTTGCCGGAAAAGAGTTGGTGCTCCGGTTGCGATGTTCAGCTTGAATCTACGCCACTGACCAAACAAATCAATATCAAATGTAATCCATCAAACGATGATTCAGCTTGAAAATGGTTGGAAAGGTGGACATCCGTATCTTCTCCCCAAGTTACGGAGTCACACGCGTTAAAACACCAGCAGGACAACACCATTGATACCAAAAACCAGATTGGAAATATGAATTCTGGACAAAATCCTGATTTGCAAATCTGCATTTGCATTTCCAATACTCCATGAATCTGCTTACTGTTTGTTTAGATGCGGCAATGAATAATAATCCCCGTTTCTGCTTTGAGACTTGATCCTTCTAGCTTGGCTATCCTGCAGGCAGGTCATTGATTATTGCTAATTAGGGTTTCAAATCCAGCCACCACCGCCACCCCTTTCTTCCCTAACCAGTCCAATAAAGAGTTCCGGCGATGGGACCACCACCACCGTCCACCAAATAAAATCTTCAATTTTGCAGATCTACGATTTCTTAGATCTGGGTTCTCGTCACCCCTCTAGCATCTCTCCATCTAGTGTAATCGTTTTTTGGTCCGGCAACAACACACCACAACCCCGCCCCTCTCACTCCAGAAACTCTCTCTGTCTCCTCTCCACATAGATCTATAGTTTTCGTTTGAAAACACAACCGCCACACAATAGATATAAGGTTTAGAGATTTGGGGTTTGCTTTCAATTCATAGGGGTAGGTGGTTTCAGGCGTCGGAAGGTGGTGGTCTTTGGTGGTTCTAGTGTTAGAAAGGGTGAAGGTGAGAGACTGAGAGAGATGGAACTGGTGGTGGTGGTGGGGATGGATATGGTTGTGGGGGTTTGGTTGTGACTGCCAGTAGATGAAGGTGTTCTAGGGTTTTGAGGAATTGGGGGTGATGAACTGATGATGCATACAAGTAATTTTTTAATTTTTTTTATTAAGAAACATTTTAAACAAAATTGTGAAATGACCAGAATACCCTTGTATAAATAGACTTGACTGAAATTTTTAACCTTGTTAGTGGTAAAGGACGAAAGGTGTAATGAGTTTTACAAAAAAAAGAACTGTGACTGTAATTATTGAAGCTAAAGGTCATCCATTGCAATCTGGTACAAACATAAAGGACGAAAAGTGTAATTTTTCCTAATCCTTATAAATAATTAAGAATTACAATTCAATATTGGAAATTATCAAACTCCTGTTCCAGAGCTTGTTCTAACAAAAACTCAGAATGGTCCATCAAATCAGGGCTTAATCTAAACATGAGAACACAAAACTCCATCTGACTGAGTGCACCATCTCCATCGAAATCGCCTTCTTTCAACATGCTTAAAAGATCAGTGTCGGAGAGATCTTGAAGACCTAAAAGGGATGAATTCTTCTTCAAACTATCGAAAGTGATCACCCCTTTATCTTGATCCATCAGCAGCTGAAACCCTTTGCACATTTCATCAATCAGACCATCTCCTCCCAGTTTGTCCGCCATTAGAGGTAAGAAATCATGGCAGTGAGACTCGTTGTTGGTATCCATTGATCGAGAGAATAAGAAATTGATTAAGTGATTGTGGAATTGATTTGAAACAGATGGGAAGATATGATTAGAGATGGTTGTATATATAATAATATATAGAAGGAAAGAAAGGTGGTCAGTGGGTGTAGAGGTTCCGGGAAGAAGAAGAAAAGCCATCGGAAGACAACAGAGTTAGACTCGCGTATTCTACTTTCGAAGAAGGTCTTGTTTTTTGTATTTTTAAATGCGAACGTGTCTTCTGGTAATTAAGATTCGGGAGAAGCTTGCGATCATGGTCCCCATCTCATATCTTTCTATACTATTATCCAAGTATAAAAAAACTTAGCAAAGATGTGTATAATAAAATATGTCTATTTTTAAAGGAAAAATTACACTTTTCGTCCTTTATGTTTATAGCTAGTTGCAATGGATGACCTTTACCTTTAATAATTACAGCCACAGTCCTTTATTTTGAAAACTTGTTACACCTTTCGTCCTTTAGCACTAACCAGGTTAAAAATTTAAGTTAAGTCTGGTCAAGTGACTTGCACATGAGGGTAAATCAGTAATTTTACTCGTTTATTTAAAAAAGTAAAATATATATATATATATAGTTAACATAAATCATCCCCTGGTCAACTATCCCCCCACTCACTTTAATCAACCTCCACCACCACCCACCTCCTTATCGCAGCCACCTCCTTATCGCAACCACCACCACCACATCCGGCCACCACAAACCCGCCACCACCAAATCCAGCCGACTTATAACATCACCACCACCAGATCCGCCACACCACGCCACCACCTTCGCCTCCATCCAGATCCCCAACTCTCTAATCTGGTTTAGATCTTGTTATTGTTATGTTCATCTTCAAACTCACAATTTGCAGAATACAAAATTGTTATTTATCTTCAAAATTCAAAAGAGCTCTCTCTCTCTCTCTCTCTCCAAAAATCCTCTTCATCTCCTCTAAAACCCAGATCTAAAAAAACTTACTCTACAAAATCCTTTTCATCAACAACCCCCATTATCTTCAGCACTCTCCTTCAAACAATCACCACTCAATCCACCAATGGACCATCTATTTGGCTTCGAAACGGAAGTTACCCACCCCCCCACTCCCCCTTCTTCTTCACTACCTATTTAACCCCACGCCTCCCCTGCCTGCACTGCACCTCATCATTCGGTTTCCCAACAAATCCACAAATGGTATGCGCTTTTTTTTTTAACTTTTTGTTCAACTTCATATCGTTTATTAGAATCTTGAAAAGAAATAAAAACTTGTACTGGTTCTGGATATACAGGGTTTTGGAGGGAAGCAGTTTTGTTAGGTGAGCTGTATGTATTTTGTTTTCTGACAAAAACATACATATTGCTTCAGAATTTGGATTACTCTGTTTTCGACCTCTGGGAATAAACATGGGTTTATCCCAAACTTGTAGCAATGGGGAAGTCACCTGGAAAATGGGTGAAAGCTCTCATATTTGGCTTCGAAACGGTTGCAGGTCACCTTGATGAGAGATCTGATGGAGGCGGTGGTGATGGATGAACAGATCTGATGGCGGCGACGGGGTGTCCGGAAGACAGGGGTGGTGGTGATGGATGAATAGATCTGATGGAGGCGGTGGTGATGGATGAAGATCTGATGGAGGCGGTGGTGATGGATGAAGATCTGATGGAGGCGGCAGTGGGGTGGGTCTTGGTTAGAGAGAGAGAAAGTGAGTGAGAGAGAGAGAGTGTGTGTTTAAAGTGAGAGAGAGAGAGTGAAATAGAAAAAAAAGGTATTTATATTTGATTTTATTTTTTTATTTATACTATAAATAATTAAGTAGAAAGACTAAACTGCCACTAAGTAAATAAATTTAACTGAAAATTTTAACCAAGTTAGTGCTAAAGGACGAAAGATGTAACAAGTTTTCAAAATAAAAGACTGTGGCTGTAATTATTAAAGGTAAAGGTCATCCATTGCAACTAGCTATAAACATAAAGGACGAAAAGTGTAATTTTTCCATTTTTAAATGATAATGATAATAACAATCTATACTATCTATAAAAGGAGCTTAAAGGCTGACCTCACTTTGCTTACTTGTCATGAT
This sequence comes from Helianthus tuberosus, assembly GCA_030545235.1. NCBI lineage: Eukaryota > Viridiplantae > Streptophyta > Magnoliopsida > Asterales > Asteraceae > Helianthus > Helianthus tuberosus. The sequence continues at coordinate 40,491,207 of CM060411.1, read as the reverse complement.
ATTAGCTATGCCACATAGGATGCCACATAGACTCTGCTGATGTCATTCCGCTGATGTCATAAATCCGATTTTGTTTTAATCATTTTAATATCAATGTATATACAAATCACAAGTATTTGAATTTCAAAAATACAAAAATCAGGTTTATTTTAGGAGGTAAATTTGAAAATGCATTGGGAGTTGAATCCCCATTTAATGCACATCATATCACTATCTCTTTCTTCTCAATTTTTAAACATATAGCACAAAGCTTTCTCATTCAAATTCTACATTTCTCTGGTTCTTCATTTCAGGCGATTTCTCAAGAAAATCTAGGGTTTCAAAATACAAAGCATTCTCGCCAAAATGTCATCGGAGAAAAAATCCGTCAGTGAATCACAGTGTTTGTCACTCAGTTTCATAGACGATTTGAATCCATCCAAAGATATGTGGACTATCAAGTGTCGAATCATCCGCAAATGGATTCAGCCCTTTCGGATGGATCTCGTGTTGATCGATGAGAAGGTATTAGTATTTGTGTATTGATGATTCTCTTATTTTACTGTTTTAGTGTTTATACAGAGATGATTCTCTAATCCCCATGATTTTGGGTTTGTTTTTTATTTCTTAGCTTCTTGGTTGTGTAATAGATGTTTGTGTTTGTGTTCTTTGGACAGTTTAGGTTTGTGTTTTTTCTGATACTCTTACATGTTTTAGGGTTAGATATAAAGGACTGAACATGAATATTGTTTAGTTGGTTATTGATCATCGATAGATGTTTGTTCTGGGAAGCATAAAGTATGTTTGTTTTAGTGTTAGATGAGTTTAGGGTGAGTTATAAAGAATCACAGATGAAAAGTTTTTTGAAGTTTTAATCTTGGTGAGTTTAATCTTGGTGAGTTTATAGATGAGTTTATAGATAGTATAGATTTTGTGTTTGTGTTCTTTGGACAGTTTAGGTTTGTGTTTTTTCTGATACTCTTACATGTTTTAGGGTTAGATATAAAGGACTGAACATGAATATTGTTTAGTTGGTTATTGATCATCGATAGATGTTTGTTCTGTGAAGCATAAAGTATGTTTGTTTTAGTGTTAGATGAGTTTAGGGTGAGTTATAAAGAATCACAGATGAAAAGTTTTTTGAAGTTTTAATCTTGGTGAGTTTAATCTTGGTGAGTTTATAGATAGTATAGATTTTGTGTTTGTGTTTGTGTTATTTGGACAGTTTAGGTTTATGTTTTTTTCTGATACTCTTACATGTTTTAGGGTTAGATATAAAGGACTGAACATGAATATTGTTTAGTTGGTTATTGATCATCGATAGATGTTTGTTCTGTGAAGCATAAAGTATGTTTGTTTTAGTGTTAGATGAGTTTAGGGTGAGTTATAAAGAATCACAGATGAAAAGTTTTTTGAAGTTTTAATCTTGGTGAGTTTAATCTTGGTGAGTTTATAGATAGTATAGATTTTGTGTTTGTGTTCTTTGGACAGTTTAGGTTTGTGTTTTTTCTGATACTCTTACATGTTTTAGGGTTAGATATAAAGGACTGAACATGAATATTGTTTAGTTGGTTATTGATCATCGATAGATGTTTGTTCTGTGAAGCATAAAGTATGTTTGTTTTAGTGTTAGATGAGTTTAGGGTGAGTTATAAAGAATCACAGATGAAAAGTTTTTTGAAGTTTTAATCTTGGTGAGTTTAATCTTGGTGAGTTTATAGATAGTATAGATTTTGTGTTTGTGTTCTTTGGACAGTTTAGGTTTGTGTTTTTTCTGATACTCTTACATGTTTTAGGGTTAGATATAAAGGACTGAACATGAATATTGTTTAGTTGGTTATTGATCATCGATAGATGTTTGTTCTGTGAAGCATAAAGTATGTTTGTTTTAGTGTTAGATGAGTTTAGGGTGAGTTATAAAGAATCACAGATGAAAAGTTTTTTGAAGTTTTAATCTTGGTGAGTTTAATCTTGGTGAGTTTATAGATAGTATAGATTTTGTGTTTGTGTTCTTTGGACAGTTTAGGTTTGTGTTTTTTCTGATACTCTTACATGATTTAGGGTTAGATATAAAGGACTGAACATGAATATTGTTTAGTTGGTTATTGATCATCGATAGATGTTTGTTCTGTGAAGCATAAAGTATGTTTGTTTTAGTGTTAGATGAGTTTAGGGTGAGTTATAAAGAATCACAGATGAAAAGTTTTTTGAAGTTTTAATCTTGGTGAGTTTATAGATGAGTTTATAGATAGTATAGATTTTGTGTTTGTGTTCTTTGGACAGTTTAGGTTTGTGTTTTTTCTGATACTCTTACATGTTTTAGGGTTAGATATAAAGGACTGAACATGAATATTGTTTAGTTGGTTATTGATCATCGATAGATGTTTGTTCTGTGAAGCATAAAGTATGTTTGTTTTAGTGTTAGATGAGTTTAGGGTGAGTTATAAAGAATCACAGATGAAAAGTTTTTTGAAGTTTTAATCTTGGTGAGTTTATAGATAGTATAGATTTTGTGTTTTGTTTTAGTGTTTCATGTCATGAAACTGAGTTGAATATTATTTGGTCTTTCTTTGTTTTAGTCTTATTAAATTTGATGGTATGGTATCTTACTAATTGTTTCTTTGTTTTGTGTTATTTGGGCTTATCTATTTTTCTGAAAAGTATGTTTTATATTTTTTTTGAGGTATCGTTTGGTTGTTTATTTCTAAACTTCTGAAAAGTATGTTTGTTTTAGTGTTAGATGAGTTTAGGGTGAGTTATAAAGAAAGAAAGATGCATACTTTGGTAAAGTTTTAATCTTGGTTACATGAAATGAAATGGAAGGTTTTTTTTTAAAGTTATTTTGTGATTTGTGTAATTTACTTTTGTGTATATTTTCTCTTTGTATATTTTGTGTTTTGTTTTAGTGTTTCATTTCATCAAACTGAGTTCAATCTTTAGTGTATATTTTGTGTTTTGTTTTAGTGTCTCATGTCATGAAACTGAGTTGAATATTATTTGGTGTTTCTTTGTTTTAGTCTTATTAAATTTGATGGTATGGTATCTTACTAATTGTTTCTTTGTTTTGTGTTATTTGGGCTTATCTATATTTTCTGAAAAGTATGTTTTATATTTTTTTTGAGGTATCGTTTGGTTGTTTATTTCTAAACTTCTGAAAAGTATGTTTTGTTTTAGTGTTAGATGAGTTTAGGGTGAGTTATAAAGAAAGAAAGATGCATACTTTTGTAAAGTTTTAATCTTTGGTTACATGAAATGAAATGGAAGGGTTTTTTTTTTAAAGTTATTTTGTGATTTGTGTAATTTACTTTTGTGTATATTTTCTCTTTGTATATTTTGTGTTTTGTTTTAGTGTTTCATTTCTTAAAACGATGTACATTCTTTTGTGTATATTTTGTGTTTTGTTTTAGTGTTTCATTTCATGAAACTGAGTTGAATATTATTTGGTCTTTCTTTGTTTTAGTCTTATTAAATTTGATGGTATGGTATCTTACTAATTGTTTCTTTGTTTTGTGTTATTTGGGCTTATCTATATTTTCTGAAAAGTATGTTTTATATTTTTTTTGAGGTATCGATTGGTTGTTTATTTCTAAACTTCTGAAAAGTATGTTTGTTTTAGTGTTAGATGAGTTTAGGGTGAGTTATAAAGAATCACAGATGAAAAGTTTTTTGAAGTTTTAATCTTGGTTACATGAAATGAAATGGAAGGTTGTTTTTGAAAGTTATTTTGTGATTTGTGTAATTTACTTTTGTGTATCTTTTGTCTTTGTATATTTTGTGTTTTGTTTTAGTGTTTCATTTCATCAAACTGAGTTCAATCTTTTGTGTATATTTTGTGTATATTTTGTGTTTTGTTTTAGTGTTTCATGTCATGAAACTGAGTTGAATATAATTTGGTCTTTCTTTGTTTTAGTCTTATTAAATTTGATGGTATGGTATCTTACTAATTGTTTCAGAAGTTTAGAAATAATGAGGTATCGTTTGGTTGATTATTTCTAAACTATGGTATTTCATTGCAATGGTCAGGGTCGTAAAATTCAAGCAGGTATCAAGGCTCCATTGATACCTGTGTTTATCTCTCAAGTCCATGAGGATGAGGTTGTTATTCTATCCAGATTTGGTGTTGGAGAAAACAATGATACCTACAAAGTTGTTAATCATGGTTACAAGATTAACTTTTACCGTTGTACGGTTGTTACACGTGCCAGTGGTTGGGAAGGGGTTAATTATGGATTTAACTTCATGGCACATTCAGAAATTCTTAAAGGAGAGGGAAAGAATCTGGTCACTGTTGGTAGGACTGTTTCTCATAGTCTGATATATATTTTGCTTACATTTTTGAATCTGATGACTGTTGCTATGTTTGCCATTTTAGATGTTGCTGGAATTGTTGTGTCGTGTGGAGATATGGAAGTCTTTCCGAATGAAAGAAAAAAGATGAACTTTGATCTTCAAGATGTGCAGTAACTTTTTCTATCCCACTTAAATAAATTTGTTTGTGTGTGATTATTGTATTTAATTAATGTATTGAGGATTCATTAAATGATTTTTCTTATTTATGTTTTTTTATATCTGTTTATGGTTCTTTAATGATTATGTTATTATTAGCACATTCATTGGAAATAATGTAAAGACAGATTGTTGTTTTATTATTGTCTTTAATTAATGTGGGAGTTGGACATTCATTGCATTTAATACAAAGACAGATTAAATCATTGGCATTATTTATTGTGACTGATTATTGTTCTTTTAATAGATAGTATAAATTTTAGTGGAACTTTTAATGCTGTTTTTTTTATCTGTTTGTTGTAGGGGAGAAGTAGTTCGTTGTACTTTGTGGAATGGATATGCACAACAATTTAATGATTTCTTGACGTAAAACAATCCGATTGAGAATGTCATGGCTGTCATTCAGCATGCGAAGATTAAGCTGTGGCAGGGTAATTTACATTTGACTGATTCATTTGCTTTAGTGTTTCCAATGTGTTTTTTTTCATTTGTAATGAATTTGTTGTATATGTATATTGTTACATGCAGGACAATATACCGTTCAGAATGATAAGTTTGGAACTCGACTATTTCTCAACGAAGAAATTCATGAGGTTAATGAACTTCGTAGGAGGTACTATTACTGAATTATATTTCTTATTTTCCATATTTTTTCTTAATACGAGTTTGAGTATTAACACGAATGTTGTTTTCATAGGCTTTTAGTGAAACACTTTGAAGCTGGTGCTTCTTCTTCTCAAACCATTCTTTCATCTCAGAGTGTATTTCCAGTCCGTCAAGAATTTCTAATTGATACTCCTAAGAAACATGTTGATGAAATAATTGAGATTGAAAGCGTATGAATATTTCTATATCCATTCAAAGTCATTTAATTTCCTTTACTGTTTTCTATGTTTTATAATATTAGTATGTTAATAAAGTTTTGTCTTTCATTTTATAGGTAATGTCATGTGTGGTAGTTGCAACGATCAAAATTGTTCAAGAAAACTATGGGTGGTTTTATCCGGCATGTCGAAACTGTAACAAGAAGGTGCTGACTAAAACTTAATACTTACAATATGCTAAAATCATTTCTGATGAGGTCATGAATCTGTCTCCTACTTCATTGGTTTGTCCGAAATGCGATAAAGAATGTACATCGATAACCATTAAGTAAGTTAATGTTGCTTTATAGGTTTATTGCTTCCTATAATATGAATGTAATTTAACTACTTTTTATTACAGGTTCAAGGTACATTTGAGAGTCCAAGATGAAACCGGTAGTATCTCTTTCGTGATGTTTGATAAAGATGTAACGAAGCTCATTGGTTCAACTGCGAGTGATATAAGGGAACACCAAGTGAAGGCCAATGATACTGAGAGTTTTCCACATGAAATATCTCGGTTGGTTGAAAAAAAGTTGGTTTTAAAGTTGAAGTTTCTGATTACAACCTTAACCATGACTATCATGTTTACACTATCCAAAAATTATGTGATGATCCGGAAATACTTGCTGAGTTGGTTGCTGGTAATGGTAATGGTCTTGAGGTTGTTGATGAGGTAATAGTTTTTGGATATCTTTTATTGATGTGTTTTTGGTTTCCAGTTTTTGTAGTTTAAATAACTTAGTTGAATTTTTTTGGTAATATTTTGATAATAGGTGTTTAGTCAAGAAGGTTCAGAAATCAAAGTTGAGAGATTATCTGAGTCCTCACAGATAGCTGGTGCTGCTATTTCAAAGGTGACACTGATACTATGATTATGTTTTTTCTTGTCTGTAGATTATATTACCTTATTTGATACTTTAGTAGTTGTTTTGTGATTTAATTCAAGGATGTTGTATCTGTTACCGCCGACTCTTCTGTTGTCGAAGCCGAGAAGGATTCGGGCACCAGTCCGAATGGTAAACGTTCGTTGCAGGATGTGGAAGGTCAAAATATTGGGGAACTGTCTTCTAGCAGCAAAAATAATCGGAAGAGGTCATCTAGGGTCAAAACCTAGCTCCTTTCATGTCTTTATCTTTTGATGTTTAAGCGAGTCTAACTTTTGGTCTGTACTTAAGTATGTGTTTTTGGAAGTTGGGTTGTTGTTGGTAAGTGTTAACTACTGAAACAGTTTGTATGTATCTGTTAGATGTTGGTAAGCCTATGAACTTGGATTGTGTGGTAAACCATGATGTGGTTTAATTTTTTGTATTATAAACTATGTTTTTATGCTGCTAACTATAATCTTTGCTTATAATCTGTGTTTTGATTTTTGCAATATAGTTTATGCGATGCTTAGTATGCTTTGTCGTAGTATAAATTCTACTTTTTAATGATACGTTTCAATGTATGTTTAGTTTATAACCACATTATAAAGAAATTGTTAATATCCATTAATTATGTCAAACAAGTTATTAAATTAAAGTTCCAGAAGTAAGTTTTCTTTATGACAATATGATAATTTAATATAGATAACTCATAAATATGTAGGAACCAATAGATTGATAAGATGAATAGAAGGATGTTTGGAAAATATGTAGCATTTAAATCCATAGAAGTTTCTCCATGCACATAAATTAAGGATCACATAAATTAATTGAAAGTGTGACTCCGTTAAAATGAATCATCAAACTTCAAATCTAAATATAAATCGGGTATATCTCAGGTATGGTAACTTCATTGTAAGAATGAATAGATTCATAAAACCAAGACAAGCATGATTAACAAAATATGTATTAATTAAATCCATATAAATTACGTTAAGTATCAATTTAAATTATTTAGATATGGAGCATCCAAAAAACAGTTTGTAAAGAAACAAAGAAATAAAATCAGTACAAAATAAATACAACTAAAGGTATAAGCCTTTCAATAATTTATGGTCCATAAGTTGTGAACTATAAAACCAACCCATAAGGCCCAAAACTTTAATCATTTTTCTTCAATCCTAATCTCATTACCTCCGCTAAACATACCCTCTTATTAACTCGCTCTGTATCAAACTGAAGATCAAAAATTAGCGCCAGAATCTCAATGCATATTTGAAAACCCTCACACTTTGGAAGCACTCGATCAACATTTAATTGTAGGTTTTTCTATTCCAGAAGTTGGAAATCTTCTCTGCAGGTTTGTCTTCTTTGATTGTTTTTTTTTAGTTAGGTTTTTAATGTGGATGTTCAATCATCACTATCTGTTAAAAAATTGATTTTTCGGACAGTGGTTACAATAATTACTTGTAGCTAGCCCTAAATCAAGTATATTTTCCCAATTCTTATGTATAGTTATGGAGAATAATAAGAATTTTATAGCAGGAGATAGAAAGTGTCTTCCATAATGCAGTACCCAAATGTCCAAAGAGTTAAGGAGGATAAGAAAGTCTATTGTGAATAAGCGTAGAAACAGTGGTGTGTCTCACTCTCTACAGACATCTCCTATTATTCATACACTTCCGGCCAATGTTCTTATTACTACAAACGATAATGGAGGTCTGTTTTTTATGATTGTTTTTCATAATACGTATATAATTTTAATGTTATATTAACTGAAATCTATTTGCGTATCTATAACAACCAGTATCATCAAAAGGTCTGTATGAACCCTCAAGTCTATATTACAATCCAAGGAACTTAAATCACAGTCAAACTGTAATGTCGTCCGAATCCTCTTCTACAAATATGAGTAAACAGCTCTATTGGTACTTTTCAAATTGTTTTACATACTGATTGTAAAAAATGTGAAAATTGTAACTATTTATTGCTGGAATTAACCAAATCTCGTCATGTACAGCATGTCACACGCTTACCAAGTTAGATCCATCATGTGTTAGTAGGATTCATTTGACTTCATCCAGTTTTGGTAAGTTTATAAGTCATATTTTTTTAAGGTATGATATCATATTTGACCTTGTCACTTTGTTTCAATTTTTAGGACAATTGGAAAATGCTAATTATGGTGTGCATGAGTCTAGAAAGAGGAAACAAAGATTGAAAATTATTGAAGGTGATGAAAGGAGGACAACTTCAATGGTTACACCACCTACATCATCCAATCATCATATTCAGAGCAGTCCTTTAATGAATATTACAAACTGTAAGTTCTTTAGAGTTTTCTTATTACTGTTAATCATTCATTGAATGTTGCTCGAAGTTGTATAACATTTGTATATTTTTTTCTTGCAAGTGGATCGTGTTACAGTAAGTTCCCGTGGAAGTCATATTCCAACTCCTCCGAATATTGATATTAGAACTTCTCGACGTTTGCCAAAGTGTTCGGTAGTAGGTACTAATGGTATGTGGTTTATTTTTAGCAATCTGACTAAATATACGTTTCCGATTCATTGTATTTTGAATAATGTATTCCATATGCTCCTGCCTGTTGAAACTGAGTTTAATGGTCATTTCTAAAATGAAACGGCAGGAAAAGAAAACTCTTACCCTGGTGAAAGCTCTAACTGTGATGATTCCAATTCTTCTGATCGTTTACCATCTTCTGGCGTAAAAAACATTTCCGGAATTGCAAGAGGTACATACCCTCTTTTAACCTATCAAAGTATTTTTCCAGATAACACTGACATCTCCTAATATTTCTCTTATATAATCATCCTTTTTATGTATCTATATAATTTTGAAGAGTACGTTGATCATGGAGATGCTATTTTTACATGTTCTTACTGTCATGCAATGCTTTGGAAAGATGAAATGCTTAGGGGGAATTTGGATTCTAAGAAATCGGCTTTTTCTCTTTGTTGTTCGAACGGAGACGTTGAATTGCCGCCCTCACCTGATCCTCCTCCATTTCTTGAAAAACTTTACAGAAGAAGTTCGCCTGAAAGCCGCAATTTCATGAATAATATTCGAGCATATAACATGATGTTTTCCTTCACATCTCTTGGTGGCAAGGTTTCTAAAAGTTTTCAAAAAAGCAGAGGTCCTTATGTTTTTGGATTACAAGGACAAAATTACCATCGCATTGGTACTCTGCTACCAAATGAGGGTGAAGAGCCCAAATTTTCACAGCTTTATATTTATGATTCCCAAAACGAGGATTTTAATCGTCAAAAGGCTGTAAGGTAAATTAACAATTCACTAAATATTCGTTTGAATATCTCTTTTACTTATATCTCCTATATGTACTAAAATAATTTTCTATATAGTGTCAAGGATGGTTCCAAAACAACTACAAAACAACTCCTTGATCTTTCCATCATATCCAGTGTTAAAAAAATGTTGGATTCTTGTAATCCACTTGTGAAGTCATTTAGAATGGTACGAGATTGTTTTAAAGAAAATGAGTGGCAAGATGTAAGACTCAAGCTCATTGGAACAAGGGATAAGGATGGTAGAACTTTTAACTTGCCTACATCTGAAGAAATTGCTGCATTAATAATTGGTGATTTTGATGGAGCCTTTGATAAAAGAGATATCATAGTCCAAACAAGATCAGGCGGTCTTCAGAGAATTAGTGAGCTTCATCCCTCTTATCTTGCATTGCAATATCCACTTATTTTCCCATATGCAGAAGATGGATTTAGACTTGGTATTAAACATCGAGGTATTTCAGTTGATTCTGATATAGTTAGAACCAGCACGACAATGAGAGAATTTTTTAGTTACAGACTACAAGACAGACCCAACCACTTTTCATTGTTACTCAATGCTCAAAAGCTATTCCAACAGTTTGTGGTCGATGCTTATACAATGATAGAATCTGCACGGTTAGCTTACATAAAGACACAACAACCCAAACTTAGAAGTCAAACCTTTAAGAATTTAAATCAAAGTGTTCAAAGTGGAGAAAGCGATGCGTCAAACTGTGGAAAACGAATTTTGTTGCCTTCATCATTTACCGGCGGATCGAGATATATGATGCAAAAGTACCTAGATGCTATGGCAATCTGCAAAGCTGTAGGATATCCGGATCTCTTCATAACAGTCACCTGTAATCCCAATTGGCCTGAGATTTATAGATGTTTAAAAGACAAACGACTGAATCCTCAAGACAGACCGGATATTATCTCACGTGTATTCAAAATTAAAATCAATCACCTAATTCAAGATTTCAAGAAACATAAATTCTTTGGTGAGATACAAGCAAGTAAGTGATTGTAAAATGTTTTAATTAATTTGTCAACCATAAATTCTTTAATAACAGTTTTTTTCATGTAAAATTTCAGTTATTTATACAATCGAATTTCAGAAACGTGGCTTACCTCATGCTCATATATGTTTGTTCTTAAGTGCCAAGAACAAGTTTCCAACTGCTAAAGAAATTGATTTGGCTATTAGTGCTGAAATACCTGACAAAGAGACGGATTCTGAACTGTATGAACTTGTCAAACAGTTTATGATGCACGGTCCGTGTGGTACAGACAACCCTCATTGTCCATGCATGGTTAATTTAAAATGTTCAAAGAAGTTTCCGAAAAAGTATGTAGATGAGACTTGTGTTGATTCTGAAGGATATCCTATCTACCGTCGTCGTCAAACATGTAACACTGTAGAAAAAAATGGTGTGTTGCTTGACAATAGGTTTGTAGTTCCCTACAATGCTATGTTACTCAAAAAGTATCAGTGTCACATAAATGTTGAGTGGTGTAACCAAACAGGATCCATCAAATATTTGTTCAAATACATTAATAAGGGTCCAGATAGAGTGACAGCTTCTGTTTACCAAAGTACGACAACTGCTGGCAAGAACAAGGAAAATGAGGAAATGACCAATAATCAAAATCCGTCAAACAAAACAGAAGTAGATGAAGTTAAAGCATATCTTGATTGTAGATATGTTTCAGCATGTGAAGCTGCTTGGAGAATCTTCAAGTTTGACATACACTATCGACTTCCATCTGTTGAAATATTGCCTTTTCATTGCGAAGATGGTCAGGCTATTGTTTATGACGATAATTCAAACTTGTGTGACGTGGTTAGTAACCCAACTGTGAAAATGTCTATGTTTACAGAATGGATGAAATGTAACCAAATGGATGCATTCGCTAGAACATTGAAGTATATAGAGTTTCCAAGACACTTTGTATGGATACGTAAAGAACGAAAGTGGATTCGTAGAAAAAGACCTTTTGGTGCCGTTGGTAGGATACATTATGTACCTCCATCACTTGGTGATTGTTATTTCTTGAGAATTTTATTGAATCACGTTATAGGACCAATGAGTTTCGATGATATAAAAACAGTTCATGGAAAAATTTATCCTACCTTTAAAGATGCGTGCCTCGCTCGCGGTCTGTTGGATGATGATAATGAGTATATAATTGCCATGGAGGAAGCAAGCACATGGTCCACTTCTGATTTCTTGCGTACATTTTTTGTAATGCTGTTGATGTCAAATTCCATTTCTAGGCCTGGTCATTTCTGGAGACAAACAAAATCTCTGTTGTGTGAAGATATATTATACCAGCAACGGAAGGTTACTGGTATTTCTGGTAATTTTAAAACTTTAAATAAAGCTCAAATATTCTATTCCGTTTGTAATTAAATATTTGTATATGCTAATTACCAAACATCTGTTTTATTTTTCAGATTTGGTTCTTCCAGAGGAAGAGATTGAAAACATTTGCCTATCACATATTGAAAAATTGTTACTTGCTTATGGAAGTACGTTAAGCTGCTTTTCAGACATGCCGAAGGTTCCTGGAAACTACATTTCAGCATTGAACAATCAAATGATAATGAAAGAACTTTCTTATGATCGGAGTAGCTTAAAAAAGGAACTTGCATCTTTCTTAAAATCTTTAACTGATGAACAGCACAAAGTGTATCAAACTGTCATGAATGCAGTTGCTAAAGGAAATGGAGGTGTTTTTTTTCTATATGGTTACGGTGGAACTGGTAAAACATTTCTATGGAAAACATTTGCAGCTGCGTTACGCTCCAAGGGTGAAATTGTTTTGAATGTTGCATCCAGTGGTATTGCATCACTCCTATTAGATGGCGGTAGAACAGCTCATTCCAGATTTGTTATTCCGATAAACGTTAACGAAGATTCTATATGTTCTATAGAACCGAACAGTGAGCTAGGAGGCTTAATAAAAGAAACTAAGATGATAATTTGGGATGAAGCGCCAATGACACATAAGCATTGTTTTGAAGCTTTGGATAGAACAATGAGAGATATAGTCCGTTCCAATAATTCGTCCTTGCAGTCCAAGCCTTTTGGCGGAAAGATAGTCCTTTTTGGCGGTGATTTTAGACAAATCCTTCCGGTCATTCCAAAAGGTACTAGAAGCATGATTGTAAATTCTTCATTGAATTTTTCTTATATATGGCATGATTGTCAATTACTCAAACTAACTCAAAACATGAGGTTAAGAGTCGGTACAAAAGCAAGTAATCTTCAGGAGACCAAGGAATTTGCTGAATGGATTTTACGCCTTGGTGATGGTCTACTTGGTGATCCAAATGATGGAGAGGTGGAGATTGAAATTCCAGATGATCTACTTATATTAGATGAAGTCAATCCTATATCTTCATTGATCTCATTCACATATCCGGATATGCAAAACTTTATGTGGGATTCAAATTACTTTCAACAAAGAGCCATTCTTGCTCCCACAAATGATGTTGTTGATTCAATAAACACAGAACTGTTAAATAGTATCATTGGTCAAGAGAAGATATATCTAAGTTCGGATTCTTTATGTGATACTGAACAACATTCCGACCTTGACATGGCATTGTTTCCTCCGGATGTGCTAAACAAAATGCATTTGTCAGGATTACCTAACCATAAATTGGTTCTTAAGGTTGGAGCTCCGGTAATGTTACTTAGAAACATTGATCAAACAAATGGTTTGTGTAACGGTACACGGCTTCAAGTAACAAAACTTGGAAAACTTGTAATTGAAGCAAAGATTATTACCGGAACTAATATAGGTCATCATACTTTGATTTCAAGATTGAAAATGACACCAAGTGATAAAAGATTACCAGTGAAAATTGCTCGAAGACAGTTCCCACTATCCCTGTGCTTTGCAATGACCATTAACAAAAGCCAGGGACAATCACTTGAACGTGTAGGACTATATCTTCCACGTCCGGTTTTTAGTCACGGGCAACTATACGTAGTTGTATCTCGAGTAAAGAGTAGGAGTGGTTTGAAGATTTTGATATGTGACAGCGAAAAACAGGTATCTAAAACCACAACTAATGTGGTCTACAAAGAAGTTCTACAAAATCTGTAGTGCTCGTAAAAATATCATTTTGTATAAAACTCTTTTTCATGTATGAATGAATATGTTATAATCTTTTGAATATCCTATCAACATTTTCTTTTATCTAATAATAATGATGGTTATTAATATTGTTTTAACAAAAAGTAGACATGTTTACACTGTGATAGATTTAATAGTTATAAGACAATGAAAGCCAAATAATAATAATATATATACAAAACACAAGGAATCACTAATGCGAGTAATACTTCCATTCATTAGTCATTAGGAAGAATACATGCTTTTAATACATTGAAATTTTAGTATTTGATTAACCCAAAAAAACTGATCAGTATGTACACCCTTCGTACCACAGGGTCAAAACTGCCGGTTTCAACTATTAGAAAACAGTTTTAAGTAAACCAAAAACCAAAAACCATATTCCAAAAACATTGTTTCCATACATCATAACATCAACTCCACCAGCCATACAAGCATTCAGTCAAACAAGAAAATACCTTTACCCATCACGAACTTAAGGGTAAATTCTTCACGAGGAACCATCTTTTTGTCCTTCACAAAATTCTTCATGTTTTTTATGTAAAACCGACCATCCGGAGCCTCGATTCCCACTTGAACATCCCAAACATTACCTTCAGCATCTACAATCTTTAAACACCTCTTCCTATGCAAGCCAATTTTTTTAGCAAGATGTTTTTTAATGCGCTGTAACAAAAAAACAAATTATGTTAACAAAGATAATACAATGATATCATTAATACATCCTAAAGATCGTAAGTACTTTTTGGTTACAGAAACTTACAAAATGATTGTCCACACGGAAAACTATTGGAATAGTTTCCTCATTCCTGTCTACAGGGAGCATATTAGCTTCTGTGCGATTACTAACCTCATCCACATCTTCAGCATCAGAAATACTAATAACGTCTTCTTCAATTTCTTCCTTAACAGCAGCAGCATATAATTCCGGCGGCAACACTAAATCAGCATTCTTTGAACAATTGAAAACGAACATATCAAAATTGTGAAGATCAATCATTTCAAACACAAGCATATGCTCATCAGTTATTGACAATTTCTTCTTAATCCGATCCCATCCAGTGGTTATGTAAAGCTGATTGTCAAAAACTTCCATTCGAACAAACACTTTAAGCTTTCCAGGACCTCTAATAACTACTGGATAGTTTGGGATGGTATTGTCCATCTTGTGATGTACAAATAAACGATTGATATGCTTCAATGAAAAAAAGTTAGACATTAGTAATATATATACTAACAATAAATAAATAACAAACCATAATCAATATAATGAATTCAGATTGTGAACTACATACCATAGCATCCGGTTTATCAAAAGTACCATAGGGTCTGTAGTAAAAATAATCAGATGGAGCAAATTCAATATTGTCATAGAAATAAAATATTCGGAAACTTGATAATGCTTCTTCATACTGAAATACCAGCCAGGATCCAGATTTTAGCTTCAAAGTTTCAACAACAGAATACCACCCATTGTAAAAATAACAGAAGTTTGCTAACTCATATACCTTCACTTCAAAGACCTGCCCATTCGTTGTCCGCATTTTCACAAAGCCCAATGGATAGTTAAAGTCTGTTATCCATTCTTTATATTTTTTTGGGAGAACCTATGCATAAATAAATTAAAATTACAAATTGTGTAATATGATATTATAAAGAAAACTAAATTTACCATAACCGAGAGCAGGGTACTAACCAAACATTTTCTTTGGTTGTCCTCCATGTAACATGCAAAACCATACATCCTTATAACTTTGAAGTATCAAATAAAATTGTATTAATATCATTAATAAATAAAAAAAAATATTAAAAGATTATTCAAAAAAATGTTAAGAATACAAAAAAAAGACTTGAAAACATAAATGTATCATCTAAACTGAAATAGTGCCAATAACTGTTGAATATGAATGACCAAAAAAAAGACTTGAAAACATAAATGTATCATCTAGCTCATTGATTGAATAATCAACCAAAACTCCTGTTGCTACCCAGGAAGCCGATCAACTGTTCCTAAATGACATTCAATCTACTATTGAGTGCAATTTACTGTTCCTAACGCACACTCAATCTACCGTTTAATACAATCAACTGTTGCTATAAAACCCTGTTGCTAAGCAATAGTACAATATACTGTTCCAACCCAAAAGTATATATCCGCACTATTTCAATATCAAAAACACAAACTAAAATTATAATAAACAACATAGTCTTACAAAATTTTTATACAAAATTTTATACAAAATCTTTATACAAAATTTTAAGACTAAACAACATAAACTTGCAGATTTTCATTATTTCTACATATTTGATTTCTGATATATGTTGTTTTAAAATGTCAACTAACAAAATTTAGACCTTTACATAACAGCCAGTCATATGTACATTACAAATCTTCAATCATACATCCATAAAATGTATATTAAATCTGCACTATAATTCCCATGTAACTCAATACGATTTAGAACGATTTTAGAATCCACAAGTAGCTGACATTTCAGAATTACGGTCAAAAAGCATTTCAGAATTACACTATTTTTTAGAAAATCAAATCAAAATTCTATTAAAATACATATTGTTACTCGAGCATAATCTGTTATTAGTCTAGACTTGCGGTAACTTGGTCCAGTTCAGCAAATATCATTCCATACATAATCGTACAAAATCTTCATACAAAGTCTAATAAACAGTCCTTTTTAACATTGCCCTAATTGAGTTGAAATAAAATAATTTGACAAATACTAAAACTATTAACTTCAATCGATCATCAATGCCTACAACTATTAACTTCAATCGTTCATCAATATGAAAATCAGAAGTATAAGTCATAGAATAAACACCCAAGAGCCGAATATATACTACCGTCGTATAATAAATTACCAGAAGAGAACATTTTACAACAACAAACTCTTCGATTGATGCATATAGATGATTACCTGTGGATTCGTTTGCCAAAGATCTTGAAGAAAGGTCTCCGTTCGTTCTCGCAAGTTTCCAAAAGACGTAAATGTTCGATAGAAAATGTCTTTAGGGCTATATTTCAAACACAGGGCCTTCAACCCACAAGCCCATTGACAGCTTCTAATTGGATACAAATTCTTTGGCCCATTTTGAAATTTGATTATTTACAACCTAAAATGAATAGGCCTTTTATTGAATTATACAATAACAATGGACTTTTACTGAATTTTACACTAACAATGTGTCAAAATAAATTAATGTCATATATAAGAAGTTATTACACAACATAAAATTAGGTCATGCTTATCAAACATGTAGACTAAAACAAACTATCTTTAACATTGTTTTATAAAGATATGTAACTAAACACAAAAATTTAAATAATATGTTATAATATTTTTTTAGCATTTGATTCCGATTGTTATTAGAACAAACCCGTGTGTTCACACGGGTGTACACCTAGTAATAGCAATAGTAGTAATAATGATATAACTAGTACTATTAAGCTCGTGCTTTGTGCCCAGGATGCTGTGGGAATTCGAACAGTATCTCACACTATCACAGCAGATAAAGAAAACCTTAAAAAATAAAATCGTATTAATATTAACTAAAATGATAAACACATGTTCCGTTCATTTTGCCTGCGGCTCAACCCTGAACATCAAGACGTAATGGCAAAAAAGTACGTCGTAATGTAAACCAAAAGCATACGAAAACGAAAAATAGCCAAAAACTTGATACATTTATTAACACTAAAACAATATCACAATCGTTATATATACATTTGCTTACAGTTAGGAAAAAAATTTTAAAAATTATGTTAACAAAAAGACGACCAATGAAAATTATGTTATGCTAGTTAACTAAAAGAGATGTGAATTTCAAATCCAAATTACATTTGTTTATTCTAAGTGATGCCGCATATGTTTTAATAAAACAACATCATGTGTGGAGATCCAGCTCTAGAAGATAACAAGACGTTCACAAAGTTGCATCTTTTTTTTTTCTGAAACATTTTCCATGTTTTTTTCCAAGCGAAACTCTACAAAAGTAGAAATACCTTTGAAAATGTTATTCGTTTTACTTTATTTGTTTCCAGTCCTGCATAATATCTTTGATTGCAAGAATATATTTATTTAATTTATTTATACATGCTAAAATTAAAGGTCGGTGCATGGAAGGTTTTACTTCAAAAACGTTTTTTTATTAATGTGATACATGTTAGCTTATGGCTTTATAGCCTACTGGCATTTTAGGGTGAGATAATACCTTGAGACTAATAGGTCTTTGGTTCGATTCCCACAAGTGAGGTGTTTCTCATATTAATTGGGTTCCTCCTAAATTTTTGTATAGGCATTATAACTAGTGGAGATGGATATGATCGGATGATTCTGCTGGTGGCACGATGATACTTCAGTGGTGCGTCAATGCTCTAAATTTAATGTTAAAAGAAAAATATGTTATAAAGTTATGAATGTAGTGTTTTAACTAGCTTATATTTATCTCCGTTTGGATAAAAACACTACTAAACATCGAATGGGTTAAACATAACACTACAAGAAATATAAGTAATAGGGGCGACCTTTTTAGCGACGACTTCAGAAAAGTCGCCGCTAATGGTTATTATCCGTGTCTTTGTTTTAAAATCCATCCACAGCCGTTCGATCATAACATCATCTGATGGCTCTTGTTTTATTATCACTTGTCGCCGCTAAAAGGTTTATTAAAACCTTTGGCGGGCTCAGATCCTCAATAATTCCCCCCCAAATCACACCAGTTCCTCTCCCAAACCCTAGACTCACACCGTCGGACCACCTCCTCTGCGCCGCCGCTTCACCTCGCCGAACCACCTCGTCAGCGCCGCCGGCTCAGATCCTCAATTCTTGTTGTGTTTGATTGTCTCTAATTTGTATTATCTTTACAAATTTCTTGAGTTAAATGTAGTATAGGAGGTTATGATAAATAGGTTTAGAGAGTAGTTGAAGTTAGAGGTGCATAAATCGGGTTAGGGTTTAAACCCGAACTGGGTTCAGGTTTGGAAAGCTTCAGAAAGGGAAACCGGGTTGAAAGTGAAACCGGGTTGGGTTCTGCCCTTGTTGAGTAATTGTTTCTCAGATGTATTGAAAGTGGCAAATTATTGTTTCGTATTATGTTGCCACACCTTATACTTTTCATTAATGGTTTGGTTTTTAAGGTTTCTTTGTCGCCGGTGGAGGCGGACAATGACTTGCAACCGCCTTCCCCAACTCTTTATCCCCAGACTGTATATATTTCAAATCGCTCGTCTGTTTTCAGTTTGTAAACACCCCTAATTTTCATGAAAGTGGATGTGTTGTAATGCTTTGTTTTAATTGGCATTTTGCAGATGAAAATGTAAATTATCCACCCTTTAAAACCAGGTATATTCTTTCACTTGAATGCCATGTTATTTTCTGTAATTGATACAACAGTTATTATCATTGTAACGCATCTTCTTGTTATCTTTTGCAGTTCAGGTGAACCCAGATTATTAGGAGGGACTATAGGTAGAATAACTATAGGAATCGTAGCTGTGCTGCTGTTCCTTGCAGGATGCTTATATATTGGAATTTGTAGAACGAAAAATGTTGAAATGTTACAGATTGATGCACAGGCTCAGCTTATGCATGCTCAAGGTATTGCTAATTCTTTATTGGCTTTTTATAAATATGTAGTGTTACTTATGATTGCAAAACTATTTTATTATAATTTGATAACTGAAGACTGGAATCAGAGGTTTAATAGTTATGATTCTGATAGATTACCTGATACTGGTAATGTGAATGTCACGGTGAATTGTTCTTGTGGAAATCGTAAGATGTCAAAGGAATATGTTTTGTTTTTGACGTATCCTCTTCCACGTTTTAAAACCAATTATGTCATAAAAAAAATTTTCCCAAAAATTTTCATGATGAAGCGCACCATGGATATGAATTTACGTGCAAATTGATAATAATGTGATGTTTGTTGCTTAGTATCTTAGTTCCGAGTTAATTCGGAGTTACAATCCAGATGACACTTTCAGCCAAGGAAGTGGTTTGATATACATCCCGTGGCGAGGTTAGTAGTCTGAAGTCTGAACTGGACTTTTAGCACACCCGGTTCAGCTGTTTTTGAAGAAAAATTCGGGACGAATTGCTAACTACAGTTTTGGACCTGCTGGTTTTCATGTTTCCGTTATGACAGTTTTGTATTAATATATCTTTACCATATTAATACATATTTGGAGAAAAATAAAAGTAACTATACATTATTTTTTTAGAAGTTTAAGTAAATACAACAATTCTTTAAAAGTAACCAACTTCCCTCAAGTCGTAAATATCTTGATCCAAGTTTAACCAGGTCAAAAGGCAACCAGTTACATTGCTTATGTGCAATCTTGTTCTGTTTTTTAATTTTTATTTTTTTGGTTTGTGGGTGGATTATTATTAAAGCTAATCGCATAAGGGCTACGGAATTCTTTTCTTTATCAAAATAAGAACTACTACTAGACTTCTGAAGATTATCTCCGTCCTGCTGCTTGGCTTGCAGGTATAAATATTGACATTTCTGTGGAGTTTTCCTATAAAGAGCTTTCAACAGCTACACAAGACTTCAGTTTTGCTAATAAGATTGGTCAAGGGGGGTTTTGTGTGGTTTATTATGCGGAGCTCCGAGGCGAGGTTTGGAATTACCGTTTTTTAGTTTTTTTCTTTCCTGCTGGTACAGTTATGTGATATAGTGCAATATGTACAAAAGTCATTGGCCTCACTATAAACTAGAGGTGGAACTTTAAGTAATGCAGGGTATGTTTTATTTTTAACTACCCAAATTAGATTATTATTAACATAATCAGTTTTGTAGTCTATAAAAAAGTGTAAATTTTGGACCAAAGTGTTTACCTAATCCTTTTTCGACTTGAAAAAAAAGTTACACGTCTTAGCATGTTATCCAATCCACCAAAATTAAGCAACCTCTACTTTAATTATACAATAAGTAATTTATTTTGTTGTCCCGCTTTTCTTATATACTATAAGTAATTTATTTTGTTTATTTCTTTCTTTTTCAGTGTGTCGGTTTTTCAGAAACCAAAGAAAGTTTATGATGATCTATGGCTTTGTTGGCTGTGAATTGGTGAAGTGCCGATAGAGCTGTGGCGAAGACAAGGGTAAAGACGGCTACCAATCACTGTAGCCGGTTGCTGGGGATGAGTACGTTGCTGCCATACCTTCGGCAGCAACGGTGGTGGTCAGGATGACGGCTATTTGATGCTACGGTCGTCATCACTGGTCAGGATGACGGCTATTTGATGCTACGGTCGTTATTTTTCATGTCTAACGGGTCAAATGGGTATGTAAAAGTCAGATTATTAACCTTATTTTCATGCAGATAATGCGTTTATTTATTAACCCATGCAAACCACCGCTTGCTTGAGTGACAAGGGGTTGACCACCGCTTGCTTGAGTGAGAGGGATGTGACCACTACAACCAGTGACCATAAGGTCCACAACTACAACATTAAGCAGATTATTAGTGTTACTCCGTGGATATACGACTACTTGCTCGCTAATGTTAGGGAACCACTGGTAAGAAGTCGAAAACTCATGTGAACTCTAGTGAATTCTGGTTAAACATTCAGTTGATTAATTGTGTATGAGTGAAAGAAGGAACGATTTGTATGATTTGCAGATTCTGAGAAACTTGGAGAGGAGACTGCACCAATGCGTGGGAGTCAAATGTAGGTATTTTGGTTCTGTTACTAGGTTTCTTTTTGTGGCATTTGCTCTTATAATTTTTGGTTCTGTTTGCGGTTTCGAACTAGTTAACGTTTATGTACCAAACTATCAACGGTTTGGTATGTATTTGGAAAACTGGAAATAGCAGTAAAACTGGGAATAGCAATACAATGGAATTTTTTTTATTACTATTTTTGACTTTTAGTGGCGACAAATGTCGTCGCTAAAGATCAATATGTCGCCACTAAAAGTGAACAACCTTTAGCGGCGACTTCTGCTCTTTAGCGACGGAGCATTAGCGGCGACACTTTAGCGGCAACAAGTCACCGCTAATACCTTTAGTGGCGACAAATGGTACTTTTACCGACGACAATTGTCGCCGCTAAAACTCTGTTTTTCCTGTAGTGTAATAATCTTTTGTACTTTAACGAAACGATATTGTTCACACATCGGTATTTATTTCTATGGTTTCTCAAACGGTTCGGTATAAATTTCGGTAAAACGAAGTTGTATTCACAACAAAGTATTTTTTTGGTATGGTAAACTATTCCGATGCCGGTACAGAACAAGAACCTAGTGGGGGATCCAGAAAATATTTTATAAGGGTGCAGATGAGGGGTTTAACCAAGTTTTTAAGGGGTACAAACGGGATTTTGCCCTATAAAACATACTATTTTTTTTTTCAAGGGGTGCCCGCCCACCCACCGCCCTTGCTAGGTCCGCACCTGCCAGTACCATGACAAACCCAATCAATATCATCCGAATAACATCGGTACCTATATCATGTTTGTCTTTATATCTATGATTGATATAAAACATGTGTCAATATCAATATCATTTTGAGCATATCTTTTCCAGTTGCAATACCGACTGCCCGATATCGTAGCGGTACTATAACTAACCGAACCCATCACGTAGCGCAGGGAATCCAACTGGTTATAGTCTATGATTGAAACCTATAAATATTTAAATAGACTTGATAAAATACTAATTATAAAACTGTAAGTTTAAAAGAAAACTAGAATGAAAACAACACATTTGTCTTTTGGTCGTGTAATCAATAGGTTCAATAATTTATATAAATAATCAAGAATTTACAATTCAATATTGGAAATTATCAAACTCCTGTTCCAGAGCTTGTTCTAATAAATACTCAGATTGCTCCATCAAATCAGGGCTTAATCTAAACATGAGAACACAAAACTCCATCTGACTGAGTGCACCATCTCCATCGAAATCCCCTTCTTTCAACATGCTCAAAAGATCAGTGTCGGAGAGACCTTGAAGACCCAAAAATTAAGAATTCTTCTTCAAACTATCGAAAGTGATCACCCCTTTATCTTGACCCATCAGCAGCTGAAACCCTTTGCACATTTCATCAATCAGACCATCTCCTCCCAGTTTGTCCGCCATTAGAGGTAAGAAATCATGGAACTGAGAGTCGTTGTTGTTAGTTGCCATTAATCGATCTAGAGAACCAGAAGTCTTTTAGGTGACTGTTGTATTGATTTGATAAAGTTGAAACTGATGAAAAGGTATAAAGATAGATGATTGTATATATAGAAAATATAGAGGGAACTAAAGATAGAAAGGAGGTCGGTGGGTGTATAGAGGTTCCAGGAAGAAGAAGAAAATCCATCGGAAGACAGCAGAGTTAAACTCGCGTATTCTAGTTTATGCGAAGCTCTTGTTTTTCTATTTCTATATGTGAACGTGTCGTTTGGTAATTAAGATTCGGAAGGAAGCTTGAGATGATGGTCCCCATCCCATATCTATCTATACTATTCTGCAATTAATCCAATTATAAAAACTTCAAAAAGATATATGTAAAAGCTATAAAATATGTCTATTTTTTTATAACAAGAGTAAACTACAATTTACGTCCTTGAGGTTTGGGGTGGTGTCAACTTGAGTCCCCGCTGGAAATTTTTGGATGTCTAAGTCCCTATGGTTTTAAAATAGCTACCATTTTGAGTCCCTACGATTAGTTTAACCACGGATGGAAAGTCCACTTTACCCCTGAACCTTATTGAGAAAAGACTATTTTACCCCTAATAATAATAATAATAATAATAATTATTATTATTATTATTATTATTATTATTATTATTTTTAAAACAATTTCGTTCAATAATTCCAGTATTATTTATTCACTGATTCCCCTTTGAGAAAAGGGCCCAGATAGTTCTTATGGTTTGCCCAGATTTCATCTATAATCTCTACATTTTTAAAATTACAACTATATAGTCCCCAAATTTGTTCTCGGATGGTCCCTGGTATGGATGGGGATTAGTTTTTGATATTAAGTTGCTGTGAAATGACTAAAATGGCCTTACTATTAAAAATCTAATAAATAAAAGAATATAATTAAATAAAGCCTTATGGCCCCACCCTACCTCTTCTTCAATACAACATGCAACATCCATGATCCAACCTCCTTCCACACCCTCACTCAGACTAAGCGGTATGGGGTCGGCTAAGGCCCGGCTTGGCCCGACGCCGGTCCCCTACACCGCCCCCCACAGGCCCGGCTCGTCCTTTCCGTCACCCAGCAGCCGAACTCGACGGGGCTCTTCTCCTCTCTCCTAACACACACACATCTATACATACATATATATATATATAAAGGGGTTCATCCCCTACCCCCTAGGTCCATCCCCTCCAAGCCGAGCCTACGTGGCGCTGACGTGACGGCCCATCCCCTTAGGGATGGGACTCTCCATACCCACTAGTCTCATATCACCACCAACCTCTGACCTCCTCCGTCGTTCCCCACCATCCTTCCACCGTCACCTTTCACATTTGTTACACACCATCCACTTTTCACCTTCCACTCCAAAACCCCTCACCGTTGTACCACCACCATGACACCAGTCCACCTTTGTCATCCTCCACTTGCAACTCACCACATCACTGTCTCGTCCTGTCACAACCAATATCAAACACCACCGTCTACCTCCCACTAAAACACTTACCCCAACCCCACCCTCCCTTCCGTCATCACCCCCACCTACCTCGTCGGCCCGACAAGAATTCCGGCTACCACCGCCATCAACACCTGAAATCAACCACCACTATCACATAGAACCACCATTGTTAATCCCCATCCAAATAAACATACTGAAACTCTGCCATCCCAAAATGTTTCAATCTCTGTGGTAGTGAAATCCCCATCCTTTACTTAACCTGAGTGATTTCCAATCTCTTCGATGATGAAATCTCTGCGATAAGATCCGTCGTCGTCTGCTGCTAGGGCTTCGGTCTTGTTGATGTGTATTATGAAGATGAAAGGTTAGGGATTTTGGGTGATTGAAGTGTGCAGCGGGTGTGGTGGTGTGTTGTGGCGGCCGGCGAGTGAAGTGTGCAGCGGGTGTGGGTGATTGAAGTGTACAAGAGGTGTGGGTATTAGGGTTTGGAAGAATGGATATGGAGAAGATGATGAGCTAAGAAGAAAGGTACTTTGGGTGGAAATGAGGTTGGGTTTAAGTTTTATAAAGGGCATTCTTGTCATTTCACACCCACTTAAATGAGAAAACTAACCCCCATCCACACCAAAGATCATCCGAGAACGAATATACCGCTACGACATGCTTACATTTATCTATTTTTCAGTAAAAGTTTTATTCAAAATTGAACCGATGAAATATAACTAACTGTTTAATCCTGACTATGACAAATCGAAACAGTTTAAACATCGGTAATTGTATCGGTATTTCTTTTATGGTTTTCTCGACGGTTTGGTACAAATTTAGTTAAAAATGGAATTGTGTATTTGCAATAAAGATTTTTTTGTATAGTAAACTATTGTGAATGTCGGTACAGAACCGGCACCATGACAGTCAAACATCGGTACGTCTACCGTATTCATTTTTATATCTATCAGTTGATGTAAAACATGTGTCGATATCCTTTATTATATCTTTTATGGTAACTATTCCGATTGCCGGTATCTTAGCGGTGCTAAAACTAACGGAACATGCGGCATAGCGCTCGAAATTCAACTAGTTATAGTCTGTGATTGAAACGTACAAATATTTAAATAGACTTAATTAAATACCAATTCTAAAACTGTTAATTTAAAAGAAAACTGGACTTTAACAAATCTTGTAAGATATATTAAACTCCGTAGACAACCAAATATACAGAGAGTATAAAATGTTAGCATGAAAACAACAGATTTGTCCTTTGGGAATATTATCAACAGGTTCAATAATTCTAAAAATTATACATAAAGTAGAACTCAATATTAGCATGAAAACAACAGATTTGTCCTTTGGGAGTAATATCAACAGGTTCAATAATTCTAAAAATAATACATAAAGTAGAACTCAATATTAGCATGAAAACAACAGATTTGTCCTTTGGGAGTAATATCAACAGGTTCAATAATTCTAAAAATTATACATAAAGTATAACTCAGTAATAGCATGAAAACAACAGCTTTGTGCTTTGGGAGTATTATCAACAGGTTCCATAATTCTAAAAATAATGAAGAATTACAATTCAGTATTGGAAATTATCAAACTCCTGTTCCAGAGCTTGTTCTAACAAAAACTCAGATTGCTCCATCAAATCAGGGCTTAATCTAAACATGAGAACACAAAACTCCATCTGACTGAGTGCACCATCTCCATCGAAATCGCCTTCTCTCAACATGCTCCAAAGATCAGCATCGGAAAGATCCTGAAGACCCAAAAATGAAGAATTCTTCTTCAAACTATAGAAAGTGATCACCCCTTTATCTTGATCCATCAACAGCTGAAACCCCTTGCACATTTCATCAATCAGACCATCTCCTCCCAGTTTGTCCGCCATTAGAGGTAAGAAATCATGGAACTGAGACTCCTTGTAGTTGGTATCCATTGATCGAGAGAATAATAAATTGGTTAAGTGATTGTGGAGTTGATTTGAAACAGATGAGAAGATATGATTAGAGATGGTTGTATATATAATAGTATATAGAGGATATCAAAGGAAAGAAAGGTGGTCGGTGGGTGTATAGAGTTCCGGGAAGAAGAAGAAGAAGAAAAGCCATCGGAAGACAGCAGAGTTAAACTCGCGTATACCACTTTCCACGAAGCTCTTGTTTTCCTATTTTTAAACGTGGACGTGTCGTTTGGTAATTAATATTCGGAAGGAATCTTAAGAGTTAAGATGATGGTATGGTCCCCCATCCCAGATCCTTCTAAACTTTTCCCAACTTCAAAATATGGAAAAGATGGGGTATATAATAATATAATGTCTGTTTGTCAATGTCAACAACTAGTAAATTCCGTAGCGTGTTTCGGAGGTATTGAAATGTAACATAACTTGAATTTATACTGTCTAATTAAAACGTATGATATTTGAGTCAACTTGTTTTTGAACATATGTACGCTAAATCATAAACCAACAAAAAAAAATATATAAAAATAAGTACGAAAACGTATTATATTTGACCCGACTTATTTACGAAAGAAATTTACGTCGAAACATTAACCAACTTGAATTATAACGACACGTACATAAAAATAAGGGCTTAACAAAATTATGTTTTTTTAAGTTTAACGAATGGTATAATGTGTTGCGACATCGTCAAGACGTAAAGTAACTCGAATCTATGCCGCACGATAAAAACTTTTTTTTATTTGACCCAACTTGTTTCCGAACAAATTATGTTAAATCGCATACCAATTGAAACATACATAATAATAAGCACGAAAACATATTATATTTGACCCGACATATTTGCGAAAAAAATTTACGTCAAAACGTTAACCAACTTAAATTTATACCAACACGTACATAAAAATAAAGGCTTAAAAAATTATGTTTATTTAAGTTAAAGAATGGTATAGTGCATTGCGGCAACGCCGAAACGTAAAGTAACTCAAATTTATACCGCACGATAAAAAAGTTTTATATTTGACCCAACTTCTTTCCGAACAAATTTACATCAAAACGTGAACTAACCGAAAACATACCTAAAAATAAGCACGAAACTTATTATACTAGTAAATTGCGCGGGTTTAGATGTAAAGTAACTCGGATTTGTAAAGTAAAGATGGGGTATATAATAATATAATGTCTGTTTGTCAATGTCAACAACTAGTAAATTCCCTAGCGTGTTTCGGAGGTATTGAAATGTAACATAACTTGAATTTATACTGTCTAATTAAAACGTATGATATTTGAACATATGTACGCTAAATCATAAACCAACTAAAAAATATACATAAAAATAAGTACGAAAACGTATTATATTTAACCCGACTTATTTACGAAAGAAATTTACGTCGAAACATTAACCAACTTGAATTATAACGACACGTACATAAAAATAAGGGCTTAAAAAATTATGTTTTTTTAAGTTAACGAATGGTATAATGTGTTGCGACATCGCCAAGACGTAAAGTAACTCGAATCTATGCCGCATTCGAATCTATGCCGCACGATAAAAAGTTTTTTTTATTTGACCCAACTTGTTTCCGAACAAATTATGTTAAATCACAGACCAATTGA
The DNA here is from genome assembly GCA_030545235.1 of Helianthus tuberosus. Classification (NCBI taxonomy): domain Eukaryota; kingdom Viridiplantae; phylum Streptophyta; class Magnoliopsida; order Asterales; family Asteraceae; genus Helianthus; species Helianthus tuberosus. Next base: position 40,463,341 of record CM060411.1, on the reverse strand, counting down.
AACATACATAATAATAAGCACGAAAACGTATTATATTTGACCCGACATATTTGCGAAAAAAAATTACGTCAAAACGTTAACCAACTTAAATTTATACCAACACGTACATAAAAATAAAGGCTTAAAAAATTATGTTTATTTAAGTTAAAGAATGGTATAGTGCATTGCGGCAACGCCGAAACGTAAAGTAACTCAAATTTATACCGCACGATGAAAAAGTTTTATATTTGACCCAACTTCTTTCCGAACAAATTTACATCAAAACGTGAACTAACCGAAAACATACCTAAAAATAAGCACGAAACTTATTATACTAGTAAATTGCGCGGGTTTAGATGTAAAGTAACTCGGATTTGTAAAGTAAAGACCTGAATCGTTTCTGAATAAAAGTTACGTCAAAACGTAGACAATCTGAAGATGTACATAAAAATAAGCACGGAAACATATTATATATGACCCAAATTATTTGCGAAAGAAATTTACGTCGAACACCACACCATCCTGAACTTATACCGACATGTACATAAAAATAAGTAAAACGTTATGTTTTTAAATTAAAAATTGTACCACGCGTTGCGGTGGCACGAAAACATATAGTAAGTCGAATTTATAAAGTCTAATGATAACATATTATATTTGCTCTGACTTGTTCTAAAACAAAATTTATGCGAAAAGTAGATCAACTGAAAACGTATAAAAAAGAAAAAACATATTATATCTGGGCCTACCCATTTTCAAATAAACGTAATCCACTTGAATTTATATCGACATGTACATAAATATAAGCAAATAAAAATGATTATAATGTTTTTAGAAAGTTGAATGGTTGCAAATGCCAATACTAAATGTTGAAGGGTAAAGGTTGGAAAAAACTATAACAACTCTAAACCGACACCCTCATAAATTTTCCGACACCCTAATATATTTTAAAATATCCCAATATGTCCTAAAATACACCCCATACATGAAAACGGGCCCCGAATACCTTAAATATTATTAAGATTAATTAAAAATTAATATTTTGGGTTTGTCGCGGGCCGCGTAAACCTCTTAAGGGTCTTACGCGGGCCGCTAGAGATCAAAGGTGTGGCGCAGCCCGGTGATGACAACGTGTCATCATCGTGGCAGGTCTAGACGATGACTCGGATCAGCTACAGCGTTGACCATAGTTGACGCGGGCCGCGTAGCCCTTGTCTAAACTTTACGCGGGCCGTGTAAAAGTCGAACTCAGCCCCTATATAAGCAGGCAACGGGTCTTCAGTTGAAATCATTCAAAATTGTCTTTCTTTCTCTCAAATCTACGTAGTATACATTATATACGGGTATTATACCCCCCTAAATAGTGAAGTTCTGCTCCGTTGTAAGTATCATAACCCCTGGATACGTATTAGATACTCTGCCCGATTGATCTAGGGTTCCGTAACGGCTGTCGTGGTTCTGCCCGACGTAGTCGTTGGAATGCCGTCTCGGGGAGGGTATTACTAATGTTAAAATGGGTTATTATACTAACACATGTGCTTTTGTGTAAATTATAGATAATTCTCAGGAAACCCTAAAGGATAAACTAAGACAGCAATGTGAGTTGATCCACTTTTTGTAAACTTTTTGTTAACTGTTTTTACAAAACCTCATACGATTAAATATATATTCAACAGTTATTGAGTATTTGTAAGAATACAATTATCGTAGGTATGTTGGGTTTTTGTATACAAAATTTGTTACTGGAGGGGTAACAATTCCACAAGTCAGGTCTGACAGTACCACGGGTGATAATTGATATAACTTGGAAACAAATGTAATTGCGAGACCGCCCTCAATACTGTACAATGGTTTTTATTTAAACTGGATTAAACTGGGATTCACTCACCAGTATTTCCCACTGACAAATGTTTTTAAAACGCGTTTCAGGTAACAAACTGTGAAAGCCAAATAGAAGCCAGCTGGACAGCACTGAAGGCTTGGAAAAGTGGTAATAAAATTACCCAAAATAAAATAGATGTTTTTATTAAATAAAATAGGATTTATTCCTATGAAATTGTGTATCGCAAACTTGGATTTTATTCCATATATCAAATATTATGAAAATGTGGTATTTTACTCTGATAAAATATTTCCTAACTACGGTCCTGATGAAAATTCCGCTGCCAAAATTGAATAAACACGCGATACCACCGAAACTGGCTCGCGGCCGCCTGTCCCGAGAATTAGGGATCGGGGGTTGCGACAGAATGTGGTATCAGAGCTAAGCCATTGATTCAGCCACAGAAGTGTTCTGCTGACTGATGCGTGTGAAGTGTTATATAGTTTTTAATGTATATTTTAAGCCCTTTAACACTTTTTAGCCAAGTTTTAAATTTATAAAACACGATATTTACTAACACTAAACACACATATGGGCAAGTGCACCCATCGTGAACGTAGTATAGTGTTGGCAAGATACCGAGGTCGTCCAAGGACACAAGAGCTTTTAGTCCCGGTTTATCCTCAACGTCTAATCAAATCAAAAGTTTAGAAAATGGTTTTAAACTAGAAAAAATAAAAACTAATTAAAATGCTGAAAAATAAAATAAAATAAAAAACAGATAGACAAGATGAATCACTTGGATCCGACTCGTGTTTAGTGTAACCTTTGATTATTTCCGCACTTTTGCACTTTTTAAGAGATTATCTTAGTTATTGTAGCAGGCCCCTCTTTTGAAGGTGACGTTACCCTCAACCCAGTAGTTTGAGTCAGCAAGGATACAATCCTAAAGGGTCAGATTATTGAAATATAATTAATTAAGTTAATAATGCATATTGTGGTAGGCCCCTCTTTTGAAGGTGACGTTACCCTCGGCTAAGTAGTCTGAGTCAGCAGGGATACAGTCCTAAGTAGTCGAGTTAAAGTATTAATAATAGCTTACATATGAGGGGATCAAAGAGTTTGGACCCCCGCCATCCAATACCGGTGGGTATTGAAGGAGGTCCTACTAAATTTGACCCAGGTCCTTGCAGGATCTATACACTGAACAAGGCAAGACTCTTACCAAACCGTTCCCTTAACCCCCTACCGGGTAGCCAACATACCTCCATATAGACTGTGGAGATATGAATGGTGAAAATCTTTTATTTTATATAGACAGTAAAATAATGCCAAGACACCATGGACAAACGATAAGGAAGAATCACATTCAACAAAAGAAACTAGTTATTAAAGTCATTAATACATAACCAAATAAAAAGTGCGAAAAGATTAAAAATAAAAAGTATTACACTAGACACTTGTCTTCACCAAGTGATGTAAGAGACTTAGGCAAACATGGCCTTTGATTGTCAAGAACTCTTACGATCAATCTTGGATCCCGAGACGACTCACACACTCTATGATGGATGATGGTGGTGGATGATGGTGTTGTGATGGTGGTGGGTGAAGTGTGAGAGAGGTGGTGTGCCAAGGGATGGTTTACAAATGAGCCAAGCACCCCTATATATAGGCTGAACAGAGGCTCGGGCACCGCCCCGTGTCCATTGGGCATGGCCCCGTGTCCACCTTCCTTCTCTTTCTTCATTAATTGCAGTTTGTCTGCATTAGTTGACCACGCCCCCGTGTCCGCTGGGCACGACCCCTGTGCAGAAGCGTATCTGTACTATCAAGATTTCCTCAGATTCTGCGAATCTTAGAGTTGACCACGGCCCCGTGTCCAGTGGGCACGCCCCCGTGGTGGGTGATAGAAGCTTCTACAGCTTTGTCTTTTATGCTGACACTTGGGCACGCCCCCGTGCTCATTGAGCACGGGGCGTGTTCAGCCTTCTGTCTTCTTGATTTTGCTTGGGAAGATGCTGTCGGGGGTCGGGCATGCCATATTTGTTCCTTCTCTTGTATTTATGTTAGATTTAGCTTCCTTTTTGCTTCTTTTGTTCTTTTGAGCTCATTTAATCCTGAAAATACAAAAGGAAGACAAAAACACATTTTTTCCAACATTAGTACTAAAAAAGGGGTTAGTGTTATGCCACATTTGATATAATTTATATGTTGCATTTTGCACACATCAAATACCCCCACATTTGAATCTTTGCTTGTCCTCAAGCAAAACTCTTTATAATGTGGCTTTACACTCCCAAATGGAATGGGTAGAAGAAAAGGTTTTTGGGCTTGTCATAGAGTGTCGGGATTTCCAAGATTCTTTATTAAGTTTTATTTTTATTTATGTACAATCCTATTCGTCATGATTTATTTAAAACATTACATAAGATAAATTACTTATTAGGGCATAACATGCCTTTTTAAAATTCCATTTATATACAAGTTCACATACCTCACGGGGGATCACTCAACACTCGGCCGAAGATGAATTTTAGTGAATCACTCGAGAGCGGCATGGAACTTACTCCTACCATAGGCTTGCCAAGCAATCAATCCTCCTCCTTTTTAACTATGTACCTTTGTAAATTTCAAGAGGACTTTTTGGGTGAAGGGTTAGGCTTGGGTTAAAGGTAGGTGGTTGGGTTAGTAAAAGGGCGAAAGGCGTAAAAAGCGTCGGTTTTCGTAAGACTTTTTTTTTTGCAATCTTTATTTTGATGAAGCCATTATTCAAACAAAGTTATTTTTGATAAACTTGTTTGTTTATTTCTCTTTTGCTTCATCATCAAATTTTTTTTTTTTTTTTTGAAAAGTAATACGAATAACCGAGCTTGTTACTAAAACAAAGGGTTAAAAATAAAAAGGGTTTTGGTGGGTGAAAGGGTGTTTGTTTTTGGGTTATGAAATGAAAATGTTTAGGCTCAAATGGGTTAACTAGGGGGATTTTTGGGTATGTGGTAAAAAAAAGAAAAAATAATGGTGTAGAAATAAAAATGGTTAGTGTTAGTGCATTACGTCTATTGACTTCGTCTTGTATCATGTAATAGAATAGAATAGGTTAGGATATTCAGTGCACGAGGTTCGATAAACGAAGTTTAGGAGATAAGGAGGTGATTTCGCTTATAAATAGGTGCATTGTGTATTCATTTAGTACGCGACTTCTGAAAGTGTAACGAAGTGCTGCCAGTTTTCTGTCAGGTTGTAATCACTGTTATCATCAATATAAGAGACAGATATTAGATTTACAAGCTGTGTTCGTGTCTAGTTCTCTGATTCCGCCTTTGAACTGGACTTAAACTCTTCTGATCGACTCAATAGGGTCAAACAACGATCCAACAAGTGGTATCAGAGCAGGTTTTGAAGAGTTTAGCTTGTTTTCATCTTCATTCTGACTTCTACACACTTCTTTCATCATTTCAGAAAGTTTTATCGGACAAAACCGGATCAAAATTTCACAGATTATAGAAAAGTGGACAAAGATAAACCCTTGAAAGTTTGAGACTGAAATACGGACTAAAAATGGACTAAAATTGGTTCCGAAGTGATTTCGCTTTTACGAACATCTTGTGATTCCGCTTATTTGTCACCTGATTTCGCTCTTAAGACACAAATTCTTAGGTGATTTCGCTCATATGACCATTAGATTTCGCTTATGTGTCAGTCTAATTCCGCTCATCTGAACAATATGATTTCGCTTTTGTGAATATCCTGATTTCGCTCTTGTGTCACTCATATATTGGGATTTCGCTTTTGTGTCATCATTAAGTGTTGTCGGCTGAATGTGATCTTAAGTGAAGTCATATAGAAGGTCCAATCAAAGTGTTTTGAGTTTGTAAATTGTCGACTTAGTGGATTTCAAGGCCCAATCAGATTGAAGTTCATTTGATCTTGTCGGCGACATCAGTTTGCATGTGTAGTTTTAAACAGATTGTCGGTTTAGTGGAGTAACTGTTTGTCTTAAAGTGTGATACAAGGTGTCAGCTCATTAAAAAAGGGAATCAATTAATATTGTCGGTTTGTGTAAAACAACAATTCCAACCGAGGTCTGATAATATCATAATTCAAGCCCAATGTCATCGGCCCAATGAGTTGTTTAGTTTAAGAGGATTGGAAAGCCCAACAGAAGTGAATTATTTGTCTAAGTGTGCTCGGCCCAAATTGAAATCATTTCATTCCAATTAAGTCTAGTCATTCAGTGATATCATTTCAACAATATTAGAACGAATCCGCGAATCTTCGACACGAGTCCTAGATCGATTCAACCGTCACTCACTTTTACGTATACAATTCATTTAAACTGTTTGTTTTGTTTGCTTCAGTTGTTTGAAGATGTCAAGCAGTAAGGTTGATCATGATAGTAACATTGAAAAAGCTCTCGCTTCTAAAGTTTGTACATTTACGATCAGTGGGAGTAATTTTATGGAACAACACTGGTATTTCTGTTATACATGTGATCTAACCGATTCAAAAGGTTGTTGTTCTGTTTGTGCAGATGTCTGTCATCGAGGACATCGTGTTGTCTACTCTCGATCAAGTAGGTTTTTTTGCGACTGTGGAGCAGGGAGTGTACAGGACAGTAGTTGCCAGTGCCTGAAGCCTAGGAAATTCACTGGAGATGATGGGGATCAGATGTCTGAAGCAGATCCTAGTAATGCTGGTGATCATAATGATGAAGTTGCTACTGGTAATCAGTTGGCAGTAAATGATGATCAAGAAGTTAAAAACATGCCAATATTTGATCATGGCGATTCAGATTCTGAGGAGGAGCAGATTTCAAGTCAAACAAAATGTGATAAACTTGATGCTGAAAATGCCAAACTTTTGAAGGATGTGGAGAGTTTAACATTGGAAATCAAAAGCTTGAAGGATGAGAAAGAATCTGATAATAAACAGATTCTTGAAATGAGAGAAAATTGTGAGAAACTGAAAACTGAAAATGTCAATCTATTGAGTGATGTGGACAGTTTGACATTGGAAAACAAAGTTTTGAAAGAAAAAGAAAAAGAGTTTAAAAATGAAAAATTAAAAATTGAAAAAGATTTTCAAACTCAAATAAAGATTTTAGAAGATGAGAGAGATATTTTTGGTAAAGATAATCTGGAAAAACAAATTGAAATCAATTCTCATCTTGCTAAAATCATTCAGCTTGAAAAAGAAGCTGAAAAAGCTCGGATTAAAATCAAAGAGCTTGAGAATAAATTGAAAGGTTTTGTGAATTCTACTTCACATGTTTGTCCAAAACCGATCAATTCTGTTCCAATAAGTGACAATGTCACAAATTTTGACAAAGTCAAAATTGAAAATTGTGATGAAATATCTGATGATGAAAAAGAAAAGAAAAGAAAAATATTTTTAGATTTACAAGAAAAATTTCAAAATACTGTTTTGCAATCTACTGAAACAGGTGAATGTTCTAAACAAAAACCTGTTAAGAAGAATGCAGAACAGAAACAAAAAGATAAAAATTTGAAAAATTCTAAAATTGAAAATAAAAGCTCATCAGATAAGTCATCCAATCATTATTAAAAATCACAAAAATTTAAAAATGAAAACTCACAAAATGTTGGTAATAAGTGGTGCAGGTTTGACCACAGTGCTCAAAAGACAAATCCAGCATTAAAGAGGAGAAGTGACTATAACCAAGGCAAACAATGTTATGATCTGAAGGTTTGGACTGAAAGAAGTGGATGGTATGATAACAGAGTGTGCTATACCTGTGGTGTTAGAGGACACATTGCTGTTAACTGCCAGAATTGGAATTATGAAACACGAAGATGTTATAATTGCCATATCAGATGACATATTGCCAGAGATTGCCCAAGGAGATCGATGGGAAGATCGAGGGTTGAATCTCAAAGAATGGTAAAGAAACCAGTCAACGTCAAGCCCAAAGAACAAAAGGTTCAAGAACCTAAAGTTTAAGAAAAGAAAGTGAAGCTTTCTCAGGGGCAAAAAGACAAACTGAGAAAAAAAAGAAAGAAAGCACGAGATTATTTGGAGAGGATTTTGTCTTCGGGTTCAATGGTTGGTTCGAATAAAAGTTCTGATGAATCGATACACTCGACGGCAAAGTCAAGCAAATCGAATTCTTCAGATGCAAATCTGAGGACAAACAAGAAGAAAAAGAAAGTTATTGGCGATGAATCTGGCTCATCCAAGTCAGACAAGCCAAGTTCGGGCAATGAATCTGATTCCACAAAATCAGATGAGTCACAAGTTGAGGTAAAGAAGGAAGAGACAGTTCTGTTAATGAATGATGAGAATTTTCCACCATTACAAGCCGCAAACCTAAAATCAAAAGGTGTTGATACTGGAAAAATGTTTAATAGCAATGTTAAACATATTTTTAGTAAGATGGCTAATGGTAAGGAAAAAGGAGTAAAAGAATTTTATGAAGAAAAGAGAAAAGCTCAAAATACACCTAAGGCTGGTCAGGATTGGGTGTCAAAATCTGTTAGTTGAATTCCTGACTTGCCGGAGCTTCCAGGTTGGTAAGTGTGAAGCAGGTATCGGCATCATTCTTGAGAAATTCACAGGATGGTAACTGTGATATTTCGTCTTACAAGTGGTTAATCAAGGACATTAAGTTGTACTTGATTTTCTACAAGTGATAGTGATGTTTGATTTTATAATGTTAAAATTTTCAAAATGGTTAAAAGAGAACAAGGTGATGAGATGACCCCAAACCCACAAGTGATGGGTAAACAAACTAATTTTTCCGGAAAAACCATTTTGATTAAATCAAACTTAAGTGTTTTGAAATCATTATGGGAAAATAGTTTGTTGTAAGGGGGAGTTCTGATTGAATATGCCGAAACCCTCACGGCTGAACAAACATGATTAATTTCACAAGATTGAAAAACGGTTTTCAAACTGTAAAAATCAATGGGTTGTAAATCATGGGGGGTATGTTATATTTTCTGCTTAAAGTGTTATATTTTCTGCAAAACAGAGCATGAGATGCAGAAAATAGATGGCGAGACAAAGCTATCAGTATTGGTTGTCAAATTTTCTTTAAATGCTTTTGCATTTTAGGGGGAGAAATATTTTGTTTGAAAATCCAAAAACATTTGAAAATTTGAAAAAGTAAAAAACATGATAAAATTCAAAAATTGAGTTTTTGCGTAAAAAGAGGAAATGATAGTACATCAGTAGACTATCACAGTATGCTAAAGAAATGGAAAGTTTAAATGTGTTAAACGATCTCACTGTGGATATGTCGATAGGTTTTTGCACATTTAGTAAACTTTTTCGGGATATAAACCTAAATTCAAACTTACTTATTTTGTGGGGAACACTACTTGGATATATAGGTAACCCCTGAAATCTTGTTTGAAAGGTTCCTTTTTCTGATATACTAGGTCTTTGTGCTTAAGTGATATCTGGGGTATTATTCCTGGACTTCTGTTGAATGGAAGTTCTGACCTAGTCCTCGAATAATACTTTCTGCATGCTTGAAACATAGCACAACCCTCAGCATATATGATAAGACAATAAAATTGCTTAGCAATGCTGTTGTAAAAAAGATCCTCTAAAGGGGACACACCCAAAAGTTGAGTCATGATCTCTCTGCTGAACGATGGTTCTGACCTGAGCTCTCATGATTCTTCATAATTTATTAACCCCTTACAGATATCATTTGGGTTATAATTACCTGTAAGACTGAATATTGGGCTCTGGATACGGGAGTATATTCAAGAGGTGGGACACATGAATGAGTTTAAGTTCTTTAATACATCTAAATTGTATCCTGAATCAGTTGAAGTTTGTGTGAAAATTTAAGTGGATCAGTATATCGACAATCTAAGTGAATTGTTTAGAACATAAAGTGTTTTAAAGCTCAACGGTACTAGTGATTTGTCATAAACTGATATGATCCTCTGACGCAAACTCAAACAAAAATATTGTCTGTAAATATGTTTGTACATATTTCTTTACTGCTTTATATTTTCAGAAAATACAAAAAGATTTTGATTTCTGCTTTATTTTCGACAATCGATATCTGAAATGCTGAGTTTCAAAATCTAAGTAAGCTGATTGTGTTTCTGAAAATAAAACAAGTTCATTAATTTGATACTTGAATTAAAATAAAAAAAAATTTCAAAAACAGTTTGTAATATCTCCAAGGTCATTAATTTGGACTTGAATGATTAACTGTGAGGGAATTGGATTCTTTAAATACTGCCAAATTTGTAAAGATTGTTGATAGGGGGAGTGTTTTAGATTGTTGAATAGTGCCAGATTACGATTTTTGGAAAATTGAATGTTCAAAACATTGTTACTTATAAATGTTTGAGAAATTGCAGATAGTCCAGACTACGATCACGAGAGCAGAGACTAAGGGGTAGTCTGAAGACAAGTTTGAAGCAAAGAGAAGCTTGTAGATGGAAAGCTAGGTGTCGATCCCAAAGCACGGAAGCTTGACGAAAGGGGGAGCCTGAAGCTGATAGGAGAAGAGAAAGATTATTGAATGCTTACAATGTTACAACTTGAAAGAAAAGATAGAATGATCAAGACTGAAGATGTGTCATATTGAAGATTAGTCACTGAAGACTTCGTCAATATCCGAGGGGGAGTCTGTTAGTGCATTACGTCTATTGACTTCGTCTTGTATCATGTAATAGAATAGAATAGGTTAGGATATTCAGTGCACGAGGTTCGATAAACGAAGTTTAGGAGATAAGGAGGTGATTTCGCTTATAAATAGGTGCATTGTGTATTCATTTAGTACGCGACTTCTGAAAGTGTAACGAAGTGCTGCCAGTTTTCTATCAGGTTGTAATCACTGTTATCATCAATATAATAGACATATATTAGATTTACAAGCTGTGTTCGTGTCTAGTTCTCTGATTCCGCCTTTGAACTGGACTTAAACTCTTCTGATCGACTCAATCGGGTCAAACAACGATCCAACAGTTAGTCCTAATGCCTCCATCATTTACTTATTCGGGTTTAGGTTGGTAAGGACCGGGAATGTATCGTCATGACAATTCTAGATTCGTAAAAACCAAGCGGTTATTCACACAAGAAACGAAAAATGAGCATTTAGTTTAAAGATGTGTATTTGTATGCTCAATAAAGGCTCAAAACTCACTTTTTGTGGGAATGGGTTTTTATGTGATCCAGTATATATAATCAAATTTTAACTAAGCTTGTCATGCCGTTTCATAATTTTCTTATGTTGTTTCTTTTTATCACGACGCTATCGGTTGTAAATTTGTAAAAACATAACCTTTTTAGAACTTGAAATTCCCAAGTTAAACCTAGACAAGTAAGACAAATGGAAAATTTTTGAAAAAATTTGGGGTGATTAGCGGTTCCAATAGAGTTTTGTGTAAGGCTTGTGATTAGGACTTGCAAGATTCAAGGTTTTAGCATCCCCCCCCCCACACTTAAATTACACATTGTCCTCAATGTGTCCCAAAAATAAGTTTTTAGATTGATTGAATGTGTAAAAAGGTGTGAAAAAGCAAAAAATTGTGTTACTGGGCGTCTGGACACGGCCCCGTGGTGTCCGGGTACGACCCGTGTTCAGATCGCCAGTAACAAAATTAAAAAGGAAAAACAGAAGCCTGGGCACGGGGGCGTGTTCAGTGAGCACGCCCCGTGTCCAGTTACCTGAACTGGGCATTTTCTGCAGATGGATGGGCACGGGGGCGTGTTGGGCGAGCACGGCCCCGTGCTGAACTTGCTATAATGAAGAAAAATTTGTCGGGTGGCCATGTTTTTGTGCATGGGGTGCTGGTTCACTTTTCCCTTAGTATCCTTCACCATCCCGAGTGTGTTTTACCCATTACAACATCATCCAAACGCCAATTTAACTAAAACCGTCATTCCATTAATAGAGAAAATTACATAATACTCCTAACAAAGTTAAAAATCTAGATAAATAGGTCAAGAAACACAAGAAGTCAAAACCAAGAAGTTCTAGCCTAAAGTTTATTCTATTAGCAAAATTTCTGAAAAGATAATTCTCTCGGTTGGAAGCGGCTCGAAGAACTTCTTCCTCCGGTCATGGGTCCCTTACACGTCGGCGAGCCATTCCTCTATCTCCCTTGTGAGAAGAAAAGCGGGCTCATTGGCAATGGTTTGAGGGGGTGCAACCTCCACCGGGACTTCTTGTAGATCTTCAAGAGGAGGTTCCGCTGGAATGTCATCCCATCCCGTAGGATTGTTGACTCCAAGTGCTAGGTTCCAATCCTCTTTAGGGAGGATTGGTTCCATGGGAGGTGTCACAAGAATGTTCAACCTCTGGTGCAAGAGGTTGATTTCTTGAAAACGGCTTTCCAACCCCACCATAAGATAATTTATACGGTCTATTAGGACCTACTCTACCGACGTCATTTCATCAAGAGCCTCACATAATGCCATCACGTAGCGTACGAGAGTTGCTTCAATTGACGACCTTCTTTCCCTTCGACTGTTTCTGGAGTGCGCAGAAGAGGTTCCACTGTTTTGGCTTGACATTCTACGAAAATAAACGGAAAATTGTTCATTTTAATGAAACAGTAACCTCGACACGGCCCCGTGCCCAATGAGCACGGCCCCGTGTTCACGCTTCTGCAGGTTTAGAAATAACTTAAAATAATGTTGCAAAACTTATTTTTAACAAGATTCCTTGAACAAAAACCTAACAAACATTACAATAAAGCTTGGAATCATGGTGATCTCAAGCTCTAATGGAGGTGTTGAGGTAAAAGAAATGGGGGAAGAAGGTAATGGTCAAAAGAGGAAAGGACAAGAAGGTTGTTGAGAAACTTCTTTTAGAAAATACCTAGGATGGTATATGAGAAGATTCCCTCAAATCTCTGTCCCTGGAATGGTCCAAATGTGCAGGATCCTTGGCTGCATTTATAGAAAACAACAACAAGCTGGACACGGCCCCGTGTCGGCTGGACACGGCCTCGTGTGCAGGTGAGGTCCTGACACATTTTGTCCGTATTCTGACAAAAAGTCAGAAAGGAATCTTTTGGTGGACACGGGGGCGTGTTGACCTGGACACGGCCCCGTGTCTAGAGGTTGTTTATGAAGTTTCGTCTATTTTTAAGGAATTCATCCGGATCGGGCGGTTCCTTTCTGGATGGAACAACCCCAAAGTGCCTAAGATACCTTAATTGCTCTAGACTAAGACGAGAACGCAAGAGGTTATCGGTGAGGGTGATTCCTATGCAATATATAGGTGGACAAGTCCAACCCTTTCCCAGGCTCTCGTTAAAGAAGGTGTATGTCGAATCGCTCAGGTCTATGTATGCATCAAACGAAGTCGATGGGGGGTCCTTCATGGCACAATCGACACAGGGACGACTATCGCTCAAGTCCTCGCTAGAGTTAGAGGTAACATCGGGAACAACGAAGTTGTTTTTATTTGAATGCGATCCCAACAATTCTTCTTGGTTATCGTCTTGAGATGAATTTTTGAAATCCATCCTAAGTTCTTTTAACCAATTAAGAATTAGATCTTCCATTTGAAATAGTTCATCAAGAAGCATTTCTCCTAGAAGATCCGGTTGAGAGCATTCAAGGGAGAGATAGGGATTATTTTTACTTTCACCCCTCTTAAGGCTACAGGAAAACAATGGGTCTATATAATGGGGCTTATAATTTAGAAAATAACATTCTAAATCTTTATGTAAACCACCACATATTTGACACCACGTACCATAAGAGTGCTGAAAGTAAAAATTATCAGGATCACTCAAGTTTGTGTCAGAAATTACCAACCGTCGGGATCTTACGGTTCTGTTTTCAGTAACTGAAACTTGGGCACGGGGCGTGTTGAGTGGGCATGGCCCCGTGTTCAGCTTACTGTTTGACTTAAAACATGATTGCCAGTTCCAAAGATTGGGCACGGGGCGTGTTCAGCGGGCATGGCCCGTGCTAAGTTCTGCAGAAGCTGAAAAATTAAGAAAAATCCTTAAAAAAAAGAAAAATTAGAAAAAAAACGATTAGGCCGTTGATTCCTAACTTTCTTAAAATCCTTGTGTCCCTGGCAACGGCGCCAAAAACTTGATGCGTGTGAAGTGTTATATATTTTTTAATGTATATTTTAAGCCCTTTAACACTTTTTAGCCATGTTTTAAATTTATAAAACACGATATTTACTAACACTAAACACACATATGGGCAAGTGCACCCATCGTGAACGTAGTATAGTGTTGGCAAGATATCGAGGTCGTCCAAGGACACAAGAGCTTTTAGTACCGGTTTATCCTCAACGTCTAATCAAATCAAAAGTTTAGAAAAAAGTTTTAAACTGAAAAAATAAAAACTAATTAAAATGCTGAAAAATAAAATAAAATAAAAAACAGATAGACAAGATGAATCACTTGGATCCGACTCGTGTTTAGTGTAACCTTTGATTATTTCCGCACTTTTGCATTTTTTAAGAGATTGTCTTAGTTGTTGTAGCAGGCCCCTCTTTTGAAGGTGACGTTACCCTTAACCCAGTAGTTTGAGTCAGCAAGGATACAATCCTAAAGGGTCGAATTATTGAATGATAATTAATTAAGTTATTAACACATATTGTGGTAGGCCCCTCTTTTGAAGGTGACGTTACCCTCGGCTAAGTAGTCCGAGTCAGCAGGGATACAGTCCTAAGTAGCCGGGTTAAAGTATTAATAGTAGCTTACATATGAGGGGATCAAAGAGTTTGGACCCCCGCCACCCAATACCGGTGGGTATTGAAGGAGGTCCTACTAAATGTGACCCAGGTCCTTGCAGGATCTATACACTGAGCAAGGCAAGACTCTTACCAAACCGTTTCCTTAACCCCCGACCAGGTAGCCAACATACCTCCATATAGACCGTGGGGATATGAATGGTGAAAATCTTTTATTTTATATAGACAGTAAAATAATGCCAAGACACCACGAACAAACGATAAGGAAGAATCACCTTCAACATAAGAAACTAGTTATTAAAGTCATTAATACATAACCAAATAAAAAGTGCGAAAAGATTAAAAATAAAAAGTATTACACTAGACACTTGTCTTCACCAAGTGATGTAAGAGACTTAGGCAAACATGGCCTTTGATTGTCAAGAACTCTTACGATCAATCTTGGATCCCGAGACGACTCACACACTCTATGATGGATGATGGTGGTGGATAATGGTGTTGTGATGGTGGTGGGTGAAGTTTGAGAGAGGTGGTGTGCCAAGGGATGGTTTGCAAATGAGCCAAGCACCCCTATTTATAGGCTGAACAGAGGCTCGGGCACGGCCCCGTGTCCATTGGGCACAGCCCCCGTGTCCACCTTCCTTCTCTTTCTTCATTAATTGCAGTTTGTCTGCATTAGTTGACCACGCCCCCGTGTCCGCTGGGCACGACCCCGTGTGCAGAAGCGTATCTGTACTATCAAGATTTCCCCAGATTCTGCGAATCTTAGAGTTTACCACGACCCCGTGTCCAGTGGGCACGCCCCCGTGGTGTGTGATAGAAGCTTCTACAGCTTTGTCTTTTATGCTGACACTTGGGCACACCCCCGTGCTCACTGAGCACGGGGCGTGTTCAGCCTTCTGTCTTCTTGATTTTGCTTGGGAAGATGTTGTCGGGGGGTCGGGCATGCCACATTTGTTCCTTTTCTTGTATTTATGTTAGATTTAGCTGCCTTTTTGCTTCTTTTGTTCTTTTGAGCTCATTTAATCCCAAAAATACAAAAGGAAGACAAAAACACACTTTTTCCAACATTAGTACTAAAAAAGGGTTAGTTTTATGCCACATTTGATGTAATTTATATGTTACATTTTGCACACATCACTGACATCAAAATTTAAATTGTTAGGAAATAAATTACGGGAATACGTGCATAATTGTATTTCTTGTTATGTGTTATTTGACTATTTGTTAGTTTAAAATATGAGCGACCAAGGACCATCTGACGCGTATCGTCAATTGTCCGGTTCTCCTAGAAGCGAAGGCACCTCCTCTTCTCAACCTGCCCTCTCTGGGTACTCTGCTGATACGGAAGAAGGAATCTTTGTGTTTAAGGCTCAGCCAGAAGAGCCATTTCCTCAGAAAAAGAGGGGATGGTTCAGTCGATGGGCACACGAGCGTAGAAAGCGTATGAAAAAAGTTACAATATCAGAGAGCACTAGCAGCAGTCAAAAGAGAAATCGATGCCTATGCCCAGGACATGATTAATAGGGGTATAGCCAACTCCACATCCTAGCCACCACTGTAGCTGACCCTAATCTGGAACAAATAATAGCACCCCAACCACAACCACCAATTCCTGACCAACCAATGGAAATAGAAAACCCTGAAAATCAAGTAGAAATGCATGACTTCAATCCGGAAGAAATACCTAGGGTACCTGCACCAAAATCCCTAGACCCAAATTACGGCCCCTGGTGGGACGACAATAGGGACTATGTGCAATGTTACCCGATACATGAAGACATAACCATGCCAAACATAGGAGCCTACCCAGGTTTGGATCCTTTAGATCCCTATTACCACGATGAATACATTAGGGAGATTTTAGAAGATCCTTACCGATTCCAGGCCCCTACACCTCCATACCAGGAACCCGCACCCCAGATTCCAAACCCAGTCCTAGAACCTGCACCCCCAATGAGTGCAGACAATGTACAAGAACTTAGGACATTTGGTGAGGAAATTTTAGAGAGTAGTGAACGAATGCGACAGGTGGGAGAGCGACTCGTCTGGAAGTACGACGAGCGCAATATGGATTTCTGGATGAATCCATATCCGTAGATGTGATGGTGAAAACGGTAGTAGTAATAATAATAATATAATAAAATAAAATATGTGTGTACGGATGCCTACTACTATTAGTGTAATTTTATTTCAGTTGGTGTTGTAATTTTAATTTCAGTACTGGTGTGTAATAGATGCATAATATATGAATAGAGTAAAGTCGCAATGATCAACGCTTTTGACCAAAATGCGTGTCATGTGATTAACTATATTAAATATTATTTTGTGATATTAATATGTGGTAAATGTTTAAAATTCAGATGGCCGACGAAGGAAATCAGAAAAACCTGAATAACGATAACCAGAGTAACATTAACTTGGTTAATGAGAATCCAAGCATCAATAACAATAGAAACCAAGTGGATAATAGTGCTATCCAACACATAGTGGCACAAAGAATTATAGATGCAATGCCATTTATTATTCAAACGGTTCAGGAAGCGAATAATAAAAGTAAACATAGCAGTAAGCGACCAATTGAACCAGAACACAGCGTAAACAATGGACCTGTACTTCAAGCGCCCATTCCCAAAAGAAGAAGAACCATGCCTTATGGTTGTTCTTATTAAGAATTATGGTCCTGCAAACCAATAGAATTCTCGGGCAATGAAGGACCCATTGCAACTCTACGCTGGATAGAAAAGACTGAGGCAGTCTTAAAAATAAGCAAGTGTGCTGAAGAAGACAAAATAATGTTTGCTTCTAATTTATTTAAAAACTCAGCCTTAGAATGGTGGAACACTATCCTCCAGTCAAGAGGAAGTGATAGGATATACAACATGGAATGGGAGGAATTTAAGAATATGGTAGAAAGGAAATTCTGCCCTCCCAATGAAAAGGAACAGATAGCAAATAAATTTCTGAACCTTAGGATGACCGGGGTAGATAGTAAGGGTTATATTACTACATTCTTTGAATATGCTAGGATAGTACCAACCCTTGCATCACCTGAACTAGTATTAATGTCCCGTTATATCTGGGGATTAATTGGAGAAATTAGACATGTAGTCAAGGCCGCTAGACCTCAAACTATAGAAGAAGTTGTAGAACTAGCCAACACCTTGACAGATGAATTAGTCCGTACCAGAGAAGAAGACCAGAGGAGAAACCTAGCCCAAAGGCTTACCCAAGAATTTCGTTCTGGGAATTACAACCGTAGGAATATGGGTTCTACCTCTGCACCATTTTGTAAGATCTGCAAGAAAAAGCATTCGGGAAAATGTTCAACTCATTGCAATTTCTGCAAGGCACCAGGACACAAGGAAGAAGATTGCAGAAGAAAATCCAGTAATGGACTATGCTTCAACTGTGGAGAAAAAGGTCACATCAAGCCAAACTGTCCGAAATTGGCTCCAGTTGCAAACAACAGGAACACTAAAAATGCTAGAGCATTCATTCTGACTGCAGATGAAGCCAAGATGATTGCAGAAGTGATAGCTGGTACGTTTTTAGTTAATGATATTTTTGCTAAAGTATTATTTGATTCTGGTGCAAACCAAAGTTTTGTTAATACTTCGTTTTGCAAACTTCTAAATCAGTCATTAACTAAACTACCACAAGAATGTCTAGTAGAGACAGCAAATGGAGAAACAGTTAGGATTTCTGAAATCTTGCAGGGAGCAAGAATAGAATTTTAAAACCAAAAATTTATGGCAAATCTGTATCCCATGAATCTGGCAGGATTTGATGTCGTTTTAGGAATGGATTGGTTAATAGCTAATAAAGCCAGTATTTTATGTGATCAAAAGTCAATCCAAGTAAATTCACCAAAAGGTAAAAAGATCACAATTAAAGGAGATATACCCTCTAGATCCACGAAATTCATCTCTATGATGAAAACTGCAAGCAATATAAGAAAAGGTTCTATAGTGTATTTGATTTCTATAATCACTAACACTAAAGGAAAAGAACTAAAAGACATTCCAGTAGTGTCTCAGTTTTTAGATGTATTTCCAGAAGAATTACCAGGATTACCGCCAGACAGAGAAGTTGAATTCAGAATTCACCTGCTACCAGGAACAGCACCAATTGCCAAAGCACCTTACAGATTGGCACCCGCAGAAATGCAGGAACTGAATAAACAATTAGACGAGTTGCTGGAAAAAGGATTCATACAGCCAAGCTCATCGCCATGGGGAGCGCCAATTTTATTCGTTAAAAATAAGGACGGATCAATGCGTATGTGCATTGACTACCATGAATTGAATAAAGTCACAATTAAGAATCGGTACCCATTACCGAGAATCGATGATCTGTTCGATCAACTACAAGGAGCTCGATTTTTCTCTAAAATCGATTTAAGGTCAGGATATCATCAATTAAAGGTACAGGAAGAGGTATTCCTAAGACTGCATTCAGAACAAGGTATGGCCATTATGAATTTACTGTCATGCCATTTGGTTTAACCAATGCCCCAGCTGCATTTATGGACATGATGAACCGAATATGTAAGCCATATTTGGATAAATTCATAATTGTCTTTATAGATGATGTTCTAATTTATTCTAAAAGTAAAGAGGATCATGCAAAGCATTTGCACGCCCTTTTAAGTCTTTTAAGAAAAGAAAAGCTTTATGCTAAATTTTCCAAATGCGAATTTTGGTTAGAACAGGTACAATTTCTTGGACACTTAGTGAACCATGAAGGAATTCATGTGGATCCCACAAAAATCGAGGCGATTACCAAATGGAAAACACCCGAGTCACCAACCGAGGTTAGAAGTTTCTTAGGATTGGCCGGTTATTATAGAAGATTTATTCGAGATTTCTCTAGAATAGCCATTCCTTTAACTAAGTTAACCTGTAAATCCATTAAATTTGAATGGGGACCAAAACAAGAAGAAGCATTTAAAATTCTTAAACAAAGATTAACTAATACACCCATACTAGCATTACCAGAAGGAACTGAAGACTTTGTAGTCTATTGTGACGCTTCCAAACTAGGTTATGGATGTGTATTAATGCAACGCCAAAAGGTTATAGCATATGCGTCTAGACAACTTAAGAATCATGAAGAAAATTATTCAACCCATGATCTAGAATTAGGAGCTATAATTTTTGCCCTTAAGATTTGGAGACATTACCTGTATGGTAGTAAGTTTACCATATTCATTGATCATAAAGTTTAAGGTATGTTTTCGGGCAAAAGGAGTTGAATATGAGACAAAGACGCTGGATGGAAATGCTTAGTGATTATGATTGTGATATCCAGTATCATGCAGGAAAGGCAAATGTAGTTGCTGATGCTTTAAGTCGAAAATATCATGAAAAAACAAAAAGGGTACGTTCTCATAAATTAAATCTACAAGTAGATTTAAATGATCAAATCAGAAAGGCACAAGAATCAGTAATCAAGGATGATACTGAAAACTAAAAGGTATGATTAAGGAATTAGAACAAGGAACAGATGGAATTTAGAGATTCCATAAAAAGAGAATGTGGATACCTAAATTAGGAAACCTACGTCATCGTATATTAGAAGAAGCCCATAAGTCCAAATATACGATGCATCCAGGAAATGATAAAATGTATCATGATTTAAGAAAGAATTTCTGGTGGATAGGAATGAAAAAGGACATAGCAGCCTATGTTTCTAAATGTTTAACCTGTTCACAAGTTAAAGCTGAACACCAGAAACCCTCAGGTTTGTTACAACAACTAGAAATGCCAGTGTGGAAATGGGAATTAATAACAATGGATTTTGTTACCAAATTACCCAAAACAAGAAAAGGTAATGATACAATCTGGGTGATTGTAGATAGGTTAACCAAGTCAGCTCATTTCCTACCAATGAAAGAAACTTTTAGTATGGAACAATTAGCCAAATTGTATGTAAATGAAATCGTTTCATTACATGGAATACCTTTATCAATTGTTTCTGATAGGGATAGCCATTTTACCTCTCATTTTTGGTCAAGTTTCCAAAAGGCAATGGGAACCAAGTTGAATCTAAGCACAGCATATCATCCTCAAACAGACGGACAAAGCGAAAGGACAATTCAGACAATGGAGGACATGCTTAGAGCTTGTGTAATTTATTTCGGAGGTAATTGGGATGATCACTTACCTTTAATAGAATTTTCTTATAATAACAGTTATCACACAAGTATCAACGCTGCACCATTCGAAGCACTTTATGGACGAAAGTGCCGAACCCCAGTCTGTTGGGCAGAAATTGGGGAAAAGCAACTATCTGGACCTGAGATAGTACAAGAAACAACTGACAAGATTATTCAAGTCAAAGAACGACTAAAAGCAGCACGTGATCGACAGAAGAGCTATGCTGACAACCGACGAAAAGCATTGGAATTTCAAGTAGGAGACAAAGTATTGTTGAAAGTCTCTCCTTGGAAAGGATTAGTAAGATTCATCAAACGAGGAAACATATGAGCGATTAACGGAAATATGCATATTAATTGGATAACTAGTGAACCAAGGTGTATAATCACAGAGGGTTGTTCTAACAAGTAACCTAATCCAATTAAAGCTCTGAGGCATTTCTAAAACATGCCTAAACGGGTCAGAACTGAAAGTCAAAGTGAAAGTCAAACTATGTGACTTTCGGTTCCGAACCGGGTCTAAACAGGAAGTAGTCGGGTTGAACATGTTTGGACATGTTCTTACACTAATTACTAAGTTATAACAATGATCAAACAGGTTATATATGTTCTAGATAGCTAATTATGCATAAATGACATTTTAAGCATCCTGTTGACTTTTAAATTATATGTTTGACCCGACTTTTGACCTGGTTAGAGTGGTGATCAGGGGAAACCCTTTTGAGGTTTTATTACCCACATAAATACCAACTTATAACCACTTTTAATTTGAGATATGACCGAGCCATTATTGACTAATCTCGATGTCAAACCGTAATTACGACGGTTTGACTTTTAGCTAATTAACCAAGCTAAACTCAACTAAACAAGAACTAGCAGACTTACAAGAGTCCTATGCACGAGATATGATCACTTGAGGCTGCTTGATAGCTCCAGAAATGATCCCCAAATGCAGATGAAGGTGTGAGAATGAATGTTGCACTACATGGCCTTTTATAGTGAAATCACTCACCATAAATGATTGACAACCAAGTCTAGCACTCACCACAACTACCATACACATGTCCCTAGTGCTCTAGTACAGTTAGGGGTCGCCCACCATGTGAAAAATTCGGTTTAAAGACGATTTCCCGTGAATACAGGGGCCTGTCCCCGTTTTCTGTATCTGGGCCTCGGACGCGGCCCGCGTCCCGTTTAACCAAACCCAAAGCGGGCCGCCTGGCCTGCTAAATCTGATTTTTGATTTCTTTTGTTTTGTAAGTTGACCTTTGGTTAAATTGAAAGGGTAATTAGGCTTTTAACTTGCATTTTGACCCCTTATACTATACCCACATAGACTTTAGGACTTATACCCACTTTGCCAAGTCCTTGTACACTTCCGATTAACCCGAAAAGCCTTAACTTTCAACGTTAACACTTTAACCCTTCGCACACGAATTTGATCATAATTTTCTCATATGATAACGAAACCTTATGAAATTTATATCGCGCATTCTAGTGAGCATAATTTACATTTACAAAGCTTCGGGTTTGTCAAAAGGTCACTCAGAGGTATACCTTTAACATGTTGACACTTTTAACCCCTGTAGTTTGTAATCTCTCACTTTTAGCTTCGTATGATCCATGATTTATTCGTTTGATGTTATAAACATCATGTAGGGTCATTATGAAGTATATTTATTCACTGTTGACACTTAGAACCCGTATAATCACATACTTTCCATGTTTGTCAACTTTAGTCCTTTTATAACATTATTTCACACGTTCAAACTTTATGACACGTGTCAACACATTATAGGACGTGAATTTTCGAGGTGTTACATCCTCACCCCCTTAAAATAAATCTCGACCCGAGATTTAATGAAATAAGTAAGGGTACTTTTCTTTCATCGTGGATTCAACTTCCCACGTGTATTCGGGACCTCTACGGGCATCCCATTTGACCTTTACAATAGGTACATGCTTCCTTCGAAGCTTCTTTACCTGTCGATCTTCAATCGACAAAGGTTTTTCAACAAATTTCAAGCTCTTGTCTATATGCACATCTGTGTGTGGTATAACCAGTGATTCGTCAGCGAAACACTTTTTCAGATTGCATATGTGGAACACATTGTGAATTCCACTGAGCTCTTCTGGTAAGTTTAACTTATAGGCAACTGACCCGACACGTTCGATAACCTCGAAACGTCCTATGTATCTCGGGCTTAGCTTGCCTTTCTTACCAAATCGCATCACCCCCTTCCAGGGTGACACTTTAAGCAGGACTTTGTCACCTACTTCGAAGTGAAAATCCTTGCGATTTGGATCAGCGTAACTCTTCTGCCTATCCCGGGCAGCTTTGAGATTGTCACGAATCTGGACAATCTTGTCCGTCGTTTCGAACACGATCTCTGGTCCTGATAACTGGACTTCTCCAACTTCCGCCCAACAAACTGGCGATCTACACTTTCTACCGTATAATGCCTCAAAAGGCGCAACCTTAATGCTGGTATGGTAGCTATTGTTGTAGGAGAATTCGATTAATGGTAGGTTCTTATCCCAACTACCTCCCAAATCGATCGCACACGCACGTAGCATGTCTTCCAACGTTTGAATAGTACGCTCACTCTGACCGTCAGTCTGAGGATGATAAGCCGTACTAAAATTCAAACGTGTGCCCAAAGATTGTTGGAAACTTTTCCAAAAATGTGACGTGTACCTAGTATCCTGGTCAGAGATAATAGCTACAGGTATGCCATGTAGGGCTACAATCTTATCAACGTATAACTGGGCTAACATGTCGGAGCTATAAGTCTCCTTGATGGGTAGGAAATGTGCTGACTTAGTCAGTCTATCAACTATAACCCATATTGTGTCATTGCCTTTCCTTGTCTTTGGCAACTTGGTGATGAAATCCATCGTCACCATTTCCCATTTCCACGTAGGAAGCTCAGGCTGTTGTAGCAACCCTGACGGTTTCTGATGCTCGGCTTTGACTTGCGCACATGTCAAGCATTTTGCTACATGGGCGGCCACAGACTTTTTCAAGCCTATCCACCAATAATTTGCCTTCAGATCCTGGTACATCTTATCAGCTCCAGGATGAACGGAGTATTTGGAATTATGAGCTTCCTGGAGGATAACATCACGAAGTCCCCCATAAATTGGAAGCCATATTCGTCCATTCAATCGTAAAATTCCGTCCTTGCTAAGAGTTAACTGCTCCTCAGTTACTCCTAACTTTTCATTAGGATAGTTAGCTTCCAACACAGCTTCCTTCTGTGCAGCTAACAACCTTTCCATCAAGTTATTCTTTATCTCCATGCGCTTGGCATTGATTCGGATGGGTTTCATCCTTTCCTTTCGACTCAAGGCATCAGCGACTACATTCGCCTTGCCGGGATGGTACTTGATTTCACAATCATAATCATTCAAGGTCTCGCTCCAACGGCGTTGCCTCATGTTTAATTCTTTCTGATTAAACAGATGCTGGAGGCTCTTGTGATCAGAATAGATCACAAACTTGATTCCATAAAGATAATGCCTCCACAGTTTTAGTGCGAATACAACGGCACCCAATTCCAAGTCATGGGTGGTGTAATTCTTTTCGTGCACCTTTAACTATCGTGATGCATAGGAAATAACCTTGCCTTTCTGCATAAGCACACACCCCATCCCGGTGTGTGATGCATCACAATAAACTACGAATTCTTCAGTGCCTTCAGGTAGTGTCAGCACAGGAGCATTGCTCAACTTCTGTTTGAGAATATCAAAAGCTTCTTGCTGCTTAGGGCCCCAAACGAATTTTACTTTCTTCTTGGTTAAGGAAGTTAGGGGTGCAGCAATCCTTGAAAAATTTTCAATGAAACGCCTGTAATATCCTGCCAATCCCAGGAAGCTACGAATCTCCATAGGCGTCTTCGGCTCTTGCCAATTCATAACAGCTTCAACTTTAGCGGGATCCACCTGGATACCACGCTCACTGACCACATGTCCAAGAAATTGGACCTCTCGAAGCCAAAATTCACACTTGGAGAATTTGGCATAGAGCTTCTCCTGATGCAGGAGTTTGAGAATACATCGAAGGTGTTTCTCGTGGTCAGCTTGATTCTTCGAATAAATAAGGATGTCATCGATGAAGACGATAACGAATTTATCCAAGTATGGCTTGCAAACGCGATTCATGAGATCCATGAACGCAGCCGGTGCATTAGTGAGCCCAAAAGGCATCACTAGGAACTCGTAGTGACCATAACGAGTCCTAAATGCAGTTTTATGCACGTCTTCATCCTTGACCTTCAATTGATGGTAGCCTGACCTCAAATCAATCTTCGAGAAGTAACTTGCCCCTTGAAGCTGATCGAACAAATCGTCGATCCTGGGCAAAGGATACCTATTCTTGATCGTGACTTTATTAAGCTCGCGATAGTCGATGCACAGACGCATCGACCCATCCTTCTTTTTGACAAACAAGATTGGCGCTCCCCAAGGAGATGAACTAGGTCTAATGAAACCTTTAGCCAGCAATTCATCTAGCTGCGTCCGCAACTCCTTCATTTCTGTGGGTGCCAATCTGTATGGTGCTCTGGCAACTGGTGCCGCTCCGGGGATGATATCGATCCTGAATTCCACATGTCTATCTGGTGGTAGACCAGGTAGATCTTCAGGAAACACTTCTGGGTATTCAGAAATGACAGGGATGTCTTCTATCTTCGGTTTAGGATCATCAATGATAACTTGCGCCATGTAGATGACACACCCCTTCTTCAAACACTTGGAAGCCTTGAGCATAGTCACCTGCTCAGGAAGCCCATACTGGGTATCTCCCCGAATGGTAAGTGATTCACCAGACGGAGTCTTTATTACCACTTGTTTCTGGTTACAGACAATTTGGGCCTGGTCATGAGATAACCAGTCCATACTCAGAACTATGTCAAAACCAGCCAACTTAAAGGGAAGTAGAGACAGAGGAAAAGAATGGTTCTTAATGGATATAACACATCCATCTAACACAGTAGAGACGGTTTCTATGGTACCATCCGCTAACTCTACCTCATAGCTTACGCTTAGGGTTTTGACAGGTAAATTCAACAATTTACAAAACTTATGATCTACGAAAGACTTATCTGCGCCTGAATCAAAAAGTACTCTTGCAAAGACATCATTTACAAGGAAAGTACCTGTTATGACATTATCGTCTTGCACAGCTTCTTTCGCGTCCATTCTGAAGACTCTGGCATTAGTCTTCTTAGCCTCTTCCGGCTTCTTGTTGTACTTAGGGCAGTTGGTCTTAATGTGGCCCTTTTCATTGCAATGGTAGCACGTTGCATCTTTTATCTTCTTGCAATCCAGGGTTTTGTGATCCGTGGATTTGCAAATACCATAAGCTTAAGATTTTGAGTGAGTCTGTGAGTTTGACTCAAGTCTGCACTTTCCATAGTGCTGCTTCTTGCAAATTTTGCATTTGGGCTTCTCATCAGACTTATGCCCATCTCTCTTCGACTCAGATCCTTTCTTGTTGTCACCGTTCCCACGGTGTTTCTTGTTCGACTTTCGTGAACCATCATCTTCACGCTTCCTCTTCTCGGCCTCCTTATTCCTCAGCGATCTCTGCCTGACCGCATCCAGAGTGAGGGATAAGGAAATGTCAGTTACAGACCTGAAGGTAGCTGGCCGAGAAGCTTTTACGCTTGCCTTGATCTCCGGGGCTAAACCACCGATAAAGCGAGCGATTCTTTTTGGCTCCGGGGTTACCAGGTAAGGAACCAACTGGGACAGCGTATTGAAGCTTGTCAGGTAAGCTTGACAGTCGAGGTTCGTCATCACCAACGATAGAAAGTCAGATTCTATCTTCTCCACCTCATGTTGAGGGCAGAAATTTTCCTTGATTAGGGCAATGAATCGATCCCACGACATATTATACAATGGGATTTTTCCGGTGGCCTCGATCAGAGATCTCCACCATGCTAACGCTTCACCCTTAAAGGACTGTGACACAAACTTAACTACATCCCTTTCAGCGCACCCGCTGATATCTACCACCGTGTCCATCTCGTCCAGCCAAGTCATACAGTCGACGGCTCCTTTTTCCCCAGTAAAATCCCTGGGCTTACAAGACACGAAGTACTTATAGGAGCAACCCTTGTTACGGGGTTCTTGATGCAGTACTAATTGCTGAGATGGGACACTTTGATGGTTGGTGGACTGACGGTCATCACCATCTTTCTTGGGTCCATTCTTTTTGGGAGGAGGCTTGCTATGAGCCTCAGAATGTGTCTTGGGCTTTGAATGTGATGCAGAGTGGGTCCTACTTCGAGTACCACTATATTCTTCATACTGCCTTTCCAAAGCCTGTGTAACAGCGCCGTCTATGATCGCTTTTAATTCAGCACCCGTTAACGTAATCTGGGCATTCTCATTTTGCTCCACTGGATGGCTATTTATTTCATTTGAGTCAGCCATTTGAATTGAACTGTTGCAGAAAACAAGGACAATATTTTATTTGGGAGTTTATTATGGAATTACCCCTTAGGGTAACTCGTTAACCATGGTAAACAGAGACCATATTCGGTTAACTTATTAATCGTATTAATTTAGGATTTCAATTAAAATTTATCCTAATTATAAACAATAACAATATATATTAGCACATAAGGCTTAGTCACATGGACAATTTTATAAACTATGATTTCAGAGAATCAAGACTTTTAAGGTTTTAACCTAGTTCATTACCCTTATCAGACAGGGAGTCATAGCTACCACTGTCTTTTGGCTCATATGGAAGTGAGCTGGGCCCGTAGGCATCATATTACCACGTATGGTAAAATATGATCATCTTAATTGATGATCTTAACCCATGATTCAGAGATCATATAATTGGGTTTGGGATCTTCTAAAGAATCCTTATACATATAAGAATGACATGTGATTTTAACAAATCACTTCTGCCAGGAGTGTTAACATGTTTTAAGATGTTAACTGGGATTTGGAATCTTTTTAACAGATCTTACCATCTTGGCCAGGTCTTTATAATGACACTCAGGCTAGGTTTCACACTTAAGATTCTTATTAATATTTAAATGGGCAGAATTTTATCAAAAAGGAATGGTTTTGATTTATTTATTTCATATTTAATATTTATGCATATAATAGCAAGATGAAATTTATAAACATACATTCCATTGATTTATCAAAATATTACATATTGCCCTAAACGGGTCTTTCACACTAGAAATTTGCCCATGCAGGAGCTTAATTATACAAACGTGCCTACGCAGAGGTCTTATTATACAAACATGCCCACGCAGGGGTCTTACAGAAGACATAAGTCCACGCAGGGACTAACACAAACATAAGTCCACGTAGGGACTAAACATACAACATACCCTCGCAGGGGTTTATGGAAAGATAGACCCACGCAGGGGTCAATACAAACAAACAAACACACATACATACCCACGTAGGGGCTTAACAACAGCTGGGAGGATTCAATAATCCTTCTTGTTCTTTCCTTTGATCAAGCCTACTAATCCCTGGAAGAAACTCTGCCTCTCTTGGCGGTCGCGGCGAGATTCCCGCTCAACCTGATCCGGTCTATGTAGAATTTCCTCCCGTTCTGGGGGAGAAAATCGTGGCGGCTGCGACTGCGTCCGAATGATAGGCCTGGGGGGTATTGGGTACCCATGAGTTGGGTAGCTTACTCCCCATGGATCTCCGTAGGGTCCTTGGGCGTTGTAGTTAGCTGCTACCATATAAGGATCTGCTTCAGCGTATCCGTAGTTGTTGTGAGCTGGTAGTTCAAACGGGTTGTAAGTACTTGGACCCGTGTACGCTGGAATTGGGTTATCAAAACCCATGGGCGGTGGTTGTGGAACAGCTGGCTGCGAAGGCCCACCCATTTGTGGGTCCTCCTGGTGTGGCGGATAGTGCCTGGCACTTGACTGACGTGGGGAGCTGAAATGAAAGTCTCCCGCACGTGATGACATACGTGCACCTGACCTCCTACGCCTCGGTGGTGGTGGAGGCACCTGATTAACTGGTGGTGGTGGAGGCGGCGGCGTAACTGCCACGAACCGGTGATCCTCAGAGGAATCTTGATGATGCTGCTGCTGCTCATGAGGCGATGAATGGTGAGAAGGTGTGTAGTACCACTCGTGCCGAGTGAACATGACTTGGAAACTGTCTGGACCACCATAGGGTGATCCGTGAAAAGACGATCTGTCGGAGATCTCTATCGGGTGGTTCGGAGTACCACTCGCCAGCATAACGGGGTCCGTATCCTCGTCCATGTCATCCGCATTATCACCGGAGAAGTGATCGTCTGGCCCTAGTGGGTTGAAACCCACGGGTTCTGGTAAGTAATTGGCCGGATTGAATTGGCCTCGAAAGATGGGTGTGGGGTCACCATACGAGTGATGAGACAGGGATCGCTGAAGTGGTATGTAGGACGGTTGAGGGTTATTGGGTTCATAAGGGTTAAGAACAGGCGGTGTTGAACTATGCGAAACCGACCGCCTGGCCGGCTCGAACATGTTTCTCCGGTTCTCCCGAGGGTCGTCACTCTCGGTGTTGGATGGAGCTCGCCGTTGCGAAGGTCCAGCTTCATGATCGTTGGGGGCGGTGACTGGCCCCTTGCCTCGTCCTCGTCTCCTAAAGAATCTTGGCGGCATTTTTGATTCCTGTCAATAATTCATGAGATAACAACAACAAGATATAAAAATAAAGCATAAGACAAAAATGAACAAAAATTAGAATTTGTCCTATGTTATATGTCTAGACTCGAAAGTTTAGAATGTGCTATTGTGTACTGAGATTAAACACAAAAGGCTAGTGTTTAATTCACTCAGAGTTGGCTCTGATACCAACCTGTCACACCCCGATTTCCACGTGTCACCGGTGGGCCCGGTGGGGGAGTATCGTGACGTGGTTGGCAACGTAATAGTCAAACAACACAATATTATTATGCACAGCGGAAGCAAATTTAAAATATAATACAACCGAATTTAATATTGTTTATCAATGTAACAATATCCGGAAGTTTATCCACAGTAGGATCGAAACAAAATGATATTAATGGTTCAACAGACTTCAGGCATCCTAAGCTTGCGAGACTTTTTATTGATGCTAAGGAGACAATCCAGCCAATTTCGTTTAGTACCTGCATTCAGTCTTTTTGGGAAAATACGTCAGTTTACACTGGTAAATACATTCAACTGACTCATTTTGGAAAATGATTAAAAATTGGTTTGGATGCACGTGGCATAAACATTTTGTTTAACTTGGGAGAATTATTTAATATTATAATCTTGTGAACGAATTACATGTTACTTGTGCGTTCAGTAGCCCGGATCTTGTCCGGGTTAAAGATCAATAGACACACCACATCATAGAGTTATACACTGACAGGTGTACGCCTACACCCCGTGCTCAGGTCGTGGCCATCTCGTAAGATGATGCCTAGGATATCCGGGACATGGTCATTAACCCCCCAAAGGCTTTAAGTAATCAAGACTGTTTAAACGAGCCGATCAAATTTAGTCAACTACCCACTCAACTGTGGAGATTTGATGCTCGATCAAGTGGTATGCTATATACCGTAACCCAAGCCCGTATAGGGAAAATAAGTTAAAAGTATTTACCTGAGTAAGTATTAATCACAACAAGCAAAATGCACGTAGCTTTTACTGGTTCTCCTAATCTGGAACGAAGGTTTATAATAACCTATTAGAATCCTAACGGGTCTTTAATTAAGCTTAAGCTTAGACCGGCTAGTTTCAAAGATACGGTTCGTACGCACGATCAAGCGAAGACTGGATAGAATGTGATTTAGACCCGACAAGTTCAGAGACTTGTTTAATATGGGTTTATTATTCACATTCTGTATTTTAAGATAAAACCGTTAAGGTTTGACCCATTTCGGCCAATTTATGTAAACTTGTTACATAAACCAAACCGAACGCGAAATAAGCGTAACGGGTATCCGTAAGAGCCATATACAGGTTTCCTAGGTTAATATGCTTCAAATATGTTGTAACATCAGTAGGATGTCTTTCATTATGCCCGAAACGAATTTAAACACAAACTATGCCCCGTAGGGGTAGTTTGGTCATTTTAAAGATTGTAAAAGAGTTTAGATGTTTAACTGAGTTACAGGTCTGATGTAAATAGCAAACATACTCAACTTGATATGTTATATCAGTAGGCTAAAGCATATATGTGAAATTTATCATTTTTATCCAAACTATGCCCCGTAGGGGTATTTTGGTAATTTCACATAAGCCGAAAAGCTCAAAACTAAGGTCTGAGTTTATCAACCTTTGCTTACTGTTAAAATATCCTAATTTTCCTAAAATATCAGTAGGTATCATCCCGGGTATGTCCAATATGATTTTAAAACATACTATGCGTTAAAACGCTAAATAAGGCGATTAAAGGCCATTTCCGGGTTCGATACTTAAATCTGATATTTTTGTATTTCCAAAAGGCTTAAAATAATTAACTTATCATATGTGATCAGTAGCAAAAGGTTTGGAGTCGTTTAGATAGGCAAAACTCATTTTATGGCCCGTAAGGGCAAAACTGACAATTACCGGAATAAGCCTACGACTATGAGTTATGCTCAGCCTAAAATTAATTAAAAATCTTTAAAAACCCCAAAATAATATATTACATCAGTGGGTAATTCGTTTGATACCAAAAAGTATGTTTAATTAGGCTATACGCTAATTACGCCATTTTATTAACATAAAGCACCATAATTACGCTAATGAGCATAACTCTTATTCTACATCTCAAACTGATGTCAAATTTTGCATACAAGTCTATATATCAGTAATTAAGGTTTCTACACTTTTACTTTTCCAAAAATCACGTTTTAAGGTAATAAGGGCATAATGGTCAACATATGAGCGATTAACGGAAATATGCATATTAATTGGATAACTAGTGAACCAAGGTGTATAATCACAGAGGGTTGTTCTAACAAGTAACCTAATCCAATTAAAGCTCTGAGGAATTTCTAAAACATGCCTAAACGGGTCAGAACTGAAAGTCAAAGTGAAAGTCAAACTATGTGACTTTCGGTTCCGAACCGGGTCTAAACAGGAAGTAGTCGGGTTGAACATGTTTGGACATGTTCTTACACTAATTACTAAGTTATAACAATGATAAAACAGGTTATATATGTTCTAGATAGCTAATTATGCATAAATGACATTTTAAGCATCCTGCTGACTTTTTAATTATATGTTTGACCCGACTTTTGACCTGGTTAGAGTGGTGATCAGGGGAAACCCTTTTGAGGTTTTATTACCCACATAAATACCAACTTATAACCAATTTTAATTTGAGATATGACCGAGCCATTATTGACTAATCTCGAAGTCAAACCGTAATTACGACGGTTTGACTTTTAGCTAATTAACCAAACTAAACTCAACTAAACAAGAACTAGCAGACTTACAAGAGTCCTATGCACGAGATATGATCACTTGAGGCTGCTTGATAGCTCCAGAAATGATCCCCAAATGCAGATGAAGGTGTGAGAATGAATGTTGCACTACATGGAATTTTATAGTGAAATCACTCACCATAAATGATTGACAACCAAGTCTAGCACTCACCACAACTACCACACACATGTCCCTAGTGCTCTAGTACAGTTAGGGGTCGCCCACCATGTGAAAAATTCGGTTTAAAGACGATTTCCCACGAATACAGGGGCCTGTCCCCGTTTTCTGTATCTGGGCCTCGGACGCGGCCCGCGTCCCGTTTAACCAAACCCAAAGCGGGCCGCCTGGCCTGCTAAATCTGATTTTTGATTTCTTTTGTTTTGTAAGTTGACCTTTGGTTAAATTGAAAGGGTAATTAGGCTTTTAACTTGCATTTTGACCCCTTATACTATACCCACATAGACTTTAGGACTTATACCCACTTTGCCAAGTCCTTGTACACTTCCGATTAACCCGAAAAGCCTTAACTTTCAACGTTAACACTTTAACCCTTCGCACACGAATTTGATCATAATTTTCTCATATGATAACGAAACCTTATGAAATTTATATCGCGCATTCTAGTGAGCATAATTTACATTTACAAAGCTTCGGGTTTGTCAAAAGGTCACTCAGAGGTATACCTTTAACATGTTGACACTTTTAACCCCTGTAGTTTGTAATCTCTCACTTTTAGCTTCGTATGATCCATGATTTATTCGTTTGATGTTATAAACATCATGTAGGGTCATTATGAAGTATATTTATTCACTGTTGACACTTAGAACCCGTATAATCACATACTTTCCATGTTTATCAACTTTAGTCCTTTTATAACATTCTTTCACACGTTCAAACTTTATGACACGTGTCAACACATTATAGGACGTGAATTTTCGAGGTGTTACAATTAGATACTCTGCCCGATTGATCTAGGGTTCTGTAACGGCTGTCGTGGTTCTGCCCGACGTAGTCGTTGGAATGCCGTCTCGGGGAGGGTATTACTAATGTTAAAATGGGTTATTATACTAACACATGTGCTTTTGTGTAAATTATAGATAATTCTCAGGAAACCCTAAAGGATAAACTAAGACAGCAATGTGAGTTGATCCGCTTTTTGTAAACTTTTTGTTAACTGTTTTTACAAAACCTCATACGATTAAATATATATTCAACAGTTATTGAGTATTTGTAAGAATACAATTATCGTGGGTATGTTGGGTTTTGTATACAAAATTTGTTACTGGAGGGGTAACAATTCCACAAGTCAGGTCTGACAGTACCACGGGTGATAATTGATATAAATTGGAAACAAATGTAATTGCGAGACCGCCCTCAATACTGTACAATGGTTTTTATTTAAACTGGGATTCACTCATCAGTATTTCCCACTGACAAATGTTTTTAAAACGCGTTTCAGGTAACAAACTGTGAAAGCCAAATAGAAGCCAGCTGGACAGCACTGAAGGCTTGAAAAAGTGGTAATAAAGTTACCCAAAATAAAATAGATGTTTTTATTAAATAAAATAGGATTTATTCCTATGAAATTGTGTATCGCAAACTTGGATTTTATTCCATATATCAAATATTATGAAAATGTGGTAGTTTACTCTAATAAAATATTTCCTAACTACGGTCCTGATGAAAATTCCGCTGCCAAAATTGAATAAACACGCGATACCACCGAAACTGGCTCGGGGCCGCCCGCTCCCGAGGATTAGGGATCGGGGGTTGCAACAAAAACAAAAACCTACTTGCGGTGGTGCCAAAAAATAAAGTAAGCCAAATTTATAAAGTCTAATGAAAACATATTATATTTGACCCGAGTTGTTGTAAAACAAAATTTATGCGGAAAGTAGATTAACTGAAAAGGTATAAAAAAGCAAAAAAAAGAAAACATATTATATTTGAGTCTACCCAGTTTCAAATAAATGTAATATACTTAAATTTATATCAACACGTACATAAATATAAGTAAGTAAAAAACAATTATAAAGTTTTTAAAAAGTTGAAGGGTTAAAAGTGCCAATACTAAATGTTGAAGAGTAAAGTTTGAAAAAAACAAAAAGTTACTAAAACATAAAAAAAACAAAAAAAATTACAAAGGGTACCAATGACCGGCTGCCATGCAGCAACATGGCACTGGTCATCCAACTTCAAATTGTAGCTTTATAGAATTTGACCTGACTTATTTGTAAAAGAAAATTATGTCGAAACATTAACTAACTTGAAATTATACCAGCACGTACATAAAAATAAGGACCTAACAAAATTATGTTTTTTAAGTTAAAGAATGGTATATATTATATTTGAACTGTCACACCCCAACCGATGACGGAAACATCGGAGTGAAAAGAACGAGATTGCTCGAGATTTCATAACACTAAATGTGACAAGTATTTAATAAACAAATTTCATTTCATTGCTAACATCAAGTACATTGTTTGGAATAGAATTACAACAAGTTTAAAATACAACTAGTATTTAAAGTTTAAAGTGCGTTTCTAGGTTTCCTACTAGATTGTGTGCATCATCATCATCATCAAAATCCTGCTATACGTTTTGAAGTATAGTTCAATACAAAAGTATTCGCGAGCATACAACTTTGAGTACTAGCATATATATAAAAGTTTGAACAATGCACATGACAAAAATAGTTAACTCGATTAATGTAAACATGGCATGCAATTATACAAGTCAATCATCTGATTACCGCTAGCGTAATCTTATTGTAGCAACGACAAGACCATTTTGTGTTTAACTTAACATGACCTCAAGAATATGGAGGTACGTTACTCCTATAGTGCTATACATGTTAAGGGGAGGCTCGTACAAAGTTAGTGACAAGTAAATCACATAAGAATGTTCCAAAAATACCAATCAAGTATCACGTAGAATGTATGATTAGATTGTTTGTGTTTGCATAAAGTATTTGATTGTGTGTGTTTAATAGCATAAACGTATTGCACCCAAAAGTGTAAAAGAAAAGGTGGTCATGTATACTCACGGTTTGCGAAGAAATTTCCACTTAGTGAGTTTGAAGAGTCTTGAGTTGTTGGAACACCGAAGTTACCAATTTTGGTTCTTGAACTTTTTGCTCAAAGTTGAAAATCTTGGAGATTTGAGAGAGTTTGGAAGTAATGTGTAGGTGGTGCAAGTGTTTAGAAGGTGTTAGGGTTGGTAGGGCTGTAAACGAACCGAACATTCAGCGAACAGTTCGTGAACCGTTCGGCGGGAAATTCGTTTATGTTCGTTCGTTTAATAAACGAACGAACATGAACAAGAAATTTCGTTCGATTAGTTAAATGAACGAACACGAACAGAGGCCTCGTTCGTTCGATTGTGTTCGTGAACGTGTCCGTGAACATTCATTGATTTGCATTCGTTTATGTTCGTATGTTAGTGTTTTAATTGAAGATCTTTGTACTTTCTTATATTTTATTTGTAATTTTCATATTATTAAACTTTTATTTATTTTATTTGCCTAACAATTAAACTAAGAAACCTACTTTCACCTTGTTTATGCATCATTTCCCTTTCATTTCTCATTATTTACATCCACGAATACAATCGACCTCCGTTCCACAATAAGTGATTCAAGTTCAAGTGCTACTCTCTGGGACATCTATCTTTATCCTTCGTCACGTTCGCCAAATTTATTTGTGTTCGTTTGTGTTCGTGAACCGTTCGCGAACACGCTCATTTCCTTAATGAACGAACACGAACATAAAATCTAATTCGGTAAGTGTTCATGAACCGTTTGTGAACACATTTATTTCCTTAACGAACGAACACGAACAAGGCCTTGTTCGTGTTCTTTCGGTTCGTTTACAGCCCTAAGGGTTGGTATTTATAAGAGGGTTAGTCCTTGCACTTGTATTGTTGATTATTTATGCTATAAAGATGTATGCAGTTATATTATAAGTATGATACGTTTATGAATGTGATTCCGAGAAAATATAATCTCGATGTATGTCTTGGTTTTATTAAAACGTCTATTTCGCGACATATTACATATTATGCATGTATGATTAAACAAGGTTGATATAAAAATACGATTTCCATTATGATCAAAACCTCGAGATTACAAGGATTGAAATGAAGTAAGAATACAAGTTTCTAAAAATAAAAATGCGAATACAACTTTCTAAATATGGAAAGTGCAGAAAATGCGGAGCGTTACAGTCTCCCATACTTTAAGAAATTTCGTCCAGAAATTTATTCAAGAGGAAGACTTAGGATAAGATGGTATTTTGGTGGTTCGATATGAGTGATAATCGGTTAAAATGTTTTGGCTAAAACGAGAAATTTTTGATACTTAGTGTAGAAGTAGCGTTTATGTATCAGCGTGTTAAAAAAATGCATGGTTTCAAAAGTTTTGGCTAGATAGGTAGTTTGTGGTTGATTGAGCATACATAGGCAATTTTGAGGGATAAAAGATAGGTTTGTATAAGTAGCTCGTTGACTAAAGTGATTTAAGACATCAATCGTAAGTAAGTGTAAAAATAAGTAAAATGTGTATGTGTGCGTATAGGCAATGCGAGTTTGACCGAGTTTGGACAACTCGGTGAAAGGAGTGTTTTAAAAAGTATGCGTCCCAAGGAGAAAAAGTTTTAGTATAAATAAGGATGTAATTTGATGTCATGTGCGGCCCGGACCGTAGTTTGTAAGAAAAGTCTTATCGGTTTCAAGGAGTATTAGTAAAGTCACAAGTTGTAAAAAATGGTTATTGGTGAGAAAATAGGATGGTAAATATTTATGGTTTTCAAAAGGTTTTGACGGTAAATCGGCCGACTAGTTGGAGTTTGTGTGTAATAAAAAAATAGTTTAAATGTATTTTGACTGAACTGAGCTGGTGAGGATGTTTGCTAAAATGGATTGAATGTTTAGGCCAATTTAAATAAGGTTTGGACAAAAAGTTAAAGGAATAGTTGGGAATAATCATGGCATGAGAGTGAATGAACAGTTTGGTGGATGTACACGAGGGGTAAAAAAGGTATGGATATAAGATAGAATGCGAACATGAAGCGCTGAGGGATGCTAGCGATAGTGTAGTCGTTACGGCTAACGATTTTGGGAATGAGATTTCATTATAGACAAACCAAGTATCTAGTGTTTCAAAGCGAGTTTGGGTACAGTCAAGGAAAGGATTGTGAGACATCATAGTTTGTTGTTAGAAGAACATATTTAATAAGGTTCGAATAACACCGAATTTAACATGGCACGTTTTATGAAAGTTTTGTAACATGTTAGGAACACTTATATATAGGAAGTACCAGCAGCGTATCCACCATTTTCTAACATGTTACGTCCGTTCCACTATTCGGTGTCATGTTACGTTCCGTATTACGACACACAGTAGGACCCACTATGGTTTTCATGGTCCTACCATTATAATCTTGTGTGCACCCGTGATTATCCTGGTCATTGCATTATCCACATAGTCTGTACTAGTAGTGTATAGGTCACGGTAAATTTTAGCATTAAAAGTGTGGATGCGTGCGGGATAGCGTATGAAAAATTAAGCAAGTGTACATGATTGTATTTAAGTATGCGCGTATCTAACGTAGGCAATACCACTCGGGTTGTGCCCATGTATGGATTTCAAGTATGACTACCATGTAGTATGAATATATGAATGTGAGTATGATTGATGACAAACACGTATCAGATTTGCATGTAATATCGAGCGTATATGTTGAAATTTACATGAGGTTAAGCACACATAAGTCTAGTATATAGTTTTGAATGTATAAATCAAAGGGTAAACAATGATATGTGTAAGATTGTTATGAAAAAACAGAAAGAATCAATTGTATAAGTTGGAACATGTATAATGATATGCATGTATATAGTTGTTTGAGCAAATTGTTGAGTTTATCGAACCGAATAGATCGGGTCTTTCGGGAATGGAGAATCAAGCTTGTGAATGTCGAGATGATATTGATAAAAGTATTAATTTAACAATACTTATCCAAAAAATTCTAACAGTGTTAGAAATTTGGAGTCAAATAGTTAAAGAAAATGCTTATGGGGACTTTGTTCGTTAAACTTTTTGCTTTTGAACTTAAGTAGTTAAAACTCATAAAACACAGGAACTCAAAAAGTAATTTACCCTAGATTGAATTTATATCATTTATAAATTCTACCTTGTAATCGTTTATGTTCGGTTTATAGTATAGATGTGCATTATTTAAAACGGGTCAATATTCAATCCATGTAATACACGAGTTTATAAACTTAGGAATAAAAAACAAATATGAATTTTATACTAATTAATTTATACTTATCACCACAAATATCAGTTTGTGGCCTTCAAAAAATAATTGCCCTGTTTCTTCCGAATTGGGCTTTGACCCAAATAAACCTCTTTTGGGCTTAAACAAGGATTAACCCAATATAAACCTCACTAGGCCATTTTGTAATACTAAATGCTCTTCTCGGGAGCTATGGCAGTGGCACTAGTGGTGCATAAATCGGGTTTTTTTAAAAACCGGGTTTCGGGTAGGATCGGGTTTTACAAAATCGGGTTTTTTTAAAAACCGGGTCGGGTCCGGGTTTTCTACCAAAAATGTATACCCTTATAAAATGTATCAAACATAACTCTCACACATAGACATC
The DNA here is from genome assembly GCA_030545235.1 of Helianthus tuberosus. NCBI lineage: Eukaryota > Viridiplantae > Streptophyta > Magnoliopsida > Asterales > Asteraceae > Helianthus > Helianthus tuberosus. The sequence goes on along the minus strand of CM060411.1, from coordinate 40,424,633 downwards.
AAATCTATATTGATAAACAGAGGCACAATTTATAAACAGAGGCACAATTTATAGTTCTTCATGTGGTTATTCTTGAACTTTATAAACAGAGGCACAATTTATTAAATACAAAAACTAATAATAATATTAAACAAACAAAGAAAATAGAAGGGCCAACATATATTGGCATATTTGTTTCCACTTGTAATGAAATATACTAAATAATTAAGTAGCGGTGGCAAATATCATTAGAAACCTAATAATTAAACAAGATTACATCAAAGTGCATACATAATTTTGTTAAATCATAAGAACTAGAAGTCTTAATGCATACATAATTAAACAAGATTACATCAAAATCGGGTTTTTTTAAAAACCGGTTCCGGGTATTTATAAAACCTGGTTCCGGGTTCGGGTTCGGGTATTTATAAAACCGGGTTTCGGGTATAAACCGGGTATAAAAAAACCGGTTCCGGGTTCGGGTTTTAGATCAAATATGCATACCCGGTCCCTACCCTACGGGTAGGGTCGGGTTTGGGTTCGGGTATAAAAAACCCGGGTTTTATAATACCCGGTTCCGGGTTTTTTTTTCGGGTCCGGGTTCGGGTTTTTTGTGCACCACTATATGGCACTCTAGAATTAGGCATCCTTCTGATTACGTTTATGTACGTTTCATCTCTACATGTTTCAATGCTAGAGCTGGCTAGAGGTAAGGAAACTTGCAAGTAGTACATGCCCTTGCAGATTATGATCTTCAAAAGAAGACATTGAGGACTGTGATCCTCGCACATATAAGAAAAATAAGGAATTAGACCCTCACATTAGGCATGTTGCCCTGATCCCCGTCAGTATATTTATTGATATTGTATATTTCTTGATGATAAATCTATTTCACGGTTCTTGAAACGCATACATGCTAAATGTTTTTCTTCTTCTCTATTTTATGTATCGAATATCTCTAAACAAATATTAAGACCTGTTTAGTTAGAAGACTTTAAAGGAATTTGAATTAATTCCACCAAAAATTGTGTTTGGTTAGCATGGATTGAATTGCATTTGCAATTAATTCCTTCATTTATTGGATTTTAACAATCCTTCACATTAAGGCCATGTGTGTAGGGATGGTTCAAATGAAAACAATTTTTAACACGAATACTCGAAAACTAACTAAAATAGCCTGAAAAACACACAAAAATGTTTTTTTTTTATTAAAAATCGCTAGTTTTTTATATAAAAAAAGTTTTCAAATTTTTTTTTTGTAGTGCACATGTGTAATAATTCACATGTGTACTATTACACATGTGCACTACAATTTTTTTTTTAAGTTTTTTTTATGTACCTAAAATAGCGAAAATTGATATACAAAAAAAATTGGGATGTTTTTTAGGTTTTTTAGTTCATTTTCGAGTTTTCGCGTTAACTAGTGGTTTTCATTTGAACCTTCCCCATGTGTGTAGTGGGGTTATATATGTATGGGGCTTTATATATATAGGGGATGGTTCAAATGAAAACCACTTTTAACGCGAAAACTCGAAAACTATCTAAAAAGGCCTAAAAACACACACATGTGTAATAATACACATGTGTAGTACACATACACATGTCACTACTAGAAAAATTAAAATTTCTGACACCATTTTTCGTAGGAAATGCGTCACAACTCGCGATTTTCTACGAATTTGTGACAAAATGCATATGTAGGAAAACCACTCATAGGAAACTGGTTTCTCACGCATTTTCCTACCCATTTCTGACAAAAAAGGGCTGTCACAAATTGCTACACATTTTCTACGCACTTTCCTACCCATTTAACGGAAGTTAATTTTTAATTTTTGCTACACAATTGTCACGAAATTTAATTTTTATATTTTTCATAGTTTTTGACAAATTTCCTACTACCTGTTTACTACGCATTTTTGACGAATTTGTAATAAATAAAATAAAATAAAAAAATAAAAGGTTTTCAACAATGGATTTTGTGTCACAAACCCGTCAGTAAAAATATGCTTTGTTTAAAGAAAATGTTTTTTTTTTCTAGTTTTATTATATACAAAAGCAAATAAAACTAAAAACTATACAAATTCAATAACATTAATCATAAATTTATACAAATTTACAAACAAAAAATGTATAAAATCTACAAATATAAAGAAAATAAAATTCCATATTCATCGGAAGCTTGTTTTGTCATCATCTTTTCTCTAAATTTATGTGATGCCTTCACTATCTCAGTGTATGTGAACCTTTCAAATCCAGTAGCCATTGACAGGTACGTTTGGGTTGTTGCCTCCACTGAGTCTGAACCAAGCCACTACCACTACTGCCTTCTTTGACCAACGGCTGACATTTGAAAACAACAAAAATGAAAAATCATTTATCTGACCATACAAAGAAATCTAACATATAAAAGCCAACGGCTGACAAAATATAATATGATCTAATCAGTTTTAGTTCGGTTTACTTGGCCTCAGTACTAAAATGAATGATTTGATACAAGGTTTATATCAATAACAGCAGGTCTTCATCATCATCGACAACAATTCGCCATCATCCTAACAATCAGCAATTTATAATCATCATCAATCCTCACAATCAGCAATTTATAATCATCATCATCGACAACAACAATGGGGAAGAGAGGTGGGGGCTTACCCGTGCTTACCCGTGTTTGTCGCCATCATCCTAACAATCAGCAATTTATAATCATCATCAATCCTCACAATCAGCAATTTATAATCATCATCATCGACAACAACAATGGGGAAGAGAAGAACGGTTCCACCGCCGCCGCTCCACCGTGTTTGTCGGAGAGCGGCCGGCACCGGCTGGCATGTCGCTGGAGATAGGCTAGGCTGATCGAAAGAGAAGGGGGCAGGGGGATCCATGTGAAGTTGATTATTAGGCTGATCGAGAGAGAAGAGGGCAGGGGGGTCCATGTGAAGTTGATTATTAGGGTTTAAACTAAAGCTTTTGATTCTAGAGTATTTTTAACCGTTAGATTGATTATTAGGTGAATAATGGACCATAGGATGGTGATCCATGTGAAGTTGAAGTAAAGCTTTTGATTGGCTCAATTATGTGTAAACCTTTTTGTTTTCTTTTCTTTTTTTCATTTTGTAATCTTTTATTGTTAGTTTTTTTTAGATTTTTTTTTTCTAAAATGTTTTGTATTCACTTTACAATAAAAAAGTTTTTTTTTTTCTAAAAGTTGTTTTATTTTTTTTTAGGAAAGTGTTTTTTTTTTGTAGAAATTCCAACACAAGTATTGCTATCCTAAGGAACGGACCGATACCACCCGAACAATATCGGTACCGGTAACAATATTGCTATCCTAAGGAACGGACCGATACCACCCGAACAATATGGTTTCAGTTTCGATTTCAATGAATCGATACCGTACCAAACCTAACCGATACCGGCCAAACAATATCGTACTCGAGGTACATGTATTCATTTTTATGATTTCCAATTTCGAAAACTTATTTTCATTTCTAGTTAAACCCAGCCTTGTCGTGGTGTTTGCCATTTATTTTATGCAATGCACAACAGGTACCCGGGTAGCTTACAATTACCAAATCATGGTTATGCATTTTATACAAATTATACAAATTTATGGTTTTCCCTTTTAGCAGTGAGTTAGATGAGGCGTTTGAATTTTGTGCTAGAATATAAATTTAGGGATTTAGTATTGTTAAAACTTGAAGTTTAAGGTTAATGAAACTATTATCGAAAAGAAAGCCATTAACTTTTGAGTGTTTACTAATGTTTATATATATTTATTTTTGATTTTGTACTTTATGATGTTCCGGACTCGACCATACAGAAAATAATTTGAATCCTTTTTCTTTCAAAATAAAACCATTCATAAAAAGATTAAGGATTTTTATAAGGATGAAATTTGAAAACTTTTAAACTTATTATTAATATGGTGGCACATAAATTATTATTAATATGGTGGATAGTAATGATTGAAAGGGCATTAAGAGATGTATGGTAATAATAAAATATTGTAATAATAAAACTAGTTAAATATTTAAATATGGTAATAAATTTTCTATCACAAATGCGTAGCAAGTTGCTACACATTTCCCACGCAATAAATTTTCCATCACAAGTGCGTAGCAAGTTGTTACACATTTCCTACGCAATAAATTTTCCATCACAAATGCGTAGCAAGTTGCTACACATTTCCTACGCAATATGGTAATAAATTTTCCATCACAAATGCGTAGCAAGTTGCTACACATTTCCTACACAATAAATTTTCCATCACAAATGCGTAACAAGTTGCTACACATTTCCTACGCAATAATTAATAATAATGCTGATTAAACATTAAAATATAATCTAAGTATAATAATAAATAATTCGTCATAAATGCGTAGCAAGTTGCTACGCATTTCTGACGCAACAATTAATATTTAGATGAATTTAACATATAAATCTAATTCCAACAAATAAATAATGGTTCCGTCGGAAATGCATAGCAAGTTGCTACGCATTTCCGACACAATACTTAGAATTAGTATATTTGTCACTATTGTGTCACAAATTGCCCAAAAAAATCAAGGTCTTTTTTCCGTAGGAAATGCGTAGTAAATGTGTCAGAATTTGCGACGCATTTTTTTGCGTAGGAAATTTCCGTAGCAAAATGATCACTTTTCTAGTAGTGTGTGCACTACAATTTTTTTTAAGTTTTTTTGATATACATAAAACATCGAAAATTGGTAAAAAAAATTGGTATGTTTTTTAGGTTTTTTTATTTAGTTTTCGAGTTTTCCCGTTAACTAGTGGTTTTTATTTGAATCTTCCCCTATATATATATGTATGTATATATATGTGTGTGAGTGGGGAAAGAGTAGTCACGCCGTGATATACATCGGGAGGAAAAAAATTTACCCCATAACGCCGACCGTAGTGGTGTGCGGTGGCGCTATGCCCTATTTTACCTTGTGATGGCGCCCCACTTCGGATACTGAAGAAACTCTCAACATTCCATTGGAATGTTAGCTAATTACCAAAAACTCCTTGTCACTTTCTTCCTAATTCTTCTATACCAAGGATCACAGTTCCAATGTTTTTATTTCCATCAATTCATGATTATTGTCATAAAACAGATATACAAAACACACCCCAATAACTGTTTTGGGCAGTTCCACACTAACTGTTTAGAAGTTACTATCTATATCTATTTGTTTACATTTTTGTATCTGGATGAAGATAGAATATACGTGAAGAACATTCTGCAGATTCAAAGAAAAACTCCACTTGTTTTTATCACGTTACCAGCACCCTTGCTCTTCACTAGGCATTAATCTGCAATCCGCAATCCACAAGTCGCTATCATTCACAATATTATGTTCAATATAATCCGGGTACACATCATCAACATCTTTGCACTGTGATGAATATATTTCCATGTTATTTCTCATTTCATGTAGATTTGTATATCCAAATGATTGAACCAATTTTCCATTTTACTAAGTGTAACCAGAAAAAGATTTTTTTTTACGCTTCTACCGTGAAAACTAAAACTGTGTTTTCATGGACTGAAAGGATACACACTTTTTCGAACGGTTTTCAGAAGTGGGTTTCAGATTTCCTTTGGAATAACAAAATTACTCTCATTTATCTACTTCTTCGAATACCCAGAACATGATTTTTTTTCTTCCACAACTGTCGTTCTGGATTCTAGAATAAAATAGGTATTTCATTTCATTCGTACTTACCAATATAAATTTAGTGAATCAAGCGGTCACTGCCGCCATAAACAACGAAAAGAAAAAAAAATTGACCTGAATAATAACATATCAATCAAACAATCCGGTAAAAGCAACACCCCAAGAAGCATCTATGTGAAACTGTTGCTGCATGTATCCGGTGATTCTGACATGTTTACCGGCGGCGTGTTTGCCGGAACCGGAGAGTAGTTGTTGGCGACAACCACGAAGGACAGGAACTTTGACGCACCGATCTTTACAGATCCGGAGATGAGATGATTCAGTGTCCAAACAATCAACTAGCAACACACATTGATCCCTCATTCAACCTCAGTTTTACACAACAATATTCTTCTATAACAAAAATAAATAAAATAAACAATTCAAAATTCGATACCTGACAATCCTAGCAAACTCTTTCTGCACCATTTCCTTTATCTTTATAAATAATGATTTAAAGGAAATTGGTGGGTGAAGCAATCGATAAAGTTGTGTTGTGCAATCGTTTTGTTGCCCAGAGATTAGGGTTTGTTGTGGATTGAGGGTATGGTTAATCACTCTAGGGTGATTGAGTGAAATCCTACCCAATAATATTATGTCATGTTAACTCCCCATTCCACTCCCTGTTTTGCACTAAGTCAAGGGGTATGGTTAATCACTCTAGGGTGTTTGAGTAGGTTAAAAAATAAAAAAATTGATTGGTTCTTCTCTCCTCTCTCCTCTCTCTCTCCTCCATCACTCCATCACTCACATTCGGTGAACTCTCACCGATTTTGGTACCCTCTCTCCAACTCACCGATGAAGTTCATCAAGTGGGTATAGTCACCGATCGGTGACTCCCACTCCCCGCACCACTCACCGAGCATTATACCCCTTACCCTGAAGCAACCGATTCAGTGGTTTGCTTACAAGGATCGATTTTGTTTTATGATCAATTGTTTGTGTCGATTGAGAACAGTAAAACCCTAATGTGGATATGGGAAGTTGAAGGTCAAAGAAACGAAAGGAAAGGGGGAGCAAGACTTTTATTATTGTGTGTTGTGTCATAGAACACAGTTGTAATCCACATCTCTCATAGTGGGTTTTAAAGCCCCATTCTTTAGAATTTTTTTTAAAATCCTTATAATAAATAATAATAATAATTAAAGAAATAAAACAAATTACAAATCGCAAATAGAGAATACGAATATCTAATGCACTTTATGTTTCCCTTTCATATAAGTTATACTCCTAATACAAAACATTAAAAATACAAACTCATCACTACATATGAAAATTGTCTTCTTGTATAGAACCCGAAGTTCTAATTATAAAGAACCTGAAGTTCTCTTATAGTAACCATTACATACACATGCTTGTTATTAAATGCATGTCTTTTTCCTTTGTAGATAAAATGTCAAACTTATCAAAGCTTGAATTCACCGCACTTAACATCTCGGGTAACAACTACCTCCCGTGGACTCTTAATGCTAAAATTCATTTGACAGCAAATAATCTGGGAGTGACAATTATTGATGGTAATCATACTTCACCTCAAGATAAAGCGAAAGCTATGATATTCCTCCGCCATCATCTTCACAAAGATCTAAAGCGGGAATATCTAATTGTTGAGGACCCTCTTGAATTATGGACAAATATCAAAGAACGTTTTGACCACCAGAAGTTGGTCTTACTCCCCAAAGCTCGCTATGAATGGCTTCATTTACGACTGCAGGATTTTAAGACTGTCAGTGAGTATAATTTTGCCTTGTTCCGCATTACCTCTGAGTTAAAATTATGTGGTGAAAAAATAACCGATGAAGATATGCTTGAAAAAACTTTCTCAATGTTCCATGCTTCAAATATGCTCCTGTCGCAGCAATATAGGAAACGTCAATTTACTAAATATTCCGAATTGATATCATGTCTTCTGGTCGCAGAGCAAAACAACAAGCTCCTTCTACAAAACCATCAATCACGACCCGCCGGTGCAAGCCCATTCCCTGAAGCGAATGTGGCCAATTCTCAAAGCGGACGAGGTAGAGGTAGAGGTCGCGGCCACAGCAGAGGTTGTGGTCGTGGTCGAGGACGGGGTTACACATGGCATCGAGAGTCTCAGAACACAAAAAATAACGGTGGTGAATCGAGTCGACATAATACGGGGCGACCTTCAAGAGGGAAAAGTAGCGGGAACCAAGGCAACATATGTTATAGATGTGGGATGTCAAATCATTGGTCCCGCACATGTCGCACCCCTAAACACCTCGTTGAGGCATATCAACGCATGATGAAAGAAAAAGGAAAGAATGCTGAAACTAATCTGATTGAGGATGCACATACAGCCAGGATACCAGACGTTCATTTGGATGCATGTGATTTTATTGAAAATGTTCATGATGTTTAAAAATATTTCATATAACTTTTATGCTTTACTTTTCACACTGTGACCTTTGTACTTGACCTTTGTACTTGATTTGGTTTGAAACTCTTGCAATGTTTAATTTTACTTCTTTGCATTAACCTTTATTTATTTTATTTCCTAAAGAAATATGTATACTAGCTCCAGTAGAGCTATTATTGGTGATGAATGTCTGGTAGATAGCGGTAGTACTAACATTATTCTTAAAGATATGAAATTTTTCTCTAAATTGTCTCCAGCAGAGACACCGATTAGTACTATATCTGGTGTCAGTAACATTATCGAAGGCTCCGGCAGAGCACACATAACATTATCTTCGGGTACCCAATTAACTATTGATAATGCATTATTTTCTAGTAAATCCAGAAGAAATTTACTTAGCTTTAAAGATATTCGAAAAACGGTTACCACCTAAAAACAATATCTGAAAATAATATTGAATATCTTCAAATTACTTCAAACAAAAATGGCCAAGAAACCATTGTTGAACAATTAGAAGCCTTATCCTCTGGATTATATTGTACTAATATCAATCCTATCGAATCATACATGGTGAGTAACCAAAAGCTGTTAGATAAAGACACATTCAATATATGGCATGACCGTCTAGGTCACCCTAGTAGCATAATGATGAGACGAATAATCAAAAGTGCAACCGGGCACCCTCTTAAAAACTTAAAAGTTTTGCTACCACAAGATTTATCATGTGCAGCATGCTCTATGGGCAAACTTATAACTCGCCCCACACAAACTAAGCTAATACATGAATCCCCCTCGTTTTTGGAAAGAATCCAAGGGGATATTTGTGGGCCTATTCATCCTCCGTGTGGACCATTCCGCTATTTCTTGGTCTTAATTGACACATCCTCAAGGTGGTCACATGTGAGCCTTTTAGCTACTCGAAATGTAGCATTTGCCCGACTTTTAGCTCAAATCATACAATTGAGAGCCAATTTCCCTGACAATCAAATTAAAAACATCCGGATGGATAATGCGGGAGAGTTCACATCTCAAGCGTTTAATGACTATTGTATGTCAATCGGGATCAATGTTGAACATTCAGTACCTCATGTTCACACACAAAACGGTCTAGCTGAATCTTTGATTAAAAGATTACAAATAATCACTAGACCACTTTTAATGAGATGTAAACTACCATCTTCTGCATGGGGACATGCTATTTTGCATGCTGCTGCACTGATTAGATTGAGACCAACTGCTGATCACGAATACTCTCCATTGCAACTGGTCTCCGGACGAGAACCAAGTTTGTCCCACCTTAGAATTTTTAGTTGTGCGGTATATTTACCAATACCGCCACCACAACGTACTACAATGGGACCCCAAAGAAGACTGGGTATCTATATTGGGTTTAACTCCACATCCATTATTAATATTTAGAACCAATGACGGGAGACATGTTTACAGCACGGTATGCTGACTGTCATATTGATGAAACAATGTTCCCAGTCTTAGGGGGAGATAAGGACAAAGAAAGACTGGTAACACAAGAAATAACGTAGAATGCATCATCGCTATCGAATCTCAACCCCCGAAGTGGTCAATGTGAATATGAAGTCCAAAAGATTATACATTTGCAAAGAATAGCGAATGAATTACCAGATGTATTCACAGACATTAATAGAGTGACAAAGTCACATGTTCCAGCATCAAATGCACCTGCTCGAATTGAAGTAATCCCAGAAGCGATTACTATACAACAAAAGCTTGGGAGGCCAATCGGTTCCAAAGACAAAAACCCACGGAAACGAAAAGAGCACAGTAACGCAGTTGGTGAAAACTCACAAAAGGTTATAAATGAAACCCCGATAGAGGTAAATGTCCCGGAAGAGACAACTATAATTCCAGAGGAAAATGAAGTTTCAGAAGAAACACCGGTACCGAACGAAAATGAGATCTCTATTAATTATGTACAAGATAGTACAATGTGGAACCGGAATAAAACACGTGTTGATGATATATTCGCATATGCTATAGCAACGGATGTAATCAATGAAAATGATTACGTACCTAAAACTTTAGAAGAGTGCATGCACAGAAATGATTGGCCAAGATGGCAAGAAGCCATAAATGCCGAATTAAATTCGCTCGAAAAGCGACATGTTTTCGGACCTGTAGTCCGAACACCCATAGACGTCAAACCAGTAGGTTATAAATGGGTGTTTGCAATAAAGAGAAATGAAAAGAATGAGATTGTATGATATAAGGCTCGACTTGTAGCGCAAGGGTTTTCCCAAATCCCAAGGGTTGATTATGAGGAAACGTATTCCCCTGTAGTGGATGTGATAACCCTTAGGTTCCTAATCGGCCTCACAATCTCTGAAGGACTTCATATGAGACTAATGAATGTTGTCACCGCATACTTATACGGGACACTTGAAAATGACATCTACATGAAAATTCCTAAAGGATTAAAATTGCCTGCAGCATTAAAATCAACACCTCGAGATATGTGTTCTATAAAGCTCCAGAGATCTTTATATGGTCTCAAACAGTCTGGTCGTATGTGGTACAATCGACTTAGTGAATATCTCAAAAAAGAAGGATACAAGTCTGATGTAATCAGTCCATGTGTCTTTATTAAAAGATCACTCTCAAATTTCACTATAATAGCAGTCTACGTTGATGATATCAACATCATCGGATCTCCTGAAGAGATAGAGAAAGCTGCTCAGTTGTTAAAGAAGGAATTTGAAATGAAAGATCTTGGTATGAAAAAATTATGCATCGGACTACAATTTGAGTATCTGTGCAATGGTACATTTGTCCATCAATCAAACTACATCCAGAAGATGTTAGTACTTTTCAATATGGATAAAGCACATATGTTTAGGGTACCTATGGTTGTCCGACCGCTAGATCCACACAAGGATCCTTATCGCCCTCAAGAAGAAGGCGAAGAAGTACTTGGTCCAGAAGTACCGTACTTAAGCGCGATCGGTGCCCTGATGTATCTCGCAAATAACACAAGAGCTGACATTGCATTTGCAGTTCATGTACTAGCGAGATACAATTCGAATCCAACACGTAGACACTGGAATGGTGTAAAACATATAATCCGGTATATTTGCGGGACAAAAGACTTAGGTCTTTTCTATCAGAAAGATCAAAAGTCCCAGCTTGTTGGGTTTGCTGATGCCAGATATCTATCAGATCCTCACAAAGCAAAATCTCAGACAGGTTATGTATTCACATACGGTGGCACAACAATTTCTTGGAAATCGACTAAGCAAACACTTACAGCAACATCATCAAATCATGCCGAATTAATAGCACTATATGACGCTGGTCGAGAATGTGTGTGGTTGAGATCAATGATTAATCACATACAAGAAGCATGCGGACTAGAACAAAGCAAGAAGGAGCCAACAATTATTTATGAAGACAATGCTGCTTGCATAGCTCAGATCAGAGAAGGTTACATCAAGGGTGATCGAACAAAACACATCTCACCAAAGTTCTTCTCAACATATGACTTGCAGAAAGAAGGGGAAATTGATGTTCACCAGATCAAGTCAAGTGAAAATTTAGCTGACATGTTCACAAAATCTTTACCTAGAAGCAGTTTCGAGCAGTTATCACATAAGATCGGGCTTCGTAGGTTTAAAGACGTTAGTTAAATTTAGGGGGAGCATTATACACGCTGTACTCTTTTCCTTGACTAAGTTTTGTCCCATTGGGTTTTCTTAGCAAGGTTTTTAACGAGGCAGCATAACTGGTCTTGCAGTATCAGTTTATCATATAGGTCCTAAAGTATCGATTTAACATCATCCTGAAGAATGTTGTTAATAGTGTATAATGAACAGTATGTATATCTGTGGGGGAGTGTCATAAAACAGATATACAAAACACACCCCAATAACTGTTTTTGGGCAGTTCCACACTAACTGTTTAGAAGTTACTATCTATATCTATTTGTTTACATTTTTGTATCTGGATGAAGATAGAATGAATATACGTGAAGAACATTCTGCAGATTCAAAGAAAAACTCCACTTGTTTTTTATCAATTATGTTATTATTTTTTTTCATACACCAACATTTCCGGATTACTATCAGTTGTTGACATTTTTCCCTACCCATTTCCTATCAAATCGAATTTTAATCAAATGAATTCTTTTTCATTTGTTTGTTCCATTAGATTCTTTTATCAAAATGAGTTCTTGGGTTCCATTTTATCATATGAGATCCAAAAACTGTAATCCAAACCAATGAACAAGTTAATTTCTTTATGAAAACATAAATCAAAATACTGATTGGTGAGAGCAAAATCGAAATTAAATAACGGGAAACAGAAATCGAAATTGAACAACAGGTTTTTTTCGAATTTAATTTATAAGTTCCATTCGAGAAAACGATATCCAAATAAAAATGCAACGGGCAAGGCTCATTCCAACCAAAAATAGGAACAAGATGTTCTAATTTAAGGGTAATTTTGCCTTTTAGATTTTATACATTCTAATTCCATTAACAAATTTAGCATCCAAACACCTTATCAATTTTTAATGTATTCCATCCAAATTCCAATTTCATTTTCAATTATAATTCTCTTACAAATTATTTTGCGAACCAAACAAACTCTTAGGATATCCCTTAGGTGGTGTTTGTTTTTTGGCCAAAAGCTCTTCTGAGCACTTATGTCTGCGTCGCGCAGACGCGCGCAGACATAAGAGTCCTGCAGCTTGTTTGTTTTCTTGAAGATCTGCAGAGCTTTTACCTCTGCCTCACCTCTTCCCCAAGCAGATCCTTCCCCATGTCTTCAAACCTCTGCCAACCTCTTCTCCCTCTCTCCCTCTTCAAAACATCCATCTGCTCCAAAACCCTAGCTCCACCTCCACCTGCCGACACCACCTCCACCTCCACCTGCCGACACCACCTCCACCTCCAACACCACCTCCACCTCCACCTCCACCTCCGCCACCACCTCCACCTGCCACCACATCTCCGCCACCACCTCCACCACCACATCTCAGCCACAACCTCCACCACCACCATCATCAAAACCCACCACCACCAAACCCATCAATTAAAACAAAACCCAGATTGGTGAGAGAGAGAGACCGTAGAGAGAGAGAGATCGGTGAGAGAGAGAGAGAGAGAGACCGTACAGAGAGAGATCGCTGAGAGAGAGAGAGAGACCGTAGAGAGAGAGATCGGTGAGAGAGATCGTAGAGAGAGAGAGGCGGTGGTGTGATGGCGGAGGTGGTGTGGTGGTGGTGCTATGGGCGGTGGTGGTGACAGATTGTAGAGAGAGAGTTTGTAGAGAGAGAGAGAGAGAGAGAGTTCAAGGCAGAGAGAGAACTGTTGTGTGTGTTGTGTGTGTGTGAAGTGGTTTTTGTAGAAAAAAAAAACAAACCCTATTCTCCTTGCAAACTGCAGACATTTGGTCCACCTCTTCTCCTGCAGATGCCTGCAGATGTGGTCCGCAGACTGCAGACATTTTACCTCTGGCCAAAAGCTCTTCTGAGCACTTATGTCTGCGTCGCGCAGACACGCGCAAACATAAGAGTCCTGCAGCTTGTTTGTTTTCTTGAAGATCTGCAGAGCTTTTACCTCTACCTCACCTCTTCCCCAAGCAGATCCTTCCCCATGTCTTCAAACCTCTGCCAACCTCTTCTCCCTCTCTCCCTATTCAAAACATCCATCTGCTCCAAAACCCTAGCTCCACCTCCACCTCCGACACCACCTCCACCTCCACCTGCCGACACCACCTCCACCTCCACACCACCTCCACCTCCAACTCCGCCACCACCTCCACCTGCCACCACCTCCACTACTACATCTCAGCCACCACCTCCACCACCACCATCGTCAAAACCCACCACCACCAAACCCATCAATTAAAACAAAACCCAGATCAGTGAGAGAGAGACCGTAGAGAGAGAGAGAGATCGGTGGGAGAGAGAGAGAGAGGCGGCGGTGTGATGGCGGAGGTGGTGCGGTGGTGGTGGTGCTATGGGCGGTGGTGGTGACAGATTGTAGAAAGAGAGAGAGAGAGTTCAAGGCAGAGAGAGAACTGTTGTGTGTGTTGTGTGTGTGTGAAGTGGTTTTTGTAGAAAAAAAAACAAACCCTCTTCTCCTTGCAAACTGCAGACATTTGATTCACCTCTTCTCCTGCAGATGCCTGCAGATGTGGTCCGCAGACTGCAGACCTTTTACCTCTGAAAAAACAAACAACACCTTAGCAAATACTAGAATACCCATAGGTTAATTTTTTTTAGGATACCTCTAAATTTGTCTTCTAAATCCTCCGACATAACCTCACAATCTTCATCATAAGAGCAACATGATTTTTGTGATAAGTGTCAATGTAATTATTTTGTTCATGTTATTATTTGTTTGTTGTCATTAATAGTCAGTATTGTCATTAATACTCGATTCTGTGTTTTAATGATAACCTTTATATAACCTTCTACTTACCGTATTACTTGTACTTTGTTAGTTCTTTGGATATAATTTAACCTATCTTAACTCCACCTAAGTGACACATCATCTTTTTTTCCTCATTTCTCTTTGTCTCACTCTAAGAAAAATGGTTTAACTTGTTAACACATAACTCATTTAATGCACTTTAACCTATCTTTTAGTGTTTTTTTGTCTAAAAAAGAAAATAATAATTAATTCAATCTCTTAACATTGGGTTAACATGTTAACACATAACTCATTTAATGTACTTTAACACAAAGAGGGAGCGGTTTGCAATGTTAGTTAACATGCCATATCATTGTTAACACTCTAGATGTTAGAGTACACCACATGGCCTTAGGTACAAGTATGTTAGCTTTTCGTTAAAAAAAAAACCATTATTAGTGCTCTAGTGGTTGCCACAGGTATTTAAGTTCCACCCACGGTGGTCCGTGTGAGTTTTCATCTACAGGTCTCAAGTTCGAGTCTAAGTGATAGAGGTTTCTCATTGAGTGGTTTAAATTGGGGATCTATTGTGCGAGAGGGCTCTCTAGCGCGTACCCGGTTAAGACAACGTATGCTAGATCTCCCGATATTCGTGAATAATTCACACCTTTAAAAAAATCGTTTAAAAACGTAATCTTAAATAAAGATTTTGTAATTTAATAATCTTAATTAGTTCGCGTAAACTGACTTCGATTTTAGAGTATGATGGGTAGTATATCATGAATATGAAGGTCCCATGGCATTATAGCCTAGTGGTATCTTGGGGTGAGATAAGGCTTATGACCATTAGGTCATGAGTTCGATTCCCACAAGGGGGGTATTCCCAGATTTATTGGGTTTCCTCCTGAATTGGTGTATAGGCATTATTGCCTAGTGGAGATGGATATGATCGGGTGGTTCCGCTGGTGGCACGATGATACTCCAGTGGTCCGTCAGTGATTCAAATTTGCCGTTAAAATATATATATATATATATATATATATATATATATATATATATATATATATATATATATTTTATTAATCTTTTAGAAATCCAGTACACACGTTATGGTTAAATGCAAAATCCATTTCATACTCACTGAATTAATATTTTCTTTTCTTCTTGTTTTCCCTCGTACATTTCTTCTTAAAAAATTGCATCAGTTCTGTGTTTTAATGATAAAACTTCTAACAATTCTTTGGTCATTTTTGTTATTCCAGGTAAAAGCTTTGCTTAAACATGAGTTGTTCTCTGATTGAAGAAATCTTTTAATTAAGGGGAGATTTTGTGTTTTTTTTTTATATAAAATCTCAAAATTGAAATCTGAAAACCAAATTTGAGGTTTTTTTTTTCTTTTTGAACGGCCAATGAATACTATACAAGCTCAGCCACCTAGACAAACATATTGGCGAAAGGCTACCCACGGCTTAGTGGCGGGGCTAACCCAAAAATTCAGAGGCATCTCAATTTTTTTTGGGATCAAGGGTATCTTTTATATAAAAACCAGAAATTTTTACTTTTTTTACACTATGAAAACGGTATGGAGACGGGGTTGAGGGGTAGCCCGTGCTACCTCTTCTAATACACTAGCTCCGCCCTTGACCCACGCCCTATGTACGTAGACATAACTGATGACTAGGCCCGCTCATGCCATTTCAAGGAAAACTCATTGTCGGCCCACTTGAAACAAATTGCACCAAGTGAGTTACCTCCTTAATATAGGATTCATTCAAACAATATTTGAGTTTTAAAAGGCAAAGTTAAAAGTCTGAATGTTGGTTTGAAAAATGAATCTTTTTATACATTTAATCTTGAGTTAAATGCCCGGATAGTCCCTGTGGTTTGGTATTTTTTCACATTTAGTCCCTAACTTTCTAAAATTACCTCTATAGTCCTCAACTTTTTAATTTTCATTCTCGGATAATCCTTGACGTGAATAGGAGTTAGTTTTCTCAGTTAAGTTGGTGTAAAATAACTATAATGCCCTTAAGTAAAATAAAATAAATTAATTAAGTTTTTTTTTTCTTAAAATATAAAACCAAGCTCATCCACCCACCCCCACCCCTATCCCCAGTACCTGCAGTCTGTCTTCATCTTCATCAAACCTTCAACACCCCCCCCCCCCCCCCTCTCTCTAAACCACCATATTCACAACCACTATAGAATCACTTCTACTTCCCACTATTCCACAACCAAACATATATCCTTGTCATACAACTTGATCAACAAAGTCCAACCCAAAACCATAATAGAAATCGGCACCTTCCTTGGTGCCTCGCTATCCACATTAGGGATGAGCAAATACCGATACTGTTGGCCCAGACGGTTCAAACAATCGTATCAACAAACAAGAACACGAGATATTGGGGGGACAAACCGCGACTCTTTCTATTCAGTCAAACAAAGATACGAACTTACAAAGAAAGGGGACAAATAAAAACAATAACCTAGACCCCTATTTATAATACTACTAAACTTGCTCTCCAAGATATAAAACCTTTCCTAAACCAATTACTAAACTTTCTCTCCAAGACTTACCTAAAATAAACCAAACTTTAATTAAGACTAATTATATAAATCTTCACTTTGGCCCTTCAACTTTCAACTCATACGAGTTTTAGGATTAACTTTCAACATTCCCCCTTAATCCTAAAACCCGACTCGAACTTTCTTGACTTTGTACCGCCAAGGTCTTGAATCCCAAATAGCACTCTCAACTCTTCAATTTCTATCATTGGTCCGCCTTTATTCTTTCTTTTCATTTGTTTGTAACAAACCTGTTTAACAGATTCTTCACGCTCATCATTCAAACCATCAACATTCATCTTAGATCCAAAATCATTGAACACTTTATTCTCTTGAACTTTTCTATCTTCACATATTTGTTGCATCACTTGTTCAATTGACAAGTTCTTTTTCCTCACTTTTCTTTTCTTTCTTTGCTTATCCAAACATTCTTGGTCATCTGACTTTGACCCAAAACTCGCAGTTGGGTTAGCCTTTCTTTCTTTATCAGACCCTGTTAGGCTTTTCTTCCTGACTATTCCCTTGAACCTATCATTCGGTTCTGGTTTTTCTTCAACAGATGCTCGACTGTTGACTTTCACATACGGTTCTAAATATGCAGACTTGTTAATTGCACCCTTTCTTTCGTATGGTACTATATCTTTTCTCTCATCATCATGATTAGTAGCACGTTTCTTGCTTTGGTGCTGCTTACTGATCTCAGCAGTTTCTTCTTCTTCAAGGTTGTTTGAGTCAAGAAAACATACCTGAAGGTTCACTCTTTTCTCTTCTTCTTCCAAAGCAAGTCCTTTCTTTTCTTTATTCAATCTTTCCTTTTCTTCACTTTCCAAAATAATTTGCAAAGTTTCTTCTTTCTCTGCAACTTCCTGAGCTTCTTGAGCTTCTTTCTTACGTGCTTGTTCTTCTTGAACAATCGCATCCAATCTTTCTTTCTCAGCGATCTCATCCAGTCTTTCTTTCTCAGCGGCTTCTTGAGCTCTTTCTTTCTCAGCGGCTTCTTGAGCTGCTTTTTCCTGTTCTTTCTTTCTTTCTTACATAATCAATTCCAAGAAATCGAATCTTCAAGGCACGCCATACTTCCTTAGCATTCATGAGTATGCCAACTTGTACCAAGATGTCGTCCGGAAGGGTTTGACATATGTACCCCAATGCGGTATACATCTTCCTTTCATCTATATCTACGTCGACCGTAGGTTCAATAACATCCCAAAAACCATAGTCTTTCAAGAATCCCTCCATCTTGGTCAACCATACCTTGTAGTTCGACTTCGTCAATACTGGAAGTCCGCCAATTGCCATTGTGTCTTTTCTATCTTTACTTTCTTTATGGGTTTGCTATTTTTTTAGTTAGAATTGATTTCCGGTCCCCGAAACCAATCTCTACTAAACAACCAAACACTACAAACTTTTCTTTCTTACTTACTTACTTTCTTACTTTCATTCTTTCAATTCATCAAGAACATCTTGATTACATACTCAACCTAAAGAAACCGACTAGTTTCTTTCTTTACAAATGCTACACCAAAAAAACAACCAAAGCTTCTCCTTCTTTCCGATTTCTTGCAAAACAAAAAACAATTCCTTTTTCCTTTCTTTTGCAAGTCACGAAAAAAAAAAAAAAAAAAAAGAGATCACCTTTTCCTAATTGACCAAATGCAAGATATAAATTCCTTCCCTTTGTTTGGTACGATCAACAGCAACATACAAATAATATATATTGCTTTTACTTCTTTTAATTTAATCGAGATATATACTCGACCAAATCAACTCCTTTTTTTTAGTCTTTGGTTCGATGAGCAGCAAACAGAAAAACCACTTTGAATGGCAAGCACTCTTAAAAATAAAATAAGACTTTGATCACAACTAACCGGAAAAACATGGCAATAACAACGGGTAATCGAACCTTTTCTACAAATCACTTCTTCAACGCAAACTGTGTGTACAACGACCCAAAGCTCTGATACCAATTGTTGGCCCAGACGGTTCAAACAATCGTATCAACAAACAAGAACACGAGATATTGGGGGGACAAACCCGCGACTCTTTCTATTCAATCAAACAAAGATACGAACTTACAAAGAAAGGGACAAATAAAAACAATAACCTAGACCCCTATTTATAATACTACTAAACTTGCTCTCCAAGATATAAAACCTTTCCTAAACCAATTACTAAACTTTCTCTCCAAGACTTACCTAAAATAAACCAAACTTTAATTAAGACTAATTATATCAATCTTCACTTTGGCCCTTCAACTTTCAACTCATACGAGTTTTAGGATTAACTTTCAACAGATACCGTCCCAATACCGTCCCGATCCCGACCAATACCGATCCCGAAAAGTCGGTATTTTACCGGTACCATACCGATACCGAAAAATCACAAAAGTGGGTACCGTTTCCGGTACCGAAAACGGATCGGGATCGGGACGGTATTTTATACCCTTTTCTCATCCCTAATCCACATGGCTGATTTGCTCTTTATGAGTGGTTTTTCTGCTTTTTGTCCCTCTTTTTACAACTTTACTTTCGTATTTCCTCTTTTATGTTCAAAGTTTCTAAATTTATTTTAGGGTTTTAAATTTTCAATCGGTTCAATTAGTCGGTGTGTATTTTTGCTGAATTTATCTGAAAAATTGAGCTAGTTTTTGTGGGTTTTTTTTTTCTTTTTTGAAGTAGTTTGTTGGTTTTTTTAATGGTGAGTTAATTAGGGTAAAATTGGTGATGGATGATTCTAGATGGAAGCTTTCTGTGTCGAAAATTGTGGGGGTGATGATGATTTTCTCTGCTCAAATTTGCTGATCCAAGGGATAGTAAGTTCTTCATTTTCTTAACTACTTTTCAGTTTTTTGTGATTTTCTCTGTTGAAAATGGTGGAGGTGAGTTGCAGCGGTGGTTACGGTGAAAGTGGTTATGGTTCGTATCATTCAGATGGTTGAGCAAGAATACAAGGAAGAAGATGTGTGTTTGGATTGAAGGTAGTGGTTTGTTTGGATTGAAGATGAATCAGAATATAAGGAGGAAGATGTGTGTTTGGATTGAAGGTGGTTATTTATTTAAATGTTATTTTTAAGAGTAAATTGCAATTTTACCCCCTGAGGTTAGGGGTGATTGGCACTTTTACCCCCCCCTAACGAAATAATTGCAATTTTACCCCCCACTGTTAACTCTTATGTCGCAACATTACCCCCTATACTCAGTCAAAGGTAGTTTGACCCTTATAGACAAGGGTATTTTGGTAATCTTACCATATATTTATTTTTATTATTATTTTTATTATTATTTATATTATATATAGAGTAAACTGCAATTATTCATCATCATCTTCAAACATCACCCTCCATCATCATCATCTTCAACCATCACGGTCGCCAGCTGAACCGCCACAACCACCACTGCCGCCACAACCATCACCGTCGCCATCATCACCATCCCCGCGACAAACCTCCATCATCATCATCATCATCTTCAACCATCACCGTCGCCATCTGAACCGCCACAACCACCACTGCCGCCACAACCATCACCGTCGCCATCATCACCACCCCCGCCACAACCCTAATTTTAAAAATACGAGACTATTGCCGTTGTTCAAACTGTTGTTGATCGGTGGAGAAGTTGTTGAAGAAGTTGCGTGGGAGAAAGAACGGTGAAATTGTTGCGAGATTTGAACGTTTGATAGTCAATCACGGATTCCGGTGAGTTTGATTTTGAGAAATTGTTATTAATTTTGTTTGATTTGAATGTTTTTGAGTGTTTTATAGGGTTATGTATCCAGAAATTGTCATTATGTATCCAGAAATTAGGATTTGTGACTATAATTTCAGGACATTATCATTAATTTGTCCGATTTGTTGTGTGTATTTCCAATTAACAGTTAGCCTGAAAAGTTTGCTCATAATTCTGAATGATTTTTGTGTAATATTTATGATTATAAGATATAGAGTAAACTTGGTCAGATTCATGTACATCGTGATTAATTGCAAGTAATCCCTTCTTCAGATCAATATGATTACCTGGTCAGATTCATGTACATCGGTCCCAATGGGCAGGCCATATGTTGTTTTCACCTTTTCAAGGATCTGCAATTGGCCAACTAGACGGTTTAACTAGACATTATCTTATACATGCATATTTTTGTTGCCAAGTTGTTTAAAATGGGTTTGAGTTTATGAAGAAATTTGTGATTGAATTAAGGGTTTTTGGTGGTGGAATAAAACAGAGCATGGTGGGTTTATGGTGGGTTTTTTTAGAGAGAGAGAGGGGGGGGGGGGGAGGAAGAAGATGGCAGTGGTGGTTGTGGTGGTGAATGGCGGTGGCAGTGGTGGTTGAGGGTGGTGGCTGGAGGTGGCAGTGGTGGTTGTGGTGGTGAATGGCGGTGGCAGTGGCAGTGGTGGCAGGGGGTAAAATTACAGAGTAAACAAAACACAGGGGGTAAAATAAAAGGGTAAAATAGTCATTTCACCACCAAGTCAACAGATCAGTCAACAAAATTGAGCTTAGGGGGTAAGGTTGCGACATAAGGGTGAACAGTGGGGGGTAAAATTGCAATTATTTCCTTAGGGGGGTAAAAGTGCCAATGACCTCTAACCTCAGGGGGTAAAATTGCAGTTTACTCTATTTTTAATAGTAAGGATATTTAGGTCATTTCACACCCACTTAACTGAAAAAACTAGCATTCATCCGTGCCAGGGACTATCCGGGAACGAAAGTTGAAAAGTTGGAGACTATAGAGGTAGTTTTAGAAAGTTAGGGACTAAAAATGAAAAAAAGGCCAAACCACAGGGACTATCCGGGCATTTAACTCTTTAATCTTTTAATGAATTTTTTTATACATTTTATCTGAATGTTGGTTTTTTTTTTGAAGGGTGACTTTCTATGTACAGGACCTTAGTGGTCACCGGATTCTTGTCAAAGACAATCCCCCGTCAGCCCCGCCCTCCGGACGCGATGTTCTATCGGGCCCCGGCCGTCTCGTAAGCTGATCTTCACCCGGAAACCATACTGCCCCCACACGAGAGACTCGCTGGGGTAACAGCTGGGTAAAACCGGGTTGCCCTCAGGATCGAACCATGCCTCGGTAGGAACGAACCATCATTGGGTCGGTCCCAACTCTTTCGCCACAAGTAGGAGTCAAACCGGCGCCTCATGAATGTTGGTTTGAAAAATGAATCTTTTTATACATTTAATCTTTTAAAAACAATGACATTAAATGCCTCGCGTGAATACGTGTTTTGGTCAATTTCCTATTTAATAATATATAGGGTAAATTACATTTTTCGTTCTATAGGGTAGAGGGTATAGAGCTCGGGGACTTGTGCGGTGACTTGAGTCACCGATTCTGTGACTATACCCTTGCTTCCAAGGCATTCGGTGACCAAGCGAGAGAGTCTCAAAATCGGTAACCTTTCACTGATTTGTTTGAGAGGAGAGAGAGAGGAGGGACCAATCATGTGTTTTTTTTAATTGAGTGGTGTTTGACTATACCTAGTGATTGAGTGTAAAATGGGGAGTTGACATGGCATGATACTATTGGTTAGAATTTCACTCAAACACCCTAAATTGTTTGACTATACCCTCCACCCTTATGTTTGTATCGTATTGCAATGAATGACCTTTAGCTTAAATAATTACAGTTATAATCATTTATTTGGAAAACTTATTACACCATTGGTCCTTTAGCACAAATCAGATTAAAATTTTCAGTTAATTATGACATGTTCTATGCACTTGAGAGTATATTAGTAATTTTACTATTATATCTTTTTATTTCTTTCATTTTCACAATCACACAGAACCCAAACCCTTATCCCTTAATCTTTGTTCTCTCCCTAGAACACCTGTAACAAAGTCTCACCACCACCCTGTAACCATCACTTTCAAACTCACACAACCAAACCCCACCATTGCCCCCCACCTTCAAAGTGGGATCTATGTATGTTTCTCTCTCAACGGCCAAACCTCACCTTCGAGAAACCACACCACAACCAACCCCATGTCTCCATCCCCACCACCGTCGCAGCTGCCCCACCAACGGAACCCTAGTTCCACCCCTCTTTCCTCTTTAAAATCCGAAATTGCTGTCGATTTCTCTGGTAGTGGGTCAACCCGGTTCATTACCAAGATGCATTTGGGCTGCCCGATAGCCAGCGGCTTAGTTAGGCACTCGGTTTTAGCCGAATAAGCTATGCAGCAGCTGATTCGGGCCACCGGTGATGATCGGTTGATTGAAAATGTGTTGGTTAGTTTTCAGATGAAATTAAGATGAAATTATGTGGGTCTGATGATTATAACTTCTTGTTAAGGGAACTGGGTAATTAAAGTTGAGGGAACTGGGTAATTAAAACGAGTGTTATTAGTGTGCTTGGTAGATTGGGGAAAGTTAAATTAGATAAAAAAGTTTTTGAAACGGTTGTTAGTGAAGGGTAACACTATTTATGCTTATTCTGCTTTGATAAGTGCTTCCAGTGGTGGGTGGTTGATGCTGGTGGTGGTGGTGGGTTATGTGATAATGCAATACGTTTTGGAGGATGCTGCTTCCAGTGGTGTGTATATGGATTTTGCAAATAATGGAGAAATGACAGCAAAGAATATTATGGCTAATGGTGGGTGGTTGATGCTGGTGGTGGTGGTGGTGTTAGACAGAGAGAGAGAGAGAGAGGTGAAAGAGAACTCTAGAAAGATGGATTAATGGATTTTATATGTTTTAAAAGTTTATAATCTCATTTTGTTTTACTATATTAGTATAGATAATGGGAAAAGACAATACTACCCTTATGTGAAAGGCACATGCCATTTTTAATTGAAACTTGTAATTAGGTTAGTGTTAAAGAACTTAGAGTGTAATACTTTTAACAAAAAAAAGAATTTTGACTGTAATTATTAAAGTTAAAGGTCATCCGTTGCAATCTGATACAAACATAAAGGACGAAATGTATAATTTACCCTAATATATATTTCTTTTTATCTAGAAATTATAGAGTAAATTACAAAAATCATCATTTATGTATGTCACTTATTGCAAATTGTGTTCTTTGTCTTTAGTAATTATAAAGTAATTTTTTTGTAGTTAAATCTGACCAAATAGACTCCACATGAGGGTATTTTTATGGTTCAATATGACCAAATGTACCTTACATGAGAGTAAAATGACCAAAATACCCTCATGTAGGGTCCATTTGATCAGATTTAACCACAAAAAATTAACTGAGTTAGCGTTAAAGGACGTAACTTGCAAGGGTTTGCAAACATCGAGTACGTTTTTTTGTAATTATTAAAGATAAATGACACAGTTTGCAATAAGTGACATACATAAAGGACGATTTTTGTAATTTACTCGAAATTATATAAATAGGCAAAACTCAAAAGTAATTAATGAAAAAAAAATATTCATGAGCTATTGGTGTCTGTAAATTGGGGTTGGTCCACTTGACAGAGACTCATGAGTCTTAGACTAGGCAGTGTGGGGGTCGTCCCCACCCCATCATCGTCCTCCTCGTGGATCTTACGTGGCGCTTACGTGGCGGATCATTCCCAAAGGAGTACCATCACCATACCGTGTAGCCTTAAATGAAATATTCTAGGTTCAAATTAATGCAATGAGAGTTGTTTGGTTAATTGGTGTAATTTAAGATAGAAATAAGTTTGTCATTAAAAAAACTATGATATCTCCCCTTAAAACATGTATACATTTTTTTTCTGGTGAAACTCAAGAGGCGGTCAAAGACAATTAACTTTCGAATAAATAAACCCGAATTTCTAAATGAGTATATGACTTAAATTAAAGAAAGCGATATGAATATAAAATTTTACATTTTATATTCAAAAACCTTATTTTCATCAAAGTCCAAGTCTTTGATAATTTTATGTAATCTGGACTTAGAAAATATTTTAGATACAAAATATATTTTAAAGTCTTAGAGTATAAATTATTTGATAATAATATCCGAAAAAAATCGAATAAACGATTATTTGGTAAAATTACTTGAAAACGGTAGAATTGTGGACTATTATATAATTATAAATAATTTGGACTTAAAACATATTTTAGATACGAAATATATATTTTTAAAGTCTTAAGAGTATAAATTATTGGATAATAATTTCCGGAAAATTCGAATAAACGAATATTCGTAACTTACTTGAAAACGGTAGGATTGTGGACAATTATATAAATAGATATATTGAAATGGCTAAGTTGGTAAAATATATTTATTTGATAAATGTGAGTATTATCATAATGGATATGTGATTATATTGTTAGACGAAAATGTTGTGATTCTTGTGATTAGACGAAAATTTTGAAGTTATGATTTTATGTGAAATTGTACTTGTTATATGATAACAAGTGTTACATGTGAATTTTCAAGAAAATGATGTATGGGGGTATATATATATATATATATATATATATATATATATATATATATATATATATATATATATATATATAGGGTCAGGATTTAGAGAAAAAACTCAAAAGTGTGAGAACGGAGAGAACGCTTATGGATCGTCCGATCAAAACAATCTATAGACTAGATTGGCGCGGTGACATTTTAGTAAATAACACCAATTTTATTACATGGACGCGCGTCATTAAGGGTAAAAAAGTAAAAGAACCATTCCTCACATAAAACGCCATTGAAAATAAAACGACAAATAAATACAAAATGCCAATTTTATCACTGCGTACTTTTTTCTGTGTTTTTATTTAAGCTCTCTGGTTACAAAAACGCCATAAAATATGAAACGCCATTATATATAACGCCAAAGTTTACATCCGGATAAATGTTAATTACATTTTTTGTTATAAAAATAGCATCCCGCCTAACCTACGCGCCAAAAAAATTCTATAAATAGAAACGCCTCACCACCGTCCGTTTATCACACCAAAAAAACACAAAAAACACACAGTGGTTGCTAAAAAAATTTACAACTCAATGTAAAACGCCAAAAAATACAAAGACAGCAAACATCTTTTCTTTCATCCTCAGTAATGTTCTGCATGAAGCATCATTTAATGATTTTTTACGCGAGTGTAGAAAAAATTTGCTGCATGAGATGGACAAAATAAAAAAAAAGGGACTGATGACACCCATATGTCATAATATCATCTTTGTTCCTGAAGAAGGTTTGGATGATAAGAAGAGACCTATACCAGTGGCAGATAACATCCACCCACAGGGGGTCGCTCTATGTCTCCAACATCAACAAAGTCACTTCAACACAGGAACAAAGAAAATAAACAACGCCAAACCCAAAACGCCATTTATTTGTCACATTTCTTCTAGTTTCAAAAGAAAAAAGAGACTGATGACACTGAAGATTTAAAATCATAAATTTCTTCTACTTAGTTTTTTTTTACTTTTTTTTTAATTTTCTTTGTCTATATTTTGTTTTGTAATGTCAGTTAATAAACAACAAAATAATATTGATGCTATAATGAAAAATATAATAAAGCGCCGAAATTAACAAATACGTATAAAACGCCATAATGCCATAAAAAAGCCCCAAAAAAACTACCAAACTATAATAAAATTAATTTGAACAACTAATATTATAAAAAAAAGAGTGAAACAATGTGCAAAGAATATAAAAACAAAAGAAGTCCAATAGTTATCTAACCGCCATTGGAAAACAAAACGCCATAATTACAGACGTCAAAAGATTTGACGTGTTACACCATTAAAACAGTTGAGTCTGAAAACAAAACACGGTAAAACTGCAAAAAACAGTAAAATGAAACGACGGAAAACATAATTACTAACATTTATTATATTAAATTTATTTATCTTTTTCAAAATGCCAAAATTACCTGACATACGCGGGAAAAAAAAAGTCAATATAAAAGAAGACCATCACAACCCAAGCTCAAACACGCCAAAAAGACTAAAACGCCACATATTCTCCAAAACGCTAAAAAAATTTAAAAAATGGCTAAGGTTATTGCATGGAGGTTTGAAATGAAAGAAAAAAAATTTATCATAAAGTTCGCTGACAGGAGAAGGGTAAAGGTAAGAATAATAAAAGCCATGATGGGAATGAATGAAAATGTTCAGAAGGATATCTTGGCCATTGGGGTTCCAAGAGACAACGATTGTGAAAGAACAAGAATTGTAATAAAAAGTCTGGAGAGAAAGTTTCCTGCAAAAGATGATGAAGATGATGATATTGAGGGTACTCAAATACCAAAACTTAGCAGTTGGGTATTGCATGAGGAAGAAGGAACACTTGAAGTAACTTATAAAAACGGGGTGCAATATTCATGACCAATGGAAGAAATGTTGAAGATAGGGTTGCTATCTATCATTGAACAACTCTGTGATTTAACACATTCAAACGATCCAAAATCCAAGGATGCAGTGATATTCAAGAATAGGCTGGAACAAAGAAGAAACGAGCTAATGGCGTTATACGCAAAAATGAAATTTGATGATGAAGAATCTGAAGAAAGTGAAGAACAAAGCGATGGGTACATCTCTGATATAATCCCACCTACGGAAGACTATTAGATTATTTTGATTTTTGAGTTATTGTAATTTTTTAAAATATTAATATATGGTAATGAGTTATTAACAAAAAGATACAAAACTCCAAAAATGACATGGAAAAAGCCATAACACCAAAAAATTAACTATGTGACACAAAAAGAATTAACTCAAAGAGAAGAAATCTGAGAAAAAACAATAAAACGCCAAATAATTAATAAATCTACAAAACGCCAAAATTATGTTGCACGCAAAAAATAAAGAAGGATGTCAAACGCGAAAATCGTGAAAGGAGAAGAATACTAAAAAGACAAAAAAACCCCTCAGACCCTGATCATGCCCCACGCCACGTGTTCGGCCAGGATGCGTTCTCACCGTTCTCACACATTTTTTGTCGTTTTCTCCTAATCCCGTTTCTATATATATATATACATATATATATAGGGGTAGGATTTAGAGAAAACGTTTATAAGTGTGAAAACGGTGAGAACGCCCCTTATCCGTTGGATCAAAACAATCTATGGATTAGATCGCGCAGTGATGTTTTCGTAAATAACAATCAACTTTATGACATAGACGAGCTTCATTAAGGGTAAAAGAGTCTTTTTTACTGCTCTAATAAAAACGCCAAACTCATGAGTAAGATGCCATTAAAATTCCAGCCTTAAACGACAAGCCATACAGATCAATCCCTTCCAGATGAAACGCCATCTTTATCTGAAGCGCCATTCATATAAAACGTCAAACTTTGTGTTTCAAACGCCATAACATTATTTGCCTTACAAGAGTTAAATTAGTTGTATTTTGCCTTCTTTATCTAAAACGCCATTCATACAAAACGCCAACTTAATGATGGGACACCTACAACTTTAACAGATAAAGCTGAACAAACAGTAACTGAAATGACAGAAACTTCATTACTAACATCTATTATAATAAATTCCCGCCTATACTACGCGCCAAAAACATGTTATATAAACAACGTCTCAGTACCTTCAATTGACCACAACAAAAAAGGCCATATTTTTTACTAAATACCATTCAATTTATAAATGCCAAAAAGTTCAAAAACCACAAATTGCAAACGTCGTTTTTTGGAGATTCAGTTTTGTTCTCAATAAAGTTTCACTAAATGGGTTAGACAACATTCTTAAGTGAGGATTAACAATGTTGTCCATCTCATTCAACAAATTATTATTGAGTTAATTCTCACCTAATTAGAGGAATAAAGTACTTTTATTTACTTAAAAGTATTTTTTTTGCGTTTACGTGTGTGTGCGATCTTCTATGGTTTGTTATGTAACTTCCAAATCACATGTTACGCACAAAAAGTGGTAAAATGTGAAAGACAATAAAAATGATATATAAAAAAAATAAAACGCCAAATACCAATATTGTGTGTTCTAAAAAAAATAAAAAATAAATAAAAAATGCCAAACTACTCTTCACTTGCTCTCGAAGACCGTGTCAATTCGTACAATTACGGGCTTCTTGCATGTCGATGCGTAGTGTCCAAAAGCTTTACAATTCTTACACTGTCTTTCTTTCGCCTCGGGCTTCCCTTTTGTTTTTTCAATTGCTTCCTCATGTTTGAATTTCAAACGCTTGCGAGATCCAGAACTTTTCGACTTATACCCAACAGGGATGCTTATCGGATTCTTGTCTTTTTAATATTGACATGTTATCTCCGCAAATCTATCCTTAGTACTAGAAGGAGGAGCAACAATTTGCATATCTTGAACCTTTTCATATAAGATTGAACGTGATCCTTGTATAAGGATAGCTCCTCCATATTACCAGATAAACGGTTCAAAGTTTACTCATTTGCAAAAATAATTTCTCACATCATACTTTGCACATCGGAATCAAGCTTGGTCATACATTCACGACTCATTGAGTAATCGGAAGAGCAATTTAGCGAAGCCTCTTTAAGACATCTATTCAAAATGTACTCTTTTGGAAATTCCCTAATATCCAAACTTTTCAAAACATAAAATATATGTCTACATAGCAAACCAAATTGCTCAAAACGCCTACAAGAGCAAGTGCTGGTGCAATCAGACTTACGGTACATTACCTGAAAAAAATGCCAAAAACAATGTATGTATAAAACGCCATGCAGACAATGTTTGTATAAAACACCATCAAACAACAAACACAAAAACTCTCGGCAAAAAAAATAAATGTTTAAAAAAATAATAAACGCCATATTCAGAAAACACCAAATAAAATACCCAAAAAACGTCATTGTTTACCTTGAATAAGGATGTACAAGGCTGCTGGAAATCATTTATGTAGAACTTAACAAACCCATCGGGCTGCTTTTCATAACGTTGATTTAAGCAATCCCCAATCCCGATTAGCTCAGTTTCACAAAAAATATTTTTGTGTATATCTCAGCAGCTTGGCTCTCCAACACTTTATAATTACTTTTCAACTAGGGGCGTTTGTATTAAGATTCATGATCGTTTTTCCGGTGCGTGTGACGTTGCGCTTGTATTGCAGTTTCATAATGAGTCATGAACTCAACAAGAGTAGATTTTGCATTGCACACTTGACCAAAAAAATGGTTCTGATGTGTGCAAAATGCAACATATAAATTACATCAAATGTGGCATAAAACTAACCATTTTTAGTACTAATGTTGGAAAAAGTGTGCTTTTGTCTTCCTTTTGTATTTTCAGGGTTAAAAGAGCTTAAACGAACAAAAGAAGCAAAAATGCAGCCAAATCTAACAATAATACAAGAAAATGAATAAACGTGGCATGCTGTTAGGATCTGAGTTTGGATTGATTATGTTTTGTGTTTGAATTAAGATGAACAATGAACAAGTAATGCAGCGGAATGTAAATGAAAACAAACTTTGCACATAATCAAACAGGAGAAATGCTTTCAACACACATTTACAACAAAGAACCGAATGCTTGAATTTTTTACAAGATTCAATTACAATGCATGCATGTAACAAACTCCCCCTCAGCCTGAGCTCACAGTGATTTGTTCGTACAGGAAGAAAGATGGTCAAGAGCTAATAGAACAGTACATGGTACTGTTCTATTTATAGGCACGGACAAACCACTGTGGCATCTTTGCTGACGTCACCATGAAAGTGACATCTAACCTCCTAAAAAACTCTAACAACTGATCTATACAAGTAC
Organism: Helianthus tuberosus; assembly: GCA_030545235.1. Lineage (NCBI taxonomy): Eukaryota > Viridiplantae > Streptophyta > Magnoliopsida > Asterales > Asteraceae > Helianthus > Helianthus tuberosus. The sequence goes on along the minus strand of CM060411.1, from coordinate 40,393,953 downwards.
TGCTATGCTAACAACTGTTATACAATACATTACATAAGTAAAACTAAACTACTGCTGAATCCTTCCACTGATGTGAACCCAGCAGTACTTGATTTAACCAGCAGTGCTTAACCTATAGCAGTAGATTGAACAGCAGGGCTTTAGTCTTTATCAGTCTTTGACTTGATCAGTAGTTGTAGGTCAGCAGTTGTAACGATCAGTGGATTGGAGGTCATCAGATGTTGTAACCACTTTCAAGGGGAGAGACTTGTATACATAACATCTGCTTATTCTGGATCCACTGCCCTGATCCAGTTTTGGCTTTAATTATCTGTTCCTCTGATAGGGTTCAATCCCAACAATCTCCCCCTGGAACAGATAATGCCAAAACCCTTCATTATTTGTAGATCTTTATTGCCTCATCAACAGTTCCCTTATTTTCCCTTTGAGTTTTAACTCAAAGTCTAAGGCATCTGTGTCATCTTCATCCCCGCACAGTGGAAGATCAAGGAGATCCTGCAAATCTTCAAGACTTAGGCCAAGTGCTTGTTCCCTTGTCATTTTCTTCACTTCTCCACTAGACTTGATCACAGTCGGTATATGGGTCTATTTGTCAGTTTTCCACTTTAGTACTTTTGAGTCTAGTGGGTTTCTTGGGAGATTTTTATTAGATGAGGATTTTGGTGATGCTGGCCTTGTGATGACTGACTGAGCAGTGCTTGCAGGTTGATTCAATCCAAGAGTTTATGCTATTATCCTCTTAATACCCTCTTTTACAAGGTCATCTCCTGCCATTAATTCTTCCACTATTTCAGTATCCAACTGTTTTTGTTGTCTTCTTTTATAGATGGCAGCACCAGCTGGAGCAGTGGTTCTCCTGATTTGCAGCTTTGGTGGTCTTGTTGAAACCTCTGCTTCAGGGTAATCAGGTTTTTGAGGGATCTTTGGATTTTTCTTTCTTAATTCCTCCAACTTTTTGTAAGTAACCCTGACCTTGTCTTCTTTCCATCTCATCACTTGATTCTTTGACCCAAATTCAGCAGCAATTAGTTCCTCTTTCATTCTCTTCAGCTCCAATGTCTTTTCAGGTACATTGTTTTTGTACTTTGACCAATCAGGAGGAGTGTGTTTGACATTATTCTTTATCATTTCTTGAATCCTGGCTGCTTCACTTTCAAGCTCAGGAATGGTCCACTCTTTGTACATATGTTTTCCCCTTATACTTCTTAGAAGCCATGATATTTTCAATGTAGTCTTTTCTCAGGGTTTCATCTGCTCTTTCTGATATTTGCTGACAAACATTCTTTGCAAACTGTTCTAAGGATCTGACTTAAGTGAATAGAAATTGGTAATGCCTTTGAATTTCTTTGTCAGTTTTTCCTTGGGAGTTTCTTTTGGAGATATCCTCTGCCTGTTGAGCCTTAACTTTCAAGTACTCTTCAATGTTGTTAGGCCTAGGATATCCTTCAACTAATGGCAGACTCCTTTTAGCAGGATCATCCTCAAAGTAGAAGGATTTGATCTCTTCTCTGACTGCTATAAGTTCCAGGGGATATTGAAAACCTGCAGGAGTGATGGTAGTGATTGGTTGTTGTACTTGAGCTGGTGAGAGAGGAACATGGTTTGGAATAAGTGCAAGAGATTGTGAAGATGTTGGTGGTGGTGATAGAGAGTCATCATCAGGTATAAATATCCTTCTCCTTTTTTGTTTAGGAGAGGCTGATGATGTTTTGGGTGGATCAGTGGTGGTGATTTGAGTGGCGGAAGGTGGCTGACTAACAGTTGTTGAAACAACTGGTGTTTCAACCACTGTTGTCATTACAACAGATGTTGTAACATCTGATGTCTTCTGCTTTTTAGCAGGAGGTGATGAGGTTGTTTTTGGTGGTGAAGTGATTTTTGGTAGTGGTGGTAGGGCAGTGGTTGTGGTGTGTGTTGAAGTGGTGTGTGTTGAAGTGATGGCAGGTGTTTGGCTGGCAGTTGTTGAAACTACTGAAGTATCATCAGTTGTTGATACAACAGGAGTTACAACAGCTGTTTGGGTGGAAGTTTGAGGTTTGGAGCCTTTGGAAGGTGGTTTGGAAGCATGCTTTGTGGTTCTGGATGGTGTGTGTTTAGGTTGCCTCACTTGTCTAGTGGGCTTCTTATTTTCTTCCTTAGGATTTTCATCATCCATAGGTTCAGAAGGACCCTGCACATTCAGTTCCATAAAAGCTCTTTTCTCCTATTCCCACCTGGCTTTATCCTTAGCCTCTCTATCCCTTTTCACCTCAGCTAATGCTTCAGCAATAGCATTAGTGGTAACATCAATATTTTTGGATCCATCTGGAAAAGGGATGTTTTTGAGCATACTATCTTATTGAGGCTCAATGTAAATACTGTCTTCAATTCCCTTCTTCTTCCACTGCTTGATTTTCTCCCCCTTTTTGGCATTATCTGGAGGGGGGTTATCAATAAAGAGAACAGTGGGAGGAGCAGTGCCAGTGGTGTTCAGTATGTGGGCCTTTATAGCCTTGATGTCAGCTTGGGTATCTTTGAACCTTGACTCCATCATGTTTCTCAGCTTTTGGACATGTATTTCATGCTGCTGATCAGCCAATTGTCTTTATTGTTGGAGCAGTGGTTGAAATAAGTTCCATAACTCATTTGCAGCAGGTTCAGGTTATGCAGGTGCTTGAGCTGGAGCAGCAGTGGTTGGTACCTTCTGAACTTTCAACAACTGATGCAGCATATCTTTAATTTCTGCAACAGAAGTATCCAGTTTGTCAATTATGTCCGTCAATTCTCGGTACATTAAACCATCACCTAACTTAATGGGATTATCTGATTTCCCACTAATAGTGGTTGTAATAGTGGTTGACTCAGGGATTGTATTCCAAAAGTCATCCACTGATGCCCCTTTGTCTTGGTACTGGGGACTTCTTCCTTCAAATTGAGAAACACTTTTTAGTGACCCAGTGTAAACTGGATACACAAATGTTCCTAGAGAAGAAATTGCCTCCAAGGAAGTCTTATTGATGTAACCACTATCCAAATGTAAACCAGTGGGTTCAACATTTGTAGTGGCTGCTTCACTTGGACTACCACCAAGAGTTACTTGTAACTCAAGGGGTGTAACCTCCTCAGGTCTTGTTGGTGGGTTAGCAATGATTGATACATCAGACCCAGTCACGTGTTGAGGTATGTTCTCATTAACAGGTGATGGAAAAGGACTGGTTTGTGCCTGGTTCAAATCAAGAGCATCCAACAATATTTTTGTTTGTGGGGGAATTGTGGAGGTGAGGTTGGGTGTAGATAGAGAATTGGCCCCGGGCATTGGGTTGTGGATGATGGAAGCAAGTGATTCCAGAGCATCATATTGTGGTGTCCCTATTTGTACAACCTGTTCTTTTTTAGAAGAAGCAGGAGGAGTTTCAGGCATGGGTTGAGATATTTCTACCAACTGCTATGAGGAAGTAGCAGCAGTGGTTTCTTGTGACTTTTGTGCTGTCACTGGCAGTTGCTCTGGTATCTCATCCTCCAGAGTTGCCTTTTTGGTAGGTTTGGGGGGCTTTTGAGTTTTCTTTTGTTTTGGCTTTTTAGTGATTTTAGGTGTGGGTTTCAAAGCAGTTGTTTTGCTGCTATAATCACCTTGAGCAGTGGGCTCAACAGCAGATACCTGAGGAGCAGTGGTAGCTGCTAAAGTCTGCTCAGGCACCTCTGCTTGTGTTTTGCAAGGTGTTGACATTCTTGTAAAAGTTTCAGTAGCTAAGCTGTTTATTTGAAAAGAGTCACCTTGTTTTATTACATGAGCATCACCCTTACCAAATTTCTTTTCAAAATAATAACTGAGAAATCTTGGAAAAAGTAAGAATGGCTTTTTATCAACATTTTTAACTAAATCATTAAAGATTTCCTAGGAGTAATTGAAATTTTCATCTTGTAAAATAGCATATCCCAGGTTTTGAATCTTTAATGGTATTTCATTAAAGGAAGTTGTTTTGTTTGAAACGCACATTAACAGGGTATGGAACAAAAATCTTGTTGCAGGTGGAAGATTACCTTTTTGTAAGGTATCCTTTTTTATTGTATCTGCATACCCCCTTTCAAGGAAATCAGTTTTTAACTCGTTTTTGGGAAAAGAAGTTTTACCTTGCTGATCATCGAGTTCAAAGACTTCCGAGATGGATTGTGGTGTGATTTTGACTGCTTTACCCATTAGAGAAGAGTTAATGGCTATGACGTCGTCTCCTTGTTTTTCAAGGGTAATATTTTTCCAAAACTCTCTCTGGATTTTCAGATAGATTGGAGCATCTGCTGTTAACAAAGTTTTGTACTTTGATGCAGACATAGTGTCAATGATGGAATCGAAGGTATCAGTGGTGCCGGGTTTTGTAAGGAGACCCAGATAATTGTGAGGTGCTTTGTATGGTATTTCGATGGGTGTGGAAGCCATTTTTGTGGCCTTTGTTGAAGATGATTTTGAGGTGAATTTTGCAGATGACATTGATTTTGTCATTTTGGAGAAGAAGATCGATGAAGGGTTTGAAGGATTTGAGAGAGGGAAATGGAAACTGCTTTGAGAAAAGAATTTTTGTGAATTCGATTCGACAGTAAAACCCTGTTTGGGGTTTTGAAGAGGGTTTTATAGAAGAAAAAAAGTGAATGCTGACGTGGCAGCGGTTACAAAAGATCTGACTGCTATGTACTGTCCACCTACCAACCCCTGATGAAATGAAGGATAAGTTTTTTATGAAAACCACTGATGGAACAAGATCAGTGGTTGTAACGGTAATAATGAAGGCAGTGGGTGATTTTTACTATCAGTGGATAGCAGATCAGTGGATAGAAAAACACTGATTTTGAACAACAGTGCTTATCAAGGAAATGAGAGAACAGGGGTTAACTTTCAGCAGTGGACAAACTTTTAAGAAGAACAGACTTTTGAACAAAGCAGTGGTTATGGCAGACTTTTAAGGATTTTAATGAAAAATTCATTTTTAGCTATTTTTAAGGATGGATTTTTGATTTTCTGAAAACATTTTAATGCTTTTATTCATAAAAAAACAAGATTTTGCCTGTTATTCCATTTTTAGCATTCCAATCCTAGAGATCAAGCTTTCAAATGTGGATGTGTCTAAGGCTTTGGTTAGCACATCTGCCAGCTGATCCTTAGTTGGAACATGGTGCAGAGAAATCAAACATTTTTCATAGCAATCCCTCACAAAGTGATGTCTGATGTCAATGTGCTTGGTGGTTGAATGGGAAACTGGATTTTTGATGATATTTTCTGCTGCCTGGCTATCCAACATGAGTGGTGTTTTTAAGGCAGTGATACCAAAATCCAGCAACTGATTTTGAAGCCAAAGCAGTTGGGCTGTATAGCTTGCAGCAGCTATATACTCTGCCTCAGCAGTGGATGTGGAAACAACTGCTTGCTTTTTTCTTTGCCAAGACACTATGCAATCGCCTAGGAATTGGCACCCTCCTGAAGTGGACTTCCTTGTCTTATCACATCCAGCAAAGTCACTATCTGAGAAACCCGAAAGCTCAATTTTACCATCAGCTGGATACCAGATACCAAGTGTGGGAGCACCTTTGAGGTATCTGAATATCCTTTTTACAGCAATAAGGTTTGACTTTCTAGGGCTGATTGGGATCTTGTACAAACACATGTTGCAAACATGATGTCTGGCCTAGATGCAGTTAGGTACAGTAAAGACCCAATCATGCTTCTATATAAAGTTTGATCAATCAACTCATCCTTCTCATCAGTCATGACTATTTTATTGGTTGCAATGGGTGTACTACATGGCTTACAATCATCCATCTCAAATTTCTTTAAAAGTTCTTTGGCATATTTGCCTTGATGGATAAAAGTGCCATTTCGCAGTTGCCTTACTTGGAGACCAAGAAAGCACTGGAGCTCACCCATTGCACTCATTTCAAACTCAGATGTCATGAGTTTCCTAAAATCTTCACACATTTTATTACATGTGCTTCCAAAGATGATGTCATCCACATAAATCTGGACAATCATCAAATCCTTTCCTCTCCATTTTAAAAACAATGTTTTATCTATTTTACCTCTTGTGAAACCAATGGATAGTAGGAAAGTGGGAAGAGTTTCATACCAGGCCCTTGGTGCTTGTTTCAGGCCATACAAAGCTTTATTTAGCTTGTAGACATGATTTGGATTAAATGGATCCTCAAAGCCTGGAGGTTGACAGACATAAACCTCTTCTTGAATCTTACCATAGAGGAATGCACATTTAATGTCCATTTGATACACCTTGATTTTGTGGTTGACAGCAAAGGCTAGAAATAATCTGATAGCTTCAAGTCTTGTTACAGGGGTAAATGTTTCATCATAGTCAATGCCCTCTTCTTGTCTGAACCCTTGAACCACAAGCTTAGCTTTATTCTTGACAACAATACCCCTTTCATCAGTTTTATTTTTGAAGACCCATTTTGTGCCAATAGGACTTACACCCTCTGGCAATGGTACAAGCTCCCAAACTTGTTGTCTTCTAAACTGTTGGAGCTCCTCTTGCATGGCTTCTACCCAGCTGTTGTCTTTCAGTGCCTCTTGGTACTTGACTGGCTGATGGAGAGATAGGAAACCAGCAAAAAGAGAAATGTTTTGGGATTGACTTCTTGTGAGCACCCCTTCATTGATGTTGCCAATGATTTGGTCAGGTGGATGAGATTTCAAGAAGATAAGATCTCCTTGGTATGGAACAATGGCATTTAATGGTGAAGGCTGCTGATGTGAATCATCTGAGCTAACCACTGCTGGTGACTTTGATGATCTAGCAGTAGCTTCAAATGGAGGTGGAAGAATAGGTGGAACTGGTGTGAAAACATGCTGACTTTTATCCACTGATAGAGGACTATCAACAGTGTTTGATGATGTGGGAGCAGGGGTTAAAGGGCTACTTTGATCAACAACTGTTGAGGTAGCAGTGGTTGAGCTTTGACAACTGGTTTGAACATCTGCTGTTCTTCCACTTGATGCAGACTTTTGTTGTGGAATGATGATTTCATATCCATAGTCTGATGATGAATTTTCTGATGGACCTGCATTGTTAGTCTTGACAACAACACTTTCAAATGTGAATTTATCAAGATCAAATAAGTTTGCAGGATTTGCTGGGATTTTCATTGATGAAAGTTCATTGAACTTTACATTCAAAGTCTCTTCCACTGTTTTGGTCCTTGTGTTAAACACTTTGTAGGCCTTAGCAGTGGTTGAGTATCCCAGATGATAACCACAATCAATTTTGGCTGCAAATTTGGAAATAGAGTCTTTTAAGTTTAAAATGAAGCATGGGCAACCAAAAACTTTGAAATATGAAATTAATGGCTTTATCTTATACAGCAGTTCATAGGCAGTCTTTTGATGCCTGGGGTTGATTAAAACTCTGTTTTGGACATAGCAAACAGTGTTTACTGCCTCTGCCCAAAAAGTCAATGGCAAACCTGAATCAGCAAGCATGGTTCTGGCAGCCTCAATCAATGTCCTGTTCTTTCTTTCAACAACCCCATTTTGTTCTGGTGTTCTTGGAATGCTGTATTGCCTCACAATTCATTTTGACACACAAAAATCATCTAACTCCTTGTTCCTGAACTTTGTGCCATTATCACTTCTGAAGATTTTTACTGGGAGGCAAACTGCTTTTCAACATGTTTCACAAAGTTTTGCTGAATGCATGCAGTCTCATCTTTTGAGTGTAAAAAGTAAGTCCATGTAAACCTAGAAAAGTCATCAACAATAACCAAACAATACCTTTTTTTCTTAAGAGTCATGACTTTAACTAGGCCAAACAAATCCATATGAAGCATTTGCAAACATTTGGTTGTTTTGGACTCATCAATTGATTTGTATGAGCTTTTATGTTGTTTTCCTTTTAGGCAGGAAACACAATGCTCAGGACAGGTGAACAGTTTTTGAGGTAAACCTCTTACTAACCCCTGTTTTGAAATGGTAGTGATTGTCTTGAGATTTGTGTGCCCCAATCTTCTGTGCCATAATTCTGTCTCTTTGTTTGATGCAGCTGAGAACAGACAGGCATCAGTTCTGGGGCCCTCTTTTGACAAATCAACTACATAAACATTGCCACTTCTTTGAGCCACAAGTTTGGTTTTTCCAGTTTTTATTATTGCTTCAATCTTTTCAACCATTTCTGGTCCAACAATCCTTTGTGAAGAGTGAGCCATAGCCCTTATCACTCATTTGTGAAACACTTGGGAGGTTGAATTTTAGATTGTCTATCAGATTGACATTTTCAAATTTTACATTGCCAGATTGTAATGTACCAGACCACAAAACTTTCCCTTTACTATTATTACTAAAGCATATATCACCCCCTCCATGGATTTTGAAATCTTTGAGTAGGGCTTTACATCCTGTCATATGCCTGGAGCCTCCACTATCTACATACCAAAGGCTATCTAAGCATGCAGAAGCTCCATGCACATGAAGTAAAAGGATTAGTTCATTAGGGTCTCCAAAGCCAATAAGGCTTAGGATGGGGTCTCAACAGTGTCTGGGATGAGTTCAGATGGATGGACAGTGGTTAGGTCAGAGGTTTGGACAGTTTTGGGACTGTTTTTCTCTAACCACTGTTGGGGGTCTTGCCCAATGATCTGCTGATAACCAAAAGGATGCCTGTTCACTCTGGGTTTAGAAGGCCTTTTGTAAGCCTCATAAACATGTAGGATCCTTTGGTATGATGGTTGTCCCTTGCCTCTTCTGTATTAATTGGCAGGGGTGCATCAGTCACTTGAACATCTCTTTGGACATATGTTTGGTTCAACTGTTTTGTAACAGCTGTTTGGACTGGCACAAACAGTGGTTGGTTCTTGGTGAACTTGACAGATGATGTTAATGAACTTAAGGATGTTTTTGCAGTGTACTCATTCTTTTTTACATCAAAGTTTTTAAGATACACACATTCTTGAGTTTTGTGGTTTGTTTTACCACAGATGGTGCAGCTCTCAGCAGGTACAATGACACTTATTTTGTTTAGATCATATGCTTTTAGATGAAAACAGTCTTTTGTTAGATGATTCTTCTTTTCACAAAAATCACAAAACAAGTTTTTGATCTTTTCTCTTTTCTCCCTTTTCTCAGACTCCTTAGCAACAGAGTTTTGAACCACTGTTGGGATGTCTTTGAGAGGAATGACCTTTGCTTTAGGAGCTTTTACACCATCAGTGGTTGTGAAGTCCATTGGTTTAAAATTCTCAAGAATGTCACACTCATCAGACCATGTGGGTTTAAATTGATATTTCTTAATTTCCTCAAAAGTTGAGGATCCCACAGATCTTTCCAGAGTGATTTTGTTACCAAGTTTGTCAGTTATCTTAACTTTTTGGCCATTCTTGTTTGTTGGTGTTATTTCAACTGAACCAGCTTGTTTAGCAGCAGTGTTTTCAATTTCATCATATTTTCTAAAACCTATGCCAAATTTCACATTGCTTTCAAGCTGTTTTTCTAACATGACCTCATAACCTTTGCAAGATTCCACCCATCTTTCACAAGTGATTTGGGTGGATTCCAACTCCTTTTTGCAAACTTGATATTTTTCTATTATAGTTTGAAGTTGGTTCTTGGTTATGCTTTGATCTTCTTTTAGATTGCAGATTTCTTTGTCTTTTTCAGCCAATTTGTTTTTAAGTTCTTTTAAGGATTTTTCAAATTTGACCTCATCATTTAACACTCTATCCCTAAGGTTTTCATTCACCTCTTTGATGTTAGAAAATGCTATAATGCACTTGTCTGAACACAGATTTTCTAGAACCTGAGATGATACCTTAGCTGCAGCCATCATGGCACAGTCACATTGATGATCATTTTCTTCATCAGCTCTTGCTTCTTTCTCACCTTCTTCCTTCTCTTCATTTTCTTCATCTTTAGACCAGGGGTCAGCCAATGGTTCAATCAGGATTTCTGAATTTTCTCCCAGCAGTAGTTCACCAGCAACAGCAGTAACCACTGCTTCAGCAACTTCATCCACTGTTTCAGCACTTGTTTGCCCCTTTTCAGTATCCGGCTCTTCTGGTATTGACTCTAATGCCATAAGACAAAATTCATCATTAGAAGCATCATTAGTAGCATAGAGTGCAAAATTTTCATCCCCTAGCTCTTCAGGTAAGTTGCTCCAGTCAACAAAGCCTTGGGTGAAAAAGCTTTGCTGATCTGGTTGAACCACTGCTGGTGGTGCAGTTTGTTGTGGTGCAACTGGTTGCACTTGAACCTGAGGTACAGGAGCCTGAACATACTGAATTTGAGGGGCAGTGGTTTGAACATAATGCACAGGAACAGGGTTTGCATAATGAGCAGTGTTTACATGGGCAGCAGGGGTATAATGGGAATAGTGCACAGTGCTTTGATTTTGTGGCCTAGGGTTTGAGCTGGGATGAGTAACAATTGGACCAGTGGTTTGACTCCTACATTCCCTAGCAAAGTGTCCTAGCCTATTGCACTTGTAGCACTTGATTTTTGACTTATCCAACCCCACTTTTAAATTCCCATGTAACCCTGGGAATTTTCTTCCTGTCCTTTTGTAAAATTTGCTTGTTCTTACACTAAGCAATGCCAATTGATACAAAATGTCCATTTCTTCAAGGTCAGTTGGATCAAAGTGCTGTAGGTCATTTAGTTCAAAGCTTAAGTTATCTGACATCTGGTTTTCACAATTTGCAGTGAAAGCATAATTTGCAGAGTGAGAATCAGAGTTGTTAAAGTTTCCCCCAGCAGTTATATCAATAAAATGATCATAACTCTAAACCTTACTACTGCTATCAGATTCTTCCTGACCAAAAAGAGCTGTGCTGCCAAATGCATAATCATCAGCAACTTTACCAGACTCTTGCAACTTCTTTTTCTGGTTTAACTCCCTTTCATAGGTCAGGAGTCTACCATGAAGTTGGGTCAGGGTCAGATCTTTGAACTCAGCAGAATTTTTAGTTACAAAAGCAATTGTATCCCATTTTTCAGGTAGTGATCTAAGAAACCTGCTATTTTGTGTTGAATTAGGAAATGTAACTTTAACAAGTCTTAGCTCACTAATGAGACAACTAAATTGCTCAAACTGTTGGGTCAATGATTCACCCTTGATGTGACAAAAGGTTTCATACTGCTGATTCAGAATTTCCCTATTATTTTCAATAACTTCTTCCGTTCCCCCAAACTGTTCCTTTAGTGCATCCCATAGCTCTTTGGCACTGTTACAATGTAACAGCCCAACATAAATTTCATTGGGTAATGCAGATGCAATGATGCTAAATGCCTTGGCATCGAGTTTGAACTTTTGGAAATCAGTTTCAGTATAATTTTCAGGTTTTTTAGGTTCGAACTTCTTTGAATCCTCAGCACTTGGCACCATGGGAACATGTGGTCTAAAAACAATAGGTCTCCAACATCCAGTATTCTGTTGAGAAAGGATGTGACCCATCCTTCTCTCCCAGATGTTGTATTCCTTACGTTTAAGCATGGGTGGTTTAAAAAGTGAGCCGATGTTATTCTTATCATCTTGTGATTGTGACGTCATCCTGGTTGTTTTACAGGCACTGATTAATCAACTTTAATGGTGATTAAACCTTGCTATGTTTTTCAACAAAACGAAAAACTATCAGTATCAACGATTATGAGCTGAACTATTTATGTCAAAATGATTGTTAAATCAAATTTGACTGTCTGAGCTCTAATGCCAATTGTTAGGATCTGAGTTTGGATTGATTATGTTTTGTGTTTGAATTAAGATGAACAATGAACAAGTAATGCAGCGGAATGTAAATGAAAACAAACTTTGCACATAATCAAACAGGAGAAATGCTTTCAACACACATTTACAACAAAGAATCGAATGCTTGAATTTATTACAAGATTCAATTACAATGCATGCATGTAACAAACTCCCCCTCAGCCTGAGCTCACAGTGATTTGTTTGTACAGGAAGAAAGATGGTCAAGAGCTAATAGAACAGTACATGGTACTGTTCTATTTATAGGCACGAACAAACCACTGTGGCATCTTTGCTGATGTCACCATGAAAGTGACATCTAACCTCCTAACAAACTCTAACAACTGATCTATATAAGTACTGCTATGCTAACAACTGTTATACAATACATTACATAAGTAAAACTAAACTACTGCTGAATCCTTCCACTGATGTGAACCCAACAGTACTTGATTTAACCAGCCGTGCTTAACCCATAGCAGTAGATTGAACAACAAGGCTTTAGTCTTTATCAGTCTTTGACTTGATCAGCAGTTGTAGGTCAGCAGTTGTAACGATCAGTGGATTGGAGGTCATCAGATGTTGAAACCACTTTCAAGGGGAGAGACTTGTATACATAACATCTGCTTATTCTGGATCCACTGCCCTGATCCAGTTTTGGCTTTAATTATCTGTTCCTCTGATAGGGTTCAATCCCAACACATGCCCGACCCCTTGACAACATCTTCCCAAGCAAAAACAAGACATCAGAAGGCTGAACATGCCCCATGCTCAATGAACACGGGGGCGTGCCCAAGTGTCTGCAGAAAAGACAAAGCTGTAGAAGATTCTATTTCCCAACACGGGGGCGTGGCCAGCGGACACGGGACCGTGGTCAACGCTATGATTCGCAGAATCTAGGCAAATCTTGATAGTACAGATACGCTTCTGCACACGGGGTCGTGCCCAGCGGACACGGGGGCGTGGTCAACTAATGCAGACAAACTGCAATTAATGAAGAAAGAGAAGATGGGTGGACATGGGGCCGTGCCCAATGGGCACGCGGCCGTGTCCGGGCTTCTGTGCAGGCTATAAATTGGAGTGCTTGGCTCACTTGCAAATCATCCCTTGGCAAACCACCTCTCTCACACTTCACCCACCCACCACCACCACCACCATCACAACCCACATCCACCACCATCATCCATCATCCATCATAGAGTGTGTGTAGTAGTCTCGGGATCCAATATTGATCGTAAGAGTTCTTGACAATCAAAGGCCATGTTTGCCTAAGTCTCTTACATCACTTGGTGAAGACAAGCATTTAGTGTAATACTTTTTATTTTTAATCTTTTCGCACTTTTTATTTGGTTATGTGTTAATGACTTTAATAACTAGTTTCTTATGTTGAAGGTGAAACTTCCTTATCATTTGTCTGTGGTGTCTTGGCGTTATTTTACTGTCTATATAAAATAAAAGATTTACACCATTCATATCTCCACGGTCTATATGGAGATATGTTGGCTACCTGGTCAGGGGTTAAGGGAATGGTTTGGTAAGCGTCTTGCCTTGTTCAAGGTATAGATCCTGCAAGGACTTGGGTCAAGTTTAGTAGGACCTCCTTCAATACCCACTGGTATTGGATGGCGGGGGTCCGAACTCCTTGATCCCCTCATATGTAAGCTACTATTCATACATTAACCCGGCTACTTAGGATTGTATCCCTGCTGACTCGAACTACTTAGCTGAGGGTAACGTCACCTTCAAAAGAGGGGCCTACCACATTACGCATTAATAACTTAATTAATTATCTTTCAATAATCCAACCCTTTAGGATTGTATCCTTGCTGACTCAAACTACTGGGTTGAGGGTAACGTCACCTTCAAAAGAGGGGCCTACTACTATAACTAAGATAATCCCTTAAAAAGTGCAAAAGTGCGAAAATAATCAAAGGTTACACTAAAGGCGAGTCGGATCCAAGTGATTCATCTTGTCTATCTGGTTTTTTTTTGTTTTTTTTCAGCATTTTTAGTTAGTTTTATTTTCTTGTTTAAAAAACTTTTTTTTTTCTAAATTTTGATTTGATTAGACGTTGAGGATAAACCGGTACTAAAAGCTCTTATGTCCTTGGACGACCTCGGTATCTTACCAACGCTATACTACGCTCACGATGGGTGCACTTGCCCATATGTGTGTTTAGTGTTAGTAAATATCGTGTTTTATAAATTTAAAACTTGACTAAAGTGTTAAAAAGGGCTTAAAATATACATTAAAAACTATATAACACTTACGCACATCAAGTTTTTGGCGCCGTTACCAGGGACACAAGGATTTTAAGAAAGTTAGGAATCAACGGCCTAATCGTTTTTTTCTTATTTTTCTGTTTATTTAGGATTTTTCTTAATTTTTTAGCTTCCGCAGAACTCAGTACAGGCCGTGCCCGCTGAACACGCCCCGTGCCCAGTCTTTGGTACTGGCAATCCTATTTTAAGTCAGACAGTAGCTGAACACGGGGCCGTGCCCAAATCAACACGCCCCGTGCCCAAGTATCAGGTACTGAAAACAGAACCGTAAGATCCCGACGGTTGGTAATTTCTGACACAACCATGAGTGATACTGATAATTTTTACTTCCGGCCCTCTTATGGTACGTGGTGTCAAATATGTGGTGGCAATCATGAAGATTTAAAATGCTATTTTTTGAATTACAAGCCCCACTATATAGACCCATTTTTTTCCTATAGCCATAAGAGGAGCGAAAGTAAAAATAATCCCTATCTCTCTCTCGAATGCTCTCAATCGACCCTTCTAGGAGAAATGCTTCTCGATGAATTATTTCAAATGGAAGATCTCATTCTTAATTGGGTAAAAGAACTTGAGATGGATATCATTAATTCACCTCAAGACGATATCCAAGAAAAATTATTGAGATCGCATTCGGGTAAAAACAACTTCATTGTTCCCGATACCACCTCTAACTCTCGTGAAGACTTGAACGATAGTCGTCCCTGTGTCGATTGTGCTGTGAAGGACTCCCCATCGACTTCCTTCGATGCATATAGATAGACCTGAGCGATTCGGCATACACCATCTTTAACGAGAGCCTGGGAAAGGGTTGGACTTGTCCACCTATATTTAGCATAGGAATCACCCTTACCGATAACCTCTTGCGTTCTCGTCTAAATCTAGAGCAATTAAGGTATCTCAGGCACTTCGGTGTTGTTCCGTCCTGTAAGGAACCACCCGATCTGGATAAATTCCTTAAAAATAGATGAAACTTCATAAACAGCCTCTAGGCACGGGGCCGTGTCCAGGTCAGCACGCCCCCGTGTCCACCAAAAGATTCCCGTCTGACTTTTGTTCAGAATACGGACAAAATGTGTCAGGATCTTGTCTGCACACGGGGCCGTGTCCAGCCGACACGGGGCCGTGTGCAGCGTGCTGTCGTTTTCTATAAATGCAGCCAAGATTCATGCACATTTGGACCACTCCAAAGACAAAGATCTGGTGGGATCTTCACACATACCATCGTAGGTATATTCTAAAGAAGGTTCTCAACAACCATCTTATCTTTTCTACTTTTGTCTATTGCCTTCTTCTTCAATTTTTCCCCCAACACCTCCATTAGAGCTTGAAATCACCATGGTTCCAAGCTTTATTGATGTTTGTTAGGTTTTTATTCAAGGAATCTTGTTAAAAATAAAGTTTTACAACATTGTTTTAAATTATTTCTGCTTAAAAATGCTTTAAAGATCAGAAAAATAATTTGAAACTCCAAGATTCCTTGTTCCAAAAATCCGCAGACAGGTGAACACGGGGCCGTGCTCAATGAGCACGGGGCCGTGTCCGAGGTACTGGTCTAATAAAATTGAACTCTTTTCGGTCTGTTTTCTCATAATGGTGAGCAGAATTAGCGGAACATCTTCATTGTACTCCAGGAACAACCGACAAGGGAGAAGGTCATCAACGGTAGAAGTCTCTCTTGTAAACTACGTTTACGCTTTAAAAGAGGCCATTGATGAGATGACGAGAGTAGAAGAAGCATTGGTCGACTGTATCAATCACTTAACGGTGGGACTAGAGGGATGTCTTCGAGAGGTCAATCTTTTGCACCAAAGATTGAACATTCTCGCTTCTCATCCTTTGGTACCAATCATCACCCAAAGGGCATGGAACGTGGTACCAAAAGTCATCATACCGGCCGAGTGGTACACCATACACCCGGAGCCCCCTCGAGACATATTACAAGGGGTTCCGGTTGGTGTCACTTCCCCTCCACAAGATGTTGAGGAAAATGAGCCTGCATTCTTCCTCCCAAGAGAGATAGAAGAATGGTTTTAACAACGTCTAGGGAACACCACTCGGTTCGGAGTTCTACGAAGCCTTTAGATACCGGAAAGCTATTTCCGGAATCTTGATTCCTATTATAAAAGTAGAGCTCCTTAGGATGATTTTATGTATCACTTGACCTATTTTAGCACTTTTAGTTTTTAATTTTCTGCTTTGTTTTTAATTTTCTAGGACCCTATGTAATTTCTTATTTTTAAATGAAATGATGGTTTTAAAAATTGTTTGGTGTTTGGATGATGATGTAATGGGTAAAACACACTTGGGATGGTGAAGGATACTAAGGGAAACTTGAACCAACACCCCATGCACAAAAACAGAGCCTCCCGACAATTTTTCTTCATTACAACAAGTTCGGAACGGGCCGTGTCCAGCCAACACGACCCCGTGTTGAAAGGTCTGCAGAAAAACGCCTAGTTCAGGTAACTGGACACGGGGTGTGTTCGCTGAACACGCCCCCGTGCCCAGGATTCTGTTACTTTCTGATAATTTTTGTTACTGGCAACCTGAACACGGGGCCGTGCCCGGACACCACGGGCCCGTGTCCAGATGTCCAGTAACATAAAATTTTGTTTTTAACACACATTTTACGCATTCAATCAACCTAAAAACTTATTTTGGGACACATTGAGGACAATGTGTAATTTAAGTGGGGGGGGGGGGATGCTAAAACCTTGAATTTTGCAAGTCTTAATTACAAGCCTTACACAAAACTCTATTGGAACCGCTAAACACCCCAAATTTCTTTCAAAATTTTTCATTTTTTTACTTATCTTGGTTTAATCCGGGAATTACAAGTTCTAAAAAAAGGTTATATTTTTATAAATTTACAACCGATAGCGTCGTGATAAAAAGAACCAACATAAGAAAATTATGAAACGGCATGACAAATCTAGTTAAAATTTGATTATATATACTTGATCACATAAAAACTCATTCCCACAAAAAGTGAGTTTTGAGCCTTTATTGAGCATACAAATACACATCTTTAAACTAAATGCTCATTTTTTGTTTCTTGTGTGAATAGCTGCTTGGTTTCTTACGACTCTAGAACTTGCCATGACGATACATTCCCGGTCCTTACCAACTTAAACCCAAGTAAGTAAATGATGGAGGCATTAGGACTAACCCTTTTTCTTTCAACACCATTATTTTTCTTTTTTTTTACCACCTACCCAAAATCCCCCTAGTTAACCCCTTTGAGCCTAAACACTTTCATTTCTAAACCCAAAACAAACACCCTTTTACCCACCAAAACCTTTTTCATTTTAAACCCTTTATTTTAGTAACAAAGCTCGGTTTTCTTGTGACTTCCTTATAAAAAAAAATTATAGAGATGAAAAGAAAAATGAAGTTAGCAATAAACAAACAAGCTCATCAAAAGAAAAGCTTGTTTGAAAAAAAATGCTTCATTAGAATAAAAATTCACAAAAACAAAATGTTTTACGAAAACCGACGCTTTTTACGCCTTTTCGCCCTTTTCTACTAACCGCTAACCCAAAACCACGTACCTTTAACCCAAGCCTAACCCTTCCCCAAAAGTCCTCTTGATACTTACAAAGGTTTATAGTTAAATAGAAGGAGGATTGATTGTTTGGCAAACATATGGTAGAAGTAAGTTCCATGCCGCTCTCGAGTGTTTCACAAAAATACATCTTCGGCCGAGTGTTAAGTGATCTCCCGTGAGGTATGTGAACTTGTATATAAATAGAATTTTAAAGAGGCATGTTATGCCCAAATGAGACTTTCTAGTCTCTACTCGCATGATTCGTTTACAAGCAACATTTTGACCCGTTTGACTATTTAGTGAAGACCATCACCTTATTAACATACCAAACTAAACTTCAAATCTTTATCTT
Organism: Helianthus tuberosus; assembly: GCA_030545235.1. NCBI lineage: Eukaryota > Viridiplantae > Streptophyta > Magnoliopsida > Asterales > Asteraceae > Helianthus > Helianthus tuberosus. The sequence goes on along the minus strand of CM060411.1, from coordinate 40,376,060 downwards.
GACCTGTTTGATGATCTAGCGAACTTCGCCACTTTAACGATGCATCAAACGCATCTATTTCAATCCATCATCATTTATACACTAAAACCAAACATTATTGCATAATATAACGAGACTAAAGTCACGTACCTTTAGAGCACGCCTTTTCCGCGAGTATCACCTCCGGCGTGTCCACTTGACGTTCCGGATTCCTTGCCTAAAGAGTTCATTTCATAACAAGATTAGAACCCTTTCATAAGCTTTAACGCATTAATTCATAACATATGCAAATCTGCGTTTTTAGCAGTCTTTAACATTTTAACCCTCATTTAGGCGTTTTATCAAACACCTTGCGGGTCAGATTTCTACATGATCTAAACCAAGTTCATAACTTGAAATTATCACTCAAATTAACTACAATTAGACTATATACACATATTTTAACATCAACATTTTCAGAGATTATCTCAAAATTTCAGTTTTCACTAGAACAAGAGTCTTAATCCTAGTGTTTATCAAGTTCTACTAACTTACTAATCACCCACTATAGTGATTTTGATCCTTACAACTAACATGCAAGATTTTTGACAAGAAATCATCTAGGGTTTGTCCCTAAACTTTATATCACTTCCAATTTCATGTTTACAACACATAATTAAGCTCTACACTCGATTTCAATCACATGCATGAACTTTGAATCGGATGAAAACGACCTAATTCAACATACCTTATGACCCCCTTGACGAGGTGATCACGATTCTATGTTTAGATTCCGATTTCAACTGAATTTTGGCCTTCAATTTGAGAGTTTAGTAGATATTTAGGTTTTGGAAGTGTGGGTGTCGCCCCCTTCCTTCTGTTGATCGACCAGACCTCATTTGAGGTGTTTGGTTTGTTTTATTTTACTAATATTAGTATTTTAAGTTTCAATTTTAATAACTCAAGTCCCTCCACTCTTATTTAGTTTATATCCTTGGCCTTTTAACTCATTCAAGTGTTACTACAAGACTCATAACTAACTAGGTTATTTATCCTAGTTAGTTTATTCTTGTTTATTATACACTTTATAATTCTAGTATAAAGTTTTGAAATTTCGGGTTGTTACACTTTGAATGATTGTGAAACAAATTTCACAACATTTTGCTCCGCACAACCGCTGATGTCAACAACATCGTCCTTCTCATCGAGCCATGTCATGCAATCGATGGCCCCTTCTTCTCCTGTAAAGTCTCTGGGCTTGCAGGAGACAAAATATTTATATGTGTAGGTCTTAACTGGTGCCTCTTGGTGAAGCACGACCTGAATAGGCAGAACACTCCTTCGATGTGACGAGTTATGAACATCGTCTTCCTCTGACTCATGTGATTTAGGAGGGGGCTTAATACGAGCCACAGATAGAGTCGTAGAGTGGTTATCATTTGATTCATTATACTGACTGTCAAGAGCTTGAGTAACAGCACTATCTATTAGTGCCTGCAGTTCCGCTTCAGTCATGCTAATTCTGGTAGTATCATTGTTCTTCTTCGGGTGGCTGTTGGCCTCCTCTGATCCAGTCATGTAGCTTGATTGCTACATAAACATTGACAATGATTTATTCAGAGGTTATTATAGCATCCTCATTTTTGACGATTCATCAACCATGGTAATATAAACCATATTGGTTAATTTGTTAGTTATATTTAATTAGTATTTTTCATTATAATTTATCCTAGTTATAAAACATTAAGGATATTAAAGTTGCGCGAAAGGCCTAGTCACAAGGACAATTTTAAATTTATAAGCCAAGATTTCAGAGAATCGAGGCATTAAGGTTTGAATCAAAGTTCATTACCTTTACTTGACAGGGAGTTATAGGCTACCACTGTCTTTAGTCTCAAAGGACATTAAATATAGCCCGTAGGCATTTCACCCTTAATGGATGATTATATAGATAAGAAGGAAATTGGAACAATTCAATTTTAAAGATGACTTAGGTGATTTTATCGAACCACACTTTGCCATAAATGTTAACGTGTTTACAAGTGTCAACAAGGATTTGAATCTTTTGAATAGGTTCTACCATCTTGGCCTTGTCTTGAAATGACATATAGGCTAGGTTTTACCTTTAAGATTCCTTTTTAAAAAAAATAACGCAGAACAATCCTAAATTGAGATGTTAATAAGGATCTGAATCTAATTGAGGAATTACCATCTTGGCCCTGTCTTAAAATGACACATGGGCTAGGCCTTGTCCCTTTTTAGATTTTTTTCCATTGTATTATAATGGTAGATCTTTTAGAAGGAATGTTATTTTAATTTATTTCATATACTCCATTCATATACAATGCTATAGAAAAGAGGTACAGAATTGCCCTAAATGGGACTTGAAAAGAATAATGTTGTCCTCTTAGGGACTGAAAGATATGTATGTCCTTTTAAGGACTATTAAGGAAACGATCTTCAGCAAAAGAGTCTCTTCTTCATTTTATTTCTGAATGCTTTCTCCTTGGTTGCACGTTTCATCCTAGCCGCGGTACGAAGCTCAGTATATCAAGGCTCCGGGTGTGGAGAATTCCTATTACAGCTTCTTCGCTTGGCGACGTATCCAATATATATAAAGAAAATTGGAAGCAAAATTTCCAGAATAGGATTTAGAATATTCCTATGTTAAGTCTAGACTCAGAAGGTGAAGGAATGTGCTAATGTGTCATTGAGATTAAACACAAAAGACTAGTGTTTAATTCACTCAATGTTGGCTCTGATACCAACCTGTCACACCCCAAATTCCACGTGTCACCGGTGGGCCCGGTGGGGAGTATCGTGACGTAGTTGATATCATCATAGTCAAACAACACAATATATAAATGCACAGCGGAAGCAAAAGATAATTATATTACAACCGAATGAGAATATCAAAGTATTACAAACGGTATGTAAAGGATCCACAGGCGGATCAAATAAAAGAAAACTGTTCAACAGACTTTAGGCATCTAGAACTTGCTAGATTCCCTATTGACGCCCTGAGCTCCCAGCCAATTACGTACAGTACCTGCCACTTAACATTTTTGGAAAATACGTCAGTTTACACTGGTAAATACAATTAACTGACTCATTTTGGAAAAAGAGTTTGAAAATTGATTTGAATGCACGAGGCACAAAATATCTTTTATAACTTGGGACAATTTTATTAATAAAAATCTTGTATCCGATTTACATGGTTGTCCAACATTTAGGGCCGGTGATTATACAATACAAGCCAGTCAAGATTAATCGACACACCATAAATATAACTCACAAGAAGACATCCTTACGAGTGAGTATATCTTTTACATACGCAACAGGAGGTGTTATGCCTACACCTTGTGCTTAAGTTATGGCCATTCACTTTTTAAATGAGCCAAGGATATCCAGGACACGGTCATTAACCCCAAATGTTATTTGTTATCAATCAATACAGATTAAAACGAGGTTATGCAATTTAATCATCTCCGATTAAAAGGTTTCTACACCCGACCAAGCGGTATTTTTATAATACCGTATCCCAAGCCCGTATAAGGGAAAATAAGTTAAAAGTATTTACCTGAGCTAAATATAAATTCAATCCCAGCCGTATATCAAATCAGCAAGTACAGATAGCTTTTACTGGGGCTCTTAATCTGGAACGAAGGTTTTTAATAACCTATTAGATTCCTAACAGGTCTTTAATTAAGCCTATGCTTAGACCGGTTAGTTTTAAAGAAAGGTTTACGGTTCAAAACGCATGATTAAGCGAAGACCGGAATAGAATGTGATTTTGACCCGACAAGTTTGGAGACTTGTATAATATGGGTACACTAAACACATTCTGGATTTTGAGGCAAAAATTATAAGGTCTGACCCGTTTCGGCTAATTTATGCAAACTAGTTACATAAGCCGATCCGAAAGCGAAAAGTGCGTAACGGGTAACCAAATGAGTCATGAACATGTTTCCTAAGTTAATATGCCTTAAATATGTTGTGATATCAGTAGGATACCTTCCAATATGCCCAAAACGAATTTAAAACCAATTTTATGCCCCGTAGGGGTATTTTGGTCATTTTAAAGGTTATAAGAGAGGTTAAATATTAATCTGAGGTTTAGGTCTGAAATAATCAGTAAAAATACTTAATTTAATAAGTTATAACAGTAGGGTATAGCATATATGTGAAATTTACTATTTATAACCAAACTATGCACCGTAGGGGCATTTTGGTAATTTCACATAAGCTTTAAAGGTCGAAATTAGAGAATCTGAGTTTAAAACTTTTCTTTACTGTTAAAATATATAAATTTACTTAGAACATCAGTAGGTCTTAAGTTTCATATGCCAAAAATAGTTTTAACTCATACTATACGCTTAAAACGCGTAAAAGTCAGTTTTAAGCGATTTTCGGGTTTAATAATGAAAGCTGATAATTTTATTATTCCAGAAGGCTCAAAATATTTTATTTATCATATAGATCAGTAGAAAAAGGTTTGGTACCAAAATGATTTGTGAAACTCATTTTATAGGCCAAAAGGGCAAAACCGACAATTACCGAATTAAGCTTAGAACCCTATGTTATGCTCAGCCTAAAAATAAATAAAAATCTTCAAAAATCTCAAAATATTATTTTATATCATTAGGTAAAAAGTTTGGTAACAAAAATTGGGTTTTGATAGGATATACGCCAATTATGCCGTTTAATTAATAAAAAGCTTTTCATTTACGCTAATGAGCATTACTCCTAATCTAGACCTCAAACTGATGTCAAATTTTAGGGACAAGTTTATAAATCAGTAATGAAGGTTTCTATCCTCTCACATTTTCAAAAATTTCGTTTTAAGGTTAAAAGGGCATAATAGTCAACATTTAGGCATTTAACGGAAACATGCATGAACTAGGATTTCTATGGAACCAAGTTGTATAACCTTGGAGGGTTATACTAACTTATAATATGGTCCTAATGGAATCCTAAGGCATTTCTAAACTAAGCTAAATCGGGTCAGAACTGAAAGTCAAAGCAAAAGTCAACTTTTGCGACTTTCGGTTCCGAACCGAGCCTATACTTAGAATTGTCGGGTTGAACATGCTTAGACATGTTCAACTAATATTTACCAAGTTATTAATGTGGGAAAACTGATTTTATGACTTTTAATTTATTAGTTATGCATTTTATTTAAAACTAACCCGTTTGACTTTCATTTGACACGACAATTTAACTAAGTAATCGTGGTAATTAGGAGGCGCCCTTTTGAGGGTTAATTACCTACCTAATTACGGTCACGTAGCCATGTTCGTTGCGAACCATGGCTTAGCCGTTTAAAAGTCAAAGCGTTTATCGAAACGCTTGACTTTTCGGCTTTAACCGCTAAATAATTAAACTAAACACGAAAGGGGACTTACAAAGGGTCCAAGGGACTCGAGGAGGTTCTCAAAAAGGTTCAAGATCCTCACAACTCAGAGAATAGATCAGATTAGAAGGAGATGTGCAAATGAGAGCCAAAAATTCAATGGGTATATATAGGTTTTTGAGGACCGTTAGGATCGTTTCTTGATAAACGTGATCAAATCTGGACCGTACACCTTTACCCCTTGTTTTAGCAATCTATGGGCTGCCCAAGGACTGAAGAAAACCATTTTCAATTGACTAAAACAGCTGTAACAGCTGGAAATCAAGTTTCTGAAATGGCAGTTTTGGTCCCTGCATGCTTCTAGCCCCTTTCTGATGCGTTTGAGGCCCGTTAAACCATTTTTAAGGCTCTACAATGATGTTTAAACATAGGGGACATGAAACATGCTCAAAAATATGTCGGATGTCGGTCCGTTTGGCCGTATGGTCACGTTGTTCGTCTAATTACGACGAAACACGAACGGACACGAAAAACGATCCAAATTACGCGACGAATGGAATTTTATCAAGGCGATCACTAAAATAAAATATTTTAGTGCTGACATAAATTTTTGGGTGTCCGGGGATATACAGAATGCGAGATATGGGCAAAAGTGCAAACTTGTGCACTTTTTGACACTTTTAGTCCCTGCATGACATAAAAGTTTATTTTTGCGCACCAAACACCTCTAAACCTATATCTAAGCTATATAAAGGATAAATAGGGTATGTTTAACTTATGTACATATTCCGGAAGGTCCGTTACCATACGATTCGACCTCCTTTTACAGTTTGACGTAATTAGTCCCTTAATTGCGCTAAGTAGCGCGAAATGCCGTTTAATGATATCTAAGCCTTCCATGGCCTATAATAATCATTCCCAAGCATATATTTAAATATTACTATGCTCCCGTTTGCTTAAATGGTCACCGAATGGCGTAGATTCAAAAGTTGACGCTTTAGGTCCCTCTATTGCGCAAACTTGCGCATTTCATCATTTAATAGTATCGAAGCCTCATCTAATCCATATTAGGCATTCTTTATAGTATTATTAAACATCACGATGCTTCAGATTCGCTAAAAGGTCATTCAGAGGTATAATTAAACATATTGACACTTTTAGCCCCTCTAACTTGCAAAGTTGCGCGTAACTTTACTTATAGGCATAAAAACCTTAGACGGCCATTATTTGGCATTCCAGAGAGTATAATTAAATATCATGAAGCTCTGGGTTTGTTAAAAGGTCACTCAGAGGTTAGAATTGACATGTTGACGCTTTTAACCCTTTATTACGCAAACCTTCAATTAATTACGCAAACGGCTACACTTAACCATCAAATGGCACATTTGTGAATATAAACATCGTAAGAGGTTATTTAGAAACTTATTTTAAGTATGTTAATACTTCCAGTTCTTTCATAATCAATGTTTTTGATTTTTTGAAAAATTAGTCCCTTAAATTCAAGGTTTGACTTTATTAGGGTTTATTACACGTGTTAATACTTCATTGGACGTGATTTTACGAGGTGTTACATCCTCACCCCCTTAAAAGAAATCTCGACCTTGAGATTTGCTAAAATAATGGAAGTACTTTCTGACGTATCATGGACTTAACTTTCATAGTATATTTGGGCCTCTAAGGGTATCCCAGTTGACCTATACTATAGGTACATACTCTTTCTTGGAGCTTCTTAACCTGTCGATTCTTAGTCTATACAGGTTTCTCATCCAACCATAAAGTTTCATTAATCTGCCTATCATTATGATAATGGGTTTCAACTTATTGGTGAAACATACCCTTAAATCATCAGTGTGGGTTGCCTCGTGAGCTCCACTAAGCTCCTTATATAGGTTTTAGCTTATAGGCTATTTGACCTTTGTTGAATTTGATTTCCTGAATGTTCTTATATATCCAGGGTTTAACTTACCCTGATAAATTTAAAATTTAGCACACCCTCCTTAGGGCGATACCTTCGATTGAACCTTATTCCTTATTAAGGACTTAAGAAGGTTGTGACTTTTATCCATACTCAATTTTTCTGCCGACTACTGGCAACTTTAAGATGATTGTGAATTCGAATGATCTTATTTGTTTTTTTCCAATGCAACTTTCTGACCCTGATAATTGGACTTACCAATCTATTGTTCTAACAATAGATGTTTAACATTCCATCTATACAAGGTCCCCAAAGGAGCAACCTTGATACTTATATAACAACTGTTATAGGAAAGCTTATTTAAGGTGAGATGGTTATTCCAACCACTGCTTAAAATCAATCTTAAGGAATAGCTAATTCTTACAGCTAGTCGAATAAATCGACGATCCTGGGCAGCTAACGGCGATTCTTAATTGTTGCCTAAATAGGGTTGCGGTAATCAATGCATAAGCAGAATGAACCGTCTTTCTTATTTAACAATATCAAACTCTCAGAATATTAGGTTAGGCTATAAAACCTTTATTTTAAAACTCACTTAATCAGGGTTCCGATTCTTCCAATGATGGTACTAGTCATCATGGAGATTTCACAATAATGCAGCCCTAAGCGGGATGTTAATCTTAACTCTACTTGCCTCTAAGGAGGTAAGCAGGGTAATCTTTGAAGAGATAATCAAGTCACACGGAGATTTCAGAGATTTTCCAAATCTCATGCTCCAGTTCATCCATCACTGCTTGTGTCAGATAAGGGACACATTTATGTCACGAGTTCACGAACTCCTTAATCGGAGACATTTATTTGGACAATTCCATTCTGGATATCTTCTTTGAATACCATTAGTTGACTTTAGTACCATATGACTATTGGAATATCCTTGCAGTTCCATGCATTAAACTTCCATACTGATCAGGCATGGAAGCAATCTATGGGACTTATTAAGATACACCAGCCCTCATATGGCGCTTTTGTCATACCATTTGGTATTCTTAATCGATAGAGATCAAGAGATATCAACTACATATTCTGACGTACTTCATCTAGAGAGAGGATACTTCTAGAATTCTTACGGTTGGAGGTTTCTGATAGGAACAAAAGAAATGGTTCCTATGATTTTGTCTGTAAGTTTTACCTTACGCTTAATATCTAGGGTTCTTATGGAAGATTTTAAAAGTTTGCTATACTTATAGTTTATGAAGGATTTGGAGCAAGCAGTATTCGGCTCTTTGAACTTTTTCACAGCCTTCTTCACAGCTTTTCCAACAGCTGCGTCTATCATAGTTTGAAGAACATCTTTGGAATTTCTAAGGTTTACAATTGTAGCATCACTAGCATGCATCGCATCATCAATGGCGTGATTGACTGATGTCTTATCCGAGTTTGTCATACTCAAGATTTGGTTCCTATCACTAAATGAATCAATTTCTTAGTTGCAATCCAACAACTGCTATTCATCACCCTGATGGCCTTAACATATACTAACCATGGTATCATTAAACCATACAGGCCAATATAGTACTAACATTCTTAAGGAACGTTATTTTAAAAAATATCAATATTACTTAGCCTAGGTCTCAAAAGACCTTCAATGGCATTTAAGGTTTGGACCTAGTCCATCACCTTTTTGACAGGGGATCAAAATGTCACATCTGTCTTTTTTATATTGATGAATTTAGATAGCTTGAAAGCTTGCCATAAGGATATCAGAAAAGAGTGATTCCTAATAGATATAAAATATCTATCTAAGATTTGTTGGAGCATTCTCTAAAGTATCATCGGCCAATTTCTACCTCGCGTTATATGACCGGAGTCCTAATCAAGCGGAGACAACAATTTACAATATTTATTGCTCATAATAGACTTATATGTGCCATCATCAAATAAATTTATGCATAAACTTCTTGATAAGGAAGGGTACCTGCTATAGTGTCATCATTCTGCTCCATCTTCTGAGCGTTCCTCTGGAAGACTCATGAGTTTGTCTTCCTGGCCTCTCCATGCTTCTTTACAAGTTTTGGGCAGTTGGTTTTGATGTGCCCTTCTTCGTTACAATTGTAACATGTCGCGTTCTTCAACTCCTTGCAATCTAAAGTCTTGTGACCCTTGGTCTTGCAAATTCCACACAATTTAGCGCATGGGTCGATTGTACATTTCCCCGAATGTTGCTTTCTACAGTTACTGCATTTGGGTCTGTTATTAGACTGACTCGAGTTTTTCCTAAACTCGGAATCTTTCTTGTTCCTTAAACTTCCCTTTTTCTTCTTGTCAGATCGATGAGAGTTCTCCTCCTCTCTTTCTCTTTTTCCCTCACCAAAAGCCTTAACAGACTTATTTCTGATTGCATCTAAGGTGAGAGATAAGGATAAGTCCACCGCGGACCTATATGTGGTTGGCCTAGATGCTTTAACATTTCCCTTTATCTCGGGTGCTAGGCCTCCAATAAAACGCGCTATGCGTTTAGGTTCAGGGGTGACTAAATAAGGAACTAGGCGGGACATAGTGTTAAAACTTGTCACGTATGCCTGGCAATCTAAATCCTTCATGACTAGAGTCAAGAATTCTGATTCTATCTCTTCTACCTCATGCTGAGGGCAATAATTTTCCTTGACTAATGCAACAAATTGATCCCAAGATAAGTTGTAGAGTAGAACCTTTCCCGTGGCTTGGAGCAATGATCTCCACCATGCCAACGCTTCTCCTTTGTGTAACACCCTTAATATTTGAACGGAATATAACTAATAATTATATTCATTATAATACAAATCAGAGTTTACAAAAACTTTTTCATGTTTAAAGACCATACATACTTGTAGTAATACCAAAACATTGTACGATAGTGCATAATAAGTTTAAAGTTAACCCCTGCTAGTAAACTAACCACTAGTTTAAGGGATTCAAAACATGATTAACAAAAGCATTTACAACATAATTAAGTCTAGACAAGATTAATATTAGTGCGGAAGCTTCAAAATGTGTGTTCGGTTCTTGACAATGTACTTGATCATCATCCGAGAGGACTTCATCCATACCTAGGGTCAAATGCTAAAAACATTAGTTTTGACTTTAGTACGTTACATATAAACGAATTCTGATATTGAAAAATAACAAATAAAATATGAAATTTCTGGGTTCCACCGTAACTTACGGTGTATACCGTAAGTTACGGTAGACCCTGAACACTTCTGGTCTGCCGTAACTTAGGACATTTCCACCGTAACCTTTTGATGTCCACCGTAAATTACGGTGGAACCGTAATTTACGGTGGGTTCTGCATCTCTATCCTTTTACTATTTTTCAACTTTAAAGAATCATAACTTCTTACTCTTTAGTCCGATTTAACCGGTTCTTTTTTCCTATGAGTCCGAAATAAAATTTCGGATCTAACCATATAAATTTCACATCTCGGAAACCAAGATACCGGTGTTCGACTCACAATTTCCTTATTTCAATTATTCGACCTATTAGCAAAAGTGCATAATTCCATATTTCAATCCTAAGGACACTTTAGACATAGTTACCTAATTCCGCGGGTTTATAACCTTGGAGTATTCGCGCCATACCATGGCTTCGCGTTCTCTCAAAACTAAATACTTGTTTTCTCGGAATTTAAACATTCCGTTTCAAACGACACATTCTATTAACTTCTATTGTTTGACCCGATATCCCGGGTTTGTAAACTTAAAATATCGTGACCAATTTATTGGTGTAGTACCGTCCATCACCTTGCGAGATATGAGACTTTCTAGTCTCTACTCTCGTGATTCGTTTACAAGCAACATTTTGACCCGTTTGACTATTTAGTGAAGACCATCACCTTATTAACATACCAAACTAAACTTCAAATCTTTATCTTGACCCGTTTGATGATCTAGCGAACTTCACCACTTTAACGGTGCATCAAACGCATCTATTTCAATCCGTCATCATTTATACACTAAAACCAAACATTATTGCATAATATAACGAGACTAAAGTCACGTACCTTTAGAGCACGCCTTTTCCGCGAGTATCACCTCCGGCGTGTCCACTTGACGTTCCGGATTCCTTGCCTAAAGAGTTCATTTCATAACAAGATTAGAACCCTTTCATAAGCTTTAACGCATTAATTCATAACATATGCAAATCTGCGTTTTTAGCAGTCTTTAACATTTTAACCCTCATTTAGGCGTTTTATCAAACACCTTGCGGGTCAGATTTCTACATGATCTAAACCAAGTTCATAACTTATGACCCCCTTGACGAGGTGATCACGATTCTATGTTTAGATTCCGATTTCAACTGAATTTTGGCCTTCAATTTGAGAGTTTAGTAGATATTTAGGTTTTGGAAGTGTGGGTGTTGCCCCCTTCCTTCTGTTGATCGAGCAGACCTCATTTGAGGTGTTTGGTTTGTTTTATTTTACTAATATTAGTATTTTAAGTTTCAATTTTAACAACTCAAGTCCCTCCACTCTTATTTAGTTTATATCCTTGGCCTTTTAACTCATTCAAGTGTTACTACAAGACTCATAACTAACTAGGTTATTTATCCTAGTTAGTTTATTCTTGTTTATTATACACTTTATAATTCTAGTATAAAGTTTTGAAATTTCGGGTTGTTACACTTTGAATGATTGTGAAACAAATTTCACAACATTTTGCTCCGCACAACCGCTGATGTCAACAACATCGTCCTTCTCATCGAGCCATGTCATGCAATCGATGGCCCCTTCTTCTCCTGTAAAGTCTCTGGGCTTGCAGGAGACAAAATATTTATATGTGTAGGTCTTAACTGGTGCCTCTTGGTGAAGCACGACCTGAATAGGCGGAACACTCCTTCGATGTGACGAGTTATGAACATCGTCTTCCTCTGACTCATGTGATTTAGGAGGGGGCTTAATACGAGCCACAGATAGAGTAGTAGAGTGGTTATTTATCCTAGTTAGTTTATTCTTGTTTATTATACACTTTATAATTCTAGTATAAAGTTTTGAAATTTCAGGATGTTACAAGTCCACCCCCCTTAAAAAGGGTTTCGTCCCCGAAACCGTAATACGTACCAAATAATTTAGGGTAGAGCCGTTGCATCTCTTCTTCGGACTCCCATGTGGTATCCGCACCCTTCCTGTGTTCCCATTTAACCTTCACTTGGTTAATTACCTTGTTCCTCAATCTTTTCTCCTTACGATCTAATATCGCAATCGGCTTAACTGCATAGTTTAGACTGTTATCCACCTCGATATCATCATATTGAATGCGAGCGGTTTCATCTGCTAAACATTTTCGGAGATGTGACACGTGGAATGTGCTATGAATCCCACTCAACTCATCGGGTAGTTCAAGATGATATGCTACCTTACCAACCCGTTCAGTGATTCTGAATGGCCCAATGAACCTCGGACTCAACTTTCCTCTTTTTCTGAACCGTATAATTCCTTTCCATGGCGACACTTTCAGCATTACTTTATCGCCCACTTGAAACTCAATTAGCCTATTTTGTTTATCCGCATACGACTTTTGTCGATCCTGAGCTGCTTTTAGGTGAGTTCGGACCATGTCGATTTTCTCATTCGTAGCTCGAATTATATCAGTAGGCGCTAGACCTCGTGGTCCCACTTCTCCCCAACATACCGGGGTTCGACACTTTCTACCATATAACATCTCATACGGGGCCATTTTAATGCTCGATTCATAGCTATTGTTATATGAAAATTCGACCAAGGGTAGATGGACATCCCAACTACCCCCGAAGTCGATGATGCAAGCCCGCAACATATCTTCCAACGTTTGTATCGTTCTCTCACTTTGCCCATCAGTTTGCGGATGATAAGCAGTGCTAATGAACAGTTTAGTTCCCATTTGTTCTTGGAATTCGCGCCAGAATTTAGAGGTAAACCGAGTATCTCTGTCTGACACAATGGATATCGGCACTCCGTGACGTGCTATGATCTCATTGGTGTACACTTCCGACATCTTCTCGGATGTATAAGTCTCACGAATCGGAATGAAGTGAGCACTTTTTGTCAATCTATCCACGACTACCCATATAGCATCAAATCCGCGATTGGTTTTGGGCAATTTGGTTAACAAATCCATCATGATTTGTTCCCATTTCCAAACTGGGATATCCAGCGGTTGCAACTTACCATATGGCTTTTGGTGCTCCGCTTTGACTTGTAAACAAGTCAGACACTTCTCCACATATTTCACAATATCTCTTTTCATTCCGGGCCACCAATAGTTTTGTTTTAAGTCATTATACATTTTGGTCGACCCCGGATGAATTGAATAATGAGATTTATGGGCCTCGTCGAGTAGACGCACCTTGGCCCCACACGTATTTGGAACCCAAATTCTCCCAAATCGAGTTTTCAATCCTTGGTTATTATCCTCCAGGTCTTTTAGCTGCCCAACTATCCTTTCCTTCTTCACATTTTCTTCCTTGATTGCTTCAATTTGAGATTTTCGGATTTGTTCAAGCAAACCCGATGTCACAATTATGCATCGATCGTACTCGAATAGGCATATAATCTGTCTTTCGGCTCAACGCGTCTGCCACTACGTTAGCCTTCCCGGGGTGGTAATGTATTTCACAATCAAAGTCTTTGACAGTTTCTAACCACCGCCTCTGCCTCATGTTTAATTCCTTCTGATCGAAGAAATACTTTAAGCTTTTATGGTCGGTAAAGATAGTGCACTTCACCCCATACAAATAATGCCTCCATATTTTCAGGGCGAATACCACTGCTGCCAACTCGAGGTAATGGGTAGGATATCTCTTCTTATGAGTCTTTAGCTGTCTCGAGGCATAGGCTATAACCTTGCCCTGCTGCATCAAAACACAGCCAAGTCCCGAATGCGATGCATCCGAGTAAACTACCATATCCTCCGTTCCGTCCGGTAATGTCAATACCGGTGCATGGGTCAATTTTTCCTTGAGCGTTTGGAACGCCCTTTCTTGATCCTCGGCCCAAATAAACTTTTCATCCTTACGGGTTAGTTTGGTCAATGGCGTAGCAATTTTGGAGAAATCTTGTATGAATCTCCGATAATAACCCGCAAGCCCCAAGAAACTTCTGATTTCCGAAGGATTCTTCGGTGGGGTCCATCTCGACACAGCCTCTATCTTTGAAGGATCTACTAACACCCCGTTTGTACTAATGATGTGCCCAAGAAATTGCACCTCTCGTAACCAGAAGGCACATTTTGAGAATTTTGCATACAATTTCTCTTTCCTGAGCGTCTCCAACACTTCACGCAAATGACTTGCGTGTTCTTCTTCATTCTTGGAGTATATCAAGATGTCATCAATGAACACTATCACTGACTTGTCTAACATGGGTTTGCAAACCCGGTTCATGAGATCCATGAAAGCCGTGGGTGCATTAGTTAACCCAAAGGACATCACGAGAAACTCGTAATGTCCATACCGTGTACGAAAAGCCGTTTTCGGTACATCCTTCTCTTTGACTTTCAACTGATGATATCCCGATCTGAGGTCGATTTTTGAGAACCAACTTGCACCTTGTAATTGGTCAAATAGGTCATAAATTCTTGGAAGCGGATATCGATTCTTTACCGTGAGTTTATTCAACTCCCGGTAGTCAATGCACATACGCATGCTCCCGTCCTTCTTTCTTACGAATAATACTGGTGCGCCCCATGGATACACGCTTGGCCGAATAAATCCCTTGTCAAGTAAATCTTGGATTTGGGACATCAATTCTTGCAATTCTGATGGCGCGAGCCGATACGGCGCCTTGGCCACAGGTTTCGCGCCCGGAATCAATTCGATTCCGAACTCTACCTCCCGTTCTGGCGGTACTCCCGGTAAATCGTCCGGAAATACATCAGCATATTCACGTACCACTGGTACGTCTTCAATCATTGGCGTCTCTTTATCAGGTTCATTTGCATATATCATGAATGCTTTACATCCGCGCCTCATAAGATTGTGAGCATTTAGTATTGAGCACATAACGGGACTACCCCCTTTTTCGCCATAAATGGTAACGTGCTTTCCACTTGGAGATGTCAGTTTTATCTCCTTGCGGAAACATATCACTTCTGCATAATGTCGGGATAACCAATCCATCCCAACCACTACTTGGAATTCCCCCATTGACATAGGGATCAAGTCTATTAGATATTCCTCATCATCAATGTTTATTTTGCAGTCACGACATACATCACATACAAGGAAACTTTTGTTATCACCTATTTCTACCTCTAACGGCATAGGCAATTTCGTTAGTACAAAAGAAGGATGTCGAATAAATCCATGTGAAACAAAGGATTTATTCGCACCCGTATCAAATAACACATGTGCAGGAATTGAATTTATGGCAAATATACCTGAGACCACATCGGGCTCTGTCTTTGCCTCCATTGCTGTTAACTGGAAAGATCTCGCCTTTGCTCTTGGTGTCTCAGTGTGTGTATTCTTGTCATCTTTCTTTCCAACCAACTCCGGGCACTCAGATTTCTTGTGACCCGGTTGATAGCATTTGTAACACACCGACACCTTTCCCGGGCACAATGCAGCCGTGTGTCACGTTTTCCCACATATAGGACACGGTTTGTCCTTGAACCGGCACTCACCTTTGTGCCCCTTCCCGCATATCTTGCAGTTTGATGACCCGCCTTTACCTTCTTGTTTCTTTGAGGATTCTGTTGTGCGCGCCTTTTTCGTTGGGCTTGGATTAACTATCTGCGCCCTCCTTTCACCTCTTTCAATCTGTTTCTTCAACTCTATCTCACGTTCTCGAGCAACGTTTATAATCTCGGTGAGAGTTTCATACTTTGAAGGGGTCATAAACTCCCTATACTCGGCGCTCAACATATTATAATAATAATATATTTTCTGCTCCTCATTCGTTATCAGTTCATCACAAAACTTCATCTTATCCATGAACATTCCCGTGATTTTATCAATAGATTCACCCTTATGTCGAAGCTGCATGAATTCTTCCTTGATCTTGTTAATAACTGCCTTGGGACTGTGATGTTTAAGAAACGGCGTCTTAAACTCTTCCCATGTCATCGCTTTAGCTGCTTCGCTTCCAATTTCTTTCTTCTTGTTATTCCACCAGTCTTTCGCTTGACCCCTTAACTGACCCGTGCCATAGGCTACGTAGTCGTCCGGATCACAATGAGTCCTTTCGAACACCCCATCCATATCGCTTAGCCACCGCTGACATATGATCGGGTCAACCTCCCCATTGTAAATGGGCGGTTTGCACGCCATGAACTCTTTATAAGAACAAGATTTTCGTCCTCCCGATTTCTCCCTTGCTAAATTGGTATTATCCTCCAATTTCTTGATTCTTTCTTCCACCACTGATAATACCGTGGTTTGGATTTTGTCGATGAAACCCGACAAACTGTTTTCGATTGCTTTTCCTACCTCTTCAGTAATCACTTCTCTCGTTTGCTCGGTGACTCTTGGCACCGCATCATCATTGCCTTTATCCGTCATCTTTAACTGAAATGTTTACATTAAGCGTTAAACATTTCATCTATGACGTATGATTTATTTACTTCGGTTTATTCAAGTTCATAACTTGTTTTCACCGTTCTTATTTAATGCACTTTCCGGGTTTGAGTGTGTTAACACGCTCTTCCCATGCATTTCCATTTATTACTTCCCTTTTCATACTTAGTAACTCTATTTAAAACAATTAACTCTTACCGGATGCTTGATCAAGCTTGAACCGAACACTTTGTTGACAACCTTAAGCTCTGATTACCAACTTGTAACACCCTTAATATTTGAACGGAATATAACTAATAATTATATTCATTATAATACAAATCAGAGTTTACAAAAACTTTTTCATGTTTAAAGACCATACATACTTGTAGTAATACCAAAACATTGTACGATAGTGCATAACAAGTTTAAAGTTAAACCCTGCAGTAAACTAACCACTAGTTTAAGGGATTCAAAACATGATTAACAAAAGCATTTACAACATAATTAAGTCTAGACAAGATTAATATTAGTGCGGAAGCTTCAAAATGTGTGTTCGGTTCTTGACAATGTACTTGATCATCATCCGAGAGGACTTCATCCATACCTAGGGTCAAACGCTAAAAACATTAGTTTTGACTTTAGTACGTTACATATAAACGAATTCTGATATTGAAAAATAACAAATAAAATATGAAATTTCTGGGTTCCACCGTAACTTACGGTGTATACCGTAAGTTACGGTAGACCCTGAACACTTCTGGTCTGCCGTAACTCAGGACATTTCCACCGTAACCTTTTGATGTCCACCGTAAATTACGGTGGAACCGTAATTTACGGTGGGTTCTGCATCTCTATCCTTTTACTATTTTTCAACTTTAAAGAATCATAACTTCTTACTCTTTAGTCCGATTTAACCGATTCTTTTTCCTATGAGTCCGAAATAAAATTTCGGATCTAACCATATAAATTTCACATCTCGGAAACCGAGATACCGGTGTTCGACTCACAATTTCCTTATTTCAATTATTCGACCTATAAGCAAAAGTGCATAATTCCATATTTCAATCCTAAGGACACTTTAGACATAGTTACCTAATTCCCCGGGTTTATAACCTTGGAGTATTCGCGCCATACCACGTCTTCGCGTTCTCTCAAAACTAAACACTTGTTTTCTCGGAATTTAAACATTCCGTTTCAAACGACACATTCTATTAACTTCTATTGTTTGACCCGATATCCCGGGTTTGTAAACTTAAAATATCGTGACCAATTTATTGGTGTAGTACCATTCATCACCTTGCGAGATATGAGACTTTCTAGTCTCTACTCGCATGATTCGTTTACAAGCAACATTTTGACCCGTTTGACTATTTAGTGAAGACCATCACCTTATTAACATACCAAACTAAACTTCAAATCTTTATCTTGACCCGTTTGATGATCTAGCGAACTTCGCCACTTTAACGATGCATCAAACGCATCTATTTCAATCCGTCATCATTTATACACTAAAACCAAACATTATTGCATAATATAACGAGACTAAAGTCACGTACCTTTAGAGCACGCCTTTTCCGCGAGTATCACCTCCGGTGTGTCCACTTGACGTTCCGGATTCCTTGCCTAAAGAGTTCATTTCATAACAAGATTAGAACCCTTTCATAAGCTTTAACACATTAATTCATAACATATGCAAATCTGCGTTTTTAGCAGTCTTTAACATTTTAACCCTCATTTAGGCGTTTTATCAAACACCTTGCGGGTCAGATTTCTACATGATCTAAACCAAGTTCATAACTTGAAATTATCACTCAAATTAACTACAATTAGACTATATACACATATTTTAACATCAACATTTTCAGAGATTATCTCAAAATTTCAGTTTTCACTAGAACAAGAGTCTTAATCCTAGTGTTTATCAAGTTCTACTAACTTACTAATCACCCACTATAGTGATTTTGATCCTTACAACTAACATGCAAGATTTTTGACAAGAAATCATCTAGGGTTTGTCCCTAAACTTTATATCACTTCCAATTTCATGTTTACAACACATAATTAAGCTCTACACTCGATTTCAATCACATGCATGAACTTTGAATCGGATGAAAACGACCTAATTCAACATACCTTATGACCCCCTTGACGAGGTGATCACGATTCTATGTTTAGATTCCAATTTCAACTGAATTTTGGCCTTCAATTTGAGAGTTTAGTAGATATTTAGGTTTTGGAAGTGTGGGTGTCGCCCCCTTCCTTCTGTTGATCGACCAAACCTCATTTGAGGTGTTTGGTTTGTTTTATATTACTAATATTAGTATTTTAAGTTTCAATTTTAATAACTCAAGTCCCTCCACTCTTATTTAGTTTATATCCTTGGCCTTTTAACTCATTCAAGTGTTACTACAAGACTCATAACTAACTAGGTTATTTATCCTAGTTAGTTTATTCTTGTTTATTATACACTTTATAATTCTAGTATAAAGTTTTGAAATTTCGGGTTGTTACACTTTGAATGATTGTGAAACAAATTTCACAACATTTTGCTCCGCACAACTGCTGATGTCAACAACATCGTCCTTCTCATCGAGCCATGTCATGCAATCGATGGCCCCTTCTTCTCCTGTAAAGTCTCTGGGCTTGCAGGAGACAAAATATTTATATGTGTAGGTCTTAACTGGTGCCTCTTGGTGAAGCACGACCTGAATAGGCGGAACACTCCTTCGATGTGACGAGTTATGAACATCGTCTTCCTCTGACTCATGTGATTTAGGAGGGGGCTTAATACGAGCCACAGATAGAGTCGTAGAGTGGTTATCATTTGATTCATTATACTGACTGTCAAGAGCTTGAGTAACAGCACTATCTATTAGTGCCTGCAGTTCCGCTTCAGTCATGCTAATTCTGGTAGTATCATTGTTCTTCTTCGGGTGGCTGTTGGCCTCCTCTGATCCAGTCATGTAGCTTGATTGCTACATAAACATTGACAATGATTTATTCAGAGGTTATTATAGAATCCTCATTTTTGACGATTCATCAACCATGGTAATATAAACCATATTGGTTAATTTGTTAGTTATATTTAATTAGTATTTTTCATTATAATTTATCCTAGTTATAAAACATTAAGGATATTAAAGTGGCGCGAAAGGCCTAGTCACAAGGACAATTTTAAATTTATAAGCCAAGATTTCAGAGAATCGAGGCATTAAGGTTTGAATCAAAGTTCATTACCTTTACTTGACAGGGAGTTATAGGCTACCACTGTCTTTAGTCTCAAAGGACATTAAATATAGCCCGTAGGCATTTCACCCTTAATGGATGATTATATAGATAAGAAGGAAATTGGAACAATTCAATTTTAAAGATGACTTAGGTGATTTTATCAAACCACACTTTGCCAGAAATGTTAACGTGTTTACAAGTGTCAACAAGGATTTGAATCTTTTGAATAGGTTCTACAATCTTGGCCTTGTCTTGAAATGACATATAGGCTAGGTTTTACCTTTAAGATTCATTTTTAAAAAAAAATAACACAGAACAATCCTAAATTGAGATGTTAATAAGGATCTGAATCCAATTGAGGAATTACCATCTTGGCCCTGTCTTAAAATGACACATGGGCTAGGCCTTGTCCCTTTTTAGATTTTTTTTTTCCATTGTATTATAATGGTAGATCTTTTAGAAGGAATGTTATTTTAATTTATTTCATATACTCCATTCATATACAATGCTATAGAAAAGAGGTACAGAATTGCCCTAAATAGGACTTGAAAAGAATAATGTTGTCCTCTTAGGGACTGAAAGATATGTATGTCCTTTTAAGGACTATTAAGGAAACGATCTTCAGCAAAAGAGTCTCTTCTTCATTTTATTTCTGAATGCTTTCTCCTTGGTTGCACGTTTCATCCTAGCCGCGGTACGAAGCTCAGTATTTCAAGGCTCCGGGTGTGGAGAATTCCTATTACGACTTCTTCGCTTGGTGACGTATCCAATATATATAAAGAAAATTGGAAGCAAAATTTACAGAATAGGATTTAGAATATTCCTATGTTAAGTCTAGACTCAGAAGGTCAAGGAATGTGCTAATGTGTCATTGAGATTAAACACAAAAGACTAGTGTTTAATTCACTCAATGTTGGCTCTGATACCAACTTGTCACACCCCAAATTCCACGTGTCACCGGTGGGCCCGGTGGGGAGTATCGTGACGTAGTTGATATCATCATAGTCAAACAACACAATATATAAATGCACAGCGGAAGCAAAAGATAATTATATTACAACCGAATGAGAATATCAAAGTATTACAAACGGTATGTAAAGGATCCACAGGCGGATCAAATAAAAGAAAACTGTTCAACAGACTTTAGGCATCTAGAACTTGCAAGATTCCCTATTGACGCCCTGAGCTCCCAGCCAATTACGTACAGTACCTGCCACTTAACCTTTTTGGAAAATACGTCAGTTTACACTGGTAAATACAATTAACTGACTCATTTTGGAAAAAGAGTTTGAAAATTGATTTGAATGCACGAGGCACAAAATATCTTTTATAACTTGGGACAATTTTATTAATAAAAATCTTGTATCCGATTTACATGGTTGTCCAACATTTAGGGCCGGTGATTATACAATACAAGTCGGTCAAGATTAATCGACACACCATAAATATAACTCACAAGAAGACATCCTTACGAGTGAGTATATCTTTTACATACGCAACAGGAGGTGTTATGCCTACACCTTGTGCTTAAGTTATGGCCATTCACTTTTTAAATGAGCCAAGGATATCCAGGACACGGTCATTAACCCCCAATGTTATTTGTTATCAATCAATACAGATTAAAACGAGGTTACGCAATTTAATCATCTCCGATTAAAAGGTTTCTACACCCGACCAAGCGGTATTTTTATAATACCGTATCCCAAGCCCGTATAAGGGAAAATAAGTTAAAAGTATTTACCTGAGCTAAATATAAATTCAATCCCAGCCGTATATCAAATCAGCAAGTACAGATAGCTTTTACTGGGGCTCTTAATCTGGAACGAAGGTTTTTAATAACCTATTAGATTCCTAACGGGTCTTTAATTAAGCCTATGCTTAGACCGGTTAGTTTTAAAGAAAGGTTTACGGTTCAAAACGCATGATTAAGCGAAGACCGGAATAGAATGTGATTTTGACCCGACAAGTTTGGAGACTTGTATAATATGGGTACACTAAACACATTCTGGATTTTGAGGCAAAAATTATAAGGTCTGACCCGTTTCGGCAAATTTATGCAAACTAGTTACATAAGCCGATCCGAACGCGAAAAGTGCGTAACGGGTAACCAAATGAGTCATGAACATGTTTCCTAAGTTAATATGCCTTAAATATGTTGTGATATCAGTAGGATACCTTCCATTATGCCCAAAACGAATTTAAAACCAATTTTATGCCCCGTAGGGGTATTTTGGTCATTTTAAAGGTTATAAGAGAGGTTAAATATTAATCTGAGGTTTAAGTCTGAAATAATCAGTAAAAATACTTAATTTAATAAGTTATAACAGTAGGGTATAGCATATATGTGAAATTTACTATTTATAACCAAACTATGCACCGTAGGGGCATTTTGGTAATTTCACATAAGCTTTAAAGGTCGAAATTAGAGAATCTGAGTTTAAAACTTTTCTTTACTGTTAAAATATATAAATTTACTTAGAACATCAGTAGGTCTTAAGTTTCATATGCCAAAAATAGTTTTAACTCATACTATGCGCTTAAAACGCGTAAAAGTCAGTTTTAAGCGATTTTCGGGTTTAATAATGAAAGCTGATAATTTTATTATTCCAGAAGGCTCAAAATATTTTATTTATCATATAAGATCAGTAGAAAAAGGTTTGGTACCAAAATGATTTGTGAAACTCATTTTATAGGCCAAAAGGGCAAAACCGACAATTACCGAATTAAGCTTAGAACCCTATGTTATGCTCAGCCTAAAAATAAATAAAAATCTTCAAAAATCTCAAAATATTATTTTATATCAGTAGGTAAAAAGTTTGGTATCAAAAATTGGGTTTTGATAGGATATACGCCAATTATGCCGTTTAATTAATAAAAAGCTTTTCATTTACGCTAATGAGCATAACTCCTAATCTAGACCTCAAACTGATTTCAAATTTTAGGGACAAGTTTATAAATCAGTAATGAAGGTTTCTATCCTCTCACATTTTCAAAAATTTCGTTTTAAGGTTAAAAGGGCATAATAGTCAACATTTAGGCATTTAACGGAAACATGCATGAACTAGGATTTCTATGGAACCAAGTTGTATAACCTTGGAGGGTTATACTAACTTATAATATGGTCCTAATGGAATCCTAAGGCATTTCTAAACTAAGCTAAATCGGGTCAGAACTGAAAGTCAAAGCAAAAGTCAACTTTTGCGACTTTCGGTTCCGAACCGAGCCTATACTTAGAATTGTCGGGTTGAACATGCTTAGACATGTTCAACTAATATTTACCAAGTTATTAATGTGGGAAAACTGATTTTATGACTTTTAATTTATTAGTTATGCATTTTATTTAAAACTAACCTGTTTGACTTTCATTTGACCCGACAATTTAACTAAGTAATCGTGGTAATTAGGAGGCGCCCTTTTGAGGGTTAATTACCTACCTAATTACGGTCACGTAGCCATGTTCGTTGCGAACCATGGCTTAGCCGTTTAAAAGTCAAAGCGTTTATCGAAACGCTTGACTTTTCGGCTTTAACCGCTAAATAATTAAACTAAACACGAAAGGGGACTTACAAAGGGTCCAAGGGACTCGAGGAGGTTCTCAAAAAGGTTCAAGATCCTCACAACTCAGAGAATAGATCAGATTAGAAGGAGATGTGCAAATGAGAGCCAAAAATTCAATGGGTATATATAGGTTTTTGAGGACCGTTAGGATCGTTTCTTGATAAACGTGATCAAATCTGGACCGTACACCTTTACCCCTTGTTTTAGCAATCTATGGGCTGCCCAAGGACTGAAGAAAACCATTTTCAATTGACTAAAACAGCTGTAACAGCTGGTAACAGCTGGAAATCAAGTTTCTGAAATGGCAGTTTTGGTCCCTGCATGCTTCTAGCCCCTTTCTGATGCGTTTGAGGCCCGTTAAACCATTTTTAAGGCTCTACAATGATGTTTAAACATAGGGGACATGAAACATGCTCAAAAATATGTCGGATGTCGGTCCGTTTGGCCGTATGGTCACGTTGTTCGTCTAATTACGACGAAACACGAACGGACGCGAAAAACGATCCAAATTACGCGACGAATGGAATTTTATCAAGGCGATCACTAAAATAAAATATTTTAGTGCTGACATAAATTTTTGGGTGTCCGGGGATATACAGAATGCGAGATATGGGCAAAAGTGCAAACTTGTGCACTTTTTGACACTTTTAGTCCCTGCATGACATAAAAGTTTATTTTTGCGCACCAAACACCTCTAAACCTATATCTAAGCTATATAAAGGATAAATAGGGTATGTTTAACTTATGTACATATTCCGGAAGGTCCGTTACCATACGATTCGGCCTCCTTTTACAGTTTGACGTAATTAGTCCCTTAATTGCGCTAAGTAGCGCGAAATGCCGTTTAATGATATCTAAGCCTTCCATGGCCTATAATAATCATTCCCAAGAATATATTTAAATATTACTATGCTCCCGTTTGCTTAAATGGTCACCGAATGGCGTAGATTCAAAAGTTGACGCTTTAGGTCCCTCTATTGCGCAAACTTGCGCATTTCATCATTTAATAGTATCGAAGCCTCATCTAATCCATATTAGGCATTCTTGATAGTATTATTAAACATCACGATGCTTCGGATTCTCTAAAAGGTCATTCAGAGGTATAATTAAACATATTGACACTTTTAGCCCCTCTAACTTGCAAAGTTGCGCGTAACTTTACTTATAGGCATAAAAACCTTAGACGGCCATTATTTGGCATTCCAGAGAGTATAATTAAATATCATGAAGCTCTGGGTTTGTTAAAAGGTCACTCAGAGGTTAGAATTGACATGTTGACGCTTTTAACCCTTTATTACGCAAACCTTCAATTAATTACGCAAACGGCTACACTTAACCATCAAATGGCACATTTGTGAATATAAACATCGTAAGAGGTTATTTAGAAACTTATTTTAAGTATGTTAATACTTCCAGTTCTTTCATAATCAATGTTTTTGATTTTTCGAAAAATTAGTCCCTTAAATTCAAGGTTTGACTTTATTAGGGTTTATTACACGTGTCAATACTTCATTGGACGTGATTTTACGAGGTGTTACATCCTCACCCCCTTAAAAGAAATCTCGACCTCGAGATTTGCTAAAATAATGGAAGTACTTTCTGACGTATCATGGACTTAACTTTCATAGTATATTTGGGCCTCTAAGGGTATCCCAGTTGACCTATACTATAGGTACATACTCTTTCTTGGAGCTTCTTAACCTGTCGATTCTTAGTCTATACAGGCTTCTCATCCAACCATAAAGTTTCATTAATCTGCCTATCATTATGATAATGGGTTTCAACTTATTGGTGAAACATACCCTTAAATCATCAGTGTGGGTTGCCTCGTGAGCTCCACTAAGCTCCTTATATAGGTTTTAGCTTATAGGCTATTTGACCTTTGTTGAATTTGATTTCCTGAATGTTCTTATATATCCAGGGTTTAACTTACCCTGAGAAATTTAAAATTTAGCACACCCTCCTTAGGGCGATACCTTCGATTGAACCTTATTCCTTATTAAGGACTTAAGAAGGTTGTGACTTTTATCCATACTCAATTTTTCTGCCGACTACTGGCAACTTTAAGATGATTGTGAATTCGAATGTTCTTATTTGTTGTTTCCAATGCAACTTTCTGATCCTGATAATTGGACTTACCAATCTATTGTTCTAACAATAGATGTTTAACATTCCATCTATACAAGGTCCCCAAAGGAGCAACCTTGATACTTATATAACAACTGTTATAGGAAAGCTTATTTAAGGTGAGATGGTTATTCCAACCACTGCTTAAAATCAATCTTAAGGAATAGCTAATTCTTACAGCTAGTCGAATAAATCGATGATCCTGGGCAGCTAACGGCGATTCTTAATTATTGCCTAAATAGGGTTGCGGTAATCAATGCATAAGCAGAATGAACCGTCTTTCTTATTTAACAATATCAAACTCTCAGAATATTAGGTTAGGCTATAAAACCTTTATTTTAAAACTCACTTAATCAGGGTTCCGATTCTTCCAATGATGGTACTAATCATCAAGGAGATTTCACAATAATGCAGCCCTAAGCGGGATGTTAATCTTAACTCTACTTGCCTCTAAGGAGGTAAGCAGGGTAATCTTTGAAGAGATAATCAAGTCACACGGAGATTTCAGAGCTCCAGTTCATCCATCACTGCTTGTGTCAGATAAGGGACACATTTATGTCACGAGTCCACGAATTCCTTAATCGGAGACATTTATTTGGACAATTCCATTCTGGATATCTTCTTTGAATACCATTAGTTGACTTTAGTACCATATGACTATTGGAATATCCTTGCAGTTCCATGCATTAAACTTCCATACTGATCAGGCATGGAAGCAATCTATGGGACTTATTAAGATACACCAGCCCTCATATGGCGCTTTTTTTCATACCATTTGGTATTCTTAATCGATAGAGATCAAGAGATATCAACTACATATTCTGACGTACTTCATCTAGAGAGAGGATACTTCTAGAATTCTTACGGTTGGAGGTTTCTGATAGGAACAGAAGAAATGGTTCCTATGATTTTGTCTGTAAGTTTTACCTTACGCTTAATATCTAGGGTTCTTATGGAAGATTTTAAAAGTTTGCTATACTTATAGTTTATGAAGGATTTGGAGCAAGCAGTATTCGGCTCTTTGAACTTTTTCACAGCCTTCTTCACAGCTTTTCCAACAGTTGCGTCTATCATAGTTTGAAGAACATCTTTGGAATTTCTAAGGTTTACAATTGTAGCATCACTAGCATGCATCGCATCATCAATGGCGTGATTGACTGATGTCTTGTCCGAGTTTGTCATACTCAAGATTTGGTTCCTATCACTAAATGAATCAATTTCTTAGTTGCAATCCAACAACTGCTATTCATCACCCTGATGGCCTTAACATATACTAACCATGGTATCATTAAACCATACAGGCCAATATAGTACTAGCATTCTTAAGGAATGTTATTTTAAAAAATATCAATATTACTTAGCCTAGGTCTCAAAAGACCTTCAATGGCATTTAAGGTTTGGACCTAGTCCATCACCTTTTTGACAGGGGATCAAAATGTCACATCTGTCTTTTTTATATTGATGAATTTAGATAGCTTGAAAGCTTGCCATAAGGATATTAGAAAAGAGTGATTCCTAATAGATATAAAATATCTATCTAAGATTTGTTGGAGCATTCTCTAAAGTATCATCGGCCAATTTCTACCTCGCGTTATATGACCGGAGTCCTAATCAAGCGGAGACAACAATTTACAATATTTATTGCTCATAATAGACTTATATGTGCCATCATCAAATAAATTTATGCATAAACTTCTTGATAAGGAAGGGTACCTGCTATAGTGTCATCATTCTGCTCCATCTTCTGAGCGTTCCTCTGGAAGACTCATGAGTTTGTCTTCCTGGCCTCTCCATGCTTCTTTACAAGTTTTGGGCAGTTGGTTTTGATGTGCCCTTCTTCGTTACAATTGTAACATGTCGCGTTCTTCAACTCCTTGCAATCTAAAGTCTTGTGACCATTGGTCTTGCAAATTCCACACAATTTAGCGCATGGGTCGATTGTACATTTCCCCGAATGTTGCTTTCTACAGTTACTGCATTTGGGTCTGTTATTAGACTGACTCGAGTTTTTCCAAACTCGGAATCTTTCTTGTTCCTTAAACTTCCCTTTTTCTTCTTGTCAGATCGATGAGAGTTCTCCTCCTCTCTTTCTCTTTTTCCCTCACCAAAAGCCTTAACAGACTTATTTCTGATTGCATCTAAGGTGAGAGATAAGGATAAGTCCACCGTGGACCTATATGTGGTTGGCCTAGATGCTTTAACATTTCCCTTTATCTCGGGTGCTAGGCCTCCAATAAAACGCGCTATGCGTTTAGGTTCAGGGGTGACTAAATAAGGAACTAGGCGGGACATAGTGTTAAAACTTGTGACGTATGCCTGGCAATCTAAATCCTTCATGACTAGAGTCAAGAAGTCTGATTCTATCTCTTCTACCTCATGCTGAGGGCAATAATTTTCCTTGACTAATGCAACAAATTGATCCCAAGATAAGTTGTAGAGTAGAACCTTTCCCGTGGCTTGGAGCAATGATCTCCACCATGCCAACGCTTCTCCTTTGTGTAACACCCTTAATATTTGAACGGAATATAACTAATAATTATATTCATTATAATACAAATAAGAGTTTACAAAAACTTTTTCATGTTTAAAGACCATACATACTTGTAGTAATACCAAAACATTGTACGATAGTGCAAAACAAGTTTAAAGTTAACCCCTGCTAGTAAACTAACCACTAGTATAAGGGATTCAAAACATGATTAACAAAAGCATTTACAACATAATTAAGTCTAGACAAGATTAATATTAGTGCGGAAGCTTCAAAATGTGTGTTCGGTTCTTGACAATGTACTTGATCATCATCCGAGAGGTATAATTAAACATATTGACACTTTTAGCCCCTCTAACTTGCAAAGTTGCGCATAACTTTACTTATAGGCATAAAAACCTTAGACAACCATTATTTGGCATTCCCGAGAGTATAATTAAATATCATGAAGCTCTCGGTTTGTTAAAAGGTCACTCAGAGGTTAGAATTGACATGTTGACGCTTTTAACCCTTTATTACGCAAACCTTCAATTAATTACGCAAACGGCTACACTTAACCATCAAATGGCACATTTGTGAATATAAACATCGTAAGAGGTTATTTAGAAACTTATTTAAAGTATGTTAATACTTCCAGTTCTTTCATAATCAATGTTTTTGATTTTTCGAAAAATTAGTCCCTTAAATTCAAGGTTTGACTTTATTAGGGTTTATTACACGTGTCAATACTTCATTGGACGTGATTTTACGAGGTGTTACAGATATTTGAGCCTACTAGATTGTTAGTTGAATTGCAATAAATGTTCAATTGTTGAGTGTAGGCCATATGTTGCTTTATGTTAGGACTTGTGTGGTTTGATACGTGCCGAGACTGTGCTTCAGCGTTTACACATAGATGATAAATGCATTAGGATCACTTCATTGTTTCATATGTTGATTGTTTATCCATCCCACCTTAGTTAACCATGTTGAGCCTTTTACCCTTCGTTTGCTACACCTTGTTTGACCCGTTTAATTACAAACCATGAATGACAAGTATGTTTAGAAGTATGTTATGAAAAAAAATGAAACGGAAAAAAAAGAGAAAAGAAAAAAAAACAAAAACAAAAATTATTGTTATGTTCGTGTTAAACAAATGGGTCGTAAAATACCCATGTGTTGGTATTTATTATGAATAAAGTTGTCATGGTTTGGTATTCGTTTGTGTTCGCCATCTAACATAAATAAATCCAAAAATATATCCTTACCTTTACCCTTAACCCAAAACCCAAAAGTCCTTTTGATATGTGCTATGTTATTTGATACAGTGGAGGTGTGATTGCTATACAAGCTTATGATTGCAAGGTAGCATATTTGGTTTTGAGTGAAAAATATACTAGCACATTACACGCTAGTCTTGATTAAGCCGAGAGGAGTGATCATTGTGAAGGGCATGTGGCATGTGTGTAGTAATATAAGCATGTTAGTTTTAGTTAGGCAAGTCTTAAAGTTTACATATTTGTCAGATTGTCAATCTCGATTGTGTCAGTCTATGGGACGAGTATGACTTGGGACCTTAAATTGCTAATACGGTAACGGATGCAATGGTGATTTGTTAATAAGGTGAGTAATGTTTGTAATGGTTGCTTGAGGACAAACAATGTTAAGTGTGGGGATGTGATGGAGAGTGTGAAACCCGGGTGTTAAATTGTTTAAATATTGTGTATTTAGTGCGTTTTATGGGTTATATATTGAGAATGTGATAACTACGCAAGTGTGTGGTTTTACAGGTCAGCAGGCTTAAATCGGTGAAGTTACAATGTTTGGTGATGAAGCGGAATGACCGGAGATGATAAACAACGAAGAAGATATCATTCGGTAGATGTTCGGGTCGAAGAGATAGCTTGAATGGATGAGAAACATGAAACAACGAAGTCCAGAGGATTGTATGTCAATTGTTGAAAGCTAATGTGGCCAAGATGTTTCCAGCAAATGAAACAACGTAGTCCAGAGGCTTGTATGTCATTTGTTGAAAGCTAATGTGGCCAAGATGTTTCCTGCAAGTCTCTAACGTAACATTATGGTATACATGCGTAAGCTACGGTCTACAAAACAAGTGGTTTACCGAACTTACGGACCGTAACCTACGGCAATACACCGTAGGCTACGTTGAATTATAAAGGGCCGCATACATGGGAGGACACAAGGATTGTTTATGGCGGAAACAATAAGGGAATCACATAACATCATCATTATTTATTTTAGGGCTTCACGTGAATATTGGGGGTTGAGCAAAAAAGTCAACATCACATAGAATAAAAAGAAGAGGCAGCCGTCATTCAAGGGGGGCAAGATCACAATTCTTATACAATATCACGTGACATGAGGGACTATTTGGATGCATTAATTGAGGTCAACAACATCATCAATCACAGTCATCATCACATCACGTGCAACTTGAATTGTGTGGGCCGCAATTATCAGATACGTGGACTTCTATTTGGGCCGAAAGGGGGAGACGCTGACTTGTGGGCTTGTGGACTCTTTTTGACGGCAAACATAGAAAAGATATAAAATCAATCATCATCTTCGACGGCAGAGAGGGATGACCGAAGCTATTGAAGATCAACAATCTATAATGAACGGCTAAATCTCTCGTGGACACTCTGGGTGAATGATTCTTGTGAGACACTTTTAATTCTAGTTTCTGTTTTGTATTGAGATTTGGATTTGTAGTCGGGTGACAGCCGACTATTTACATGATTATATTATTTGTGTGACAGACAAATCCTGAGTGACAGTCAGAGTTATAATTATGTTTTGAATCCAATTATGCTTTTGTTGATTGAATGATTTCTATGTATGTTTGTTTTAATATTTATCTGATCAATTAATATTAAGATTTTGAACTGCATAGGTAATTGGTAGATGTGACAGATTTACTATTCAATCAATAGCATCCAATAAAATCAGAACTAGGTTATTAGTAATTACAGAATTTGAATCCCGGAGTGATCACCTTTTCTCATCATTGTTTATTACAACTCAATCTTTTTCTCAATTTTTATTTGTTAATTTAGATAATTCTTATAATCAATCACACCGATTTTCCAATTCAGTAGTAATTAATTAATACTTTCCATTCGACACTTTCAACAATCCTCCTCTGGTTCGATATCCGACTTACTCTTGCTACCTAGTTTATTTCGGTTTTTGCATGTCACTAACGACAGACATCAAAATGGCGCCGTTGCCGGGGAGGCGTGCGCAAAGTGTTTAGTGTTAAGTTTTAGTAAAAAAAATAAAAAAATAATTAAATAAATAAAAAATAAAAAATAAATTTAAAAATCCCAAAAAGATTTTTCTTTGATGTTTGTGATTTACACTTGGTAGTTGAGTTGTGCAGGATGACAGAGCATTACACAGATTTAAGCTTTTCTACGTGTATATTGTGCGGGGGTCCACGTCATCCGTGTATCGGTTGCCACGAGGACCACTACAAGAGGGCACAGGGAAAACCGGTGTCTTATGTTTCACAGCTTCCACCTCCATCATACGTTGATGATTATGACCTAGAGATGGAGGATGATTATTACTCTGACGGATGGGATCGGGACGAGGATGCTTATTATGAACCAAGGACGGATGGACAATGTTTCTGTTGCGGTCATAATCATACTTCTTATTATGATGATGTGTGCGCGGTGTATTTGGAAAATCCAGAGTATTGGAATAAAAAATGATGGATGCGTATATCTCAAGGCCCTATCAGGGATACTGACAGTATCATCCCGAGGAATATTCTAAGACCGAGGAGGAGAAAAAGCTTGCTATGTTGGAAGTGACTTTGTCCAAACTCGAGCAATATTTATCATCACCCAACCATTCCGATGAAGATCGAATCAGATGTTTAGTTTCTAAGTGTCATAAATTAAAAATTAAGATAGAAATAGAACAATGCCTTTCACCATTACCTGATGACATTAGAGATTATTCTCTCATGAAGGAGGAGGTTGTGGAGGATAATACCACACCAATGAATCCTTTATCTGATGAAGAGTCACTGGTGGATCAGATGGTGTGTGAGAATGATGAGGCAGAGCAGTCTGATGAGATGAATGTGTGTACTGAACCTCTTCCCATATCAGTCATTCCAATTAACAAGTGTGGGGAAGAGGGTTCGAGGAAGAAGATGAAAAGGGTGAAGCTACAAGACATCGGTGTATATCTCGTAAAGTGGATCAGTGAAACCCGCATGTGCTTTCTAAACATGCCAATTATATCAACGATCTTATGGAAATGGCATGTAAAATTCTGGGCATTCATTGGAAATACAGTGGGTAAGTGTGCATTGAGACCACCGTAGCGCATCTCAGGTACGGTCTGCCTGAAGACCTTTAAACTTAGCGCTCTCGGGAGGCAGCCCGAGGATGTAGAGTATTGTATTTGTTCTTTTGTTTTGGTGTTGGTTCTGTTTTGGCAGGTTGCTACGTTTAATTCCCGCGGATGTAACGATTCAAGTGCGGGGATGTTTGGCAACATCCCCGATGAGATATCAGAGAATCCAAGAGAAGTTTACGTCTCTGTCCAATCACAACAGCTGCAACACTACCGACACTGCTGATTTACTGATTAGGTCCATGTGTCTCTCTATCTTGTGTTTTATTTGTTTTCGTGTTTTTGGTGGTGTGAGTCTTTGTGTCGGGAGTGGTTTCTTTGTGTTGAGTCGTCTAGTTGTTAGCCGTTCATGATTTGTAAGTCTTATTTCTCGAGTTTAGATTATAAATTGCACCATACATTGGGGACAATGTATCTCAAGTGTGGGGATGCGGTAACTCGAGAGAGGGTCGGTAGGATTGATGATCTTAAATGCTTGAATTGGTTGAAATTGGAAAAAATGAAAAATTTTGAAAATTTGTTTCTCAAGTATGCTTAAACTACATGAAAACCTAAATTTTCAATTGCTAAAGGGTTCCTACTGATATTAAACTAACTTAGATCCCTAGTCATGGTTTTCCCTTTAAGTTTCATGAGAGTATATCTGACAGTTGTTTTAGAGAAGAATTAAAAAGAGATGCCTAACTAGGGGTAACATGTTTTAGGAATTACACATGCTACGTGTCGGCAACCCAATTTTCTTTTGTTCGGTGAGATATTTGAGCCTACTAGATTGTTAGTTGAATTGCAATAAATGTTCAATTGTTGAGTGTAGGCCATATGTTGCTTTATGTTAGAACTTGTGTGGTTTGATACATGCCGAGACTGTGCTTTAGCGTTTACACATAGATGATAAAGGCATTAGGATCAGTTCATTGTTTCATATGTTGATTGTTTATCCATCCCACCTTAGTTAACCATGTTGAGCCTTTTACCCTTCGTTTGCTACACCTTGTTTGACCCGTTTAATTACCAACCATGAATGACAAGTATGTTTAGAAGTATGTTATGAAAAAAAATGAAACGGAAAAAAGAAAGAGAAAAGAAAAAAAAACAAAAACAAAAATTATTGTTATGTTCGTGTTAAACAAATGGGTCGTAAAATACCCATGTGTTGGTATTTATTATGAATAAAGTTGTCATGGTTTGGTATTCGTTTGTGTTCACCATCTAACATAAAAAAATTCCAAAAATATATCCTTACCTTTACCCTTAACCCAAAACCCAAAAATCCTTTTGATATGTGCTATGTTATTTGATACAGTGGAGGTGTGATTGGTATACAAGCTTATGATTGCAAGGTAGCATATTTGGTTTTGAGTGAAAAATATACTAGCACATTACACGCTAGTCTTGATTAAGCTGAGAGGATTGATCACTGTGAGGGGCGTGTGGCATGTGTGTAGTAATATAAGCATGTTAGTTTTAGTTAGGCAGGTCTTAAAGTTTACATATTTGTCAGATTATCAATCTCGATTGTGTCAGTCTATGGGACGGGTATGACTTGTGACCTTACATTGCTAATTCGGTAAGGGATGCAATGGTGATTTGTTAATAAGGTGAGTAATGTTTGTAATGGTTGCTTGAGGACAATCAATGTTAAGTGTGGGGATGTGATGGAGAGTGTGAAACCCGGGTGTTAAATTGTTTAAATATTGTGTATTTAGTGCGTTTTATGCGGTTATATATTGCGAATGTGATAACTACGCAAGTGTGTGGTTTTACAGGTTAGTAGGCTTAAATCGGTGAAGTTACAATGTTTGGTGATGAAGCGGAACGACCGGTGATGATAAACAACGCGGAAGATATCATTCGGTAGATGTTCGGGTCGAAGAGATAGCTTGAATGAATGAGAAACATGAAACAACGAAGTCCAGAGGCTTGTATGTCATTTGTTGAAAGCTAATGTGGCCAAGATGTTTCCAGCAAGTCTCTAACGTAACATTCTAACATTATGGTATACATGCGTAAGCTACGGTCTACAAAACAAGTGGTTTACAGAACTTACGGACCGTAACCTACGGCAATACACCTTAGGCTACGTTGAATTATAAAGGGCCGCATACATGGGAGGACACAAGGATTGTTTATGGTGGAAACAATAAGGGAATCACATAACATCATCATTATTTATGGGTCTTGCTATTCACACACCCCCACCTACCCCTTTGTCTATTCACACACCCCCCCAGTGTCGAACTATGGCCAGAGTGCGGCGTTTTGGTTCGGTCAACCAGACAAAAGATTGACGGGTGTCTGACGGGTCTGTTGACTTGACCAAAACGTTGAGCCTTGGCTGCGTTTTGGTCCTGTCAACCAGCCAAAAGACTGACCGGGTGTCAGTCTTTTGTCTGGTTGACAGGACCAGAACGCGGCCAAAGCTCGGCGTTTTGGTCCGGTCAACAGACCCGTCAGACACCCGCCAGTCTTTGTCTAGTTAACCGGACCAAAACGCCGCGCCCTAGCCACAGCTCGACACTAGGGGGTGTGTGGATACACAACATGTGTGTGTGAATAGACATGCCCTTATTTATTTTAGGGCTTCACGTGAATATTGGGGGGTTGAGCAAAAAAGTCAACATCACATAGAATAAAAAGAAGAGGCAGCCGTCATTCAAGGGGGGCAAGATCACAATTCTTAGGGTGAAGGGAGTGGGGCGGCAAACCCCTCGGCAAAGGAGTTTGGTCATCGCCAACACCACCGCCATCACATTATTACCGAGCGGCAAACACCTTCAGCGGCATGTGGTCACCGAACGGCAAATGAGGGGGACAAGATTGAATGCATGTGTTTGTGTGTGTTAATTTATTAATATATAATTTTAAAAAAAAGTTTAACACTTTCAAGTATCTACACCACTGCCAACATTTTTCACCAAAGTTTAAATTCTTCACACTTGCTGACATGGCACACTCTGATTGGTCCATTTTAAAGTTTGCCACTTTCACCTGTTTAACCACTCCCTTCACCCTTATACAATATCACGTGACATGAGGGACTATTTGGATGCATTAATTGAGGTCAACAACATCATCAATAACAGTCATCATCACATCACGTGCAACTTGAATTGCGTGGGCCGCAATTATCAGATACGTGGACTTCTATTTGGGCCGAAAGGGGGAGACCCTGACTTGTGGGCTTGTGGACTCTTTTTGACGGCAAACATAGAAAAGATATAAAATCAATCATCATCTTAGACGGCAGAGAGGGATGACCGAAGCTATTGAAGATCAACAACCTATCATGAGCGGCTAAATCTCTCGTGGACACTCTGGGTGAATGATTCTTGTGAGACACTTTTAATTCTAGTTTCTGTTTTGTATTGAGATTTGGATTTGTAGTCGGGTGACAGCCGACTATTTACATGATTATATTATTTGTGTGACAGACAAATCCTGAGTGACAGTCAGAGTTATAATTATGTTTTGAATCCAACTATGCTTTTGTTGATTGAATGATTTCTATGTATGTTTGTTTTAATATTTATCTGATCAATTAATATTAAGATTTTGAACTGCATAGGTAATTGGTAGATGTGACAGATTTACTATTCAATCAATAGCATCCAATAAAATCAGAACTAGGTTATTAGTAATTACAGAATCTGAATCCCGGAGTGATCACCTTTTCTCATCATTGTTTATTACAACTCAATCTTTTTCTCAATTTTTATTTGTTAATTTAGATAATTCTTATAATCAATCACACCGATTTTTCAATTCAGTAGTAATTAATTAATACTTTTCATTCGACACTTTCCACAATCCTCCTCTGGTTCGATATCCGACTTACTCTTGCTACCTAGTTTATTTCGGTTTTTGCATGTCACTAACGGCAGACATCAAAATGGTGCCGTTGCCGGGGAGGCGTGCGCAAAGTGTTTAGTGTTAAGTTTTAGTAAAAAAATAAAAAAATAATTAAATAAATAAAAAATAAATTTAAAAATCCCAAAAAGAGTTTTCTTTGATGTTCGCGATTTACACTTGGTAGTTGAGTTGTGCAGGATGACAGAGCATTACACAGATTTAAGCTTTTCTACGTGTATATTGTGCGGGGGTCCACGTCATCCGTGTATCGGTTGCCACGAGGCCCACTACAAGAGGGCACATGGAAAACCGGTGTCTTATGTTTCACAGCTTCCACCTCCATCATACGCTGATGATTATGACCTAGAGATGGAGGATGATTATTACTCTGACAGATGGGATCGGGACGAGGATGCTTATTATGAACGAAGGACGGATGGACAATGTTTCTGTTGCGGTCATAATCATACTTCTTATTATGATGATGTGTGCGCGGTGTATTTGGAAAATCCAGAGTATTGGAATAAAAAAAATGATGGATGGGTACATCTCAAGACCCTATCAGGGATACCGACAGTATCATCCCGAGGAATATTCTAAGACCGAGGAGGAGAAAAAGCTTGCTATGTTGGAAGTGACTTTGTCCAAACTCGAGCAGTATTTATCATCACCCAACCTTTCCGATGAAGATCGAATCAGATGTTTAGTTTCTAAGTATCAGAAATTAAAAATGAAGATAGAAATAGAACAACGCCTTTCACCATTACCTGATGACATTAGAGATTATTCTCACATGAAGGAGGAGGTTGTGGAGGATAATACCACACCAATGAATCCTTTATCTGATGAAGAGTCACTGGTGGATCAGATGGTGTGTGAGAATGATGAGGTAGAGCAGTCTGATGAGATGAATGTGTGTACCGAACCTCTTCCCATATCAGTCATTCCAATTAACAAGTGTGGGGAAGAGGGTTCGAGGAAGAAGATGAAAAGGGTGAAGCTACAAGACATCGGTGTATATCTCGTAAAGTGGATCAGCGAAACCCGCATGTGCTTTCTAAACATGCCAATTATATCGACGATCTTATGGAAATGGCATGTAAAATTCCGGGCATTCATTGGAAATACAGTGGGTAAGTGTGCATTGAGACCACTGTAGCGCATCTCAGGTACGGTCTGGCTGGAGACCTTTAAACTTAGCGCTCTCGGGAGGCAGCCCGAGGATGTAGAGTATTGTATTTGTTCTTTTGTTTTGGTGTTGGTTCTGTTTTGGCAGGTTGCTACGTTTAATTCCCGCGGATGTAACGATTCAAGTGCGGGGATGTTTGGCAACATCCCCAATGAGATATCAGAGAATCCAAGAGAAGTTTACGTCTCTGTCCAATCATAGCAGCTGCATCACTACCGACACTGCTGATTTACTGATCAGGTCCATGTGTCTCTCTATCTTGTGTTTTATTTGTTTTCGTGTTTTTGGTGGTGTGAGTCTTTGTGTCGGGAGTGGTTTCTTTGTGTTGATTCGTCTACTTATTGGAATGATACGTGGCGTCGAACGAAATCACATCACCAAACACGTGGTAATTACGTTCGCATTGATATCACATCAAAAAAGTCCCTTCAAACGATTCTCTTCGTCTGTGAAGTAAT
Source organism: Helianthus tuberosus (assembly GCA_030545235.1). Taxonomy (NCBI): domain Eukaryota; kingdom Viridiplantae; phylum Streptophyta; class Magnoliopsida; order Asterales; family Asteraceae; genus Helianthus; species Helianthus tuberosus. Next base: position 40,338,050 of record CM060411.1, on the reverse strand, counting down.
CGTACGAGAAATTAGGACGGGACTGTTTTTTTTTATGCAAATGCCTCACAACAATCTTCATCATTCTATAAAAAGGAATGATTGATAGAGAAGAGGAAGACAAATCGAATCTATAACATACCTTTACTTTTAGGGCTCAGATCTAAAAGAAAATAAATGAATGAAAACACGTTACGAAGAGAATCAATGAATGAAAAAATTAAGAAGAAACAAAATCGTATAAACATTAAAAAATCATAAAAAAGATGATCAAACTTACTTCGATTTCACAAAAATAATCCAGAAAAATCAAGAATCTTCTCAAGTTATAGAAATTATAACAACAAACATCCATTTGTTGAAATACGACTTTGGTTTTTAGGGTTTAAAAAAAGGATGATGAAGATTTGGGATTGAACGATGATGATGACAAACCTTGATGATGATAGGAAGATTGTTGAAGGCGGCTGTAGTTCGGGTTACAGAGAAGAGGGAGAGAGTGTAGTTAAGGTTTCAGAGAAAATATGAAGAGTGAGAAGCTGAATGAGAAAAAAAGAAGGGTATTATAGGATCCGATTTTGTGGGTCGGGTAGGCTAATTCGGGGCTTTACCTTAAGAAAAAAGGGCACGGGAGTTTTGGAGCCAAAACCAAAATGTAGATGGTCTTAGCAAATGCCACATCATTTTCCATGCTCTTATCTAATGCCACATAAGCCCTTATTTAACATGTTTATTATATATAATAGATTGGATTGCTAATTGTGCGTAAACATATACATGTGCGAATGAATATGTGATTATGTGATAGTGATTTTTGGACTAGTGAAAGTGTTAATAGTGTTATGATATAAAATATATTATTTCCATATTATTTTGATGAGTTTTAAATAAGTATATATTTATGTAAAATAAATATAAATACTTAGTCGATTTTGAAACACGATGAGTATTGAATATTCCAAAATAACAAATGTATTATTTTTAGAATATATATTTACTAAACGACACGAGTTTTCAAACGAGGTTTTGAGATAGGATCCCACCTTTGATTGAATTTATAAGTTGACTATATATATTGTGTGTATATTCACTACTACAAAAAAGAGCTTTAGACGGGGTGATATAGGTTTTAAGACGGTGTTTTCAACACTGTCTTAAACTACTGGTTTAAAATCAAGTCTTATTAGACGGTGTTCAGTTTGAACACCGGCTTAAACTTGGTGAACCCCGTCTTTTAATATCAAAACATTTATTAAAAGAAATATTTTTAACACCGTCTTATAAACTTAGTGAACCCCGTCTTTTAATATCAAAATATTTATTAAAACAAATATTTTTAACACCGTCTTATAAACTGCTGGAAAAAAAACATTTACAATGGAATACATGTTTTCCAGAAATATATTTGCTAGAAAAAAACCATTTAAAAGGTTTTCCAGAAATACATCAAATCAAACCAAAACAATACACATTCAAATCCAAAATAAACCCGTAGACATCCAATTCGGAAATAAACTCGTCAAATTACAATCATTTGTGAATGCATAACAAACTACGTTAAATTGTATAAATAAACTACATAACCTAATCTAACGAAATACCTAACTCGCTAAAAAACTTCGGCATCAACGTCATCAACAAAACATCTATTTCATTATCCGTAGCCTCTCTCGTGTCGTGCCACATCTAAAATAAAAGTAGATAGAAAGAGTTATTACAAATATTATAGAATAAATATAAAGGCAAAGAGAAAAATTGATAACAACATCGGCAATAAAGCTATCTATATATTTACATCTTATATACATCTAAACCTTCTAAGTTTAAAAAAAAATAAACAGTTCAGTAATAAATTGATAAACATGTATATTTTACTTACTTCATCGGGAAATTGGTTTTGATACAAATTGACAAAGTTAAACATATGTTGGAGAACCATGTAGCCGCATTCCCATCCACCCTTTTGTTGCTTACACTGTAATAAATTAACAAATTATTATTTAAAAGTAAAGAAAATCAAACAACTCAGAAATAGCAAACACACATACATCAACCATTGTGTAGTTGAACTCGGATCCTAAGGCGGTAGGAATTAGGCTTGAAAGACGATAGTTAGAAGCATTCTTTTCGCCTTTTATCTTTGTTGAATCCAAAATATATACATGTCCTATGTGTTGGGCAATGATGAACAAAGACCAATGGTACCTACAAAATTAGCGTTATAGAATAGTTAGGTGAATCATAGTAATAAAATAAAAGCAAGTTAACTAAAAAAAACTTAGCCAAATGCGGTGCAAGAATGAAATCTTTATCGACATGATGAGTCGCTAAACTGAAAATGTGATCTTCAACCTCTCTAGGATTTCTTTTGCACATATCACATGTGATTGCGTTCACATTTAAAAAGGCGCATCGGTTGTGTTTTTTAGCCTTTGACTCCTTATAAAAGTACCTTAAAACAAGAATAAAATAGATGATAAAAATTAATAAATTCAGTTATATCTATTCAATATTATAGTGATAACAACTTACAATGTAAACCAAAACACAATGGTGAGATCAATCAAGTATTTGACAAATTATGCTAACATTGAATTCATATTACAAGGCAATACACATCTCAAAAGTATCAACACATCATAAACTAACTTATATATACATAACAACCAATTTTCATTCATTATTCATGACTTGATTACTCTTAAGTTTGTTATCCAGTTCTTTAAATATTCTGTACCAATCCATTTCCTCTTAACTTTTTATTAAAAGCATGTGTTATGAAACTGAATGAATAATGTTTACTCCAAAATACTTACGAATATATATTCAGTTATTTATAAGTTAGTTTGGGTCTAGTCAACTTAACCAGATTAAAAAAAAAAAAATCCAAAACACCCCCTACCCCAACCAGCTTCTTTATTTTCTTCAAATAGTTATTTTTGTGAATACGTATCTGAATTTGTTTCATTTTATTAACTCCTTTCTTCTGTTAATCAAGCATTAATTCGATATAAAAAGATATAAAAATTTTATACACCTATATGTAAATGTAAATGTAAATATAAATAACATCTATATGTTAATAAAAAGATATAAAAATTTTATATTTCACTAAAAACATATTACAACAAGGTTAAAACTTAAACATACATTATTACTATATATATACTAATTTTTATATACAATGTACTAGTGATTTATAAAAACAAAGGAAGAAAAAATCAAATTTAAACTTTTAACAAGAAAACATATAATTAAACATGATATAAGTACTATTTATAAAACTAAAAAACATTAAATAACATAAGTAAAGAGAAAAAAAAAAACTAACCTTGAAACTTTGTAAGGTTGTTAATGGTGAAACTGAATGAAGAAGATGAAGAAGTTGAATGAGGAAGATGGGGAATTGAACGAGGAAGGTGAAAGGAATTGAAAGAGATAAGGTTTTGGTGGTTGTTATGTCAGCGATCTTGAAAGTTTATAAGACGGTGTTCACAGACAACACCGTCTAAAGGATGCAGAAATTAGTATAAGACGGTGTTTAAGCATTAGACGAGGTTCTTTTGAATTTTATTGAATATTTATAAGACGGTGTTCAGAGACAACACCGTCTAAAGGTTGGAGAAATTAGTATAAGACGGTGTTTAATCATTAGACGGGGTTCTTTTGAATTTTATTGAATATTTATAAGACGGTGTTCAGAGACAACACCGTCTAAAGGTTCTAAAGGTTGGAGAAATTAGAATAAGACGGTGTTTAAGCATTAGACGGTGTTTAAGCATTAGACGGTGTTCTTCTGAATTTTATTGAATATTTTATTTAAAAGAGCTTAACGTTCATATTGGTATTTGGTATTTGGTTTTAAGACGGTGTTATTACTTTAACACCGTCTAAAACAAATCCTTGACACCGTCTAATACTACATTTTGTAGTAGTGAGAATTAGGTTGGAGTTGGGTGTCCTGGTGCAATTGTATTCTCTATTCTAATATGTTAGTTTCCTTTCTTGTAATCTAGCTTCTTACTAGTTTTTAGTTGTTGCATATGTTTGGGACTTGGGTGTGGCGTGTGGGAAACGTTCTAGGTTGTTTTTGCAAGTGCGTTGCTTTATCCATGTTTAGTGCTTGTATCTTCTAGCGGGCTGTGAGCTTTTCTTAAACGTATATGATGTTAGTTGTTTAAAAAAGAAATATTTTTTATGTTTAACAAACCTCTATTTCAATTGAAAATGACTCTTTAAGTCAAAGTAAACTCATAAAGTCTACGTATTCAAACACACATGAAAAGTTAGAAAATCAATTTATGTGGACGTAAAATGAAATCGTTGCAAGAATAAATCAACCAGCCATGGTCGAGCTCAATTATCCTCCCAGTCATACAAAAATGGTGGCAATTGCATTATCCTATCTTATCCATAGCGGGCCATATATACGTAAACAAACATATCAATTTGATCATTTTTGTTGTTCAGAACTCAAACTCCATGACAAGATGCCAGCCGGATATATGGTGGGCGTAAATGATACGATTCTGTAAACAAATGAAGGCCAGATGACTCCGTGACTAGTCAAAGTTTCATCTCCACACAATATTGTTATGGTGCAAAATATCCCTCAATAAAAAAAACCCCAGCCCCGGTGATATCAGTTGAGTTAGTTGTGTTATTTCAAGTTTCAACTATCAAAATATTATTTTTAGCAAGAGATACTAACATACTAACTACTAACCTGGTTAGCGATAACCTAACCTTACGCTGTTCAAAAAAAAAAAAAGCAGGTGATCTCTTTATAATTAAACTAGGTTATAACCCCGTGTACTACACGAGTCGAATAAATGGATTTTATATACTAAATAATAAAACAATATATCTTTCAAAACCTCCTTTATTGCACGTGTTGAATAAATATAATTTTATATATTAAGTAATAAAAAGTTATATTTATAAGAACCATATTGTACGGGTTGAATAAATATAATTTTATATACCAAATAAAATAGTTATATATTTAAAAACACGTGTATTACACGGGTTGAATAAATTTAATATTGTTTACCAAATAATAAAATAATACATCTTTAAAAAACATCATTTATTACATGGGTTGAATAAATGTAATTTTATATACCAAATAATAAAAAAATTATCTTTAAAAATATGTGTATTACACGGGTTGAATAAATGTAATTTCTTATACTAGATATAAAAAATATATATCATTAAAAACCCCGTGTATTGTACGAATTGAATAAATCTAATTTTATATATCAAATAATAACAGGTTATATATTAAAAAACCTCATGTATTACATGGTTCGAATAAATGTAATTTTGTATAGTAAATAATAAAAAAGGTATATATTTAAAAAACCACATGTATTACACGGGTTTAATAAATCTAATTTTATACATATAATAAAAAAAGTCATATCTTTCAATATACTAATGGATAATACTCGATACACGATAGTTAATATCAAGAGTAAATTACAATTTTGGCCCATGTGTTTATATCACTTTTACCCTTTTAGCAAAAAACTGAATCTTTTAACATCTGAGTTGTGACACCTGTGTCACTTCAACCATCAAACAAATTCCAAACCAATGAAATATTGTATTTCATACAGGGGATTTGTAAAAATATGTGTATCGTTTGCACATATCAACTCTTGTTCGATTTTAAGCTTTAAATCGCTTTCTGGAGGGTTATACGCGCTCTGATGCGTAAATATAACCAGTTTAATCCAACGAACACTCCAAAATAGTGAAATAGGCTTAACATACCTTAAATAACCTTTACATAACTTAGAAATAAGTTTTAAAGGCTTTGGTATGGCAAAAACAAGTTAATTCGCTTACAGGGACTAAACTTGACAAACTACGAAAGTATGCCAATTTGAACTGTAACGAACATTCCGGAACATGACCATAAGTTAAACACACCTTAAATATCCTTTATATAGCTTAGAAATAGGCTTTGAGGGGTTCGGTGTGCCAAAATGAACTTTTGGGTCATTCAGGGACTAAAAGTGTCAAAAAGTGCACAAGTTTGCACTTTCGCACATAACTTACGTTCTGAATACATCCGGACATCCAAAAATTTATGTAAGCACTAAAATATTTTATTTTAGTGTTTGGCTTGAGAAAAATCCATTAGTCGCGTCATCTGGATCGTTTTTCGCGCTTATGCGCATTCCGTCGTAATTAAGCGAACATCGCGTTCGTACGACCAAACGAACTGACATCCGACATATTTTTGAGCATGTTTCATGTCCACAATGTTTAGGCATCATTTTTGGGCCTTAAATTTGGCTTTACGGGCCTTGGAAGTGTCGGAAATGGGCTTAAACACCAACAGGGACTGAAACTGTCAAAATGCAAAGATGTTTGCTGATCAGACAGGCCATGCGGCCCGCCTGAGTTTTGTGTGTATCTTGACGCGGGCCGCGTCAGCCTCCCAGACCAGATTAACTGAATTAACAGCCTGTTAACAGCTGTGTTACCCACAAAACCCACTTGAACATGGTAATTCTGATACTAGGGGCTGGTTTTGGATGTGCACATGGTATTACAATACCATGGGTGCAAGTGTACGCACAAGATTCGATCACGGTTTCCAAGAAACGATCCTAACGGTTCGGGAAATCCTATATATACCCATCCACCCCCATTGCAAAACCCACAAGAATCCTGATTTGAGAAGCTCTAAGTTGGAACCTTTGTTTCATACCTGAGCTACTTGAATCAAGATTAGCTTTCGGGGACCCTTCATAAGTATTCCTTCGTTCTTTTATTGCTTTTCGAGTCCGAAAGTCAAACTTTGTTTGACTTTCTGCATTGACCAGTTTATGGTCAATGCGAAGTTCGTTTGAACTTCGCAACGTGATTGTAATCACGATGGTTATAGTCCCTTGTGACTATGCCTACTGATTACCACGTTGTCTAAGGTCGTAAGGGTAAGCGATCTAATAAATCGCTTATACCTTCGAACCCGACCCATTTGGTCGATCATTAGGATCCGACCAAATACATCAGGTGACCATAGTATATAGGGAATAACCTTCCGAGGTTATACCCTATGGTCACATCGTTTGAGTAGTTGTATGATAGGTAGTTTATATGCCTTAGGTAAATTACCAAAATACCCTTTTCATGTGTAATCGGTAATTAAGCATATGTAACCTAAACTTTTGTCACATAACTGATTATGTAACATGTTTAGGCATATAACACTTGTCATAGGGCTAGTTAGACGTCTCGAGTGCGCTTTTGCGCGCACGACTCGTTATAGTAGCATAAGCTACCTTAATGGGTCGCGATGGGTCGAAAGCAGCTTAGGTTAGGTTTCATTTAGTATGTAGGCTTTGTTAAACCATATGATACGAGTCTCCATACTCGTTTGGTTTACGAACCCTCATTCTATCTAAATCCTCCGATTTAGGTCCGGTTTATTAACATAGTTACCTATATTAGGTGCCGTTTGATATCCGTGATCTCTAGCATTGCTTGGTGGTTATCTTAGGACTTCTGAGCAATCTCAAGTGAGTACATAGTTCCCCTCTTTTACTGTTTTCAAACTATTTTGGGGTGAAGCATGTGTACCTATCTGTTATTTTCATGTTTTTTCAAAGTATAATTGATTATACATGTTATTACTTATCATTTGACAAACTAAATGACTATCTATGGTTTAAACACTGATTTCTCAAAGAACATAAAATAAAATGTTGAATTGTACTTATTTTATGTTCACCAGACCGATTGTTAGTATGATATAGCGCTATAGGATTTGACACCCCATTCCTGTTGTCATGGAATGTCTGAAACCAATTTGTTTCTCCATCCAAATAGGGATTTCCTTTGTGGTACCCCTATAGTCTCAAAGGTGTATTTTGATGCACTAGGTCTGAATGAATTCATAAGTCACACTTTTATTTGTATATTTTGATATACTCCCAAATGTATAGTCTGATATACTCTCATGTGTGGTATTGTACAAAACCAACATATATTTTGTTAAACATCCAAAGCATATTTTAATATGTTATTTATAAATCCGAAGTATACTTGTAATATACTACTTCAAACTATTATTTTAAACAACGAAGGTATATTTAATGTACTATCTATATATCAATTGGGTTTTGTTAGTGTTTAGATAACGGGACGGGTGTAATGTGATGAAAACATGGTAGATACGCCGCTGGTACTTCTTATATGTAAGTGTTTTCATTGCATTACATATTGTGGCGTTATTTAGTACACTTGGGTTAACGATATTGGAACTGAAATATACTTTAATATATTACTCATTCGATTCTCTTAAAATCCAAAGTATATTTTCAAATATACTATAAGCCTTTTTATCAAGACATTGTTTTACAAAACAACTTATCTTATACAAACTCATTTTACTTGGTTATTCATTTAACCATACATTATTCTATTACTTATACATATCATCTGAACTTATTGTTTTTCAAACGATTTACAAAACAAATCAATTTACAAGGTTCATGACTAAACTTTATTAAACAACTTTTTCTTAAACTTACAAGTCATGAATCCTATTTTCACAAAACCTATGTATCTCACAGGCATTTTTATGCTGACGTACCTATTTTTACACATGTTTCAGGTACTGCATTGTGATGATTGATGATATATGCTACACTTAGGATGGACTCGTGCCTTAGCAACTTTAAAACTTGGAAGATCATAGTTGTACTTATTTGATTGTATTCAAACAATGAATTCATTTATTTAATAAAACAGAATTTATTTATTCCATGGTTATGAAACAATGATTCTGTTACAACACTCCCCGACGTTTCCGCCACGTCTAGTTGTTCTACGTGGTCGGGGTGTGACAGAAAAGTTGGTATCAGAGCCAATGGTTATAGGGAATTAGGTTATTAGTAATGCTTTGACCTAGACTATAACCTTCCTAGGACCCTAACACAAGTTATCTTGTGTTTAGCTTTAAAACAATACCGTCACTTATTCTTAGGTGACAACCCCAATAAGAACACAAATTTCAATCCTGCTTTGAAAACTAATCATCTGTTCTAGGATGATTGATTGTAAGGTTTTGAACCCTCTGTTATAAGGTTTTGAACCCCTTTAAGTTTTCAAAATCTCGTCAAGGTTTTGGGTTTTAAATAATGTGAACACGTGCAAACTGGAAGGGTGAATGCCTGTATTCTGGGTCTTCTGTCTAGGAAAGCACTTCGTATATATCTCATCAGACGCGAGACCAGTTGTGCTTACCTGGGAATTCTTGGGATGAGTGTTCACTTATAGGCGAGCATATCTTCGCAATACATTATTTTTGACCTATTTACTTTGATTAATCACCGGGGTCGTTTGTTGCTTTGTAGTAACAAACAAATGACCACTATCCTTGCTTTCATCAGATTTGTTTCATCTCATTCTTTTCGTCTATTTCTCTCACTCGTTTCCTTTCATGTTTCCTCTTTTAGAATGCCTCCTCGACGCGAAAATCAGATAGCAAATGCCGAACTGGCAGAAATCATTGCACAGCAAATGGCTGCTGCGTTCCCAAACCTCATTGTTCAATGGAACCAAGCCAATAACAACAATAATGCTCCATGCAATTTCAAGGGTTTCAATTCGGCTAAGCCACTCAAGTTTAGTGGTTCTGAGGGAGCAACTGGGCTTCTTCAATGGTTCGAGAGCATTGAGAATACTTTCCGTCACGTTCAGTGTCCTGAAAATCGCAAGGTCGAGTTTTCTTCCAGTGTATTTCAGAAGAGGGCTCTTACATGGTGGAACGGGGTGATGAGAGACCGTGGTGCTGAGGTTGCTTTAGCCCAAACTTGGGCTGAACTTAGGGCTCTTATGATGAAGGAGTTTTGCCCTCGTCATGAACTGCGAGCTTTGGAGAGGGAGTTTGATGATTTGAAGCAGGACAGTGGCGAGCATCGAGCCTATACTGACCGTTATGAAGAATTGAGCCTTTTGTGCCCTGCTATGGTTACTCCTGTGGATAAAGCGATCGAGAAATATACTGATGGTCTTCATGACCTAGTTCAGGATATTGTTACTGGCAGTAACCCTACTACTGTCAGACAAGCCATTGAACTGTCTGCCACTCTAACTGAATCCCACATCAGGAAGCGTAAGCTTTTTCGAAAAGGCGACCCAAGACCATCTGACAAGACTACTCAAGCAGAACCAAAGGAAGAACAGGCTGAGGTATCCAAGAAGAAGAAACGCAAAGCCTCTCAAAACTACGCTGTAACTGCTCAAGACAAACAGGTTGCACCAAACCAGCCAGCACAACCTCGCAAAAGACAAAACTATGTTGGTACCGCACCTTTGTGCAACAAGTGCAACCGTCATCATCTGGAGCAAGAGCAGTGTCACAAATGTACCCACTGTGGGCGGTTGGGACATTTGATCAATGTTTGTCGTTATGCAAATCAAGCTGCTGCAAACCCTGCTGCTGTTCAAGCACGGTTCCCTCCGGGGTCATGTTATAACTGTGGTGACCTTACCCACTACAGGAACAATTGCCCAAGACTTGTTAACATACCTCCAGCGCGTGGACGAGTATTTAACATCAACGAGGCAAACAAGAACAATGATGCAGCAGTAAACAATTAGTGTTTTGTATTTCCATGGTTGTTATCTTTTGACACTTCAAGACAAATTGGTTGTTACATAAATAAAGATTTGTTGTTTTTATTTCTGCAAAATTTATGCGTTTGTGTGAATGCTTGATACAACCTTATGATGTCAACCTAAAGACAAACTACTCGTGTGGTTCTGTCATTTTATGATCACTTGTGATCTCCCCAAGAACCTTAAACACTCGTTTCTTTTAAGAAACAAAGCCAAACTCTTATTGAAAGTCCTTTTATCTTTATAGATGGATCCTTGAAAATGATTAAAGTGCCAAATGAAATCCATGGATTGGATTCCTAGTGTACTTTAAATCTCCATACCTAAAGATAACAAATTAAAGAATTAAGTTAACTAATTTTGTGCTTACGTGTTTTCTTACATGTTTTATGGTTGTATGTGATCCATCCAAATCCTCATAGAATCTTCCATATCTCATACGAGAGATTCATAATAGGATATCCAAAGTTACTATCTTAAATCCTTAATGGACTTCTACGTTGTAGTCAAGTCCCTTGGGTTTTAAAGTACTATTCTATAATTGGACCCCTTGGGTGGTCTAGTTAAACAGATTGATTTTGAAAATCTGATTAGAAATATCATGTGATGATATAATTAAAAAGATCCCTTAAGTGGTCTGTTTAAGGAGATCGTACAACGGTCTAGTTAAGAAGATCATGTGTTGATCTAGTTAAAAGGATCGTTTGTTGATCTAATTAAAGGACCCTTTGGTGGTCTAGTCGAGTCGCTTCATGTTTATTCAAGTGATTTTTCCTACGCATTATGAAATGAACGGTGCGGACTGTGCAAGGAATTACGTAATTATGGAGGCCTACATAATTATGGAATTCGGTGCACAGAAACCACAAGAAGTTTTGTCATGTGTTAAGACCTATAGTGACAAGAATAATGATACGGGAGAAGTCTTAGACCTTGACCGACGTCATTTTATCTTACACTCCCCAATTCTAATTTCAAGCACACACAAGTTTCCTATGATAAGTCTTCATAAGAAACGTTCTTCTGTCCGTAGTTCAAAATTCCATGTTCTACTACTACAAGGAATTCACTTTGAGGGTTAACAAATTCGCTAAGAGTCCTAACATGGCCCAGAGTTTTACTTAAGGGTTCAATGGATCTATTAGAAGGCGAAACCGTCACAGCTGTCTTCACAAGTTTCCTCTAGAATTAAATTTCGGGACGAAATTTCCTAAAGTAGGGGAGACTGTGACACCTGTGTCACTTCAACCATCAAATAAATGCCAAACCAATGAAATATTGTATTTCATACAGGGGATTTGTAAAAATATGTGTATCGTTTGCACATATCAACTCTTGTTCGATTTTAAGCTTTAAATCGCTTTCTGGAGGGTTATACGCGCTCTGATGCGTAAAAAAACTAACCCCCCCCCCAAGCTAAATGCTAAAAACTAAAACCCCAAAAAAACCTAAAAAAAAACCAAACCCCCCTCCCCCCCCCCCCAAAAAAAAAACCTAACCCCCCCCCCCCCCTCAAGCTAAAATGCTAAAAACTAAACCTAAAAAAATCTAAATTTTTTTTTTTAATATTTTTATGCTCAAATCGCTACTTTTAGTGGCCAAAAAAAAAATTTTTTAATTTTTTTTTACTTCGAAAAGTAGCGATTTTTATATAAAAAATATTAAAAAAAAAACAATTTTTTTGTGTGATTTTTAGCTATTTTTAGGCATTTTTGGTTGTGTTCACATTGGTTCTCGCGGTTCTCGCAATAAGAGGTGGTTCTCGCATGATCTTCTCCCTATATATATATAGGGTAAGCTTCATGCGAGAACCACATTTATTGCGAGAACCGCGAGAACCAATGTGAACACAACCTAAAATAGCTAAAAAAAACCTAAAAAAAACCTAACCCCCACCCCCCCCAAAAACCTAAACTCCCCCACCACCCCCCCTCCCCCCACAAAAAAACCTAACCCCCCCCCCCCCAAGCTAAATGCTAAAAACTAAAACCCCAAAAAAACATAAAAAAAAAACCTAACCCCCCCCCCCTCAAAAAAAAAACCTAAACCCCCTCCCCCCCCCCCCAAGCTAAAATACTAAAAACTAAACCCCCAAAAAACCTAAAAAAATCTAAACAAAATCAAAAAGATTCTAAAAAAAAATCAAAATTTTTTTTAATATTTTTTATGTTAAAATCGCTACTTTTAGTAGCTAAAAAAATTTTGTTTTAAAAAAAAAAAAAATTTAAGATTTTTAAAATTTTTTTTGCTACTAAAAGTAGCGATTTTTTTATAAAAAATATTAAAAAAAATTGTGTGTTTTTTAGCTATTTTTAGGCATTTTTGGTTGTGTTCACATTGGTTCTCGCAATAAAGGGTGGTTCCTAACGGATCTTTGTCCTCTCTCTATATATATATATATTTATTCATTTATATGGGGAGTACTAGCTCAAATAGCATACTTAATTATTATGCATAAACACACATTCATTGCAGATTAATAACAACAAAAAACATAAAAGTTTACTGAAGGAATTGAATCACTTATCCGGGACTAAGGCGCTGAACAACAGGACACAATCTGTATTGCTAATTGGGTGTATTTCTAAACTAAAAATATTACTTGCGTTGTGCGGCATGCCCTTTTGATTTGGTATAATTTACTTTTTGGCGATGGTTTTAATTCAAGCATATGGTGTTTAGGAATCATATCTTTTAAATTGTTTGCCCAAGTGTGTTTTTTAATTTATTTTTTTAATTCCACTTTAATGCTTTTGTATGATTTATCCTCTAGCGTGTAGTTAGCTTTTAACATGAACACAATGTTGTTTAAAAATTTTCTTTTACCATGTTTGATAATTCGATTTTGATTGAAATTGACCTAAGTGACTAAGTCCAGATAAACTCAAAAGGTCTCAATATCAGAACTTGCAAGACAACTTCGAAAATCAATTTATGTGGTCACAAATTACAAGAATAAATCAATCAGCCAAGTCAAACTCAATTGTACAACCAACTTTACAAAAAGAAAATGTCATTGCATAACACATCCATAAAAAATATGTTTGTTTCCTTTTGTCTTTGGGTAATAGCTAGAGTAATCTATTAAACGAAAATACTTTTTTTATGGATGCGGTAATGTAATGACATTTTTTTTTGTAAGATTGGCTCTACAGTTGAGCTTGACTTGGTGTCACACCCCGATATTTCCACATATTACCGGTGGGCCCGACGGGGAGTATCGTGACGTAGTTGATATCATCATAGTCAATACACACAATATAATAGCACAACAGAAGTCTTGGTGAATAAACTATTACAAACCATACTGTCTGAGTGTTCGAGTTTATGAATATACAGACTGGAATGTAATAAGATCCACAGGCGGATCATAAATATAACAAGAAACAAAAACAACAGACTGCAGGTATCTATGGATTTGCAAGATACTCTTATGACACCCTATAGCTCCAGCCTATTACGAGAGGTACCTGTCAAATCAGTCTTTAAGAAAATACGTCAGTTTACACTGGTAAATACAATTAACTGACTCTTTTTGAAAACATTTACGAAAATTGATTTAAGTGCACATGGCACAAATCTTTTATAACTTGGGACAATTATTTAAATATAATCTTGTATATAGATTTACATGTTTGTCTTACAATTGGGGCCGGTTGGAAGCTGGTCGTGATTAACCGACTCACCACTTATAGAACCCACAAAGGAGATATCCCCAACATGTGGGTTTATATATTATTTTAGCATTTTGCATCTGTCAGGTGTATGCCTACACCCCGTGCATAGGTCGTGGCCATTTTAAATGAAATGAGCCGAGGATATCCAGGACACGGTCAGATTAACCCCCAATGTTTATGTTATCAAACAAGACATATTAAAACAGGTTATGCAAATTTATTAATCACAATCCGATTAAATGATTTCATACCCGACCAAGTGGTATTATTATAATACCATATCCCAAGCCCGTATATAGGAAATTAAGTTAAAAGTATTTACCTGATGCTAGCAGTAAAGTCCTAAAGCTTTTTTTTGAAGGCACCTTCTACCGGAAGCTATTTAATCTGTATAGAAGTTTTATTAACCTATTAGTATGCTAACGGGTCTTTAATTTAGTCAAGGACTTAGACCGGCTAGCTTGAAAGAAACCTTACGGTTCTAAACGCTCGGTTAAGCGGAGATAGGAATAGAATGTGGTTTAGACCCGACAAGCTTGGATACTTGTATAGTATGGGTAAACTAAACACATTCTGGAAATTGAGGATTTGATGATAAGGTTAAGCCCGTTTCGACTATTATATGTAAACTAGTCACATAAGCCGATCCGAACGCGTAAACGCGTAACGGGTCACCAAATAAATTATATACAGGTCTTAAATCATTATTATGCTCAAAATATGTTAATACATCAGTAATATGTAAACATATATGCCCAAAAAGTAATTTAAACCAAAATAAGTCCCTTAAGGGCATTTTGGTAATTTTAATGCCCATAAAAGAGTTTAATTGTGCAACTGAGTTTCAGGTCTGATTAAATCAGTAAAATTTTATATTTTTATAGGTTATAACAGTAGGATACTTTATATATGTGAAATTTATCTTATATAGCCAAACTATGTCCCATAGGGGCATTTTGGTAATTTTACATAGGCTTTAAAGGCCAAAATAGACTTCTGAGTTTAAAAACTTTAGCTTACTGTTTAATTATATAAATTAACTTAAAACATCAGTGGGTAATAAGTTTTATATGTCAAATATAGTTTTGACCTATACTAGGTGCTAAAAATGCTTAAAAGTCGGTTTAAAGGGGTATTCGGGTTAAAATAGGAAATTTGAGTTTTAATTAGTTTATAAAGTTCAAAATACTTTATTTATTATATAAAATCAGTAGGAAAAGATTTGGCACTAAAAGGTTATGTAAAACTCATTTTATGCATGAAAAGGGTAAAACCGACATTTACCGAAATTAAGCTTTAATCCTATGTTACGCTCAGCTTAAAAATAATTAAAAATCTTTAAAAATCCCAAAATAATATTTTACATCAGTAGGTATAAGGGTTGATGTCAAAAATCGGGTTTAGATATGCTTTATGCTAATTACGCCTTTTAAATAACAAAAAGCTTCTTAATTACGCTATTGAGCATAACTCCTATTCTAGACCTCCAATTGATGTCAAATTTTTTAGGACATGTCTAAATATTAGTAGCAAAGGTGTTAGTCCAATCACATTGTTAAAAATCTCAGTTGTGTGTAAAAAGGGCGTTTATGGCATTATTAAGCATAATTACGATCAAGTGCATATAATTCAAACCACTAGGTACCATGCAATATAACTCCTGAGGGTTATACTACTAAGTAATGTGGTCCTAATGGAAGCTTAAAACATGGGAGAATTAAGCTTTAACGGGTCAGAACTGAAAGTCAAAGCAAAAGTTAAGCTTTTGCGACTTTCGGTTATAAACTGACCTTAGACTAATAATTGTCGGGTTAGGACTGATAAAACATGTTTTAATATTGATTACCAAGTCATTAGAATGTTAAAATATAACTTAGAACCTCTGGTTTATTAATTTTAATCATATTCAAACATTCTGTCCAGTTTAACTTTTTGTCAAACTACTTTGACCCGGCAATTGACCAGTCAAACGAGATAATTAGGAGGTGCCCTTTTAAGGGTTAATCACCTACACTAATGTGGTCTTATAACCACTTTCAATTTGATCAGTGGTTAAGCCACATGTACTTAAAACGAAAGTCAAACTAATTTTTCGATAAGTTTGACTTTAGAGTAATTAAGCTAAATTAAACAACTAAACAAGTAATTAGAGGCTTACTTAAGGTCCTAGCAAACTTTTCTACACTTGATAATCCTCTTCTTACTGATGGAAGCTCCAGGACAAGTCCCTCAAGTGAATTGTTGCAAATGTGTTTATGAACACAAGAATAGGCTCTCATATATAGCAAATTCCTTGAAGTTAGATCAGTTCCAGGTGTAATTGGAGGCCCTGGGATCACCCCAGGTGTCCTAGCTATTGATAATAACCGACTTACAGCTCCCTAGGTCGTTACAAACTAGGTTAAGGCGGTGGAACAGGCAAAACCCGCACCTGGAAAGAATTTTCTGTTACTGGCACTCGTAGGCGGGCCCCGTAAGCCAAGGGGAAGGCTTACGCGGGCCGCGTGGACCGGCTGATCTGGTAAAACAATTTCTAAAGCTGGCAGTTTCAGTCCCTTGACGTTTTAAATCCTTTTTAACATGATTTTTGGCAATAGAGACCCTTGTAGTTAATTTCTTGAGGCCCAAGGGTGTACAAACAAACTTCGTTAGGCTCCGGTTCGTTAAATATCTCTATGAAAGCAAGTTTCATCAAGTTGACACTTTTGGCCCAAAGTCTTGAAATCATGCTTAACGATGTCGAAACCATGTGAAATTTATACCACTTATTCTTGAGAGTAAATTTGAATGTTTCGAAGCCTCGGTTTCGTTAAAAGGTCATTCAGAGGTCAGAATTGACATGTTGACATGTTTAACCCTTGTAATTTAATAATCTTTCGATTATTTTCATAAACGGCTTCTTATATCCAATCAATCACTCGTTTAAGAATATACTCATCATGTAAGGTCATTCAGAGGCACAAGTTTGGCATATTGACACTTTTAGTCCTTGTGGTTTCATAGTTTCACTGTTTGACAACTTTGGTCCTTCAAACTCGATCTTTCACATGTTTAGAGTTTAGGACACGTGTCTACACATAATTGGACACATTTTTCCGTGGTGTTACATCCTCACCCCCTTAAAAAAAATCTCGACCCCAAGATTTACTGGAATAAGTGAGGGTACTTTTGTTTCATAGTGGACTCGACTTCCCACGTATACTCGGGACCTCTGCGAGCATCCCATTTGACCTTTACTATAGGTACATGTTTCCTTCGGAGCTTTTTGACCTGTCGATCCTCGATTAATATAGGTCTTTCAACGAATCTCAAGCTTTCATCAATCTGCACGTCTTTATGAGACATAGCTAGAGATGCATCGGCTAAGCATTTCTTAAGATTACAAATATGGAACACATTATGAATTCCACTCAGCTCCTCAGGCAAGTTTAGCTTGTAAGCTACACTGCCGACACATTCGATAATCTCGAATGGTCCAACATATCTAGGGCTCAACTTGCCCTTTTTACCAAAACGCATCACACCTTTCCAGGATGATACTTTTATTAAGACTTTATTGCCAACCTCAAACTTCAGAGGTTTTTGCCTCTTATTAGCATAACTTTTCTGCCTATCTCTGGCAGCTTTTAGGCGATCACGAATCTGGACAATCTTGTCTGTTGTTTCAAGTACTATGTCAGGTCCTGATAACTAAACTTCTCCTACTTCTACCCAACAGACAGGTGTTCTGCATTTCCTACCATATAATGCCTCAAAAGGCGCAGCCTTAATGCTTGTATGGTAACTATTGTTATAGGAGAACTCTATCAATGGCAGGTGGTCATCCCAACTACCACCTAAATCAATAACACATGCATGAAGCATGTCTTCCAAAGTTTGAATTATACGCTCACTTTGTCCATCAGTCTGAGGATGGTAAGCGGTGCTAAAATTCAAACGTGTGCCCAAGGATTGTTGGAAACTTTTCCAAAAATGAGAGGTGTATCTAGTATCTCTATCAGAGATAATAGACACTGGTACGCCATGAAGGGCTACAATCTTGTCTACATACAACTAGGCTAATTTGTCTGAGCTATGAGTCTCCTTGATGGGTAAGAAATGTGCTGATTTAGTCAGCCTATCAACGATAACCCATATGGTATCATTTCCGTGCCTTGTCTTAGGTAACTTGGTTATAAAGTCCATCGTTACCATTTCCCAGTTCCATGTGGGAAGTTCTGGCTGTTGCAATATGCCCGATGGCTTTTGATGTTCAGCTTTAATCTGAGCACAGGTCAGACACTTGGCTACATGGGTGGCAATAGATTTCTTCAAGCCTATCCACCAGTAAGTAGCTTTCAAATCTTGATACATCTTGTCACCTCCCGGGTGAACTGAGTATTTGGAGTTGTGGGCTTCCTGGAGGATTACATCTCGGAGTCCTCCATGTATAGAAACCCAAATCCTTCCATTCATTCTAAGGATTCCATCCTTCCCAGGTGCTAACTGTTCAGCAGTTACACCTAACTTTTCATTTAGAAAATTAACTTCCAAAACAACATCTTTCTGTGCAGCTAATAGTCTTTCATTCAGACTATTCTTAAACTCAATGCTCTTGGCATTGATCCTAATTGGTTTAACTCTTTCCTTTCGGCTTAGAGCATCTGCGACCACATTCGCTTTACCAGGATGGTAGCAAATTTCACAATCATAATCATTTAAGGTTTCCATCCAACGGCGTTGTCTCATATTAAGCTCTTTTTTATTGAACAAATGTTGGAGACTCTTGTGATCAGAAAAGATCACACATTTAGTTCCATACAAATAATGTCTCCACAACTTTAGTGCGAATACTACGGCACCCAACTCCAAATCGTGGGTGGTGTAATTCTTCTCATGCACTTTTAGTTGTCGTGATGCATAGGCAATCACCTTGCCTCGCTGCATAAGCACACAACCCATACCGGTGTGTGAAGCATCACAGTATACAACAAACTCTTCAATTCCATCAGGTAAGGTTAGCACTGGAGCATTGCTCAATTTCTTCTTAAGAATCTCAAAGGATTCTTGTTGTTTCGGACCCCAATTGAACTTAATATTTTTCCGGGTCAAAGAAGTTAATGGTGCAGCTATTCTAGAGAAGTTCTCAATGAATCTCCTATAATATCCAGCTAAACCCAGAAAACTACGTATTTCGGTTGGAGTCTTGGGTGTTACGGCTTCTACCTTAGCGGGATCTACTTGGATACCACGCTCACTGACAACATGTCCAAGAAATTGGACTTCGCGAAGCCAAAATTCTCACTTGGAGAATTTAGCATACAATTTCTCCTGTCGAAGCAATCCTAAAATGCATCGAAGGTGCTTCTCGTGATCAATTTGATTACGAGAGTAGATAAGTATGTCATCGATGAAGACGATGACAAATTTATCTAAATATGGCTTGCAGACCCTATTCATGAGATCCATGAATGCTGCTGGCGCATTTGTGAGTCCAAATGGCATCACTAAGAATTCGAAATGTCCATACCTCATCCTGAATGCCGTCTTAGACACATCTTCAGTTCTAACCTTATGTTGATGATACCCAGATCTCAAATCAATCTTTGAGAAGTAGCTTGCCCCTTGGAGTTGATCGAACAAGTCATCGATCCTGGGCAAGGGATAACGATTTTTTATCGTTACTTTATTCAATTCACGATAATCAATGCATAAGCGCATTGATCCATCCTTCTTTTTCACAAACAGTATTGGAGCTCCCCAGGGTGAAGAACTAGGTTGTATGAAACCTTTTTCCAATAGTTCATCCAATTGAGTTTTAAGTTCCTTTATTTCAGTAGGTGCTAGATGATAAGGAGCTCGTGCTATAGGTGCTGATCCTGGAAGAATGTCTATCCTGAATTCTACTTGCCTCTCAGGAGGTAATCCAGGTAATTCGTCAGGAAAGACATCAGGATATTCAGAGATAATCGGAATATCTTCAATTTTAGGCTTAGGATCACTTACGGTCACTTGTGCCATGTAAATGACACATCCACTTTTCATACACTGCGCTAATTTGAGAATAGACACATTGCTGGGCAATCCGTATTGTGTATCTCCCTGAATGGTGACTGATTTGCCAGAAGGGGTTTTAATATTAACTAGCTTTTTATCACAGGCAATTTGGGCTTGGTTATGCGACAACCAATCCATGCCTAAAACGATATCAAACCCAGCCAATTTCATTGGCAAGAGGGATAGCGGGATAGAATGATTCTTAATGGATATAGAACATCCATCAAGAAGAGTGGAGGTTGTTTCTAAGGTACCATCAGCAAGCTCTATCTCGTATTTTATGTCTAGAGTCTTAATAGGCAAGTTTAAAATCTTACAGAACTTATGGTCTACAAAAGGCTTATCAGCACCGGAATCAAATAAGACTCTAGCATAGTTGTTATTGATGAGGAAGGTACCTGTTATGACGTTCTCGTCATTTACCGCTTCCTTCGCTTGCATCTGGAAAACTCTTGCATTGTTTTTCTTTGCCTCCTCGGGCTTCTTTGCATTCTTGGGGCAATTGGTTTTAATGTGCCCCTTTTCATTGCAACCATAGCAAGTTACATCCTTTATATTTCGACACTCAACAGACTTGTGCCCTTTCTTTTTACAGATCCCACAAGGTTTGGCTTGTGGGTCCTGGTTGCACTTCCCAAAGTGCCTCTTATTACAAGTTTTACATCTGGGCTTATCATTTGACTGCCCCTTTTTGGAACCAGAGTTCCCTTTGCCCTTTTTGTTTGACTGAGGAGACTTGTCTTCCTCTCTTTTCCTTTTCCCCTCATCGGTCGCCCTCTTCGCCCTACTCCTCACAACATCCAAAGTGAGGGACAAGGATAGATCCACAGCGGATCTATAAGTGGTTGGTTTTGAAGCCTTAACATTCCCTTTTACTTCGGGGGCCAAACCACCGATGAAACACGCAATGCGTTTGGGCCACGTGTCACTTAATTAGGGCATCCTCAGTTCTCTTTTCCCGTCCAACAGTGCCATCCGCTTTTCCTTATATAATCTCTCTTCTCACTTCTCATCTTTGTTTACAAACGCCTAGGGTTCATTCTCTCTCTATATTCAGGTGATTCAAATTCAAATTTCACAAACCTTAATCTTCTTCCAGACGTCACCATAAAATCATCTTTTGTTCATCGATTACTTCATCAAAAGGTTTGTTCTTCTTTTTTTTAGTTGAAATAGTTTCATGATTTCCTGTTATTTATACTAATCCTTTGTGTTTTGTGTCTTTTCATGTAACCATTGCTAGGGTTTCGTTCGAGAGTTAGATCAAGAAATCTGTCGCCGGCTAATGGTTCTGCGGTGTTTCTCTTATAAGATTCTTTTATTTTGAGGTTTGATTTGTATGTTTATAGATCTGTGTTGATTTTTCTTAACGGTTATGATATGAGTACAACATCTGTTGATTATTGATCTGTGAATATGTTCACCGCTTATTCTTTTTGAAATTAGGGTTTCGTTTGCTTGAGATTTGAATCTTCCGATTGTTTGGTTAATTTTTGTTGATATGTGGTTTTCCATAATCATGGTATGTGTTTTTGTTTTTTATTTTTACTAAAGTTTTGTTATCTGAGTTGTGACTAAATGATTATTGTCAATGATCTGTTGCAGATGATAATGATGATGATTGTTCTACTGTTGTTTCCAGTATCATTGTTCCAACATCGTTTAAAGTATGTGTTTTTTGCTACTCCGATTTTCAAATTTTGAGTTTTTAATTATGAAGTAATATACTCTAATTCTCGCTTTATATTTCAGTCTAATCACAGTTGTTTGAAATTCATACAATATGTTACGGGTTATTATAGGTTTGTATTCAAAGAAGTATAAAGTTTGATTAAACACAAAGAAAGATTATTAAATTTACAGTTAAAATAATTTTTTCTTATGAGTAAATGATGATTATAATTGACTTGTGCAGCAGATGATGATGACTTGTCCAAGAAAGGATCTGCTACTGTTGTAAGATAAGATTTTATCTTACTAGAGCAATGGTCTTTCCTGCCTTTTTTGTATTAAAAGAAGCATAAAGTTTGGTTTAAAGCACAACTCTTTATAAACAAAGTTAATATTAAGTATATGAGGACATGGCTACTCTTCAGCAGCTGAAGAAGTGTTTTCATGTACTTCATCTTGGTCTGTTCACTAGAGATCAGCTTTCTATAAATCCTGATGTTAATGCATTGAGTCCTTCCATGGAGTTCATGGCGATTGTTGGAGATATACAATGATTGACTTTATGTACCTAGAGTTTGATTAACCAAAGGAAAACGACTGTTTAGTATCAGCAGTGGTTCGGCATCTACAGCGGATTCAAATTTAGTATTTAATTATCAGTGGTTCTTATGTAACTTTAGTATTTAATTATCAGTGTTTCTTATGAGGTGTTTATATGTAACAATATTTATCACAACTCGTTATTTGTTTGATCTGTATTATAAATACAACAGTTGTTTGATCTTTATACTACTAAATAAAAATGTAGTACACTTGGATGTTAAATAAGTTCCTCATTATGATTATTTGGATATAATGTTTTTGAAATTCGTCTTTTTTTGCAAATAGATGTTTATGGGCAAACTTCTCTTTAACGTCAACCTTTTGTTTAACAGGAAAAATGATTTTATGTTCAAACATCTGTTTAAGGTCAAATATATGTTTAACTCCAAACAACTGATATTGAAGGTCAAATATTTGTTTAAGGTCAAAGATATTTAAAATAGTAAAAAATGATAGTTTTCATTAATCCTTAAAAGTCTGTTGGAACCACTGTTTTGGTTCAAACATCTGATTGTTAAATGTTATCCACTGCTGAGAGACAACCTCCGTTTCTTCATTTTTTATGTTGACCACTGACTGTCCAAACATCAGTGGTGTTTTAATTTGAGCAATTAAACGTAGTTTTGTTAATCACTATCGGTGTTTTAATTATTAGCAGTGTTTATATGTAACAGAATTTATCCTATCAATTCAGTGTTTTGATCTGTACTATTAATTGAACACTTATTTCATCTTTATACTAATAAAATTCCTATACAGTTGGATGAATATTAGGCACCTCATCTTGATTGTTTGGGTATAGTATTCTTGAAATTGGTTCAAACATTTGATTGTTCAAACAATTCCACTGCTGAAATACAACCTCTGTTTCTTCAATCTCCATGTTGACCATTGACTGACCAAACATCAGTGTTTCGAAAACTGGTTGGTATCCACTGATCGGAAAAAATAGCAACTGCTCACTTTTACATTGTTGACATCCACTGATATGGACCATCAGCGGTTTCCCTAAAAAATAGTAACTGGTCACATTTTTATTATTGATGTTGTTAATTAGTAATAGATTGAAATTATTAAATGAAAACTAGAATTACAATCAAATTACCATTTTACCTGATCTTTACATTCCAATGACATAAGAGTTCCACCAAGATTATTTTCATGATAAAATTTAAAGTTAAATTAAAAAATTAAAAATAATCTTGATGACTATTTGTTCCAAATCAAATCAGTAATTAATGCTGATTTCTTGAGCTTTGGACATTTGATTAAGCAAATTTTGAATTTCAAATTGACGGTTATTATATCTTGATTAAAGTTTAAATAAAATTTTAAAAAGTCATTATGACATTTGTTTTCAAATCAAGTCAGTAGTTACTGATAATATCAGTAATTTTGAAATTCAAAATATGCAAAATGGTAATTTAAAATTTTCGTTCTCTCTCTTTTTTTTCCTACTTTGCATATCATTTCTAATATTTAATTGCTTTAATAAAGCAGCATATAAGAATATACACTACTTACCTTTGAAATTAAATCTGAAATTTATGACGTACATCAACAGTGGATAACTACAACAGTGGTTCAGCATCAACTTTAGTTATTCTATTGTTTATTTGTTTATGATAACAGTGTTTATATGTAACAGTGTTTTCCGCATCAATGTTTTAAAGACTGATAGGTTGTTAGATGTCATCACCTCAGTGTTTTATATGTAACCATTTTTATGGCATCAGTGTTTATATTTAACAGTGTTTAGGACTGTTGTTTATACGTAACTCTATTTATCACATCAATTCAGTGGTTTGATCTGTACTATTAATTGAACAGTTGTTTCATCTTTATACTAATAAAATTCATATACACTTTGATGCATAGTAAGCTCCTCATCTTGATTGTTTGGTTATAGTATTACAATCAAATTATCAAATGAAAACTAGAATTACAATCAAATTACCATTTTACCTAATCTTTACATTCCAATTACCTACAAGAGTTCCACCAACATTATTTTCATAATAAAATTTAAAGTTAAATTAAAAAATTAAAAAAAATTCTTGATGACTATTTGTTTCAAATCAATTCAGTAATTAATGCTGATTTCTTGAGCTTTGGACATTTGATTAAGCAAATTTTTAATTTCAAATTGACGGTTATTATATCTTGATTAAAGTTAAAATAGAATTTAAAAAACTCATTATGGCATTTGCTTTCAAATCAAGTCAGTAGTTACTGATAATGTCAGTAATTTTGAAATTTAATCATCATTTGCAAAATGGTAATTTAAAATTTTCGTTCTCTCTCTTTTTTTTCCTACTTTGCATATCATTTCTAATATTTAATTACTTTAATAAAGCAGCATATAAGAATATACACTACTTACCTTTGAAATTAAATCTGAAATTTATGACGTCCAACAACAGTGTTAAACTACAACAGTGGTTCAGCATCAACTTTAGTTATTCTATGTTTGTTTATTTGTTTATGTTAACAATGTTTATATGTAACAGTGTTTTCCGCATCAATGTTTTATAGACTGTTAGGTTGTTAGATGTCATCACCTCAGTGTTTTATATGTAACCATTTTTATGGCATCAGTGTTTATATGTAACAGTGTTTCGGAACAGTTGTTTTTACTATGTAACAGTGTTTCGGAACAGTCATCACTTCAGTGGTTTGATCTGTACTATTAATTGAACAGTTGTTTCATGTTTATACAAATAAATTTCCTATACACTTTGATGTAACAGTATTTATCACATCATTTCAAATTGACGGTTATTATTTCTTAATTAAATTTAAAATAAAATATAGAAAAGTCATTATGACAATTGCTTTGAAATCAAGTCAGTAATTTTGAAATTCTAAATATACAAAATGGTAATTTAAAATTGACGTTCTTTCTCTTTTTTTTTCTACTTTGCATATCATTTCTAATATTTTATTATTTTAATAAAGCAGCATATAAGGATATACACTCCCTACCTTTGAAATTACATTTGCCACTACATTCAGTTAAAATTTTTATTGGATAATCGGTAAGCTTGAATTCCAACCTTGATATTTTTTTAAGAACATCCATGCTTATTGTATTATCATATTACGTTTAGCAATACTTATTATTTACAAGATTCTTTTTTTTATGTACAGTCTTCAAATGGAGGTTGCAAAGGTTAGCATGCTTAACGATCTTAATACATTCTCAAACAACTATTCGATTAGAGTTAAGATTGTTAGCATTTCGAAGAAGATGATGAATGATAACAAAAATGAAATATATCGTCTTGATATGATCTTCATGGATGAGATGGTACCGTATATTGTTGTCTTATAATTTTTTTGGACATATGAATATCCAAATGAATATAACACCTTTTTTATTTAATCGGATGTTTCATATTCTTAGGGAACTATGATACAAGCCAGCTGTTTGCATAAGATGCTAGGAAAATTCAAAGACTTCCTTCAGTTGGATGAATGTCTTCTTATCACCAAACCTTCTATTGCTACTAATAAGTCCTCTGCTAAGTATACCAAGAGAAATGACAAAATATCACTGTATTTCTATACTTCTGTTGAGAAATGCTTTGACTGGTCTGGACCGAAATACCGTTTTAATTTCGTTAACCTCAAGGATGTTGTTAAAAATAAAATTGAAGTTAATACAGTTATTGGTATGTAAATCACTACATGATATATATCTATTGTTTTGTCTTATTGATTTTTTTTTATTGTTATCACTTCTTAATGTTGTTTTCTTTTAACAATATATTTTTGTTTATAGATTGGATTGGTTATGTGGATGTATGTTTCAATCTAGAGGATACGTCAAAAAAGGATGGGAGCAAGGGCAAGAGACTTAATCTTAGACTTGAAGACCTTGAGTGCGTTCTTTTTATTAAGTTGTTGCATTTTGACGTTTAAAGCATTATAAGGTTGCTTGATGTTATTATGTTTTATGTTAATATTTTTAGAGGCCAAAAGTGTCCGGTTACTTTGTGGGATGGTTTTGCTATTGACATGTTTGCTTACATGAATGATAAGAAACGAGAGAAATATGTTGTTATCCTTTGTCATTTTGGTATGGTCAACCTTTACAAAGGTACAATTTAAACTTAATTAGTTTAATTTTTTTTTATCTTTAGTAATTTATCTTTATATTTATTTATATATTTTAAATTTGACACTATTTATATTGATCTACATTTGTTTTTATTTTTAAATTCAGGCAAGCATGGAGTTGCAAATGGGTTTGAGCTGAGCAGACTTTTTATTGACACTGACATTGAAGAGAATTCCTCTTTTAGGAAGAGGTATAGTTAGTAATATGCATATAAACATTGAATAGTATTATTTTGTACTTACATTTAATTTTTACGTTTTAATTTGATCGCATGAATCTGTTTAGGTATGTAGAGAAAATTTCAACTTCATCTTCATCAAATGAGCATGTTGGTTCAAATGTTATCTCAAGTGTTGAAGATGAGTTTCTTAGTAACCCTGATTTCATGCTTATTGGTTTCCTTGGAACGATATCAACGGTGTGTATTTTCTTATAAGTACTCTACATGCTGAGTTTTTTTATACTCTTTTCTAAGTGTTATTATTTTTGTTTGATATTGATAGACAAAGAAGGTTTTGATTCTTGGCACAATCACAGCTATATGCACTGATAAACTTTGGTATTACAATGGTTGTAACCACTGTAAGTCAGGTGTGGAGGAAAGATTTGTAACGAAAGAAAATGCGGATAGTTCATTTGATGTTGATCATGCAAAATCGTTGGTTTGTAGAAATGATAAATGTGAAGGAGTCGACATCTATTCTATTCCGCGGTTTGAGATTACAGTTTTTTATTTCCTTATACTAAATACTAATATGCACGGTTCATATTAGTAATACTAATGTTTTCATTTGTTTTTAACTTTGATAGGTTCAAGATACCTATTAGGGTGCAAGACTCTTCCGGTACTGTGTCTTTGACACTGTTTGATTTCGAAGCATATAAGATTCTTAACAAATCTGCAAAAGAGTTACTTTCAATCCAAGATCAGGTAACAAATACATGCATTCAGTTGTTTGGCCATGTAGTTAATATAATTTAAAATTATTTTTTATAAAATTCTATGTTCTCAATTATGGAATCATTCTGCTTATTGTAATTTATATTAATTTTGATAAAATCATAGGTTGTTAATTCTGGAGACATACCAAACCCATATCCTGAGATCTTTGACACATTGATTGGAAAGAGGTATGCTTTCATCATAAGTGTTAAAGACTATAACATTGAGCATCAGGTTGAAAACTATGGTATTTCAATGGCCACTAACGATGATGAGATCCTTGTTGCGCTTTCTGCCAAATTCACTCTTAACCAGGTTTAAATCTTCATTATGTCAATCTTTTAATTTTATAGTTATATCGTTTTGAAATAAATTTATACCATTGTGTGTATTTTATGTTATTGTGTATTTTGTACTTAAAGCATGAGCAGTCCGAATCGTTGGATGTTCCAGATTCCTGCAGTTTGTCTACTCCTGTTGACCTTATGAAGGTAATATGAGAATTTGGTTATTTGTACTAAATTTTTTGAAACGTTAGTACTTATTGTCTTTTTATATCAGGATGAGATGTCATGCTGTGGTGACAATGTTACCCCTGCATCCCAACCACTTGTAGGCACTAAGAATCCCTCTTCAGATGAAACAAAACGTAATATTCGTGAAGTGTTCGATGTGGATGATGCATTAGGTTGCTCCTCGACAAAGTGCAGCATCAGTGATGAACTGTGTCAAGATGAAGATGCTGGTGTTTCGACGCTTTTGATTCCAAAGATTGAAAAATAGTTTTTTCAGATACATTTACGTGTTGATTTCATATGCTGTTGCCATGTTGAATTTATGGTTTTCGTTTTGTTGCTTTTGGGTGTTTGGTGGGTTATGTTTTGGACTGATTGTGTGGTTTTGAATTCCTGAAAACTTATCTGCTTATTATACTGTTATGTTCTAATATTATAATGACTATGACCTTTCTTTGCATATTATTATCTATATTGTTAAATAAATATTGAGATGTCAAAGAATTTACGTTCATCTTCTACAGCAGCTAATTCATCTCAACGAAATTTACATAGTAAGTGAAATTATAACTTCTTAACTCATGTATCAGTTGTTAAGTAGCATCACTTAAGTAGCATCACTTAATCCTTAACTCATGTATCAGTTGTTAAGTAGCATCACTTAATCCTTAATCACTGATTCTCTATCCACTGATTACTACAACAGCAGTTGTTAACCATTAGTAGTTCACTATCAGTTGTTAAGTACCCTTAGTGTTTTAATCACTAGCAGTGCTTACAAGTTTTTCATCAGCTGTTTCACTTAACAGTAGTTTCACATAACAGTAGTTTCACTTAACAGTATTTTGCTTTATTCATTTTAAATTCATGTTAAATTAATTATTACAATTAAAGCCAACATAAATGCACACTTGCATTATGTTAAACATACAATACGGACACAAAACGTCATACCTAGAAAGATAGAAGAATATCCAACTTGGTAGACTTGACCTAACTTACAGACTCGATAACAAAAGATTGTAACATACAACGAGTTTTCAAATTTCTTTGTGATGAAAACTTAAGGAGTGAATGGTGCACTTCGGAATGTAGCTGATAACCCCCTTTTTGGTGTAGCTCTTCGATTTTCCTTGAAATTCCCAAGCTTGGTATTTTCATATCTGCCACTGGGGTTATATTCATTCATATGCACCAAACAGCTTATCTTTTAGCAATTGGTCGTTCTGATCAATCACTTCCTTATGTGCATCGCACTAACTTCTAGGAGGTTGTCAAGTATTCTCGCCAATGTTTTCGTAGTTGGTGTTTTGCGTATCTTTACATCCGCAGCCATTCTGTACAATAAAAATATCCATAGTAAGACGGCTGATACAGTACTTTCATAGTGCATATACGTATACATATATGATGAACCCAATATGAGGAACCCAAAACACAGTTGATCTCAAATGAAGAAAACGCATTCAAATGACCAATACGAGGAACCCAAAACATATAGTCTTTAACCAACTTTATATGAGAAACAAAACAACAACCATACCCAAATTTCAACATGAACAGCAGAGACTTAAGAAACTCAGATTTCAACATTAACAACAGATACTTAAGAAACCTGTCCCTGTTTTAATCGATTGTATATTTTAAACATTTCAAACAAACTATAACACAAAAACAATTTTAGATTAACGCCAAAAACCAAAAACACAGTATTAATAAATAGATAAAACCAAAAACATCACAAACAAACCTTTATAATAACCAAAACCCAAACCTCTGTTTTGATACCCGAGCCAAAAACCCACAATAATCAAACAATATTTTCACACAAAAGTTGTTACATTCTAGCATATCAAAAACATATACAGATAAGAAATGTAGAAACATCAGTGGTGAAAATGAGATATCATCAAACATCATTAAACATCAACTTACATAGGGTTACACAAGCATCTAACAAGAACAGAGGGTAAACCATAGCGTCGATCATGTTTTAGGTATGTGATTTTACCTTGGGTTGTTATAACAACAAATGGTTGGTGAGGAGATTCAATGAAGATGAAGATGAAGATGATGATTGGTGTTCGGAGTAGAGATTTTCAGATATTTTTGAGTAGTGTGATCGGTCTTTAGGGAATTTTAGGGATTATATGTGTTTATAAAGGATATTTCACAATTGTCAAACAGTCAACATAGGGAAGTGTGACGGAGGGACTCAAACTGTTATGAATTTATAAGATCAAGGGCTAAAAAAACCAAAAAATGAATTTAGGGGCTCAAGTTGATGTTTCACACATATCACAGGGACGCAAATTGCATTTTTCTCTAAACATAAATGTTACTTTTTCTCAACATATTTTATAAGTTTTGGGCTGATATCAGCAGATGTTAACCACTGCTCTTCCTTAACACTTAATCCTTAATCACTGCTTCTGTATCCACTGTTTACTGCAGCAGCAGTTGTTAAAAATCTGTAGTTCACTATTATTGGTTAAGTACCATCAGTGTTTTAATCACTAGCAGTGCTTAAAAGTTTTCCATCAGCTGTTTGACTTAACAGTAGTTTGCGTTATTAATTCTAAATTCATGGCTTCAAATTACTTTTCTTGGTAAACGAGTTATAGAAGCTGAAGTTATATCTGGTAGGAACATTGGCACGAGAGTTTTTATTCCAAGGATTAATATGATCCCGTCTGACAAAAAAATAGCTTTTCAATTTCAACAAAGACAATTTCCGTTATCAGTTTATTTTGCTATGACAATTAACAAGAGTCAAGGACAATCGTTATCAAAGGTTGGTCTTTATTTGAAAGATCCTGTCTTCACTCATGGTCAGTTGTATGTTGCATTATCAAGGGTCAAGACCAGAGAAGGTGTTAAAATACTAATATTCGACGCTGTTGGAAAACCAACAAATAAGACTTCTAATGTTGTTTACAAAGAAGTTTTTACTAGCTTGTAATCATTGTGAGCAATGTTAAAACCCTGTTTGACCGAAGTCAAGCTACTTATGTAAAAAGCTAATTATAATAGATAAAATACTGTTTGAGCAATGTTAAAACGCTGTTTGACCAAAGTCAAACTACTTTTGTTAAAAGCAACTTATAACAGATAAAACACTGTTTCAGCAACGTTAAAACGTTGTTTGACCAAACTCCAAAGTCGGTTTGACCAAAGTCAAACTACTTATGTTAAAAGGAACTTATAATAGATAAAACTAGATTTTTATCCGGCATTGCTTCTCGAGGTCATGAAACTTACTTATGTTATAACCTAATTATGATTAATACATGATTTAAAGCATTGAAAGTATATGATATGTTAACGGTTTTGCTATAAGAAAAATTATTTTTCTTTGTTAATTTGAATACCAAATCAATTCAACTAATCATCTACTTTACTCTTGTATCTGAATGTAAATGTAAATAACAAATTCAATAAGGGGTGTATTTGTAAATATTTTTCATCAGTTGAAAATATGGGAAGAGAAAAACACAACCGTCATTATTTCTTCATCATCATTACACACCAAATATCTATCACCTATTCTTTCAAAAATCTCTTCTTCCCAGTTATTTTCTAGGGTTTCAATTTTCTCATCCTCCGTCTTTTACACTTCAATCAGCGAGGTTTTATTATTTTTTCTTCAACAACTGGTATGTACATTTCCATTATAATGAACTTTATATTGTTTAATCGATCTTAATTTAAATCCTATCTTGCTACTAATACGATTTTAAATGTTTATTGCTATACATTCAAGAAGGGTTTACTTATGTGTTTGAATCATCTGTTGAGAACATGTTAAAATAATTATTATTTGCAGAAAATTTTAACTCATACTCTGTTTCTATTAGAAAACTCATCATGACAATTGCTTTCAAATCAGATCAGCAAACTACTGCCCATAGCCAATAAAGTATAACTTAGCAGATGTTTCCTTTGGCAAACATATACCATAGCAGTGGTTTTGAAATTGCCGGTAATTTCAAATTCAAAATGCCTTGGGATATATACTTTGCAATTAATGCACATTAAGCAATCACTTTTGTCTTATGCTAAAGGCGTCTTATATGTAAATGAATAGGTTAATTGTAATTATAATAACGTGTTTAATTTTATATTTTTCCCATGTAAATGCATTAAAAGCCTAATGAGTGTCGCATGATATTCTTTCGTCTGACGATGTATTTAGTCATAGCCTTCTTCATTGGGTATATAAAATAGATTTGACAGAGGTTTTGATCATTACCATTTTCATCTATCTACTCAATCATCTTCAAAAATTTTGTTGACGAGATTTTCTCAAGGCTCTTTGCAGGATGGAAAAATTTGGGTTTCAAGTGATTGTTGACGAGATTTTCACAAGGCTCTCTACAGAAGATATTTGCCGTTTCAAATGTCTTTCCAAGAATTTTTATAGGGAATTGTCAAGTCATGCATTTCAGATGATGCATGCTCTCCGAAGTGGAGATTCAGTAGAAAAGAAACTATTATCCTTTAAAGACACGTCAATTGTCATTGACGACGTAGTTGGTGGTAAGTTGGATGTTGTTAGTAGTAAAACCTTAAGTTTTCCTAACAATGTCCACTCTAGCTTCTTACGTATTCTATCTTCATTTAATGGGTTGTTGTTAGTTTCCAATGAAGGGATTTGCTGTCAGTTGATTCTTTGGAATCCAACTATCAGGCAGTATAAGGTTTTGTGTGATGACTACTTTAATTACAATCATCATCGAAACTCTGATACCGGTGGAATTTATTTTGATCAGTTCAATGATCTCAAAGTGCTGAACATCAGATGTTACAGTAATGTAACTGCTGCTCGTGTTTACTCACGACGTCGTGAGTCATGGACAACAATAAATTTCAGTATCGTAAACAATTATAGTTCAAGTCGTTATTCATGGTCTACAGGAGTTTATGCTGATAAAATCGTATATTTTATGGTTTCAAATTATTGGTATCCACTAGGTGAGAGGAACATCGTTTGTTTTGATGTTGTTAGTGAGACTTTCAGAATGCTTCACTTTCCTGATAGTATTGTAGTCAATCCTCGCCAAGGGCATTTTTTTACCATCGCAAAGAGGTAGCATTTGATTGTTATTGGAAAGTCTGCTGAGCTAACTGCTGATTTGCTCAGATATGAAGAAGAAGGCTGGAAGAAGATGTTTGTTTTCAATAATCCTCGTGTAGTTGATTACGTAGATGCACGCCGAAGTACTAATATAATTGAAGACAACAAGTGGTTGATAACAAGCATCTAGGGGGATATGATTGAAGTTGATCTGACCAACGAACTTCTGAAATACCTCCAACATGTTGACAACTACAATGGTCCGAAAGGAGCTTTACTTATCGAAACTACTATTTCACCAATAGATTAGGAATTAGGATCCTGTATTTTATTGAATGCTATTATCTGTTTTGAAAATTTTATTTTTTATATAATTAGTTGTGTTAAAATTATTCATAATGTTTGTTATTAAAATTAAGTAAATGAATATTGATGTTTGAGAGTGTAAATTCTTGTAATATTGGCAAAGGTCGGTTTAAATGATCAAAGCTTTGTTATTGAGAACATATGTTTCAAAATTAAACAGTGGTTGATACATCTTTTGAATTGGGTCAACAGATGGATGAACTTTGTATGTTGTTTAACACTTGTACTTTTTATAAATATTTAGGTTTGAGAGTGTAAAAGCTTGTAATATTGGCAAAGGTATGTTTAAATGATCAAAGCTCTGTTATTGGGAACAGATGTTTGAAAATAAAACAGTGGTTGATAAATCTGTTGTCTTTGGTCAACAGATTGATGTCCACAGATGTTTGGAACTACTGTTCAGAAAACTGTGGTTGAAACGTTGTTTGGTTAAAATGGTGGTTTAAAACCACTGTTGGGTTAAAACTGTTTGGTCTTTTAAGGCTTAAACTGTTTTGCCTTAAACAGATGTTAACAAGTTAAACATCTGTTAAGGCTTAAACATATGTTAAGGCTTTAACAGATGTTTGGCCTTTTATATCAGATGTTTGGACTTAAACAGTTGTTTGACCTTAAACACATGTTTGACCTTAAACAGATGTTTTGCCTTAAACATATGTTCTTCTTCTATACCAGATATTTGGACTTAAACAGATGTTTGACCTTAAACAGATGTTTGGCCATAAACAGATGTTTGGCCTTAAACCAAACATCTGTTTAAGCTCAACATCTGTTTGACTATTTGTCAATATCTTATTGACTTTTGGTTAACATCTGTTTCAAATTTGGTCAACATCTTATTTTGTAAAAGAGGTACAAAAACAAAGATTTTTTCAAAATCCCAAATCACCCTATCATGTAAGTGCATTGATGTAAAAGTGGAAATGATATTATTCATATGGTCCTGTTGTGCTTTTGTTTGTCCTCTAATATGAGTTCATGATCTAATCCGGTGATTTGAAGACATTGTTGTTGAATCGAATGAGATGGTTGATGTAATGTGGTCGTATTACAAACAAATAGTAATTAATTAATCTAAATAACTTTCCCGAGCCCGGGAAGCAATCCTGGGTAAAAACCTAGTATATATATATATATATATATATATATATATATATATAAGACAATGCTAGATAGAAAACCCTAAAAATTTGAGAAAACCCAACCTCCCGACTTTTTTTTGTTAAAAAAAATAACACATGTAATATACATGTTTTTAAGAGTTTGGAGCCAAAAAATCAAAAAAGCGCCGACTGGATGTTTTTAAAAAAAATAAAAAGTTTCAGCAACTTTCATCACTAACATGTGTTAGACAAAAAGTGCTGAAACTTGTTTATTTTAAAAAAAAAACCACTAGGCGCTTTTTTGATTTTTTTTTTGGCTCAAAACTCTTAAAAACATGTATATTACATGTGTTATTTTTTTCAAAAAAAAAAAAGTCGGGAGGTTGGGTTTTCTAGGGTTTTCTCAAATTTTTAGGGTTTTCTATCTAACCCTCCCATATATATATATAGGGTAACCTTCATGCGAGAACCACCTTTATTGCGAGAACCGCGAGAACCAATGTGAACACAGCCTAAAATAGCTAAAAAAACCTAAAAAAAACCTAACCCCCACCCCCCCCAAAAAACCTAAACTCCCCCCCCCCACCCAAGCTAAAATACTAAAAACTAAACCCCCAAAAAACCTAAAAAAATCTAAATTTTTTTTTAATATTTTTTATGTTAAAATCGCTACTTTTAGTAGCTAAAAAAATTTTTTTAAAAATTTTTTTTTTTTTTTTTGCTACTAAGAGTAGCAATTTTTTTATAAAAAATATTAAAAAAAATTGTGTGTTTTTTAGTTATTTTTAGGCATTTTTGGTTGTGTTTACATTGGTTCTCGCAATAAAGGGTGGTTCCTAACGGATCTTTGTCATATATATATATATATTCATTTATATGGGGAGTACTAGCTCAAATAGCATACTTAATTATTATGCATAAACACACATTCATTGCAGATTAATAACAACAAAAAACATAAAAGTTTACTGAAGGAATTGAATCACTTATCCGGGACTAAGGCGCTGAACAACAGGACACAATCTGTATTGCTAATTGGGTGTATTTCTAAACTAAAAATATTACTTGCGTTGTGCGGCATGCCCTTTTGATTTGGTATAATTTACTTTTTGGCGATGGTTTTAATTCAAGCATATGGTGTTTGGGAATCATATCTTTTAAATTGTTTGCCCAAGTGTGTTTTTTAATTTATTTTTTTAATTCCACTTTAATGCTTTTGTATGATTTATCCTCTAGCGTGTTGTTAGCTTTTAACTTGAACACAATGTTGTTTTAAATTTTTTTTTTACCATGTTTGATAATTCGATTTTGATTGAAATTGACCTAAGTGACTAAGTCCAGATAAATTCAAAAGGTCTCAATATCAGAACTTGCAAGACAACTTCGAAAATCAATTTATGTGGTCACAAATTACAAGAATAAATCAATCAGCCAAGTCAAGCTCAATTGTACAACCAACTTTACAAAAAGAAAATGTCATTGCATAACACATCCATAAAAAATATGTTTGTTTCCTTTTGTCTTTGGGTATTAGCTAGAGTAATCTATTAAACGAAAATACTTTTTTATGGATGTGGTAATGTAATGACATTTTCTTTTTTTTTTTAAGATTGGCTCTACAGTTGAGCTTGACTTGGCTGATTGATTTATCTTGCAATTTTATGACCACATAAATTGATTTTTGAACTTGTCATGCAAGTTCAGATACGGAGACGTTTTGAGTTTACCTGGACTTAGGTCATTTTCAATGGAAGTAGAAATTTTAAACCGGGTAATTATTTTTTTAAACAACTAACATTGTATACAGGTTAAAGCTAACAACACGCTAGAGAATACAAGCATTAAACAGGATATAAATAATAAATAAATAACACACCTGGGCAAACAATCTAAACGGGTTCCCAAACACCACCCCAAAATATGCTAGAATTAAAACCATCGCCAAAAAGTAGACTATACCAAACCAAAGGGGATGCCACACAACGCATCTCGTTGAAGATGGTATAAGAGATATTAAGACGGTGTTCACAGACAACACAGTCTAAAGGATGCAGAAATTAGTATAAGACGGTGTTTAAGCATTAGACGATGTTCTTTTGAATTTTATTGAATATTTATAAGACGGTGTTCAGAGACAACATTGTCTAAAGGTTGGAGAAATTAGTATAAGACGGTGTTTAATCATTAGACGGGGTTCTTTTGAATTTTATTGAATATTTATAAGACGGTGTTCAGAGACAACACCGTCTAAAGGTTGGAGAAATTAGTATAAGACGGTGTTTAAGCATTAGACGGTGTTCTTCTGAATTTTATTGAATATTTTATTTAAAAGAGCTTAACGTTCATATTGGTATTTGGTTTTAAGACGGTGTTATTACTTTAACACCGTCTAAAACAAATCCTTGACACCGTCTAATACTACATTTTGTAGTAGTGATTGGATGATAAACATCACCAACAAGTCGTTAAGTTAAACATTTTTTTGTAAGGATCAAGTCTAGTATGTTGGGTGAACAACTTGCCACGTAGACACATTGATAGACCATTATTGTCTTATATATCTTGGGACGCATGTTGGTTGGGTTTCTCAAGATTAATTTTATTTGCTAGCATTTGCTTAGAATCAAGGTGAGTTTCACGAGCCCTTTTTATTGTTTTATACCTTGGGGGAAAACATGCAATGTCCATTTACGCGTACACTAGTTGTACATATGATATGTGATCTTTATGTGTTCATGAGTTTGAGTTTGGTTGAGATTGTGAAGTCCTCGTTACTGTAACCATTTGCTATGATTATAGCCATGGAATTCTCTAATAGATCTATTGGGTTGACACCCCCACTTCTAGTCAGTCGTTCCAGTTATCATAGTAGTGCTTGTAAATGTCGTTCATGAATTAATGTTATTGACTTTATTGTTCGATTCGCGTGGCGTAACTGTTGTCTTGGTTTGATTACAGGTTCGTGATGTCACATTTGTTAGTGTCCTTGCAAAAAATCAACATGATCATTGAGTATTACATAAACTGTGCGTACATTTTCATAAACCTTTCCATGGGGAAATGAATTTACAACTAAGTCTTTAAACCCGTGAACTTACCAACATTATGTTGACAATTTTGAGCAAGTTTTTCAAGAATGTGATTTGAAGTTGTGGAGTTTGGAAAATAAGCATGCATCATTTTATACTACTTTTGGATGGATTTACTTTTATTTCTTCTCACGTCATGAGATATAGTTGTAGAATCCATAATTGTTAGAATAAATGTTTTGGGTCGATGTAACCGTTTAAATACAGTTATTTTGGGGTCTTGTTACTCATCAAATTTCTTAGTATCAATGATTATGTTTTAATCATAGATGCTTGTTTAACCGAATGGTTGAAAAGACCTGTTAATTTTCGTGTTCAAACATGTTAAAGATCTGTCAACATGTTAAGCACCGTTAAGACATGTTATTGATTTTTATTAAATAACCTAAACCACCCCCCCCCCCCCCACAAGCTAAAATACTAAAAACTAAACCCCAAAAAAACCTAAAAAAATTCTAAATTTTTTTTTTTTAATTTTTTTTTTGCTACTAAAAGTAGCGATTTTTTTATAAAAAATATATAAAAAATTGTGTGTTTTTAGCTATTTTTAGGCATTTTTGGTTGTGTTCACATTGGTTCTCGCAATAAAGGGTGGTTCTTAACGGATCTTTGTCCTATATATATATATATATATACATATAATATTGGTAAGATTATTAAATGTTAAAAGATAAGTGTAAATCAACTGGGCAAGATTATTATATAATAATTAGGTGAGATGTATGGACTTCAACATAATACATCTATAAATTATGATTATAGTGTTTAATTAAGTAGCCTAATTTGATGTACCAAATCTGTAGTTGTTGAAAATAAACAGTGTCTAAATGAAGGGAGCAGCCATCTTTCTTCTCCTGCTTCCTTTAGTTCACATTCACAAAATCCACGCTGTTGAACTCGACACCATTTCCGATTCGCGGTTCTTGACCGATGGAAACACGTTGGTGTCGCGGACAGGAGTCTTTGAACTTGGAGTTTTTCGGCCTGGAAGCTCTGATAACAGATATGTTGGTATTTGGTACAAGAAAATACCTGGTACTGTGGTTTGGGTTGCTAATAGAGACCACCCGATCACCGGTGCATCACCAATTGCGTTAAAGATTGATGATCAAGGAAGTTTGATTCTCTCCAACAATATCAGCACGATATGGTCGTCAAATATGACCACACCATCACCAAAAGCAACTGCAAAACTAGAGGACACCGGGAATCTAGTGGTGATGGATCAAAGTGAGAGTATTATCTGGCAGAGTTTTGATTACCCAACCGATACTCTTCTACCTGGCATGAAGTTAGGAAAAGATTACTTGAGGAGCATGGAATGGCATCTATCATCATGGAGAAATAATCAAGATCCAAGTCCAGGTGACTTCACATGGGGAGCTGACACACTTGGTTATCCTGAAAACAAGCTAAAACAAGGTCCACAGGTCACATTCAGGGGCGGGCCTTGGAGTAATCAGCGATTTAGTGGGATTTCGGCATTTAATTCTAGCTTGACCGTTACATACAAGGTAGTAATTAATGTAAGTGAGATGTCGTTTTCTTATAATCTTGACGACAGTTCTATCCTGTCAAGAACAACCTTAAATTCATCTGGGCTGCTAGAAAGTTCGGTGTGGGTAGAAAATGGTACAAAGTGGCAGCTTGCCTTGTCATTACCAAGAGATCTTTGTGATAGATACAACATTTGTAGTGCTTATGCAAGCTGCAGTATTAATATGATCCAACAGTCTTGTGCTTGTTTGGATGAGAAAAGATTTGTGCCCAGAGACCAAAAGAGTTGGGAAAGAGCCGACTGGTCGGGTGGTTGTGTTAGACGAACGCCGTTGGATTGCAAAAATGGATCAGAAGGGTTTATTAAATACTCTAATATAAGACTGCCAGACACAGAAAAAACCTGGTTTAACATGAGCATGAGTTTAGATGAATGTGAAGCAAAATGTTTAAAAAATTGTAGTTGCATGGCTTATGCAAATCCAGACACCAGTCTTCAAGGTAGGGGCTGCTTGCTTTGGTTTGATGATCTTTTCGACATTCGAGGGTATTCTGTAGGAAATGGCGGTCAGGATATTTTCGTACGAATGGCTTCTTCCGAATTAGGTATGGGATCTTTTGCCAAAATCACTTGTGGTTACATGTTTTCATATTATAATTGTTGATAAATTATATTGATTATGTTATACAGTTGCTGAATCAAATATGAAAAAGAAGGGAGGGACAAACATTAAAATCATATTACCTGTAGCTATTATTGGAGTTCTTCTCATGGGGTTGTTCTCGACATGGTGGTTGTACGCACGAAGAAAAAGGAATCATGCCAAGGGAGGTAAGAAAATTTTGTAACATCACCCATAGATTGGTCTTATCTAACAAAAAGAAACTAGACGCGTTACTTTTTGTATAAATTCTCTTGGTTTACATGTGTAGGAAAATCATTGCATGAAAACAATGAAGAAGACATTCAACTACCATTGTTTAGCTTCTCTACAATAGCTAATGCCACTGCAAGTTTTTCAGACAAGAATGTACTTGGGGAGGGTGGATTTGGACCGGTTTATAAGGTAATTAGTAATTAGAACAACATGATCATTTACACATAGTTGAGTATAAGACAGTGAAATTGTATATGTATAACATCATAACCTTCAGGGAGTTTTAGAAGACGGGATAGAGATTGCAGTTAAACGTCTCTCGAAAACATCTAGCCAAGGAGTTGATGAGTTCAAGAATGAAGTCATTTGCATTTCAAAACTTCAGCACCGAAATCTAGTGAAGCTTCTTGGCTGTTGCATAGAAGGAGACGAGCGACTATTGATCTACGAGTACATGCCAAATAAAGGCTTAGACTCGTTTATATTTGGTGAGAATCATATACACAAACTAATGTTACATACTTTTCATCAAGAACTATAAATGCATGTAACTAAATGAACATGTTTTTAACAGATGTAAATGAAAGCATGACCCTTGATTGGACACAACGTTTCAACATCATCAAAGGAATTGCTAGAGGACTTCTTTATCTCCACCATGACTCGCGATTAAGAATAATCCATAGAGATCTAAAAGTGAGCAACATTCTGCTAGATCAAGATATGAACCCCAAGATATCAGACTTTGGTATAGCTAGAAGTTTTGGAGGAAATGAGACCCAAGCAAACACACACAGAGTTGTTGGCACATAGTAAGCTGCTTTATACAACCATTAGCTCTTTTTAACTTGTTATCTTCACTTCATTAGCCTGTCCCTTATTTGCC
Source organism: Helianthus tuberosus (assembly GCA_030545235.1). Taxonomy (NCBI): domain Eukaryota; kingdom Viridiplantae; phylum Streptophyta; class Magnoliopsida; order Asterales; family Asteraceae; genus Helianthus; species Helianthus tuberosus. The sequence goes on along the minus strand of CM060411.1, from coordinate 40,296,963 downwards.
TGCAGTGGATACATGGCCCCAGAATATGCACTAGATGGTGTTTTCTCAACAAAGTCGGATGTATTTAGCTTTGGTGTATTGGTGCTCGAGATTGTGAGTGGGAAGAAAAACAGAGGATTCATTCATCCCGAAAATGATCATAATCTTGTCGGGCATGTAAGTAATTCAATCGCTAGTCACTAACGACAAACTAATCCATTGTTTCACACACGAGTACCAAATTAAGAACCATTGATTTGTAAATTATATTCAGGCCTGGAATGTGTATAATGAAGGAAGATCAATGGAACTGATTGATGAAAGTATAGCTAAATCCTGCAGTCCACCCGAAGTTCTAAGATCAATCCAAGTGGGGTTGTTATGTGTCCAACAATATGCAGGAGATCGACCAAACATGTCTTCTGTAATCATGATGCTGGGCGGCGAGAGCGCGTTGCCAGATCCTAAACAACCAGCATTTTTCATGGAAAAGGACTTTCTTGTAGCAGACTTTTCTTCAAGCACTTATCCAGCAGGTTCAGTCGATGATGTAACAATTACAGAGGTAGATGCTAGATAATGAATCTTTCGATCTATATGTGGTTTAGAAATTGTAAAAGTGTTTGTTGTTGGTTTTTGGGATTATTACTGTTAGGATCAGAATACACTCACGAACACAGAACTCACACACACACACACACTTTTCCGATGAAGAACACAAAGATTTATAGTGGTTCGGTCGGTTCTGACCTACATCCACTCTCGGTAACTAGGAATATTTGTATTAGTTAAGCTTGGTACAAATTTACAGATACATAACAATCTCATATATATAAGATTGAGGAAAGAGAAGAAAGTCCCAAAACAAGATCCGTGAATAATGGGTTTCAGTGAAGATTGGATCATCCCAGCCCTTTATCTTCTTATCCTGTTTTTTATCAGAATGATTTCCTGATGTCCACTTGCTCTAGTGGATTCACAATCAACAATCTCCCACTTGAAGCCACGGAATAATCTTCACCTGTGCTTCAACTGTGCATCAGTATCTCTGTAAAAAAAAATTTGATCTTCATACATTCCTAGTTACCCGGCCTCCTCTTCAATTATCCTGAAGGCCAGTTGAAGCTATGCAAAGCTTCAACTTCTCTAAGGTGACAACCTTAGTCAACATATCAGATGGATTTTCACTTCCTTTGATCTTCTTCAACTTCAGAGTGCATTCACTAACTTGCTCTCTGATGAAGTGATATCTCAGCTGTATGTGCTTTGTCTTCGAATGGAAGACAGGATTCTTTGCAAGATGGATTGCACTTTGATTGTCACAGAATAGTGCACAATCAACTTGTTCCTTGCAGAGCTCTTTGAGAAAATTCTTCAACCATATAAGCTCTTTGCTTGCTTCAGCAACTGCCATATACTCTGCTTCTGTGGTTGAAAGGGCAACACTTTTCTGCAGTCTGGACATCCAGCTTACTGCAGTGCCTCCCACTGTAAAGACATAACCGGTGGTGCTTTTGTAACATTCTTTACAACCACCAAGGTCAGCATCAGCAAAACCCTTCAGAATAACCTTTTTGCCCTTAAACTGTAATGCCACTTTTGAAGTCCCCTTCAAATATCTTAGCAGCCATTTAACTGCCTCCCAATGTTCTCTCCCTGGATTGGACATAAACCGACTAACAACTCCCACTGCATGAGCTATATCTGGTCTCGTGCATACCATTGCATACATGAGGCTACCAACTGCCGATGCATACGGAACTTTAGCCATTTATGCTTTGTCTTCATCTGATCTGGGTGACTGAACTTTAGAAAGCTTAAAGTGACTTCCCAAAGGTGTGCTTCGAGTTATTACAAGAACGACTGACAAGGTTCTCCAAATACGAGATAACCTCTTGAAAGCTTGGAGTCGTCAGAAGAGTTACGCCGATAAACGCCGCAAGCCCCTTGAGTTTGAAGTTGGTGATCACGTACTTCTAAAGGTTTCACCTTGGAAGGGGGTGATCCGATTCGGCAAGAAAGGAAAGCTAGCACCACGTTACATGGGTCCCTTTAAGATTCTTGAGAGAATTGGTAAATTGGCCTACCGACTCGAATTACCAGAGGAACTCAGCAATGTACATCCAACTTTCCACGTCTCGAACCTCAAAAAGTGCCTAGCTGAGGAAAATCTTCACATGCCTCTCGAAGTTACAAGTAAACGACACTCTACACTTTGTATAAAAGTCTGTAGAAATCATGGAATGAAAGACCAAAAAACTTCGACGCTCTCGCATTCCCATAGTGAAGGTTCGCTGGGAAGGCAAACGCGGCGCCGAGTTAACTTGGGAACTCGAAAGTGATATGAAAGCTAAATATCCACAACTCTTTGTTACGCCTGCTCCTTAATTTAGGGACGAAATTCCCTAAAGTAGGGGAGACTGTAACAACCCGACTTTTCGGATCGTTACCTGTCGCTGTTATTCTTTTCGTAAACACTTGTACTCTTGGGATTCGATTAACGCCATGGGTTAAACTATATTTTCAGCGCATTTTAAACACATGATACAACGCTTATTTAATCACGATTATCGCATTTTAAACGCTACTTTTAACGCTTACCACTTAAACGCATTTTTATCGCAACTTACATCGCTTATTTATAATGCTTGTTACTTAAACGCTATCGCAACGCAGACTCGAAGCATGGATTTAATTTTATTATGTGTGTTATTTGTGTGATTACTTGTTTGGAATGCTATGTGGTTATCAACGCAACGCTTATACGCTCAACGCTCATTCGCAACTCGACAAAACGCAATGCAACGCTTAACAAACGAACCAAAGTTGGAAAACTAACAAACGCAACCCGGCCGTCTAAATGGACATCCGTCCGGATGACCATCCGCTCGGATGACCATTTGTCCGGATGACCATCTGCTCGGACACTGCCACTCGCACAACCGACTTAAACCCCGCTCACCCCCTATAAATACTATGTGGTTATCAACGCAACGCTTATACGCTCAACGCTCATTCGCAACTCGACAAAACGCAATGCAACGCTTAACAAACGAACCAAAGTTGGAAAACTAACAAACGCAACCCGGCCGTCTAAATGGACATCCGTCCGGATGACCATCCGCTCGGATGACCATTTGTCCGGATGACCATCTGCTCGGACACTGCCACTCGCACAACCGACTTAAACCCCGCTCACCCCCTATAAATACTAGCCGTACACCCTCATTCTCAGACTTTGACACTGCCATTCGCTCCCAAGCTCTCAGACGCGATTCAAGGCCATTTTGTAAGCTTTTTCTCTCAAATCTTCATCAATCCTCATCTCTAATCACTTCTACTCCATCTTATGTATCAAAATCACACACACTCACTAACTTTTTCTCGAAATCATCTGATTTGGACCTCTTGAAGGTGGATTCCACTCGTTTTGCTTAGGCAAACTGTTGTGGGGCACCAACCAATCAAGATTGGTTCCAGATCTAAAGGATTTTTGCATTTTTCAACTAAGTTATGAGAGATTTCAACACTTTTTCAACTTGTTTTGAACTTTTCTTCAGTTTTCTACACAATATTGATGGAATCTGGACTCAATCAGACTCTCGACTCGTTCCCTAATCGAAAGCCGGCTTGAAAACGGATTTCCATCGGAGATGACCGATTAACGGGTCAAACATGAATCTTCTTCAAGAACAACTCGTCTGTCCGAATCGGCGGGGCCCATCCGACCGAATGCACTGGACTTGGTATTTTTCCGTTGTTTGACACGTCGTCACGCCGTCTCCGTTAACTAAAACTGTTACTTAGAAAATTTTACGAAAACTTCAATCACAGATCATCCGCCCGAATGGCTATCTGTCCGGATGACCATCCGTTCTGATGACATGTCCCTGATAGTTTCCATTGTTTAAACGTTTTAACTAAACTTTAATTTTAACGATTCAAAAACAATCACGTCCTATTCGAATGGCCATCCGTTCGGATGTCCATCCGTCCGGATGACCATCCGTCCGGATGACCATCCGTTCGGATGGGACCCATCCGTTTGGATAGACTGTTGAACACTTATTCCGCCCGACATTCTGTTTACAACCATTTAGCCCTGAGGAAGACTTATGCTTCTGTTTCCGTGAACAGGCTGACTCAACGCGCTCCCTTCAATTCAATCCAGATTGTGTTTACTTGCTAAACACACACTGTGAGTATACTCGAACCCGTTTTTGAGCAATCTGGTTCGCCTAGTGCCACGCCCCAATATTTCCGCCATCAATTGGGATGTGACAATAACCTCCACATTAGGGTTACCTCCTCTAAAGCAATTGATATAGCATTCATTCAACCCATATTTGAGTTTTAAAAGGCAATGTTAAAATCTGAATGCTGGTTTGAAAAATGAATCTTTTTATACATTTAATCTCTTTCAAAAACAATGACATTTAATGCCTCGCGTGAATATGTGTTTTGTTCAATTTCCTATTTAATAATATAAATTTATTTTTATGTAGAAATTATATACAGAGGCAAAACTCAAAAGTAATGAATGAAAAAAAAAAAAAAATACTCATGAGCTATTAGTATCGGAGAATGTGGGGATAGACCATTTAATAGAGGCTCAAGATATTTTAGGTTCAAATCAAGGTAAAGAGAGTTATTTAGTTAATTGATATAATTTAAGGTAGAAATAAGTTTGTCATTAATAAAAGAGTTAAATGCTCTGATAGTCCCTGTGGTTTGGTCTTTTTTCACCTTTATTTCCTAACTTTCTAAAATTATCTCTATAGTTCCCAACTTTTCAATTTTCGTTCCCGGATAGTCCCTGTGCCTAACATCAGTTAGTTTTCTCAGTTAAAATGGTGTGAAATGACTAAAATACCCTTTCCTTAAAATGTCAAACCACAGTGACTATCCGGGTATTTAAAAAATAAAAAAAATAAATATCTAATTAATAAGTAAAATTTCAAATGGGCCTCACCTAAATCACCACCACCTCTTCTTCACCCTAACATCACCTACAAGTTACAACCACCCACCTTCACCGTCATCTTCAACCTCATCCACCACTCTTCCACCACCATATTTTATACCAAAACATCAGCCTAACCCACGTCAATCCACCATCTAACAAAACCCACCACCACAAGTCCCATTCGCCAGCGGGATCTCAAAATGCCACGACTGTCCAGTACCATCCTTCAAAGACTTCCGACGTAAAAACTCCTCCGCATAACTCTTCTCCACCCTCCGATCAAAATCGTGCAAAAACACATGCGTCATACCGGATACCTTCCTATTCCGTGCCATCACCGCCGCCGTATACGGTAGCTAACGTGCGCAACTCTCAAATCGGGAGCGGTTTTGAGCACCGTATACGGTACCTTCCTTCAAGTTTATGTGGGACCCACCACACCCACTTTATCTTTCTCCACCACCACCACCAAGATCTCCATGTGGATCATAGACACCTTCATTCACTCAAAATTCCACATATTAACTTATAACGTCAACCTGGTAATAAACTTCACTTCAGTTGCAATTCTTGATTAAAATTCTAATAAAGTATCAAAGTAAAAAAAAATAAGATCTCCATGTGCATCAGATAGATACATTCATACATCCACAGTTCCACACATTGACTTATATAGTCAAACCTGGTAAGAAACTTCACTCCACAGATTGTTTAGCTTACCAGATCCTCCAATATCACCCGTTTCGGGTTCGCGAATCTTTTGAAATTCACAACAGATTTGTTTAATGAGTCGCTTGATTCCGGTGAAGCAACTGAAATGAGATCGAGCTTCGAATGTGAAAGCTAATTCTCATTTCATTCTCGCCATTATTATCGAAACATTAAAATCGCCGGAAAAACGAACCATAAAACCACCGTTGGAAAAAACGAACAATAAAACCATACCCACAAAATCCCCGGACAACCGCGCCACTGCCAGTACATCAAAAAAGTTGCAGGTTTTTTTCATGGCTCAACCGATTGTCGGAAGATGTGGGTGTTGCAGGTTTGAGGTGGTGGCCGGTGGAAACGAGGGGTTGCAGGTTTGAGGTGGTGGGCGGTGAAAAAAGGTGTTGCAGGTTAACTAGTTAAAGTTTCTATCACTCACAAGCACCAATCAAGTTCCGCCATGTCATCAACCATTTTTTCATCACTCACAACCTTTTTTAGGCGGGGTGGTCATCACTCACCACCACACCCAACAATTTCCCCCCAACCAACAAATACCCTCACACAAAAAGTATAACGTGCGTGAAGAAAATGACGGAAATCGGTTTCCGTGGTAGATTAACGCGTTGAAGTATGGACCGGCGGTGGAAAATAACGAGTGATAGATGGTGCCGTGATACTTTAACGTAGTGCCCCATCCGGCCTAAAGAGGGAAAAAGGGTGGGGGTGGTAGTGTGGGTCACATGCACTTTTTTAATATTTTATTTATCAGTGTTTTTAATAGAGAGGGCATTTTTGCCATTTTACACCAGCTTAACAGAGAAAACTAACATTCATTCACGCCAGAGACTATTCGGGAACGAAATTGCAAAATTTGGGGACAATAGCTGTAATTTTAGAAAGTTAGGGACTAAAGGTGAAAATGAAGCAAACCACAGGGACTATCCGAGCATTTTTCTCTTAAAAAACTATTGATATCTCCCCTTATAGGGTGTGGTCATGAACCTCATGACCACCATGACCCTCCACGTCAGTGCCATGTAACCCACCTCTAATCCACTATCCAAACCACTAGCATCTTATTTATTTTAGTTTATCTTTATCTAAAGAAAAAAGAAACGATTTGTTGAAAAGTGATAAGGAGGACTATGGTTGCCATTGTTAATTTAATCCATGCAAACCATGATGGATCAAGCAAGGGGGTGGTGTAGCCTTCCATTTATGTTCTTAAGTGACAAATTATGTTCCAACCATGACCCTCACACCCTATAGCCTTAAAACAGGTATACATTTTTTTCTGGTGAAACTCAAGAGACAGTCAAAGACGATTAACTTTCGAATAAATAAACCCCAATTTCTAAATGAGTATATGACTTAAATTAAAGAAAGCGATATAAATATAAAAATTTACATTTTATGTGAAAAACCGTATTTTCATCGAAGTCCAAGACTTTGATACATTTGTTATAATTTTATGTAATCTGGACTTAGAAAATATTCTAGATACAAAATAAATATTTTAAAGTCTTAGAGAATAAATTATTTGATAATAATATCTGAAAAAATCGAATAAACGACTATTCGGTAAACTTACTTGAAACGTAGAATTGTGGACTATTATATAATTATAAATAATTAGGACCTAAAACATATTTTTGATACAAAATATATATTTTTAAAGTCTTAAGAGTATAAATTATTGGATAATAATTTCCGGAAAATCGAATAAATTACGAATATTCGGTAACTTACTTGAAAACCGTAGGATTGTGGGCAATTATATAAATAGATATATTGAAATGCTTAAGTTGGTAAAATATATTTATTTGATAAATGTGAGTATTATCATAATGGATATGTGATTATATTGTTAGACGAAAATGTTCTGATTCTTGTGATTAGCCGAAAATTTTGAAGTTATGATTTTACGTGAAATTGGACTTGTTATATATGATAATAAGTGTTACATGTGAATTTTTAAGAAAATGATGTGTGTGTATATATATATATATATATATATATATATATAGGGTTAAGGTAAAATAAAAACTTATACGAGTTGTGAGAACTTAGAGAACTCGACCTTACGAAAAGTTTTTTCAATTTTTATTATCAAAAATCCTAAAAATTCAACTTTTCTAAAAAAATAAAAAATAAAAAAACTAGTTGTAAAAAGTGATGTGATGCTTATGTCATCAGCTTTTTACAGCTGTTGTAAGAGCCCGAAAAACACCACTTCGAATTTTTTTAAAATTTTTCATGGCGGTCTTTTCTAACATTTTAACTAGGGGTGTGGAAAAATTGGGGACAAAACTCGCACGAAAAGGCCGAGTTTTCTAAGGTCTCACAACTCTTAAGAGTTTTCTCTTGATCTTGATATATATATAATGAAAATATATAATTTTAATACATGATTAGATGATTTTGGTCGAGAATGCATAGATGATTATACATATTATTGGATTGCTAACTGCTTGTGTAAACATAATACATGTGCGAATAAATATGTGATTATGTGATATTGATTTTTGGACTAGTGAATGTGTTAGTAGTGTTGTGATATAAAATATATTATTTCCACATTATTTTGATGAGTTTTCAATAAGTATATATTTATGTAAAAATAAATATAAATACTTCGTCGATTTTGAAACACGATGAGTATTGAATATTCCAAAAAATATATATTTTTTAAACGACACGAGTTTTCAAACTAGGTTTTGAGATGGGATCCCAACATTGATTGAATATATAAGTATACTAGATGTTTACCCTTGCCGCGCGTTGCGGCGGCAACATCAAGTCTGCGACTTCGTCACACACATTACGATAATAGTATGAAGATGTGATGCCCACGCGTGACGTGGCACAATTTTGACTTTATTACACACATTACGTTAGTGACATGAACGTGGTTAAGTATAAATATAAAGAGTTTAATGTCTTGCACATTGCGATATAAAGTCGTAAAAGTAATTTAAATAAAAGAATCGAAGTGTTGAAGAATATAAGATGTGAAATTATTAAGTAGAAATAAATAAGGAGTTAAAGTTGTTAAATACCAAAAATTAAGAGTTAATGTATCATTTACCAAAGATTATGGATATGTAAAGTATAAAAATTTAAGTTAAAAAAAGAAAACTTAAGACCATGGTTAACTGACCATGGTTTTTAAGTATATACTAGGTTGTTACCCGTGCCGCGCGTTGCGGCGGCAACATCAGTTTGTGATTTCGTTACGGTTTTACCCATAAGATATTTTTGTTAAGAAAATTAGGGTTCAAGACTATCTTGTCCGTGCAGGACATGAATTCTAACTAAAGCAACAAACTTAGTACTTGCAGAAAGAATTACATAGTTGAAAAAAAACTCACCGTTGACTCCAAGAGTATAGGATAGCCGCTTGTTGTGCGATCTAATCGTCTCCAAACTTTCAGCGAAAATCGAGTACATGTGCTTCATTTCCTCACTACTTTGGTACTTCCTCCCGTTCCTGTTCGTTCCATAATTACTAAATATAATACAAAAAGCAACTTAGGTTGCCTTGAATGCACCATCGGAACGTTTTATAGGAAGGCATCGAATTATTAATAATAAAAATAGCAAGATAAAACCAATCCAAACAAAGTAGCACCAAATTCTATGTAAGCCTCTCAATCTCCCTTCTTGAATCAACAACCCACCAGTTACGACCTTCCGGGTAAAGAATTATCTATAACAGATACCTATGATATATTATAAACCAAAAATCTAGCTTCGTCAAATTCTAGTAAAGGTGGCAATTTCTAACAGCTTACTTATAAATGGGTCAATCGCATCAGATTGCATCACGCAATTTAAAACCACGCATAGAAATCAATATGATTACTGAGGAAAGTAAAATGGGTTGCTAATGAACAGACACATTGAGCTTAAAGTAATCAGATTCAACTTTCTAAAATCTATAGATGAAGACCGTTAGGGATTGAAGTGGACTGATCAAGAATTTTAGTAATTTTTATAGTCATTGAAGAAACTGAATTATACGAATAGGTGGAGCAAAAATTCATACCTGGTGTGCGAGAAGAGAGGCTGATGGCAATTGCAACGGTAACTTGGTGGCCCAGCAAGAAGCAACCAAAACCGAGTACTTTGACATTAATTCTTCTTCTTTAACGTTGGCCTTGGCAACCCTTCTGATCTCATCCTCCTTAATAGCATAGCTTGACAAAGAACAAATTAAACCATCATCGAATCAGCAAAAGAAAACCATAACCATAAACCAAAAACTGAAGAATCATAGCGCATTATTACACGTAGATTTAGAAAAAAAGATACTTGTTTGAAGAACCCTTGGCAACACTGATAAGGTCATCAGCTGGCACTCCTAAATGCACTCTCGCGTGTTCTAGTAGCACTTCTCTTCTACTATTGATTCAATTCTAAAGATGAAGAAATATTACATTTTATGCAGGGGTTCTGCATTAGTATATAAAGAATCATGTAACATGGTTTAATATTGAAAATAATAAATCATAAATTTTGTAGTACTACCTGTGCATAGCACAACATGTTGACCATTTGGTTTGATATGTCCCACCTTTCTTAGACTAATGCAACTAAAAGTTCATTTTAGTATCATCAAGTTAATATTACATCCGAAAAAAAACCATCTTCATACTTATTTTCAGACAAATTGAAAGAAAATATTACCTCGACACCGTAGCCAGCACATGAAGCACACATAGCATGGAAGTATGTGGCGCATTTGCAACATTGAGTGCAAGAAACGTGAACTTGTTTGCAAATTCCACATCTATACAATTAACTACCAAAAAACACGACAAATTATGACTTTGGTCAACATTTCAGTGAGATGTTTTTAGCTTTTACCTTCACAAAACAATTCAGTGGAATGCTTAAAAACCCGACTGCAGGTTCCATCTTTTGTCCGCTTAAAAAGCAACATCCGGTCGAAACCACTCACATATGACATGGGCCCACAGTGTATCAATATTAGTTGGCTTCAATGCACATGTAGAACCAAGATACAAAAAAAATAGAAAAAGAAAATCAATTAGAAACGGAGTAAATAACTATTTTAACCTTTTATAGGGAAGGAGAGCATTCTCTCACCTCGGGCGTTTGACACGCCCTACAAACCCAAGATGTGAAATCATCCATATCTCTAACTACGTACCATTCTTGATGGACAACAATTTGACAACTATTAAGAATAAATTATATTAATAAGTAGCCTTTTGGGTGAACCTACAAACAAATTCATCTAAAAACTATCAGATCTAAACACAATATCAACTAAAACGGCATGACTATTAAAAATCCCTAAATATGATATAATCGACAATTTTAATTTATGAATCTACAAACAAATTCTAGTATACGAAAAAAAGTTAAAAGAAACTATGAATCACCTTCAATGAGGAGCCTTTTGGGTGAACCAAGAAATCCTTCCTGTCGCGCACTGTAACCCGAGTCCTAGCCGCCGCCTAGAATCACCGTTAAACCCTAGATCTGTTGTAAGACCACCGTCACAGGCTCTAATCATCTTCATCCACATAATAGAATAACATTCAATCAAACATACAGAATAACATATTTTATCAAATAAACAAAAACTTATACCTAATCGCAACACTTGGAGTATGAAAATAGAATGAAGAGCAAACCTTCAACCATTAATTTTATTCAAGAAGAAAAGGTCAAACATCAATCCATCCATTTTTAAGTGCTAATTAATGAAAAACAGTGCAGATTCATGATTAACAGTAACTAACCTGTTAGCAAATCGAGCAAAGGTGAGATCATGAGGAGTTTCGCCAATAACTTGAAGAACAGCGGTCTCAACTTCCCGTAGACCATCAGACGACAATTGTTGATATGTTATTAATGTAAGGACTAAAGTAATGGAAACAATAATATGAATTCAAATATTATCATCCTACTTCCGTATCTAACTGTTTCTCACATTTCTACTCAACCACCTCCACTTTCATGATATCCACTAACCCATGTTCAAGACTAAACAAACTTGCCCAAGATTTTAGGATTGAGATACCTATCACTGTTTCTTTTAAAAGCTTACATGATCATTTCTGAATCGGATATTCTGCTACGTTCTTAACTCCGCCGCCACACCTGCGTTTGCCGCCACCGATTCCATCACTTTAGTTCTCCGATCACAACCAGGTATCAAGTTATTATCACCCTCTTCGCCTTATTTCTGTCATAGTGCTAACTAAACTCCAGCATACGCAACCGTTATTCAGACCGTCGCAACCGTACTCCGTCATCGGTTTAGCTCCATCGCCGCGTTACCCTGTCATGACCACCTTGTTCGTCGTTGGAACAGTTTACACCGGTGTGATTGATCGTTTGTGTGATGGTTGTGATTGATGAGATGATTGTTTGAATTGAAATTGGTTTTGTGCTAGGGTTTTGGATCTGACGAAGGGGAAATAGAAGTGAGGAGAAAGAATGGCATTATTGTAATTATGATGAAAGGGCATTATTGTAATTTAGTCAGTGCACCGACATTTGTCTTTAAGATTATATAAATATATATATATATATATTCAAGTGTAATAATTTATATAACCTAATTTTAAAATATCTAACAATATCATTGTTATTTTTTAATTTAATAACCACTCTTTAAAAGTAGGGATGACAGTGGGTCGGGTTTGGGACGGGTTTAGGTAATCCCAAACCGAAACCCGGTAAGATAAGCTTGTCCCAAACCCGTCTCAAAACCCGTCGGGTTTCTAACGGGTAAATACCCATCGGGTGTCGGGTATACCCGCGGGTTTCAGGTAAACCCGTTAATTTAAAAAAGATTACTCGTTGGGTATACTCATCTCAAAACCTATTGGGTATTTATCGGGTAACTACTAACCGGTTACATTTTGTATTGTCATCCTGAAAATATATATCAAATAACTACAATGTATACGTAATAGAATACCTATATGTCTAAAATAATGGATGTATATATATATATATTAATATAAAAGAAATTATATCGGGTATACAATCGGGTAAACGGGTACACTTTATCGGGTAATTGGGTCGGGTAAACGGGTATATCACTAAATCCCAAACCCTTCCCAAACCCGCGAAAAAAATAAAAACTATTCCCAAACCCGATTAGCCGATCCCAAACCTGTCCCAAATGTGTTGAGTTTTGGGTTTACCCAGCGGGTTCGGGTTTGATTGCCCACCCTATTTAAAAGTCCAGTTTATATTGTATTTGTAACTTAGTTTAATCAATATATTTTGCAATAATGTAAAATGTAGTGAAGCCAAATTCATACATCCATCTGTAAATCCAACGGCCAATATATGGTCACACTCTCCAACAAACCAAACCCTTCTTCCATCTTCCTCATCCATCTCTATTTTCTATTAAAATCACATTTCAAACACTTATTCCTTAAGTTCTATCATTCCCAGGTTCGATTTCCTAATTTTCTTTTCATTTTAAGTTGGTTTAAAATCTAATCATCACATTCATGCAAAAAAATCTCTTGTATAGAATAAAAAATTGATGAGGGTATTTTGTCTTGCTCATCTTTCTCGATTTCTTCAAAGCAAGGAAATAGATTTAATGTGTAAAGTATTTTCTGATTTTGGTTTATTCTTGTGTTTTGACAGTGGCTCTACTTTGCAGTTTCTTTCTTCATGACTGTCAAGATTTCCAGTGTAACATGGTTGACTCGAAAGAAAATGGGTTCAAAGGTTGAAGCTCTCTACAAAACAATTGAAGCAAATGTAGTAGATATACTATGTATCATTCATGTTCTCCGGCTCTTTGTACCTTATGTATGAAAAGAGAAAAAGAAAACACGGAAACAAAGGGCAACAGTGTAATTTCTAACTAAGGGTAAAAGTGTAATTTGGTTGGTGCACTGACCTTGTTCTTTAATATTATATAAATATATTGTGTGTGCATATATGTATTTGTAACTTGGATAATAAACATCACCAACGAGTAGTTAAGTTAAACATTTTTCGTAAGGATAAACATCACATCAAGTCTAGAAAGTTAAGGACTAAAGGTGAAAATGAAGCAAACCACAGAGACTATCCTAGCATTTTTCTCTTAAAAAAACTATTGATATCTCTCCTTAAGGCTATAGGGTGTGGTCATGAACCTCATGACCACCATCACCCTCTACGTCAGTGCCATGTAACCCACCTCTAATCCACTATCCAAACCATTGGCCTCTTATTTATTTTAATTTATCTTTATCTAAAGAAAAAAGAAACGATTTGTTGAAAATTGGAAAGGAGGACCATGGTTGCCATGGTTAATTTAATACATTCAAACCATGATGGATCAAGCAAGGGAGTGGTGTAGCCTTCCATTTATGTTCTTAGGTGACAAATCATGTCCCAACCATGACCCCCACACCCTATAGCCTCAAAATACGTATACATTTTTTTTCTGGTGAAACTCAAGGGACAGTCAAAGACGATTAACTTTCGAATAAATAAACCCCAATTTCTAAATGAGTATATGACTTAAATTAAAGAAAGCGATATAAATATAAAAATTTACATTTTATGTGAAAAACCGTATTTTCATCAAAGTCCAAGACTTTGATACATTTGTTATAATTTTATGTAATCTGGACTTAAAAAATATTCTAGATACAAAATAAATATTTTAAAGTCTTAGAGAATAAATTATTTGATAATAATATCTGAAAAAATCGAATAAACGACTATTCGGTAAACTTACTTGAAACGTAGAATTGTGGACTATTATATAATTATAAATAATTAGGACCTAAAACATATTTTTGATACAAAATATATATTTTTAAAGTCTTAAGAGTATAAATTATTGGATAATAATTTCCGGAAAATCGAATAAATTACGAATATTCGGTAACTTACTTGAAAACCGTAGGATTGTGGGCAATTATATAAATAGATATATTGAAATGCTTAAGTTGGTAAAATATATTTATTTGATAAATGTGAGTATTATCATAATGGATATGTGATTATATTGTTAGGCGAAAATGTTCTGATTCTTGTGATTAGACGAAAATTTTGAAGTTATGATTTTACGTGAAATTGGACTTGTTATATATGATAACTAGATTTTTACCCGGGATTGCTTCCCGGGCTCGGGAAAGTTATTTAGATTAATTACTATTTGTTATTAATACGACCACATTACATCAACCATCTTATACTGTTATTAATACGACCAAAAGTCAATCAGATGTTGACCAAAAGTAAAACGGAGTATACTGTTTTTAGTTCACATCTCCCCATTGTTTCCGTTAGACATGGAGCTAATAATTTACATGTACATATATAGTTTTAGAATCACAACTTTAAAACTAAACAAACAAGTCTAGTATCAGTTTCGAAAAGCAAACTACAACCCGAAAATTTGGTTCAATGTATGCTTTTGCATTTGCCTTCTTCAAACCACAAACATTCATCCGAACATAAAAAACTTTTTACCTTTCACAAAGTTAAGTGTAAATGCTTGACCTGAAACCATGCCTTTATCTCTCACAAACTTTCTCATTTCTTGCAGATAATATCTTGGTTGACCTCGAGATGAACCTATAGCAGCTTGAATATTCCAAACATCACCTGCCACGTCCACAATCTTCAAACCCATCTTACGATTCAGTCCAAGATCTTCAGCCTGTTTTTTTTAAAAGGCGCTGTAACAATCAACGAAGAATTCAATAAACAAAGAATTAACACATCTTTAAAATCTGACTAAAGTATTATATATTAGTAAACTCATCATCACAAACTTACAAAATGACCGTCCACACGGAAAGAAAGAGGTACGATCTGATTATCTTCATTCCCAACAAGCATACCACTATCATTGACATCAACGACGTCCTGTACAGCTTCACTATCTGAACTCAACACAATCTCTTTTATCACCTTTTGTTTAACAACAGCACAAACCTCAAGTGGAAGCACTAAATCACAGGTAGTACAATTGAAAACCGTGATATGAAAAGTCTGAAGATCTATCATCTCAAAGACAATGAGATGATCAGGAGTTAATGACAAGTCATTCTTTATCTCCTTCCATCCGGTAATTATGTAAAGTTCATTGTTGATATCTTCCATCCCTACAGACCAGTTCTGGTTTTCAGATCCTTTAATAACAACCGGATATGAAGGAATAGTGTTTAACATCTTGTGATGAACAAAAGAACGATTAATACTCTACAATCAGAATAAAACACATTATATAGGACATTAGTAAAAATATATCAGAAAATTAAGTAAAAAAATAAAACACAACAATTAAACAACTGTATCTCCAATAAAATTACATGATGAATAATATTCGAAGTTACATACCACATAATCTTCGTTACCAGATGGTTTGTAGTAAAACTCTTCACAAGGAGAAAGAGCAATGTCTTGATAAAAATACAATATTCTAAAACTTTGTAATGCTTCTTCATAATGAAATATCAACCATGAATCTGAAGGTATTTTCAAACTGTCTACCAACTGACACCAACCATTATAAAAATAATATCTGCCATTGCTTAGGGGATAGATCTTGACTTTAAAAACATTTCCAGTTCTGGTTCGGATATTTGTATTTCCAATTGGATAATTAAACTGTTGAATCCAATTTTGATACTGTTTTGGCAAAATCTAAGCATAAATAAAAGAAACACTTTTATTGCTAATTATCATACCAAAAAATTAAAATTAAGTGTTAAACTAAGATCGGATAAAACTACTAACCAAACATTTCCTTTTACTGCTTTGAAGGTAACACGGAAATTCATAAATTATTCTCACATAAAATTGTAACAGTATCAATCATATAGAATCAAAATCAATAACATTAAGAAACAAATGAATACAATCCATTAAGGTATGCAATACATCTAAATAAAAGGTGATACAACTAATATATATCAAAATAACAATAGACAACATCAAAAGGTGAGAATACATGCAATTTCTTATCATATCGAAATATATATAATTTTTTACATCAAATCATATAATTAAAACTTAAAACCTACTTTTCCGATTAAGTATCACAAATATACATGAAGGATCATCAGCTGAATAAATTGTATAGAAAAACAGGATAGTGACTTGTGTCTATTCGAAAGAAAAACTTAAAAACAGTATACCAACTACTAATCAAAATAAATTCAACTTTTTTAAATACACATGAGAATACATCAGATGCTATATCATAAATCAGAATAAGATAAATACATGAGCAAAGTGAAATCCAATAAAATCAACAATGGATAACACAAATGGTAGATACAGGAAATGCAGATCACTTTTTTTAGAAACATATATGTCTATCATAACATGCATAATAACTACATATTAATCGGATATTAAAAAAAATTAGGACTATAAAAAATTGTTCAAGTATAAGCCGCAACAATAAACGCAATCATAACCAACAATGGATTGAAAAAAATAACAGGGACATACATGAATACACTACCGTCGATTACAACTTCTTCATTAAAATAGCAAGAACCATAATCGGCCAAAGAATTCATAACTAAAAGAATAAACATAAAAAAATACAAAACAAATCAGATTATTTAACAATACCTTTATTATTATACAAGATGATATTGATGAAGATCGGAAGAAATCGAAGAAGATGACAGATTTTGTTGGAGAAAGTGTAGAAAGAAACGTGGAGAGAGAAATGAACCGAGATTTTGTGAGGATCTTTAAAAAGTTAGAAGTTTAAAAATATCCCATGTAACCGGGTCGGATCATCCCATTTAGTTTTTCGTCAACATATATTTGACTTTTGGTCAACCGCTGTTTGAGTTTTGGTTAACATCTCATTTAGTATTCAACAGAAATTTGGATAAGTCAATCAGTGGTTTGAAAATCTGTTTGACTTTTAGTCAACAGATGCATGGAAACCCATGTTAGATTGAACAGTGTTTTGAACAGATGTTTAAACATCTGTTTAGACCTAAACAGATGTTGGGGCTTAAACAAATGTTTGGCGTTCTATATCAGTTGTTTGGACTTAAACAGATGTTTGGATTTAAACAGATGTTTGGCCATAAACAGAATTTGGCAAAAAATATATGTTTGGCCTTAAACAAATGTTTGAAGTTAAACAGATGTTTGCTCATAAAGAGATATTTGGCTTGAAACCAAACATCTGCTTAAGGTCAACATTTGTTTCACTATTCGCCAACATCTGTTTGACTTTTGGTCAACATCTGTTAAAATATAAACACTGTTAACATAAATTACAAATAATTAGCTAATAGACGGCACACAATTAACAACTTAAATCATCAAGACCCTTAACAATTTAACCATATGATTTAATCATGTGTTTTATCTTAGATGGGTCAACTGAAAAAGAAAATTCACTAAAAGGATAACAAATTAAACGGCTCAAAAAAAGCTCAAAGAGTATTTTTACTGCAAAACAGGATTAACAAACAATGCCAACAGTCAAGTCAACCATGTTTCTTTCACCTTTGACTTTCAAAGTCAATTCAGTTACTTACCAAATTCACAAATACATAAAATTTCTTATATAACCGCAAACATTAACACACCTAGTAATCTTAACTCTACTATAAACTGTAAAACACAAACCCAAATATCACATTTCCATTGTGAATCTTTATTGCCTCATCAATAATTCCCTGACTTGCCCTTTGAATTGTAATTCAAAGTCCAACGAATCTGTATCATCCTCATCCCTGCACAGTATAAGATCAAGGAGATCTTGCAGATCTTCAACACCCAGGCCCAGTGCTTGTTCCCTTGATATTTTCTTCTCCTCACCACTGGATTTGATCAGAGTCAATACTTGGGTCTGTTTGTCAGATATCCACTTTAGTATTTTTGATTCCAGTGGGTTTCTTGGGAGAGGTTTTATCGATGATGAGTTTGGAGATGGTGGCCTAGTAATGACTGGCAGAGCAGTATTTGTAGTTTGTGTCAATTCAAGTTTTTCTCCAATCATCTGCTTGAGGCCTCTTTTTACAACGTAATCACTTGCTGCTTTATCTGCTTCTGTTTCTGCATCCATCTGCTTTTGTTTCCTTGTTTGGTAAAGGATGGCAGCAGGTGGAGCAGCGGATCTCCTGATTTGTAGCTTTTTTGGCTTAGCTGGAACCACTGCTTCAGGGTAAACAGGCTTTTGGGGAAGATTAGGATCTTTCTTTCTTAATTCTTCGAGCTTTTTGTAAGAGACGAACACTTTATCCTCTTTCCACCTTGCCACTTGGTTCTTAGACCCAAAATTAGCTGTTATTAACTCTTCTTTCATTCTCTTCAGCTGCAGAGTCCTATCTGGTACATTTTTCTTAAACTTTTCCCATATAGGAGGAGTCTGCTTCACCTTGTTTTTGATCATATCTTGAATTCTGGCTGTTTCACTTTCTAGCTCACTGATGGTCCATTCTTTGTACTGGTACTTTTCTCCCTTGTATGTTTTGTAAGCCATGATATAGTCAACATAATCTTTCCTCAAGGTTTCATCATGTAACACCTCGAAAATTCACGTCCTATAATGTGTAGACACGTGTCATAAGTTTGAACGTGTGAAAGAATGTTCTGAAAGGACTAAAGTTGACAAACATGGAAAGTATGTGAATATACGTATTCTAAGTGTCAACAGTGAATATATATATATATTGTACATTAACCCTACATGATATTATAACGTCAAACGAATAAATCATGGATCATGCGAAGCTAAAAGTGAGAGATTACAAACTACAGGGGTTAAATGTGTCAACATGTTTAAGTTATACCTCTGAGTGACCTTTTGACAAACCCGAAGCTTTCTAACGGTTAATTATGCTCACTAGAATGCACGATTTAAATTTCGTAAAGTTTTGTTATCGTATAAGCAAGTTGTGATCAAATTCGTATGCGAGGGGTTAAAGCGTCAACATTGAAAGTTAGGCCTTTTCGGGTAACAATAAAGTTAACCGAGGACTAAACAAAGTGGGTAAATGTCTTAAAGCCCTTATACGTAAATTAAGAGGGCTCATAATGCAAGAAACAAGTGCCTAATCGAAGTTTGAAGAGCCAAGGACCAAAACTGCAATTTATAAAAGTTTTGTTGGATGACCCCAAGGGCTCGCGTAGCGCGAGCACTAGATACATATGCAGTCGCGCTACACGACTGCCATGTCTGGACAGAATGTTGATTTTGTTGATCTCTTGTCTGCCACAGCCCTTGTAACCTCCTTTGATCGAACTTACCTCTTCATGCTTGATCCCTAGGCACCCCCTAAGCTCTAGTAACAAGTGTTGATCAGTTGTGGGCACTAGTAGACTCATGTGTCAAAGAATTGTGGTGAGAAATTCACTATATAAGGCCATGAACTTGCAACATTGTTCTTCACACTTCCTCCTTGCAATCTGATCATTTCTAGAGCTCCAAGGCACTTCCAAGTGATCTCTAATCAAGCTTAGGACTTTTGTAAGTTGGCTTAACCTTTCTAAATTGATTTTAGCTTAGTTATTTAGCTAAAAGTCAAACCGTCGTAATTACGGTTTGACTTCGAGATTAATTATTAATGCCTTAGTCATATCTCGAATTAAAAGTAGTTATAGGTTGGTAATTATGTGGGTAATAAAACCTCAAAAGGGTTTCCCCTGATTCCAACTCTAACCAGGTCAAACGTCGGGTCAAACCTACTAATAAAAAGTCAACAGAAAGCTTAAAATGCCATTTATGCATAATTAACATTATAGATCATATACAACCTGTTGGATCATTGTTATAATTTGGTAATAAGTATAAGAACATGTCTAAACATGTTCAACCCGACAATTTCCTGTTTAGACACGGTTCGGAGCCGGAAGTCACATAGTTTGACTTTCACTTTGACTTTCAGTTCTGACCCGTTATGGTATGATTTAGAAATACCTAAGAGCTTCATTTGGACCAGGTTACATGCTAGAATAACCCTCTGAGATTATACACCACGGTTCATTAATTAACCGATTAATACGCATGATTTCCGTTAATTGCCTAAATGTTGACCATTATGCCCTTATTATCATAAAACGTGATTTTTGGAAAAGTAAAAGTGTAGAAACCTTAATTACTGATATATAGACTTGTATGCAAATTTTGACCTCAGTTTGAGGTGTAGAATAAGAGTTATGCTCATTAGCGTAATTACGATGCGTTATGTTAATTAAACGGCGTAATTAGCGTATAGCCTAGTTAAGCCTAATTTTTTATATCAAACGAATTACCCACTGATATAATATATTATTTTGAGATTTTTAAAGATTTTTAATTAATTTTAGGTTGAGCATAACTCATAGTCGTAGGCTTAATCCGGTAATTGTCGGTTTTGCCCTTACGGGCCATAAAATGAGTTTTACATATCTAAACAACTCCAAACCTTTTGCTACTGATCACATATGATAAATAAATTATTTTTATCCTTCTGGAAATATAAAAATATCAGATTTAAGTATCGAACCCGGAAATGGCCTTTAATCGCCTTATTTAGCGTTTTTAACGCATAGTATGTACTAAACCTATTTTAAACATACCAAGGGTGATACCTACTGATATTTGAGGCAAATTATAATATTTTAACAGTAAGCAAAGGTTGATAAACTCAGACTTCAGTTTTGAGCTTTTCGGCTTATGTGAAATTACCAAAATACCCCTACGGGGCATAGTTTGGTTATAATTGATAAATTTCACATAGGTACTTTATCCTACTGTTATAACTCATTAATTTGAGAATGTTTACTAATTACATCAGACCTGTAACTCAGTTAAACACTTAAACCCTTTTACAACCTTTAAAATGACCAAACTACCCCTACGGGGCATAGTTTGTGATTAAATTCGTTTCGGGCATAATGAAAGACATCTTACTGATGTCACAACATATTAGGAGCATATTAACTTAGGAAACCTGTAAATGGCTCATATGAATACCCGTTACGCTTATTACGCGTTCGGTTCGGTTTGTGTAACTAGTTTACATAAATTAGCCTAAACGGGTCAAACCTTATCGGTTTTATCTCAAAATTCCAGAATGTGTATGAAATACCCATATAAGACAAGTCTCTGAACATGTCGAGTTTAAATCACATTCTATTCCGGTCTTCGCTTAATCATGCGTACGAACCGTATCTTCCTGTAAGACTAACCGGTCTAAGCTTAGGCTTAATTAAAGACCCGTTAGCATTCTAATAAGTTATTTATACCATCATTCCAGACTAGAGCCTTCCGGTAAATGGTACCTACTCTTACTTAAGTGAATACGGCTGAGTTATTAAATTCTTACTATTTAAGACAGGAGCTAGCTCAGGTAAATACTCTTAACTTATTTTCCCTATACGGGCTTGGGATACGGCACTATAAAAGTACCGCTTGGTCGGGTGTGTAGTTATTTAAAGCGTATTGTGATTGATGTACTTACAACCCGTTTAATATGTATTATTTGGTGTATGGCCTTTGGGGGTTAATGACCATGTCCCGGATATCCTTGGCATCATTTTACGAAATGGCCACGACCTAAGCACGGGGTGTAGGCATACACCTGACAGATGCATTATGTAAAAACTGGTAATCCACTTGGAGGTATCATCCTTGTGGGCATTATACCGGAACTGGTAATCCACTTAGAGGATGATAGCCTGTGGGCATTATACCTGTGGCGTGTCAGTTAATCTAGTCCGGCCCTACAAACCGGCCCTAACGGACGACAAATAAGTAAAACTGTATACAAGATTATATACAAATAATTTTCCCAAGTTAAAAAGGTTAATTTTGCCTTTGTGCATTTTAATCAAATTATAAAAGATATTTTTGTGCCACGTGCATTCAAATCAATTTTCTTAAACTCTTTTCAAATGAGTCAGTTGAGTGTATTTACCAGTGAAAAGTGACGTATTTTCCAAAAAGGTTAAAGTGACAGGTACTGAACGAAATTGGCTGGAAGCTCAGGGCGCTAATAAGGAAATCTTGCAAGTTCTAGGCGTCTAAAGTCTGTTGAACAAATGATATGTTTAAAGATCCGCCTGTGGATCCTTTACTTTCCGTTGTAATACTGGATATTACTTTATATTCGGATTGTAATATATTTATCTTTTGCTTCCGCTGTGCATTTACATATTGTGTTGTTTGACTATGATGATATCAACTACGTCACGATATTCCCCACCGGGCCCACCGGTGACACGTGGAAAGTTGGGGTGTGACAGGTTGGTATCAGAGCCAACACTGAGTGAATTAAACACTAGCCTTTTGTGTTTAGTCTCAGTTACACAGTTGCACATTCTTGAGTCTAGACAAGAACATAGGACAAATTCCAATTTGTTTCATTGTCTTTTAATTACTTCCTTGATTATTTTTCTGATTAGCCTTTGCATGGGCAAGTCATTTTTATTAGAAGTCCCGTTTAGGACAACCATATACTTGTTGAAATTTTTAAAGGGACGATTATGTTTAAATTATCATTCCTATATTATAAGATCTACCATTATAATAAAATGGCAAAATCTAAAAAGGGACAAGACTTAGCCTCGGGTCATATTAAGACCGGCCAAGATGGCAGTTCCTCAAATTAGATTCAGATCCATATTTAACATTTCAATTTAGAAATTGTTCTGCGATAATTATTAAAAGAATCTTAAGAGTGAAACCTAGCCTGAGTGTCATTATAAAGACCTGGCCAAGATGGTAAGACCTGTTTAAAAGATTCGTATCCCAGTTAACATCTGAAAACATGTTAACACTCCCGGCAGATGTGATTCGTTGGAAATCACACACGTTATTAAGGATTCTTCAAAAGATTCCTAACCCAGTTTAATGATCTCTGAATCCTGGGTTTACATCATCAATTAAGATGATCATATTTTAACCATACGTGGTAATATAGTGCCCACGGGCCTTGCTCATTCCTACATGAGCCAAAATACAGTGGTAGCTATGACTCCCTGTCAGAAAAAGGTAATGAACTAGGTTCAAACTTCAAGGCTTTGATTCTCTGAAATCCTAGCTTATAATTTATATATGTTCTTGTGACTAAGCCTGTTGTGCTAATATACTTAAAGGCCTTGATTCTCTGAAATCATGGCTTATAATTTAAAATTGTCCTTGTGACTAGGCCTTTTGTGCTATTAAATAAAACTATTATTGTTGCTTTGGTTCTCTGAAATCGTAAGCTTATAATTTATAAATGTCCATGTGACTAGGCCATTGGGTGCCACTAATAAAACTGTTAATGTTTTATAATTAGGATAAATTATAATAGAAATCCTAAATAAATATGATTAATAAATTAACCAAATATGGTCTCTGTTTACCATGGTTAATGAATTACCCTAAGGGGCAATTCCATAATAAACTCCCAAATAAACTATTGTCCTTGTTTTCTATAACAGTTCAATTAAAATGGCTAACTCAGACGAAATTAATAGCCATCCAGTGGAGAATATAAATAACGCCCGAGTTCATTTAACGGGTGCTGAACTAAAAGCGTTGGTTGACGACGCTGTTACAAAAGCCTTGGAGCGGCAATATGAAGAGTATAGTGGGACTCGTAGTAGGACCCTATCAACACCGCATCCAAAGCCACCCTCCAAGAAGGATGATCCCAAGAAGGAAGATGATGAGCGTCACTCTTCTAATCATCACAGTGATCCGTCTCAACAGATCATACTGAATCAAGGACCCCGTGATAAGGGTTGCTCCTACAAGTACTTCGTTTCGTGTAAACCCCGGGATTTCACTGGGGAGGAAGGAGCTGTAGATTGTATGACATGGTTAGATGAGATGGATACAGTGGTGGATATCAGCGGATGCGCTGAGAAGGATGTGGTTAAGTTTGTGTCACAATCATTTAAGGGTGAGGCCTTAGCCTGGTGGAGATCGTTGATTCAAGCCACCGGTGATCCCTTTGTACAACCTGACTTGGGATCAGTTCGTTGCTCTTATCAAAGAAAATTATTGTCCTCAACATGAAGTTGAGAAGATCGAGACTGAATTCTTGTCATTAGTCATGGAGAACTTAGATTGCCAAGCATACCTTACAAGTTTCAATACCAAGTCTCGATTGGTTCCTTATTTGATCACACCGGAACCGAAGCGAATTGCTCGCTTCATTGGGGGTTTAGCCCCAGAAATCAAAGCTAGTGTTAAGGCTTCGAGACCTGCTACATTTAGGTCAGCAGCTGATCTCTCTTTGTCCCTTACTTTAGATGCGGTCAGGTTGAGATCGCTAAAGAAATCTGAAGAAAGTAAGAGGAAGCGTGAGGATGATAACTCACGAGGGTCAGAGAAGAAGCACAAGGGAAACACTGATTCTAATAAGTCTGGGTTTGGAAGGAACAGTCAGCGAACAGAGGAGAAGCCAAAGTGCACGACTTGTCAAAGACGCCACTTTGGAAAGTGCAGACTTGAATCCAATTCTAAGTCTGAATCACCTGCATGTGGGTTATGCAAGTCTATGGAGCACAAGACTGTTGATTGCAGGAAGATTAAAGATACCACATGCTACAATTGCAATGAGAAGGGGCACATAAAGACCAACTGCCCTAAGTACGCGAAGAGGCCAAGAAAGCCAACGCATGAGTCTTCCATACGAACGCCAAGGAGATGATGCAGAATAATAACTATATAGCAGATACCTTTTCATATCAAACAGTTTATGCATGAATTTTATTTGATACTGATACATATGATTCTACAATGAATGATAAATGTTGAGAACTGTTGTCTCCACCTGATTAAGACTCCGGTCATTTAATGCGAGGTAGAAATTGACCGATGATGCTTTAGAAAATGCTCCAACAAATCCTATATTTGATATTTAATATCTATTAGAAATCATTTCTTTTCTGATATCCTTATGGCAAGCTTTCAAGCTATCCAAATTCATCAGTATAATAAAGACAGATGTGACTTTTGATCCCCTGTCAAAAAGGTGATGGACTAGGTCCAACCCTTAAATGCCATTGATGGTCTTTTGTGACCTAGGCTAAGTGATATTGATATAATTTAAAAAAAAAGGTGGAACCGGCCGTCCCCGGAATCGAACCTGGGTCTAGGCCACACCCTTTCGCGCGCCTAGCCAACCGAGCTAGGTGCCTAGTTTGTGAAAATTTTCATTCTGATTAAATATAAGCACATATAGTTGATATCTCTTTAATCTCTATCGATTTCGAATACCAAATGGTATGACAAAAGCGCTATATGAGGATTGGTGTATCTTAATAAGTTCCATAGATTGCTTCCATGCCTGATCAGTATGGAGGTTTAATGCATGGGACCACAAAGATATCCCAATGATTATATGGTACTAAAGTCAACTAATAGTATTCAAAGAAGATATCCAGAATGAAATTGTCCAAGTAAATGTTCCCAATTAAAGAATTCGTGGACTAGTAACATAGATGTGTCGCTTATTTGACACAAGCATTGATGGGTTAACTGGTGATTATCTTCTCCTAAGATTACCCTGTTTACCTCCTGAAAGGCAAGTAGAGTTAAGACTAACATCCCGCTTTGGGTTGAAGTGTTGTAAGAACCCATGTTGATTATGGAATAACCGAAACCCTGATTAAGTAAGTTTTAAGATAGAGGGTTCATATAGCCTAACTCGATATTCCGAGAGTATGATATTGTTAAATAGGAAAGACGGTTCATTTTGCTTATGCATACATTACCGCAACCCTAATTAGGCAACGATTAAGAATTGCCATCAGCTACTCAGGATCGTCGAATTGTTCGACTAACGATAAGGATCAGCTATTCTTTAATAATAGTTTTAAGCAACGGTTGGGATAACCATCTCACCTTAAGATAAACTTTCTATAATAATTGATATATAAGCATCAAGGCTGCTCCTTTGGAGACCTTGTATAAATGGCATGTTAAACATCTATTGTTAGGACAATAGATTGATAAGTCCAATTATCAAGATCTGAAAGTTGCATTAGAAACAACAAATAAGATCACGCAAGTACATAATCATCTGTAAGATGCCAGTATTCGGCAGAAAATAAAGAATTAATGAAAATAGCCAATTTCCTAAATTCTTGTTAAGGAATAAAGTTCAACAAAAGATATCACCCAGGAAGGGTGTGCCAAATTTGTTGAAATTTTCAGGCTAGTTAAAGCTCCGAGTATATAGAATCATTCGAAGGAAACCGAATGTATCAAGATCAAATAGCATACGAGCTAAGACCTAATTAAGGGGCTTGGTGGAACGCGCAATGTGACCCACACTAATGATTTAGCGACGTGTCACCAATAAGTCGAAAAGCGCTCTCACATAATGATATGCAGGACTAAGATAGTATGAACAACCTGTTTCGATTGAGGATCGACAGGATTAGAAGTTCCAAAAAGATACATGTGCCTATTATAAAGGTCAATTGTAGTGCCTTAGAGGCTCAAAGGTACTGGGAAAATTAAGCCCAATGTAAGGCAGAAAATACTTCCCTTACCTTAACAAATCTCGAGGTCGAGATATCTATTAAGGGGTGAGGATGTAACACCTCAAAAATTCACGTCCTATAATGTGTAGACACGTGTCATAAGTTTGAACGTGTGAAAGAATGTTCTGAAAGGACTAAAGTTGACAAACATGGAAAGTATGTGAATATACGTATTCTAAGTGTCAACAGTGAATATATATATATATTGTACATTAACCCTACATGATATTATAACGTCAAACGAATAAATCATGGATCATGCGAAGCTAAAAGTGAGAGATTACAAACTACAGGGGTTAAATGTGTCAACATGTTTAAGTTATACCTCTGAGTGACCTTTTGACAAACCCGAAGCTTTGTAACGGTTAATTATGCTCACTAGAATGCACGATTTAAATTTCATAAAGTTTCGTTATCGTATGAGCAAGTTGTGATCAAATTCGTATGCGAGGGGTTAAAGCGTCAACGTTGAAAGTTAGGCCTTTTCGGGTAACAATAAAGTTAACCGAGGACTAAACAAAGTGGGTAAATGTCTTAAAGCCCTTATACGTAAATTACGAGGGCTCATAATGCAAGAAACAAGTGCCTAATCGAAGTTTGAAGAGCCAAGGACCAAAACTGCAATTTATAAAAGTTTTGTTGGATGACCCCAAGGGCTCGCGTAGCGCGAGCACTAAATACATATGCAGTCGCGCTACGCGACTGCCATGTCTGGACAGAATGTTGATTTTGTTGATCTCTTGTCTGCCACAGCCCTTGTAACCTCCTTTGATCGAACTTGCCTCTTCATGCTTGACCCCTAGGCAACCCCTAAGCTCTAGTAACAAGTGTTGATTAGTTGTGGGCACTAGTAGACTCATGTGTAAAAGAATTGTGGTGAGAAATTCACTATATAAGGCCATGAACTTGCAACATTGTTCTTCACACTTCCTCCTTGCAATCTGATCATTTCTGGAGCTCCAAGGCACTTCCAAGTGATCTCTAATCAAGCTTAGGACTTTTGTAAGTTGGCTTAACCTTTCTAAATTGATTTTAGCTTAGTTATTTAGCTAAAAGTCAAACCGTCGTAATTACGGTTTAACTTCGAGATTAATTATTAATGCCTCAGTCATATCTCGAATTAAAAGTAGTTATAGGATGGTAATTATGTGGGTAATAAAACCTCAAAAGGGTTTCCCCTGATTCCAACTCTAACCAGGTCAAACGTCGGGTCAAACCTACTAATAAAAAGTCAACAGAAAGCTTAAAATGCCATTTATGCATAATTAACATTATAGATCATATACAACCTGTTGGATCATTGTTATAATTTGGTAATAAGTATAAGAACATGTCTAAACATGTTCAACCCGATAATTTCCTGTTTAGACCCGGTTCGGAGCCGGAAGTCACATAGTTTGACTTTCACTTTGACTTTCAGTTCTGACCCGTTATGGTATGATTTAGAAATACCTAAGAGCTTCATTTGGACCAGTTTATTTGCTAGTATAACCCTCTGAGATTATACACCACGGTTCATTAATTAACCGATTAATACGCATGATTTCCGTTAATTGCCTATATGTTGACCATTATGCCCTTATTATCATAAAACGTGATTTTTGGAAAAGTAAAAGTGTAGAAACCTTAATTACTGATATATAGACTTGTATGCATAGTTTGACCTCAGTTTGAGGTGTAGAATAAGAGTTATGCTCATTAGCGTAATTACGATGCGTTTTGTTAATTAAACGGCGTAATTAGCGTATAGCCTAGTTAAGCCTACTTTTTGATATCAAACGAATTATCCACTGATATAATATATTATTTTGGGATTTTTAAAGATTTTTAATTAATTTTAGGCTGAGCATAACTCATAGTCGTGGGCTTAATCCGGTAATTGTCGGTTTTGCCCTTACGGGCCATAAAATGAGTTTTACATATCTAAACAACTCCAAACCTTTTGCTACTGATCACATATGATAAATAAATTATTTTTAGCCTTCTGGAAATATAAAAATATCAGATTTAAGTATCGAACCCGGAAATGGCCTTTAATCGCCTTATTTAGCGTTTTTAACGCATAGTATGTACTAAACCTATTTTAAACATACCAAGGGTGATACCTACTGATATTTGAGGAAAATTATAATATTTTAACAGTAATCAAAGGTTGATAAACTCAGACTTCAGTTTTGAGCTTTTCGGCTTATGTGAAATTACCAAAATACCCCTACGGGGCATAGTTTGCTTATAATTGATAAATTTCACATAGGTACTTTATCCTACTGTTATAACTCATTAATTTGAGTATGTTTACTGATTACATCAGACCTGTAACTCAGTTAAACACTTAAACCCTTTTACAACCTTTAAAATGACCAAACTACCTCTACGGGGCATAGTTTGTGATTAAATTCGTTTCGGGCATAATGAAAGACATCTTACTGATGTCACAACATATTAGGAGCATATTAACTTAGGAAACCTGTAAATGGCTCTTATGAATACCCGTTATGCTTATTACGCGTTCGGTTCGGTTTGTGTAACTAGTTTACATAAATTAGCCTAAACGGGTCAAACCTTATCGGTTTTATCTCAAAATTCCAGAATGTGTATGAAATACCCATATAAAACAAGTCTCTGAACATGTCGGGTTTAAATCACATTCTATTCCGGTCTTCGCTTAATCATGCGTACGAACCGTATCTTCCTGTAAGACTAACCGGTCTAAGCTTAGGCTTAATTAAAGACCCGTTAGCATTCTAATAAGTTATTTATACCATCATTCCAGACTAGAGCCTTCCGGTAAATAGTACCTACTCTTACTTAAGTGAATACGGCTGAGTTATTAAATTCTTACTATTTAAGACAGGAGCTAGCTCAGGTAAATACTCTTAACTTATTTTCCCTATACGGGCTTGGGATACGGCACTATAAAAGTACCACTTGGTCGGGTGTGTAGTTATTTAAATCGTATTGTGATTGATGTACTTACAACCCGTTTAATATGTATTATTTGGTGTATGGCCTTTGGGGGTTAATGACCATGTCCCGGATATCCTTGGCATCATTTTACGAAATGGCCACGACCTAAGCACGGGGTGTAGGCATACACCTGACAGATGCATTATGTAAAAACTGGTAATCCACTTGGAGGTATCATCCTTGTGGGCATTGTACCGGAACCGGTAATCCACTTAGAGGATGATAGCATGTGGGCATTATACCTGTGGCGTGTCAGTTAATCTAGTTCGGCCCTACAAACCGGCCCTAACGGACGACAAATAAGTAAAACTGTATACAAGATTATATACAAATAATTTTCCCAAGTTAAAAAGGTTAATTTTGCCTCTGTACATTTTAATCAAATTATAAAAGATATTTTTGTGCCACGTGCATTCAAATCAATTTTCTTAAACTCTTTTCAAATGAGTCAGTTGAGTGTATTTACCAGTGAAAACTGACGTATTTTCCAAAAAGGTTAAAGTGACAGGTACTGAACGAAATTGGCTGGAAGCTCGGGGCGCTAATAAGGAAATCTTGCAAGTTCTAGGCGTCTAAAGTCTGTTGAACAAATGATATGTTTAAAGATCCGCCTGTGGATCCTTTACTTTCCGTTGTAATACTGGATATTACTTTATATTCGGATTGTAATATATTTATCTTTTGCTTCCGCTGTGCATTTACATATTGTGTTGTTTGACTATGATGATATCAACTACGTCACGATATTCCCCACCGGGCCCACCGGTGACACGTGGAAAGTTGGGGTGTGACACATCAGCTCTTTCTTATAAATTTTGACAGACATCTTTTGAAAACTGCTCCAAAATTTTCACTTGGGTTAGCAGATATTGGTAGTTTGTTTGAATCTCTCTATCAGATTTTCCTTGTGTATTTCTTTTGGGGATACCCTCTGCTTGTTGAGCCTTTAACTTCAAGTATTCTTCAATGTTATTAGGCCTTGGATATCCTTGAACAGATGGCAAGTTCCTTTTAGCAGGGTCATCTTCAGAGTAGAAGGATATGATCTCCTCTCTAACTGCTTCCAGATCTAATGGATACTGGACTCCTGCAGGAAAAATAGCAGTGTTTGAATTTGAGACTTGTGCTGAAGAGAATGGGACAACATTGGGAATGGTAACAAGGGTCAATGGTTGGGTGGATGTTTGCGGTGGTGAAGGGTCAACATTCATAATTATCCTTCTCCTTTTATGTTTTGGAGAGGTTGGTGGTGTTTTGGTGGGTTGAGTGGTAGATGGTTGACTAACAATTGTTGAAACAACTGGTGTTTCAACCATTGTTGCCATTACAACAGATGATGTGTCACCTGAAGTATTTTGCTTTTTGGCAGGTGGTGTTGGTAGTAATGAGGATGTTTTTGATGGTAATGTGATTTGTGGTAAGGCAGTGGATTGAATGTGTGTTGAAGTGGTGGCAATTGTTGCTGTAACATATGTTGAAACAACTGAAGTACCAACAGCTGTTGATACAACAGATGTTTTAACATCTGCTCGTTTTGAGGTTTGATGTGTGGAGCTTTTGGGAGGTGTGGATTTGGGTTCCTTCACTTTTCTAGTGGGCTGTTTTCTTTTAGGCTCAGGATTTTCTTCATTCTTGGCCTCAGAAACACCCTGCTCATCCTTCTCCATACAAACTCTTTTCTCCTGTTCCCACCTTGCTTTATCCTTTGCCTCCATATCCCCTTTTACCGTTGCTTTTGCATCAACAATGACATTTGTGGTTACATCAACCTTTTTAGTACCATCTGGCTTAGGTATCTCTGTAAGCATAGTGGATTTGTCTGGTGCAATATACAAACCATCTTCATATCCCTTTTTCTTTAGCTGCTTCATTTTCTCCCCCTTTTTGGCATCAGCTGGTGGTGGGTTGTCCACAAAGATGATAGTAGGAGGAGCAGAATCACTGGTTTCCAGCAAGTGGGCCTTGAATGCCTTTATGTCTGCTTGTGTATCCATGAACCTAGCTTCCATCATATTTCTGATCTTTTGAATCTGTATTTCATGTTGATGATCAGCATATGCCCTTTGTTGGTGAAGCAGGGGTTGAAATAAACTCCAAAGCTCAATGGGAGTAGGAGCAGATGATGGAGTAGATGTTGTATCTGGTGCTGCAGTGGGTGTTGCCTTTTGTGCTTGTAACAACTGTTGGAGCATTGACTTAATATCTGCAACAGAAGTTTCCAATTTGTCAACCCTCTCCGTCAATTCCTTGTACATTAAACCATCACCCAAGTTAATGGGATCATCTGATTTCCCACTGGCAGTGGTTGTATCAGCAGTTGACTTAGGGAAAGTTTCACAAAAGTCATCCACAGATGCCCCTTTTTCTTGGTACTGGGGACTTCTTTCCTCAGCAATTGTCATCCTTTTAATAGAACCAGGGGTTGGAACAAAGACAGCAACGAATATCACAGTTGCTGGAGAGAAAATTGCCTTCAAGGGAGTCTTATTGATGAAACAACTGGCCAGGTGTAGATCAGTGGATCCAACACCTGTAGTTGCTGCTCCAATTGAACTACTGACAGGAAGTACTTGTATTTCCTGCAGTGTAACCTCCTCAGTTGTTGGTGGGTTAGCAATGATTGAGACACCAGACCCAGTCACTTGTTGAGGTATATTCTCATTAACAGGTGTTTGAGAAGAACTGGTTTATGTCTGGGCTAAATCAACTGCATCCAACAAAAGTTTTGTTTGTGGGGGGATTTGAGAAGTGAGGATAGGTGTAGAAAGCGAATTTTCCCCGGGCAGTGGGCTGTGGATGATGGAATCAAGTGATTCCAGAGCATCATAATTTGGTGTCCCTATTATTACAACCTGCTCTTTTTTAGAAGAAGCAGGAGGAGTTTGAGGCTCAGGTTGAGATCTTTCTTCCAACTGCTGTGAGGTAGTAGCAGCAGTGGTTATTGGTGACTTTTGTGTTGTCACTGGTAGTTGCTTTGGGATCTCATCTTCCAGAGTTACCTTTGTTTTGGGTTTGGGGGGCTTTTGTGATTTTTTCTGTTTTGGTCTTTTGGTGGTTTTAGGTGGGGGTTTAACATCAGTTGTTTTGTTGCTATCATCACCTTGAGCAGTGGGCTCAACAGCAGGTGCCTGAGGAGCAGTGGTAGCTGCTGAAGTCTGCTCAGGAACCTCTGCTTGTGTTTTGGAAAGTTTTGACATCCTTGTAAAGGTTTCAGAAGTGAGGCTCTTAATTGAAAAAGGATTGCCCTGGATAAGCACATGGGCATTATCTTCTGAAAATTTCGTTTTAAAATAGTAACTTAAAAACCTTGGAAAGAGCAAAAACGCCTTTTTAAAATAGTAACTTAAAAACCTTGGAATAGTTAAAATTTTCACCATGTAAGATAGCATAACCCAGATATTGAATCTTCAATGGGATTTCATTGAAAGCAGTGGTCTTGTTTGAGACACACATCAATAGGGTATGAAACAAAAACCTTGTGGCAGGAGGAAAACTGCCTTTTTCTAAAGTGTCTTTTTTGATTTCCTCTTCATAACCCCTTTGAATGAAAAACGTTTGATACTCTTCTTTAGGGAAAGATGTTTTACCTTTAAGATCATCGAGTTCAGAAACTTCCGAAATGGTTTGAGGTGCTATTGTGACTGGAACATCCTTTATAGAAGAATTGATGGCTAAGGGCTTTTTATCCTTAGTTTCCAACTTAGCATTTTTCCAGAATTCTTGCTGGGTATCCATGTAGATCGGAGCATCACAAGTCAACAAAGTTTTGTACTTTGAAGAAGACAGAGCATCAATGATGGAATTGAAGGTTTTGGTGTGACTGGGTTTTTCAAGTAGACCCAAGTAGTTATGTGTGGATTTGTGTGGGAGAGACATCGTGATTTGATTATGATTGCGAGAGGAAGAAGACGATGAATAGGATGAGTGATTTTGAGAGAAATGGATGATAACTGCTTTGAGAAAGGAATTTAGAATTCGATTCGACAGTAAAAACACTGTTTGGGGGTTTTAATCAGGGTTTTTTTTTGGTGAAAAAGTGAATGCTGACGTGGCAGCGGTTACTAAAAGATCTTACCGCTATGTACTGTCCACGTGCCAACCTCTGATGATAATGGAGGACAGTTGGTAGGAAACCACTGATGGAACAATATCAGTGGTTTGCAACAGTTACAAATGAGAACAGTGAGTAACTTTTTGCTAGCAGTGGATAGCCATCAGTGTGTTAAAACACTGATTTTGAACAACAACTTTTTTTATTTTTTATTTTAACTTTAATTTTTATCACCAAAACAATATTCAAGGAACTCTTATCTCATTGGAATGTGGCGATTAGGTAAAATTGTAATTTCATTGTAATTCTAGTTTTCATTTAATAATTTCATTCTCTAATTAATTAACCACATCAACAATAAAAATGTGAGCAGTGGATGATTTTAAAAAAAACCAATGATTGTAAATTTCAGTGCATGTCAACAATAAAAAGGGGAGCAGTGACTATTTTTTAACTATCAGTGGATACCCAACAAAATGTAACACAGTTGTTTGGTCAGTCAGTGGTTAACATGAAGAATGAAGAAACAGAGGCTGGCCTTCAGCAGTGGATAACATTTAACAATCACATGTTTGCGCTTAAACAAATGTTTGATATTAAAAAGAAGTTGCCCCATAAACAACTGTTAGCAAGAAAAGACCAATTTCAAGAATACTATACCCAAACAATCAAAATGAGGAGCTTAATAATCATCCAAGTGTACTTCATTTTTATTTAGTGGATGTCAACTAACAAAATGTGAGCAGTAGTTGTTTTTTATCTAACAGTAGATAGCCAATAGTAATTGAAACACTGATATTTGGAGTTAAATAAATGTTTAACCTTAAACAGATATTTGCAATAAACAGATATTTGGCCATAAATAGATGTTTAGCCTTAAACAAATGGTCTTAAACCAAACATCTGTTTAAGGTCAAGATGTATTTAACTTTTGATGAACAGATGTTTGACGTTTGGTCAACAGATGTTTGGAAACCCATGATAGATTAAACACTATGAATGAATAAACACTGAAGTATCATAAAACTTTGAATGAAAATCGTGAAACTCTCAACATGATACAACAGTTGAGAGGAGACGTTTGCATCATGTTGAGAATTTTTATTCACACTGAGATTATTAAAATAAAGTATTACATAGAAAAATAGAAATTTAATGAAATATTTATAAACTATTACACGCTAGAGTTAACACTTGTTAGGATTTCGTAAACTCTGGCCTTTCTCCATGTGATTTCATGCTCTCTTTTGTTTTTCAGATCAGTTAGCATGTTGCAGATTTTCTGATCCTGTTTTAGAAGTTGGGTAACAAACTCTTCTGCATTTTTCTGGAAATCTGATGGAGGAGAGTGGAGGACTTCATCAAGCAATGCTATGCTGTTCCAGGTTTTTTTTTTGTAATTAGTGTCATTGATTATGTCGACTTTCCTGTTTAGTTCTTCGTCTGTTCTTTTTTCTTTAAGTGACCACATCGAGAATTGGGTTTTAACATCGCTGGTGTCTGACCAGTGGTAGAAGCTGAAGTTTGCCATGTAGATTTTTGTTGAATTTTCTGATGTGGAAAATCTTTCACAGACAATGATTAGTAGCACAATTTGTTGATATTTTGAATGAAAAGTAATTATCAATCTTTTATAGAGTTTAAAAACGCGTGTACATGGTAAATGAATAGATTAATTGTAATTATGATAATCTGCTTTTGTTCTTTGAACTTCAAAAATTTGTCCCTTGGGTTTCTTGGTATTTAATTTTAAAATTTTCCCATAAAAATTGGGGTTTGGAAAGGATTTTGCATTAAAAGACTGCTGTTTTGAAATATACATTAATCTGTTTATATTAAATCTACACGTTTAGATTGATTAAGTATATAAACTCATGACCACTTCACCTGTTTTTCATCACGATTTCCTAGCAAGATTCATACTTTCAAAAAAGTGGAGTAATATAGTTTATTGTTGATATGGC
Source organism: Helianthus tuberosus (assembly GCA_030545235.1). Classification (NCBI taxonomy): domain Eukaryota; kingdom Viridiplantae; phylum Streptophyta; class Magnoliopsida; order Asterales; family Asteraceae; genus Helianthus; species Helianthus tuberosus. The sequence continues at coordinate 40,260,863 of CM060411.1, read as the reverse complement.
GTCATTCACTACTGTAAAATCAGATGATTTAAAGCAGCGTTTTGTCAAGCATATAGAGGAACAGGTGTATGAAGATAGGACTACTCTTCAACAGCTGAAGAGATGTTTTGATGGATTGCAAGTTGGCCTGTTCACGAGAGAGCAGGTTTCCAGAAATCTTATGCGAATGCCTTCAACTTCAGTTCGTGAGCTTTGTGTTGTCAGCAATATAGAGTGCGGTGATAGAGACGTTGAGTTCATGGCGATGCTGAAGGACATTCATCAAGAAGTTCAGCAATCGATGGAGTTGAAGCTGTCATTTCTTAATTCTCACGGTTATTGTTAGATTTAAAAGTTTATTGGTTCAGTATGTTATTTATGTAATAATTGGACTTTCAAGGTCATGAATAAATGAATAAATTTTAATCTTATGAATCTATGTTGCGCTTGTAGGAAAAAAAGAGAGAGAGAGAATGTCAATTTTAAATTACCATTTTGCAAATTTTGCATCTAAAATATGCTAGAAAGTAGAGTAAACTTCCGTTTTGCTCCCTGTGGTTTGGTCATTTTAACGGTTTTGCTCCAATAGTTTAAAAATAGCCATTTTCCTCCCTGATCTTTCGAGTTTGTCGCCAGTTTGCTCCCTAATCTTTCGAGTTTGTCGCCAGTTTCCTCCCTGATGGAGTTAGAGGCTGGGAGCAAAATGAAGATAAGTTAGAAAAATCAGGGAGGAAATTGGCTATTTTAAAACTATTGGAGCAAAACCGTTAAAATAACCAAACCACAGTGAGCAAAACGGAAGTTTACTCTAGAAAGTATTATTTGAGAATACCCCTGAATTTTAAATTACCATTTTGCATATTTTGAATTTCAAAAGTTATGGATATTGTCAGTAATTACTGATTTGATTTGAAAACAATTGTCATCATGAAATTTCTAATTTTTATTTTAACTTTAATTAAAAGAAAAACACCGTCAATTTAAAATTCTCAGTTTGCATATTTTCAATGTCCAAAGCTTAAGAAATTAACATTAATTACTGATTTAATATGCAACAAAATGTAATCGACAGTTATTTTTATTTTTTATGTTAACTTTAACTTTTATCAACAAAACAATATTGGAGGAACTCTTATCTCATTGGAATGTAACGATTAGGTTAAACGGTAATTTCATTGTAATTCTAGTTTTCATTAGATAATTTCATTCTATAATTAATTAACCGCATCAATTATAAAAATGTGAGCAGTGGATTTTTTTAGGAAAACCAATGATGGTCAATATCAGTGGATATCAACAATAAAAATGTGAGTAGTGACAATTTTTTAACTATCAGTGTATTGCCAACAATGATTTAAATTACCATTTTACATATTTTGAATTTGAAAAGTTAACGATATTGTCAATAATTACTGATTTGATTTGAAAGCCATTGTCATCATGACATTTCTAATTTTTATTTTAACTTTAATTAAGAAAAAATAACTGTCAATTTGAAATTCCCATTTTGCATATTTTAGATGTACAAAGCTCAAAAAGTTACCATTAATTACTAATTTTATATGCAACAAAATTTCATCAACAGTTATTTTGATTTTTTATGTTAACTTTAATTTTTATCACCAAAACAATATTGGAGGAACTCTTATCTCATTGAAATGTAACGATTAGGTTAAACGGTAATTTCATTGCAATTCTAGTTTTCATTTGATAATTTCATTCTATAATTAATTAACCGCATCAATTATAAAAATGTGAGCATTGGATATTTTTTAGTAAAAGCAATGATGGTCAATATCAGTGGATATGAAGAATAAAAATGTGAGCAGTGGCAATTTTTTAACTATCAGTGGATAACCAACAGTGATTTAAATTACCATTTTGCATATTTTGAATTTGAAAAGTTAACGATATTGTCAATAATTACTGATTTGATTTGAAAGCCATTGTCATCATGACATTTCTAATTTTTATTTTAACTTTAATTAAGAAAAAATAACTGTCAATTTGAAATTCCCATTTTGCATATTTAAGATATCCAAAGCTAAAAAAATTACCATTAATTACTAATTTTATATGCAACATAATTTCATCAACAGTTATTTTGATTTTTTTATGTTAACTTTAATTTTTATCACCAAAACAATATTGGAGGAACTCTTATCTCATTGGAATGTAACGATTAGGTTAAATGGTAATTTCATTGCAATTCTAGTTTTCATTTGATAATTTCATTCTATAATTAATTAACCACATCAATTATAAAAAAATGTGAACAGTGAATATTTTTTAGTAAAAGCAATGATGGTCAATATCAGTGGATATGAAGAACAAAAATGTGAGCAGTGACTATTTTTTAAATATCAGTGGATAGCCAACATTGATTGAAACACTAATGTTTGGACAATCAGTGGTCAACATAAAGAATGAAGAAACAGAGGTTGTCTCTTAGCAGTGGATAACATTTAACAATCAGATGTTTGAACCAAAACAGTGGTTCCAACAGACTTTTAAGGATTAATGAAAACTATCATTTTTTACTATTTTAAATATCTTTTACCTTAAACAGATATTTGACCTTCAATATCAGTTGTTTAAAGTTAAACAGATATTTGACCTTAAACAAATGTTTGAACATAAAAAGATGTTTGAGGTTAAACAAATGTTTGAGCTTAAAAAGAAGTTTGGCCAGAAACATCTATTTGCAAAAAAAGACGAATTTCAAAAACATTATATCCAAATAATCATAATGAGAAACTTATTTAACATCCAAGTGTACTACATTTTTATTTAGTAGTATAAAGATCAAACAACTGTTGTATTTATAATACAGATAAAAAAAATGACGTGATGTGATAAATACTGTTACATATAAACACCTCATAAGAAACACTGATAATTAAATACTAAAGTTACATAAGAACCACTGATAATTAAATACTAAATTTGAATCCGTTGTAGATGCCGAACCACTGCTGATACTAAACAGTCGTTTTCCTTTGGTTAATCAAACTCAAGGTACATAAAATGCTTGTCTTTAACAGGGCTTTGTCTTCAACAGTGGATAAGGCCTCATCAGTCTTTAAGTCCATCAATCCGTATAAGGAGCAGTAGCTAGTTATAACAGTCCTTAGCATGATCAGCTGTTATAACCACTCCATAACCCTTTGAGAGGAAGCAAGTGTCCGTCTATTTAACTGAAACGAATGATTGCAGTACATCCCTATTGAAAAACAGAGTCGATAAATTTAGGGAAAATGAGGTTGAAAGATGATAAGCCAACAACGGACGATATCATTCTACACTTTCGATAAATTCAGGGATATTCTCAAATAATACTTCCTAGATGCTTCAAACATCTATTATCTACTATCTATTATCTATTACATATTATCTATTATCTATTATATATAATAAATGAAAGTTGATTGCTCCACATGGCCCAAACTGGATCAATCAACTTTCATTTTTATTATATATAATAGATAATAGAAATATATATTAGATAATAGATAATACAAAATAGATGTTTGAAGGCCAACAAATGTCCAAAGTGCTGCTAGATGTTTGAAGCATCTAGGAAGCATTATTTGAGAATACACCTGAATTTATCGAAACTGTCCGCTGTTGGCATATCATCTTTCAACCTCATTTTCCCTAGATTTATCGACTATGTTTTTCAACAGGAATGTACTGCAATTATTACCTTATTTAAGATACCTTCAACTACATCTTCTGATCAATCAACATTCAATTCACTGAAAAGATATGTTCAACTGCATCTTCAATCATGAACTATTTAAAGAAATGGATGAAATCATCCAAAAATACCCAAAATAAAACTAATTCAACCATCCAACCATAAGATACTTGCGGTATTAAAATGGCCGTTTTTACCTTATTTCAACAGGAATGAAATCATAATCATAAGTAAAACATAAAAAAAAACCAAACACCTGCTATTTATCGTCCAAATCTTTTAGTTGGTCCTGATAGTCCTACAACCTTTCAAAGTCGTTGGAGTCGGTCGATAATCTCAGCAGCTAATTCACAAACAATAGCAAACAACAATAGCAAGTCACCAAACAATAAGTAAATAAGTAAATACGCATGAAGATCGAATGAGTGAACAATGAAAACAAAGATTGACACTTATAGAACGGAAGTTATTGATAATCAAACCTTGATTCGGAGCATTAATCTGAACATCGATCGGAATAGAGCAGAGCAGAGGGAGAAAGAAATCAAGAAGCCCTAAATGAGTAAATGAGGGAGGATATAAATAGAAGAGGGCAGGGGTACTGTTGGGCAGGAAAAGAGAACTGAGGATGCCCTAATTAAGTGACACGTGGCTCAAATAACTTTCATTTATTATATATAATAGATAAGTGTTACATGTGAATTTTTAAGAAAATGATGTGTGTATATATATACACATATATATAGGGTTAGGGTAAAATTAAAACTTATACGAGTTGTGAGAACTTAGGTGCTGTTTGTTTTTTTCAGAGGTAAAACGTCTGCAGTCTGCGCCACATCTGCAGCTGAAGAGGTGGACCAAACCTCTGCAGTCTGCAAGAAAAAGACTGTTTGTTTTTTTTTTATTTTACTTATACATCAAGTATGACATATACCACAAATTACCATATTATAAATTATCAACATGTTGGTGTTTAGTAGACTTGTACCTTAAGCTTTGGGTGGTTTCCAAAAAAAAAATGTTAACGTTTAAGAGAATTGTACAGTTTTTCCAAAAAAAAAAAAAAACCAACAATGTGTCATAAGAAAAATTAAATAATAATATTGTTATTAACAAGTGTTTAATCTCTTCTGATATTACAATATTGGTACCATAACAAATTTGAGCGAACAACATCGCTAAAGGTATCGAAGCTATTGGATCCGTTATTGATGTCCGTTTTATAGTTTTTGATTAATGTAAAACATGTGTCTATACCATTTTAGATATATCACGACTCTTTTTTTTTTAGAATTTTCTCTTTGAATGCCACTTTTGTACCGATACCATAACGAAACGAATCGTTACAGATTGAATTCCCGCCACACTGCAAAGGATAATTATATCGTCAATGCGTCATTTTTATCTACATTTTAATATTCAGTATTTATTTGCCGCTGCCACCACGCGTTTTGCAAGTGTTGGATCCCCGCCGCAACGCGCGGGCAGGTAGCCAACTAGTTATACAATATTTTTAATCAGCTCAACCAATATCCAAATAAAAAAAATCAAACTAGATACAGTAATTTCAAGATCCCCAAATTAATAAACCAATTTCAATCAGAAGCATCCAAGATCTGAAGCAATAGACAGAACGAGCAAAAACCTATAATTTAGCTACCACTAGCATGAAATGAAATTAAGGGCATGTTTGGGTAAGCTTTTTAAAACAACTTATTGACTTATTGGCTTCTTGGAAAAGTCAGGATTTTGTGACTTATTGACTTATTGGCTTTTTCCCCTCACATACACCCTCTTTGCCAAACATCATTTTAGAGCTTGTGACTTTTCAAAAAGCCAATAAGTCAATAAGTTGTTTCAAAAAGCTTACCCAAACATGCCCTAAATAACAAAAAAAGGTACCGGCTGGAGAAGACTGAGCTGCTGTCGGTGTTTCTTTTCAAGAGCTCATCTTCCTCCGGTGCAGTAGACTGAGCTGCTGTTGATGACGATGTCGGCTGAGATGGTGTCGGCTGGAGAAGGTTGACCGGCTGGAGATGGGTGTTGATTGGAGAAGGTTGACCGGCTGAAATGGGTGTCGATTGGAGAAGGTTGAACGGCTGGTGAAGGTTGAACGACGGTGGAGGGCGGCGGAGGTGGAGGGGTGGCGGAGGAGGTTTGAAGAGGGGGTGGCGGTGAAGGGTGAACGACGGTTGAACGGCTGGAGAAGTGAGATGGGTGCTAGGGTTTTGAGGTTTGAAGATCTGGAGATGTTTTGAAAGAGAGGTGTTTTGAAGAGGTTTGAAGATGTTGGTCCAGATCTGCGCGAAGAAGACCTCTGGAAGAGTTTTTTTTAGTGAAATCTCTTCTAAAAGACAAACAAGCTGCAGACCCAAAGGTCTGCGCGTGGTCTGTGCGGCGCAGACATAAGAGGTCAGGAAGTACTTCTTGCAAAAAACAAACACCCCCTTAGAGAATTCGACCTTACGAAAAGTTTTTTCAATTTTTATTATCAAAAATCCTAAAAATCAACTTTTCTAAAAAAAAAAAAAACTAGTTGTAAAAAGTGATGTGATGTATGTCATCAGCTTTTTACAGCTGTTGTAAGAGCCCGAAAAACACCACTTCGAATTTTTTTAAAATTTTTCATGGCGGTCTTTTCTAACATTTTAACTAGGGGTGTGAAAAAAATGGGGACAAAACTCGCACGAAAAGGCCGAGTTTTCTAAGGTCTCACAACTCTGAAGAGTTTTCTCTTGATCTTGATATATATATAATGAAAATATATACTTTTAACACATGATTAGATGATTTTAGTCGAGAATGCATAGATGATTATACATATTATTGGATTGCTAACTGCTTGTGTAAACATAATACATGTGCGAATAAATATGTGATTATGTGATATTGATTTTTGGACTAGTAAATATGTTAGTAGTGTTATGATATAAAATATATTACTTCCACATTATTTTGATGAGTTTTCAATAAGTATATATTTATGTAAAAATAAATATAAATACTTCGTCGATTTTGAAACACGATGAGTATTGAATATTCCAAAATAACAAATGTATTATTTCTAGAATATATATTTTTTAAACGACACGAGTTTTCAAACTAGGTTTTGAGATGGGATCCCAACATTGATTGAATATATATGTATATATATTGTGTGTGTATATATATTTGTAACTTGGATAATAAACATCACCAACGAGTAGTTAAGTTAAACATTTTTCGTAAGGATAAACATCACATCAAGTCTAGTAAGCTGGGAGAACAACTTGCCATGTAGACACATTGATAGACCATTATTGTCTTATATATCTTGGGACGCATGTTGGTTGGGATTCTCGGGCTTAATTTTATTTGCTAGCATTTGCTTAGAATCAAGGTGAGTTTCACAAGCCCTTTTTATTGTTTTATACTTTTGGGGGAAAACATGCGATGTTCATTTACGCGTACACTAGTTGTAGATATGATATGTGATCTTTATGTGTTCATGAGTTTGAGTTTGGTTGAGCTTGTTAAGTCCTCGTTACTATAACCGTTTGCTATGATTATAGCCATGGAATTTTCTAATATATCTATTGGGTTGACACCCCCACTTCTGATCAGTCGCTCCAGTTATCATAGTAGTGCTTGTAATTGCCATTCATGAATGTTATTAACTTTATTGTTCGATTCGCGTGGCGTAACTGTCGTCTTAGTTTGATTATAGGTTCATGATGTCACATTTGTTAGTGTCCTTGCAAAAAAATCAACATGATCATTGAGTATCACATAAACTGTGCGTACATTTTCATAAACCTTTCCATGAGGAAACGAATTTAAAACTAAGTCTTTAAACCCGTGAACTCAACAACATTATGTTGACAATTTTGAGCAAGTTTTTCAGGAATGTGATTTGAAGTTGTGGAGTTTGGAAAATAAGCGCGCATCATTTGATACTGCTTTTGGATGGATTTACTTTTATTTCTTCTCACGTCATGAGATATAGATTTTGAATCCATAGTTATTAGAATAAATGTTTTGGGTCGATGTAATCGTTTAAACACAATTATTTTGGGGTCTCCTTACTCATCAAATTGGTTAATATCAATGATTATGTTTTAATAATAGATGCTTGTTTAGCCGAATGCTTGGAAAGACCTGTTAATTTTCGTGTTCAAACATGTTAAAGATCTGTTAACATGTTAAGCACTCGTTAAGACATGTAAATGATTTTTATTAAATATAGATCTGTCAGAATTGAAACCCTACTTTTAGAGTCACATCTAACATACCCAATCTCTCAGTCTCTCTCAACAGCATGCCTGCATCTCACAATTACAGTTACATTCATGATTTAGGTTCGTGTTTGGAAAAAAAATGACATGGTAAGTTATTATATCGTGTTTGTGTCTAGTCCCTCGGGTCATCGTGTCTTATCTTGTTGTTTCTGACATGATATGGCTGCCCTAGCGGAGACTTCCTAGAAGTTTACCCATCATAGTACTACTGCCACATGATCATGCTTTACTATGGACTTTTCATTTGCTCCACAACCAATGCGTCCAAAACGCATTGGTGATATATATGAGGCCATGGCCGGCCCTGGGGGTGGGCGGGGAGGACCACCGGCCAGGGCCCGATATTTCGAGGGGCACATTTTTTTATGAAAACAATCCGATATGTATATGTAAAATATTTTTTAATAGGGTACACCCATACAAACACCAACATAGGCCCCCTTACAAAACTATTCTTATGGTTTAAATTAGTTATTAACCCCTTTGGCATTAGGTTTAGACCTTTAGTGAGCCAAATACCCAATTTCGTTAAGGCCTAAGGACACATTTTTTTCGAGCTCGAACAAGGTACACGAATTCTCAGGGCCGACCCTGTATGAGGCAGACCATCTCTTATGAACTAGAAGTTTCTCGTGAACATGACTATGCGTGATTTGTCTAGAGTGTTACAAATAGATATTATATACTTCCATCACTTTTTCAGCAAGGCATCGTTTTCAGAGTTCGGCGTACCGCATGACAATTTATGTAATAATAAAAATATTACAAATAATAATAATAACAACAATAACTGTTGGTCCAGATGCCACGTGTCCAATCCAAAACCGTATCTCATACCACAATCGCCAAATCAATTTCTAGTGTATATCATGAACTCTTATGTTATGAAGTCATAGTGACATGCAGCTGAGTCCATATGCGTCAACTTTCAACCACTCTACCAAATGCCTGTCTATATTGGTAAGATTATTAAATGTTAAAAGATAAGTGTAAATCAACTGGGCAAGATTATTATATAATAATTAGGTGAGATGTATGGACTTCAACATAATACATCTATAAATTATGATTATGGTGTTTATTTAAGTAGCCTAATTAGATGTACCAAATCTGTAGTTGTTGAAAATAAACAGTGTCTAAATGAAGGGAGCAGCCATCTTTCTTCTCCTGCTTCCTTTAGTTCACATTCACAAACTCCACGCTGTTGAACTCGACACCATTTCCGATTCGTAGTTCTTGACCGATGGAGACTCGTTGGTGTCGCGGACAGGAGTCTTTGAACTTGGAGTTTTTCGGCCTGGTAGCTCTGATAACAGATATGTTGGTATTTGGTACAAGAAAATACCTGGTACTGTGGTTTGGGTTGCCAATAGAGACCACCCGATCACCGGTGCATCACCAATTGTGTTAAAGATTGATGATCAAGGAAGTTTGATTCTCTCCAACAATATCAGCACGATATGGTCGTCAAATATGACCACACCATCACCAAAAGCAACTGCAAAAACTAGAGGACACCGGGAATCTAGTGGTGATGGATCAAAGTGAGAGTATTATCTGGCAGAGTTTTGATTACCCAACCGATACTCTTCTACCTGGCATGAAGTTAGGAAAAGATTACTTGAGGAGCATGGAATGGCATCTATCATCATGGAGAAATAATCAAGATCCAAGTCCAGGTGACTTCACATGGGGAGCTGACACACTTGGTTATCCTGAAAACAAGCTAAAACAAGGTCCACAGGTCACATTCAGGGGCGGGCCTTGGAGTAATCAGCGATTTAGTGGGATTTCGGCATTTAATTCTAGCTTGACCTTTACATACAACGTAGTAATTAATGTAAGTGAGATGTCGTTTTCTTATAATGTTGACGACAGTTCTATCCTGTCAAGAACGACCTTAAATTCATCTGGGCTGCTAGAAAGTTCGGTGTTGGTAGAAAATGGTACAAAGTGGCAGCTTGCCTTGTCATTACCAAGAGATATTTGTGATAGATACAACATTTGTAGTGCTTATGCAAGCTGCAGCGTTAATATGATCCAACAGTCTTGTGCTTGTTTGGATGAAAAAAGATTTGTGCCCAGAGACCAAAAGAGTTGGGAAACAGCTGACTGGTCGGGTGGTTGTGTTAGACGAACACCGTTGGATTGCAAAAATGGATCAGAAGGGTTTATTAAATACTCTAATATAAGACTGCCAGACACAGAGAAAACCTGGTTTAACATGAGCATGAGTTTAGAAGAATGTGAAGCAAAATGTTTAAAAAGTTGTAGTTGCATGGCTTATGCAAATCCAGACACCAGTCTTCAAGGTAGGAGCTGCTTGCTTTGGTTTGATGATCTTTTCGACATTCGAGGGTATTCTGTAGGAAATGGCGGTCAGGATATTTTCATACGAATGGCTTCTTCTGAACTAGGTATGGGATCTTTCGCCAAAATCACTTGTGGTTACATGTTTTCATATTATAATTGTTGATAAATTATATTGATGATGTTATACAGTTGCTGAATCAAATATGAAAAATAAGGGAGGGACAAACATTAAAATCATATTACCTGTCGCTATTATTGGAGTTCTTCTCATGGGGTTGTTCTCGACATGGTTGTTGTACACACGAAGAAAAAGGAATCATGCCAAGGGAGGTAAGAAAATTGTGTAATATCACCCATAGATTGGTCTTATCTAACAAAAAGAAACTAGACGCGTTACTTTTTGTAAAAATTCTCTTGGTTTACATGTGTAGGAAAATCATTGCATGAAAACAATGAAGAAGACATTCAACTACCATTGTTTAGCTTCTCTACAATAGCTAATGCCACTGCAAGTTTTTCAGACAAGAATGTACTTGGGGAGGGTGGATTTGGACCGGTTTATAAGGTAATTAGTAATTAGAACAACATGATCATTTACACATAGTTGAGTATAAGACAGTGAAATTGTATATGTATAACATCATAACCTTCAGGGAGTTTTAGAAGACGGGATAGAGATTGCAGTTAAACGTCTCTCGAAAACATCTAGCCAAGGAGTTGATGAGTTCAAGAATGAAGTCATTTGCATTTCAAAACTTCAGCACCGAAATCTAGTGAAGCTTCTTGGCTGTTGCATAGAAGGAGACGAGCGGCTATTGATCTACGAGTACATGCCAAATAAAGGCTTAGACTCGTTTATATTTGGTGAGAATCATATACACAAACTAATGTTACATACTTTTCATCAAGAACTATTTATATACATGTAACTAAATGAACATGTTTTGAACAGATGTAAATGAAAGCATGACCCTTGATTGGACACAACGTTTCAACATCATCAACGGAATTGCTAGAGGACTTCTTTATCTCCACCATGACTCGCGATTAAGAATAATCCATAGAGATCTAAAAGTGAGCAACATTCTGCTAGATCAAGATATGAACCCCAAGATATCAGACTTTGGTATAGCTAGAAGTTTTGGAGGAAATGAGACCCAAGCAAACACACACAGAGTTGTTGGCACATAGTAAGCTGTTTTATACAACCATTAGCTCTTTTTAATCTTGTTATCTTCACTTCATTAACCTGTCCCTTATTTGCCTGCAGTGGATACATGGCCCCAGAATATGCACTAGATGGCGTTTTCTCAACAAAGTCGGATGTATTTAGCTTTGGTGTTTTGGTGCTCGAGATTGTGAGTGGGAAGAAAAACAGAGGATTCATTCACCCCGAAAATGATCATAATCTTGTCGGGCATGTAAGTAATTCAATCGCTAGTCACTAACAACAAACTAATCCATTGTTTCACACACGAGTACCAAATTATGAACCATTGATTTGTAAATTATATTCAGGCCTGGAATGTGTATAATGAAGGAAGATCAATGGAACTGATTGATGAAAGTATAGCTGAATCCTGCAGTCCACCCGAAGTTCTAAGATCAATCCAAGTGGGGTTGTTATGTGTCCAACAATATGCAGGAGATCGACCAAACATGTCTTCTGTAATCATGATGCTGGGCGGCGAGAGCGCGTTGCCAGATCCTAAACAACCAGCATTTTTCATGGAAAAGGACTTTCTTGTAGCAGACTTTTCTTCAAGCACTTATCCAACAGGTTCAGTCGACGATGTCACAATTACAGAGGTAGATGCTAGATAATGAATTCTTTCGATGTATATGTGGTTTAGAAATTGTAAAAGTGTTTGTTGTTGGTTTTTGGGATTATTATGATTTGTAGGGAATCCACTAACATTATGGAAGTAGTGTACATCTTCGGGTTACTTGTCACGTATTGTCCCCGAGTAAGATCTGTTTTGTGTGCACTTATGGAAGCAGCGGACTCTCTAGAAACCAAAGCAATCCCAAAAACCAAATATGCTAGATAATATGCATTGCATATTTGTTTTAACTTAGTTTCTGTTAAAAAGAATGTAACATATTGATTCTTGAATTCCCATTATTGTACAATATTCATAGAGCAACTTTTCATTATTCAACAATCACTCAGTAAATCAGTAACAATTTGACAAATTAATGAGTTATAACTTGTATAAAATATCATAAAAAATCAGAAAAAAATGATACTAACTTAAAACTGGTTCAACTCTTGCTCAAGAGCTTCTTCTAACAAAAACTGTGACTCTTCCATCAACTCAGGGCTTAATCTAAACATAAGAACACAAAACTCCATCTGATTAAGCGCTCCATCACCATCGAAATCGCCTTCTTTCAACATACTCAACAGATCATCATCATTTAAACCTTCAAGACCCAAAAGTGCTGAGTTCTTCTTGAGGCTGTCAAAGGTGATCACACCTTTATCAGCATCCACAAGTAAATTAAACCCGTTGCATAACTCTCCGATCAAACCGTCCCCACCCAACTTCTCGGCCATCATGGGCAAGTAATCTTGAAACTCAGATTGGTTGTTCAACGCCATCAGTTCTTTTATAAAAAGATAAGTTGAAAGATTGAAAATGGGATGATGATGATATGTTAGATGATACCATGTTGAACGGATTATATAGCGGGAAAACAATAGACAACTGGGAAAAAGGTAAGAAGACAGATAAGAGTCTTTATTAGACCGCAATTGCCTTGTGGGTACGGCGAAGGTGTGTGAGGGAGGGGTGGTTCATGAACGGTAGTTGAGTGAGTTGTCGTTTTGTTGCTTCAGAAGGTCATAGGATGCTTCGTGATTAGAAGACAAATCCAAATTTTTGGATAGTGTGGGATTTAAAACGAGTGGACACGGTATGGAGCTGGAAAGGGTCGATTATTTAAATGTCAAATTACATTTTGTTGTTTGGTGAAATATGGTGATGTTAGGATTTATTCTGTTTATAGCCCATTAACAATATTTTAAAGCCCAATGTGTTTGCCTTCTTGTTAGGTTATATATATACGGGGAAGGATCCACTAAAAAGTGGATTTTGCCTAAGTAACCTAAGAAGGATTGTGATGATGACATGTGGCACTCCTAATAAGTAGGAATGAAGGGCATTTTGGTCCTTATAAATAGGAGTGAAAATGACATGTGGCACCCCTTTTGTTTTTAAAAAGTATAAACAAAAAAAATCTAGTACAAAAAAATCTAGCACAAAAAATCTAGCACAAAAAATGTAGTACAAAAAAATATAGCACAAAAAAATCTAGTACAAAGAAATATAGCACGAAAAAATTTAGCAAAAAATGTAGTACAAAAAAATTTAGCACAAAAAAACTGAGGAAAAAAAAATTAAGACAAAAAAATTCAGCACAAAAAAATTAGTACAAAAATATAGTACAAAAATTCAGCACAAAAAATGTTTTATAACATAGAAATACAACACATTTAAGTGGGTTTTTTTAGTCTTCATATTTTATATAGCAATATGGTACTCAAATTAAAGATAAAAAGAAGCTCGATTTTACGGTGAAATTTTTATGAAAAAATAATTTCGTATAAAAAAGTTATGAACGTTTAAAAAATGAGGGTGGAATATGCATATGACTTGCATGTGGAGAGAGAAAGTCCATAAATAGAATTTTCCCAAGATACCCTTGCACTTCTCCTTTCTCCTACCCTTTCATCTTAACCATTGATTTGAAAAATGAATGGTTAAGATTCCTTCTTAGGCTACTTAGGCAAAATCCACTTTTTAGTGGATCCTTCCCCATATATATACTACTAGAGATGGGCATAATCGGGTATTATTAATACCTGGAATCGGTTCCTACCCGTACCCTGGTACTGATACTAGTTAGGGGAACCGAGTTCTCTGAAGAACTGGTTCCGGGTTGAACCCGGGTAGTCGTCAATAAAACTAGAACCGATGTAACTGGTTACGGGTACTCTGGACCCGGTTCCGGGTACTGTTTGGAACCGGTTCTGTCGGGTTTTCCAAACCAAAAAGCGAAATCAAGCCCGAAGATGCTGCCGAGAAGGTTGAGGAAGATCTCGGTTACGACGTTGATGATTAATAGACCGTTTCGTTCTTATTCCTTATCTTTTTTCTTTGTTTTGTAATTTGTCACCCGAAGATGCTCATTTAACGTGTTTTCAATAATTAAATGAAAGTTACGTAAATTAAATTTGGTGTAACATGATAACGGAATGAAGAGTGAGTAGCAGGAATATTGTGGTTGAAATACATTCGAATTTAAGAATAACTTGGCCTAAATCTCGAAACAATTTTATGAGTACTCAATCTCAAACTCAAATATTGTTTATATTCTGTTATTATTCGCACGTGCTCGAGCCTCCTAGTAAAGTTATTTGATTTTTATAGTTCACAATTTATTTGTAATTGGAACTTTGGGTCAGATTATAATAAAGTTTAGAGTTAAATGCTTGGTTGGTCCCTAGGGGCTAGTAACCGGTTCTAACGGTAACTTATTACCAGGTACAGTGGAACCGGGTACGGGTACTAACCAGGTACGGGTAGGAACCGGGTACGACCCATTTATTATCAAGAAATATGGATCCGGGTAAGAACCGCCGGGTATTTTGAACCCGGAACCGGTTCTTCTATACATCGGGTTGGAACTAGAACCGGGTACAGGTCGGTTCTACCGGTTCGAGTTTGGAACCGGTTATTATGCCCATCTCTATATAGTACTATCATTTTCATTAGAGTGAATGGCGGTTTTGGTGGTTTAGTAGTTATCATTATATTATATAAAATCAAAATGCCTTACAATTTACATACCAAGGTTTTTATTTTATTACGGTTTTTGGTCCACCATACTAACTCCATCCAACTTATAGTTAAATCTTGGTCACATGATTCAAATGAAAGAAAACAAACTTCACCTTTCTAAAACCCTCATTTTATTTCTCCCCATGCTCAAAGAACACGTCCCATGTGAGTTCGTTGCTAGGGTGATTGTAAAAACCTTAGTATGTAGTAGCGATTATGATTGTGATATCCAGTATCATGCTGGAAAAGCTAATGTAGTAGCTGATGCTTTAAGTCGAAAGTATCATGAAAAACCGAAACGAGTACGTTCTCCCAGATTAAATCTACAAGTAGATTTAAATGACTAAATTAGAGAAGTACATGAATCCGCAATCAAGGACGATGCTGAAAAATTAAAAGGAATGATTAAGGAATTCACTACTAGAAAATACACACCTCTTGACACGCGAACAATGACACGCACATATTTTATGACATTCAAAAGCGTATGTCAAGAAAAAAATGTCATGGTTTAAAAAATTTAATAAATTTATGACATTCTTTTTTGTGTGTCATGCTTTTAGCGTCATATAAAAAACAAGATTCATCTTGACACGCAAACAATGACACACGCTCATTTTATGACATTCGAAAGTGCCTGTCAAGAAAAAAAAATGTCATGGTTTTTCAAAATTCAATATATTTATGACACACTTTTTTGTGTGTCATCCTTTTAGCGTCATAAAAAAACAAGATCTATCTAGACACGCGAATAATGACACACCCTTATTTTATGACATTTAAATGCGTGTCAAGAAAAAAATGTCATGGTTGTACAAAATTTAATAAGTATATGTATCTATTTACTGGATTGTATTTTGATTTATGTTTGTACAAAATTTAATAAATTTAATATGACATAATAAAAGCCTTTCACGCGGCATTAAAAGCTATTCACGCTCAGTATGGTCCATTTAAGACATGTATTATATGTTATTATCAGTTATAACCTAATATAACCTGCTATAACCGGATATAACCCTTTAAGACATAATATGACATAATAAATCTCAACATGGCCCATTAAGAGTTATGAAGGCCCAATATTGTCTATTAAAAAGCATGCGATCTCTTATTGCCAATTATGGTCTAACATGATTAATTAACTACAACCCAATATAACCCATTAAAACCCAATATGACATAATAATGCCGGTCATGGTCTACTAGTAGCCACCATTCCTATTAAGGCCTAATACGACCCATTAAGACGTGTGTGATCTATTATTGTCTATTATGATCTAAGATGACCAACTACAACATGATGCAACTCTTTATAGCCTAATATATATCATAATAAAGCATATCATGATCCATTAAAACATGTATGATATATTATTGTCTATAATTGTGTAACATCATCCAATATAACATAGGCACCCCTTTAAGGCAAAAAATGACATAATTAAGCTCATTAATGGTTCACTAAGAGTTATCATGAATATCAAACCCAAATTTGGTGTATTAAAACATGTGTAATATATTATTTCCCATCGTCGTATAATGTGACTCATTACAATCCGATGTAATCCATTAAGGCCTAGTATGATTATGGGTGTGAACGAGCCAAGGTGATTGTGAGCTACTTGAAATCTTCTCATTAAAATCTCGAACCGATTTGAGCTTGAGACTAGAAAAAAAAAGTTGTTTAATTAACGAGCCTGATCCCAAGCCAGCTCGCAAGTCTAATCAAGCCTTATATTTATATAACTTTTATTTCATAAATGAAATGTATATCTAAATAGGATGGTTATTATATATAAAATTACACAAAAAAAACATTAAATAGTATATATCATGGTATATATTTAAATTAGAGTAAACTGCCATTTTGGTCCCTGAGGTTTGGGCAGTTTTGCCACTTTAGTCTAAATCTCAAACCTTTTGCATCTGGGTCCCTGTGGTTTCAATTTTGTTGCCATTTTGGTCCAAAAGTGAAATCAGGCCAGATTCCCAACCCTCATGTTTTGTCTTTTTCCTCAGAGGTAATTTTGTCATTTTCATTTTATTATAACTGATTATTAATTAAAAATAATAAAACTAAATAAATCACCCTATAAAAGCACATCATCTTCCCCATCACCACCACTGCCACTCTCTCCCCCCTTTTCACCACCGCCACCTCCTCCCCCTCCATTAACACCATCACTGCACCACCACCATCCCCATAGCACCACCACCATCCCCACCGCACCACCACTACACCACCATCCCTGCCCCTCTCTCTCTCTCTCTTTCTCTCTCTCTCCTCTCTGCCGCCACAAGCAACACCACCACCGCCACCTCCTCCCCCTTCTCACCACCGCCACCATCAACACCCACCCCACACCATAACCACCCCCACAAGCACCACCTCTTCAGAGCCCTAAAACAGACCCACTTCAAAAGGTGTAATATGGAGGTTCTCCCTCCGGCAACTCACTCTCTCCGGTCATGAGTCCGATGATGGTCCGTTGCTGTTAGGCATAGGTGCCGCTGCTACAACCCCCAACAACAATATCCAATTAATAACATGGGGTTTGGTGATCGTGACTGCAGGGTTGTGTGGTGAGATTAGGGTTAATCAGATTGTCAGGTTGCCTGTTAAGGTCGGGAATCCGTTTTAAGATCTCATGTAAGCTTTCTTGAACCAATTTTAATGGGTTTTCGAGGGATTTGGGTTTTAGGGTTTGTGGATGTGAGATCTGTGTCTGATTTTGCAATTTAGGTATTGGGTATGTATGTTCAGTTTTAAGGGTCAATTTGAGATTTTGTAGAGGATGGATGATAATAGACCTAGATGTTGATGATACGGAATTGGTGCGTTAGTTAGTATCAGAGTAATTGTTCGGATAATTTGGTCCCTGAATTGCCTGTTTGATTTGCAGAATGATGAATAATGATTGAAGATTTGGGGGTTTGTTGATCGAAGAAGCACATAATGAATGAAGATTTGCCTGTTTTTTTTGTAGAAGATGATGGTTAAATGGGGAAGATGATGGTTAAATAAGGGTATAAAGGAATTAAATATATTTAATTTAGTTTATTAATTATTAATATGTTATATTAAAACCAAATGGACAAAAATGCCCCTGAACAAAAAGACAAAATAGGCAGGTTGCAACAGTAAAAACATGGGTTTTTTAATTTTGGACTAAAATGACAATAAAAGTGAAACCACAGGGACCCAGATTTAAAAAGTTTGAGATTTGGACTAAAATGGCAAAAGTACCCAAACTACAGGGACCAAAATGGCAGTTTACTCTTTAAATTATAATATAAAACATATAAAAAATATTAGTAGTTTATATAAATTAATTATTAAATAATAGACTAGCTGAGCCCAAACCGAGCTCGAGCTTTAGGTGCTGAGTTCAAATCAAACCAAGCTTTAGCTTGAACTCTCGTAAGTTAAACGCGCTTGGGTTCTACTTGACTCGACTCGTATTTGTTTTTAAATCCGATTAGGATCAATAAATCTAACAACTTATATTTAAAGTTACAAAGCAATGTTTTAAAATCCGATTTACCGTACCAGAATTGGCTCAAAAACGGTTTAACCGGATGTACCGGACGGTTTAACCGGTTCTACCGGTACACCGGCTTGAACCGGTTTTTAAAACATTGTTACAAAGTATTTGTTTTTAAATTAAATTTCGTTTCCCCCCAAAAAAAAATAAATAATAATTCCCACCTCTGGTTTCCCCCAAATTTCCCCCAAAGAAATTAATTCGTACTCCCTAAACATCCCCAATTCATTGATATCAACCTTCGTTCCCCCTCTTAACCCTAAATCGGCCACCTCTCCAATATCAATTCATCAATCTCCTGCTATCATATCCGCAGGTTATTTTGAATTTCAAACGAAAAAAGGTAAGATTGTTTGATGATTGTTAGGGTTTAGAATATGATTAAGTTGAATCGGTATGTTTTGGTTTCAATTGTTGAAGATATTTTGTGATTTGATTGAGATTTGGAATTTGTAGTGTTGTAGGGTTGAATTTCGATTTTGTGGTGCTGAATTTGACCAAACATTCGTCGTATTTGATATATAATGCTTCTGTGTTTTTTAGCGACGTTGTTCAGCGTCAGTATCACGAGAAATATGGATTTATTGAGGTAATTATTTATTACTTATGGATTGAACTGATAAAGTATAGTTTTGTACATGAATTTGTGCTTTTTATAACTTCAAATTAGGTTTCCAGTGATTTCTGTATTTAGGCAGGATTTTTTTATTTAGAATTTGACCATTTATATATAAATCTAAAACCCTGGGTGAAAAAAAAAAATCATATCACATGAATTGGATTTTTTTTTAAAATATTTTTTAACGTATGTTCACTTACTTGCCTATGCAGATGATACCTGTGGTAGCGAATGATGTAGCTTTCTCGATCCATGTGGTTGTGCTAACTGCATTTACCTTATTTCAGATAGCCATCTATGATGTAAGTATCCATTGTTTTTTCTTTAATATTTCACACCGGATGATTAACAAAAATGATTGATATGAAGTGTTGATGAATACTCAAAGATGATTTCTTCAACTATTGCATTATCATGTATTCAAATAGAACTTGAAAGAACCTTTTTTTTTTTCGTTTTTGACCGTTAGACCGTGGGGTATGGTGGGGCGGGGGTTTGGGGCATGGGTTGACACGTGGACTTCGAGCCCCCCCGCCGGTGAGTGACGTGTTGGGTCGGTATGGCGGGGCGTGGCTAGCCTGCGTGGGTTGGCCAGTGTTATAAAAATTAAAAAAAAAGTCTAAAATTAAAAAATACACACAAAATAAAAAAAAAAACCTAAAATTATTATTAAAATTTCCTAAAAATTACAAAATCCTACAAAAAAAGAGGATTACAAAATAAAAAAAAAGCCTAAAGCGTTAGGTAGATTTCGAACAGGGCGAGCTTGTCAAACGGCTTCCGCTCCTTGCCCTAGAAGAACTCGATGTTGGCCACCGCCATCCGGTCTTCGTGACTTATATCACCGCCCAGGACGCTGTCGTAGTAGGATTTAAAACGGTCGAGCTTCGGTCGTAGTTCGCGCCACTTGTGTTGGCACGCGTTTAGATTGTGCCGGTCGTTCCCCACGTTGTGCTGGTAGCTAGCGAAAGCTTCCGGCCCGTAACGGGTCTCACCGGGTTGGCGGCCCTTCATCGCGTCCACGACGCTCGTGCGTCCAAGGGGCCATTTATCTTGTGTGGGTAGCGGGTTCGGGTAGGTGGAGTGAAGGGTTGGGGTAGCGATGTGGACAGGCGGTGGGGGGTTTTATAGTACTTGGGTGAACCGTTTGGCTTGGCCAAACGGTTATTTTTTAAATTTTAAACCTAGCCGCTATAGCCTAGCCAACCCAGCCAATGAGAGCAGGGCAGCCGGCCACGGAAGACCGCTAGGCACGCCCAACGCCCGGGCTGAAACCCCCGTCCAAGGGGCCACGCCGAAACCCAAGCCCACCCGGGGTGGTGACTTGGGCGTTTGTACACAACCCCCGCCCCATACCCCATAGTCTTATCAATTTTGTAGCGTGGAGGTCAGAAGGTGTCCAAGACTAGTATTTCTATACTCTCGGTAGCCTGGTTAACTATTATTATCTGCGTGTTCATAGCCATACCTAAATACCTAATCATTCTTGGCTTTGGTTGGTTTCCTGCTTTAGGTAAGATCCATTTTCAACTATTTCCCTCATTTCATTAATGGATTCAATGCATATTTGAACAAAATTTGGTGGATTTCATCTCATTGTAGTCATCACTCAATTGCAGCACATTACAGGTTGTCATGACAGTAATCAAGTATATACCTCAAGTAAGTGTCTCTTTATGATTCGGGTTGCTAAGTTGAGGATTCTTTTCACTTTGTTACAGACGGAGTTTGAGCTTTGTATTATTGATTTGCGTAAATTCAACTGGTTTGTAACTTATGGAAGAACGTTTTCTTAGCATAAGAATGTACCAGCTAAGTAAATTTTATGTATTCAGGCTGTTATGAACTTCCAAAGGAAGAGCACAGTTGGATTTAGCATTGGCAACATATTGCTTGATCTGGGTGGAGGATTAGCAAATTATGGACAAATGGCTGTCCAATCTATAGATCCAAGTATGTCCTCTTTTTATGCAAATTCACATTCAAAACTCAAAAGCTGATTGTACAATCCAAGGTTTAGCATATGCTTACGTTCACCTGTCTTTCTCAGATTCATGGGTGAACTTCTATGGGAACATAGGCAAGACGTTGCTTTCTTTGGTATGTGACTTTCTTCTTAATACTTGGTCGATTTAGGTTATGTTTTATGTTTTTACATTTTGTACGGGTAAAATTTAAAAACTTGTCTAAATTTGAAATGGGTCAAACGGGATGAAAGTTACCCAAAGTGAGTAAGAATGTTTTAACTTTTAAATGGTTTTAATTCTTTTATGTTGAATTATAAGGGCTGTTTTGTTTTCTTATAAGGTTTTGGAAGATGTGTGTGGGTTTTTCTACAAACAGCCAGCTTGTAAAAGCACTCTGTTACTGGTGTCTTGATTCACGAAGTGGTGCCAACATAAGGGTTAAACTCATCTGGATTAACGATAGGGTAAGCACTTAATCCCTTATTTAAATTGTCGTTGTAATGATATTGTAAATATTGAAACCCTTTAGTTTAAACTTAAATCGCAATAGTTTCACATTTCTTGATATTTTTAATTGTGTAGTGTCCACGTCAGCCAGGAGGTACTGAATGCTGCTACTATGTGATGAAGTTCATGAAGGAGATAGCTTACGAATGAGTTGATGATGAGATTGGGCAAAACGACGTTACTCTTGTTATACGCGATAAAACAAGAGTAAGTGGGATAAAACAAATTGTCATGTTTCGGTTTATTAGTTTTTTTTTTCCTTATTGATGAATTGACCAGATTAAAGGTGTTGCTCTTTCTAGCTACGAAGAGAAGGAAGAACAGTTCACAGAACACGTAGAGTACATGTTTTTTAAAAAAATATTATGACGGACACATAGACCTTAAATGATAAATGGGCCTCATTTTATGTCGTTTTTTCTTCATACCCTTTTGACTGATGAAAGAGTGGATGGAATTGAGGTTTTTTTTTTTTTTTCATTTTGTAGGTGAAGATAATGGAAGTGAGTAGGAAATCTGGGCATGCTACATAAGCAAATGGTGAAGGATCGTTAGTGTTCACTCACGTAGTTTAATGGAGTATTGTATTTCTGTTAGTGTTTTTTTTTTTTTGAAATATTGCATGAGATATTGGTTTGTTAGTATCAACATTTATGAAATCTATTGTTAATTTTTAAATGTTTGTTATTATTTTTTGAAATATTGCATGAACCGGAGTGATTAGATATATATTATTCTCTAGTATGAGACAATTATCATTTAATAAGAAATCTGGTAATTCTAAAAAAAATATTTTTTTTTTAAAATACCTAAAACCATGACACGCAACTAAGCGTGTCATCATATTTATGACAAGGTCTTCCTTGACATGTATTGCATGTCATAAATGTGTGTCATCAATGTGCGTCATGAATGTGTGTCATTAAATGAGTGTCATGAATGTGTGTCATAAAATGAGCGTCATAAATGTGTGTCATGAATGCGTGTCATTAAATGCGTGTCATAAAAACATGACACACAAATGCATGTCATGTTAATTTTATGACTCCTCAATCAACGACTCGCATTTGCGTGTCATAAGGACCCTTTTATGACACGCAATGCATGTCAAGAAAGGTGTTTTTTCTAGTAGTGATTAGAACAATGAACCGATGGAATTTGGAAGTTCCATAAGAAAAGGATGTGGATACCTAAACAAAGAAACCTATGCCACAAAATTCTAAAAGAAGCTCATAAGTCATAGTTATACGATACATCCCGGAAGTGATAAAATGTATCAAGATCTAAGAAAGAATTTCTGGTGGATACAAATGAAAAAAAAAGATATAGCAAACTATATTGCTAAATGTTTAACTTGTTCACAAGTTAAAGCTGAGCATCAGAAACCCTCAGGATTATTACAACAGTTAGAAATGTCAATATGGAAAATGGGAATTGATAACAATGGACTTTGTTGCCAAATTACCTAAAACAAGAAAAGGAAATGATACAATCTGGGTGATTGTAGACCAATTAACCAAATCTGCTCATTTCTTACCAATGAATGAAACTTTCAGTATGGAACAGTTAGCTAAGCTATATGTAAATGAAATAGTTTCATTGCATGTAATTCCTTTATCTATCGTATTCGATAGAGATAGCCGTTTTACTTCTCATTTTTTGATAAGTTTCCAAAAAGCAATGGGAACCAGGTTAAAACTAAGCACATCTTATCATCCACAGACTGACGGACAAAGCGAAAGGACAATTCAGACAATGGAAGATATGCTTAGAGCCTGTGTAATTGATTTTGAAGGAAATTGGGACGATCATTTACCATTAATAGAATTTTCCTACAATAACAACTATCATATTAGCATTAATGCTGCACTTTTTGAAGCACTTTATGGTTGAATGTGCAGAACTCCAGTCTGTTGGGCAGAAATTGGAGAAAAACAATTATATGGACCAGAGATAGTGCAAGAAACAACAGGTAAGATAATTTAAGTCAAGAAAAGACTAAAAGTAGCACGAGATCCTCAAAAGAGTTATACAGATAACAGACAAAAACCATTGGAATTTCAAATAGGAGATAAAGTATTGTTAAAGGTTTCCCCATGGAAGGGAATAGTCAGATTCCCTAAGAGGGGAAAGCTAAGCCCCAGGTATGTTGGACCTTTTGAGATTATTAGAAGAATAGGACATGTAGCCTATCAGCTACAACTGCCAAAGGAAATGGCAGGAATACATGATGTGTTTCATGTATGTAATCTCAAAAAAGTGCTTAACAGACGAATCATTAGTAATACCTCTCAAAGACATAGAGGTAAATGAGAAACTTAAGTTTATCGAGAAACCAGTTCAGATTGAAGATAGAAAGATCAAGAACCTCAAACACAAGAGACTAGTTCTGGTCAAAGGGAAATGGGATTCCAAGAGAGGACCAGAATAAACTTGGGAACTCGAGTCAGAAATGAAGAAAAATTACCCACACCTGTTCTAGTAGACCTCGAGGACGAGATCTAAAACAAGGTGGGGAGGATATAACAACCCTCCTAGAACCCTTAACGTAACCCTAAACGTTCCTAAATATATACCGTATGTGAGAAACGAACCCGATATACCGTGGTACTTGTGAAAAACAAGAAAAACAAAGTTTGGCAGTCGCTCGCGGGGCGCGACAGCCTTAGCTAGGTCTGTCGCGGGCCTCGACTGCCTTTGTTTGTTGGACAAGGCATAGTGCCATGTGGCACATGACTCACCGGACCTACACGTTGACACAGCGAAGCTATACGCGACACGTGGTCTCTCGCGGGCCACGAAGACCTTAGCCTTCTCTTTCGCGTGGCGAGACAAAGTGGCCGAGCAGCCTATAAATGGAGGGCTCAGGCTCATTTGTCCAGTCGTTTAATTCTGGATTTCTCTCTCAATTTCTATATAGTAGAAACTATACTCGGGCGTAATACTCACTATAAAGTGAAGCTCTGCCTCGTTGTAAGTATTATAATCCTGCTATTACCCTACACGATCGATTTAGGACTTTGTATCGCATGTCAGGGCTCTGCCCGACTCAGTCGTTGGAGTTCTGTCTCGTGTGTACACCCGATTGATTTAGGATTCCGTAATGCATGTCAAGGCTCTGCCTGACTTAGCCATTGGATTTCTGTCTCGAGTTGTACGGTTAATGTGATATGGGTTATTCTACTAACACGTGTGCATTGTTTAATTTTAATAGATAATAACCAGAAGATACAATAGGAAGCTTTAGTATACCTAAGTAAACAATGTGAGTACATCTGCTTTTAACACCTTTTTGTAAATTACTTTTGTGAGTTAAACTGTTTTGCCAAAATCTCAAATGTTTTAAATAACACTTAACAGTAATTGAGTATTTGTGATTCTACAATTACTCCCGGTATGTTGGGGTTTTGTATACATTACTTGAAACTCGTTACTATTGGAATAGTAGCATGACCACCCAGTCAGGAAAGACAATACCAGGAGAAAAGAGTAATTTGATAGATATAAGCAAATGTAATTGCGGATGCCTTCAATTATGTAAAAGTGATAAAACTGTTTTGATTAAACTGGGATGCACTCACCAGTATTTCTTGCTGATAAAATATTTTTAAAAACGCGTTTTAGGTAACAAAATGTGAAAGCCAATAGAAGCTAGCTGGAGAGCACTGAAGGCTTGGAAAAGTGGCTATTAAAGTTACCTAAATAAAAATGATTTTTATTTTCAATAAATTAGGTTTATCCCTATAAATGTATTGTCATATGAACTTGGGTTTTATCCCAAAGATTTATTATTATAAAAATTTGGTGTTTTACTCTAATCAAAATATTTTCTAACCACGGTTCTGATGTATTCTGCTGCCAAATTAATAAACATCGATACCACCCATCTGAGCTCGCGGCACCTGCTCCCGGGATAGGGGTCAGTGGTTACGACAGAGAGTGGTATCAGAGCTACAGCCACTGATTTAAGCCAAAGAAGTGTTCTACTTACACTTAAATTTTTAAGTCCGTGTTAGGAAATAATTTATATGCAAATATTGTTTTGTGTTATTTGACTATTTGTTAGTTTACAATATGAGTGAGCAAGGAACTTCAGATGCTTATCGTCATTTAGATAGTTCACCAAAGGATGAGGGAACATCATCTCGACCTGATCCCTCTGGATACTCAGCTGATACTGAGGAAGGGATATTTATATTTAAGGCACAGTCTGAGGAACCTTTTACTACTAAAAAGAGAGGTTGGTGTAATAGAGGAACACATGAGAGAATAAATAGAATGAAAAAGTTGCAACAACAGATGGAAATAGTCAGAGCTAATAGGGAAGAGGAGCTAGATAGACAATTGGCCGATTTCCATATGTTAGCCACTACAGCAGTAGACGCTAACCAAAACCAAATAACTGAACCGCCACTGTTACCTTTATTCCCAGACCAACAAATGCTAGAACCCGATCAGGAAGACAAGTATCCAATTCTCAATGTAGATCCCTATGTCATTCCCAGAATTCCCCCACCAAACCCCATAGCTCAGTACACCGACCTTAACCCTTTGGATCCCTTTTGGAGTAGCGAATGGTGGACACAGAGTGTAATAAGAAACCCATACCCTTATGGACAACCCATCCCTCAACACCCCGATCCTGTACCAGGACCCATGCCACCTATGAGCCAGGAAAATTTGGAGGAACTTCGCTCATTGGGTGACAAATTAGTAGAGGAAGGAGATAGAATTCGGCTAATAGGAGAAAAGCTTATGTGGAAACATGTCGAGCGTGATATACATGATTGGATACATGATTCTTAGAAAATACCCAAGATATATGTGTAATTTTGTATTATGAAAAAAAAAATCTATAGATAGACTAAAATAGATAAGAATGCATATATATATTTGATTTCCAGTTGTAGTTTGTAATTGACGTATATATAGAAAAGAGTATAAGTCGCAATGTACGACGTTTTTGATCAAACTGTTTGTGTGATTGTGTATAAATATTTGTACTAAATTTATTCTGTGAAAATTGATACCTGGTGAATATTCACAATTCAGATGTCGAACGAAGTAAATCGGGAAAATCAGAATAATGAGAATAACGGAAACCAAATAGATAACAGTGACATTCAACACGTAGTAGCACAAGGAATTATAGATGCTATGCCTTATATTATCAAGACTGTTAAAGAAGCAGAAAATAATAAATCTGCAAATGGAAGTAGACGTCAACACACTGAGCCAAGTCACAGTGTGAACGATAATGGACCTATAATCGAAGCTCCATTTCCTAAAAGAAGAAGAAGAACCACTTTTTACGGTTGTTTTTATAAAGAATTCTTGGCCTGCAAACCAATAGAATTATCAGGCAATGAAAGAGCCATTGCAACCCTACGTTGGATAGAAAAGACAAAAGCAGTCATAAAGAAAAGTAAATGCGCAGACGAAGATAAGATTATGTTTAATTCAAAACTTTTTAAAAAATGCAGCCTTAGAATGGTGGAATACTATTCTCCAGTCTAGGGGAAGTGACAGAGTTTATAAAATGGAATGGATCAACTTTAAGGAAATGGTTGAAAGAAAATTATGTCCTCCTAATGAAAAGGAACAAATCTCCAATAAGTTCCTAAATCTTAGAATGACTGGAATAGACTGCAAAGGTTACACTACCATATTCTTCGAATATGCTAGGATAGTGCAAACCTTAGCCTCACCTGAACCAGTGTTAATCTCTCGTTATATTTGGGGATTAATTAGTGAGATTAGACATGTAGCCAAGGCAGCTAGACCACAAACCATAGAAGATGCAGTAGAACTGGCTAATACCCTGACTGATGTATTGGTACGTACTCAAGAGGAAAACCAGAGAAAGAACCTAGCTCAGAAACTTACCCAAGAATTTCAGTACCGTGGAAGGGGTACAGGTTCTTCCTCTGCACCTTACTGCAAGACTTGTAAAAAGAAGCATTATGGGAGATGTGCAAGGTTTTGTAATTTTTGCAAGAAACCAGGACATAAGGAAGAAGAATGTTGATCGAAACCTAACAATAGGATATGCTTCAATTGTGGAGAAACTGGGCACATCAAACCAAACTGTCCGAAACTAGCTCTAGCCACAACCAACAAGACAGACAACTGAAGTTCCTAAGAAAAATGCTAGAGCTTTTGTTCTAACAGCTGAGGAAGCCAAGATGATTCCAGATGTGATTGCCGGTACGTTCTTAGTTAATAACATATTTGCCAAAGTATTATTTGACTCTGGTGTAAACCAAAGTTTTATCAATACTTCTTTCTACAAACTTCTTGACCAACCCTTAGCCAAACTTCAACAAGACTGTCTGGTAGAGACGGAAAACGGAGAATCCGTTAAGATAAGTGAAATCTTGTAGGGAGCAAGAATAGAAATCCTAAACCATCATTTCTTTGCTAACCTTTACCCAATGAATCTGGCTGAATTTGACATCGTATTAGGAGTGGATTGGTTGGTAGCCAATCATGCCAGCATTCTATGTGATCAAAAGATAGTGCAAGTAAGTACACCAAGTGGTGGAAAGATCACAATCAAAGGAGATAAGTCAACCAGATCAACAAAATTCATCTCTGTGATGAAAGCTGCAATTATGAAAGGAACGAATGAGTAGTATATATGATTTCCGTAATCATTAATACTAAATAAAAAGAATTAAAAGATATTCCTATAATATCTAAATTCTTAGACGTTTTTCCAGAAGAGTTACCTAGATTACCGCCTGATAGAGAGGTTGAATTTAGAATTCACCTAATACCAGCGATGACACCGATTGCCAAAGCACCATATCAATTAGCACCAACGGAGATGCAGGAACTGAAGAACCAATTGGACGAACTTCTTGACAAAGGTTTTATACAGCCAAGTTCATCACCGTGGGGAGCACCGGTGTTGTTTGTTAAGAAGAAAGACGGATCAATGCGTATGTGCATTGATTATCGAGATTTGAACAAAGTCACGATTTAGAATCGGTACCCATTACCGAGAATCGATGATCAATTCGATCAACTTCAAGGAGCTCGATTATTTTCTAAGATCGATTTACGCTCAGGATATCATCAACTGAAAGTACAGGAAGAGGATATTCCTAAAACTGCTTTCAGAACGAGATACAGTCATTATGAATTTACCGTCATGCCATTTGGTTTAACCAATGCCCCAGCCGCATTTATAGACATGATGAACAGGATATGTAAACCATACCTGGATAAATTCATAATTGTCTTTATAGATGATATTCTAATTTACTCTAAGAGTAAAGAGGAACATGCAGCGCATCTGCATACACTTCTTACATTATTGAGAAAAGAGAAGCTTTATGCTAAATTCTTAAAATATGAATTTTGGTTACAAGAAGTGCAATTCCTTGGACATCTGGTTAATCATGAAGGAATTCATGTGGATCCCACAAAAATCGAGGCGATTACTAAGTGGAAAGTCCCTGAATCACCAACAGAAGTACGAAGTTTTCTTGGACTAGTAGGATATTATAGACGGTTTATCAGAGATTTCTCTAGAATAGCCATTCCATTAACTAAACTGACCTGTAAATCAGTTAAGTTTGAATGGGGACCGAAACAGGAGGAAGCTTTTAAGATTCTTAAGCAAAGATTAACCAACACACCCATACTCGCATTACCAGAAGGAACTGAAGACTTTATAGTCTATTGTGATGCTTCTAAGTTAGGATATGGATGTATGTTGATGCAACGTCAAAAGGTTATAGCTTATGCCTCTAGACAACTTAAGAAACATGAAGAGAATTATACAACACATGATCTAGAACTAGGAACATAGTTTTTGCCCTTAAGATTTGGAGACACTTTTTATATGGAAACAAATTTGTTGTCTTCACCGATCATAAGAGTTTAAGGTATATTTTTGGGCAAAAAGAATTAAATATGAGACAGAGACGCTGGATGGAAGTTCTTAGCGATTATGATTTTGATATCCAGTATCATGCTGGAAAAGCTAATGTAGTAGCTGATGCTTTAAGTCGAAAGTATCATGAAAAACCTAAACGAGTACGTTCTCTCAAATTAAATCTACAAGTAAATTTAAATGACCAAATTACAGAAGTACAGGAATCAGCAATCAAGGACGATGCTAAAAAAAAATAAAAGGAATGATTAAGCAATTAGAACAAGGAACCGATGGAATTTGGAAGTTCCATAAGAAAAGGAGGTATCCAAGAAAAGGACGTGGATACCTAAACAAGGAAACCTACGCCACAGAATTCTAGAAGAAGCTCATAAGTTTAAGTATACGATACATCCCGAAAGTGATAAAATGTATCAAGATCTAAGAAAGAATTTCTGGTGGATAGAAAGGAAAAAAGGATATAACAAACTATATTGCTAAATGTTTAACTTGTTCACAAGTTAAAGCTGAGCATCAGAAACCCTCATGATTATTAGAACAGTTAGAAATGCCAATATGAAAATGGGAATTGATAACAATGGACTTTGTTACCAAATTACCCAAAACAAGAAAAGGAAATGATACAATCTGGGTGATTGTAGATCGATTAACGAAATCTGCTGATTTTTTACCAATGAAGGAAACTTTCAGTAAGAAACAGTTAGCTAAGCTATATGTAAATGAAATAGTTTCATTACATAGAATTCCTTTATCTATCGTATCCGATAGAGATAGCCGTTTTACTTTTCGTTTTTGGACAAGTTTCCAAAAAGCAATGGGAACTAGGTTAAATCTAAGCACAACTTATCATCCACAGACGGACGGACAAAGCGAAAGGACAATTCAGACAATGGAAGATATGCTGAGAGCCTGTGTAATTTATTTTGGAGGAAATTGGGACGATCATTTACCATTAATAGAATTTTCCTACAATAAGAACTATCATACTAGCATTAATGTTGCACCTTTTGAAGCACTTTATGGACGAAAGTGCAGAACTCCAGTCTGTTGGCCAGAAATTGGAGAAAAAACAATTATCTTGACCAGAGATAGTGCAAGAAACAACAGATAAGATAATTCAAGTCAAGGAAACACTAAAAGTAGCACGAGATCGTCAAAAGAGTTATACAGATAACAGACGGAAACCTTTGGAATTTCAAATAGGAGATAAAGTATTGTTAAAGGTTTCCCCATGGAAGGGAATAGTCAGATTCGTTAAGAGGGGAAAGCTAGGCCCCATGTATGTTGGACATTTTGAGATTGTTAGAAGAATAGGACATGTAGCCTATCAGCTACAACTGCCAGAGGAAATGGCAGGAATACACGATGTGTTTCATGTATGTAATCTCAAAAAGTGCTTAACAGACGAACCATTAGTAATACGTCTCAAAGACATAGAAGTAAATGAGAAACTTAAGCTTATCGAGAAACCCGTTCATATTGAAGATAGAAAGATCAAGAACCTCAAACACAAGAGACTAGTTTTGGTCAAAGTGAAATGGGATTCCAAGAGAGGACCATAATACACTTGGGAACTCGAGACAGAAATGAAGAGAAAATACCTACACCTGTTCTAGTAGACCTTGAGGACGAGAACTAAAATAAGATGGGGAGGATATAACAACCCTCCTAGAACCCTTAACGTGACCCTAAACGTTCCTAAATATATCCCGTATATGAGAAACGGACCCGATATACCATGGTACTTGTGAAAAACATGAAAAACAAAGTTTGGTAGTCGCTCGCGGGGCGCGACAGCCTTGGGTAGGTTTGTCGCGGGCAGCGACTGCCTTTGTTTGTCGGACAAGGTATAGTGCCACGTGGCACATGACTCACCGGACTTACACGTTGACTAAGCGAAGCTATACGCGACACGTGGTCTCTCGCGTGCCGCGAAGACCTTAGCCTTCTCTTTCGCGCGGCGCGACAAAGTGGCCGAGCAGCCTATAAATGGAGGGCTCGGGCTCATTTGTTCAGTAGTTCAATTCTCGATTTCTCTCTCAATTTCTATATAGTAGAAAGTATACTCGGGCGTAATACATACTATAAAACGAAGCTCTGCCTCGTTGTAAGTATTATAACCCTGCTATTACCCCACACAATCGATTTAGGACTCCGTAACGCATGTCAGGGCTCTGCCCGACGCAGTCGTTGGAGTTCTGTCTTGTGTGTACACCCGATTGATTTAGGATTCCGTAATGCATGTCAAGGCTCTGCCTGACCCAGTCATTGGAATTCTGTCTCGAGGTGTACGGTTAATTTGATTTGGGTTATTTTACTAACACGTGTGCATTGTTTAATTTTAATAGATAATAACCAAAAGATACAACAGGAAGCTTTAGCATACCTAAGTAAACAATGTGAGTACATATGCTTTTAACATCTTTTTTTGTAAATTACTTTTGTGAGTTAAACTGTTTTACCAAAATCTCAAATGTTTTAAATAACACTTAACAAAAATTGAGTATTTGTGATTCTACAATTACTGCCGGTAAGTTGGAGTTTTGTATACATTACTTGAAACTCATTACTATTGGAATAGTAGCATGACCAACCATCAGGAAAGACAATACCATGAGAAAAGAGTAATTTGATAGATATAAGAAAATATAATTGCGGATGCCCTCAATTCTGTAAAAGTGATAAAACTGTTTTGATTAAACTGGGATGCACTCACCAGTATTTATTGCTGATAAAATATTTTTAAAAACGCGTTTCAGGTAACAAAATGTGAAAGCCAATAGAAGCTAGCTGGAGAGCACTGAAGGCTTGGAAAAGTGGCTATAAAAATTACTTAAATAAAAGGGAGTTTTGTTTTCAATAAATTGGGTTTATCCTTATAAATGTATTGTCATATGAACTTGGGTTTTATCTCAAAGATTTATTATTATAAAAACGTGGTGTTTTACTCTGATCAAGATATTTCCTAACTACGGTTCTGATGTATTCCGCTGCCAAATTAATAAAGACCGATACCACCTATCTGAGCTCGCAGCACCCACTCCCGGGATAGAGGTCGGGGTTGCGACAAACTACCTCGGTTACGTGACTCCGGGTGGAAAATTAATCCCAACATTTCCAGAACTGGGCGGAGTATCCGAGGTCGTTAGTGAATAAAGAAGTAATTGAAGAAGAAGAAGTGGAATTAGGGGATTCCACTGGTTGGATATTTGATGAAGATGAGGAGGTTGATGAGTTCGGTGAGGCATTAAAAGGTTTACTAGTTTACGAAGAATTAGAAGAATTTGATCCTCTTGGTGATATTGCATACTTGGAGGCATTGCTTGAAGGTAAACCGACGAAGATGTTTGAAACTACACCAGATGAAAAATTTCAGTGTGGGGATCTTACTAAAGAAGTGGTAGAAGAGGAAGAACACCACAGCTGGCCAGTGGTAATTATAATGAACGCAACTCAAAAATCAAAACCACGGGAGAAGGCAAGGAAAAGAACACCTGGGAACCGGAACTTGTTGCGGATTAGAAGATGGTCTACAAAGAAGCAAGTGAGATCTTTGAAGTGCAAGCACAATCAGTCTCCTCGCTACATGCCACGCATTCGGTTAATTCCAGATAAGTTTAAGTTTTGGTGGTCTGACCCGTTAAGAATTTTTAAATTGTTCCTAAATTCCGTCATTAAATTTTTAGATGTTTATGAGGAACGGGTGGAATTAAATGGGTTAGACCGGGTTCAAGTCAAAGATAAACCTCCTGATTAAGTTCAAGCATGGGTAGGTTTTGTAGAGTTTTGTAATTTTATATATTTGGTGTATTTCCGTTATTTGTTTACTTGTACTTTAAGTCATTTATTTTGTACCATGAGTCTAATTTAGTAGTTTTGAGCCAGTCTTTTGTTTAGAGTCGGTACTACTTTGGTTTTTGCTTGTTTTTGTTTATGCTGGTTTGAATATGTACCACCTGTACTCAATCTCCATTCGGGTGATTTTGGAGTTGCTTATCAAATTTCAAGGCATTTACCAAGTGTACTAGTCAGAGTCAAAGTCGATCGCGAAGGAAATGCTATACGATCGAGCTGGATTTGACGAGAGATTTGGAGCATACGGTTTATTATAACCAGCTAAGTCATTTCCATTTATGTCATTTCTCTTTTATTTCTTATATATTTTTAGTCTTTTGAGTCGGTTTTCATCCTATATTGAGGTCAATGTAGAGTTTAAGTGTGGGGATGGGAAACTATCGTTTAGTGTCTAGTTAGTGGAGTATTGAGTCATAAAATCTGAAAAATACAAAAAAAAATAATTATAAAATAAATAATCCAAAAATTCAAAAAAATTGAAAAATAGAAAAAGTCTTTCGTTTTGGAAGTTTGCAAAATAAAAACGAAAAATGATGGAAAAATCAGGTTTGTTCGGGTTTCAAATAATAATAATATGAGAATAAAAAGTTAAGCTTGTGTCTAATTTGGGATATGTGAGTAGGCTTGATTCGGTTTCTAGGTTCCTTTGATATAAAAATACCTAATTGTTAATTTGCTAGTGGGTTCTCATCTAGGAAAAGTAGGGAAGCCGAAACCGCCAATAATAGTATAAGGAATGTCGTTATAAGCTAAAATTGTTATAATTTTTTATCAAAGAAAAACATATATAATAAATGAGCTAGACCGAATAAAAACGAGGCCTATGTAATCTTCGTTGGGGATGGCGACTCTGACATAGATTGCCTCTAGGATAAGTTAAAAAATGCAAAATTACCGACGCTTACATTGTTGCTTTCCGGGATGGTGACTCTGGTTGAGACAGCCTCTGGGATAGGTATGCATAGTCTAGAGCTCAAAAGAAAAGAAAAGAAATGATAAATTTGATGTTAATTCTTTTGATTTTGGTATAAAACGGTTAGGAACAGTCCAGTGACTGTTCCTTTTGTTCTATAAGCTTGAGGTGAGATTATGTGAAACTGTGCTTTTTAGTGTGAGACCCTAGGTAACTTAACCGAACTTGAACATAAATTGCATGATAAGGGCTTGAAACCGGGTTTGGGTTTAAGTGGACAAGTATACTTGCAATCGCGGTTAACACAGGTTTTAGTTTTAATAAATAATCTAGATCTTTGAACCTGAATATTTCTGATCCTAGAATATTTCTGATCCTGATTCCGTTTGCATAAGTCTTTTTCGGGGACGAAAAAATGTTAAGTGTGTGGATATTTGATGTGTAGTAAAATACACATATTTGTCCCGTGTAAACTGTATAGATTTTTGTATAATTTTTATTTAGTCTTTTTAGTTTTTAGTGTATATTATATTATTTTGTGTTTTGACAGGTTCCGGTGCAAATGGAGCGAAAACGAGTAATAAGTAAATAACCAGCTAGTTGAGTAGAGTAGGCCGCCAGTGACCGAAGTAAAATTGCCGTTATTTTCTATGAGTGAGCCAAGGTCACTATCTCTATTTTATAAGTAGCGAGCTGCCACAGGATTGAAGCCCAGCAAATGAATATGGCAGAATCATATATTAGGCTTTTGGAAACAATGATCACAAGCACCTGGACTTTGGGCCTTCTGGTTAAGTTATATATGCAATGTCCATACATTGAAGCATGATTCCCTTGGACGAATCGACTGAAGGCTGGACAAGGGGGCCGTGAAAAACAGATATTCCCAAGCCCACTTGGGCCGTGAAACATCATCATCCCAGCAGAAAACTTGGAAAAAAAGGACGTGGGCCAAGAATCCCTTATTTCCATGCATGTTCACATGAAATCATTGATGTGGGCTTTGAATCCTTTATTTTATAATATACTAGGTTAGTTCCCCGTGTATTACACGGGTTGAACAATTTAAACTTTATAATAAATATTTCTTGTAAATGCAAATCAAAGACGGAGACATTTAAATACCAAATTGACATAAATCATAAATGGGTTAATATAAATATGATGTATGTTAGTATTATAAAATTCATCAAAAAAAATATGTAATCAAACTGTCGTTGAAAATAATACAAAAATAAATATATTATATAATACTTATTATTGTATTTACGTATTACATTACATTTATGTAATGAGAAATAAAATTTTACAATTATAACTCGCACATTACCGAAAGTAATTTGAATCCACTTAAAACAGATTAATGGATTTTGTATTTTAGAAATTTTAGATTGATTTTTAAATAATAGTTATAAATTAATAAAGTAAATAAATAATCTACTTTTGTAAATATTAAAACGTAAGTGAATATGATTGAAACAAAATGGTTATAGATGATGATTTTTTATATAAAAATATGTAATACTTAAAATAGATTAATGGATTCTGTATTTTAGAAATTTTAGATTGATTTTTAAATTATAGTTATAAGCTAATAAAGTAAATAAATAATCTTCTTGTGTAAATATTAAAACATAAGTGAATATGATTCTGTTTAAATGTTTATAGATGATGACTATGTAAATAAAAGTTTAGATATTCAAATGAGATTATTGATAGAATATATGAATTTAAAATGTATATATCGTAAATAATTTAAATAGGAGCTCAGATATATTTAGATACAAATTAGGGTTTTGATAGGTGAAACTATTAATTTGAATTTGAAAATTAAAATTTGGATAAAAATATTAAGTGGGGATTAATTTATTTTTTTCAAGATTTAAGGATTAATTTTTTTTTTAATTTAGGATTAACTAATGAAACTAAAAGGATTATGTTTATGGAGGGAAAATATAATTCTAGATAGCCTCAATGATTGACATGTGTCTCAAATTGGTTTACTTTATTATATGTATAGATTTAGATCATAATGTAACCCTACATCATTCCTTGGACAACACACATTAGACGATCATATATATTTTTCGACCATTATTATCACGGAGGAGTAGAGGTGCACAAACCGGTTAATTTTAATAACTGGTTCGGTTAACCAATTATATCGGTTAATTTGACTTTTTGACTTTAACCGGTTAATGCTTTAACCGGTTATTACTTTAACCGGTTCGGTTAATTAACCGGTTATTTTCGGTTATTAACCGGGTTTTTTTTTTGCCTTTTTTTTGAATTTTTCGGTTATTTTTTCGGTTATTTTTTCGGTTAACCAGTCTATCGGTTAAAAAACCGGTTTAAAAAAAAACGGTTAATAACCGGTTATTATACTAAACACTTATAACCGGTTACTAACCTACGGTTAAAAATAACCACTAACCGGTTATTCCTAAATCAGTTATTAACCGGTTACGGTTTCGGTTAATAACCGGTTACGGTTAATTAACCGGTTATTTTGTGCACCTCTACGGAGGAGAACAAGAAGGAATTTAATTTCATTCGACAACATCAGTTGGGAGGCGATCATAAGGAACGAAGTCAAGAGATTTTTTTTTTTTTGGAAAGGAACAAAGCTAAGGATCATTGGATTGAAAGAGGGAGGTTTGAAAGTCAAGGAATTTATGGGTTCTATCTTATGATTTCTTTTATTTTCTAGTTTCTTTATTTTATATGTCAATGAATTCTTGTTTTGAACTTTATTTTATTATTTTTAAGACTATGTTTCTTGGCTAGTTTTCTATGCTGCCTAGCTAGATTGGATGATCGGTTATGTAAGGTTTTGATTTTTATGATGGATATTTAGTTATTTATGGATTGTTTGCGAAAGTAGTCTTTTTTTTTTGAATGGCTAAACTTGCATGCCATCGGAGTTGAACACATGACCTCCACCTATTCTTCACCTTATCTAACCCACCAACACCATTGGGCTATTCCCAATGGATATTTGCGAAAGTAGTCGACTTGATTATTGATTAGATGTATATGCATGCTTAAAAGTGTTTGAAAATTGTTTATTGCTTCGTGTGAATCTTGGTGACTGTCTATATCACATAATAGGTTCATGCTAGATTATGATTTTTAATTGTGATCTTTAGAGTTATTGCGCAATATACCTTAGAAGTAATATTCGGTAATCAAATAAATTTAAGTGTTCTAATAATCTCAATACCTGTGAGATACGAGGTTATTGTTAGGTCTAAGTCATTAAATTGCTAGGTAGGAGCTTCGTGAGGAGTCTGAACTAGTTTACCTTTTGACCATTGTCTAACAAGTCTAATCAAGAACCCGAGTCTACCATAGGTTTAGGTCCTGTGAGGGAGTAAATCGAATTAGGGTACTTTCGTAAACCCCTTAGATGTCCTGTGAGGGAGTCTAACCAACCGGTGTTCATAATAGCCTTTAGAGTGTCATAAGTGTCTTCCTGAGAAGGGTCGGGGGTCTTGTTCGGTAGCTCGACAGGTTTAGTAATAAAAGATCCCGGTTCCATAATAACTAATATCCTAATAATATCATTACTGATGCAAAGCAGGATTCCACTCTATGTAGTCGTCTCCCTCATCTGAGTTAAAATCCAAAGTTAATTTGTGCTAGGTAATTTTAGGTAATTAATTTAATTTAATTTGCAATTCTAGGATATTTAGAAACCCCCCCCCCCACACCCTAATTAAAAAAATGGTTAGTGTCGCGTCAGTGTCAGTCTAGATAGAGTCGTTAACGTAGTTAAATAGAGTCTCGTGGGTTCGATACTCGGACTTACTGTAGCCATACTGCATTGATCGTACACTTACAGGTTGTGTGGTCTAGATTAGAGAGTCTTTGTTTTATAAATTTAAAATTTAGATGTCTAATTTAGGGTCAATTTAGTTTATATCTATTTGACCACTTTTAGCACATCATTAAAAAAATAAACTATATATTCAAAAACAATTTTCAAACACTAAGATCATTACTCAAGAACATATATGTCGCCAATCACTTGGTAGAGGAATATGCCTCTTAGGCCATGCGTAGTCATAACGCCCTTTTGGGGGCGTTATGCGACACGTGTCGTGCCACGTCACCCCGGGGCTTTATGGGGCGTTATATCACTAGAGCCCGTAGTCATAAAGCCCCTACCCATCATTACCTAATTATTAATTTTCGTTTTTATTAATTATTTATAAAAACCCATGCTTTTTTGTGATTGGTCCAAGTTTTGAAAACCATCCCATACCGCCGCGATAAATCTCGCGCCCCTCCCCCATTTCTCCTTGATAGCGCCCAAGGTAATGGTGTTGTCGGCGTTTTGGCGGCGCCATGAAGGGGGAAAGCGCCCCACTACGTATATGAACAGAAGAGAAATGTTAGTATTATTGTAAAATAAAATAGAGTACCATTTGTCATTCAAAAAAAGAACAAATAAGTGTTAACTTTCACAATCAATATCACGCCAAAACGCACAGATGACACTTAACTCGTTTACCATATAAATTAACATTCTTATTTGTTAAACATAGTGATATTACTGAAAGTGTACTATATTCTTGTAATTCTTTGAAAGACTATTTCTCTTTAGAAAAAAAAGTTATTCGATTAAATTGATTTATTTAATAATTAAATTGGTGATGGTTATTTATATAAAACAACTAAAATAACATTTCTGATAAAAACCAAAGAGAAATAAAGATTAACTGAATTCAATTCTTCATTCTATTCAACATTACAATATATAGAGATAAACATAACCATAAACCCTAAAGCCCATAAGTAATGGGTTGGGCCTAAAATGTCTGGTTTATAACACTCCCCCTCGGACATTTAGAATTATTCACAGTTTAACAACATACTTCAGAATGATGTTAAATAGGTACTTCAGGACCTGAATAAATAAATTGATACTACTAGATCAACTATGCTGCCTCATTAAAAACCTTACTAAGAAAACCCAGTGGGACAAAACTTAGTTAAGGGAAAAAGAGTACAACGTGTATAATTCTCCCCCTGAATTCAACAAACATCTTTCAATCTACGAAGACCGATCTTGAGTGATAGCGGCTCGAAACTGCTTCTAGGTAAAGATTTCGTGAACAGGGCAGCTAGATTTTCACTTGACTTAATCTGGTGAACATCAATTTTCCCTTCTTTTTGCAAGTCATATGTTGAGAAAATTTTTGGTGAGATGTGCTTTGTTCGATCACCCTTGATATAACCTTCTCTGATCTGAGCTATGCAAGCAGCGTTGTCTTCATAAATAATTGTCGGCTCCTTCTTGATCTGTTCTAATCCGCATGCTTCTTGTATGTGATTAATCATTGATCTCAACCACACGCATTCTCGACCAGCAACATATAGTGCTATCAATTCGGCATGATTTGATGATGTTGCTGTAAGTGTTTGCTTAGTTGACTTCCAAGAAATTGTTGTGCCGCCGTATGTGAATACATAACCTGTCTGAGATTTTGCTTTGTGAGTATCTGATAGATATCCGGCATCAGCATACCTAACAAGCTGGGACTTTTGATATTTCTGATAGAAAAGACCTAAGTCTTGTGTCCCGCAAATATACTGGAATATATGTTTTACACCATTCCAGTGTCTACGTGTTGGATTCGAACTGTACCTCGCTAGTACATGTGCTGCAAATGCAATGTCAGGTCTTGTGTTATTTGCGAGATACATGAGAGCACTGATCGCGCTTAAGTACGGTACTTCTGGACCAAGTACGTCTTCGCCTTTTTCTTGAGGGCGATAAGGATCCTTGTGTGGATCTAGCGGTCGGACAACCATAGGTACGTTATACGGATGTGCTTTGTCCATATTGAAACATACTAACATCTTCTGGATGTAGTTTGATTGATGGACAAATGTGCCATTGCACAGATACTCAAATTGTAGTCCGATACATAATTTCGCCATACCAAGATCTTTCATTTCAAATTCCTTCTTTAACAACTGAGCAGCTTTCTCTATCTCTTCAGGAGATCCGATGATGTTGATATCGTCAACATAGACTGCTATTATAGTGAAATTTGAGACTGGTCTTTTTATAAAGACACATGGACTGATTACATCAGACTTGTATCCTTCTTTTCGAGATATTCACTAAGTCGATTGTACCACATACGACCAGATTGTTTGAGACCATATAAAGATCTCTAGAGCTTTATAGAACACATTTCTCGAGGTGTTGATTTTAATGCTTCAAGCAATTATAATCCTTTAGGGATTTTCATGTAGATATCATTTTCAAGTGTCCCATATAAGTATGCGGTGATGACATCCATTAGTCTCATATGAAGTCCTTCAGAGATTGTGAGGCCGATTAGGAACCTAAGTGTTATCGCATCCACTACAGGGGAATACGTTTCCTCATAATCAACTTCTGGGATTTGGAAAAACCCTTGTACTATAAGTCGAGCCTTATATCGTACAATCTTATTCTTTTCATTTCTCTTTATTGCAAACACCCATTTATAACCTACTGGTTTGACGTCTATGGGCGTTCGGACTACAGGTCCGAAAACATGTCGTTTTTCGAGCGAATTTAATTCAACATTTATGGCTTCTTGCCATCTTGGCCAATCATTTATGTGCAAGCACTCTTCTAAAGTTTTAGGTATGTAATCATTTTCATTGATTACATCCGTTGCTATAGCATATACGAATATATCATCAACACGTGTTTTATTCCGGTTCCACATTGTACTATCTTGTACATAATTAATAGATATCTCATTTTCGTTCGGTACGGTGTTTCTTCTGAAACTTCATTTTCATCTGGATTCATAGTTGTCTCTTCTGGGACATTTACCTCTACCGGGGTTTCACTTATAATCTTTTGTGAGTTTTCACCAACTGCGTTACTTTGCTCTTTTCGTTTCCGTGGGTTTTTGTCTTTGGAACTGATTGGTCTCCCACGCTTTCGTTGTATAGTAATCGCTTCTGGGATTACTTCAATTCGAGCAGGTGCATTTGATGCTGGTACAGGTGACTTTGTCACTCTATTCGTGTCTGTGAATGCATCTGGTAATTCATCCGCTATTCTTTACAAACGTATGATCTTTTGGACTTCATATTCACATTGACCACTTCGAGGGTCGAGATTTGATAGCGATGATGCATTCCACGTTATTTCTTGTGTTACCAGTCTTTCTTTGTCCTTATCTCCCCCTAAGACTGGGAACATTGTTTCATCAAAATGACAGTCAGCATACCGTGCTGTAAACATATCTCCCGTCATTGGTTCTAAATATTTAATTATGGACGGGGAGTTAAAACCAATATAGATACCCAGTCTTCTTTGGGGTCCCATTGTAGTACGTTGTGGTGGCGGTATTGGTACATATACCGCACAACCAAAGATTCTAAGGTTGGACAAACTTGGTTCTCGTCCGGAGACTAGTTGCAATGGGGAGTATTCGTGATCAGCAGTTGGTCTCAATCTAATCAGTGCAGTGGCGTGCAAAATAGCATGACCCCATGCAGAAGATGGTAGTTTACATCTCATTAAGAGTGGTCTAGCGATTATTTGTAATCGTTTGATCAGAGATTCAGCTAAACCGTTTTGTGTGTGAACATGAGGTACTGAATGTTCAACATTGATCACGATTGACATACAATAGTCATTAAAAGCTTGAGATGTGAACTCTCCCGCATTATCCATCCGGATGTTTCTAATTTGATTATCGGGGAAATTGGCTCTCAATTGTATGATTTGAGCTAAAAGTCGGGCAAATGCTACATTTCGAGTAGCTAAAAGGCTCACATGTGACCACCTGGAGGATGCGTATATTAAGACCAAGAAATAGCGGAATGGTTCACACGGAGGATGGATAGGCCCATAAATATCTCCTTGGATTTTTCCAAAAATGAGGGGGTTTCATGTATCAATTTAGTTCGTGAGGGCTGAGTTATAAGTTTGTCAAGAGAGCATGCTGCACATAATAAGTCTTGTGGTAGCAAAACTTTTAAGTTTTTGAGAGGGTGCCCGGTTGCACTTTTGATTATTCGTCTCATCATTATGCTACCAGTGTAACCTAGACGGTCATGCCATATATTGAATGTATCTTTATCTAACAGCTTTTGGTTACTTACCATGTATTATTCAATAGGATTGATATTAGTACAATATAACCAAGAGGATAAGGCTTCTAATTGTTCAACAATTGTTTTTCTTTGCCATTTTTGTTTGAAGTAATTTGAAGATATTCAATATTATTTTCAGATATTGTTTTTAGGTGGTAACCGTTTTTTCGAATATCTTTAAAGCTGAGTAAATTTCTTCTGGATTTACTAGAATATAATGCATTATAAATAGTTAATTGGGTACCCGAAGATAATGTTATGTGTGCTCTACCGGAGCCTTCGATAAGGTTACTGACACCAGATATAGTACTAATCGGTGTCTCTACCGGAGACAACTCAGAGAAAAATTTCATGTCTTTGAGAATAGTGTTAGTACTACCGCTATCTACCAGACATTCATCACCAATAATAGCTCTGCTGGAGCTGGTATACATATTTCTTCTGGAAATAATAAAACACGTTAAATATAAGATATTGAATATTTGAGTATGATAAAAACATCATACAACTTTGAATCAAACATCACTAGGTTTTAAATGAAACATAATATTAGTTTCAACAAAAATACCGTAGACAAATGAAAACAAAATTAAAACAAGGAAAAGAAAAAAAACATAGTCTAGAAAGACATTAGATAAGTGGTCGCATTTACTAATTTTGTAGATAGAGCTTGTTATTTTGCTCTGCGACTAACAAACATGGTATTAGATTAGTATATTTGGTAAATTTACGTTCCCAGTAACACTGCGTTAGGAGCATGTTGGATGAATGGAACATTGAGAAAATTCTCTAACATGTCTTCATCGGTGATTTGATCACCGCATAATTAAAACTTAGAGGTGATACGAAAAAGGGCAGGGTTGTACTTACTAATAGTTTTATGATCTTGTAGCCTTAAATGAACCCATTCATAGTGAGTTTTAGAGAGTAAGACAACCTTCAGGTGGTCAAATCGTTCTTGAATGTTTTTTCATAACTCGAGAGGTCCTCGACAGTAAGGTATTTCCTCTTCAGGTCTTCATCAAGATGATGACGATGACAAAGGAATGCCATAGCTTTAGCCTTTTTTTTATATAATGGATACTATAGGAGAACTTCGGGTTCTTTATAATTAGAACTTCGGGTTCTATTCAAGAAGACAATTTTTATATGTAGTGATGAGTTTGTATTTTTTTTTCATTAAAAATAAGATCACACCAAATTTGTTGAGATTATATAATAATTCTTTTTAACTTGTTTTCTCGTTGGGTTCCTTTATATCGGAATTGGTAATGTTAAACTCATATGTATGTATGTGTTATTTAAAGGAGTTTGTCCTTTTGCAGTTTTGAAACAACACAAAGAGACTAACGAAAAAAATGTGATTTGGATATTGTGTATTCGATTCTTAAATACGTTAATGGAATGTGATATTTTTCGATTTCGTTTATGTCCTAAATCACAAAAACAGGCCAGTCCTAATATGTTCTAAAGTTCAAAAGAAAAATTGCAGAAAAATTGATAATGTACCCGGATTTGATGAACGGCAATAATCTGAATCCAAAAGTGATGTTGATGAATTCCTGATGTTGAAGATCGCCGGTAATTTTTTTTCGTGAAGAGTCAATTCGTGCTGATAACGTGATAAAAACCAAAGAGAAATAGAGATAAACTGAATTCAATTCTTCATTCTATTCAACATTACAATATATAGAGATAAACATAACCATAAACCCTAAAGCCCATAAGTAATGGGTTGGGCCTAAAATGTCTGGTTTATAACAATTTCTTTAATTTTAAAAATTACAATACAAACCAATTTACGGCACAGTTTATAAACCAACCAATATTTTAAATAAATCATAGATTTTATTGTTGATTATTGTAAAACTAAATTTCTAAAGTTGTTAGACTACAATATAAATCATGTTCTATAAAAA
The DNA here is from genome assembly GCA_030545235.1 of Helianthus tuberosus. Lineage (NCBI taxonomy): Eukaryota > Viridiplantae > Streptophyta > Magnoliopsida > Asterales > Asteraceae > Helianthus > Helianthus tuberosus. The sequence goes on along the minus strand of CM060411.1, from coordinate 40,216,398 downwards.
TAAGACTAATAGATTAAGTTTATTAAAACTCTAATTTATATCATAATCTTTAGGTATTGGATTTGATCGTTGTTTTATTCTAAGATATATATTATATTAACTTATATAAGCTTTAGAAATAATATAAAACAAAACAAATATGCCTTATAAGTGTTTCATAAACTGAATTTTACATAAGAAATTTGAAAATTATAAAGTCTGAATATTAACAAGAAATAACTAAAACAAAATAAAAAGAATCAATGTAAGAAGAGTGCCATAGCAGACAAAAATGAAAGAGGGGTAACGGATTTGAAGGAGAACATAATTTAATTATAAGTTGGATAGAGTTAGTGTGCTGGATTAAAACCGCAATTTACTCTTTTCATTATATTTTGACCACGGTTTTTTTTAATCTTTTAATGTATTATATATATAGGGTATGGATCCTAAGAGAAGTCCACCCTATTTGAGAAACTTGAGAAGCAATCTGGACCACACATTTTTCTTAAGCAAAAAATGCAAAAAAAAAAAAGGTGAAAAAAATGCAATTTGTTTTTTGAAAAAATCGCAGCTTTTTCTTTAAGGATTTAATTTTTTATTTATTTTAAATTTTTTTTTTTTTTGTGATTTATACACATGTGTATATTGTTAATCTTTTAACTATACATATATGTATATTGTCAATTATACATATATGTATATACATGTTTAAATTGAAAAAATATGTGTTATAGACCCTAAACACTAAAGCTAAACCTTAATGCTAAACCCTAAAGCTAAAACCTAATTCTAAACCCTAAAGCTAAACCCTAAAGCTAAACCCTAATTCTAAACCCTAAAGCTAAACCCTAATGTTAAACCCTAAAACTAAACCCTTAATGCTAAACCCTAATGCAAACCCTAAAGCTAAAGCTAAACCCAAAAGTTAACGCTAACCCCTAATGCTAAACCCTAAATACTATTACTAAACCCTAAAGCTAAACCCTAAACCATAAAGCTAAACCCTAAACCCTAATGTTAAACCCTAAATACTAATGCTAAACCTTAAATAACACTTATTTTTCAATTTTAAACATTTATATACATATATGTATATTTGACAACTAGTAGGATACCCGCGCGATGCTGCGGGGACGACAATTTGCAACACAATACTCGTTTCTGTTAGACCAAGCGTAATGGGCGTTTTTTGCCCTCGATCCCGCCCAATTCCGCCCCAAAACGCCGGCAAGGCCGCCCCCATTGCCGTGTTTTGGCTTTTTCTTTCAAAAAAAGTCCGGCAGCGTGTTTTGAATCACGCCGGAGAAGGGGCTTGACCAATGATGTTTAATCTTCTTTTTTCTTGCCCAATAGTTTTTTTGTTGGTTTTTTTATTTTATTTAATAATACCCACAATCCTCACATCCCCACTACACCCATTTTAGAAAACACCCCATAATGCCTCATTGCTGACTGGGCTGTCATATGACAAAAAAAAACCCAAAGGTAAGATGTTAGCCACTACACATTGTCTTTGGTTATTAATTCTTTCATGATATTATTGTACAGTAAGTTTGTTTGTTCGTTCTGGCTCGAGTTTTCAAAATTAATATCATTTGATCTCGGGAAACATGTGGACCCACGTAAACTTACAAACTGAGTAGATATCAACAAATATAACAAAAACCATAATAGTAAATGTTTAAGGCGCAATACCAACCCCATAAGATTTGATATTATTCCACCCATTATATATCCAATAAACTCAAATGCCAGTATCCACAATAACGATGTTGACCTCTGACTTTTTGGCCAAGACTCATTAAACGACAAAAATGACTTTTTGCCTAAATATTCTAAAATCAACAATGACCAATTTAAAATCCTGATTAAATATATGAGAAAACGGTGGATCATTTGTTTACAGCTTGTACGGTGGCAATTCAGGTGTTGGCGGCTACCAGTGCTTGGTGCAACATTCCTTCGATCTTCGCGTTTGAATTCAAAGATTTAATGGATATTCATAATTCTACTCAGTGGTGGGGGGGGGGGGGGGTAAAGAAGATTATTCATGGATTGGTTATTATCTCTTGTTGGTGTATTTTGATAGAGAATAAATCGAAAGATTTCGGGTGGGTTAAAAATAGATCATCATGTAAATATATTAGTTGGAAAGAGTGGTCTAAATACCCTTTGTATATGTTGTAATTTTTCCCTTTACCCGTTTAAGTCGAGGGTGGTGTTTTGTATTAGCCTAAACACATTCCATAAGCACTTCCCAGTACCATGTATAAACTACTGGACCTAAACACATCCATAAGCACATACACAGTTGACCATATTTTCAACCAAAGCAATATCCCTCTTTTGTGCCAACCTTAGTTACACCAAAAAAAAACATAACATGCTCAAACCCCATTTGCCTTCGGTTGACCTTTTTATCGTTAACCAAAATAAAAAACTCAACTCCATGTAATTTTCTATTAGAGCCAGTTAAACGACCTCTAACAGGTTAACCCCTATGAATGATTAGTTTTAAAGGCCTACTTTCAATTCCATACCATTCATTATGTGATCCAAAAATATAATTATAGCCATGTGTGTAATGACATGAGTGTCATGTGTCCAAATTCTGGTAAATCATCATTCATACATCTTTAGAACCCTCTTTAAAGTTTTTAGTGCCTTTTTGAGGACCTCAAATAACATTTTCTATGAACTGTTTCGCTTAAAAACAACACTTTTTTTTTTAAAAAGCAATATAAAATTTGGATGTTCTCGAACAAAAAAAAGAAAAAGAAATGCACGTTCTAACAGGATAATTTTGATTGCTTCACCGTATTTTTACTATTTATTACCTCCTGGAAGTATAGCTAATCTCTAAAAGGCTGTTAAAAGCATTGAAGCTTGAAGAGCCATTAACTGGTTAACAAATTAAGAGTGGCGTAAATGGGTAGACATGTTTTTATCTTTTGATTCTAATCACAAATTTACTTATTTATTTACCACCAAACTCAAAGACTACATTCTTATTATGATATAAAAGTTAATGCCGATGAAGTGAATAAAAAGGATAGTCATAATCAAACATAGTTCATATATATAAATAAAAAAGTTACCATTATAAGAAACACAGAGCACGTTTTCATTTAGTATTTGGAAATTGCAAAAGACATTTAGGAGACCTTGTAGGCATGTTACCATCAACTCGAGCTTCTTGAGAAAAATGAATCGGGCTTACACCAGCTAGCAAGCTGCAATAACAGCCAAAACTAAATCCACTCAGCCAGCAATTTTTCAAAAAATATATACAAAAATGTGCAGGATACAAACCTTCTCATCTGGAATACCGCCATAAATAGTCACCTGGGCACTGTAAAAAACTGAAATCTGTTCTTTTACCTTGTCTGTTAAACCAGTAAAGTAACCGTGAAACATAAAAGCAAAAAAAATATATATATATCAAGGTACAAGAACGTAATTACAAGTATCATAATTCACATATCTAAGTATCTAAATTTCAGGTATCATAAAGACACAAGAACATATTATAACAGAAGTTTTAAGACATTTAAGGATCAAAAATCCAAATTCCAAGTATCACAGATCATAAAATTTAAGGACATTCTAAATAAAAATAAAATGATATTATAGTGTGTAACTTCAAGAACCGAGTGTCAAAAGAAAACCTTCGATCTTTAATTAACCAAACAGGTATGAATCCATGTTCAGGTTCTTGATTTGAGACGGACTGCTTCAGCAAACCTAAAACCTCCACCACTCCTTTCGATTTCATCTGTGTTCTTAGTCGTCAGATTCCATTTTTGTGCAACAAGGAAATGACCAAAGGAGAGAGGAGTGTTTTGTTTCAAGTTTTTAGGGCAAAAAAGAACCAGGGTTTTAAAATTTGAGGGTCAGGATTGTATCTCAAGTGTGGATGGGGATTTGAATAGATGGTATGGATCTGAATCCTTGTGCTTCATTCCTATTGGTTGTGTATTTGTGTTTTTAGAAGCTTCATTTCTATAGGTTATAGCTTCAAAGTGTTGTAACTTATGCATTATAACTTGGATCCCTTAATTTTCAACTTTCTCTCTCTTATATACATTATAGAGTATATAAATTTCAAAGTTCGTCCTTTATGTATGTCTAAAATATCAAAGTATGTCCTTTGTCTTTAATAACCTCAGAAAACATACTTAATGTTTGAAAAACCAATCAGGTTATGTCCTTTACCCTAAACCTAGTTTGTTTTCCCAGTTAATTCAGGTCATGTGAGAAGCACATGAGGGTATATTGGTCATTTTACCCTAAATAAAAAATATATAAATATCCTAAAGCACCACTGTAAATCATTTTTCTCATTCTAATCACCCACCACCACAACCACCTGACCACCACCCACCTGCCGCCGCCACCACCACCACCCACCTCTCCCGCCGCACGACCACCACCACTGCGAATCCAGATTCAGTTACTAACCCCCAATCTAGATTCACACATCCAAACCCCAATCTAGATTCACACATCCAAACCCCCAATCTATATATTTACATACAGACATTATTAACCCTTCTCATTCTCTCTCTCACCTACCCCCACCACCACCATAACTCACCTGCCACCACCATCACCACCACCACCGATCTGATTTCCCTTTATCAATACCCACTCTAATCAAACCAAGATCTAGTTTTTTTTTAAACAAACCCAAAAAGCAAACCCACACCGTTCCATCCTTCAACAGAGCAAGACTCAAAAGGTTTCCAACTAGCTGACAATTCAACACAAAAAGAAATTAACTCATCTGTTGACAGCATAGAGTGTGTCTACTGCTCAGATTTTGGAGCCAAAAGTCCAAAACACTATATAATAAACTTTGGAGATCTCTAAACTTTGTTCAGAAAAAGTTCATACTACACCTGGTGACAAGCAAAAATTCCCCAAAACTCTCCATTGAAGTGTCCGATTACAGTGACCATCCACTCCGTCACAACAGCATCCATCAGAAGGTATAGCCAAAATTCTCTAAACAACACCGTTTTCTTCTCCGGTAACACCACCACCGTCCACCATCATTTCTTCCCCGAACAGATTTGACTCAAATCTTGGACGGTGAGTTCAGATCTGAAGGATGGTAGGTATAGAGGATTTGTTTTTTTAGATGAGGGGGTGGTGGTAGGTGGTGCTCGTGATGATGGTTGTCCGATTTGGTGTTGGCAGATGATGCTCGTGATGGTGGTTGTCAACAGATTTGCTGGAGCTGGTGATGAAAGGAGATGTTGTGTTTGTTTGATGTGGTGATGAAAGGAGATGTTGTGTTAGTTTGATGAAATAAAGATATGCGTTCAGAGAGAGAGAGAGAGAGAGAGAGAGAGAGAGAGAGAGAGATATCTGAATTTTTTATAATTTTTTAGTATTTAGGGTAAAATGACCAATATACCCTCATGTGCTTCTCACATGACCTGAATTAACTGGGAAAACAAACTAGGTTTAGGGTAAAGGACATAACCTGATTGGTTTTTCAAACATTAAGTATGTTTTCTGAGGTTATTAAAGACAAAGGACATACTTTGATATTTTAGACATACATAAAGGACGAACTTTGAAATTTACTCTACATTATATATAGTAATAGATATAAACATATGTATAGTTAAAATATTAACAATATATACATGTGTATAAATCACAAAAAAAAATTTTAAAAATTAAAATCTTAAAGAAAAAACTCTGATTTTTCCAAAAAAAAATTGCATTTTTTTACATTTTTTTGTATTTTTTTGCTTAGGGAAAATGTGTGGTCCAGAATGCTTCTTAAGTTTCTCAATTAGCCTACTACTTCTCACATGATCCTTATCTTATATATATATAGGCTAATTATAATAAGAAAACTCACCCCAATTAAGAAAACCCAGGAAACCTATATGTATGGTTAGTATTGAACCACGTCATATGCACACCAAATGATAAAAAGGGTATATGAGTCTTTTTACATTTTCTAGGGAGAGTGAATATGAAGTGTATCAGACTGCATGGCAGTCATCACATCCACTTTTGTTTTGACTAAGTGTGGACATAATGGGGGCTATGTCATCTTCTTCCATCAGTTCATATGTACCTAAACATCATTTTACTCATTAATTGAAACCATCGGTTCATATGTACCATATTCTTCCAAACCATCTGATTTATTTTGTATTTATATACATTTTTACAAGGGCGCCTTCATTACAATCCATTTCTTCACACAAACCTATTCATACTTTGTGTCGATGAGAGTGACACACCCCACACCACCCACTGCATTAAACATGCTTGACTTGAACACCTAACCACCTGTCGGTGATATAGGCTGCGAAACCGCATTCAAGATCCGATGGTGGTTTCAAGATCCGGCGGTGGTCAACAAATCCGATGTTGAAGAAGATGTTTCAGATGTTTGAAGATGATCCAAAAGATGTTTTGATGTTGAACATGATGTTCCAGATCTAAAAGATCCTCCAGATCCATAAGTATGTTTGTGTTTTTGTAGATCTTCATTTTTTTTGTGTTTTGTAGATCTCCAATTTTTTGTAATTTTCAGATTTGCAATTTTTTTGTGTTCCAGATCAAAAAGGTCATCCAGATTTGCAATTTTCAGATTTGCAACTTTTTTTATTTTTTTGTTTAAGAAGATGAATGTTATTAAGTTCTTGTTTTCTAGATATGTTGTTTTTTTATTACTGATTTTATGATTGAATCTAAAATATCTATTTGTTGTTGGATTATTGTTAATGAAGTTATATGTTTTATATACATTTTGTAGCATTGCTAGTTACATTACTTATATTGGATTATTGTTAATGAAGTTTATTTTTTGATGTAACAATTCTCATAACAATTCTTTTGCATCTTAGTTACGAAATGTAACAATCAAAGAAAAAATGCATGTTACATTTTTTCGTGTTACATAAATTATGCATGTTACTGAAAATAAAGTGCATTGTTACACTTTTTTAGATTATTGTAAAAATAAGGTATGTTGTTACATTTTTTGTGTGTTAGAAATGTAACAATCAAAGCAAAAAATGTATGTTACATTTTTTGTGTTGCATTTTTTATGTAACACTATGTAACCGGTTGTTAGAAATGTAACAATCGAAGAAAAATACATGTTACATTTTTTCGTGTTACATAAATAGTAGCCGTTACAGAAAATAAAGTGCATTGTTACACTTTTTTAGATTATTGTAAAATTAAGGTGGGTTGTTACATTTTTTTCAAGATTATTGTAAAAATAAAGTGACTGTTACAGAAACAAAGTGTGTTGTTACATTTTTTTTTGTTACAAACAAGTGGTTGTTACATATGTGACGTAAAATTGATCATGTAAAAATTATATGTTACGTTTCTATGTAACATTTGTTCATGTAAAAAGTATATGTTACGTTTTTATGTAACAATTTTTTTGTGTCAAGGTTTGAATCGCTGGATGAAGGATTTTATTACTATTTTGATATGTTAGCTCACTTTTTTGTAGATGAGGGAAATGTGAATTGGATTTGATTTTTGTATTTTTGTGTGGTGTTTGAATGATGGGATGAAGAGAGAGAGAGAGAGAGAGAGAGAGAGATTGTTAAAAAATGAGGGAAATGTGAACTAGATTTGATTTTTGTATTTTTGTGTGGTGTTTGAATGATGGAATGAAGAGAGAGAGATTGTTAAAAAAAATGAAGATGTAATAGTGCATACTAGTGATATGATGCATCATACGAAGAAAACAGACAACAGTTCCATTCTTCCAAGAAGAAAATTGTTACACTTTATTCCCATTTTACCCATATGTGTGCTATTAGTGATTAGAATATTAAAAAGTAATATAGATGACACTAAAACAAATCACAACCATCCATCTTTTTTAATCAATGGTAGATCTAGAGGTTTCTAGGTTTTCTTAACTCAAGAGGGTTTTCGATTTATCCTCCCCCTATATATATATATATATATATGTAAAGTGACCACCAACACTGAAGTTACGACATGTTAATGTGAAAAATTTAGACCGAAACATGAAACACAGGAAAAAATAACTAAGTAGATCTAGGTCCAATCATTGCGACAAACCTGTTAAATGGGAAAAATCGATGTAAAAACTTTGAAATAGACACACACGTTGGACTGTGTTAACCCGCAAAATTTGGAATGAAATGTAAAAATGTTTGTGACACTCGACATTTTTAGGTTAACACTGTTAACAAAAACTTTGTTATCTCAAACATATATGTATGCATTACACTTGATTACGGTTAATTAAGTGTGTCAGTTAGTTATCACATGAACACTCACGTGACGGTAATTCAGAGACTTAACGAGTCACACGAGTGTCTCCCCGAACGTTGGTGAACAATCGAAATATATTCCTAGACAATTAGATAAATATAAATAATATGAATTTATAAGTTATGTGACTTTTACGTGTACTATGTGAACTTTCGTATTATGCTACTTGGATTCGTATTTTCAGTATATAGTGGGAATTTTATTAAATATATATATATATATATATATATATATATATATAAAATTTAGGAAATTAGTCAAATTATGAGTCTTTAATTAAAAATAGAGTAAAGTACAATTATATCCCGAAGTTTTACACCAGATCTCGCATACAGACCCTATTTGAAAATTTCGACCATTCAAGTGTCTGTGATTATCAATTGCAATCAATAACACCCTTGTTGGAAACGTCCGTTAGTTGAATGTTAGTATTATGGTTAAATGACCATAATACCCTTAAAGGACGGAAGTTGCAATATGAAAAATTCATCTCCTTTTATAAGGTTCCGCAAGACACAACCCACCACTATCCCATGTTCTTTGTTTCACCTTCCCCAAACCCTAAATGGCAGCCGCCTCATCCAGGACAAGCACTACAACAGGTTGTTTCAATGCAGTCTACTCATGTGGGGCTTCTACTTGCATTGAACATCTTGGACGGAAGCAAATCCTGGGTGTAGGTTTCTTTATTGTGTAAAAGAGCAGAAGACCTGAAATTAGGTGTTACCTTCGCAACAAATAAGTGATGCTGAAAGCTAAACCATGTGGCAGGAGCTTTTATTCCTAAATCGACTACGAAGAACGATCCGGTGTTCATTAACCAGCCGATGAAAACGACTACAATTACGCCGATTCTCCCATTTTCAACAAATTTAGCACTTAAAGTCATGATTCGAACTCGAGGTCCAGGTTTTCACCGCCACATGAGGTTTATTTTAACAATAAGACATATATCTTCTCAATTGAGTCACCAAATTTAAAAACGCTTCAATTGCCTCTTCGGTTGGTGATGCTAGGATTTCAGAATGAACAGAATTCCGAATCGAAGATCGAAGAAATTATAATCAGTGCTTGAGGTGTAAACCGATGACAGAAAAGTTTCAGGAAACCGATCAGACACCTTTGAAGCGGTTTTCGAAAGACGTTGCGAATAAATAACTGAATCGTCTAAAACCCAGGGTTTTGAAATAGAGTGGTGAGCATATCGAGGTCATCAAATTAATAATCATATAAGTATATACTAGGGTATAATTCCGTGCATTACATGTGTTTTTTTTTAATAAATGAATTTTATATACTAAAAATAAAATAACATATCTTTAAAAACCTCTTTTATTACAGGGGTTGAATAAATGTAATTCCATATATTAAAGGCTCCCCTGTTCTCACACCCCCTATATCTTATTTTCACATCCCCTAGTGTATACAGGCCGTATACAATTATACGGCCCGTATAGAATGTTTTTAAATAGGAAAACGCGCAGAGAATGTTTTTTGATTTTATTATATACGGCCCGTATATAGTTATACGAGCCGTATACATTGGTATGCGATTTGTAAAACGTATACGGCTCAATGGATTTATTTTGGGAGGTTTTTGATGTTACCACATTTATACGGGCCGTATAACTGTATACAGGCCGTATATAATGGTGTTTTTTAAAGTATCACGTTTTTTCCATTAAAAACACAATCATTCTAGGGTTTCTAAACTCTTCATCAACTTTAAAAATGTCGATAAACGTTAATCGAAACACGCCGCTTAAATCGGAGCACAGGTAGAGTAACGTTACCGATCAGTCCGTTGATGGAAACCTTAGCGATCGCAGAGATCTTCATGTTGGTTATTTATCGATTCCGAATAACGAGCAGAAGAACCCGACACAAACAAGTTCTCCACAGTTTGTTATTCATATCTCTATTCGGTCATCTTTCCAAACTACAACACACGATAACTTTAAACTTTATATTGTGTGATTTAGGGGTGTTCACGATCCGATCCGATCCGATCGAGGGTCTGCTCATGCTCGGATTGAATTACAACCGATCCGATCCGAGCGGATCAAATTTGTAAAACCGATCGCAAAAGTGATGCTCATGCTCGGATTGAATTTGAATCGATCGGCTCGGTTTTGAATCGATCGGCTCGGTTTCGCTCGGTTTTTGTCAAATCCTAAAAAAAAGCAAGCGGATCGTTTTCGCTCGATTGAATAATAAGGCTTCGTTCAACAAAAACAAATTCTAACTTAAAGTGCGAATACAAAAGCAACACAAAATAAAGTGCGAATAGAAACGAAACATAACAGAAACCAACTGGTTACCAAATAGAAACGATTTAACATATAAACAGAAATAATCTGCTAAACATACAGAAACAATCTGCTTAACATAACAAACAGAAACATAACAGACGATTAGACTGAAGTTATACGACTGAATTATTTAACATACCAAACGATTTAAGACCATCCGACGAACTGTTGCAGATTGAAGACCGGAGATTGAAGACCGTCCGACGAACAATTGCAGATTGAAGACCGCTCAGTTTGTGTCGGAGACTAGAGAGCGAAACACAGGAGCGGCGACTGAATTGTGAGTGAATACTGAATACTCTTTTGAATAGGATTTAGGGTTAGATACTTAGATTTACGTATTAAATATTAAGTTGGGTTGGGTTGAATGTGATTTGGGCTTTTAATTTTTTTTTTTGGGCTATTATATTTTTTTAGTTTTTAATCTATAAAATCTATAATATAAATATATATATTAATTATTGATAAAAATAATTCGATCGAAACCGAGCGATCGACGAGCGAGCGGAGCTATGCTCATGCTTGGATTGAATTTGAATCGAACCGATCCGATCAGCTCATTTACAAACTGAGCGGAAATCGAACGAGCATTTTTCGAGCATTTTTCGAGCGATCGTCGAGCAGTTTGGACAGCCCTAGTGTGATTTGACCAGGAAATGATTGGAGGTGATTGCTACTTTTAATAAGCTGTCATAGTTGTCAAATTCGATTTCAACAAATCTTTTCATTTTCCTTCAATTTCTAGAACATTCTCCGTAACATGAAGACGTGTCGGGTTCTTCTACTAGTGGTATTTTTAATGAAGTATTGAAGATTGAATGTGCAAACCGCAACCGTTTTTTACTACGGATACGGTGGCTATGCGAAATACAAACCGCAACCGTTTTTTACTACGGAAACGGTGGCTATGCGAAATACAAACCGCAATCTTTTGTGACTATAGGAAACACAAGTTTTCTTTTTGAGCTTGATGGATGTCCGTTATCTCAATTGAGGTGTGCATTGTTTAAATCTGAATATAAGTAGATGTTACGTGTAACTTCATTAAACCAAGAACAAAGCCTATTTCGAAACACATGTGTTCGTAACAACGTTGTTTATCACCCTGTGTGAGCATTGGAAACCTGACAAACAGTCTTGACAACTGTGACAACTTATCTATCTGTGTGTGTTACATCCATCCCGTTATAGCAATCGATATGATTAATTTTACAGATTTTTTTCTAATTAGCGTTGTTAACTACCAAAAGAATGCATACACAAATAGTTCTAGTGGACAAAGCAAAGAGACCATTGTGTATCTGAATCAGGTTCTTAAACAATGTTCTAATTAGCGTTGTTAACTACCAAAAGAATGCATACACAAATACTTCTAGTGGACGAAGCAAAGAGACCGTTGTATATCTAAATCAGGTTCTCAAACAATGTTCATCTTCGTTGTCCTTTGCTTTCTGCAATTCAAGCAGGCACCAATGCAAAACGTACTGTTTCAAAACACATGTAGACGAAAATAATAAAACAAGCAGGCATTGATTTTGCCAAGATTGAAGGAAAGAATCTGGCCATAAGCGTTGTGGATTCTCAGCATAGCTCAATAGTCAAGGTGGGCATGGTTCGTTCGGGAGTAAATCACCACCCAAATATCAACAACTTGCAAGTGGGAATATGGCTATGAAGAATAGTATGGAAAAAAGGGGTTTACGGTGTTTTGGTAGGTTGAAAGAGGTGAATCGTCTTGAAAGATTTGTTGAAATCGAAGAAAAGAGTAACTAGCAGAAGACGTGTCGGGTTTTTCTGCTAGTTATTCGGAATGTTTCGAATCATCACAGAAGACGTGTCGGGTTTGTAGTTCCCATAGCCACTGTTTCTGTATACAAAACGGATGCGGTTTCCATATTCAATCTTCATTGCTTCATTAAAATTACAACACACGATAAAATGCTAGGAAAATTGCATCAGCTCTCCTATATCAACATACTCCTCTCCAGACGCTTAGTTGTTATGAATGACAACTTGAGGGGTCTAGTTAACTTTCAGATTCAGATTCAGGAAGCAGATGATTTGTCAAAAAACATGGTCAACGTAGAAAAATGTGAGCTTTTACACCAACCATATCGAGATACTTTGTGTTAGTTTGATTTGAATTTTGAAAGAGTTATTCGATGGATGTCCATTATCTCAACGCTTCTCCTTACATTACTGGTCTGGAATTGGACAACCGCAACCGTTTTAGTGCTTCTCAATTAGATATTATTTATTGAATCAGAATCAGGGTTCTCAAAACAAGGATCGTTGTAATAGATATAAACCAATTTTTACCCATAGTATACGGGCCGTATGATTGTATACGGATTGTATACGATACGGTAATTTTTTTTACATGCAGTATACAGCCGTATAATAGTATACGGCCCGTATTAACATGGTAAAAAATGATCTAGTAATTTTTTTTCACATGGTGTATACTGGGCCGTATAATAGTATACGGCCCGTATTATTAGGGTAAAAAATGGTTTATTCTCTTTAATCTATTAGAACGATCCAAAAAACGAAGAAAAAAGTCAAATGTGATCAAACTTGGACATCATACTTAAATCTTGAAGCAAATATGTGGTTCCCAATTGGTTACAGAAACCACTAACAGACATGTCGTGCATTGTTTAAATCAGAATCAGGTTCTCAAAACAAGGATCACTCTAATAGATTAAATAGAATAAACCCTTGTTTCTTCATCTTCATCTTCAAGAACAATGACGAACATATAATGTTTTTTTCGCAGAACCGTCGGTATACGTCGACCACAACGAGAACAGTGTAGCGATAGTTGAGTCTCCTCCTTCGTTCCCGATGCACCAACAAGAACAACGGCTGATTCAGATCTCTATTCGGTCATCTTTCCAAACTACAACACACGATAAGTTTACACTTTATAGTGTGTGATTTGACCGGTTGAGTTCAGTTAATATTCATTGTGGTAGATGCAATCATAAAGTTAGAAAAATACTCAAGAAGATATGTATCGGGAAGCTTAACTTGAACGGACGATATGTATCAGGAAGCTCAACTTGAACGGACGATATGTATCTTCTACCATGCGACGGACCCAATTCTTGCTAAACCTTATTAGTTGTTTTTCTTGTTAAGTTTCTGAACCAACCGAAATCCACAAATTTCAACAGTTTCTTCGTAGATTCCGTTCGGTTTTCAAAGCCGGTTGATGAAACCGAAGCAGTTATTTTCTGTTGTTCAGTACTTCCGAGATCTGAACCAACCGAAATCCAAAAATTCCAACAAATTGAAAACAACGAGAACCATACCTGAAAACAAACCAACAAAAGTCTACTGGCAATAATCTTTTTTCACATGGTATTGAACCAAGAACAACGCCTGATTCAGATCTCTATTCGGTCATCTTTCCAAACTACAACACAAGATAAGTTTACAGTTGTATTTTTTTCAGTTGCTTCTCTTGTTAAGCTTCTGAACCAACCGAAATCCACAAATTCCAACAGTTTCTTCGTAGATTCCGTCCGGTTTTCAAAGCCTGTTAATGAAACCGAAGCTGTTATTTCTGTTGTTAAGTACTTCCGAGATCTGAACCAACCGAAATCCACAAATTCCAACAAATTGCATCAGGAAGCTCAACTTGAACGGACGATATGTATCTTCTATAATGCGACGGACCCAATTCCACAATCAACGTATACAGGTGCGAGAGAATGGCGAGTTATTTCAGTTATTTCTGTTGATCCACAAATTCCATCAAATTGTGTCTAATGCAAGGATCTTCATGCATTGTATAAATCAGAATCAGGTTCTCAAGACAAGGATCATTCTAATAGATTAAAGAAAATAAACCCTCGTTTCTTTATCTTCATCTTCAAGAACAATGATGAACATATGATGTTTTTTTCGCAGAACCGTGGTTGATTACGATGGTTTGGGTCTAGGGTTGTCAAAGAGAGAAAAGGAGGGGGGAGAGTCTGATACAACCATATGGTAAAACTGTATAAGGCTCGTATTCATATGGTAAAAAATGGTAAAATTTGGTTTATTCTCTTTAATCTATTAGAACGATCCAAAAAACGAAAGGGATTTTGAGCAGTTGGTATTAAACCAATCATTTGTTGATGTTGGGTTTTCAACAAATCTTTGAGCAGTTATTTCAGTTATTTCTGTTGATCCACAAATTCCAGCTATGGACCAAACACATGCCACATAGTTTGTCAGTGAACAAAAGATATAGATGTAGATCTCTGCCTTAGATCAGTCATTCCTTGTGATACATGAACGTTGTATTCTTGTCTTTCAGAAGAGTTGGTATTGAACCAAGAATACTTCAAACATTCTAAACCCTACCTGGAAACAAACCAACAAAATCCTGATAGTGAAAAACATCAGCAACAATTTTTTTCTTTTCCTTCAATTTCGAGAACATTCTCCCTGTGTATGTGCTTGTGCTGTAGAAACCGGTGGTGAATTTGCGCACACAACTGAAGGTTCAGTGCACGAAAAGTTTCTTACGAAATGTATGTGACAAAACGAGCATGTTGGGAATTAAACGCATGTACGTGACAAAACAAGGATCGTTCTAATAGATTAAAGAGAATAAACCAAGTACTAATCATCTGCTTTCTGAATCTGAATCTGAATGTTAACTTTGACTCATAAACCCTTGAATCCCAACGCTTCTCTAAAAAAAATTGTTTCTTTCCTTTTTATGAGGTAAAACCGGTTTCAACATCAAGGGTTGTTTTTCACCATGTGTGAGCATTGGAAGCCCGACAAACAGTCTTGCAATTACGTCTTCAATCAAGACCGCATTGTTAATTTTAATGATGATTCGAAACATTCCGAATAACTAGCAGAAGAACCCGACACGTCTTCTATAATGATTCCAAACATTCACGAACCACAATGGATTCAGACTCATACTACTCACCCTCCCATGAGGAAAAGTTTTCCCGACGACTCAAGATAAAGGAGTTGGTTTGTGTTCATATCAGCGTTGTTTATCACCCTGTGTGAGCATTGTAAGTCCGACCACTAGCAGAAGAACCCGACACGTCTTCTATGATGATTCGAAACATTCACGAACAACAATGGACTCAGACTCATTGTTGCGAATTTGGTTTCTTCGGTACAGGCTGATGAAACCGAAGTTGTTATTTCGGTTGTTCAGTAGTTTCGAGACGACGCGGCTTCTCCTTACAACTCTCATCAAATGCCTCACCCTTCCTTTTATACTGTAAATATTAAATAAAGAATAACACCATGCCTGTAATCCCGCATTGATAGCTTCCGTTTTATTACAGTCAAACGACACGGCTTTTTGTTCTTCAATCTTTGTTACTTGTTAATGTTTTATTTTTTTCTACTTTTAGAAAGGTTTAACCACCTCACGACTGTAAAATGTCTCGTGTGATTGACACCTTAAATCCCTTAAATACTTTGAGAAAAATCTAATTTTCGAAGAATACGGGCCGTATAACAGTATACGGCCCGTATATAGGTTCGTATACATTGTATACGACCAGTCAAATTATTTACACATGGTGTATACGGGCCGTATACTCTTATACGGCCCGTATGGAATTAAAAAAACTGACAAAGTCTGCTGGCACAGACTTTGTTAGTTTTTTAAATTCCATACGGGGCCGTATAACATTATACGGCCCGTATACACCATGTGTAAATAAGTTTTTACCATGTGTTAATATTAGGACCCATATTAAATAATATAAAGTTATATCTATAAGGACCATATGTATTGTATGGGTTGAATAAATATAATTTTATATACCATATAATAAAAAATTATACTTTTAAAACCATGTGTATTACACGGGTTGAATAAATATAATATTGTTTACCAAATAATAAAAAAAAGTTATATCTTAAAAAACTCCCATATATTACACGGGTTGAATAAATACGATTTATATAGCAAATAATAAAAAAATATATTTTAAAACACTAACGGATATATTCGGTACGCGATAGATATGGTGATTACAGAGATGATTATTAAAAAGAAAATACAGTGGTTAAACATATTACTCAAGAAGCAAATAATCAACTATTTGAGTGATAAAATATAAATTATATTTAATAAAAAACCCATAATAAGTCTAATTTTATATATAAAGTAATATTGAAAGTTATATACAATTTTTTAAATTTTTTTAATAAAATCGATATAATAACTTTTTAATAATGAAAATAAATAATATTTTAATACAAAGTTTGGTTTTGGTGATAAATAAATTGATAATTTAAAAATATCATAAATTAACAATTTAAATTTAAGGATTATATTTTATTAGAAAACATAAGTATTCTATTTATTATTTAATATAGGATAAGATTTAATATTAATTTTTATTTAGTTAGTTAATATAAGATTAAAAAATAATATGATTGAATAGTTGGGAGGTTGTATGATGATTAGTCGGTTAAGAGGATTATAATGTCATATGTTTTTTAATTATATACTTTTTGAATCATTTTAAAAAATTTAAGACTTTGTTATTGTTAGAGTTTTTTTTTTTTTTTTTTTAATCTTATCTTTATCTTAAGAGTTGATCTTAACTCCAAGTTGACGTTCCACTATACAAAAATAATATTGTAAAGGTTTCATTTACATGCTTTACAATTTACAGATATAAATGCGAAGGCCAAAATATAATTATCGTATTCTGCGTTGACTAATACTATAATCAAACCATATAATCCCAGTTACTATTTTCCTAATCATATATACGAACTAGTAGGTTAAAACCCTGTGTAATTAAAATATGAATACGATGCTAAAATATAACGATATAACTATTTATTATTTAATATGTAAAACTACACTTATTTCAACCTATGTAATAAATGAGGTTTTTTTAAGAGTTAATTACATAGTTAGTCCCTTTGGTTTGCACAAAATAAAATACTTAGGTACTAATAGTTTAAATCACCTTCTAGGGTATTAACTTTTCATTTTGTAACGCTTGGAGGTATTAACTTCTAGGGTATTAACATAGTTAGTCCCTGTGGTTTACACAAAATAACATACTTAGTTACTAATAGAATGTGATTTTAAACCTACAAATAACGTTAATACCTCCAAACGTTACAAAATGAAAAGTTAATACTCTAGAATGTGATTTTAACCTATTAGTACCTAAGTATGTTACTTTGTGCAAACCAAAGGGACTAACTATGTAATTAACTCTTTTTTTAAAATATAACTTTTTTATTATTTAACATACAAAATTAGATTTATTGTAATACACAAGGTTTTTACATATATATATTTTTAATTATTTGGTATATAAAATTACATTTATTCAACCCGTACAATACACGAGGTTCTTAAAGATTTTATTTTTTAATATCTAAAATTACATTTATTCAACCCATATGATAAATAAAACTTTAAAAGATACATTGTTTTATTATTTAGCACATAAAAATACATTTATTCAACCCGTATAATACACAGGGTTCTAACCTAGTATATATATAAAAAAAGAAAGCAATTATGAACACATATCGTCTTTTAGAGCATTCACATCTATTTCACCATATTTTTACCCTATATTACCCTAAAAACACTATATTTTCTCTCTCATTTTCAATTAAATAATATTTTTATAACTTTATCACTTACCTTTTTCTCTCTACTTCACTCACAACCACTTTCAAAATATATTAAAAATTGTAGAGGGTGAACAGTGTCACCTCAAATATACAGTTGAGCAATAACATTTTCTCTCTTCTCCACTCACAACCACTTTTTATACTCTTACTAGGTTATATACCCGTGAACTTCACGGGTTATGGGTTATGTTAAAAAATCTATATCTATAAAAGTTTTTTTTTGTATGATTAACTCTTCAGCACAATAAAAGTGTTAACTACATGAATAGTTAGAATCAGCACAGGTTTGATTGTCACGTTGTTATAGTAATTCTTTCAATTGGCTATTACCTACAAAATAAGGACATGTTCTTTAATATTTTGGACGAACAATCAATATTAGAAACAATAGAGAAATAACAGTATATAAACAGTAACAACTTTAAACATGTGAATGAGAAATATGGTTGGCTTTTCTAAATTGCATTACCATTTTTACCCAGTGACCCATTAGCCAACCTACATGACCCGCTATCCAAAAGAGTAGTCAAAAGTTCTTCAACATATTTTTGCTCACATAAAATTACTAATACACTAATTAACTTAAAAACTCAAAACGGGGACATGAAACTGTTATTGTAACATGTATAAATATATCTAACTAATCCTCTGACAAAGTAGTAGTACAAACATGATTTGAACCTGCAGCATTCAATATACTTGCTTGTATGCAGCAAAAGGGGCGGGGTCAAATGAGTTCGGGTCATAACATGTAGTTTCACCAGGTTGGGTTACCCATTTCACCCACTTGTCCTGTCTGCCTTTCCGCTAATATGTGGTGTGAAAGGTTATGGTGTCAGCCAATAAACTATTTATCCGTGCATATTTTTTATTAATATTCAAGTAAGAATGATTTAATCGTCTGAATGCAAAATAGTATATTAATATCACACTTTTTAGCAATATAAATAGTAAACAAATTAATATGTTTGAGCCATACATGTTCTTGACAAAAGACCAGCAAGTCAAAACTGGTGTAGGTCATGTAAATATGGTTGGGCTTAACCCATCAACCCTTTGTGTTCATTTATTTACTTTCATAAATTATTGATACGATAAATATGAATACAAAACTACATATAATAATCCATATAAAAAATTAATAGTCGGTCATCTTGTTACACACTTAAAAAGAATAAAAAAGACATTGTTAATATAAAAAAGGCACCTTGAGTAACATATCTGGATCACCGCGAGGTAGAATAGGCATATATGATCCTATAGAGTTAGACCATCACCCACTGAATTAGGAAGGCCATCTTTACCCATGCTTATGTGTAATTATTAAGAAGCATTCTCAGCATTTTGCTTTCATCGTTAGAGGGTGCATATACAAATTCATGCAGCAATAATTAACTCCAATTCATATAAACTGACGGTACAGATACAAATTCACGGTAGTTGACACTAAGCCTTTGAATTAAGTAAACTGACAAAACGGATACAAATAAATAGATTATAAAGCTAATATGAGGATCAAAATTTAAGTTATAAATAATCTGAAAACAGCTGCAAAATGAACATGCTAACCTTAAACCCCAATAACCGCCGGAGTCATGACTACCATCACCAAACTCTGATGTCAGCCACCAAATCGCCATTAACCGTTTCGGTTATTGATGCGGATAGAGGTCATCATCTAAACCACATGTCCCTAATGGGGTGTAGTCAAATGGGTCAAAAGGTTTAAAGTCAGTCAAATTATATTTTTAATTAATAAAACCACATTAATCATTCTATATAATCATATAGATTATTCCAAGGATACAGGTTTGTTAATCCCAATGGCCATCAAATAAAAAAACTAATCGAAGAATAAAATGTTTTCTAAAAATAACTATAATAAGACGATGAACGAAAGCGAGAATGTACCTGATTGAGGAACTTCACATGCCACACATTGTGTTTCAAAACTACAATATGATGGTCATAGAGGTGCAAACTATGAAGTTCTTCTCTAACAGACTCTATGTATGCACTATGTTTAGTCAAAAATTGGATTGCAATAACCTCCCCATTAGCCTTAACGGCTAGCCCCAAAACAACACGTGAATCACCAGCATTTGCAACGTAAAGTCTTCCGTTTGCAATCACACCAAATAGACATCAATATTCAATAGCAGCTACCTGCGATTTCACCACCATTGTCAAGAAACAATTGATACAAACCCTTCTTCTGTCGCAGCTGCATGATAAAATGCCTCTATTGTTTATCTTGCAACTCCATATGTTTTTAAACTGAGCAAATAAGGTACAGAATCATTAGTCATCAAAAATTAACCAAATCTAGACTAAAGTAAAGTGAAGGTTGATTATGCTTTGCCTTGCATGGGTCAAATGTGGAAACTTAATAAAAGTAGGGAAAATGAATACAGATCCAATGGGTCAAAAGTCACGCAAAGTAGATTCACAATGCATAAAACCTCTTAAGTGTATTTTATTTTTAGTATTAGATTATCATTAAAGGACTATAGATTTTCAATCATTTTGAAAATAAGGTAAAATACAAAAATTGTTTGCGGTATTTACACGACATGTTTTGACTTAAATTCAAATTATCTATTTTTACCCCCACCTGTAACCCGCCCATTTGCCACCTCTAACGTAGAGTAAAGTTCGGTAAGTATTCTAATTGGTAGATATAA
Organism: Helianthus tuberosus; assembly: GCA_030545235.1. Classification (NCBI taxonomy): domain Eukaryota; kingdom Viridiplantae; phylum Streptophyta; class Magnoliopsida; order Asterales; family Asteraceae; genus Helianthus; species Helianthus tuberosus. The sequence continues at coordinate 40,195,469 of CM060411.1, read as the reverse complement.
CTTGCATCTTTTATCTGTACCTTTAATCGGTGCTTAACCTGAGCTGGAGGGGCCATCACATACATCAGAAACACTTGAGATTACATGTGTAGCAGCAGATGGCTTACTTTGTGAATGCTCTCTAGATGCAAAACTCATCTGAGTCTGATTAGTCGAGGCCAAAAGGTTTTCCAAGTTAGCATCTAAAGACGCTTGAAGTGTCTGAAATAGCCTGGATCATTGGTTTAAGTTTTTACCCATAAAGTTAAAATCTATAATAAACTATAACAATATTTCTTTCTTTCTACAATACACACCGTGACCAGTTTTCTTTAAATATGTCATGCACTCATGATGAATTTTATCTCATGACCTTTTCTCTATAACTAAATCATAGTTAACAATGATCTTTTGATTCCAGATTAAGTCTAGTGTAGTTTAATTGTAACCACACCAAGAAAAAAAATTCAAAAGCATCAAACTTTTTGTTTTACACATATCAAAACCGATTCCCCCCACCCCACAACAACATTGACAGAAAATGTCACATTGACACAAAAGAAAACATACAAATTCTTAACTATGATCATTTTTTCTTACCTTAACCTCACATAATGACTGCCCTGCATATCTCATTTCCATGATCAAACTAATCTCCAAATAACATCATATATAACCTGATTATATTATAAAAAAGAGCTCAACCAAATAAGATTTTGATCAAAATACTCAAATTAGTACCATGTAAACCCAATATTTGTCTGGTTTTGACTTGAAAAAAAGTCTTAGTCCATATTCCACCAGCACAAAGAGGGCGACCTGCCATTTGGGCTTTATTATGTTTTTGAAACAATGGAGGTCTGCTCCTGCAGCCAACCTACAACATAAACACAAATCCTAATTTCTAGTAGTCCTCGGAGAAGTTCCAAATTAGGGGAATTGAGAAACCTACCATTCGATTTACCCTCACTATTGCTATGAAACCTAGCCTCTCTTCGAAAGCAAAAGCAAAAACAATATTAAAATTATAACCATACCTCAATTACTGGACTATAAATTTTTTTGATTAAAAAATAAACACTTTCGCTGATTTAAACACCGTATAGAAATATCAAATCCAATTTAGTTAAGACTTGTAATCACAACATTAATCAAGAAACCATTATGAATTCAAGAAATCATGGTAAATAAGATATTTACTCACCTGGGTTTCATGAACTGCATCTCCAATTTGAAATCGTAATGACTTTGTGATGCTCCAAAATTGACAACTATAATTAGGTGAATCCAAGAAAGCTGCTATTGTATTGCTCCAATATCGAGTGTCATTCTCTGCATCATTGAAGAAGCCCACTGGTCCACCATCTTCCGCTATATCATAATCTCTAACACCATCAATCGAAACATAAATAAACAGAAAAACATTAAGAGATTAACATACATGATCGAAAACAAACTGTAAAAGCTGTTGAAATTGAAGAAAACAAAATCAAGACAAAGGCACAAAAATAGGCGAGCAAAGGGGAGGAACCTTAGCGACAAAGGGGAAAATAAGAACGGTAAAACGACATCGGCCTGTAAAACATACCTCCCAAAAGATGACCAGCAACATGAGGTGCAATCACAATAACCTCCCCTTTTCCTAACATAAGTTCATTAAATATATATTAAAAAATGTGATTTGAACTTAAAAAAAACTGTATCGAAGGATATTAAAAAGGACAATGCTCACCCGACCAATGACAATTCTGAGAATAGGTTAACCTTGTCACATTTTGAAAGCCAGAATCAATATCATAAAGTGTGAACAAATCAAAATCTGATACTTGCTGCAGGTAAATGGATTTAGCTAGATTTGCTGTGGTTAGGGTTCTTCTGCATTAGAATACATACAAAAAAAATCAATATACATTTTTAAAACTGATAAATACCAAAATTATTATAGCAAATTGTAAAGTTATTTTAACCTGGATTAGTGGTTGATTCTTCTCCGAATTGCAACAACAACAGCCGCTATCAATAGCTTGAAGAAACCCTAACCGCCCCATCATTCTAATTATTGGATCTAATCTTTTCGATGGATTTGTTCAACGCGTGGTCATCAAACATGAGGACCATGGATACCGGTTCCACCTAATCCGTCTGATGTTGTTACCAGAAAACATTGCAGTCGCTGCTGGAATTTGGGAGAGAAAACATAAAGAACTTTGAAATCGAAATTGAGAGTGAGAGTGAGAGTGAGAGAGATAACGTATGTCAAAGAATTTAAGTGTATTTGAACTTTGCAATGAAATTAGGGTACACTATGGTTAAAACTTTCTCCTAATTTTGGAACATCAGTAGACTTTTTTTTAAATTGGTGATCAATACAAGAGAGAAAGAAAAGAATAGAGAGAGAGAGAGAGAGAGAGAGAAAGGAGAGAGGCGTAAAAGATGAAAGAATAGGGAATTGAGAGAGAGAGGCTTTGAAATTCAAAACCTCTATTTCAAAATTCAAAAGCAGGAAATGAGAGCATGATCAGAAGGAGCAGAGGGAAATAAGAAGGGAAGAGAAAGATGGTACGGGGTGTGTAGGCTTTTTGACTCTTTATGTACTACAGAGAGAGAAAGAGGCAATACTAAGACAGGTGTGGGTTACCAAAGCTTTGACCTTTCCTTCTTTTTAGAAGTGAGTTTGTGGTTTAATTAAACATAAAAAATAAAAAATCTCACAAAATTACACATCAGACTATACTAACATGGAAGGCTAGAATTTTGACAAGTGGGATAAAAATAAGATGTCAAAGTTTTCCTTTATTATATAGGAAGATATTATAAAAACTTCACTCACACAATTTGATGGAATGCATATATAGATAATATTTGTTAATAAGATTCAAAAAAAAAATATTTTAATTCATAAATTTTATCTTTTTATCCTTTACCCTAAATAAATAAATATAAATAATATTTGTTAATTAATTTTATCTTTTACCTTTTTGTTTTTCATTTATATTGAGTTCATTTCATAACTTTAATAAAGAGTTGAGTTCATTTCAAACTTTAAATAATTGCAAAACTTTCAGAACTCTTAAGAAATAACTAGTTTATTTATACATTCTGTCTCTTTCTCATATCAAATATTCGATGTCACGTGTCAATTTGTTAATAAGATTCAAAAAAAATATTTATTTTAATTTATGAATTTTATCTTTTTATCCTTTATCCTAAATAAATAGATATAGAAAATATTTGTTAATTAATAAGATTCAAGTAAAAAAATATATTATTTTAATCTATTAATTTGATCTTTTTATCTTTTACCATTTCATTTTTTCATTTATATTTATCCTATTTTTTTCTTTATAAAAGGGATTAATAAAATTGAATTATAACAAACTAAGCAAAAATAACTCCTGGCTTCTACTAACGTTTTAGACTTTTAATGTAATAAAATACAAAAATAATAACCTATAACAAATAGTTTATGTTAATACTCTAAAACTCTATAATATGTAATCTTTTATAATACAAGGTTGAGTTCATTTGATAACTTTAATAAATAGTTGGTTCATTTTAAAACTTTAAATAATTGCAAAATTTTCAGAACTCTTAAGAAATAACAATTTATTTATACATTCTGTCTCTTTCTCAAATCAAATATTCCATATCACGTGTCAACTTCTAATAAACTATAGATTTTAATAACTATATGACATATTATTTAAAATTAATATTAAAAAAAATTAATTAACATGTGTAATACACATGTCTTTAATATATATGTTATGTTTATTCTTCATAAATATTTTTATAATAATATTGAGTATTTTATTTGAGTTGACAAAGTAGCAGACATTATTTGTTATTTTTATAATAATATAAGTGTATGTTATGTTAATTCTACATAAATATGTTTGGTTTTGTTTTATATATATATATATATATATATATATATATATATATATATGGGATGGTTCAAATACACTCGAAAACTAACTAAAAAAAGCCTTAAAAACACCAAATTTTTATTTTTCAATTTATAATTTTTTTTTGTAGTACACATACACATGGGTAGTATTACACATGTGCACTACAAATTTTTGTTTTTTTTTTTTGAAAAAAATTTTTATATAAAAAAACAGCGAAAATTGGTATGCAAAAAAAAAAAAAAAAAAATTTGGTATGTTTTTTTGGCTTTTTTAATTAGTTTTCGAGTTTTCACAATAACTAGTGGTTTTCATTTGAACCTTTCCCTAATATATATATATATATAGAGTGGGGATCCTACGGAAAGTGTGTTTTTCCTAGAAAGTCTAGGAAGCGATCTGGGCCATCCAATAGGTGTGTTTAATGGTTGAGATTATCTTGGTGGCATTTTGGTAATATGTGTTTATTAAAAATAGGTTTATTTAATTAATCAGGGGTAGATATGTCATTTAGCTTGTTTTAAATATGGAAATAATTGTCATTGCATAACCACCCGACATTTCATGCGATTTTTTTTTTCTTTCTCTCTCTTCCTTCTATCATTCATGAAGAAACACATCAAGAAAACACATCGTATTAATCTGCTTGCTATTAAAACACAGCGTCAAGAAATCCTCTAGAATTACCAGCATGGATGGTAAAACGCAGCGTATGAATCTGTTAGCTGTTAAAACACAACTGTATGAATCTGAATGCTAAAACACAAATGTATGAATCTGCTTGCTGTTAAAACACAACTGTATGAATCTGCTTGCTGTTAAAACACAACTGTATGAATCTGAATGCTAAAACACAAATGAATGAATCTGCTTGCTGTTAAAACACAACTGTATGAAGTTGCTTGCTGTTAAAACACAACTGTATGAATCTGAATGCTAAAACACAACTGTATGAATCTGCTTGCTGTTAAAGCACAACTGTATGAATCTGAATGCTAAAACACAACTGTATGAATCTGCTTGCTGTTAAAACACAACTGTATGAATCTGCTTGCTGTTAAAACACTACTGTATGAATCTGCTTGCTGTTACAACACAACTGTATGAATCTGAATGCTAAAACACAACTGTATGACTCTGCTTGCTGTTAAAACACAACTGTATGAATCTGAATGCTAAACACAACTGTATGAATCTGCTTGCTGTTAAAACACAACGTCAAGAACATTCTGGTGGTTTCCAGACATATTTAAAAATCGAAACAGACCAGATAATAATAAACAGAAAAAGAAGTGTATTTGTTAGGTTCTACTCCAGCTTCCACCCCATTAGCAACGAATCATGGGATAAACCCTGATCTCACCGGAGAGAAGGTAGATGAAACGATGTATCGTTCCATGATCGGTTCGCTGATGTATTTGACAGCTTCAAGACCCGATATTATGTACCCAACCTGCCTCGCAGCAAGATTTCAATCTAACCCGAGAGCTTCGCATATGGTGATTGTGAAAAGGATATTACGCTACCTGAAAGGGACTCCATCATTGGGGTTGTGGTATCCTAGAGAAGGCGATTTCACGCTCGAAGGGTATTCCGATTCCGATTTCGGATGTTGCAAAGTTAATTCTAAATCAACAACAGCAGGGTGCCAATTTTTTGGATCACGATCGGTCACTTGGCAATTCAAAAAAGCAAACCTTTGTGGCTTTATCCACATGTGAAACGGAGTATGTATCTGCTAGCAGTTGCTGCTCACAGATCTTGTGGATCCAGCAACAGATGCGCGACTACGGTTTGCAATTTCTAAACACCCCTATTTTTGTTGATAATGAGGCAGCAATTAACATTACTAAAAATCCAGTTCATCACGCTAAAACGAAACATATTGAGATTCGTCACCACTTCATTCGAGATTGTTTTGAGAAGAAGTTGATACGAATTGAGAAAATCCACACTGATTATCAAAAAGCTGATTTACATACCAAAGCATTTGATAAAACACGTTTTCAGTATTTGCTAAAACTGAATGGTATGAAGCTTTTATCGGTGTTGGAGGAGATTCTTGACGTTGATGAAGGAGACATTGTGGATGATGTTGAGAAGCAATCTGCAATGGTTTGTCGATTTTATACCTGTTTTGGTATTTAGGGGGAGTATAAGGTAATATTTTCAGAAAATACAAAAACAATAAAAATTGACAAAAATACAAAAACATGAGATATTTTCAAAATCCAAAAACATTAGAAAACCAGAAAAAGAGCTTGTGTAAAAAGGGAAAATGATAGTACATCGGCTTGATAGTCACTGTATGCTAAAGAATTGGAATGTTTAAATGCGTTAAACAGTCTCGCTGATGATGTGCCGGTAGGTTTTTACACATTTAGTAGGTTTGTTCGGGATATAAACTTAAATCTTTACTTGCTTAATTCGTGGGGAACACTACTTGGATATATAGGTAACCCCTGAAATTTCGTTTGAAATATTCATTTTTCTGATATACTAGGTTTTTATACTCAGTGATATCTGGGGTATTATTCCGGGACTTCTGCTGAATGGAAGTTCTGACCTAGCCCTCGAATAATACTTTCCGCAATGCTTGAAACATAGCATCACCCTCAGCATATATGATAAGACAATAAAATTGCTTAGCAATGCTGTTGTAAAAAAGATCCTCTAAAGGGGACACACCCAAAAGTTGAGTCTTGATCTCTCTGCTGAACGGTAGTTCTGACCTGAGCTCTCATGATTCTTCATAATTTATTAACCCCTTACAGATATCATTCGTGTTATAATTGCCTGTAAGACTGAATATTGGGATCTAGATACGGGAGTATATTCAAGAGGTGGGACACACGTATAAGTTTAAGTCTCTAAAATACTAAATCTGTATCCTGGACAGATTGAAATGTGTGTGAGAATTTAAAGTGGATCAGTATATCGACAATCTAAGCGAATTGTTTAATTCTGAGTATGTAATTGAAGCTTAACGGTACTTGTGATTTGTCGAATAGCTGATATGATTCCCTAACACGCTCACCAAAAATATGTTTGTAAATAGTTTACTTTTATTGCATTTTAATTCTGTATTTCATTTCTAGTTTAGAAATTCTATTAAAAATCCAAAAAGATTTTTCATTTCTGATTTATTTTTGACAAACCAAAGTGGAGAGTTGATCTTCGGATTCGAAAGATTGAAAGCAGATGCAGGAGATTTCTGGACTGGAGGATGAGTCGTGAGCTTAACATGATAAGTTTGAGAAGTTGAAAAGTTTAAGCAAGTTCATTAATTTGAAACTTGTAATTTTTCAGAAAATTGTTTGAAAATTGAACTAAATGGCAGTGTGAATTATCTCTGATCAACCAAGGTCATTAAGTTGGACTTGGTAGATTAATTGAGTAATCAGGGTCATTAACTTGAACCTGAATACTTAAGTGGATTTCTAACACTGAAAGTTGAATGGTAAGTTTGGATTGTAACTGTTATTATCATATATCTTATATTTGGGTAGAGATTATACAGGTTGTAGATATCATAATCCCCATGGCAACAAATCGTCAAACTTTGAACCAGAATTTCAAGTCCCAGCATTTCGAGAGGGGGAGTCTGTGAAAGGGGGAGTCAGAATTCTGGATTAACAGTCAAAGGGGAGATTGAAGATGGAGCTAGTTTGAGTTTCTGAATCTGTGAAAAAGGAGTTTTACAATGACAAAATTTTGGATAGAGACAAAGACTAAAGACTTGAAGCCAAAGACTTCATCAACATCCAAGGGGGAGTCTGTTGGTGCACTGAATGTCTGCTGACTACGTCTTAAACAAGTATTTTGTCTAGATAGAATGAATGAACATACAATAGGTTAGAAATAGGTTTTACATGTTTTATAGGGTGTTTCGCTTGAAGGTGATACATGTGTAGTTCAAGCGAAACCCATCCATATCATGCAGGTTCGCTTGAATCTGACCTGTTCAAGCGAAACCCAGGGCCTATATATAGGTGTGTGTGTCATTTGAAGCGAGACAGTCATAGTGTTTGGGTGTGAGTCGAGGTGCTGCCGAAATTTTGTTAGAAATTGATTGTAAAGACTCAGAATTGATTAATAGAGGAAGAATTGAAAGGAACAAAGCTGTTATGACTTAGTTTACTCTGTTTCCACCTTTGTAAACAAATATGAACTGCTTTAACTGACTTTTAGGGTCACGAACACGGTCCAATACCCTTTTAGTTAAAATCCTTCAACGCCACATGTCACATTCTGATTGCTTCCTAGACTTTCTAGTAAAATAAGGCTTTCTACCCAACTCCTACTCTATATATAGATATATATATATATATATAGAGGATAAAGTTCAAATACAAATAAACTTAACGTACTAAACGTACGAATTGAAAGAAAAGTCAAAAAAAGGCGGTGGCATTTTTGTAATTACCAGTAACTATCAAAGTTAGTCTACAAATGTACCTGTAGAGTAATTTTAATCTTTTGTAGAGTAATTTTGTAAAATGGTCTTGTAGAGTAATTTTGTTCTTGTAGGGTAATTATCAAAATTACCCTACAAGTTTATCAAAATTACTCTGCATCAAAATTACTTTTACAAGTGAATCAAAATTACACTATAAGTTTATTAAACAACATACAATTCAAAATTACTCTACAAATGATCCTGTAGAGTAATTTTGATCTTGTAAAGTAATTTTATAAAATGATCTTGTAGAGTAATTTTGATCTTTTGTAGAGTAATTTTGTTCTTGTAGGGTAATTATCAAAATTTCTCTACAAATGATAATGTAGAGTAATTTTGATCTTGTAGAGTAATTTTGTTAGCATTTAGTTATGGGGTTTAGCTTTATGGTTTAGATTTTAGTTTTAGTTTAGGGGGGGGGGGGGGGGTTAGGTTTTTTTTAGGTTTTTGGGGGTGTGTGTGTGTGTGGGGGGGGGGGGGGGGGTAGTGTAATTTTGATAATTACCCTAGAAGACCCTAATTACTCTACATGAATATTTTACAAAATTACTCTACAAAAGATCAAAATTACTCTAGCGATAAAAGAAGTAGATAGCGTCAATATAATTTTTCATTCAGGCTAGTTAACTAATCCATTATTACCAATGGAGTGATGGTCCTTTTACAAAGACGAAGCGTTTAAAATATGGAGTGATGATCCTTTTACAAAGACAAAGCATTTAAAACACTTTAAGAGGGAAGATCTTGAATTTAAGTCCCACATATAAGGAATAAAATAACTTTGCCCGTTAAAAAAAACTAATCCATTACTCTGAAAAAAAACAAATAAAAGAAACGACTTTTCTCGTTCATCGTGAAAAGCACTCCAAAACGACGGCTGCTTTGTGTGATCTCTTTTAAATTTTCCCTGCCGCTTTGTCTTTTTTCCTGGGCCTACACTACACCCCCTTCAACTCATGGCCCAATAGGTTTCTTTTAATTGCAGCCTAGTTAATTTAATTCCGGATTTCATGTTGATGTTATGTTAAAGTGATATAGACCAGGACCCAAACAATCAGTTCTGTCTAGTGGGTTTCGAGCAGAGATGAAAAAAAAGAAAATCTGACTGGCCCCGCCAAACTAGTTTATAACGCGACCTAATGCCACGAATAAAACCGGGTTGGGCCAGACCAAGTCTTCCGGTTCCTCACCAATTTGCCATTACGGAATGTATGCAACTCCTCTTATTCATTCCTCACCGACAATCAGTTATTAGAGTTCCATAGCCTTCCCTTGACTCCCTTAAACATGTTGATTAGAGTTCCATCAACTACACTAAACCATTTTTTAAATCATTTAGTTTAGTTTATAATTACTATTAAGCAAACCACCACAAGTGGCCTAGTGGTGGAGTGACTTGGGTTCTCCAATGGAGACCCAAGTTCAATTCCCATTAGTGCCACTTTGGTGGCCACCGACACCCGCTTTAAGCCGGACCGAGGACACTCGAGGTCTCGGGTTTGAAACATGTTTCTTACCCCTCTTTGATGGCCATGGGTATTTGCCGCCAGGGATCCTTGTCGGGTGGTGAACTGGGAAGGGCGATCCCTTCCGCGGTCAGGGGTACCGTGCAACTACCCTTTTTTTAGTATTAAGCACCCCCACGTTGCGGCGGGGGCGAGCACTAATGCCAAACTACCGCTAGCGACCACCGACATTGAAGTTGCGGCGTGTTAATGCGAAGAATTACATAAAACATTGAATAAAATAACTAAGTTGATCTAGGACTCGGGCGTTACGATGAACCCGCGTCTATTTTTTACCGTTTGACGGGTTTATCGTAATCTATATATAATATATATCATTACCACTATACAAACCATACTGCATACATTGTAACCACCATTGCATCAATATTGCAAATTATATTTATTCAAGATTTTGGCTAAATTAATTAGATTATTATAAATAATAATAATAATCTATATCTCTAATAAAGCAAACCATTGGGGGACACATGTCACCCAATGGAGCAAGCCAACTCAGCATCCACCTAAGCAATGATGTGGCAAAAGGCTAATATTGTGACAAGTGGCATTGCTCTAAGGCTAGGATTGAGAAGCTTCTTTTGTAAGCTTTCTCTCTCATTCTCTCTCATCTCTCATCATTCATTACGTACGTTTCTATTACTCTCTCTCTCTCTCTCTCTTAATCTCTCATCAATCGATCATTCTCCCATTCGTAAACCCTAGAAGTCGAATCGCCTTTTCAGAAGCTCAATCAATCGACCCTGTGCGACAACGATTAATTCATCTTCAATACTCAATAGTGAATATCGACGGTAATGATTCCTTGATCTTCTTCTATTATGATTGATTTTCAATGGTTTGCTGATTTTGATTACAGAAGTCGCCGGTATATATTTGATGATGGTTCAGTTCATATCTGAGAACAATGTCTGGCAATTATCAGAGACAGAGGTGAAAACTTGCCGGAGAAGAGATTCCGGTGTACCTACTGGCGAGTACGAACCGTTTCCTAAACAATGGAAGTGATTTCTCTAATGGCTAATCAGGTTGGTTTCTTTAATTAGTTTAAATTATGTATTTTTTATTTGAATACAAAATGTTGCGATTCTTCGTATTTTGTATTACAAGTTTTAGAAAAAAAAAACGTCATTAAAGTTTCGGTTTTGATATAAATATTTCTTATAATTGTTCTTTGGGTTTTGATTTTGATTTAGTTGCTATCAATCTTTCAGTTCTCTTCAAGATTCCCTCTTGATAATTTTTCTTGTGTATTGTTATGTGATTTTGGTTGTGTTAGTTTTTGGGATTAATAGTTCATCACATGTTTCACTCTAAAGGCAGAATTAACAACTAAATCTGCAGATTATGTTCAAATAAATGCTGATATTTTGTGTTAATATGAATCAGGGATTCAAAGTTCTTAAGCTCATTATTGATGTTCTTGAAAAAATTCGCTTCTTAAACTTGAGTAACGGGCTTTAGAGGTTGTTTACGATCCTTCTAAGAAAGGTATATTCTGGATAATACAATTTCTTGTCCATGTTTTTGAAAAAGGGTGTGTGTTTGGTGCATCAATGTATTGAGTTCGTAGTTGGTAACGCCGATTGGAAGAATGCCCTTCGGAATCCGTGTGCAATTAGCAGGTTTCATCTCATCTCGCCTCTATTCGAATTGGAAATTAGGTTATTTTCCAATCATCTGTGTGGTTCTTAATGTTTGTAAATGAGATAACTAGATGATCAATGGCCAATTCCTTTTAAAACTACTACTTTATTTTTATTTGGATATGGTAACTAATGACATTCTTTGTAAAGGGACTGTGAGATTTAATCTTGATCCTTTCAACGAGCACAATGATCCTGATCTTTGGGATTCTTTGGAGAGGGCACATCTAAAGGATGTCATCAGGAGGAACCCTTTGGGTTTAGATGCCGAGGTACATATTCATTTCCGGTTTCTAATGTTTATTTTAAGCAAACTGTGTTATGAAGTATGATAGAAAATTAGGTTATTTTCTTTTCATTTGTGTGATATAAGTTTCAATTGCTTGAATTAATTGCGCCATAATTCGGTTACATTTCTATGCTCAACTTGCATCAATCCTTTTAATTGAATATATTATGGTCGGTTACAGTGTGGTTTAGAAGGTTTACATTAGTGTTTTTTTATTTAATCCGACGTGATTGCAATTACTATCCGGATTATGTTAATGGATCGGGTCATACACGTTCGATTGTTTCATCATTAATTTCTTTTCAATTATTGTGGAGAAATTAGTGGAGTACTTTGAAATTTAAATTCGAAACTGAAATTTTTATTGGAGTCTATTTTGGAGGTTAAAGATTGTGACTGACATGGATTTGATGACATGATTGGTTTTATTTATAGAAGTGATTGGGGTAAATAATTGAACCTAGACAAATTTATGGTAGCTAAAATTACAATTAAAAACTATAATCCTCTTAAACTCTAATCTATGGGCAACGAAAGGATTGTAGAATATAACTTCGACGTTTATTTCATCTACCTTAGTGTACACATATTTCCTTTAATTTAAATACTTGTAACTTTTATTTCCCGTTATTGTACTCATTTCACTTATTTTGTTAAATTTTCCAGGTTATTGTTCTTCATATTATTAAGTCAAATCATGTTTGTCTTGAAGATTGTTAGATGTTAAGATCCCTTCGTTGCAGAAGCCATTGGTGCGTATATGGATCACAAACTTTTACTTTTGTTAGCTCTTGGATTAACCTTTTGAAATAATTGAAATGCCATTGTAACAATTTAATGTTTTAAGGTGGCAAAATGTTTTCTAAATGTTATCAACTTTTTTAGATGTTAATTTCTATGATAAAGTGACCATACACAATTGCATTTGTCAACTGTTTGATGAAATGCCTAAGTTGAACTTTTATCTTTTGTTGTTTTTTTGTTATAAGTATTTTAGAACATTCCATTTTATTATTTTTGTTTAACTGTTTGCAGGTGCGTTTACCTTGGTTCACGGGCATTGTTTTTGTATTTTTTTGGTTGTGTAGCTATTCGGGTTTGTTTTCTTACCCTTCCTCTAAGATTATGTTAAATATATATAAGATTTTGTTTTTCGTTGCTTGCTGTATATAGTTGTAGTTATTTTCTAATGTAGACTAACCTTAAGCAGCTTTGATATTGACTTTTGGTTTAAGATAGGGTTCTGTGTTGGGGCTTTCGGAAGGCAAAGACACTTATGTCCAGTGTTGGAGTGTTGGATGCTGTTTGAGAATCACTTACTACCCTAAAGTTTGTCGGACAGATTGCCGCTGATTAAATTCGTGTTGAACAAGTAAATGAAGACATTTCATATGTCAAAGACCTCAAAGAACATGTTAGGTCCTAAATTACCCCTATATATGACACCACTGCTGAAAATTTGTACTAAGAACATTTCATTTCAAAGTAAATAATATGGTTTTGGTTGAAGCCCGCGTATTACGCGGGCATTAACCTAGTTTACAAATAAAACAACACAACTTTGAATGAATCAAACCGATTGAATATGGTAAGATAATGAAACCATTATTTGATTATGTTACAACCATTTAAGCACAATTTACAACCATACATGCATACAAAACAGATTGAATTGGTAAGGTAACGAAACTATTATTTGATTAAGGTACAAGTACTTAAGCATAAATTACAACCAAACAAACATACATTGTAAGGTAATGAAACTATTATTTGATTAACGTATAACTACTTAAGCATAAATTACAACCAAAGATGCATACAAATGTTCCAAAATAATAGTATATTTATTTGATTAAGGTACAACTACTTAAGCATAAATTACAACCAAACATGCATACATGGTAATGTAATGAAACTATAATTTGATTAAGGTACAACTACTTAAGCAAAAATTACAATCAAAGATGAATACAAATGTTCCAAAATAATAGTATATTTATTTGATTAAGGTACAACTACTTAAGCATAAATTACAACCAAACATGCATACATGGTAAGGTAATGAAACTATAATTTGATTAAGGTACAACTACTTAAGTAAAAATTACAACCAAAGATGCATATAAATGTTCCAAAATAATAGTATACAAATAACTAATAATCGTAAATAAAAGCCTGATTTCATTTAAAAAAACATACAACCCATTGTTAATTTATTATTGGATTGTTTGTAAAAATTCTCTCAGGAATAGTTGGTGTTGAGTTTCATGGTTTGTTAACCTTAGGGTTGGAACGGTAGGCTAGAACCGGCTAGTTTTTTTTTTTTTTCAGGATCCCTTTAAAACCGACTTCTTCTTTGATTCCATAACTCTTTGGTGTGTAGAAAAAATATGGATTTTTTTTGGCAACTTGCTGTCGCCTCCAAGGCTCCAATGGTCAATTTTTTATCAGACTCATGCGGCAAGAACATCAGACGAGGAGTTTTTGGCTCGTCCTTGCGTATATGGGGTAGTGCTCCCACCGCCAGGGCCGGCCCAAGCCCAATTATTCTAAAGCTAGGGCTTTGGGCCTCCAAACTTTTAGGGTCTCATTTGTTTAAAAAATATACAACTTTTTAAATATTAAATATACTTTGATAATTACAAACAAAAAGTTGGGTTATACCTGGTGGCTGGTGGTTGTAATCCTGTTTTTCTTCAGTGTAGGCATGGGTCGAATCCCAGTATCAGCATTTAAGGCCTCATCTTCCTTAAAAAATATATTTTTCTTTTCCCTAATTTTTGGGTATATCTTTTACTTAATTATTTTTTCTATTTTTTGCTACAAATCCGATGCTATCATATTTTGACAATTTTATTCAGCAAAAATACCACTTAAATTATAAATTTATAAGTGCTATTTAGTTTCTTATACGAATTTATTATTATGAATTTCCACCCAAGTAAAAAAAGTAAATATAAATCCAAAAAAAAAAAAAAAAAAAAAAAAAACTAAAGGGCCCGAAATTTTTGTTTTGCTTTGGGCCACAAAAACGGTTGAGCCGGCCCTGCCCACCGCCACCGAAGATCCTCCTGTGGTGCTAGAGTTGCACTCCGTTCTCGCTTATAGGATGTAAGTTAATCCTGATACATATGATTAGATGTAATTTGCATCTTTTAAATGTTCAATACTTATTAGGAACCGTTAGTATACCTCAGATTAGACTTGTACCTTAGAGGCGGTTCTATGCCTATGCCAGGTTGTGCCTCGACTATATGTGCGTTTTTAGGTGTGTTAGTTTAAGTAACTTTTGAAAACGATTATCTCATTTTAGATTTATAAAAAAATGATTTTTACTTAGACTAAACACAAACAAAAGGCAAGTGTACCTATCGTTTGCAGTGGCGGATCCAGGGTCGGATTCCACTGGGTTCCTTTTGGTAGTTTTTCACTAATTTTCATTATTTTTTCCCAAATCATACAAGGTTTACACTAATTTTTTTTCCATTTTCTTCGAATCGAATGGGTTCCTGGGAACCCATGGAACCATGCTAAATCCGCCCCTGATCGTTTGTTGTAAATTTTATTTAAGAACCAAGTATCTAACTCAAAGAAAATGACTTTTACTACTCAACTGTTTAAATTACGAACTAGTTAATTAGTTATCTTTTTCTTGTTATGTTTAGTAGACTTAGATGTAAAAACAGACAATAAATGTGAGTAATAGTAATGAGTGGGGAGTATCAAGATCACAAGAAGTATTGTTTTATGTTCAGAATCCATTTGGGATGAATTATAATTAAACTATTGGCATTGTGGTGTGGTGAACTTACTTAAAAAAACCCGAATTCTAGCTAAGGCTGGTTACCGGTGGGTTTTATTACATTTACAAATTATATTTTTGAAGTTAAAATGGAATGGCTCCGGTTAAGGTTGCCTTATTCTCATAGCCTAGAGGAAAACTTGTTTTGAAAAGCCACCAACCTAGGTCTTGTTTAAAAACATCTAACAACGATGATCGATCTTTATTTAACGGGTGCCGTTATAAAAATAATATATATATATATATATAGGGGACCGCTAAAATGAAAACCATATCGAGTTGTAAGAACCTTGAGAACTTTTTGATCCGGGGCGAGTTGGACCAAATTTTTTTTATAAACGTAGATGCGTGTATTATAAACACATTTGTAAAAAAAAAAATTCAAAAAAAGATGTCGTGTGTGGAGTTTTGAGCACCACAAGTTTGTGTTTACGGGTACCGTAAAAAAATCATAAAATTTACGGTACCCGTAAACACAAACTTGTGGTGCTCAAAACTACACACACGACATTTTTTTTTTAATTTTTTTTACAAATTTGTTTATAATACACGCATCTACGTTTATGAAAAAAATTTTGGTCCAACTCGCCCCGTACGGTGTAGTTCTCATGGTTCTTACAACTCGAGGTGGTTTTCATTTTACCGGTCCCCTATATATATATATATATATATATATATATAAAGACATATATATTTTAACATGACTTCACCAACTCTTGGTTCACGCCAATACTTAACATAAAGACCGTGCTAGATGATGTCAACAACTAAGTTTTTGCTTAACATTGAAGCATAGTATATAGACCGTAGATGCTCCAATGAAGTTCTTGATTAGCAAAATGGGACCCCACTTACTAGTATATGGGTTGTCACTTGTCACACAACATGAGTGTACAAGCTTCACACCACTAGGTTATCAAGACCAAAACTGAAGAACATGTCCTATTAACAAAGAAAAAAGGTAGAAAAAATTGTCAAAAACAAAACACACCACTTTGCCAAAGTTTGAACATTTAATTTGTACCAATATTCATCCTCAACCCAATCAATGCAAGAAGTTTAGCCAAGAATGGCCATTCAAACTTGTTCACAAACAATGATCATGGAAAGGGTCATGATGAACAAGTATGGGAATCAATTATATATATATATATAGAGAGAGAGAGAGAGCGAAAGTATAATGTACAAAAGCCCTAATCATACTTCACGTACGCGACTATCCTGACCGTCAGATATTTGTGATTAAAGCGTGATTAATTTTAAACAACTAAAACGTCGCAGCGATTAAGATTTCTCATTAAGGGCAAATTAGACATTTTTCATTCTTGAGTCAGGGTAATTCAGACATTTACTAACATCAAAGAAATTATGCGAGTTCGTTATCTCCTGCATCCCGGTAATCTCGATTCGTATCAGTTTCAAATAATTTCCGTTTTTCAAATTATCAAATTAGCGGTTATTGGTGGGCGATTAGGGTTTCCATCACTTATTGTTTGTAATGGATCCACAGAGTAGTAATGCTCGAAACATAGATGATATTGAATTTGAAGATGCTGAGGCCAATGCCGGTCATGATGCTGCAGAGCAATATAGGAATCCGACATCAGACAACCCCGTTCTATTAGACAATCAGACCAGTAAGTTGTCAATTAATGGTTTCAATTTTCCAGAATTCAACCAAATTATTGTTGTATGATGTGTTGTTTTTGCTCGTGCATCATTTTTTGATTATTAGTTTTTTTGAAATGTAATAAATCACGCATGTTTATAAGCTATGTATTGAAGAAGACCTGTGTAATTTCACTAACTATGCGTTATTATTATGAAGTATACATTACTGGATGCTTTTTACTTCATGCGGTATTATTGACGCAAATTGCGTTATTATTTTTGATGCGTGATTTGTTCTTTCCCTGTGTGTCTTTGGTTATTAGGTCACGTTTTTTATTTTATTTTTGTCATTTTTAAAATGTGTAGATGAAAGATTGTATATTCCTAAGGTAGCTTCATCATGTGTTCCTGTTATCGGAATGGAATTCTCTTCCATAGAGCAAGCATATTTTTTTTATCAGACATATGCCAAGAAGGTGGGGCTCTCTGCTCGAAAAGGAGGTGAACATCATGTTGGTGGTAGTATCAAGACTAAATACTTTGTGTGTTCAAAGGAGGGGCATAAACCACAGGAATTTGATGATCCTTATTCGAAGTTGTCTAAGCCATATAAACGTAGGAACAGACCGACTATTCGAACCAGCTGTAAAGCACAAATTAAGCTTTGTTCGATGGATGGGGTGTTGTATAAGGTTGATAAGTTTGTTCAGTCGCATAATCATTCATTCGTGTGCCCCAAAGATATGCATTTATTACCAGCTTATAGACATCTTTCCGAAACACAAGAAGAGATTATATGGGAGCTTGGTACATTGAATCTTGGGCCAGTGAAAGCCTTCAATATAATGAGACAAAGATACAGAGGTTTTGAAAATGTTGGCACAACTAAAGACGATTGCAAGAATTTTACAGCTAGGATACATAGCTATATCGGAGAGTATGATGCATATATGGTTATCAATAGGTTGACCGATAAAAAGCAGTTTATGGTTGATTATTCATTGTTTCATTCAGTCGATGAAAACAAACGATTAACTGGCCTGTTCTGGGCCGATGGTTTGTGCAAACGTAACTATGCTGAGTTTGGAGATGTCATATCGTTTGATGCTACATATAAAACAACAAGTTAGTCCTCACTTCAATGTTATTCCTGTTATTTTTTTTTGTATAATCTTCTTGTTTTTTATTCATTTTTTAATCCACATTTTGAAGGTATAAAATGGTTTTTGTACCTTTTACTGGTATTGATAACCACTGTCGGGATGTGACGCTTGGAGCCGGGTTGCTAGCATCCGAAAGCGTTGAATCATACAAGTGGCTTTTACAATCATTTTTGGACTCATTTGGTAAGCAGCCGAAGGTGGTCGTCACTGATCAGGATCCCGCGATGAAACAAGCTATCGAAGTAGTGTTCGATAAAAGTAGGCACAGATTATGTATGTGGCACATAATGAAGAAACTTGCTGATAAGGTTAGGCTCAACTACAACCTGCGTTATTATTATTACAACCTGCGTAATAAGTATATTGATTTCTGAATTTTATTTGCCCCTCGTACAAAAAGTTCAGCTTGCGTTATTATTTCCTACACTCATTTTTTTACTTGCGTTATTATTTCCTTGTTCAATAAGTTCCAATTCTTTGTTTTAATAGGTGGGACATGAGTTGTGTAACAACGAAGAGTTCAAGAGACGTATGTGTGACATTGTATGGATTGATTTGATTGCGCCAGAAACGTTTGAGAGAGAATGGAAGCTGATAATGATTGAATTCGGTCTAACCGAGAATAAATGGATTGATGATATGTTTGGCATGAGATCTTCGTGGATTCCAGCTTTCTATCGTTATGATCCTATGTCTGGGCTTATGCGGACCACCTCCAGATCAGAGAGCGAAAACCATTTTTTCTTTCAAGTGGCGAATTCTCAACTTACACTTGTTGAGTTGTTTAACCATTTTGATGGTGCAATGGACGTGCAAAGATTCAACCATCAGAAGAATGACCATATATCTAGAAATACAACCCCAGATAACTTTTCTGAATCTACTTTAGAGGATGATGCTATGAAAATTTACACCAGGTCAATTTTTGCTGATCAACAGTCAGAGTTACAAGGAACACTGTCCGAGTGCCTTCCTATGGAGACTAAAATTGAGGAACCGTTTTTGAAGATAAGTATGAAGGATTGGAAAGCCCACGGAGACGGTTTATTAGAGGTAACACTATCTAGACCAGCTATCATGCGTTATTACATAACAACGTGCCTTTTTTATTTGATTTCAAATTTTCAATTGATTTTGTTTAGGTTTGTTTCAAGAAGGGGGAGGATGTAATTGCATCATGCAGTTGTCGGAGGTTTGAACAATATGGATTGTTGTGCAAACGTATATATTTTGTGTTCAAGATGTTCAAAGACAAAGAAATTCCCAACAAGTATGTTATGAGGAGATGGAACAAAGACGTGGTACCGAATGATCTAAATAATACATTTGATTTAAGTGTTGATGATAATGATGCGCATAAAAAGGCCAAAGAGGTTGCGTATGAGATAATGCAGACCGGAGAGTATCTTATTGGTAACTTGATGAAAGATTTCAACCATCTACTTATAGTCAGGGATCGGATGAGGGAGATGAAAGAAATGGTTGATGAACTTCGCATAACCAAGCCCATTGACCCTAAGTTTGATAGATATTCAAGGTTAATCGGCTACGAGAAACCGAACACTGATGCTCCACCTACAGTCCGTGTGCCAACCGGTATTAGAAACAAAGGATGCGGTTCACATAAGCGGATTAAATCAAAAAAAAAAAAAAGAGAAAATTATTAGTCTAAAAGGCAAGAGAAGTCGGACATGCAGTGTTTGCAATATCAAAGGTCTTCGAACTTGCGAGGTTTTAAAGGGTAAAGCTAGTGCTGCCGATAAGAATGCCGGTAAGAAGGGGAGGAAAAGAAGAGCAATACAGTTATAGAATGATCCTGGTTTAGTTGACGAAGAGGACGAGGAGGTAGAAACTAGTGAGGAAGGGGAGGAGTATGAGGAGGTTGACGAAGCAGATGATAGTGATTCTAAATGGGAAGACGAGTAATTTTTGAACCACAATTGCATTCATTTAAACATTCCATATTTCATGCTTTTATTAAGACACAACTTTATGTAATCTGTGACATTCACAACATTTTACCATGATATGCGTGATTAAATATCTCAATTGATTATTTTTACCCTTTTTCGATATGAAGATGCGTGATTAATCATAACTATAAACGACTATCTGAAACGGAGATCTCAAATGACCATTAAACCCATCTCTAACATTTTGCATAACCTGTCTTAACCCTTGTTCACAGCGATTTCCACCCAAAACATACCCATACACATATTTTCATCATCATAACTAGCGTCATAAAAAAAGGCACATACGTGATTATTTGTAACATGCATATTTCATATTAATAATGCTAAAACAACATTCACAGATGCCTCAAAAAGGTCTGAAAGCATGTTATAATTAAGCCCTGGATGATTGTCCTAAATATATCCACACATGAGTTTAAAACACCAAAAAACCACCATATGAGTTTAGAACATTCCAAAAATCAACAAAAAAGTGGATTAACCAGCCATACCACCTAGTTCTGTGTCAATATCTTCCCAAGCTCCTTCTCAGTCGTTTCCATCTTCTCTTTAACCGTCTCCACTGCATCTTTGAGATATGAGTAAACCAAGTTATCAGCAGATGACTGATCCTTCATCATCTTTATCCCGTTGTCCCTCAACGAAGATTTTGGTTCTTCTAGTAGTTTCCCCCAGACCTCCTGGTTCATCTTTTGCTGTTCTAAGAGCCTCCCCTGCATATCCAGAATACAGTTAGAAGAGTTAACATTAGAAGCAAGCTCTGTCAACCTGCGGGTGGACAGGAGCTCCTTGATTGCTTTGCTTGCCGGATTACTAGACATTGTTGTTTTCTTGAAGAGAGCTGTTATTTTTTTTTTTTTGCATAAATCTAATAGGGGGGGGGGGGGAATCATATATGTATAGATATTGTGAATTAATATGGTAGTTGAGAGAGATTTGGTAAGTAAAATTAAATATCTTACATAATTACTAGTCATATCGATTTAGGAGTCTATTTGTAGGTTTCATTATTATTAGGAATTATTATATTTTATATCAACTTGTATCCTGAATATTGTTTAATATTTTTAACAAATCTCAGTAGCTTACATAATGCAGTAGCTTACAATGCACAGTGATTAAACACATGCGTGATTATTTAGTGCATGCGTGATTATTTCAATGGCTTATGTCCATGCGTGATACTTTGATACATTCATCATTTTTATTACATGCGTGATTTTTTATAAAAGCGTGATAATATCTGCATGATTTTGTTACATAATATCTGTTAGAGGACCAAGAAAACTCCAAATAAACAGCTAGGATGATTCCTGAACCATACAGTTGTCATGCTTAATAATTTTAGTTGTCCTCTTGTTTGCTATTTCCTTTTATATATCATTGGAAGACCATTCAAATATTATCTTAAAATGGCAGATTCTTGTAATTCATCGTGTGATTCTTCTTCATCTTCCGGTATGCGTGTTTATCTCCAAAAGAGGATCGAGGATCAAATAGCTGAAGACAAGTCTTGTAAAGACTTGTTGGAAACTAACCTTTCTAGGGTCAGAGAGAACATGAAAAGGCGAGAAGAGATTTTCAATTTGTTGTCTGGTATGACAGATTCAAGTGTCAAAAGGTGGATATGATGTTTATGGTTGATCTTGGCAAGCGGGATGAGAAACAGTTAAAGGAGCTTGCGGATGCAATAACCGTCTTAGGATGCTCTATGGACACAAAGATCGAGTTTTTGAAGTCCTATTTCTGATGGTTATTATGTTTATCTAAGTGTTTTATTTTGTATGGAAATTGTGTGTTGAATAAGGAAATTGTCCCATTAGTTTATGATTAAGCAGCAAATTTAAGAATTAAAAATAAAATTAAAAAACCAACATGTCAAAGATGTTTGCAACAAAGTAGTTTTACGACTTAGCATTTTGTTTCACCTTTTAAGGTTGAAGAACTGATCCAATCGGTCCTTAATTTTGTTATCTAGATCGCGCAAAACATCTACGGTGCTCGCTTTCTTCGTAAATTCCTTAGCTTTGTCGTATACTTCTTTCCTTATAAGATTGTAGTCGGACAATACAATCTTACTAAGATATCGATACCGCAAGAATCGAAGTTGTGAATCTTGAATCTTCTTTTTATCTTCGTTCTCAAACCCCGGATTCCATGGAGATTTTCCTTTGTATGTCTCCATATGTCTCATAGTGAAGACACCACAGTCACAACCGTTTTGAAGAGTTATCCAATCCATTTCCTTTCGAATTATGCTTGATGTTTCCAAGTTTGTTATCCACTCTTTTTGTCGAATCTTTCCTTTTAGGTATAGTACCAGAACTCTTCCCTATAATCACGAAAAAAATCATATTAGTACCTATTCATTGTAGTAATATAAAGCTACTTAGAATTACCAGCTTTTCGGGGCGCCCACGGTAGCGTTTGCTAAATGGTTCGTCAAACCTAGAGTTATCAATTAACTCGATTTCGCCATTTTTCAAGTGAAAGCATAGGCACCAGAAATGATCAGATAGTAGTACTGGAATGAAGATTAGATCCAATGTGTCAACTTTCTTCACCTGATACTTACACAGTATATCGTCTACGCTTGGTGCAAATACTTTCAATCTATCATTGTCTATGTATTTTGGCCCAAACATTTCGTCTTGCTGCAAAAATTATGGTGATTTTTTTCATTAAACTCCATCGGTCCATTAAGCTTAAACAAGCGTTATTATCATATAGAATGCGTCGTTAACCTTAAACATGTATTCATTTAACTTTCAACATGCGTGATTATCATATAGTAGGCTTGGTTAACCTTAACATATTATGTGCATTAATTTTAAACATGCGTGATTATCATATAGTATGATTGGTTAACAACCTTAACATGCGTGATTACATTTCAATATGTGTGGGTAACATATAAAAGTTCAAACATGCGTGATTAACATAGTATAATTCATACATGCGTGATTATTGTGGAAAAACTTACAAATATTGTACTTGGCAAGAACGACCTGTAGGGTGATGATTTTTGTCCCTTTTTTTCTCTTCAAAGTTTAACACATCTACAAACGCGTCCACTCCACTTGAAGCTATGTATTGCGATGGATGAAAGCTTTCAAAAATGATTTTTAGTGTTTCGACTCCACTATCAAACTTGTATATCAATGTCCTGTTGTTTAGAACCAAAAAGGACAGTTTAAAAAGAGATGAAAATTTTAGGCTGTTTATAAGAGACAAAACATCTTACCCAATATCTTCGACCGGAGCTAAGAGATAACAGATGATCGTTTGGTCACGATCCAGAAGTGGCTCGTATAAGTTGGTTATCCTGTTGCAGTAAGTTGATCTGTATGCGTCACCTAATTCTGCCTTTCGTTTTTCGTTCTTTTCCCTCAACATTTTGAGACGCGTTCTCACTAGTTGTGTATGTCTCTTGTCATCCGTTAATCATGGGCTTGAACAGGGCAATGTTTCTCCTAATAAATTGGCCCAACAGGCCAATGCTTCTCCTAATAAACTTGCCCAACAGGTTTATCTAGTGGGTAGTCGATATCATTAGAAGCCCATTACACTATTTATGACATCAAGACTTATGCTAATGGGCCTCTTGTGCCAGTCATATATATTTGGGTTAGTGCAGGCTTATTAATTTCTTAATCTAAATTGACCCAGTTACAGTAGGTGTCCAAGCCCAGGTCTTGTAACCAGCAGTAGCATACGCCCAATTTGAAACCCATCTGGAGAAATTTAGACGCCCCAAACCAGCTCAAACCTGGTCCGTTATACCCAGATTTATCCACCAGTAAACACCTAGTCTCAAGATGGCTTCTAAGCGGCACAAGAGTGACTCAAATCATGCGGTATTAATTTGTTAAACTAACATGCGTTATTAATTTTTTTAATTAGCGTCATTTTTCTAGATGTACATGCGTTATTTTTCTAACATCATAAACAAGTATTATACTGTATTACGAGGTTCTTAAAGCATGAGTTATTCATAATATCATAAACAAAAATCCAGTTTACCTTCTTATTTTTGTTTGAGGCTTCCCGCTCAGGGTGATCATAGATCACCCCGGTTAGTTGAAGCGGAGTGTTGCAGTAGTCAAGCTCTTTTTGCGTTTGTGTCCCTATGCCCATTTCTTCTAGGTTCAAATCTGAAATATGTTCGCTAGGATTCCAGCCATCAAACCAATCGGTAGTTGATGGTATGTAACATTCGTCAATCGAATCTTCACCAGCCTTTGTAGACCTGTGTGGTATCCACTGGAGGTATTGTGAAGTCATCCGTATCTGTCCTAGGCTGATCTGAAGTATCGAATGCGGTGAGGTTTTCTTGTACCGCAGCTGCCTCGTGTAATGGGATGTTGTCAGCGAACAGGTCCGTGAATAACGTCGAAGTTTGTTGATTTACGATTTTGAATGGCGTTGTCGGAGCCTCTTCATTTTGATGATCATCGTCATTGATGTCCGAGGCAGTCACATGTTGTTGATCCTGGCGATTGTCATGCGTTTCTTCATCTTTGTCAACTTCATCACAATCTTCAACATTCAGCGGCCCATTGTTGTATAAATATTCTTCCACGTCGTCGATCATACCGGATGTTATATACTTTATGACAGGCAGTTTGACAACTTCATCGAAAATTTTGTGCCTGGAGTTGAAATAATGGCTGTATAGAAGCTGCATATAGTTGTTTGAAAAAAACCAAATTACTACTACCAATATTGTATTAGAATAAATTTTAAAGATGTCTACAAAACATACCGTTAGAAATGCAACTGGTCCATTGTATTGTGAGTCCAGTTTTTTTCCAACCTTGTCTAGTTCGTTTGAGCGATTCTAAAACAATGGAGCACCAATCCAGCTTTGAAATGTCTTCCTCTTTGTCAATGGCAAGTAGAAAACTTTGTTTAACCGTTGTTGACTTTGTTATCTCTATAAACAAAGTGTTCCAGTAGGCTAGAAAATTTAACTTGAATAATCTGCCGCCATTTGTTTGTTTTTTCATTGCTTTTGCAACTAATGTATGAGTACTTTTGTTGGTGTCCGGCCACTGGTTTTTGAACTCATCAATAGTTGTTTCGGCCCCTTGAGTAGCAGTATTTTTTTCGACTATCGCTCCTTTCCGAGGCTTATTTTTTTCCCGTACTATAACATGCCCTTTTGGAATACCAAACACATCATGTACTGAATCTCGGGTGATTTCTATCTTATGATTTCCTATGCTTAGTGTGCTGTATTGCTCGTCATAGTTTCGTACGAGCCAATAACCTAGACGTGTGCTTATATGATTAAGCTTTATATCAAGCACATCACCAAATCCAATGTTTTTCACATCCGCTACCTATGCTTCTGTAAATTGTTTTACTGTATCTAAGAAACCTGAAGGACTACACCGTAGGCTTATTACATCATGATGATATTCATAGTACGGTCTTGGTTCCGCTTATGTAATCGTCTGTTTCCCCTTTCTAGGATCCATCTGCTTGTCTTCTTTCGATGGTTTCTTTTTTACTGGCTCAAAGTCATCATCATCTTGGTCAGTTGAAGTCTTAGGCCTCTTTTTTGTGTTTTCGGCCCTTTTGCCTATCAAGTCTTTAATCGGTACTTCAAAATCATCATCATCATCTTGAAGATTTAATTTTTTTTTGCTTTTTCTTTACATTTAACTTGCGAGGTTGGTTTGTTATCATCGGCTGAATGGGGGGCTCAAAATCATCATCATCATCAGCAACCCCTACATTCATATTTCAAAACAAATTAAATCAAGCAAATTAGTTTTTTCATATATTAACTGGCGTTATTATTTTATTGGTTGTGCTTAACAAATCTTATACAACTTGCGTTATTATTTTCATTGGTTTTGCTCAACAAATATTATACAATACGCATTATTTTTGCCAACAATTTTTTTCATAACAGAAGTTGTTTAGTGGACAAAAACAAGCCACAGGATGTCCATCTTTGCATTAGTTTCAATGATTTCCCCACCAAAACTAACTAATTCTAATCTTAAGACCCTTTTTGACATGTTAATACCTATATTACAGAATGCATACTAACATATTTTCACTTGTTGGTGCTCAACTAATCTTATATACCAGGCGTAATTATGTTCTTTGGATGCGTTATTATTTTCATCCTGCTAAATAAAAAAATTTTACTTTAAAAACGGATGAAAACAAAGGGCAAGTTAGATCGAAAGCCCCAATATCAAAATTTAACCTAATAAAACATTCGATACTTTTTTAAACAAAATGGAAAGTTAGCTCAAAATCCCCAATTTCACAATTTAACCTAATAATATAGTGGATGGGGGATGAACAATCTAATACCGCTAGTTCATATCCAACAATCGTCTAATATCAATCATGCTAATACCGCTAGTTCATATCAATGAATCAACATCAAATTACGCTAGCTCATATCAAATAACGCTAGTTAATCAAACCGGATTTTTTAGAAGATACCTGGATTTATGCCGCTAGTGTGCACCGTGTGCACCGGATCGTTTCGTTTCTTGCTCCTTCTCTCTCGTTTAGCTTCAATTTTTGTTCACCATACAATGAAACCACCGATTAGTATGACAATTTCTTCAACTAAAACCTTGTGATTGAAGAAGAAAATAAACGGATGAGAAGATGATTTAATCGATACCTCTTAATGCCGTATTCGTCATCCTCACTTCGAATCGATGCTCGTTTGTTGTTCACCGTTGTTGTCGTCGTTCTCCCTTGGTCGTAATCGCCTTCAACCTCACAGTCAATTTTGGGGTTTAATTATGGTTTTTGATTTGAGAGAGAGATTTAGTCGGGTATATAGGTATAGTAAATTGACGATTTTAACCTTTAGTTACCGTAATTACTCTTTTGACCCTGCTTTCATCATCTAATTAATCACGCTTTTAATCCCCTGATCTGACGGTCAGGATTGTCCCGTACATTAAGTACGATTAGTCATAATGTATGTTAACCGCTCTCTCTCTCTCTCTATATATATATATATATATATATTAAATTACATATTTGCCCCCATTGAAGGATACGGTAAACTCTCTAGATCAAAGAGTATCTGTGTGTGTGAAAGTGAGAGAGAATGGTGTGGAATGAGGTAGTGAAAATAGGTTATAGGCCGGTTTCATGCAGGTGCACACGACCGTGCCTATGGTGGCATAGTCGTGTATGGTACTTGGCCCCCACCGAATCTGGTCCATTTTGTACGGGCTCGGTCGTGCCTATAGTGATGCACAACTGTGCCTAGCAAGCTGTCGCAACCAATCCTCTGCTCCTTGTATACCTAGAAAGTCACCAACACCGACACCGCCACAGTCAACACCATCACAGTTTACATCAAAACCTACATCATCAAAAGTAGATCAAGCAAGTCCTTCATCATAACAACAACAATTTCCAACACCTAATCTTCAGGATATTAGAGATTTAGAATATGATTTTTGAATGATCCAAACAATGATAAAATCAGGGAATTACAGGATTAAGTTAAGTTGATGAATGTGAAAATTATAAGTCTTGTTGAAGAGAATGAAAGATTGAAGAAGACGCATGAAGAACAACATATATAGATAGCGAATGAAAGATTGAAGAAGACGCATGAAGAACAACATATATAGATTGATGAAAATACTGAAAGTAGAATATGTCATGCTAGTTTATTGTTGAAATTCACAAACTACTTCAAGGTTCTTGAGAGCAAGATGAATATAAATTGGATGAAGGGGTGAAATTGATGAAGGAGATACAGAAGCAAAGTGAAGGTGTTAAGAAAGCAAAAAAGTGATGTTGGAACATCTAATGTTAAAGAAACATTGTCTAAAGCTATTCAACATCCAACTCATTTAGAAAAACAACCGGAAGTAGTTATGCCTAAAGTTGATCATCCAAAGTCAAATACTATTGAAGAACCATATATTGAAAAACCTTTGACGAGCCAAGAAGCAAGAATGATAGATGTAATGTGTGATTCAGAAGAGAAACAGTATGATGAAGAAGGAGTTGATGATGAAGAAAAAGTAGATTATGGTGATGATGATGATGATGATGATGATGATGATGATGGTGATCAAGGTCAAGGTGGTGCATGTATTTCTTCTAGGAGAATAAACAAAGATTTTGATGTTGATGATTCTCAAAGTCAACCGAAAGACACATACTCAAAGAATGAAGGTGGAGGCTCGTCTAAACGACAAGAGGATTCTGGAAAGAATAAAGAATTGATGGTGTATACAAGTGATATTACATGGGTGATTACAGATGCAGTGCCATTCACATCTGTTGCTCCGAGTAGTCCAATGGCATCCTATAGAAAAGAAAGACTATGTAGTTGAAGCGGGAGAATTTATACATGGATATTCTAAAGCTGAAGTTGCAAAGTTGGGTGATAATCTAAAGATGAATTTGCAAAGTTGAGTAAAATTCCAGAAGAAGAATTAGTATTTGATTTTGAATCAGTTCTTGGATGAAGATAAGGAAGAGGAGTATGTGTTTGACCTGACAATTATGAAAAAGTTGAGGTTGAAGATATCAGTGATTATGAAGAGGTTCTCTATGCTAATAATGTAAACGAGAATTTTCCAACATTCAGCTAGTTATTTTCTTAAGAGGCCGAATATATCTTGAGAAAGAAGTGTGAAGAAAGGCAAGGTGATGTACGGATTCAAGTTGAGGAAGTTATTAAAGTTGATAAGAAGGGATGGTTCAAAGATTTGAAGCCTGAACGGAAATTCATTAGACCGTTAAAATTCTTTACTCACAACAAAGACAAATCAATGGGTGATATTTTAATATGGAAGTGGATTGAGAAGCTTAAACGTATTCCAATCAGGAGAGAGTTTGGTATAGTATTTCAGGTTTATCAATGACATCAAAACATTTCCATGGTGGGAGGTTAAAGGGTATGCAGAATCAGGTTGATCAATTATGAAAAGAGAAACTAGAACCGGAAGCCACAACAACCAAAACGAATCGTATCAAGTACTGAAATAGATCCAGAGACTGGAAAATATGTTGTCACACTGAAGTATAAGCCACCAAGAATTTTGAAAGTCATACCTTTTCATGAAATGGAACAAGATATCTATAAATACTTCAAGTGGTGGTACTATGGCGAAAAGACTAGTGAGGCAGTGATTGTTTTGTGTGAAGATAACAACAGGAGAAGATTTGAAGACACACAAGAGACAAGACTGCGACAATATCCAAGGGGAAGTTTATTAGTGCATAACGTCTAACCACGTTTACGAGACCGTTCTTGAACTTTCAAGATTTATGCTATCGAATGAGTGATGATTATTTGAACAATATTTAGTGTGTGCGATCAAAGAGAAACGTCTAATAAAGTAACATATGACAATGTAATGGCTCAATTTCAAGCTTCAAAAACTAAAGAGGATAAGTCTATCAGGTATTTGTACTATCAGCGTGTTTTTTTCATTTACATTGTATAAATGTACGATAATAGATAAAAGAACTGGGTTACCCCTATTGTTTTCTTCTAGATCCACCACTATTGAACCTACGACTTTTAGTTTATTAACTAGTCACTGAGATACCACTTGGTGAAATCCAATATGCATGTTTGTAATTTGTAATTTTATTTCATTTAAAGCAATATTTATATTTTACACAACATTTCACTACTAAATAATACTTCACATCAAATTTTACGCAACACTTAAATACAAATAAAATACTTCACATTATACAAATAAAATACTTCACATTAAAATAACTAATATAAGTGATGCTGATTTCCCAATTCAATTAATTTTTTGAGTTAACTTCTATTTTACTTCGTGTGATTATGATCATTTTAATCGTTTTGTCCCAATAGTTGAAAAATAGTTATTTTTATTCCTGATTTTTCTAACTTCGTAATTTTCCTTCACGCCTCTAACTCCATCCAAAAAATCCATTAACTAAAAGGGTATTTTGTTAATTTTATAGATAAAAAGCAAGGGCATGTAAGTCTTTTCACGTAAATAAACATATAACTTGTTTATTTACATGTATATAAGTAATTTTTTTCTGATCCTCATCTTTCCAACCACTCTTTCTACCGGCCACCACCATCCACCACCACCTACAACTACCACCTACCGACCACGACTACCGTGACTTTTAACTAAACGTTTTACTTGAGTCAGAGTCAGGGAGTAAACTACCGAAATACCCCTACTTTTAATTGAACATTTTAACTGAGTTAGAGCCAGAGAGCAAACTGGCGACAAACTCGAAACATCAGGGAGGAAAATGGCTATTTTTAAAACTATTTAAGCAAAACTGTTAAAATGACCAAAACATATGAAACAAAACGAAAGTTAACTCTAATTTTTAAGTGTTTAATTGGTAGTATAAATTAGATAGTAAACATACTTCTATTGCAGCGCGCGGCTACAGCCGTGAGTGGTGTACGGCCACATATCTTTTTTTCTTTTATTGTTTGTTGTACAAGAGGTCGTGCGCACTAGCACACGGTCTAGCCCAGTACTACGCATCCGCCCATCACCGGCAGGAGCGCGGATTTTTGTATGGCGGGGCGTACGTGACCGTCATTGCCCGTTCATTGGGCATCGTACCGGACCAGGACCCACATCTACGGACGCCGCCAGTCATGCCTACGCAGATAGGTTTTCCATCGCTGTGGGGGATGTCATTGGTCAGGAGGTTTCCCGTTGGCCCGCGGTTTAAAAACCGCAACGGGGGCATCTCCATCCCCTCCTAACTCTTGAATTGTATCGCCACCCTCTCCAACTTTGTTTTGAAACGCATCATCACCTCCAGAGCTTACTTGATCAGTTCTCGTCGGCACGGTATTTTTAACCGCATCATCCCATCTTTTACACATTCTCATTATTTCTGGATCCCAGAAACACTTTTCCTTTACGCCCGTAACGCGATTAATCATTACACATTTTTTGAAGGGGCGTTAGACAATGGGTAATAGTTAACGCCCATTAAAAGGCAGTTTTCGCCACATCACAGTAATAATTCCCTTCAAAAAATATGTAACAGTTAATGCCCCTTAATGCTCATTTCATTTATTACTTTCCTTTGTTTTTCTTTGGACATTATTTCAGAAATGTCTTTCGCTCTTCATGCCTCATTAATGCCTAAGGGGACGGTGTTGAGGGCATTATCAAACCTTTCACGCCCCTATAATGCTCATTATGCATGGCCTCCATTACAAATGGTCTTAGATTAGGCCATGCATAATGGGCATTATAGGGGCGTGAAAGAGATTGATAACGTCCTCAACACCACCTATGTAGGCGTTAGAAGGGCATGAAGGGGGAGAGACATTTTCTAGTATAACACCAAATGAAGAGAAAAAAATTGAAAACTATTGATTGGAAGACAATTAGCAGACGTTAACCATTATATAATTTTTTAAGGGTGTTTTGATGCTGATGTAGCGAAAAATATCTCTACATTAACCATTACAAATGATGTCAAAAGAGTAATATTTCTAAGCGTTATCGTGGTCCAAATATTACCAAGTTGTCTAAACGCCACACCAATCAAACATTTATGTTGGATGTACACTTGTTATATAATTCATATCGTGGTCCAGATATCACCAAGTTGTCTAAACGCCTTACGAATCAAACATTTATGTTGGATGTACACTTTTTATATAATTCATGATTGTAACCACATAACGTCAATGGTAAACCTAAACGCCAGACGATACAAGCAAGTTGTCTCATTTAATGCCGGTCTAAATGAATTAGCTGGAATCAAAATATCTAACTAATTTTAGTTTATTATTATTTAAATGTCATTCTGACAAAAAGTATGCTAAATCAGTAGTTTTTTTTTTTTTTTTTTTTTTTTTTTTTTTTGAAGAAGCGGGCAAACGAAACTACAACTATGACGGGTTTGCAACCGTCTGCATGGGTTTGACGCTTTAGCGTAGAGTCTAACCCGGACCACCCGTGCGGGAACCCCACGAAGTGGGTAAACCCTCACACCTCCTTTGCAGCCAACGGGGATCGAACCGGAGACCTCAAGCGAGCCCAAGTTCTTTCCTACCGCTGGGCTGCACCCTCATCGGCTGCTGAAATAAAACAGGATCTAAAATCTCAATGGAGGGAGCAGCCATACTTCTGTTTTTCTTGCTTTTTCTTCACAAAAGCTATGCTGCTGAACTCAACATAATCTCGGATTCAAGGTTTCTAACAGATGTAGACACTTTGGTCTCGCCTACTGGAGTTTTCGAACTGGGATTCTTTAAGCCAGGTAGTTCTGAGAACAAATATCTCGGTATCCGGTATAAGAATATCTCTGTTAGAACGGTGGTTTGGGTTGCAAACAGAGACCGCCCTCTCCCCGGTGCATCACCGCTTGAGTTAAAGATTGCTGATCGTGGAATTCTCGGCCTCTTCAACAATAGCAGCATGGTGTGGTCATCCAACACAACGACATCAGGGAACGCAACTGCAAAGCTTCGGGACAATGGAAATCTAGTTGTGGTTGATCAACAGGAGAAGGTTTTCTGGCAGAGTTTTGATTACCCGACCGATACTCTTTTACCTGGCATGAAGTTAGGGAGAGATTATGTAAGGGGAAAGCAATGGTATCTAACACCATGGAAGAGTATTCAAGATCCAGCTCCAGGTGAATTGACATGGGGCGCTGACAGACTCGGTTATCCTGAAAGCAAACTAAGACAGGGGGCATCAATTAAATTTCGTGGTGGACCATGGAGTAATGAACGGTTTCCTGGGGTTTCTGTATTTAGCAAGAGCTTAACCTTTAGATACGATGTAACTGTTAACGAAAGTGAGGTGTCTTATGCTTATAATCTTGAAGACAATTCTATCCTATCAAGGGTTGTCTTGAATTCTTCTGCCCATCTAGAAAGTTGGGCATGGGTAGACAATGTTAGAGGGTGGCTGCCCGTTTTGTCATTCCCGAGAAGCGCATGTGATACATACAACATTTGTAATGCTTATGGAACCTGCAGCATCAATATGTTCCAACAGTCGTGTACTTGCATAGATGAGAAAAGGTTTGTCCCTAAAAATCAGAAGGCTTGGGACACAGCTGATTGGTCAGGTGGTTGTATTAGACAAAAACCTTTGGAATGCAAAAATGGATCAGAAGGGTTTATCATGAACATGACTCTTGAAGAATGTAAAATTACCAGACGCAGAGAATACCTGGTTTAACATGAACATGACTCTTGAAGAATGTGATACAAAGTGTTTAAAGAATTGTAGCTGTATGGCTTATGCAAATCCAGACAAAAGTCGAAGCGTCTGCTTGCTTTGGTTCAGTGACCTTCTAGACATCCAAGTGTTACCGGAAGGCAGTGGTGGTCCAGATATTTTTGTAAGGATGGCTTCCTCTGAATTAGGTAATAGTTTTTGGTTATATAACCTCCACTAGGATGTATTATGATATGTTTGTCCTCTACTCATGCGAACAGGTTCTTCTGATGATGTATAAGGCACTTCCAGTTTTGCAATATTCTTCCAGTTTTGCAATATTGTTCCATGATTGCAAATTAACTTTGTTGCTATGGTAATATCATGCAGATTCTCAAACTGTTTCCAAAAAGCAGGGAAGGGAAAAGGTTATAATCATCTTACTTGTAATCATTCCGGTACTCTTAGGCTTGATCATTGCTACATGGTTGTGTTATGCACGGAGTAAAAGGAATCATGCCAAACTAACAGGGGAAGGTAAAGCGTTGCTTATGCTCACCAGTTTACTAGAGTAATATGTACTGTGAATATAAATATTTTTCGAACAGATTATACATTCATGTGTGAAGTCTGTTTTTATCTAATGTGTAGGGGAAATCTTGAATCCATCTAAAAGCCATGTAGATGACATGGAGCAACCATTATTTAGCTTCTCTACGATTGCAGATGCCACCGCCAATTTTTCACCTAACAATAAACTTGGAGAGGGCGGTTTTGGACCAGTTTATAAGGTAATTACTATATGAGAGTAATTGTGAAGGATCCATAACAGCCGGGGGTCTCATTGGAAGCAGCCTCTCTATTCCTACCGGGTAGAGGTAAGGCTGTCTACATCTTACCCTCCTGAGACCCTACCTTAGCTTTTCTATTGGTGTGATTTACTGAGTATGATGATGATGATGATGATGATTGTCATTCCTTATGTAAAGAAGATGAATCTATGCAGTGTAGGCATGCCACTTAAAAGAAAATATAGCTTAAGTTGTGTTTGCTGTTTTTATAGTTTTTCACATTGCAGTTCGTAAATTTCCAGGGTATGCTAGAAGAAGGGAAGGAGATTGCAGTTAAACGTCTGTCCAAGAATTCAACTCAAGGACTTGATGAATTCAAGAATGAAGTCATCTGCATTTCAAAACTTCAGCATCGAAATCTTGTGAAGCTTCTTGGTTGTTGCATACAAGGAGATGAGAAGCTGTTGATCTATGAGTACATGCCAAATAAAAGCTTGGACTCATTTATTTTTGGTAAGAACCATATATACAAACTACATGATTCCAGTACTATACTATATTGGTTTAATTTTGGAACTTTTCATACGAAGAAACTAAAAATTATTAAGCTAACATATTGGACAGACAAAACTCGAAGCATGCTTCTTGATTGGACAAAGCGTTTTAACATTATCAAAGGAATCGCTCGAGGACTTCTTTACCTGCACCAAGATTCACGATTAAGAATCATACATAGAGATCTTAAAGCTAGCAACGTCTTACTAGATCAGGATATGAACCCAAAGATATCAGACTTTGGCTTAGCTAGAAGTTTTGGAGGTAACCAGACCCATGCAAACACAGAAAGGGTTGTTGGCACTTAGTAAGCAACGCAACCAACTAATTTCATTCTATTTTTTTCTTGGAAAAATTGACATTTTCTTATAAGCATTTTGTTGTGTGCTTGCAGTGGCTACATGTCCCCCGAGTACGCACTTAATGGTATTTTTTCTATAAAGTCAGATGTCTTTAGCTTTGGCGTCCTGGTACTGGAAATTGTGAGTGGGAAGAGAAACAGAGGATTTATTCAACCTGAAAACGAAAATAATCTCATCGGACATGTACGTTCACTGCTCACAACCCACACGATCATTTTTCAAAATATTGATAAACCTAATAACTTTAATATTCTACACTATATTTAGGTATGGAGGCTATATAGTGAAGGCAGGTCACTTGATTTAATTGATGTGAGCTGCACTGAATCCTGCCATCCTCAAGTTTTAAGATCAATCCATGTTGGGTTGTTATGTGTTCAACAATATGCGGCAGACAGGCCAAACATGTCATCTGTAATTATGATGTTGGGCAGCGAATGCGAACTGCCACAACCTAAGCAGCCATCATTTCTCATGGAAACGGAGCTACCTGTAGTGAAGTACTCTGCAAGTACTTACTCAGGAGGTTCAATGATCGATTTTACTGTTACGGAGGTTAACGCTCGATAATTTTTTTTTTTTTTTTTTTTTTTGAGTTCTTTGGACCACATTACATATTTCACATGTATTACTTAGTTGCATGTCGCTGTCATAGTTGGGATGCCCTTTAATTTGTCACAAGGCATGAACCTGTATGGTCACCAGTACATTTCGGTCTTATTTTAAAGTTTATATTAGGCCCGGAAATCTTAACCCGTACACTTAAATTTGGGTCATCTTAGACTTTAATTTAAAGCTTTTGGGTCGTTTGGGTTAAGTATCATTTTTACAATGGGTATACATGGGTAGATATAAAATTAAAAAAAATAGAACTGCAGGTCTGCAGGATGGGTGGTGAAAAAAAAAGAAGCGGGTTGGAATGGGTATCAAACATTTGCCCTACCCTATGTAACTCATCTACCAAACCACCACTGCAATTGTTTAGTTCATCTTCTTCTTTCTCGTATGGGGCAATCAATATTTTAAGAGTAATCTTCTCGTACTTCTAGTCAATTAGGTTTCTATTTAGAGTTGAGATGATGAAATTTTTACACTCTTGGTTTTAAATTCGTTCGATTCTCGTCAGTAATTTGATGATATCATTATTGATTTTAATTACGGAGTGAGGTGTATGTGAACTGTTGGATCTTCGTTCGGTTGATGTTATTTGAACTGTTGGATTCGGTAGAGCTATTTTGCTTAGGAATTATTTCATTAAAAAATCATGTGCCCAATGGGATCTAGCAAATGGAAAGATAGTAATTAGAAAGCTAGGTGTGGAATAAGAAGACGGGAAACCCGAGATTTTGGTGGTATTCCACTAAACATGAAGCATAGCTGATGAAGCACAAAACAAGCAGGTGAAGGTAAGAGCAGGAAGCCCATCTTTGTACTCCTCAATTTCAGGTTAATACTTTAACCTAGCCATAGTTAACTTAGACATACATTCATAACACTGCATTTAACAACGGTTAGTTAAATGAGTTTGCTTTGGTAATTCGGGGGATCACCAGAGCACACGTACATGTTAATTCTCAAACGTTGGTGACTGGTGTGTGCGAAGCGTGATATGTTTTATTGATATTTTAAGCCCATTTTACGCATTTGTCAAGTTTTAAATTTATAAAACACGATAGTCTACTAACACTAAACACACACTTGGGCAAGTGCACCCATCGTGAGGGTGTTGGTAAGATACCTAGGTCGTCCGAGGACACAAGAGCTTATAGTACCGGTTTATACTCAACGTCAAATCGATCTAATTTTTTTTTGAAACATAAAAATAAAACGAAAAATTAAAAGATAAATGGAAAAAAAAAACAGATAGACAAGATAGAATCACTTGGATCCAACTCGTTTTTAATGTATCCTTTGATGATTTTCGCACTTTCAGACTTTTTAAGAGATTCTGTTAGTTATAGTAGTAGACCCCTCTTTTAAAGGTTACGTTACCCTCAACCTAGTGGTTTGAGTCAGCAGTGATACAATCCCAAAGAGTCGGAATATTGAAAGACAATTAAGTAAGTTATTAATGCGAAAAGTGGTAGGCCCCTCTTTTAAAGGTGATTTTACCCTCGGCTAAGTGGTTTGAGTCAGCAAGGATAGAATACCAAGAAGCCGTTTTAAAGTATTAATAGTAGTTTACATATGAGGGACTCAAGCTATTCGCACCCTACCATCCAATACCGTTGGGAATTGAAGGAGGTCCTAATAAGCTTGAGCCAGGTCCTCACAGAATCTATACACTGAACGAGACAAGAACATTACCAAACCATACCCCTAACCCACTTCCAGGTAGTTAACGCGCTTTATATAGACCGTAAAGACAAGAATAATGACATCTTTTACTTTATATAGACAGTAAAGTAACCTCAAGACACCATGAAGAAATGATAAGGAAAATTCACCTTCAACATAAGAAACTAGTTATTAAAGTCATTGATACAAACCCAAATAAAAAGTGCCGAAAGATTAAAAATCAAAAGTAATACATTAAAAACTTGTCTTCACCAAGTGATGTAAGAGGCTTAGCCAAACATGGCCTTTGATTGGTAAGAACTCTTACAATCAATCTTGGATCCCGAGACTACTACACACTCTAAAGATGGATGATGGTGGTTGGTGTTGTAGTGGTGGTGGAGTGGTGGCAAAGTGGGAGAATAGTGGTTTGCCAAGGGATGTCTTTCAAGTGAACCAAGCACCCCTTTTATAGACAAAACAGAGCCCTGGCCACGACCCCGTGTCCAGTGGGCACGCCCCGTGGCCATCATTTTCTCTTCCTTCATTAATTTCAAGTGTCAGCAAATGGCCCCACACAACCCTGTGTCTCCTGGGCACGGCCCCGTGGTCAACTCTTTGCTGTACTATCAAAATTCTGCGTATCATAGAGTTAATCACCCCCCGTGTTGAGCTGGGCACGCCCCCGTGGTGGGCGTAGAAGCTTCTATAGGTTTGTCTTGTTGTGTAGGCTCTTAACCACGCCCCATGCCCAGCTGGGCACGACCCCGTGGCCAGAGTTTGTTTCCTTGTTTTTGCTTTGGGAGATGCTGCCGAGTGGTCGGGCATGTCACGTTTATTCCTTCTTTTTGTATTTATGTTAGTTTTGGCTACTTATTTGTTCCTTTTGTTCTTTTAAGCTCGTTTGGTCCTGTTAATTTAAAAGGAAGAAAGAAACACATTTTTTTCAACATTAGTGCTAAAAATGGTTAGTTTTATGCCTCATTTGATGTAATTTATGCATTTTGCACATATCAAATACCCCCACACTTGAATCTTTGCTTGTCCTCAAGCAAAACTCTTTAATATGACAGACCCAAATGGAAGAGGAAGAGGAGAAGTTTTGGGCTTATCTTGAGTGTCGGGAATCCAAGATCTTTATTAAGTTTTATTTTTATTTTATTTACAATCCTATTCGTCATCATTTATTTAAAACATTTTATAAGAAAAATTATTTATTCGGGCATAACATGCCTCTTTAAAATTCCATTTATATACAAGTTCACATACCTCACGAGAGATCACTCAACACTGGGACGATTTGTGTATTTTTGTGAAACACACGAGACCGGCATGGAACTTACTTCTACCATATGCTTGCCAAGCGATCAAACCTCCTCCTTTTTAACTATAAACATTTGCAAATATTAAGAGGACTTGGGGAAGGGTTAGGCTTGGGCTAAGGGTGGGTGTTTTTTTTTTGTTAGTGGTTAGTAAAAATGGCGAAAAACGTAAAAAGCGTCGGTTGTCGTAAAACTTTTTGTTTTTATGACTTTTATTCAAACTAAGCACATTCAAACAAGATTTCTTTGAGCAACTTGTTTGTTTATTGCAAGACTTTCATTTTTTTCATGTAACAAGATAACCGAGCTTTTTACTAAAACAAATGGGTTTAAAAAAACGTTTTGGTGGGTAATGGGTGTTTGTTTTGTGGGTTTTGAAACGAAAAGGTTTAGGCTCAAAGGAGTTAACTAGGGATATTTTGGGTAGGTAAAAAAATAAAATAATGGTTTTGGAAGGAAAATGGTTAGTCCTAATGCCTCCATCATTTACTTACTTGGGTTTAAGTTGGTAAGGACGGGGAATGCATCGTCTTGGCAAGTTCTAGAGTCATAAGAACCAAGCACCTATTCACACAAGAAATGAAAAATGAGCATTTAGTTAAGGATACATGCATGTATGCTCAATAAAGTCTCAAAACTCCCTTGATGTGGGAATGGGTTTATAATGTGATTAAATATATATAATCAAATTTTAAATAAATTTGTCATGCCTTTTCATAATCTTCTTATTTGTTTCTTTTTATCACGACGCTATTGGTTGTAAATTTGTAAAAATATAACCTTTGGGGTGATTAGCGGTTCTAATAGAGTTTTGTGTAAGGTTTGTTATTAGGACTTACAATATTCAAGTTTTTAGCATCCCCCCACACTTAAATTACACATTGTCCTCAATGTGTCCCAAAAATAAGTTTTTAGGTTGATTTGAATGTGTAAAAAGTGTTGAAAAACTACTTTTTTTCTATTTGGGCATCTGGCCACGGCCCCGTGTGGTCCGGGCACGGCTCTGTGGTCAGATTGCGAGTAACAAATTTTTAACAGAAGGCTGGCCAAAGGGCGTGTTCAGCGAGCATGGCCCGTGGCCAGTTACCTGAACTGGGACTTTTTCTGCAGAGCCTAGGCACGGGGCGTGTTGGGCTGAGCACAGCCCCGTGCTGCACATGTTGTAATGCTGTAAAAGTTGACGGAAGGCTCTATTTTTGTGCAAGGGGTGTGGTTTGAACGTCCCTTTGGCAATTGTCATCTTTTTTAGTGTGATTTATTCCTGAAAAGTAATACTAAACTAGAAAACATAAAAGTTAAACTAAATTAAAAACTACGGATAGTTCCGCGGAATGCCTCCGTGGTGCGCCACATTTATAAGAGTCCTTGGCTAGACCCAAAGTCAGTCATATGTTACCCGAGCAGAATGTCTCGCATCCCGTGTTGCACCGTCGGAGAGCGTCATCCAAGCTTGAGTCTATGACATCCATGTAGTTGACCGGGTCGTCCTACATTCTTTTTCGAACCCCGAATTTCATCTCCTTGTCTCCAACCCTCAATGTTAACTTCCCGTCACTCATATCCACCATGGCACGAGCGGTGGCAAGGAATGGTCTTCCTAGAATGAGGGGAACTTCGGTGTCTTCCTCCATGTCGAGTATGACAAAGTCGGCCGGGAGGACAAAGTCTCCGACTTTTACCAATAGATTCTCGACGACACCTTGTGGGTATTTGATAGACCTATCAGTGAGTTGTATGCTCATCTTCATGGGGATTGTTTTACCTAATCCGAGTCGTCAAACATTGATACGGGCATGAGATTGATGCTAGCCCCAAGATCGGCTAGTACATTTCGTACGGGTGATTCCCCAATGGAGCAAGGGATGGTGAAGCTTTCGGGGTCGATTTTCTTTTGTGGGAGTTTGTTAAGGAGTATGGCGGAGCATTCTTCACTTAGTTGACCAATTGCAATTTTTCAATCTTTCTTTTGTGGGTGAGGAAGTCTCTCATGAATTTTGAGTACTTCGGCATTTGAGTGAGGTCTTCCACAAATGGAATATTAATATGCAATTGTTTTAGTAAGTTTATGAATTTTGTGAATTACTTGTCGGTCTTTTGGCGAAGTAACCAACCGGAGTAGGGATCTGAGGGGTTTTTGGTAGGTTCAGAATTTTGTGGGGGAGTTATTTCTTTGTGGGTTGAGGGTGAAGTTGTGGTTTGGTTTGGTGGATTATTATTGGTTGAGGGTAGTGGGGTTTCCTCTGGACCTACAGTCCAGTTTCTTAGTGTTATGAGGTGTACTTGTGCCTTTGGGTTGGTTTCGGTATTGCTAGGTAATGCGCCTTGTGGTCTCTTAGAGAAATTTTGGGCTAGTTGACTTAGTTGTTTTTCAATGTTTTGAATACTAGCTTGTTGATTTTTAAAGTTAGATTTCGTTTGTAGGAACCGATCCGAGTACCTTTTTTCGGTTTCAGAGATGAGGCGTGTTATGAGGTCTTCAAGCCTCTCCCATCCCTCTTGTTGTTGTTGAATGAAATTTTGTGACTCATTTCTTGGTTGTTGTTGAAATTTGGGTCATTGATTTTTATTTTGTTGGTTACTACTATTTCCGGGCTCCCTTCAACCAAGTTTAGGGTGGTTACGCCATCCTTGGTTGTAGGTACCTGTTGGGGGACCCGGCGGCCTAGGTCGATTATCAATGTAGTTTACCATTTCTGTTTGATTTTTCATTTCTTACATACAACTCCAATTTTCATGTGGCCCACCCCACCCTTCACAAGCCATAACCGTGGCCGTTTTTGCCATTTCTAAGTTTTTGATTTTTTAAGATAGGGCCTCGATTTGGGCTTGTAAAGAGGTGCTCTCATCTACTTTTTGGGCACCCGGGGCAATAGATTTTGTGCCTCAGGGGGTGTGCCATTGAAAATTGTTTTGAGCAATTTTCTCAATTTGATTATAAATTTCATTTGGGCGTCGATTACCTAGAAGTCCCCCAGAGCTTGAGTCGAGTGTTTGTCTCGTGTGTGGCAATAATCCATTATAGAAAGTGGATACTTGTTGCCACACTGCGAGACCATGATGAGGACATTTTCTCAATAGCTCCTTGAACCTTTCCCAAGTTTCAAATAAGGATTCCACGTCCTCTAGTGAATATGTATTGATTTCAGTCATTAATTTAGCGGTTTTGGAAGGCGGGAAATATGTATATAGAAATTTTTGGGCAAGTTCATCCCAAGTGTTTACCGAACCACTTGGGATAGTGTTTAGCCAAGCCTTAGCTTGGTCTTTTAGTGAAAACAGAAACATTCGGAGGCGGATGGCGTCGTTTAAAGCTCCGTTGATCCGGAAAGTGTCACATATTTACGAAAAGTTGGTAATATGTAAATGGGGATCTTCATCAGCTAGGCCATGGAAGGTTGCGGAATTTTGGAGCTTGGATCAAATGAAGCTGAAGTTCGAAGTTGTTGGCATCGACATTCGGTGCATTGATGTCACACCCTGATATTTCCACGTATTACGGTGGGCCCGGTGGGGAGTATCGTGACGTAGTTGATATCATCATAGTCAAATAATCACATTTCAATGCACAACGGAAGTCTAAAGTAAAATATATTACAAACCGAGTGAAAGTAACATAAGTATTACAAACGG
Source organism: Helianthus tuberosus (assembly GCA_030545235.1). Taxonomy (NCBI): domain Eukaryota; kingdom Viridiplantae; phylum Streptophyta; class Magnoliopsida; order Asterales; family Asteraceae; genus Helianthus; species Helianthus tuberosus. The sequence continues at coordinate 40,153,004 of CM060411.1, read as the reverse complement.
AATGTAAGAGGATCCACAGGCGGATCTTAAAACAGAAACATAAACAGTGTTCAACAGATTTTAGACATTTAGAACTTGCAAGATTCCCTATTAACGCCCTGAGCTCCCAGCCAATTTACGTACAGTACATGTCACTTAACCTTTTTGGAAAATACGTCAGTTTACACTGGTAAATACAATTAACTGACTCTTTTGAAAATCTTTATGAAAATTGATTTAAATGCACAAGGCACGAAAATTCTTTTATAACTTGGGATAATTATTTATATATAAACTTGTAAAAGAATTATATGTTTGTTATACGTTCAGTAGCCCGGGCTGAATACCGGGTTAGAGATTAATAGACACACCACATAATGTAATCCCGCTGCGAGTTATTCTCGAACAGGCAGTTATATCTTTTTATATACGCACCGGCAGGTGTATGCCTACACCCCGTGCTTAAGTCATGGCCATTTCAATGAATGAGCGGAGGATATCTAAGACACGGTCATTAACCCCCAAAGGCTTTAAGCAAACAAAACAGATTAAACGGGTCATCTCAACAAATTAACCTTCATATGATTAACAATTCAATGCCCGACCAAGCGGTATTTTATATACCGTTCCCCAAGCCCATATAAGGGAAAATAAGTTAAAAGTATTTACTTGAGCTTAAAATGCAATTTATAATCAGCCGTATATTCTAATTAGCAAGCACAAGTACCTTTACTGGGGCTCTCAATCTGGAACGAAGGTTTTGTTAACCTATTAGATTCCTAACGGGTCTTATTTAAGTTGAAACTTAGACCGGTTAGTTTTAAGGAAAGGTTTACGGTTCAAAACGCAAGATTAAGCGCAGACCGGATTAGAATGGGATTTAGACCCGACAAGTACGAAGACTTGTATAATATGGGTAAACTAAACACATCCTGGATTTTGAAGTGAAAATGATAAGGTTTGACCCGTTTCGGTTAATTTATGCAAACTAGTTACATAAACCGTACCGAACGCGAAAATGCATAACGGGTAACCAAATGAGTCATGAACATGTTCCACAAGTTAATATGCCTTAAATATGTTGTGATATCCGTATGATATCTTCCATTATGCCCAAAACGAATTTAAAATCACATTAAGCCCCGAAAGGGCATTTTGGTCATTTTAAAGATTATAAAAGAGGTTAAATAATAATCTGAGGTTCTGGTCTAAAATGATCAGTAAAAATATTTATTTTATCAAGTTATATCAGTAAGATATCTCACATATGTGAAATTTATCATTTATGGCCAAACTATGCACCGTAGGGGCATTTTGGTCATTTCACATATGCTTTAAGGGTTAATTTTGGAAATCTTAGTTCAGAACTTTTATTTACGGTTAAAGTATAAAAAATTATTCATAACATCAGTAGGTGTCAAGCTTTAGGTGCCTAATATGGTTTCAAACCATACTATGCGCCTAAATCGCATAAAAGTCGGTATTTGACCATATTCGTTTTAAATAGGGAAATCTGAGATTTTGACCAACCTTTACCGTTTAAAATAACTTATTTGTCATATAAAATTAGTAGAGAAAGGTTTGACATATAAAGGATGTATAAAACTCATTTTATTAGCAAAAAGGGCGTTATCGTCAATTACCGAGCCTATACGAGAACTCTATGTTATGATTATCTTAAAATTTAATAAAAATCTCCAAAAATCCCAAAATATTATATTACATCAGTAGGTAAAAAGTTTGATGTCAAAATTTGGGTTTAAATAGGATTTATGCCGAAAATGCCGTTTAATTATTAAAAAACTTTCAATTTACGCTACTGCGCATAACTCCCATTTTAGACCACGAACTGATGTGAAATTTTATGGACATGTTTATAAATCAGTAATAAAGGTTTTTGTCCTCTCACATTTTCAAAAATCTTGTTTTAATATCAAAAGGGCATTATGGTCAACATTTAGGCATTTAATGGAAACATGTAATGAACTAGGATTTCTAAGGAACCAAGTTGTATAACCTCAGAGGGTTATACTAACCTATAATATGGTCCTAAAGGAATCCTAAGGCACATCTAAACTAAGCTAAATCGGGTCAGAACTAAAAGTCAAAGCAAATGTCTACTTTTGCGACTTTCGGTTCCGAACCGAGCCTAAACTCAGAATTGTCGGGTTGAACATGCCTAGGCATGTTCAATTAATATTTACCAAGTTATTAAAGTGACAAAAATGATTTTATTGCCTTTACATCATTAGTTATGAATTTTATTTAAAAACCGACTCGCTTGACTTTTATTTTAATTACGTTGACCTGATAATTAACTAAGCAAACGTGGTAATTAGGAGGTGCCCCTTTGAGGGTTTAATACGTACCTAATTACGATCACGTAGCCATGTTCGTTGCGAACAATGGCTTGACCATTTAAAAGTCAAACCGTTTATCGCAAACGCTTGACTTTTCGGCTTTAAGAGCCAAATAATTGAACTAAGCACGAAAGGACACTTACAAAGGGTCCAAGAAAGGATGGAATTGATCTAGGATGTTCAGATATGCAGCACAAAAGCTCCAACTTAGAACAATTCAGATCAAGGTGTGAAATGAGAGCAAGAACAAGTGGGTTTATATAGAATTTAAAGAACCGTTAGGATCGTTTCTCGTAACCCGAGCTTCAATCTTGGCCCTCCACTTGGGCAAATGGTTTTGGAATACAATGGGATGTTAAAAACCATCAAATGGTAGCCCAAGGTATTGAAAATATTACATAAAAGCCCCTGAAATTCGACTAGATTGCTGAAAACAGGAATCTGCCCAGATCAGTCTCTGGCCCCCCGCGAGAGGCCTCTCGCTCCCCGCCAGAGACCAAAATGGCAGATTTGCTGAAATGGCCCCTGCAGTGTAAAAACTTGATTCCTGGCACGTTTAAGCCCCGCTAACCCCATTTCAAGGCTCTAAAATGAAGTTAAAGTATAGGGAACTTGAAATGTGCTAAAAAATATCTCGGATGTTGGTTCGTTTGGTCGTACGGTTGCGTTATTCGGTTAATTACGACGGAAGTCGTAACGGACGCAAAAACGATCCAAATTAAGCGACGAATGGAATTTTATCATGCCAATCACTAAAATAAAATATTTTAATGATTACAAAAAATTTTTGATGTCTGGATATATTCAGTACGTAAGATATGCGCGAAAATGCAAACTTATGCACTTTTTGACGCTTTTAGTCCCTGTTGATCAAATAAGTTTATTTTTGCGCACCAAACACCTCTAAGCCTATTTCTAAGCTATGTAAAGGATATTTAGGGCATGTTTAACTTATGATCATATTCCGGAAGGTTCGATACCATACGAATCGGTATACTTTTGCAGTTTGACGCAATTAGTCCTTTAATCGCACAAAGTAGCGCGAAATGTCATTTAATGATATCCAAGCCTTCCATGGCCCATAATGGGTATTCCAAAGCATGTGTTTAATTATTACTACGCTCCCGTTTGCTTAAATGGTCGCCGAAAGGTGCAGATTCAAAAGTTGACGCTTTTGGTCCCTCTAATGCGCAAACTTGCGCATATCATCGTTTAATAGCATCGAAGCCTTATCTAATCCATGTTAGGCATTCTTGGGAGTATTATAAAACATCACGATGCTTCGGGTTCGTTAAAAGGTCATTCAGAGGTATAATTAAACATATTGACGCTTTTAACCCCTTAAACTTGCAAAGTTGCGCGTAACTTCACTTATAGGCATAAAAGCCCTTAATGGCCAATATTAGGCTTTCCCGAGAGTGTAATCAATTATCATGATGCTCTTGGTTTGTTAGAAGGTCTCTCAGAGGTAAGAATTAACATGTTGACACTTTTAACCCTTCATTGCGTAATCTTTCAATTAATTACGCAAACGACTACTCATGACCAACAAGTGGCCCATTTGTGAATATGATTACCATGTGATGTTATTCAGAGGCTTATAATAAGCATGTTAACATTTCCAGTCCTTCTATAATCAAAGTTTTTGATTTTTCGCAAAATTAGCCCCTCAAATTCAACGTTGACTTTATTAGTGTTTATTACACGTGTCAATACATCATTGGACGTGATTTTTACGAGGTGTTACATCCTCACTCCCTTAAAAGAAATCTCGACCTCGAGATTTGCTCAAGTAATGGAAGGACTTTCTGATGTATCATGGACTTAACCTCCATAACATATTTGGGACCTCTCCAAGCACCCAAGGTGGCCTTTATATTAGGTACATGTATCATTTTGGAGCTTCTTACCCTGTCGATCCTTAATCGATACGGGTTTCTCAACAACTCATAAATTTTTATTAATCTGCATATCATTATGTGATAATGCGTCTCGACTTACAGGCGAAACATATCCTTAAATCACTATTGTGGGACACATTGATTTCCATCAAGTTCCTCTAGTAAGTTTTAGCTTATAGGTTACAAATCTTGATATATTCGATTTCCTCGAATGATTTCATATATCAGAGCTTAACTAACCCGATAGATTTTTCTTAGATTTTTCTGCTGATTACTGGCAACTTTCAGATGATTTCGAATTCGTATGATCTTATTCGTTGTTTCCAAGGTAATTTTAAGAACCTGATAATTGGACTTTCCAAAATCCCATCCATCAAACGGACGTTTGGCATTTCATCTATACAAGGCCTCCAAAGGAGCAACCTTGATACTTATATAATAACTATTATAGAAAAGCTTATTTAAGGTGAGATGGTTATTCCAACCACTGCCTAAAAAAATCTTAAGGAGTAGCTAATCCTTACAGCTAGTCGAACAAATCGACGATCCTGGGCAGCCGATGTCGATTCTTAATTGTTACCTAAGTATGGCTGCGGTAATCAATGCATAAGCATAATGAACCGTCTTTCTTAATCAATAATATCAGAGTTCTCAGAATTACGAATTTGGCTTGATGAACCTTTATCTTAAAACTCACCTAATTAAAGTTTCGATTCTCCCAATAATGATGGTACTAATCGTTATGGAGATTTCACAATATTGCAGCCCTAAGCGGAATGTTAATCTTAACTCTACTTGTCTTAGGAGGTAAACAGGGTATTCTTTGGAGAGGATAATCAAAACACAAGGAGACTACAGAGATTTCAAAAATCTCAAGCCCCCGGTTTTACTATCATTGCCTGTGTCAAATAATGGACACCTTTTTCTTTATGAGTCCACGAATTCCTTAATCAGAGACACTTACCTGGAAAATCCTACATTGGATATCTTATTTGAACACCACTAGCCGATTCTAGTACCATATGACCATCGGGATATCTCAGTGGTTCCATACATTAAACCTCCATACTGATCAGGCATGGAAGCAATCTATGGGACACACTAGGATACGCAAATCCTCATATGCTCCTTTATCGAGCATAGTCTAGCATTGGCAGTTGATAGAAATCAATGATATCATCGTACTCTATCTGGAGAAATAGTACTTTAGATTTTAATGAATGAAGATTATAGGACAAGAAATAGAAGTAAGGGTTTCTTATGATTCTTGTTGGTAAGTTTTACCTTACACTTAATGTCTGGAGTTCTTATGGGAGAATTCTAAGAGATTGCTAAGTTTATTGTCTTATGAAAGACTCAATAGCACCTGAATCCAAACGTAATTCTTAGCAATAAGTTCACAATAAGGGGTTTATCTGGTGTCATCCTTGATATGAAATGCCTCTAACATTCATCAGGAGGGTTTAGGCGCCTCCGTTCTTAATTCTTCTATATTTAGCTATAAAATTTTTGACAATTTTAGGGCAGTTTGCTCTGATGTGGCCCTTAATACCACAGCCGAAACAGACTGCATTCCTTATGTTTCTATATTTAGGGAACTACAGATGCCACACTTCTTTGACCTTTAGTCTGTTAGACACTGTCCCAGTTCCCTATTGTTGCAGGTCATGCATACAGGCTCTTTAGATATATGGGAGTTATCCTTCTCCCTTTTTCCTTTCTCTGGTAGCCCAAGATTTTACTGATTTACTTCCTAACCCATCTAATGTGAGTGGCAGAGATAGATCCATAATGGATTTATAAGAAGCAGACTTTGACGTCTTAACATGCCCTCTTATTTCTGATGCTAAACCACCAATATATATATATATATATATATATATATATATATATTGCATTATGCTTAGACTCTGGGTTTACTGAATAGGGTACTATCCCAGACAATAAGCTAAAGTCTATAACGTCCTGTTTACGGTCTAGATTCATCATGGTCAGAATCAGGAAATTCTTATTCCACCTTTTCCATTCCGAGTTGTAGACAACTTGGACCATCTCCAATTGTGTAGGAGTATTCTTTCTGAAATTTCATTAAATTCTTCCACCAATTAAGGGCACTGCCCTTGAATGACTGTGATACATATCTCACAATGTCTCTCTCAGCACAACCGCTGATGTCTATAATGGTTTCTATTTCATCCAACAATTTCATGCAATCAATGGCCCCTTTTTCGCCATTGAAGTCTCTTGTTTTGCAAGAGACAAAGTACCTTTAAGTACATCCTTTTAGAGGAACGGGGCTCCTCACTATATATCATCTTATTTGGTTCATTTTTTGCATTCGAAGTATGAACAAAGCTCTTTTTCATGATTAGAGGGAATATGATTTAGGGCAAGTAGCATTCTGTTCTTTGAATCTTTTCTCATATCCTTTCTCATAGCTGCATCAATCATATTAACCTTGAGGTTCACATTTGTTGCATCCTCAGTATCGCAACTGTTATTCATCTCATTCAAGTTTTCCATACTTGAGGCTTGGCACTAAATGCCAAAATTAATCAATTGCTTAATTGCATTTCTATAGCGAGTCATCACCCTGACGACCTAACATACATTAACCATGGTATTATTAAACCATATAAGCTAATAGGGTATGAACATTCCTAATGAATGTTATTTGAATGTACTTCAATTACATTCAGCCTAGGTCACAGAAGGACCATCAATGGCCTTTAGGGTTTGGACAAAGTCCATTACCCTTTTGACAGGGGATCAAAATGTCCCAACTGTCTTTGGTATATAGATGATTTTAGATAGCTCGAAGGCTTTCCATAATGGCTTTCTAAAATATGAAACATTAGTCCGCCAGGAAGGACATAAATAATCATATGGCACGAAGGCCTTGTCGCAGAGGACGTTATAAGATATGGCAACAAACGCCTGTCACGGAGGACATTAATTTATAAGCCGCAATCTTATTAGATTAGGGGTTTTAAGATTTGAACCTAGTTCTTCACCGTTGGACAGGGAGTCATAGACTACCATTGTCATCGTCTTGAAAGGCGATTTATTTTGGCACATAGGCAAATCCTAGGACATCATTAATGGATGTTTACATATATACATATATATATATATAATTATCATCATTGAGTATATCAGTCATGATCTTATCGATCTTATAGACTTTAAGGCTAGGGCATTGCCCATCACCTTCGACGATGTACCATAACGGTCACATTTGACAATGACTGTAATGGACAATATAGTATATAATCCGTAGGTGATATAGATCCTATCGGTGATTCAGGATAATGCCACGAAGGGTAATACAATAAACACACTTATATATAGGAAGTACTAGGGGCGTATCTACCATGTGTTAATTGTATTACTCTAGTTTCGTTATCTAAATCACTGTCAAGATACATATAATCATAACCATTGAGTCGGAAAGTACTTCTTGAAATTTCCCTATGAAGATCGGAAGACCCAAGACTGTACTTCAAATATCCTATAAAATAATATGATCATCGCATCAGATGATATTAGTCATGATCGCACTGATCATATAGACTGTTAGGGTTGGGTATAACCCACCGCTTTGAACTAGGGATTATAAAGACCACCACTAACTTTGTCTTATCTCCAATAGAATAAAGTATAGCCCGTAGGCTTTTCATCACTAGGGATGTTAATATTATGATCATCATACTGATGATACTGGTCAGGATCGCATTGATCATATAGACTATGGGATTTGAGCATAGCTCACCCCCTTGGGCAAATAATTATAAAAGATTACAATTGCCTTGTCACTATTGGACAATATAATATAACATGTAGGCAAAACATCATTAAGGATGTTAAATTTAATCATCGTATTGATGATTTTTTTTAGTCATGATCTCATCGATCATATAGACTATTAGGCTGGAGCATAGCTCACTACTTTGAACATGGGATCATAAGGATCACAATGTCAATGTCACTAATGGACAATATATTATAGCCCGTAGGCTCTACATCACAAATGGATGTTTATACTTTGATCATCATACTGATGATACTTGCCATGATCTTATTCGATCATATAGGCTTTAAGGCCTGGACATAGTCCAAATACCCTGACGGCTGGTGTGGTCTCTCAGGTCACACTGCCAGGAGTGTTAACATGTTCTCAGATGTTAACAAGATTACGTTGTCTTAATGGTTACACAATATTACCATGATCGCATTGATCCTATAGGTTTGGATGCTTGAACATAGTTCACCACCTCTAGATAGAAGGGGTATCTCCCTTAACTATCATAGTAGAAGGAATAATCATCCATAACTACCAAAATTTTTTGGCCAATTAATGTGGACTTGCCACTTGGCAGCGGTAAACCATTAAGAAGATCTTTTGAAATTATTTAGCAGATCGATAAAATTCGAATCAAGTGATACTAATGGTTGATAAAGGACGAAATGAATGCCTATATAAAATTTTCAAAACCTTCAATAAATCATTAGGAAATCTACCATAATGCCTTAAACAGGACTTTTAGTATCATACTTGTCCATAGAGGACTTTAAAAGGAAATTATAAGTATAGGGACTATAAAATTACTGTTTGCCCATGTAGGGACTATAATAAAGTATCAGGTCTACGAAGGGGTTACAAGGAGATATCATATTCGCTGAAGGACTTGTAATGAAATCTCATGCCCATGGAAGGATTATTTAAAAATAATATATTCCCGAAAGGATTTTAATAAAATAACATGTCCATAAAAGTACTATATTGAAATATAATGCCCTTGAAGGGACTATGATAAACATACGTATATACCAAGTCTTATCAGGAGACGTAGGTCCGCAAGGACTATAATGAAATACTACATCCAAAAAGGACTACAATAATCAAATACCCAAACAGGGATTTTAATGAAAAGAAGTATGATGAAGGAGGGTCTTCTAATATCTTCCTTTCTTTATTCTGGTTGTTTCTTCATCTTTATTTATCGTACGCAGTAGCAACTCTGAAGATTTTAGTGAATAAAGTAATATTTCAAATCCGGATCCATTGCAGAAGTAGAATCCAAGGATTCAATGATTGAAGAAAAAGACAAGGATCACGGATTAGGTTTTGACTGGTATATTCTAAGTCTTAAATTCCGAAACTCGGAGATAAGAAATAGGGATTAATAACATCCACATGTATCATCTTCAATGTGGGAGCCTCAGGGACCTCCTGGTATGGACTCCGTAGTCTGGATAAGGGTTTAAACAAATTTGGTTTTGGAAATAGGTCCATAAAGGTCTTTCTTCCAACTGGTTGCACGCTTATCCTAGCCGCGGTACGAAGCTTGGCATTTCTAGGCTTCGGATGTGGAGAATTTACATCACGGCTTCTTTACCTAGCGATATATTCAAAATATATAAAATCGAAAATAATATTTTAGTGAATAGGGATGAGAGTATTCCTATGTTAAGTCTAGACTCAGAAGGTCTGAGGAATGTGCTACTGTGTCATTTGAGATTAAACACTAAAGGCTAGTGTTTAATTCACTCAAACGTTGGCTCTGATACCAACCTGTTACACCCCGATATTTCCACGTATTACCGGTGGGCCCGGTGGGGAGTATCGTGACGTAGTTGATATCATCATAGTCAAATAATCACAGTTCAATGCACAGCAGAAGTCTAAAGTAAAATATATAACAAACCAAGTGAAAGTAACATAAGTATTAAAAACGGAATGTAAGAGGATCCACAGGAGGATCTTAAAACAGAAACATAAACACTGTTCAACAGACTTTAGACATTTAGAACTTGCAAGATTCCCTATTAACGCCCTGAGCTCTGAGCCAATTTACGTACAGTACCTGTCACTTAACCTTTTTGGAAAATACGTCAGTTTACACTGGTAAATACAATTAACTGACTCTTTTGAAAATCTTTATGAAAATTGATTTAAATGCACAAGGCATGAAAATTCTTTTATTACTTGGGATAATTATTTATATATAAACTTGTAAAAGAATTATATGTTTGTTATACGTTCAGTAGCCCGGGCTGAATACCGGGTTAAAGATTAATAGACACACCACATAATATAATCCCGCGGCGAGTTATTCTCGAACAGGCGGTTATATCTTTTTATATACGCACCGGCAGGTGTATGCCTACACCCCGTGCTTAAGTCGTGGCCATTTCAATGAATGAGCCGAGGATATCCAGGACACGGTCATTAACCCCCCCCCCCCCCCAAAGGCTTTAAGCAAACAAAACAGATTAAACGGGTCATCTCAATAAATTAACCTTCATATGATTAACAATTCAATGCCCGACCAAGCGGTATTTTATATACCGTACCCCAAGCCCGTATAAGGGAAAATAAGTTAAAAGTATTTACCTGAGCTTAAAATGCAATTTATAGTCAGCCGTATATTCTAATCAGCAAGCACAAATACCTTTACTGGGGCTCTCAATCTGGAATGAAGGTTTTGTTAACCTATTAGATTCCTAACGGGTCTTATTTAAGTTGAAACTTAGACCGGTTAGTTTTAAGGAAAGGTTTACGGTTCAAAACGCAAGATTAAGCGCAGACCGGATTAGAATGTGATTTAGACCCGACAAGTACGGAGACTTGTATAATATGGGTAAACTAAACACATCCTGGATTTTGAAGTGAAAATGACAAGGTTTGACCCGTTTCGGTTAATTTATGCAAACTAGTTACATAAACCCTACCGAACGCGAAAATGCATAATGGGTAACCAAATGAGTCATGAACATGTTCCACAAGTTAATATGCCTTAAATATGTTGTGATATCAGTAGGATATCTTCCATTATGCCCAAAACGAATTTAAAATCACATTAAGCCACGAAAGGGCATTTTGGTCATTTTAAAGATTATAAAAGAGGTTAAATAATAATATGAGGTTCTGGTCTAAAATGATCAATAAAAATATTTGTTTTATCAAGTTATATCAGTAAGAGATCTCACATATGTGAAATTTATCATTTATGGCCAAACTATGCACCGTAGGGGCATTTTAGTCATTTCACATATGCTTTAAGTGTTAATTTTGGAAATCTGAGTTCAGAAGTTTTATTTACAGTTAAAGTATAAAAACTTATTCATAACATCAGTAGGTGTCAAGCTTTAGGTGCGTAATATGGTTTTAAACCATACTATGCGCCTAAATCGCATAAAAGTCGGTATTTGACGATATTCGGTTTAAATAGGGAAATCTGAGATTTTGACCAGCGTTTACCATTTAAAATAACTTATTTGTCATATAAAATTAGTAGAAAAAGGTTTGACATGTAAAGGATGTATAAAACTTATTTTATTAGCAAAAAGGGCGTTATCGTCAATTACCGAGCCTATGCGAGAACTCTATCTTATGATTATCTTAAAATTTAATAAAAATCTCCAAAAATCCCAAAATATTATATTACATCATTAGGTAAAAGGTTTGATGTCAAAATTTGGGTTTAAATAGGCTTTATGCCAAAAATGTCGTTTAATTAATAAAAAGCTTTCAATTTACGCTATTGCGCATAACTCCCATTTTAGACCACGAACTGATGTGAAATTTTCTGGACATGTTTATAAATCAGTAATAAAGGTTTTTGTCCTCTCACATTTTCAAAAATCTTGTTTTAATATCAAAAGGACATCATGATCAACATTTAGGCATTTAACGGAAACATGCAACGAACTAGGATTTCTAAGGAACCAAGTTGTATAACCTCAGAGGGTTATACTAACCTATAATATGGTCCTAAAGGAATCCTAAGGCATATCTAAACTAAGCTAAATCGGGTCAGAACTGAAAGTCAAAGCAAAAGTCTACTTTTACGACTTTCGGTTCCGAACCGAGCCTAAACTCAGAATTGTCGGGTTGAACATGCCTAGACATGTCCAATTAATATTTACCAAGTTATTAAAGTGACAAAACTGATTTTATTGCCTTTACATTATTAGTTATGAATTTTATTTAAAAACCGACTCGCTTGACTTTTATTTTAATTACTTTGACCCGACAATTAACTAAGCAAACGTGGTAACTAGGAGGTGCCCCTTTGAAGGTTTAATACCTACCTAATTACGATCACGTAGCCATGTTCGTTGCGAACAATGGCTTGACCGTTTAAAAGTCAAAGCGTTTATCACAAACGCTTGACTTTTCGGCTTTAAGAGCCAAATAATTGAACTAAGCACGAAAGGATACTTACCAAAGGTCCAAGCAAGGATGAAATTGATCTAGGATGTTCAGGAATGAAGCACAAAAGCTCCAACTTAGAACAATTCAGATCAAGGTGTGAAATGAGAGCAAGAACAAGTGGCTTTATATAGAATTTCAAGAACCGTTAGGATCGTTTCTCGTAACCCGAGCTTCAATCTTGGCCCTCCACTTGGGCAAATGGTTTTGGAATACAATGGGATGTTAAAAACCATCAAATGGTAGCCCAAGGTATTGAAAATATTACATAAAAGCCCCTGAAATTCGACCAGATTGCTGAAAACAGGAATCTGCCCAGATCAGTCTCTGGCCCCCCGCGAGAGGCCTCTTGCTCCCCGCCAGAGACCAAATTGGCAGATTTGCTGAAATGGCCCCTGTAGTGTAAAAACTTGATTTCTGGCACGTTTAAGCCCCGTTAACCCTATTTCAAGGCTCTAAAATGAAGTTAAAGTATATTGAACTTGAAATGTGCTCAAAAATATCTCGGATGTCGGTTCGTTTGGTCGTACGGCTGCGTTATTCGGTTAATTACGACGGAAGTCGTAACGGACGCAAAAACGATCCAAATTAAGCGAAGAATGGAATTTTATCATGCCAATCACTAAAATAAAATATTTTAATGATTACATAAATTTTTGGATGTCCGGATATATTCAGAACGTAAGATATGCGCGAAAATGCAAACTTATGCACTTTTTGACGCTTTTAGTCCATGTTGATCAAATAAGTTTATTTTTGCGCACCAAACACCTCTAAGCCTATTTCTAAGCTATGTAAAAGATATTTAGGGCATGTTTAACTTATGATCATATTCCGGGAGGTTCGATACCATACGAATCGGTATACTTTTGCAGTTTGACGCAATTAGGCCTTTAATCGCACAAAGTAGCGCGAAATGTCATTTAATGATATCCAAGCCTTCCATGGCCCATAATGGGTATTCCCAAGCATGTGTTTAATTATTTATACCCTCCCGTTTGCTTAAATGGTGGCCGAAAGGTGCAGATTCAAAAGTTGACGCTTTTGGTCCCTCTAATGCGTAAACTTGCGCATATCATCGTTTAATAGCATCGAAGCCTTATCTAATCCATGTTAGGCATTATTGGGAGTATTATAAAACATCACGATGCTTCGGGTTCGTTAAAAGGTCATTCAGAGGTATAATTAAACATATTGACGCTTTTAACCCCTTAAACTTGCAAAGTTGCGTGTAACTTCACTTATAGGCATAAAAACCCTTAATGGCCAATATTAGGCATTCCCAAGAGTGTAATCAATTATCATGACGCTCTCAGTTTGTTAAAAGGTCTCTCAGAGGTAAGAATTAACATGTTGACACTTTTAACCCTTCATTGCGTAATCTTTCAATTAATTACGCAAACGACTACTCATGACCAACAAGTGGCCCATTTGTGAATATGATTACCATGTGATGTTATTCAGAGGCTTATAATAAGCATGTTAACATTTCCAGTCCTTCTATAATCAAAGTTTTTGATTTTTCGCAAAATTAGCCCCTCAAATTCAACGTTTGACTTTATTAGGGTTTATTACACGTGTCAATACATCATTGGACGTGGTTTTTACGAGGTGTTACCATTGATGGCGGCTCCGAGATTACCGACCATGGGCCGTAGGTATTCCATTTGGGTACGCTGATCTGCCATTGGGAGTTGGTCCCCCGAAGCCTTCTCTTGATTTTTGGCTTTTAGTCTTTTTCTTAGAAAGTGTTCGGGTTCGTCTAGAGGTTCTTTTATGTCTTTATTGGAACTAGAGCTCATGCATAGCGTAGAGAGTTCAGGCCCTGCGATTGAGTTCCAAGTCCTGTGATAAAAACAACAAAAGAATGTCGGTCAGATCTCTCACCACGGCCCCGTGGTCAATGACCACGACCTGTGGTCGTGGTTACAGTTGTTGTATTATGGATCCAAGTTACTGGGGAGCTCAGCACGGCCCCGTGGTCACTCGTCTGTAACTCAGAAAGTAAGATTAATGGGCATGGCCCCGTGTCCGACCGGGCACGACCCGTGTTGAGTTCTTCAGAAACTGAGAAAACTACCAAAAATCCTAAAAAAATAGAAAAATAAATAAAAATAATTAGGTCGTTGATTTTAAACTTTCTTAAAATTCTTGTGTCCCCGGCAACGGCACCAAAAACTTGGTGTGTGCGAAGCGTTATATGTTTTATTAATATTTTAAGCCCATTTTACGCATTAGTCAAGTTTTAAATTTATAAAACACGATAGTCTACTAACACTAAACACACACTTGGGCAAGTGCACCCATCGTGAGCGTAGTATAGTGTTGGTAAGATATCGAGGTCGTCCAAGGACAAAAGAGCTTTTAGTACCGGTTTATCCTCAACGTCTAATCGATCTAATTTTTTTTTTTGAAACAAAAAAATAAAACTAAAGATGAAAAGATAAATGAAAATAAAAACAGATAGACAAGATTGAATCACTTGGATCCATCTAATCTTTAATGTATTCTTTGATTATTTTCGCACTTTCAGAATTTTTAAAAGATTCTCTTAGTTATAGTAGTAGGCCCCTCTTTTGAAAGTGACGTTACCCTCAACCCAGTTGTTTGAGTCAGCAGGGATGCAATCACAAAGGGTCGAAATACTGAAAGACAATTAAGTAAGTTATTAATGTGAAAAGTGGTAGGCCCCACTTTTGAATGTGACGTTACCCTCCGCTAAGTGGTTTGAGTCAGCAAGGATACAATCCCAACAAGCCGGTTTAAAGTATTAATAGTAGTTTACATATAAGGGACTCAAGCTATTTGTACCCCCACCATCCAATAATGTTGGGTATTGAAGGAGGTCCTAGTAAGCTTGAGCTAGGTCCTCGGATGGTCTATACACTGAACGAGACAAGAACTTTGCCAAACCATACCCCTAACCCCCTTCCAGGTAGTTAACGCGCTTTATATAGATCGTAAAGACACGAATGATGACATCTTTTACTTTATATAGACAGTATAGTACCCTCAAGACACCATGGAGAAATGATAAGGAAAATTCACCTTCAACATAAGAAACTAGTTATTAAAGTCATTAATACAAACCCAAATAAAAAGTGCCGACAGATTAAAAATCAAAAGTAATACATTAAAAACTTGTCTTCGCCAAGTGTTGTAAGAGGCTTAGCCAAACATGGCCTTTGATTGGCAAGAACACTTACAATTAATCTTGGATCCCGAGACTACTAAACACTCTCAAGATGGATTATGGATGATGGTGGTGGGTGTTGGTGTTGTAGTGGTGGTGGAGTGGTGGTGATGTGTGTAAAATGCAACATATAAATTACATCAAATAAGGCATAAAACTAACCCTTTTTTAGTACTAATGTTGGAAAAAGTGTGTTTTTGTCTTCCTTTTGAATTTACAGGATCAAATGAGCTTAAACGAACAAAAGGAACAAATATACAGCCAAAACCGACATAAATACAAAGAAAAGAAAGAAACATGGTATGCCCGACCCCTCGACAGCCTCTCCCAAAGCAAAAAGACAAGAAGAAAGCTGAGCATGGGGCTGTGCCCAGCTCAACACGGGGCGTGCCCAGTGGACACGTGGGCGTGCTCAGGTGTCTGCAAAAAAGGCAAAGTTGTCTAACCTTCTATTTCCCGACACGGGGGCGTGCCCAGCCAACACGGCCGTGGTCAATGCTAAGATTCGCAGAATCTAAGCAAATCTTGATAGTACATATACGCTTCTGCACACGGGGCTGTGCCCAGCGGACACGGGGGCGTGTGGAGCTAATGTAGACAAATTGCAATTAATGATGAAAGAGAAAGTGGATGGACATGGGGCCATGTCCAGCGGACACGTGGCCGTGTACGGGCTTCTGTGCAGGCTATAAATAGAGGTTCTTGGTTTACTTCAAAGGCATCCCTTGACAAACCACCTCTCTCCCACTTCACCCACACTCCACCACCATCACAACACCCACATCTACCACCATCATCCATCATCCATCATAGAGTGTGTGTAGTAGTCTCGTGATCCAAGATTGATACTAAGGGTTCTTGACAATCAAAGGCTATGTTTGCCTAAGTCTCTTACATCACTTGGTGAAGACAAGCATTTAGTGTAATACTTTTGTTTTTTAATCTTTCCGAACTTTTTATTTAGTTTTGTATTAATGACTTTAATAACTAGTTTCTTATGTTGAAGGTGAAACTTCCTTATCATTTGTCCGTTGTGTCTTGGTGTTATTTTACTGTCTATATAAAATAAAAGATTTACACCACTCATATCTCTACGGTATATATAGAGATATGTTGGCTACCTGGTCGGGGGGTTAAGGGAATGGTTTGGTAAGGTTCTTTCCTTGTTTAGTATATAGATCTTGCAAGGACCTGGGTCAAGTTTACTAGGACCTCCTTCAATACCCACTAGTATTGGATGGCGGGGGTGTGAATGGCTTGATCCCCTCATATGTAAACTACTATTAATACATTAACCCGGCTACTTGGGATTGTATCCCTGCTGACTCAAACCACTTAGCCGAGGGTAACGTCACCTTTAAAAGAGGGCCCTACCACATTACACAATAATAACTTAATTAATTATCTTTCAATAATCCAACCCTTTAAGATTGTATCCTTGCTGACTCAAACTATTGGGTTGAGGGTAACGTCACCTTCAAAAGAGGGGCCTACTACTATAATTAAGATAATCTCTTAAAAAGTGCAAAAGTGCGGATTTAAACAAAGGTTACACTAAAGACGAGTCGGATCCAAGTGATTCATCTTGTATATCTGTTTTTATTCTATTTTTATTTTCAGCATTTTTAGTTTTTATTTTTCATGTTAAAACCATTTTCTAAACTTTTGATTTAATTAGACATTGAGGATAAACTGGTTCTAAAAGCTCTTGTTTCCTTGGACGACCTCGGTATCTTACCAACGCTATACTACGCTCACGATGGGTGCACTAGCCCATATGTGTGTTTAGTGTTAGTAGAATATCGTGTTTTATAAACTTAAAACTTGACTAAAGTGTTAAAAAGGGCTAAAAATATATACATAAAAACATATCACGCTACACACGCATCAAGTTTTCGGCGCCGCTGCCGGGGACACAAGGATTTTAAGAAAGCTTAAAATCGACGGCCTAATCAGCTTTTCAAAACCTTTTTAAAATCGCACGCATTTTTCTGCATTTTAGTTAGTTTTTGCATTTACAGTAGACTGAACACGGGTCGTGTTCACTGAACACAGGGCCGTGCTGCACATTTTTTTAAAAACTCTCAGATACAAAGTCTGAACACGGGGTCGTGCTCACTAAACACGCCCCCGTGCTGCACAAAACCAGTTACTTTTATTAAAACGCCTATATACAGAACCTGTACATTGGCCGTGATCACTGAACACGGGGCCGTGTCCAGCCTCTGTTTCTGTTTCCGTTTTCATTTTTGTTTTCTGGTCCTGAGACTCTGTTGTGATCTACTGAGTGATTCTTATGGATCAATACTCTGGAGATTACAACTACCACTATGAGAAGGATGATTACAGGGAAGACTATTGCACCATTTATGGTAACCCTCACTCGGTACAATATTGTGACCTCTTTAAACCATCCACTTCATACAACTACTATGAGGAGCCCAGGTACGAGCCGTCAACTTCATACACCCCCTATGAAGACCCAAGGTATGAACCTTCTCCCTCATACTCATATTTTTATGAACCAAGGTATGAGCCTTCATACTCATACTTTGAGGAACCAAGATATGAGTCTTCACCTTCATATGCTTACTGTGAGGAACCATGGCGTGAACAACCCACCTCATATGAGTATTATGAAAAACAAAGTTACGACCCTTATTCATCATATACTTACAATGAGGAACAATGGTATGAACCATCTACCTCATATGAGTATTATGAGGAACCAAGGATCGAACTTCCGAATTCAAGCTTTGAGGATACTTATTTAACTTAATTTGACGAACCACCAACTATTTCACCTGTAGCCAAAAAGATAATCGAACACCTTAAAACTATCGAGCGCTATATAAAAGAAGCCCGCGCAAGGGAAGAGGAATCTCGCGCAAGGGAAGAATTAAATAAAGAAGAAATAGTTAAAGAGGTAAAAATGGAAGAACAAGTAAGTGAAAAGCCGACACATGAGTTAAAAAACGAAAAAGGTGAGTCCGACAACGTTAAAATTCAAGAAGAGTCTAATCTTAAAGAAATTAATCTCTTGTCACCTTCTTTCTAAAATCATTGTTTAGTACCCACTCATGCAAAGTTTTTAAAAGAGTTAAACACTAACACTAAAATTGACGAAACGGTAAGCATTAAGTTAACAAATAATCAAACTACGCTAATAAAAGAAGATCCATTTGAAATTAACATTACACCGGTTCCATGTTTTTTTCAAAATTCCTTTATTAGTAATATGACATTTGATAAAGATCTTTGTGTTAATATAATGCCAAACTATGTTTTCGAAAAATTAAGTATTAGTGATTTCTCTCCACTTCAAATACCCATTTTTCTATCTAATCGGAAAACAATAAAATCAATGGGGATAGTTGAAGATGTGTTAGTCCAAGCAAATCAAATGGTAATCCCAACCGACTTCGTCATCTTTGATGACGCTCCACTAGTGTTGTGACGACCTTTTGTAAAAACCCACGAAGCTTTGATTAATCGGAAGAAAAACAACTTACCCATTCAATTAGGAGCCTTCAAAAGATGTGTCGATCTTGAACGATCAATGAAATATCCAATCGGCAATAACGACCCTCTAATTGAAGATGAGTCAGAACCACCCAATAAGGTGGGTCTAGCCAAGTACCCTTATAAACGTGGCGCACCACGGAGGCATTCCGCCGAACTATCCTTAGTTTTAGTTTAGATTAACTTTTATATTTTCTAGTTTAGTTTTACTTTTCAGGAAGAAAACACACTCGAAATGGTGGAGGTTACTAAGGGAAACTTGAATCCATACCCCATGCACAAAAACAGAGCCTCCCGACAATTTTTCTTCATTACAGCAAGTTCAGCACGGGGCCGTGCTCACCCCAACATGCCCCCGTGCACGAGGTTCTGAGAAAATGACAAGTTCAGGTAACTGGACACAGGGCCATACTCAGCCCACCACACCACGTGTTCAGCTACCCAGTAACATAAAATCTTGTTTTTAACCCACTTTTACACTTTTTAATCAACCGAAAAAACTTATTTTTGGGACACATTGGGGACAATGTATAATTTAAGTGTGGGGGGGTGCTAAAACCTTGAATTTTGAAAGTCCTAATAACAAGCCTTACACAAAACTCTATTGGAACCGCTAATCCCCCAAATTTTTTTAAAAAAAATTTCATCTTTTTTACTTGTCTTGGTTTAATTTGGGAATAACAAGTTCTAAAAAGGTTATATTTTTACAAATTTACAATCGATAGTGTCGTGATAAAAAGGAACCAACATAAGAAAATTATGAAACGGCAGGACAAATCTAGTTAAAATTTGATTATATATACTTGATCACATTAAAAACTCATTCCCACAAAAGGTGAGTTTTGAGCCTTTATTGAGCATACAAATATACATCTTTAAACTAAATGATCATTTTTCGTTTCTTGTGTGAATAGCCGCTTGGTTCTTACGACTCTAGAACTTTCCATGAAGATAAATTCCCGGTCCTTACCAACTTAAACCCAAGTAAGTAAATGATCGAGGCATTATGACTAACCCATTTTCCTTTCAACACCATTATTTTTCATTTTCTTTATCACCTACCCAAAATCCCCCTAGTTAACCCCTTTGAGCCTAAACCTTTTCGTTTCAAAACCCACAAAACAAACACCCTTTACCCACCAAAACCTTTTTCTTTTCAAACCCCTTTTGTTTTAGTAAAAAGCTTGGTTATCTTGTGCTAAAAAAAAGAGAGAGAATTTTGCAATAACCAAAAAAGTTCCTCAAAAATCTTGTTTGACTATGCTTAGTTTGAATAAATGTCAAAAAAAAAACGGGGTTTCACGACAACCGACGCTTTTTAGGCTTTTAGCCCTTTTTACTAACCACTAACCAAAAACCACATACCTTTAACCCAAGTCTAACCCTTCCCCAAGTCCTCTTGATATTTACAAAGGTTTATAGTTAAAAAGGAGGAGGATTGATTGCTTGGCAAGCATATGGTAGAAGTAAGTTCCATGCCGGTCTCGAGTGTTTCACAAAAATACATTTTCGGCCGAGTGTTGAGTGATCTCCCGTGAGTTATGTGAACTTGTATATAAATGGAATTTTAAAAAGGCATGTTATGGCCAAATAAGCAATTTCTCTTATAAAACGTTCCAAATAAATCATAACGAATAGGATTTTAAATAATATAAAAATAAAATCCAATAATGATCTTGGATTCCCGACACTCAAGACAAGCCCAAAACTTCTCTTCTACCCATTCCATTTGGGTGTGTAAACCACATAATAAAGAGTTTTGCTTAAGGACAAGCAAAGATTCAAGTGTGGGGGTATTTGATGTGTGTAAAATGCAACATATAAATTACATCAAATAAGGCATAAAACTAACCCCTTTTTAGTACTAATGTTGGAAAACGTGTGTTTTTTGTCTTCCTTTTGAATTTACAGGATCAAATGAGCTTAAACGAACAAAAGGAACAAATATACGGAAAAAACCAACATAAATACAAAGAAAAAGAAGAAACGTGGCATGCCTGACCCCTCGACAGCATCTCCAAAGCAAAAAAACAAGAAGAAAGCTGAGCATGGGGTTGTGCCAGCTCAACACGGGGCGTGCCCAGCCGACACAGGGGCGTGCTCAGGTGTCTGCAGAAAAGACAAAGTTGTAGAAGCTTCTATTTCCAAACACGGGGGCGTGCCCAGCCAACACGGCCGTGGTCAACGCTAAGATTCGCAGAATCTAAGCAAATATTGATAGTACAGATACGCTTTTACACATGGGGTCATGCCCAGCGGACACGGGGGCGTGTAGAGCTAATGCAGACAAATTGCAATTAATGAAGAAAGAGAAAATGGATGGACACGGGGCCGTGTCCGGGCTTCTGTTCAGGCTATAAATAGAGGTGCTTGGTTCACTTCAAATGCATCCCTTGACAAACCACCTCTCTCCCACTTCACCCACACTCCACCACCATCACAACACCCACACCCACATCCACCACCATCATCCATCATCCATCATAGAGTGTGTGTAGTAGTCTCGGGATCCAAGATTGATAGTAAGGGTTCTTGACAATCAAAGGCCATGTTTGCCTATGTCTCTTACATCACTTGGTGAAGACAAGCATTTAGTGTAATACTTTTGTTTTTTAATCTTTTCGCACTTTTTATTTGGTTTTGTATTAATGACTTTAATAACTAGTTTCTTATGTTGAAGGTGAAACTTCCTTATCATTTGTCCGTGGTGTCTTGGCGTTATTTTATTGTCTATATAAAATAAAAGATTTACACCATTCATATCTCTACGGTCTATATAGAGATATGTTGGCTACCTGGTCGGGGGTTAAGGGAATGGTTTGGTAAGGTTCTTGCCTTGTTCAATGTATAGATCCTGCAAGCAACTGGGTTAAGCTTACTAGGACCTCCTTCAATACCCACTAGTATTGGATGGCGGGGGTGCGAATGGCTTGATCCCCTCATATGTAAACTACTATTAATACATTAACCTGGCTACTTGGGATTGTATCCCTGCTGACTCAAACCACTTAGCCGAGGGTAACGTCACCTTCAAAAGAGGGGCCTACCACATTACGCACTAATAACTTAATTAATTTTCTTTCAATAATCCAACCCTTTAGGATTGTATTCTTGCTGACTCAAACTACTGGGTTGAGGGTAACGTCACCTTCAAAAGAGGGTTCTACTACTATAACTATGATAATCTCTTAAAAAGTGCAAAAGTGCGGAAAACATCAAAGGTTACACTAAAGGCGGGTCGGATCCAAGTGATTCATCTTGTCTATCTGTTTTTATTCTATTTTTATTTTCAGCATTTTTAGTTTTTATTTTTCATGTTAAAACCTTTTTCAAAACTTTTGATTTGATTACCAACGCTATACTACACTCACGATGGGTGCACTTGCCCATATGTGTGTTTAGTATTAGTAGAATATCGTGTTTTATAAATTTAAAACTTGACTAAAGTGTTAAAAAGGGCTAAAAATATACATAAAAACATATCACGCTACACACGCATCAGGTGGAAAAGTGGGAGAGTAGTAGTTTGCCAAGGGATGCCTTTCAAGTGAACCAAGCACCCCTTTTATAGCCAGAACAGAGCCCTGGCCACGGCCCCGTGTCCAGTGGGCACGCCCCGTGGCCATCCTTTTCTCTTCCTTCATTAATTGAAAGTGTCAGCAGCGTGCCCCACACGACCTCGTGTCTCCTGGGCATGGCCCCGTGGTCAACTCTTTGCTGTACTATCAAGATTCTGCGTATCTTAGAGTTGACCACGCCCCATGTTGAGCTGGCACGCCCCCGTGGTGGGTTTAGAAGCTTCTACAGATTTGTCTTGTTGTGCAGGCTCCTGACCACGCCCCATGCCCAGCTGGGCACAGTCCCGTGGCCAGAGTCTGTTTCCTTGTTTTTGCTTTGGGAGATTCTGCCGAGGGGTCGGACATGTCATATTTATTCCTTCTTTTTGTATTTATGTTAGTTTTGGCTGCTTCTTTGCTCCTTTTGTTCTTTTAAGCTCGTTTGGTCCTGTAAATTCAAAAGGACGAAGAAACAAGCTTTTTCCAACATTAGTACTAAAAAGGGTTAGATTTATGCCTCATTTTGATGTGATTTATATTTTGCATTTTGCACATATCAGTGACTAACACGAATAATAATTATAAACGTACGGTTTATGGGAAATTTATACGTGCATGACAAATATGTAAATTATGTGTTTTAATTGCGAACTTTAAGATGATGTGTACCCTGTGTAATAAGGATATAGTTAGGGGTGTTTAGGGCTAATTGTGAAACTCTAATAAACTACTAGAAAACCTAAACCCCTCATAATTCATCTTATGGCAGTTTTCTAATCATCATTCTCTAATCATTTGGCTACACCAAGCTCTCACATAATCATCCAACCTTTGATCTTTCAATACCTTAAGAACAAACTCTAAATCAATCTAAGGTAATGTTTATGTTATTCATGGTTATTCTTGTTCCCTTGATTTCATGCAAACTCTAGAAATCTAAACAATAGTTATGTGTTTATATGATCATGCTTGAACGAATGTAGTAGTTTTTGTGCACGAATGTGAAATTGCTGCTATGGATGCTAGGAATGATATTGATATAATAGAACTGCAAATTCATTGTTTTGATTCATAGCAGTATTGATCATTGCTCATTAGGGTTTGATCGTATTGTAACTGTTATATTGAAAACTATGATTTTGGTTTTTGTTAACCTGTACGTTTGTAGTCCAGAGATAATCTTCAGACTTTGTGAAGTCACAAAGTCTGAGTTTACCATGTCCGAGTTTATTTATAAACAAGGGCATCCGGGTTTTGTTGATAGCTTCCGAATTATACACTGATATAATCATGTTCCGAGTTTAATAATGAACACATGATTCGAGATTGTTTATGTGCGCGTATAACACGAGTCCGGAGTTATGGTTTGGGTTTCTTATAACACTCCGATTTTACTTCCAAGTGGGTCGGGTTTATTGGGGTCTTGGGATCCGGGTTTATGGTGGAAAAAGGGGGGTCCGAGTTTTCCATCATATGTCCGTATATACATGTACAATAATAATAGTTCAGAGTTTGTACATCATGTACAATATTAATAGTTCATAGTTTGTACATCATGTACAATAGTAACAGTTCGGAGTTTGTACATCTTGTACAATAATAATAGTTCAGAGTTTGTACATACCCTACTTACGTCCGAATTTATTATCAAATAAACATGTCAAGGTTATCAAATGGTGTTGTAGGATCTGTGAATCGATTAAATGAGTCGATCAGAAGAGTTCTAGACCAAACCAAAGGCGGAATTCAATGATTTGGACATGTTTGCAGCTTGATTCACACTAAGAAGTAGATTAAATGTCGTTTGTATTGATTTCACAACGTTTCACAAGCTGGCGACACTTCGGCAGAGCTTCGCTACCGGAATCAGAATGTTACAAATGAAATCCCAAGACCACCTATATATAGGAAGGCCAGGTTGCACGAACCAGCATGGTCCAGGTCGCACGGACTGGCCAGTTCGCACGGACTGGCCAGTTCGCACGAACTGGTCACTTCGTGTGAACTTGCTGGTTCAGACCTGTTTCCCGTTTCTTTCGTACAACGTGTCTTGGTCTATCTATTCTATTACATGACTCGATACAAGACGAAGTCAACAGACATATGCACTAACAAACTCCCCCTTAGATGTTGACGAGTATTCAGTGTATTGAGTCTTCAGTCTTGATCGGTCTTCTCGCTCTTTCCAAAGTATCTTTCTCTGTAAGCATCCTCATCAATCTCTCTCTCTTACTCTCTCTGAATCTCAATCTGACTCTTCAAATTCTCTTGATCAGATCTCTTGATTCCTTAAACTCATCAGCTTCAGCAGCTTCTATCTCGAGCTTTGTTCCAGAATCTGAGTCTGGCTCTTTTAAACTTCAAACTCCCCTTTGCTAACAGACTCCCCTTAAGTTGTTCCGGGATCACAATCTGACATAGCTCTCGTTCTAAGATTGTGTCCTGGCTCAAACTCTGCTCAGGCTTAGACACGGGGATCTGCACAAATCTCTACCCAAAAGTAAATTTCACAATTTTTAAAATTTAACAATTTTAGAAACCACTTGTAGATATCATTCAACATCAACAATAGTTATATCAAGTTCAAATTAATGACCTTGATTAACTAACACTGATTTTACTATTAGTTTCTCAAATTATCTCAAGCTTTAACTTCATTTTTCATTTCAAACATACTCTCCCAACCCACTGTTGTTCATCATGTTTAGCACTCGGAATTTTGAAATCAGCTCTTCAACATCAGTTGTCGAAAATAAGATGAAATAAAATCTTTTTGATTTTTCAAAATTTTATGCTAAAACATATTGAAAATCTTTTTGGATTTTGGGAAATAAACTATATACATACATCTTTTTGTGAGTTTGTGTAAGAGGATCATATCAGTTTATGACAAATCACTAGCACCGTTGAGCTTTAAACACTTTAAGATCTAAACGATTCACTTAGATTGTCAGTATACCAATCCACTTAAATTTTCACACAAAGTTCAATTGATTCGAGATTCGAGATTAGTGTTTTAATGGACTTAACTTATTCGCGTGTCCCACCTCAGAATATACTCCCGTATCCAGACTTCTATATTCAGTCTTACAGGTGAATGTACACTAATGATATCTGTAAATGGGTAATGCGAGGCCATGAGAGCTCAGGCTAGAACTTCCGTTCAATCAGAGAGATGATGGCTCGACTTTAGGTGTGTTCCCTTTAGAGAATCTTTTCTTCAACAGCACATGATTAGCATTTTTCAATGTTTCATCATTTTTTATGCTGAGGGTAGGCTTTATGATTAAAGTAGTGCAGAGTATTATACGAGGACTAGGCTATTGCTCCTGCAAAATCAGAAGTCCTGGTATAATACCCCAGATATCATTACGCACAAAGACCTAGTTTGTCAGAAATAGAAAGCTCTTCAAACAAGATTTCAGGGGTTACCTATATATCCGAGAGATGTTCCCCACGAGAAAAGTAAGTATTTGATATTTAGGTTTATATCTCGAAAACAATCTACTAAGCGTGTAAAAACCTACTGGCATATCATCAGTGAGACCGTTTATCACATTTTAACTTTCCAATTCTTTAGCGTACTGTAATTGTCTACTGATGTACTATCATTTCCTCTTTTTCACAACAAAACTCATTTTTGATTTTTCGATGTTTTTGGTTTCTAGATTTTATCATGTTTTTGGATTTTCAAATTTTCAAAATTTCTAAATTTTTTACTCCCCCTAAAATAAAAAATATGTTTCAATTTTTGTTTTTCCGGGAAAATTTGAAAGTAAAAGCAATAAACTGTACAAATAAAATGACAAACTGATGTGAATTACTTCAATTCTCCATTCACTTGGCATAAACAATCAGAACTCCCCCTGACAACAAACTATTTTCCCATTATGATTTCAAAACACTTAAGTTTGTTTTAATCAAAATGGTTTTTCCAGAAAATTAGTTTTGTTGATTTCACACAACATGGGATTTAATTCATCATTTTGTTCTTTCCACAGCTTATGGATGAATCCCCTTTTTTTTCCTTTAACCACTTGTACAAACTATCACTTGTAGATTTTTCACAAAAACATTTTTCAAGAAAGATGCCGATTCATGCTCCACGATTACCAACTTGGGAGCTCCAGCAAGTCAGGGTTTTATTTTTTTAAAGAATCTCATTCATGCCTGATCAATCATGGGTGAACCATCCTCATTTGGTTTAACAACTTTTGATTCATAAAATTCTTTCACTCCTTTCACCTTCCCATCAGCCATCTTACCAAAAATATGTAGCACTTTTCCATTAAATGTTTTTTCAGCATCAAATTCTTTCTTATCAGAGAAGAATTGATCTGAAATCTCAATCTTACCAATTTTTGATTTCAAGTTTCCGTTTGACAATGGTGGAAAATTTTCATCATCCATTGTTGGAACAAAATTCTCATCATTTAGCACAATGTGTGGCTCCTCTGACTTTGACGAATCAGATTCATTGCCAGAAACAACCTCTGATTTCTTAACAACCCATTTTTGTTTGTTTAAATTGGCTCTTCTTTTGTAAAAATGTTTCAAACTTTCACCAACTTCGAAAGTCGAATTTTTGAACTCCTTAAATTTTTCTATTGGTTGTTCCTTTTTATCAACACATTTATCTTTCAATTTAGAGTTAGAAGAAACTCCCTGTTTTGTGTTGGTGGGCTTTGGGCTATTTCAAGCAATATGTCCAACCTCTTAACATTTGAAACAAGTTCTTCTTTCAACTCTCGGTTCAGATTCCTTCAACATATGCTTTTGCTTTTCGACGAGAAACTCCTTGTTTGACTGTTTCCAGAAAGGTTTCTCCTTCTCCTCTTCAGAACTTGCTCCTGAAACAAATTTAGTTTTTGGTTTAACTTCTTTATAATTTTTATGATTTTCTGGTGGAACAAAACCTAATCCTTTCTTTTTGAAATTACTGTTATGGTTTGGTTTCTTTCGATAACCCGAACCAGAACAATAACCCTTTTTCTTGTTCAATCTTTGTTGAACTCGTGAAGTGTACTTTTTAGGTTTTTCAGTAAGATTTACATCTTTTATTTCAGAAATATTAATTTCTGTTAATTTGAAAACCTTGTTAATCATTTCAGTTTTAACACCTCTTATTGGAAATTCTTCATCAGAATATAATTTGTCGGAATCATTCAGAGTATATGCTACTTTGAATGTTTCGTCATTCAAATTATTTTTTAACATCAGAAATTCTTTATTGTAAACCCTTTTGACTAGTGAACTCGAACTTTTGTCTGATGAGCTCGAATTTTCAGATTTAGACTCTGACTTTGACTCTTCATCTTTATCCAACACCTGATCTACCGCTTTCTTAATTAACTTGGACTCATGATCAGTGTCAGACGCTGTGAAGGTGACATCAATATCATCTGGTAATCCATTGATAGACTCAGATTTCAGATTCAGATTGAGTGCTTCAGCCACCTTTTCAAAGTGTCGGGGGGTATAGCCATCCCACATTGGATTTGGTACTCTGTTATAATTCAAACCATTTTTCTTACCATAATTTTCTTCATCATCTGCAAACTTATGAGCTGCAACGGTAGGATAAATGCGATCAATAACATAATCTGAACTTTGATAACTTCGAAGTAAAGTATTCACTCTTTCGGTTTCGATCGTCATTGCTGCCAATTCTTGTTTCAGCCCAGCAATAATCTCGATATATTCGTTGATTGCAGTTTGCTTTTGAAGAACTGTTGCTTTCAGAAGATTCTTCATCTGAATATCTTCATCACTAGCTCATGTGTACAAGTTCACTTTGCTGCTTAGGAGATCATAAAACTCCTTTATGCTCCTCACATTGTGCAGCAAATTTTCTTTGAGCTTCTCTAATTCAACATATTTTGTATCTTTTTCAGTACAATCTTTGCAAGATTCTAAACACTTAGCACAAGGTTTTACAACCTCTACAATCTTTTCGACTTCAACAATTTTTTCAACTTCAACTAATTTTTCAACTTCAACTATTTTCTCCACCACTTTTTCAATCACAATCGGTTCTTTCTCAACTTCTATCTTCACTTCACTTTCTTTAACCTCGACCTTCTCTGTCGGTTTTTCTTCATCTTTTGCCTTATCAGCTTCAGTCTTTTCTTCAGCAATCCTTCTTGCTTCCATTTCTCTCTTCAGTCTAGCATCCTTTTTCTCTTTCAATATCTCGATTTTATCTGCAAAAAACAAATTAAAACTATAAGGATCCAATTGTTTTCTAGCTTTATTAATATACTCTTCCTCATCATCAATGTCTTCAAAGTATCGAGCAACAAATGCTTTAGAAACTGAAGGTCTAGAAGGATCATAGTCATCCCAATTGAAATCTTTCAGAATCCTTTCATCTTCTTGATCTAGCAGACCAAAACAAGATTTTCCCTTTGATTCTTCAATCGAAATAGTACGTGAGTGTGAAGATTGTTGTTGATATGGTTGTTGAGCAACCTGATGATAAATTGCTTTTCTATGATAATCGTTGTTTCCGAAAGGATCTTGTCTTCCAGTTGCTTCTCTGTTTGTACACTCTCGTTTAAAATGTCCTTTTTCTTGGCAACGAAAACAAGTAACCTTTGATTTGTCAAAACCTAGCTGAGATGTAGCAGCTTCACGAAGATCATCTCTTCCGGTGATTTGTTTGAACATTTCTACTCTTCTCAAAACGCTAGCTAAACAACACTTGATGTCCATCAACTCAAGTTCCTCAGAATCAATCTGATCATAATCCTCTTTAGTGAGCATCGGATTGCCAATTCGTCCAGCAACCAAGCTTTCATACGACTCTAACACAGTAACAAGTGATGCCATGTGTTGCTTCGCAATGTCTGGAGAGAAATTTTGACCATTTTGAATATTTAATGTAACATTGCATTGCAAAACTTGACCATTAAGGTTTGTTGAACTTTGTTGTTGAGAACTTGGTGTTGAGAAATTTGGTTCAAAACTTGAATAAGACGAAGAATATCCACTGCTTTGATTTGTATTGTTTGCATTGGTTCCGGAAGTACCATCAGCACTGAACGCAGTCTGAATCTTTGGACTCGGAGTGGTCTCAACTTTGCTTCCTCTATAGTATAGGCTAACATCTTGTTGAGCACCAGACTTCTCATCGTAGCAGTTTTTCGAATTGCTAACTCATGTTCTTCCAATTTCTGTATAAACATACACAAATTCATATCTTCAAATTGTTGATTATGCTTTAAAATCAACAGATATGTTCCCCATTCATTCCGTGGTAACGCATCGGCTAGCTTATCAACCCATTCATCATCTTCTTTCTTTATGTCCAATCTTTTCATTTCCATGACAAGATGACAATATCTCTCAATAATCATTCTTGTTGTTTCACCTTCCATAGCTGTAAACATATCAAAAGATTTTTTTAGTAATGCTCGTTTATTTTTTATCATATCAGCACTACCCTTAAACTTTTTAATCAACGCTTTCCAAATTGATCTAGCAGTTCCCTCATGTTGAAGCAAAACAAACATATCTTCTTTTACCGCTTGTTGGAGAATGCTAATCATCATTTTTTCACTTGTGTATTTTAATTTTTCATCCGGTAAAAATTGACTTAATTGTTTTTCATTTCCAAGTTCATCTTTCGGTAAAGTATAATCTTTCTCTAACGATACCCATGCATCAAACTTGTTCGCTTGTACCCAGTTTTCAAAACGGTCTTGCCACCCTTTAAAATCCTCAATGTATATAAGCTTTGGAGGTTTTTGGAAAGTTCCCGTTTCATTCTCAATACCAACAGTTTCAGCAACTGTAACTGGAGTAATCGGAGGAGTAGCAAACGCATTGTAAAACTCGTTATCCATGTTTTGGTACGAAAACTTTCACAAACTATCGATTTCAAACAGTTCTGGAATGTCACGCGAGCTGGAAATTCTCAAACCGTACGAACTAGATACTTTCAAGCGGACTGAAATACTTTCAAACAACCTGGTTCAGTTCCAAACGATCTGGCCCAATTCTAAACGATCTGGTAAGATTTCGAACGACCTGGATCACTTTGGTGCGATCTGGGTCAAACCGTGTGACCTAGATCAACTTCAAACAAACTAAATCAACCTTCAAACGACCTTGACAAATCAAACCGTGCGACCTGGTTCAATTTTGTGCGAGTTGGTTCAATTTCGTTCAATCCGTGCGACCTGGGTAACCTTTTCAAGCGACCTGGTTCAGCTTTCGAACGAACTGAGATGTTTCACACGACATGAATTCAGTTCGCATGACCTAGATCATAGATTCAAACGACCTGACTGAGTTTCACACGACCTGAATTCAGTTCTCGAACGATCTGGGGATTTTCAAACTGTTTCGGTCCAAAAGTTCATGATTTTATCAAGTTTTAGATTGAATTAGGTTATGATTTGTTCACGGATTGTTTAACACGATGTTTTACGTGTTATATCACAAAATTAGATTATTTTAACCGTAAAAACTCGGTAAATTTGATGAAAAGTGTAGAAAATGAGTAGAAAGAAGTTGTTTTTGAAGAAATCAAGCTGAAATGGTAAGAACTCTTCCTCCTGAGCTCTGATACCACTTGTAGGATCGGTGAATCGATCAAATGAGTCGATCAGAACAGTTCTAGACCAATCCAAAGGCGGAATTCAATGATTTGGACATGTTTGCAGCTTGATTCACACTAAGAAGTAGATTACATGTCGTTTGTATTGATTTCACAACGTTTCACAAGCTGGCGACACTTCGGCAGAGCTTCGCTACCGGAATCAGAAGGTTACAAATGAAATCCCAAGACCACCTATATATAGGAAGGCCAGGTCGCACGAACCATCATGGTCCAGGTTGCACGGACTGGCCAGTTCGCACGAACTGGTCACTTCGTGTGAACTTACTGGTTCAGACTTGTTTCCCGTTTCTTTCGTACAACGTGTCTTGGTCTATCTATTCTATTACATGACTCGATACAAGACGAAGTCAACAGACATATGCACTAACAGGTGGTGGTCTGACTTTCCTATTGGGCCGGGTGTTTGTAAATTAATGGACTTAAATTGATTAAATAAAAATGGGTTCCGAACTTTCTATATTTATAAATGTCCGGATTTCCTTTTTGTGATGCGCATACATATATTCTTTTATTAACTCCAGATATATTCCAAGTTTTGTTTTTATACAATAATAAACTGTATTTCGAGCTTACATAAGTGTTGTGCCGGGATTAAACAATTACCGGATTCCGAATTTATTATTAAATCAACATAGGTCTGAGTTTACTTAGGGACTCCACCTATTTATATGGTCTGAATTTCCAAGGGGTCAAGCATGTCTGAAGTTATGTGTGTTTAGAATGGTTGTTCAGGTTTATGATCCGCATTAGCTAGTAAGACATCGTATCCGAGGCTAAGCAAATTATAATTATCTGAGTTGTGAATACTGTGCGATGTCTGTGTTTCTCAAAATTATAACACTTGTCACCAACTAGAGAACCTATTGTGTGTTACAAGCATGCGTCCAGGGGGACAAACAAACTAATATTCCTGGCAGGAATACTTTTAAAATGTTGTAGTTTAATTCGATGTTGGTTAATAAACTCAAACTCTATCATGAAAGTCTCTACTTACTAGCGAGCTAGTTTCCTGGGAGGCAACGGGGTATTAGTTGATAGTGCTATTAGGTTTGACAAAGCTCACACCGTGCTGGGAGCCGGGCGTGAACTAAGGACCTTAAACATTTGTATTAATGCTGATAGATATTTATGATCGCACAACAAACATGACAATCATTCAGTATCGAGTTTATTATTCTTGGCATGTCTTTAAACTAAACACTTACATGATTTACGTTAAACAAAACTGTAAATTCACCAACTACATGTTGACACACTTTTCTGCATGCTTGCAGGTCGTTTGATACATCATGCTTTGGAACATGCAGTCTGAGGAGCGAAGAGTGTCATGGGACGTGTTGCTTAATGAACAATGAATGTTATGCTTTTTAAACAGTTTGGTTTCATATGATTAAAACATTTACAATTGCTTCCGCTGAACGTATACATTGTTGAAACGTTTATTATTGAAACGCACTACTCATGTTGGACATGATGGTTGTGTATATTATTAATTAATATTAGTTCGATGTGATTACTGGCTAGATCCTGGTACCTCACATGACTCGCGGTGAAATCCGCATGTGTTATTTTAAGGGTGTGACACATACCCATTCTAACCTAAACCCATCCTGACCCAAAGCATCCTAACCTTTTTTTTTTTTTTTTTTTGTAATTGGCCCATTATGACCCAAACCCATCCTGACCTAAACCCGTCCTAACCCGGCAACCAACTCAATCCAACGTTGGGTTAACCCGTCCATTTTGCTACATACTTTGTAAAACCAAGTACTTGGAGATCTGATTCATTTGTCGAGTTTCTACCGAGTAAAAATGTAAAATCGGGTGTGAGTGGTGCTAAAAGTGTAGCATGAATACCAAAATAAAGTGAAGAATGAGGATCATCACAGAGAACCATAAAGTATCGTATAATTTTCAGAGAACCATTATCAAGCAAGAATTTTTTTATTATTTTCCTTTTCAAGTTTTTTTTTTATAACTTTTTTACATAGAGAGAGAGTTTAAAATAGAAAAAAAATCCCTTAACGCATGATTAAAACCTAATTAGTATGTTACATGCATAATTAGAGGAGGAGGGGCGGTGCGTTATAGCACCGTGATACACATATTCAACGCGTGGTAGTCCACCGCCACCTAAAAGTCCACGCGTGATAAAGTCCACGAATTCAAATTTCGTTATGTTCTTCACGGTCGTGATGGTTTTTTTTTTGGAGGGTAATTGTTGGTTGGGGGGAAATTGTTGGGTGTGGTGGTGAGTGATGACCATTGCCACAAAAAAAAAGTTGTGAGTGATGGAAAAATGGTTGATGATATAGCGGAACTTGATTGAGTGCTTGCGAGTGATAGAATTCTATCACTAGTGACCACCCCCACCCCCTTACTCATGCACGATTTTTGTTTTTTTACCATATGCGCAACTAGGGGTTACCCATGTGTGATTTATGTGTTTTTTTCATGCGTAATTTTGTGTTTAACATGCGTAATTAGGGTTTCAATTTAAAAAAAAATGCGTAATTTAGTCGCATACGCTTTGCACGTTAAGGGGTTATTGTACGTTAACCTTCCCATATGTATGTGTGTTTATATATATATATATATATATATATATATATAACCCCCCCCCCCCCCCAAAAAAAAAAAAAAAAAAACCTAACCCCCTCCACCAAAAAAAAACCCAACCCCCCCCCCACCCCCAATCTAAAATGCTAAAAACTAAAACCCCAAAAAAACCTAAAAAAATCAAAAAAACACACAAAATATATTTTTTTAAATATTTTTTTTTGCATTAAAATCGCTACTTTTAGTAACCAAAATTTTTCTTTTCTTTTTAGCTTCTAAAAGTAGTGATTTTTTTATAAAAAAAAAATACTAAAGAAGAATTTGTGTGTTTTTTAGCTATTTTTAGGTATTTTTGTTTGTGTTCATATTGGTTCTCGCGTTTCTCGAAATAAAGGGTGGTTCCTAACGGATCCTTCCCCTATATATGTATATATATATATATATAGGGAGAAGATCATGCGAGAACCGCGAGAACCAATGTGAACACACAAAAAATGCCTAAAAATAGCTAAAAATCACACAAAATTTGTTTTTTTTATTTTTTTAATATTTTTTAGGTTAAAATCGCTACTTTTCGAAACAAAAAAAAATTTTAAAATTTTTTTTTAAAAAAATTTTTTTTTGGCTTCGAAAAGTAGCGATTTTAACCTAAAAAATATTAAAAAAATCAAAAAAAAAAATTAGATTTTTTTTTTATTTTTTTTAGATTTTTTTAGGTTTTTTGGGGGTTTAGTTTTTAGCATTTTTGCTTGGGGGAGGGGGGGGGGGGGTTTAGGTTTTTGGGGGGTGTGGGAGGGGGGTTCAGGTTTTTTTTTTTTGGGGGGGGGGGGGTTAGGTTTTTTTTTTTAGGTTTTTTGAGGGTTTTAGTTTTTAGCATTTAGCTTGAGGGGGGGGGGGGGGGGTTAGGTTTTTTTTTTTTTGGGGGGGGGGGTTAGGTTTTTTTAGATTTTTTTTAGGTTTTTTTTAGCTATTTTAGGTTGTGTTCACATTGGTTCTCATGGTTCTCACAATAAATGGAGTTCTCGCATGAGTCCCTCCCGATATATATATATATATATATATATACACACAGGGTAAGGTTATTGTAAAAAAGACCAAAAGTGTGAGAAATGTAAGAAAGAATCTCAGCCATTAGATCTAAATTAATTGAAAAGGGTAAACAAGTAATTTAATCATTAATTCAATTAATTAAAAACTTCCCATAACCGCCACCTTAATTATAGGAAGTATATAACACTATTCAGCAAGTATATAACACCATTCAGCAAGTATATAACACCATTCAACATTCAGCAAATATATAACACCATTCAGTAAGTATATAACACCATTCAGGAAGTATATAACACCATTTAACAAGTATATAACACCATTCAGCAAGTATATAACACCATTCAGCATTCAGCAAGTATATAACACAATTCAGTAAGTATATAACACCATTCAGCAAGTATATAACACTATTCAGTAAGTATATAAACCATTCAGCAAGTATATAACACCATTCAGCAAGTATATAACACCATTCATTGACTAAACATCTGATCGAAACATATTTTTTTCTCTATATAAGTATAGCAATATGATACTCATATTAAAGATAAAAAAACGCTCGTTATTATGGTGTAAATTTATTTTAAAAAAAGTTACGTATAAAAAGTTATTGACGTTTAAAAAAGACGGGGGGAAGTTACATGTGCATTACCTAATTTCTAGTGGGTTTAAAAGACTATATTGCCCCTAGATATTTCAAATCAGTCCAAATTAATGAAAATATTTTACAATTTGGTCCCTATTGATCTCAACCATTAGATCAAAAAATCTAATGGCTGAGATTCTTTCTTACCCTTCTCACACTTTAGGCCTTTTTTACAGGATCCTCTACACACACACACACACACACACACACACATATATATATATAGTGGTGGGTACAGAAAAGAAGAGATTTCAACTAATAAGAATGCTTTACTTTGTTTTATTTAATATTATTGGAAAGATATATTGGAAAACTTATATAGATTGTCAATTTGGATTTCTTTCTATTTAATAGCTAACTACATTAAATTTCTAACTTATTTTTAAAATATATATTTAAAAAAAGTGATGAAAATTTATGATAACACTACGTCAAAAATTGTCTTCCGTCACACAAAAAAACTGTGACCATAGGCTTTTGGCCACATTTATTTTTTCTAGTTCAAGTGTGACCAAAGGTCTAGTCATCGTAGGCACCATACGGCCACATTCACGTATGTGTGGCCATTGCAACTTAAAAGTGTGGCTAAAGGGTACTCAAATTTCTTGCTGGAATCAAGCATATGAGTGTCTAAAATGTAGCAATGGCCACATGAATTTTATTTAAGTGTGACTGTTTCTATTAAATAGTCACATATATTTACTAAAAAGTTTGTTATAGCCACATCAATTAAAAAAAGTGTTGCAAAAAAGGTTGTTGTAATCAAGCATTTTGTCCATTAAGTGTGGCTAAAAGGTAGCAATGGCCACATCAAATACTGTAAGTGTGTCCGGTTCTATTATAGTCACATGAATTTATTGTAAGTGTGGCTAAACAATTTTCCTAGACACACAAATCATTTTTATAATTTTAAGTGTGGCTATTGTATAACCTTTGGTCACACATATTTGTGTTTCCTATGACATTTGTTATCATCTTGTCACACACAAAAAAGTTATAATGGTGTGGCTATTGTCTAACATTTGGTCACACATATTTGTTTTTCTCATGACATTTGCTATTAGTCCGTCACACAAACAAAATACAAAGTGACAAAAATGTGGCTAATGATTATATATAGCCTCACTAAATTTTGTAATTTTAAATGCGGCTATTGTCAAACTTTGGTCACACGTAATTTTCTTTTTCAATGATGTTTGGTATCATTCCGTCACACAACAAAAAAACAAAGTAACTATGGCGTGGCTAATAGTTTTTTATAGCCACACGAAATTTTGTACGATAAATTACGAGTTGTGTACGATAAAGTTTATGATAAATTTTCGTATGCGTAGGATAAATTTCAATATGTGTAGGATAAATTTGGAAATGTGTCTGATAAATGCTGATTTTTGTGGGAAAAAATTAGTGTAGAATATGTATGAGCACGATAACGAACCGATACCGATCCCGAAAATCCCGATCCCAATATTCATGAAAAGTTGATACCGAATATCGTACCGAAAATTCAGGTATGGTACCGGTATGATATCGGTATCGGTACCGGTTCTTCGGTATGATACCGGTTAATATCGAATTCTCATCAGGAAGTTTATAATATATTTGTATACTTCACAAGTCAAGAGATACATTTGATACGTATACATCCTTATTACACATGCGCCATATATATGCACACGCTTATCAATAATATATCTCCACATCAACACTTGGTATCCAGTTATAATGTGAGTGAACTTTAGTGACAGTGTTAACGAAGCAACAATTAACCAACTGGGGTAGCCCAGTTGGCCACCGACACCCACCTCTTCCTAGAGGTACCGGGTTCGAGTCTTGGGAGTGGCATATGTCGACCATGATAAGAACTCGGCAAGGGGAATTCACCGCGGAGCTAGCTTGGTCGGGTAGCGGCTCCCGGAGTGGGATCACTCCAGTGGTTAGGAGGACCGTGCACTATCCCCCCCCCCAATATACAATGCTGCAGCATACTATGCAAGTGTGATTACTAGAATGAACTGAATAAAGTTTATAAGGAAATACAAGAATGAACTAAAGTTTAACTTATTAACTAAAGTGTAAGTGTGTATACTAGGCAAGGGATATGAGTACCGACTGATATTCTATAAAAATATCTACCAGTACATGAATTATGGGTGGGAAATCGGTACTAATTCGGTATTACCGAAAAATACCGGTACCAATCCCGAAAATCCCGATCCCGAAAAAATGGTAAATCGTAATGCCGATACTAATACGGATACCGAATACAACCAATATGATATCGGTACGGGACGGTACCGGTACGATATCAGTATCTATCTGGTACCACATGCTCATCCCTAGTGTAGAAGATGATAGTCTTTATAATTAATTAATTAGATAAAGATAATAATAAATAAGATGAGATAAAAACTATTTAATGTTTTTTAGTTGTACTCTTTGTTTTTTTCTTCTCGTATAATTTTGTCTTCTCAATTATATATATATATATAGGGAGAAGATCATGCGAGAACCACCTCTTATTGCGAGAACCGCGAAAACCAATGTGAACACAACCAAAAATGCCTAAAAATAGCTAAAAATCACACAATTTTTTTTTTAATATTTTTTATATAAAAATCGCAACTTTTCGAAGCAAAAAAAAAAATTAGATATTTTTTAGATTTTTTTAGGTTTGTTGGGGGTTTAGTTTTTGTTGATACACTTTGTGTGGACGCGACTCGGCTCGGTTCGACTCGGCTCGGTACAACTTGGTTTCGACACGGTTAGGTCCGGCTCAAGCCCGACGTCACGACATTCCTCTGTCGTGCGTCCCAGAGTTCGACACGCGAAGCACGGAGAGCCGCGGCCTTTCCCGCCAACACATCACCATGACATCACCTTAGTGATGTCATGATGATGTCACTATTACGTCTTATGTTTGTTAATATGTGTTTTGATGTAAGTTTGACCAAGTCAACCATCCTCCTGGTTTGACTTGACCAAACAGTTAGAACATGGTTTGTAAGATGTTTGTGTCGAAGGATGAGTCATCGAAGGATTGTTTATATCCTTTGATGAGCTCGAAGGATAAACCTTCGATGGATATAGATGGACCTCGAAGGATATCATCCTTCGAGGTATATGTGATCCTTCGGTAGGTTTCAGATCGATAGATGACCTTTCGATCAACCTATCTGATCCTTCGACTAGACGATCTGTGATTTGTATATATATAGTCATGTAATGTGTTCACTTGAGTGTGGGAGTGAACTTAGTCTTGTAGAGAGCGTATTTTCAGTTTGGTCAAGGGCTGTAACCGTGTCCACTGAAATACAAGAGAAAACTTTGATATCTCGTGTGTCTACCTTTCTCTTTGTAGCTTGTGTTCTCGTATAAACTACCGGTTTGCATTCTAGCTTGGATTCCGCACTTGCTAGTGTGTTAAACATAACAAGGATAAGGTTTAACCTCAACCTCCGAGGGACCTACAAGTGGTATCAGAGCCGTGGCTCTTTTCCTTGTTAAAAAACCGAGTTTATACAAGACTTTGGAGTGTTTGGACAAAAACTCACATGGTTTAGCACCCGTTTTTAGTGTTTTTCTCGCATTTCTAGACGTAAAAACGTGTTCTAAACTAACCGGGTGTGTTAAAGGACGGGTGGGTAACTTAAAAACTTGTTTTTAAGAAGTTTGGTAATTTCCGGCCAAATTCCGGCTTACTCCGGTGACCGGTTTTCTGGATAAGAACCTTTCTTTTTAAGTAATATTTTATTGGTCAAATCCTGGTTTGGTAAAAAGTATGGTCTGAACATACCTTCTGCCGAAAGCTTTCTACCAACCAATCACCTTTTCACCAACCTGTCACTTTTGTCAACTGTGTCAGTACAGATCGAAGGATATCCTTCGAAGTCGAAAGATCATCTTTCGATCAAAGGAAGTTCGATAGATAATCATCCTTCGAACATCCTTCGAAGTTTGTGACTTATCCTTCGATCCAAGGAATCTTTTCGAAGGATACATCTTTCGATCTACAGTTCTTATTCGAAAGATAAGGATCTTTCGATTGGAGAATCTTTCAAAATCATTGTTCGAAATTCAACAGTGATCTTTCGAACACTGTTGATCCTTCGAACAAGTACTGTTCCTTCGATCCTAGTCTGTTTAAGTTTAACAAGTTTGTGTTTTTCAGGTCTTTCGATCAAGGATCCTTCGGCTGGTTGTTATCATTCGAGATATTAACATAGTTTGTGAAAATTAAATTTTTAAAGAAGGGAAAACTTGTTTTTCAAATTTCAAATCAATTTTCACTTAATATATTAATTTTTATAAAATGGGAACAAACGGTCAGTGGGATCCAACCGCGTGGACTCAAACAACTTTGACTCCACAATCATCAGCTACGCAATCTGCGTCAGATTTCAACAAAACTGCATGGATGCAGGCTATTGCCCAACCTCAAGCTGCAATGATAACTGCAAATCAATGGGCATTGGTCACAAATCAAAGCAGCAGCATTCAAGCTATGATGCAGAACGACAGTGAAACTGGTACAAGCACAAAACCGCCAAAGCTAAATCACATCAATGATTGGGGATGGTGGAAAGAAAGGCTGAGAACTTATGTTCAGGGGCAAGGTCAAGATCTATGGATGTGCTTCTTCACCGCATTTGACAATGATTTGGAAGTTGCAGGATCTAATCCACAAACTTACAGCACTATGTCTGATGATGATAAGAAGAAATTTGAGTTAGAAAAGAAAGCATTCATGATTCTCACACAAGCTCTTCACAGAGACATTTACCACCAGTTTGTTTACTGCACGACTACTAAAAGCTTGTGGGATATGCTCACGTTACGATGTGAAGGAAATGCTCAATCTAGAAAGATCAAGCAAGAATTACTGAAGAAAGAGTTTGAAGGATTCACGTGTATGGAGAATGAGACTTTGGCAGAGTTATCTACAAGGTTCCATCACTTGTTGAGCGAGATGTTTGCTTTTAGAGTCACTGCCACTCCACAAGAAATGGTGAAGAGATTCGCTGATAGCTTACCAGCAAAGTGGAGCAGTTATCTTGAAATTCTCAAAGAAAATGGTGTTCTAGACACAATCACCGTTTATGAGTTAATTCAAAAATTGGAGAATAAGGATGTAGAAGAAAAGCTTAAGGCAAAAAGAACACTAACTCCTCAAAATCCAGAGATGTACTATGGGATTGCAGGAGGTATCAGTGGAGAAAAACCAGCCTCTCAACATGCGAAGCTTCAAACAGCCTTCATCTCAAACACCGGACCTTCCACAACAAATCAGTTTGATCCTTCAGCATACACGATGTATTCAAGACCAGATTCTTCTTCTCTACAACAGGATGTGCAACCGACAGCTCAGCAATTCACACCACCGCTTTTCTTAGACCCAAGCAGAGCTCAGCAGCAACAACCGCAACAGCAAGGGTTTTATGGAAGCTCTTCAAACTTTCAAGCCACTTCCAATCCGAACACAGTCAGATTAGACACTTCCAACTTTTCCAAAGTCAGTGTCGAAATAGCCAAGGAGCATATGGAGATGTTGAACACCTTGGTTAGTGCTTATTGTGGATTGGTCGCAGGTCAGATTGGGAATATCAATCTAACCAATGAAGATTATCAGCAAGTGGATAGAGAAGAGTTTGAAATGATGGATATCAAATGGGCTCTTGCTAGTGCAATTCGAAGAGCAAAGGAGTTTATGGAAAGGACGGGGAGAACCAACTTGAATAGCAACAACAACACCAAGTATGGTTTTGATAAGAATGCTGTCACTTGCTTCAATTGTGGTGAAAAGGGTCACTTCAAGCGGGAGTGTCAGAAGCCACTTAAGCAAGGAAATCAGAATCCCTTCAGGAATCAAGGAAAGCCACAACAGCAACTGAACAACAATTCTGACAGATCAATAGTTCCCGTTGGAGGAAATGCATCTGGATCCACATACACTAATCCCCACAGAGGATTGGTTGTTCAAGCTGATGAAATCTGCAATTGGAACCTTCAGCTTGGAGAAGGAGGAAATGGTGGAACAGCATGTTATGCTAAAGTGATTGAGAAGGTAGTAGAACCCGTGTCTGCTGGTGAATCTTCAGAAGATGAAGATAGTTCGGGTTATAGTGGGAGCATGGATGGGGAATCACTTGATGCTGGTGATTTATCAAGTGATGCTTTAGATTTGGAAGTTGATGAGCTTTTGGCTGAAGCTGAAGCATTATGCAAGAGGAGATCTATTCTCTGCCAGAAATCTGCTGGAACTTCCGAGAAGCTTGCTCAGTTCTTCTCTGAAGATGGATCTTTTTCTTTTCATACAACCTTTATGGCTCACGTAGAAGGTCAGACTTCTCAGGTATGTGATACTAATTCTGACTCTATTTCTGTTCCTATTGAATGTGCAAAGTGTTTAAAATATGCTGAAAAGGAAAGTCAGTTTGAAATCACATACAAACACAATCAAGAATTGATTGTAGATCTTTCTAAAGCAACTGAAGCTAACTTGTTTTTAACCAGAAATGAAAAGGAATTTAAAGCAACAATTGCGTCATTAAGACATGATGTTTCAGAATTACAAAAGGCTGTTTTGCGAAAACAACATGCTAACAATAATCTTATTGACACAATTGAAAAGCAAATGGTAGAGTTGGCAACAGCTCGATGTGAATGTGAGACAATTAAGCAGAAACTGGAAAGCTATTCCAATTCCCGCTATGTATTGGATCACATCATTGACGTTTAAAAGAAAAAGGGGGATGCAAAATGTATTGGATTCAAATCATGTCCTCCTCCAATGAATCACAATTACTCCAAATTGCCTGATGACGAGGATATGCCCCGTTTTGAACCTACTGTGCCACTCGGTCTAGATGACTTTGCAGCAGGCCTCGGGTTCACAACTGGTACATCATCCTCGGGTCAATCAGAATCTGAGAATGTGACAGATTCATCGTGTGTTAAGGAACAGAGTCCTCCCATTGTTGAGGATGCTGATTCTTCGGATGATGAATCTGAAGAAATTGTGAAACAACAGTCTAACTCGGTTACAACAGATATTCCAATCGAGAATCACATCCTGTGTGATCCACCAGTGAAACCGAGTAAGACTGAAATGTCAGAAGCAATGGAGTCCCTTGTATCTAGCCGTGAAGGGAATAACTTGTTGTACACGCTCAAAGGAGATAGCAAAATCTACTCTAACAAAGATTTTCCAATTAAAAATGTAAATCAAGATTTAATTGAGCAAATTTTTGAAGGATGCACTGATAAGTTTTTGGGGAACAAAAGTGGCAAAGTTACCGTCACTCAATGTGATCCAATTCCGTGTGAACAAATTAGAAAACAATACGGAAACCAAAAACTACCAATTGAGCGAAAACAACAAGTCAACTCCGGAAAGGGTAAGGTACAGGGAAAGAAGGCTCAGAACAAGAATGTTCAAGCACCTAAAGTTCAGCAGCCTAAGACTGAACAACCAAAGGTTCAACAACCTAAAGTTGAACAGTCTAAGGCTACTCAACCTAAGGCTGCACAACCTAAAATTCAACAATTAAAGGTTGAGCAACTTAAGGTTCAACAACAAAAGGTGCAAAACAAAAGAGCTCCTGTTAAGAAACAAGAACCGAAAATGAACTTTGTTGGATCCACGGGTTCAGACAAACTTGAAACATTTCAGGATAAATCTAACGTTGATTTTGTAAAACAAGTTAGAATTTTAAAACGAAATGATCAGAATAATTACACCCAACACACCAACGGATGTGATTTAGGTCCAAGCACGTCTAGATCACAAAGTTCATTGTCTGGTTCTCCGTCTGGTCATCAACATGTTTCTCCGAAGTTTGTAGAGCGGAGAACATGTTTTGAATGTGGGACAGTTGGGCATATTGTAAGATATTGCCCACACGTGCAAAAGCTGAAGTCAAAAACGAGTGCTCCCCAAGAAATCGATTACCGAAAACGATCAGTTTTCCCGAAACCAGACCCACGTGTCTTGAAAGAAAGGGAAAAGAAGTTAAAGCAAAAGAATCAAAAGGTAATTGAAAAGGCCTTAAAATCAGAGGTCAAAGAAGAAAAACCTGTACAAGCAAAATCTGAAACTGTAAAACCAGTAAATGCTAAAACAATAAATTCAAATACTGGTAAAGGACAAACAGCTTGGAAGCAAAAGAAGGTAATTCAATCAGGGGGAGCACCACAGGTTCTTTTTCCTAATCATCAAGTGATTGAAATCACTTTCCTTGATGATCAAGGACGACCCAAGTCCACAAA
Source organism: Helianthus tuberosus (assembly GCA_030545235.1). Classification (NCBI taxonomy): domain Eukaryota; kingdom Viridiplantae; phylum Streptophyta; class Magnoliopsida; order Asterales; family Asteraceae; genus Helianthus; species Helianthus tuberosus. The sequence goes on along the minus strand of CM060411.1, from coordinate 40,109,122 downwards.
GGCTTGGGTCCCCCTCTCCAACTAATCTCTGAGTGAGTGTGTAGGATATTCCAGGAGGAACTTTCGATAGTCGTAAGATTGTTGATAGTGGAGCGTCCTTGCACAAGATAGGCGACAGAAGAAATTGTTGCCTTTGATGGAGAGAAAAAGAAAGGGGAAACAGAGTTGTCTGTCGAAAGAAATTGATAACTTCGACAAAATGAAAATCATTCCAAAAAGTGTGATTGTTAAAGGCTTTGATCGGGTCCCTAGGATAGATTCAAATCAAAATGAACGCACTTGCAGCACGTCTGAAGTTCACAATCGACAAAATGAACGTGCAGTGTACATTTCTTTGCGGTGTGATTGATGAAAATGTGTTCGTTGAACAAACCAACCGGGTGTGCGGATGCCTTAGCTTGGATTGAACAACCGCACACTACTTCTCAAAGAGAAAGACAAAGACCTTCGCTGGTGCAATGTGGAAGACCAGCCGGACCCGGAGGTTTATGATCTTGTTGCTGTGTGGAGCTATCTAGGATTAAGTAAAGTAGCTACATAAATCGACCTTGAAATCCACACCGGGTGGATATCCAGTTTGGGAGAGCACTCAGATTCCTGACAATGCACGAAGCAGTTGAAGGATACGGTTTTAAATTTCTAATCTCTCCTATACTTGTCGATATTTAACCTGCTTTTTGAATTATTATCTCATACAACACTCTTTGACCAGACACTTTGATCTCGAATATCACCTCACACGTGATTGTTTCACTATGAAACTCATCAATGTTGTCATGGTCCACACCGATGACCAACGTGCCGACCTTTTTTACCAAAGCATTTGACAAATCAAGATTTGACTTTTTATTATTGGTAAACGGCATTAAGGTCAAGCAAGAGTAAAACCAACATCGGAAAATCATTCTTGTAAATACCTTCGTGTCTTTTAAATTTTATCTTAGTTTGTTGATTTTAGGGGGAGTAAATCCAAATTTGAAAAATCCAAAAACATCGAAAAATTTAAAAAAACAAAAATGAGTTTCCTGGCAAGAAAAAGAGAATATGATAGTACATCAGTGGTCTGTCTAAACCTCTTTAAACCTAAAATGAAAAACGATAAGCAGCTCTATATAAGATGTATCGGTAGGCTCACGATCATTTTAAAGTGTGCAGGGTGATATAAACCTTAATCGACTGAAGACTAGGTGGGAACCATACATTGGCATATGGTCTTGGTACCGAAATTTCGTTTGAGAGATTGCCGAGGTTCTGAGATATTCGGTCTTTATGCTGCTTATCATCTGGGTATTATGGTTGTATCTTTTACCGAAAAATAACGGGGACGCAAGTCTAGATCTTCCATGATACCATACATACGTGTACATACTGCATCCGACCTCAATAAGTGATAAACAATCACATGTCCATACAAATAAGTGATAAAATATCACATTTATCCGGGAGTCAAGTTCGTCTCTCTGCTGTACGAAAGTACTGACCTGTTCACGGACTTGCTCCTGTGCCCTCATGCATCGAAAATCAAGTTCCTCATCAATAAGTGATTCTATCACATAGGGCTTGTTTTCAAATCAAAATAAGTGAGTTTCTCACATCTTTTATACGGTCAAACAGATGATAAACGGTATACTCACCGGTAAGATGAACTCTCGTGCATACCTTGATACGGGAATGTGTCGTGTGTGGATGAACACCGGTCGGTAAGTATAAATCATACCTTAACGTATCCCCTCGCCATGATTACATCTGATAAGTTGAGCTTATGTGGACAACAATACCGATAACTGTTATAGGATGCTTATCTTAATGTTAACTAAAAGAACAACAAGAGCGTTTTGGCATGACCGTACACTGATATGATTCTCTTACCCTCGAAACTCACAAAAAGAATGTCTGTATATATTTATTTAATGCTTTCAGTTTCTGCACCTTTGTATATATTTATTTACTGCTTTCTGTCTTTACATTTGAAATATTCAAAAATTCCAAAAAGATTTTAGGTGTGTTTTAATATAAACTTTATAAAATCCAAAAAGATTTTGCTTCTAGTTTATTTTTGGTTGACTGATGTTGGAACTCGAGTCTATCCTACCCAAAATCCTGATTATAAGCCGGAAAACAATTGCACCTTCATAAATGGTCGAAGTTAACACATTTTGAAAGTTAAAGGATTAAAATTGTACATTTTCTAAACTTTCAAACTGTTGTCGGTTGGTGTTTGATTGAGATTTGATCTCATATGTGTCTTTTGTTTAAATGTTAACTATATTCCAAGCGGTTGTTCTCATTATGTGTTTAGCTTTCTTGCATGTGCAGATGCTAAAGGCGAGGAGAACATGTTCGATGACAAGCTTTGGAATGAAGACATGAAGTGGAGGCACTTAAAGGATAAAATGATCGAGTTGCCGCTGACCTCTCATCAACACCACAAGGATCTAAAGAATTGAAGTTCAAAAGATTCACAAGCATGACTCAATGGAGAGTTCATTCTAAGGGGGAGTTTGTTAACACACTTCCTAAATTAAATGGGGAGTTTGTTGATACACTTTCTGCTTACGACGCGTGAAGACTTTGAAGATCCTCCGACATGAAAGACACTGAAGACGAACAATCACAGAAGACGAACCATCACGAGTAGCGTCCAAGGGGGAGTTTGTTGATACACTTTTTGTGGACGCGACTCGGCTCGGTTCGACTCGGCTCGGTACAACTTGGTTTCGACACGGTTAGGTCCGGCTCAAGCCCGACGTCACGACATTCCTCTGTCGTGCGTCCCAGAGTTCGACACGCGAAGCACGGAGAGCCGCGGCCTTTCCCGCCAACACATCACCATGACATCACCTTAGTGATGTCATGATGATGTCACTATTACGTCTTATGTTTGTTAATATGTGTTTTGATGTAAGTTTGACCAAGTCAACCATCCTCCTGGTTTGACTTGACCAAACAGTTAGAACATGGTTTGTAAGATGTTTGTGTCGAAGGATGAGTCATCGAAGGATTGTTTATATCCTTTGATGAGCTCGAAGGATAAACCTTCGATGGATATAGATGGACCTCGAAGGATATCATCCTTCGAGGTATATGTGATCCTTCGGTAGGTTTCAGATCGATAGATGATCTTTCGATCAGCCTATCTGATCCTTCGACCAGACGATCTGTGATTTGTATATATATAGTCATGTAATGTGTTCACTTGAGTGTGGGAGTGAACTTAGTCTTGTAGAGAGCGTATTTTCAGTTTGGTCAAGGGTTGTAACCGTGTCCACTGAAATACAAGAGAAAACTTTGATATCTCGTGTGTCTACCTTTCTCTTTGTAGCTTGTGTTCTCATATAAACTACCGGTTTGCATTCTAGCTTGGATTCCGCACTTGCTAGTGTGTTAAACATAACAAGGATAAGGTTTAACCTCAACCTCCGAGGGACCTACAGTTTTTAGCATTTTAGCTTGGGGGGTTTAGGTTTTTGGGGGTGGGGGAGGGGAGTTTAGGTTTTTTTTTTTTTGGGGGGGGGGGGGGTGGGGGGGTTTAGGTTTTTTGTGGGGGTGGGGGGGTTTACGTTTTTTGTGGGGGGGGGGGTTGGGGGTTAGGTTTTTTTTAGGTTTTTTTAGCTATTTTAGGTTGTGTTCACATTGGTTCTCGCGGTTCTCGCAATAAGGGTGGTTCTCGCATGATCTCCTCCCTATATATATATATAGGGTAAGGTTATTGTAAAAAAAAAAGGTTAAAAGTGTGAGAAATGTGAGAAATATTGTGGAGATGACATGTGTCCTCCATCTAAATTAATTTAAAAGGGTAAAAAAGTAATTTTATAATTAATTCAATTAACTCAAAACTTACCATAACCGCCACCTTAATTATAGGAACATCATTTTTTAAATAACACCATTCAGTAATTATATAACACCATTCAGCAAGTATATAACACCATTCAGTAAGTATATAACATCATTCAGTAAAATAATATAACGCCATTCAGTAAAGAATATAACACCATTTAGAAAAGAAAATAACACCATTCAGTACAATGTATCAATTGAAAAAACTTTTACATCCAAAATTCTGTATCTCATACACTCCACCGATTCAGTAAAATGTATCAATTGAAAAAAAAAAATTACATCCAAAATTCAGTACAATGTATCAAAGCCGAAGAGGTACGTTTACCTTTCGTCCCGTGTTTGGTTGCTCCAACCGCCACCGATTACCACCGATTGCACCGTCGTACTATCATTGGAACACCTACGTTTCTGCCACCGATCACCACCGATTGCACCGCCGTAGATCGAAATTGTAGAGAGAGAGAGAGCATCTGTTCGAGCGATTGGAGAGAGAGATCGAAATTGTAGGGATTTTGATTTACAGTTTCCTATTTTGAATGGATATAAAGACTTTATTACCCCTATAATTTTCAATTCAATCCAAAAAAAAAGAAAACAAATTTTACAATTTGGTCCCTATTAATCTAAACCATTATATCAAAGATCTAATGGTGCAGATTCTTTCTTATCATTCTCACACTTTTGGTCTTTTTTACAGGATCTTTACCTATATATATATATATATATATATAGAGAGAGAGAGAGAGAAACACACACATACATGTAGATCCACGAGCTACACATAAGTAGCTCGAGAAGGTACATTTTATGCCCATATATAAGTTATATTAACTATATAATGATTGTAACCCAAACATAATTGTATATGTGCAGTGTACGTAAATGATAAAAAACGTTAGTTACCATAAATTTATATCTATATCTATATCTGTAGATTTACTTTTTGTTTATTCTTTCTTTATTACTTAATTAATTATGCGTACTTATCTTTTTACGAAAGACAGCTAATATATAGGACGTTTATCTCTATTTTAATTTGTTTGTTTCTTAATGAGATAATAAATCCGCAATTAAAGTATTATTATCGTCAAACTAATCATAAACTAAAAGTCACGTGAAGATAACTACTATGGTACCATTGTTAATATAAAGTATATTTTAGATACTGATTTAATTGGTTTTATAACCAGGTTCAAATTCTAGATACATAATAAAAGAGTGAATTGCAAGTTTTGTCCTTTATCTTTAGGTCATTTTGCAAGTTTTGTCCTTTATGTTTAAAGTTGACGAGTTTTGTCCTTTATGTTTGAAAATCAAGCAAGTTTTACCCTTTTGGCCTTAAAAATCAAGCACGTTTTGTCCTTTATGTTTAAAAATCAAGCACGTTTTGTCCTTTATGTTTAAAGAATCAAGCACGTTTTGTCCTTAAAAATCAGGCACGTTTTGCCCCAAAGGACAAAACGTGCTTGATTTTCAAACATAAAGGACAAAACTCGTCAACTTTAAACATAAAGGACAAAACTTGCAAAATGGCCTAAAGATAAAGGACAAAACTTGCAATTCACTCCATAATAAAACTAAGAGTTAATTGCTAAAATCGTCCCTGAGGTTTGGACGGGTTTGGAATTTTCGTCCAAAATGACACTTTTGTACCAAATTGCCCCTAACGTTTGTAACTTTTTGTCATTTTCATCCAAACCACTAACTTAGTTTATTTTTCTATTAAGTTGAGGATACTTGGATGAAACTGGCAAATATAAAACCACAGGGACGATTTTGGCAATTTACTCCAACTCTTTTAGATTTCTTTTATTTAATTAATTTTGTTACATATATAATAAAAAAGAATATATATGCAATTTTTATATGAAAAAAATAAAACTAAACTTTTTGTCATTTTCATCTAACCACTAACTAAGTTAATTTTTCTATTAAAACGAAGGATGTTTATAAACTAAGACAGAAATTAATTTCTAATTTTTTATATAGTTCAGTTTTATAAAAATAAAATCTACTTAAACCTCTAAATTTTATAAAACTAAAATGCTTGTGACCTCAATGAAAAAGGTCAAATAAAAAAGTCTTATCATATGTACGAAGTTTGTAATTCATCTTCTACTCTTTTAAATTCGCTCCTAAGGAAAAACAGAAGCTAGTGCCCCCCCCCCCCCCCCTTATCAAACAATGTGTCGGTATCAAACCTTAAAATTACCCACCAAATTGTAATTATAATGCTATGAACCAAAAGTTTCTTTACTCAAGCCACTCAGAATAAATATTAGTTAGTTACCCTCGTAATGTTAATTAAATAAATATTTTATTTCTACCAACATATTTCTTAGGTGCTCAACACATTTAAAAGATATGTAATGTTTTACAATTTTTTTCTATCTCTACAACTGATAAATACTAAAAGTTGTAATCGATTGTTATGTTTTGCACATCAATGACGTTTTCTCTTTATGTGTTGCACTTTTGCACTTTTTAAGAGATTATCTTAGTTATAGTAGTAGGCCCCTCTTTTGAAGGTGACGTTACCCTCAACCTAGTGGTTAGAGTCAGCAAGGATACGATCCCAAAGGGTCGGAATATTGAAAGATAATTAATTAAGTTATTAATAGGTAATGTGGTAAGCCCCTCTTTTGAAGGCGACGTTACCCTCGGATAAGTGGTTTGAGTCAGCAGGGATACAATCCCAAGTAGCCGGGTTAATTTATTAATAGTAGTTTAAATATGAGGGGATCAAGCCATTCGCACCTCCGTCATCCAATACCAGTGGGTATTGAAGGAGGTCCTAGTAAGCTTGACCCATGATCCATACACTGAACAAGGCAAGAACCTTACTAAACCAGATCACTTAACCCCCGACCAGGTAACCAACATATCTCTATATAGACCGTAGAGATATGAATGGCGAAAATATTTTACTTTATATAGACAGTAAAGTAATGCCAAGACACCACGGACAAATGATAAAGAAGTTTCACCTTCAACATAAGAAACTAGTTATTAAAGTCATTAATACAAAACAAAATAAAAAGTGCGAAAAGATTAAAAATCAAAAGTAATACATTAAATTCTTGTCTTCACCAAGTGATGTAAGAGACTTAGCCAAAATGGCCTTTGATTGACAAGAACTCTTACTATTAATCTTGGATCCCGAGACTACTACACACACTCTAAGGTGGATGGTGGATGTGGGTGTTGTAGTGGTGGTGGAGTGGTGGCAAAGTGAGAGAGATGTGGTTTGCCAAGGGATGCCTTTGAAGTAAGCACCCTTATTTATAGCCTGAACAGAAGCGCGGACACGGCCCCGTGGCCATCCACTTTGTCTTTCTTTATTAATTGCAATTGTCTGCATTAAGCTCCACACGCCCCCATGTTCGCTGCCTCCGTGTTCGCTGGGCACGGCCCCGTGTGCAGAAGCGTATCTGTACTATCAAGATTTGCAAGATTCTGCGAATCTTAGCGTTGACCACGGCCCGTGTTAAGCTGTGCACGCCCCCGTGCTGGGAATAGAAGCTTCTACAACTTTGTCATTTTCTGCAGACAGCTGGCCACGCCCCCGTGTTCACTGGGCACGGGGGCCATGGTCAGCCTTCTGTTTCTTGTTTTTGCTTGGGAAGATACTGTCGAGGGGTCGGGCATGCCACATTTATTCCTTTTCTTTGTATTTATGTTAGTTTTTGTTGCATATTTGTTCCTTTTGTTCATTTAAGCTTATTTGGTCCTGAAAATACAAAAGGAAGATAAAAGCACACTTTTTCCAACATTAGTACTAAAAAAAGGTTAGTTTTATGCCTCATTTGATGTAATTTATATGTTGCATTTTGCACACATCAGCAGCTCATTAAGAGAGAAGACAGTAGACCAAGCAACAGCATGGGGGAGTTTGTTGATGAAGTTTTTGTGTCTGTCACTTGTTCTTATTATATTTACATTGTAATGTAATTAACGGTCTTTTGAATTATCGATTCTGTATGTTTTTGGTCGAGTCGGCCAATTCAATATATCGTCCTATCTTGACTTGGTACGACAGTTGTATAGTTTTCGTATGTTTGTTTGAAATGCAACTGCAATGCATGCAGTTTGCATGTGTTTGAATATTCTTATCTGTTTCTACACATGTCTGTTATGTTGTTTGTAGTTTGCAGCCCTCCATGAAGAACCTATTCTTCGTGGAGATTGGTCATCACGAAGAACCTTCTTCGTGCACTGTATGGTTCTTCGTGGATCTGATCAACAAAGAACTTAGTTCTTCGTGGGCTTAGGTTTTTCGTGGGCCCAGTAACATTCTTCGTGATGTTACTAGGCTGGGGCCTATATATATCAGCTTATGTTGTGCAGAACAGACCAAGAGAGCTTGGTGAGTCTGTAAACACTGTGTGTATGTGTTTGTAAGTGTTCTCTTCCATTTAATCAAGATAGTGAATCTTTGGTTACGTGTGTGCTTTATACTTCGCTTTGGTTGCATATTTACAAGGATTCCACACTTGTATTTGTGTTCTAACAACAAGAAAGTAGGTTTCTTGATCCTCCAAGTGGACCTACATTTTCCTCGGCCCCGATAACGGCCACCTTCGCGGTTGTTGTTACTATAAGAGGGTGGGGTTTGTGGTGGAGCAGATCCGGTTGGAGGTGTTGTGGTGGTATGAAGGGCCGATTCGGAAGAGGCACAGTTGGCTTTGGTGGTTTCTTCAAGTGTTAACGCAGATCGGGCTTCATAGAAAGTGGGAAAGGGTTTGGTATTCTAGAGAACGGAGGCAGTCCCACCGTTTGCTTCATTGACCCAAAAGGAGTTGGATGGCCAGGTTTTTTTCGGTTACAGGGGCACCGACTTTTATAACAACCCTCCTAAAATATTTCCGACACTCCTAAAATATTTATAACACCCCTATACGTCCTAAAATACACCTCGTATACAAAAACCGGTCCTAAATAACTTTATATTATTAAATAACAAATAAAAACAATTATTTAAGTCTGTCGCAGGGCGCGACAGACTGTTCTTAATTCTTCGCGGGGTGCGACAACTCAACATCAGGCTGGCACCTGGTGCCGCCACATGGCAGGACACGCGTCAGAACCCGGGATGACTCAACAAACTCGTTGCCGCCTTTAGTGCCCTCGCGGGCCGCGTAAGCCTCCTCCTCATCTATCGCGGGGCTCGACAGACAGCCCTATATATAGAAAGCTCGAGCATTTAGTCCAAACCGCACACAATTCGATTCTCTCTCAAAATTCTGAAGTAATAATAGTAATATCGGGTATTATACCCACTAAAATAGCGAAGCTCTACCTCGTTGTAAGTATTTTAACCCCGGTTACGTATTAGATATGCTGCCTGATTGATCTAGTTCTCTGTAAATGTTTGAAAAATTAGGTTGGCCTGCATGCCCTTCTTATTTGTTTGACTTCCTCCTTGATGTAAATGTTTGAAAAACTTATGTAAATTTCTTATGCACCGCATAGGTGTAGAATTTTTTTGGAATACAAAGTATATCTTTTTGTTCAATTTGTACAAGTGTTTTTATTCCTTGCGTTTGAACATATGTGAGTTAATGTTAGATAAGGCCAATGCTTAAGGCATTATGTAACATTAAGTATAAATTTTCCCTTTTCCTGTCTAGGTGACATGCAAGTATACGAATGACTACGTTGGCTGTAAACCGCGGTTGAGTCATAGTCAATTTCCATTATGATCCCGCTAGGGTTTAGGAATTGTATGGGTTTTGTAAGAACCGTATGCGCGTACCCGGTTGGATAGGCATTTATATTTTGCTCTTCTTGGTCTATTACAATATTTGTGTGTGGTCACCACTTTGTGTGGGTATCGCGAATGAAGATTTTGCCAATCTGTTTTCTGCAGATACCGCAAAGTGGAACACACATTTGTAATAGAAAAATAAATGGTATTGCATTGAACTGTTCATTTATTTATTGTCAAATGGCCTGCGGCCCAATAGGTTACATAGAAAATGTAAAACATGGCTTACATGTAACAACGTCGGAGTTGCTGTGCATTCCATGTGCGTGCAATAGGTTCGCCTTCTAATGTTTGTAGTTTGTACGCGCCTTTGCCCAAGACCTCTTGGATGAGGTAGGGTCCTTCCCATTTGGGGGCAAGTTTCCCTGGGCGTTCTGCGTTAGACACTTCATTGTCGCGAAGGACATAGTCTCCTGGGTTGAAGGTACAAATGCGAACGCGTGCATTGTAATACTTTTCAAGTTTGGTGTAATACTTGGCCTCGTTAATTGCTGCGTTTTCACGCCTTTCTTCTAGGAGGTCCAAGTCAAGCCTGCGCTCGTCATTGTTGTCTATCTTGTTGATAGCCAACATTCGGGGTGAAGGGAGACCTACTTCAGCGGGGATCACCGCCTTAGAGCCGTAGACCAGGCTGAAGGGTGTCTCACCGTGACTTGTCTTCGGGCTAGTCCTATGAGCCCATAGGATACTAGGGAGTTCATCGACCCAGCCGCGTCTGGCCGTTCCCAACCGTGCCTTTATGCCTTCGACTAAACTTTTATTGATACCCATTTTGTGAAATAGTTGACAGCCACTATGATAAATTTCACCGCACCTGGTGCGTCTGGAAAGGGTCCCACAACATCTATTGCCCATGTTTGGAAAGTCCATGCGGTGGTGACGGGGATCAGGTTGTTCTTGGGGCGCAAGGTTTTGGGAGCATGTCGCTGACAATTGAAACACTTGCGCAAGATTTTGACCGCGTCCAGGTGCATGCCGGGCCAGTAGTACCCTGCATTCATGATTTTGGCCACCACCATATGTGGGCCCACGTGTATGCCACATATTCCTTCGTGTACCTCTCTAATTAGACACGTGGCATCTCGGGGGTTGACGCATCGTAGTAGTGGCCCCAGGTATAATTTGCGGTATAAAATACCGTCTCCCATCTGATAATGGCACGCTTTATATTGTAGCTTGCGGGCCTCGGCTTTACTTTCGGGAGAGACACCTGATTGCAAGTATGCAATAATTGGTGTCATCCAGGATGTTGTACCGTACTGGATGACATTGACTTGGCGCAGGGGTAGTGACGAATTTTGCAGAATCTCAATGCGTATCTCCTTTGCCAGGTGTTGGAAGCTGGTGGATGCAAGTTTTGAAAGTGCATCCGCGGGTTTGTTTTCACTCCTGTTGATATGGAGGATATTGAAGGAAGTGAACTTTGATTTCAGTTGCAGGACTTGTTCGAGGTAGAGGATCATGATATCCCCTTTTGCGGTATAGTCACCGCGCACTTGCCCTGCAACTAGTAGTGAGTCGACGTGTGCCTCCAAATGCTGGACGCCGAGTTTGACTGCCAGACGCAGCCCTGCCAGTAGAGCCTCATACTCTGCCTCGTTATTTGTGCTTTTGAAATCGAGGCAGATTGCATAGATGAGCTCTTGGCCATCGGGGCTAACGAGTCGCAAACCCGCACCTGCACCATTCTCGTTGGATGCACCATCGGTGTATAGTGCCCAGGTGTCCGATGAGGATGGTGGTGGTGTAGGGTTTTGTTCTTCTTCACATTCTTGGATGCGATTCGCCGGTACTTCGTCAACAAAATCAGGTAGAACCTGGCCTTTGATCACGGGGCGCGATTTATAGATCAATGTGTGCGCGCCCAGTTCAACGGCCCATTTTGCTAATCTCCCAGAGATTTCGGGCTTGGAGAAGATCTGCCCGATCCTGTAGTTGGTTAACATGGTGATGACGTGATTCGCAAAGTAACGGCATAACCGTCTTGATGCGTGCACTAGTGCGAGTACCAACTTCTCCATGATGGAGTATCTTGTCTCTGGGTCGTTGAGCAATTTGCTGATATAGTAGATGTGTGTTTGAACTCCCTCTCGCTCCACGATGAGTACCACGCCTACCGCGTTGTCTGCGGCGGATAGGTACAAGATAAGTGGTTCTTTCTTGCGTGGTGCAGTTAGAGTTGGGAGTTGGATTAGACACTCTTTCATCTCCCGGAAAGCGTTTTCAGCCTCTGCGGTCCACTGGAACTGTTCCTTCTTTAAGCAGTTCCACAGAGTTTTGATGAAAGGATAAGATTTAGCTGCATGATTGGCTAAAAATATGTTCAGTGCGGCTAGCCGGCCAGCTAGTCGTTGCAATTCCTTCATTGTGGAAGGCGGTGGCATGCGCTCGATCGCCTGAACCTTTTCCGAATTCACCTTGAATCCATCTTTGGTGACGATGAATCCAAGGAATTTGCCTTCTTCCATTCCAAACGAGCATTTCCCTGGATTGAGCTTCATGTTGACGCTACGCAGAGTCTGGAATGTTCTTTCGATATCGTTTAGCATGCTATCCTATTCCATGCTCATGACGACTAGGTCGTCCATGTAGATTTCAACACTTTTGCTGATTTGATCACCAAAAGTGTCGTTCACCAACTTTTGCTAGGTTATGCCCGCGTTGCGCAACCCAAACGACATTTTTGTATAAAAGTAATTCCCGGTAGGTGTGCGGAATGCCGTTTTATCTTCGTCCTCGATTGTCATCTGCACTTGGTGATAGCATTTGTAGCAATCGAGGAAGAACTTCCATCGAAACGGGGCGAGGTTGTCGACTTTCTCGTCGATCTCTGGAAGCGAGTAATAATCTTTGGGGCTGGCTTTGTTGAGATCTTTATAGTTGACGCACATGCGCCAGCCCCCGGTTGGGTTTTCTACCATGACTGGGTTGGATAACCAAGTCTGGTACTTGACTTCCCGCAGGATGCCTGCGGAGAGCAGTTCTTTGACCTGCTCGTTCTTTGCGGATCCAAGGTGGCGTTGGCCTTGTATCACCAGCTTGATACCTGGCAGGGTATTCAAGAAATGTTGCGCGACTTCGCGTGGTACCCCTGTCATGTCTACGGGTGTCCATGCGAAAATATCTTGGTTCCTGAAGAGGAGTTGCTTCAGGCGCGCTCTGGTGTTGTTGGACAAGGCATGACCCAACATGACCGTTTGTTCTGGGTGTCTTGCGTTAAGAACCCATTTCTCCGATTGGGTGTTGGGGGTGAGCCTTGGCGTTTTGGTCGGACGCAACTCGTCTGTGGACATAACCTCTCTGCGGGCATAGATTATCGCAACCCCCGTTTCGGTTGGGAAACTGATGGCAGAGTGGGGGACGGAGGTAATCATGTTGAAATCTTCTTGGGACTCTCGCCCGAGAAGTACGTCGTATCGGGAGGTGTGGGGTAAAACCATGAAGTTTACCTCCTCCGTTCGCGTGTGCCTTCCATTGGTAAGGCGCACAAGGAAGGTGATTTGGCCCAGGGGGAAAACGGTTTCCCCCGCGAATCCGGCCAAAGGGTAATCTACCCGCTACAACCAATCTTTATCTTCCTGATCGAACTGGTTGAAACACTGCTCATATATAATGTCAGAAGTACAGCCCGGGTCGATGAATAATCGCTCCGTGCACTAGTGAGCCAGGTAGCCTGTGATGACGACGGCGCGCCTATCACGCGGTCCACCTCGGACTTTTGGAAAGACGACTTGCTCGTCTTTCCAGTCATTGTCCGATCTTCTTGCTGCCTTGCGTGGTTTTCCACGTCCTCCATTGATCATGTGGGTTGAGGCCACATACATGGTCCTTTTAGCCGTGGAGGTGCCCTCGTTGTGGGGGGTGATGCGCTTTGTTTGCTTTTGCGCGGCTGGCAACAGGTGTTGCAGCTTCCCTCTTTTAGGGCTCCCTCAATATCTAGTCGGAGACTAATGCAGTTGTTGGTTCTGTGGCCCGAGTCCTTGTGATACTCACAGTAAAGCGTGAGGTCTTGGTTTTATTTGGACTTTATTGGTTGGGCCGTTCGCAAGAATTGTGCGTCCGTGAGGAGGACGTCAATTGGCGACTGGTTGATCTCGGTCCAATAACGGTCCCGAGATTCCTTCTTGGATACCCGGTTGTCGCGTTGGACATTGATCGTTGCCCTTGCGTCGGGCTGGTGACTGCGTGGGACGTAAGGTTTGGAATCGTTGCCACGATTCCACATGTCCCGGTCGCGCTTGTTATTGCGCTTGGAGTCTGGGCGGGAGGATTGCCCTCCCGCCCGGGGCTGTGCCTTGGTAGTGTGCGGTTTGAGAGACCGCTGAGTTTGGGCGTACGTCTTGACCGTGGCCATGACGTCGTCCCACCTTTCTGGAAAGCCCTCTTTTCCTGAGATGGTCATAACCATTTCAACGTCCTTGACGGCTCGAATGAAATAGTTGCGTGCCATTTGATCCGCAACTCCGCCGATCTCGAGGCATTCTTTATTGTAGCGGATGACGAACGACTCTAGGCTTTTGTTGTCTCCGCGCCAGATGTTCATGACGTCCATGGAATCGCGTTTATGACATCGCTGCTGGCTGAAATGTGCAAGAAATTTTGCTTGCAGCTGTTCAAATGAAGCCAGTGATCCCACTGACAAAGAATCGAACCAGGCCCTCGCCAAACCGGTGAGGGTCTGGGGGAAAAAATGGCACCATGTGGCCTCGTCCCACTTGCCATTGCACCTAGCGCCGGTAAAAATGTTCATATGGTCGTCTGGGTCGGATGAACCATTATATTTCCCAATCATTAATGGGAGTTTAGTCGTTGTGACATCGGCGTGGGCGATCTCCGGTATAAATTTGGAGTTTTCGACCGCGGACCTTGGCCTGTAGGGCTGGGTTTGGTTGCGCTTAGCAGCGCGGAGGTACGTAGTGCGGGGTTCAGTGGGAGGAACATAATTGTATCCTCCTTGTCGGCTGTTTGCCGAATGGGATTCCCCACAATATGTATGGTCGTCTGGGTCGGTACGATCATACACCTCATTATGGGGATATGGTCCCAGGCGGCTGTGGATGCCAGAGCCGCGGTGGGCTGTATACTGCCGCCTGTGTTCGCCATGAGGGCCTAGGAGGCTATGTATTGGGCCCCTACGGCGGGACCCATAAGTGGAATCGTCCTCCTCCAGCGTGCGTATGCTGCAGTAAGAGGATCCGCGGTCCTCCCGCCTACTTCGAGAGGTTGGGTGCGTGGGGACCCTACCCTCGTATTGCAAGATACGAGCCGCAGGTGTATGTGGTGCGGGGGTAGGACCGCTAGGAATTTGCGCTTCAGCGCAAGCTCTGTTATATGTTGCGGCCAGCATAGTTTGTTGTTGGTAATACCAGGCATGAAGGTCCATGCCTGGAGGTATCACGGAAGCATACTGTGAAAAATCGGGTGCGAATGTGGGGGGAGGGGGGTGCCCCCTTGTGTAGATGTGACGATGTGGCAAACCCAGGGCCTGCGGGGTTTAGGTTTTCCCCGGTAGCATTGTTTTGGCGATCAGACATGATCTCAAGAGAGAAAGAGATGTGAAAAAAGTGCTAAGAGTAGCGGTGGGCGCCAATGATGAAACAGTGGTTAACCAAGGGAGGTTAATTCACTGGTCTCGTCAAGTAGGGTTAATCCCATCCTTCCGAGGATCAGTGGCTGGATCGTCCGATGGTTGATCTCCTACACAAGGAAACAAACCGTGACTCGTAACAAGGAGGATGGGGGTGGGGGTGCTCCTTGTTACCACTCTCCGGCGTGAGAATCAGTAATTTGCTTGTGAAGCAAAGTGTGTGATAGTAGTAGTGAGAGTTGTGAAGAGATACCTCAAACCTGGTTTGGGATGGGTATTTATAGCCTGAGGAGTGAAGGAGGGTAATTGAGTGGCTAGACTAACATCGCACAGCCTCTTGCAGGTGTGTCAGGCCTGTCGGTTACGGTGGTGATGCCACATCCTACTGTGGTGTCAGTCTGTTGCTTACATGTGGGCTGACATGCGACTGTCTTCAGTGCCACTTGCATTGTGGTGTCAGTCCCACTTGCCTTGTAGGCAGGATGCGGTGCCGGGCCGCATCGCTGCTCGCGGTAACTGCTGTTGTTCCCGCGTTCTTGTTCTGGCCAAGACGTATGCGGGATGCGATGCCTTGCCGCATTGCCACTTGGTGACTATTACTGTTGTCCAGATCCCTTGTCGTGACGAAAATGTTCGTAGGATGCGGTGCTAAGCCGCATCGCTACGTGTATCACCCATTTTATACGCCAGGTAAGTCTTCCTCTTATACCTTGACCGATTGGATTCGACCGCTGTGTTCGCGCGTGCCCGCACGGACACAGATAAGTTCTTGCTGGTGGGGGTTTTTGATAAGGGTAATGGTCACTTGCAGCCATGCTGGTGCGAGATCTGGAACCATACCCCTTCGTTTATGGAGAGGCAATTAATAACTGTATTCTTTGTTCATAGTCTTCTGACACCAAAAGGCAATTAAAGAGATGACACTAAAAGGATAAAGAGATACAGTGAAAAGGTAAGACAAAAAAAGTGAAAAGGAAAAAACCTAAAATAAGGTTCTAAGAGTGATTTGAACCCGGGTTGAGGTTTTGGAGGCTGGATGACTTAGCCACCTGATCCAAGAATTTTATTAATGGCATAATAGCTTTCAGAAACTTATATAAAAAAAAAGTTGGTGACTCTTGATGTGATACCAACTGATATTTGTTTTTAAGGGTATATATAATTAGGAACTAAAGCAAAATGAAACAAAATAGAAATTAAAAAGGTAAAACCGTTGACTCATATACGCATATTGCGGCTTGTTATCTAGAAAAATTTAGACCGAAACGTAATAGGACAATTTGTAAAAGTTGAAAAGCATATGGGACAAGAGTTGACAAAAGTGTTTGGGTTAAATGTAAAAAATAAAACTAATAGAGTTTAAAGTAAAAAAGGAAAAAAAATGAAAAGAAAAAAAAATGGGGTACAATCGCATATCCATCACTTACAACCAACAATGCATCAACACCTTGCAAATTAGTATATACTATATTAGAAACTAAGATTGAACATCCACCAATGGTTTCAAATAATGTAATAGTTGTAATTCCACTGTATTTTAATCCTTAGGAAACTGTTCACTTTAATTTTCCCTGTAACTTTGTTCAAAATAGGTTCATAATTGTGGTAAATTCTAACATTCCTAGCTTTCTAGATAAACCACATAGTTGTCACCATTATTGCTTGAATCATTGTTTTTTTAAAAACATGACCTAACCAGAAATGAGGCGATTTTGTTATTCTTAGTTCTTCCTCTACTCCTACTTCCTCCTATTCTATTCACATTCCACCTTTCTTTATTCCTCCGCCATCCTCCTCGTTTCATCCTTTTTCCTCATCACCTTGATCTTCATCTTCATCTTGCCATTCTCCTCATTCATTATCTCCTCATCTTCCTCCTGCTCCTAGTTCTTCTACGCCCATTATTATTATTATTATTATTATTATTATTATTATTATTATTATTATTATTATTATTATTATTATTATTCCTGCTCCTAGTTCTTCTTCGCCCATCATCATCATCGTCATCGTCATCGTCATCATTAGTTTCTGGATCATGTTCTATTTCCTGCTACTACATCCCTTATTTCCGAGTCATCTACATTTCGACAGGCTCAGGAGTGGTTTGTTTGGTATGCTACGATGCATACTAAGATATCCACATTACACTCAAACAAGACCTAGGTTTTGGTTCCCGCACCCACTGATGACAACATTGTTGGCTGCAAGTGTGTCTACAGGATTAAGCATAACCCTAATTTCTATGTTAATAGATACAAAGACCGGCATGTTGCCAAGGGCTTTCATAATACCAAGGGTATTGACTACATTGAGACTTTTAGTCATGTGGTCAAACCTACTATAATTCGACTTATTGTTTTATCTGTTGCCTTCACTCAAGGTTGGACTATTAGACAGGTTGATGTCTACAATGCCATTCTTCATGGAGATTTATATGATACTGTGTATATCTTACACCTCCTGGTTTTGTTGACTCATATTGGGCCAGATGCCCAGATAATCACTGATCAACCATCCATTGGCTGAGTATCGTGTTTTAGCTCATACTGCTACTGAGATTTGCTGAATTATGTCATTATTATATGAGTTTCACATTACTTTGTCTTGCCCACCTACTGTTTGGTGTGACAACATTAGTGCTACTTATCTTGCAGTTAATCCAATGTTTCGAAGTACTTGGAGATTGACTTGCATTTCATTCTAGATATGGTTTTATCTTGGACTCTATGTGTTTATAATGTGCCTACTTTTGTTCATGTTGCTAATATTTCGACCAAAGGGTTGTCATCCTCTCGTTTTGACACTCTGTGATCCAAGCTTCATGTTGCAACCCCTCGTTTAGCTTGAGGGGGCATATTGGTGTATATAAATTACTTATAAGCAGCTAGAGTTTGTTATGAGTAGGAAGTTAGAGTTGGTTATATGCACAATCATCACATATATGTAGTTAATTAGTTACCTTCATGTATTTTCTCTATGGCCTCTCTATATATAGAGAGGTGCATTGTAATGTATGCTTAACCTTTTCAGGATTATGCTGCATAGAGAGTTTGATACCAAGTTTTAATTATCAAAAATGGAGATCCTCGATGATTGATCTACCAACAAGTCTCCAAGATTGTTTCACCTTGAGTTTTTCCGGTCTCATGAGTTGACTATCGGGTGAGTATTGTATTTATCTTGTCTCCAATCTTATTAGTTGGAGCTCCAAGAAGCAACAGTTCATTTTAGTATTGAGGATATCCTTTAGTATTGAGGTTGGATATCGGGTTCTTGCCCATGCTATTACCATTTAGGTGTGGTGGATCATTTCACTTATGCATAAGTTACGGTTTCTCTAAGTTGTGCATCTACTCTTTGGTGTGAGATCATTAACATTACTAATTTGACTATTAATCCGGTAGTTCATAATTAACATACTAAGTATCTTGAGTTTTGATTTACATTTCATTAGCATATGGTCTTGGTTTAGTGTCTGATCAAGGTTTGCTTTGTTGCTATCATTAATCAACTTGCTGATATACTTGCAATTTAGAAAGAGGCCGACGTCAACCAAATTAATTGGGTGTCATCCAAGCTACACATCGACTTGGCCTATCAGTTCAGGGCCGGCCCGGAGGTGGGCGACCACACAAGGCCCAAACTCCCAGAGGGCCCCAAATCTTTTTTTAAATTGTCTATATATTGAGTGTGTGTATATATATATATGTATATATATGTATATATGTATTTTTACGGATTTAGTAACCAATGCCTTGGTTGTTGTGGTGGTTTGTCCTTTGCATTAAGATAATGTTGCAGAGAGAAATGCATGTTGGAAACTTTCTGTTCCACACATTTTTTCATTTCTTTTTTTAAACCATTTTGTTTTTCATTCTTTTTGTTTTTGATTTTTTGCTATTTTTCCTATTTCATTTTTAAGTCTTCTCTTTAATTTAAAACTCAAATCTTTTATTATTTACGTCGTTTTGTTTTGTTTATTCTTGATGTTAAATTTTTAATAACTCTTGAAATATTTTTTACCCATACAAAAACTAACGATGCAAACATATTTGGGCATATTACGATTGTATTTTTTAGGCTTAATCTTTCGTTTGTTAGCAGATGCATAAACAAACAAAGTTTCCACTCTACATATATGCGTGTTTAATCCCATTAGTTTTTATATATGTTTTAGGGGCCTAATTTTCATTTATTATTATGTTTTCTAGCATATAAATTAGTACTAAGACAAATATATTTATCTTTTCTTTTTATAATTAAATTATTGACTTTATATTATAGGGCCTGATTTATACTCGCACAGGTTAAAATTTTACTCTCCGTGGGATCAAAGTTAAAAGCCAAGTCAACACACTTGCCATGTTGTTTGGTTGTTACTGTTCCAATTCGTTGTTAATTATGATAGCTACATTCTTGGTCTATTTTATCAAATCTATATCTATACTAAATAATAAAAGAAACCATTTTTTGGACACTTGTCATCATATTAGGGCAACCCTTATAGATAATTATTATTTTAATTTAATCTTTTTTAATTAATTATAGATAACCCTCATATTAAATATTATTTAGTTTAATATCTTATGGATAATTATTATTTAGTTTAAACTTCTTCTCATTTATAATATTATTTAGAAAAAATTATGATTTTGGCCCCTGTAGTTATATCACTTTTACCCTTTTAGCCCAAAAAGAATTTTTTAACATTTGAGCCCCCAACGTTTTCTTTTCTAACCCTTTTGGACCATAACACTAACCTCATCCATTAAATGTCAGGGGCCAAAAGGGTTAAAAAAAAGACGTTAGTGGCCAAAAAGGTTTAGAAAAAAGACGTTGGGGGCTTAGATGTTAAAAATTCTTTAAAGAAAACTACGATTTTGGCCCCTGTAGTTATATCACTTTTACCATTTTAGCCTAAAAAGAATTTTTTAACATCTGAGCCCCCAACGTCTTTTTTTCTAACCCTTTTGGCCCCTAACACTAACCTCATCCATTAAATGTTAGGGGCCAAAAGGGTTAAAAAAAGACGTTATGGGCCAAAAATGTTAGAAAAAAGACGTTGGGGGTTTAAATGTTAAAAAATTCTTTTTTGGGCTAAAAGGGTAAAAGTGATATAACCAATGGGCCAAAATCGTAATTTTATTATTTGATGTATAAAATTAGATTTATTCAATTCGTACAATACACGAGATTTTTTAAGGATATATATTTTTTATTATTTAGTACAGAAAATTACATTTATGCAAACCGTGCAATACGCATATTTTTAAAGATGTAATTTTTTTATTATTTGGTATATAAAATTACATTTATTCTACCCGTGTAATAAATGAGGTTTTTTTAAAGATGTATTATTTTATTATTTGGTAAACAATATTACATTTATTCAACTAGTGTAATACACGTGGTTTTAAAGATATAAATTTTTTTATTTTGGATATAAAATTACATTTATTTAACCTATACAATATTGTTCTTATAGATATAACTTTTTATTATTTAATATATAAAATTATATTTATTCAACTTGTGCAATAAAAAAAGGTTTTTAAAGATATATGTTTTTATTATTTAGTATATAAAATTTATTTATTCAACCCGTGTAATACACGGATTTATAACCTAGTTTGTATATAAGACAAAACAAAAACAAATTCCGTCATCATTCATGATTTTAATTGTTTTAATGGTCCCCAGATGCCGGTCCAAATGATCCGTGCAATAATACAGGGATAAATTAATGGACACGAAATGTAATTGGATAAGTTTCTTCATTAGTTACTGAAAATAAAGCAGTATCACGAATCTTTAGTTATCAATGGAGCGAACAGCCATACTTCTGTTTTCCTTACTATTTTTTTACAAAAGCTACGCTGCTGAAATCGACACCATTTCAAGTTCAAGGTTTCTCAAAGATGGAGACACGCTAGTCTCCTCTACTGGAATTTTCGAACTCGGTTATTTTCAGCCAGGTGACTCTGGGAACAGGTATGTTGGTATATGGTACAAGAATATATCTGTTAGAACGGTGGTTTGGGTTGCAAACAGAGACCACCCAGTCCCTGGTGCATCACTGCTTGTGCTAAAGATCGCTGATCAAGGAATTCTCGGCCTCTTCAACAATAGCAGCATGATTTGGTCATCTAACACAACGACGTCAGGGAATGTTACTGCAAAGCTTCGCGACAACGGGAATCTAGTTGTGATCGATCAACATGAGAAGGTTCTCTGGCAGAGTTTTGATTACCCCACAGATACTCTTCTACCTGGCATGAAGCTAGGGAGAAATTACTTGAGAAGCAAGGAATGGCATCTATCATCATGGAAGAGTAGTCAAGATCCAGCTGCAGGCGAATTGACGTGGGGCCCTGATGCACTTGGTTATCCAGAAAGCAAACTAAGACAAGGAGCCTTGGTCCATTTCCGTGGTGGACCATGGAGAAATCGACGGTTTAGTGGAATTTCTGTATTCAAGAAGAACTTAACCTTTACGTATGATGTGATTATCAACAAAAATGAGGTGTCCTTTTCTTTTAACTATCTTGAAGATAGTTCTTTTCTATCAAGGGTCACCTTGAATTCTTCTGTGCATCTAGAAAGTTGGGTGTGGTTGGAAGATGGTAGAGGGTGGCAGCTTTCTGTGTCATTCCCAAGAGACGTTTGTGATGCATTTAACATTTGTAACGCTTATGGAATCTGCAACTTTAATACGGTCCGACAGTATTGTACATGCTTGGATGAGAAAAGGTTTGTGCCCAAAAACCAAATGGGTTGGAACACAGCTGATTGGTCAGGTGGATGTGTTAGGCGAGTACCATTGGACTGCAAAAATGGATCAGAAGGGTTTATCAATTACTCTAACGTAAAATTGCCAGGCACAGAGAATACCTGGTATGACATGAGCATGACTCTGGAAGAATGTCATACCAAATGCTTACAGAACTGTACTTGTAAGGCTTATACAAATCCAGACCCCAGTCTTGGAGGAAGGGGCTGCTTGCTATGGTTCGATGACCTTCTGGACATCAGATTGTTACCCGAAGGAAGTGGCGCTGGTGGAGATATTTTTGTTAGGATGGCTTCATCTGAATTAGGTAATAATGTCTAGTTATATACCATCCACTAGACTCTAAGATGACCCTTTGATTCAACAGGTTTATCTAACAATGTAAAGGCACTTCTTTTTTGTTCAAATTATCATTCCATGCTTTCAAAATCAACTTCTTTGCTATGTTAATATTGTGCAGATTCTCAATCAATTCCCAGGAAGAAGAAGGACGGAGCAAATATTAAAATTATCTTACCTGTTATCATTCCAGGGGTTCTTGTCATAGGCTTCATCTCAACATGCTTGTGTTATGCACGGAGGAAAAGGAAGCACACCGAACCAACAGGGGAAGGTAAAAATTTGCAGAAGTTCACAAGTAGGCTAATATGTACTGGTAATAGAAATACTTTTCAACAGATAATCCGTGTGTGATGCTTGCTTTTCCCTAATGTGTAGGGGCAATCTTGAATACATATAAAAGCGAGGAAGAAGACATGGAGCAACCACTATTTAGCTTTTCTACAATTGTAAATGCCACTGCCAATTTTTCACCTGACAATAAACTTGGAGAGGGTGGATTTGGACCAGTTTATAAGGTAATTATTGTACGAGAATCAATGTGAATGATCGATAATACTGAAATTGCATTAGAATGATCAAATGTAAAATTTGCATTGTCATTCCTTTGGTATACAAAGGAAATGAACCTTCATAGTGTAACTATGCAACTCAAAAAAATATACAGGCACTGAAGTCAACTTTGCAATTTGTATAGTTTTTCACATTGTATGCAAATGGTAAATCTCCAGGGTACGCTAGAAGAAGGGAAATATATTGCAGTTAAGCGACTCTCCAAGAATTCAACCCAAGGAATTAATGAGTTCAAGAACGAAGTCCTTTGCATTTCAAAACTACAGCACCGAAATCTTGTGAAGCTTCTTGGCTGTTGCATACACGGAGATGAGAAGCTGCTTATCTATGAGTACATGCCAAATAAAAGCTTGGACACATATATTTTTAGTAAGAAACATATATACACTATATTATTTCCAGTATTATCCATTGGTATAAATTTAGGAATTTCTCAAAGCAAGAAACAAAAAAGACTAAACCAACATGTTGTCCAGGCAATACTCAAAGCGTGCTTCTTGATTGGACAAAGCGTTTCAACATTATTAAAGGAATTGCTAGAGGACTTGTTTACCTGCATCTAGATTCAAGATTAAGAATCATCCACAGAGATATTAAAGCTAGCAACATATTACTAGATCAAGATATGAATGCTAAGATATCAGACTTTGGCTTAGCAAGAAGTTTTGGCGGAAATGAGACCGAAGCAAACACCGAGAGAGTTGTTGGCACATAGTAAGCCATATACCAAGTAGTCCATCTTTTTTTTGTTGGAAATGTTGGTGTGGTCTTATAAGGATTTTGTTGTGTGCTTGCAGCGGTTACATGTCCCCCGAGTATGCACTAGATGGTCTTTTCTCTATAAAGTCAGATGTGTTTAGCTTTGGCGTCTTGGTGTTGGAGATTGTGAGCGGGAAGAGGAATAGAGGATTTATCGATCCTGAAAAGGAAGAAAATCTTATCGGACATGTATGTTCACTGCTACACTTTCAATTCATTTTTCAAAGTACTCATATAGTCGAAGTACAACCTAATACCTTATATATTATACGTTGTATTAAGGTCTGGAATCTCTATACTCAAGGCAGGTCAATGGAATTAATCGATGCAAGTTGTGCTGATTCTTGTCATCCTCATGAAGTTATAAGATTAATCAATGTTGGGTTGTTATGTGTTCAGAAAAATGCAGTAGACAGGCCAAACATGTTATCTGTAGTTCTCATGTTGGACAGTGAAGGCGAATTGCTGCAACCTAAGAAGCCACTATTTTCCATGGAAACTAAATCTCCTGTTGCAAACTTTTCTTCAAAATCTTACACAGGGGGTTCTACGGTTACAGAAGTAGATCCTCGATGACCACATGACATTATTGTTTTGGGGTTATTGTTTGCATGAGGTCGTTAATGTAGGGTGACCATTGTCATCAGCCATGAACCTGTCTGTTTGCTAGTTTGTAGGTTTTCATTCATTTCAAACCTTACAACTGTTGTTGGGAATCAGACTTCATGGTTTCAACGGAAGCATGAGACATGGATTGATTCTTGTTCAAGAATGAACCGAATTGAATGTCCATGTCTTATACAAATGTATGATTGCAGGAAATACAAACAGGGAATTAAGGGACAATTCGAGTAAACTTGAATGTCTTGAAAACCGGAACAGTTGCCGGCAATCAAGTTTAAATACATCATCTTTTGGCGGTTCGAAATGGCGGGAATAACTACTCCAACAGTTATTCGAACTTCACCCGCTTATCAAACCGAATATACATAAGTTATCATTCTAGAATCCGAATACATATCATACACTACTTATATAAGTTCGAATGAATATATATATATAAACATAACAAAGTTTAAATAATACTTCTAACATAACCCCCTTAAACTTTAGTTATGTTTCGAAGTAGGCTGCATAAAACTCCGATTGGCATCTTCAACAGCTTTCCTCATGTGATTAAAGTTGAACCGCTTCCTTTTCTTTTGAAAGTTCCAGTCATCTTCCCATCCGTTTCCGGCGAAGAGAGCGTATTGAGCCGAAGTAGCATCATCATGAATGTCACCGGCACTTTTTCTTCTCACATGGCAGCCTTGAGATGTACCTTCTTCCTCATTCACCATTTCCTTATCATGAACCTTTTCTTGCACCGTTTTAAACCTGCAATAATATTCTAAGATGTCGAGATACATGGCATAGATAATCCTCATGTAATCTCCGTCTTGGCAGTCAAATCCTAAATCCTTCGCTATTACCGGCCATAGATTTTCAGTGGTAACATCCCGGTAGCCGCCGTCTCTCGCCACCAACACATACAGACCTAACAAATCTATTTTTCTTTTGTTTGGAGCATAAGGAGGGATTAACCTTGAGGATATTCCCATGTAAATGTTTAGAAACCACTTCACCATTTCCTCGAATTTTGCTTCCAATGTGTGTTTGTATTTGAATACAAACTCTCTATCATCGATCATATCCATTAACGCTTTGCAGTCAGCGAATTCATGGAACTCCATTGCTTTGATGATCATTAAACTCCAATCTGTCTCTTGTGAAGAGAGATTTAACTTTTCGAAATAAGAGTTTAAATATCGTTCCTTGAATTCATCATCAATAACACTCACATCGAGTATTCCCTGTTTTTCGATTAACCCGATCTCTTCTTCTTTTGTCAGGCCATTCACGTCATTCACAGAATTATTTACCGGAGTTGAGAACATGGGATAAATTTTGCAAGTACCACCGGACTTATTGACGGTGTACCCCTGCAATGTTAACTGATCCATACTCAAGATGTTCCGGTCTAATTCTGGTGAATAGAATACACTTTGTATTCTCATAATTTCATTGCTTGATTTAATTTCAACCGACCCAACCCCTCATGTAAATAAGAAGTTGTTTTCCCCAGACCGTGTATCAACCCCAACTATGTGTTTTATGCGTTTAAACACATTTAAGTTTCTTGCAATATGGTGTGTGAATACAGAACTAACGTACCAGATGTCGCTCCATAGCCCTCCATCGGTACCAACAACAATCATCTCTTGATGATCCTTAATCACTCCTCCTTGGTTTTGTATTCCTGTTTTCACCACCTGTTGAATTAGTTGGCTTGCCTCATCGGTTTCCTTTTTCTGGCAGGAATAAATTTGGTGCCCCGGTTGGTGGCAATAATAAAATGTTCTCACTCACTAAATTCACTTGTCTTTGTCGTTCATCTCATCTGTGCAGTGTTGACATGGCATCAACGTGGAAGTGGGTTTGATTTCAGTCTTCTTCCCCAACGATGCTCTGATACCATGTTGTTGGGAATCAGACTTCATGGTTTCAACGGAAGCATGAGACATGGATTGATTCTTGTTCAAGAATGAACCGAATTGAATGTCCATGTCTTATATAAATGTATAATTGCAGGAAATACAAACAAGGAATTAAGGGACAATTCGAGTAAACTTGAATGTCTTGATAACCGGAACAGTTGCCGGCAATCAAGTTTAAATACATCATCTTTTGGCGGTTCGAAATGGCGGGAATAACTGCTCCGGCAGTTATTCGAACTTCACCCGCTTATCAAACCGAATATACATAAGTTATCATTCTAGAATCCGAATACATATCATACACTACTTATATAATTCGAATGAATATATATATATATATATATATATAAACATAACAAAGTTTAAATAATACTTCTAACAACAACTTGTATCGCTTGATTCTTGGAGATCCCGGTTTCTTGGTCAAGTGAAAGAAATGTCGACTAATAGTGATATCAAAAAAAGGTTTGTTGGAGACCATTCATAATCAAAGCAAGCACGAATAAAACAAGCGCAAACAATTGATTTTGTGGGCGGACTCTCCCGGGACTATCCCTATCTTCTATTTTCAGCTTGTAGGCCGCTAAAGGAGGATCTAGAGAACCTATTCCTTATAGAACACACACAAACACAAGAATATCACTATTAAAGCTCAATGGTTTGATTTCAGCAGAGTATTGTTACAAGGGTTTACAAAATGCACTCACTTTTACTGAAACTGCGCTCTATAATGAAACAGAGTGTGTCTGCTGCTATTTTTATCACAAAGCAGCAGACTTACAATGAAATAGACCAGAACAAAGCTAAATATAGCGAAACATGACAAGTGATCTAGTACATCAACGAAATATCCTTGTTATAATTGAAATAGGCTTTACCGATGTTCATTATATCCAATCGAAATAGGATATATTGTATTGACTTAAATGTGTATCGAAATAGACATATAGTTGTCTATTTCGATGTCTTCAAGTAGTCAGAAGTCCCTATCTATTTCGATACCTTTCTAGAATGAATACCCTATTTCGATTAGAGTATTAATCCTCTATTTCGATGACATCAAATACTTTCTGTTTCGAAGATGAACATATAACTTGAATTGCAAAGACTCTTGTTCCAGTATATTGTCTTCACTCATATATTTAACAGGAGGATGTTAAACCTGAGGTCTTGATACGCGACGAACCGAGCAGTGCCACATCCACACTGAAGGTGCATCAACAAACTCCCTCTTGGAGTTGCTGGTGAGGGTTCGTTCTTCATTCAGACTGAAGGATCTTCCAAACTCTTCACATGTCATAAACAGGGAGTATATCAACAAACTCCCCGTGAATGTTGCTCGTGAAACTTTTGATCTTCAAGACTTCAGATCCTAGTGGTGTTGATGAGTGGTCAGCTGTAACTTGATTATCTTGATCCTCTGATTGTATCAATGTCGTGTCGTCACTCCACAACTTGTCATCTGACACGTTCTCTTCGCGCTTAGCTAGTTCGGATGCCACATCTGCACACACAACAGAGGTAAACACGTATTGAGAACAACCACTATGGATTTAATCAATCTTAGAGATTTTTTCAGATGAAAACCTCACTAAGAGTTGATTTTAAACAATATAAGCACACGACATAGTGACCAACTCTCAATCAACTACCAACCGACAACATTTTGAAAGTTTCAAAATTGTTCAGTTTTAGAATGTAACTTTCAAAACTTGTTAACTTCGACCGTTTATAAAGATGCAGTTGTTTTCTGGCTTTCAATCAGGTTTTAGGAGGATAGATTCGAGTTCCAATATCGGACAATAAAAAATAAGATAGAAGCAAAATCGTTTTGGCTTTTATAAAGTTTATATTAAAAACACACCTAAAATCTTTTTGGTATTTTTGGATTTTTCAAATGTAAAGACAGAAAGCAAGAAATAAATATTAACAGACATGTAGAAACATAGAAATATAAATGAATATTTACAGACATTCTTTTTGTGAGTTTTGAGGGTAAGAGAATCATGTCAGTGTACGGTTATGCCAAAACACCCTTGTTGTTCATTTAGTTAGTATTTAGATAATCATCGTAAAACGATTATCGGTATTGTTGTCCACTTATACTCAACAATCAGATATAATTATATGACTTGGGGATACGTTAAAGTATGGTTTATACTTACCGACCTATGTTCATCCACTCACGACACATTCCCGTATCAAGGTATGCATGAGAGTTCATCTTACTGGTGAGTATACCATTTACCATCTGTTTTTAACGTATATGATGTGAGATACTCACTTATTTGAGGATGAATACAAGCACTATGTGAAAAAAAACATTAATGAATGAGGAACTTGATATTTGGATGCATGCAGGGCACGCGAACAAGTCCGTGAACGGGTTAGTACCATCGTACCGACAAAGAGATGAACTTGACTCTCGGATGATAGATGCGATTTAGAATCACTTGTTCAGGGTGACTGTGATATTTTATCACTTATTGGTGGTCGTATGCAGCATGTATTATATACATGCATGTATGGTATGTACACGTATGTACACGTATGTATGGTATCATGGAAGTTCTAGACTTGCATCCCCATTGTTTTCAGTAAAAGAAACAACCATGATACCCAGATGATAAAAAACATAAAGACCACGTATCTCAGAACCTCGGCAATCTATCAAACGAAATTTCGGTACCAAGACCATATGCCAATAAGCGGTTCCCACACGGTCTTCACTCGACTAAGTTTATATCACCCTGCACGCTTTAAAATGATTGTGAGCCTACTAATACATCTTATACAGGGCTACTTATCAATGCTTCTTAGGTGGTGTCTCCTAAGGCTAGTCTCAACATCATCAGAATCTGAGCCAATTTGAAAGTTATCATTGTCTAACACTTCATCTCCCAAATCTATATCTTGTTGATTATTGACTACCATATTGTCTTCTACTTCTAAATCAATGTTCAACCTATAATTTATCATATCAACCTTAGGATCTTCCATGGTATTATCCTCATCAACCATAAAATCACATATCACTATCATTTTGTTCACTACCTTCATCTTCTTAATCCTCATGTTCCTGATCTTGCACGTTATCCTCATGTTCCTGATCATGCACATTATCTGTGACAACTCAAAATTTAGAACCTTTCGTTGTACGCTTGAACGCTAAGTGACTAACTAATTTGATGATTTAATGAATGATATATGTGAACTTATATGATTATGTTTGTGATTGTATGTATGCGAGTATGTATATGAACCGAGACAACAAGAACCCGACTCGAGACCATGTGGTCTCGAGTGAACAATGCAACATATGGGCCGGTTGGGCCACACACACCCTTAGCCTATTCGAAAACCTATTAGGGTGCATCACTTGAAGTTAGTATATAATAAGGGTTGATGGCCAACCTTGCCATTTTTTGGACAACACACTCACTCTCACACACACTCTCCATTCTCTCACTAAAACCCTAGACACCAAGCATCACATTCTTTCTCCTTCTTCTTGGATCAAACCGGTGGCACTAGGACTCTCGGATCGAGCTCGGAATCACCATTCGGAAGTTCACTCATCAACTCTTCATACCCTCACACTTAGAGAACCCAATCGGTTAGTGCCTTACCACGTATTAAGTATTTGTGCTTGATGATTGAATACTTGTCTCCATGTTTAAATAAGTGGAAAAATGTATGATTATGGTCTTATCATATTTTCGGATGATGATGATAATGTGTGATATTTTGGTTCATAATGATGCATCTTGGTGTGATGTGACAATATGTTGGTTTGTGAAGTTTTATGCATGATGAATACATCCTCTTTGAATAATCGAATATAATGCACTAGCTAAGTGTGATATGTTTGAACAATTTGTTTTAGCATGTGTGTTTAAGATATGATAAATCTTATGCATGTATGCTATGGTGTTGATTGAACATGCTAGATGTAGAAACCGATGATAGCCCTTAATGTTGTCCGAATCATGCAATTGTTTAGAGGTTTAGGTTGCCGTGAATGAACAAGCTTGAATGATCTTGATGAACTATTTGAATATATGAAGAACTTGTTGAATATGATATGAGTGTGTGATGAACATTTGAAATTTGTTGTTTGATCCATTTTAGTAAGTTGCTAGACAAGAAAACATGTTTAAGTGGATGGTACAAACTGTTACATGAAATCGGTTTTCCATTGGATAGTACAACTGTGCAGAATCAGCTTATGTCCAGTCGAGACCACCGCATGATGAGTCGAAATCCCCCGGTTGCGACATCGGTTGCGAGTCGCAAACACCTGGTTGCGACTCGAAACCACACTTAATCAGCACACAAACCCTATGACTCGAAACCACGGTTACGAGTCCTGTTGCGACTCGAGACCAAAACAGCATGAACCGAGACCATGATTACGAGTCCGGTTGCGACTCGAGACCGAGACCATGATTGCGAGTCGAGAACGCCTGGTTGCGACTCGAGACTATACGCATGTACACGCTGTTTGGACTTGCACCTCATTTCGGACTTAAGTAATTGGGCCGGACCTTTGGGCCTAATGCATGGACCTTATACGTGCTGTTGTTTATGAATGATTATTTGGGCTGCCATGGATGAACTTGCATGCAATGTGCTAGCATACGTGTAGAACATACGTGCAATACGTGGTTTGAACCTGACTTGTATGATACAACTATGATAGGACGCGAGTGACCACAATATTGCTTGTTTGACTTTTCTGTGTATCTACCGAGCAAACCAAGGTGAGTTCACACCCTTTACAAAGCATGGGATTCCCAGGGGTCGGGAATTGGGGTTAAGGAACATGGGTTCCTCGTCCTCTTTGGGTAGGACAGCAATGGTTCAGGAATGTGATTCCTCGTCCTCACGGACAGATAACTCGTACTAGACCAAAACTCTATCATGAAGTCCCTCATTTTTGTATCGACTTAATCGCCGGGCCAATGGCGAGCGGGTCATTAGTTAGATAGCGCTATTTAGGTCTGACAAACCTCACACCGTGCCGCAGAGGACGGGCGTGAACTAATGGATCTGGGGCACGTCAATGATGATAGACATTGACAGTTTCAGGGCACATAAACATGACTACAGTCAGCAGTCGATATGGTAACGAGTCTAGTGTATACATGGGGTAGCCCCCACGGCCGAAATGCCAGATAACTAACACGGGGTAGCCCCCACGGCTGGATTGCCAGAGTAACCGGGAAGAAACAAATCACGTTTTTAACTATGGGGTAACCCCCACGGCAGGATGCCAGCTAAAGGAAACTGTTTTCGAGACAACTTAAAACGAACACCCAACCGTGAACTCACTCAACTTGTTGTTGACTCGTTACTACATGCTTTGCAGGTCCTTAGGTTCTTAGCTGGAGCTTGCATGGAGGAGGATCGTTGTGGGACATGGACGGCTGTGTGCCATGTTAAACTTTGAAACAATTAAACTTATGTTTTGATTTAAGACTTATGCTTCCGCTTGCAACTTAACTATGTTTTGTTTGAACACCAATTGTATTGGTTGGATTTTTATAACTACTTATATGCTTGTTCAATATGATTGGTGGCTGGATCCTGGTCAGTCACGCCTCCAAGCGGTAGTACTCCGCAGGTGGATTTTGGGGGTGTGACATTATCCTCATGTTCCTGATCTTGCACATTATCCTCATGTTCCTGATCATGCACATTATCCTAGACACCCTCCTGATCATGCACATTATCCTCATGTTCCTGATCATGCACATTATCCTCTAGGAGAACATCAAAATCAACGTCACCAATATCTGCTTCTTCCATAACATTGGACATACCTTGCACACTACTTGACTGCCCAAACATACTTTGCCCAAACACACTTGATTGTCCACCTACACCTGATTGTCCAAACACACTTGATTGTCCACCTACAATACTTGACTGACCAAACACACTTGATTGTCCACCCTCACTACAATGGCTACCTACACTTTTGGAGACTGTTGACGTTGGGACAAGAGCATAAGGTCCAGGATCATCTATCTCTTCTATAATAAGAGGATTTTGAGGTTTTGGTGGTGGGTTGAAATACTCCTTTATGTTATTTAACCCATGTGTGGCATACAACTCAATTAGCTTAACATGTGCAGACAACCTTAGAACATCACTGTCAGTGCCTAACTCTACAATACCATTATCCATATTTTTTTAGGGTTAAGGTAATGGTATATTATATGATCATTCCCAGCATAACCTAACTCATTAATCATTAAAGACACCTCATGGATAGAGAACAAATCGATATCAATGAGGTCAACATAGTTAATTGTAACAACTCTTATTAAAAAGTCCTATTTATTACTTTAATTGTACAATAGGAAACCCTAATTGAGAAACCCAAGTGATTCTGCATAAACCCTAAAATTTTCTGAATAATCAGAATCAGGATCAGGGCCCCTAAAACTCAGGGGGGGGGGGGGTAAACCCTATTTGGTAATATCCAAACAGTTTTACGTGTAAATTGAATTTTCACTCAAAACCAACTCAGCAAGCCTACTGGGACACGATCCTACCCTACCCTAAAAGTGCATGCCCCGCGCCACGCGACAGGTGCAGGTGTCCCTGTCGCGACACGCGGGAGGGACCATTTTTCATGTATAAATAGTGGAGTCTGGTACATGCAATTTTGCGTTAATTCGACGTTCAAATTCAATATATACGCTGAGTTATAGTATAATCACTATAAAACACACACAATTCACGAAGTGCTACCGCAAAACAGGGTAATAACTCGATCGCTGCTACGATTCAATGTCCGATCGATTAAACTATCTAATGGATGTTTAAGTGCTGACCACATTAGGGTTATGCTTTGTCATTCGTCGTGAATTCGATGGATGTTTAAGTATTGCACTTTGTCATTCGTTGTGAGGGTTTAATCTCGTGAGTTATCGTAAATGCTGTATTAGTTACTAACCTAGTTTGTGTGCTTATCATTAATTTTGGTAACAAGGCTAATCCATAGACTAGACTCTGCACGTGTTAAATCTGCAAAGTGAGTCATTCTCTTTTTATCAAAGTGCTTTACAAAACTCTATTTATTTCAAAGTTATAATTACAGGGATTAAGTCTTTATAATCACCAAATTACAGCCAGTATGTGGGGTTTTGTATACATTACTTGATAATTTTTACCATTGGACAAACGGGTGGCCAATGGTGATATGACCATAGTCACAGATCCGGTCGAGTGACAAATACTGTGGGTGGTTGGTTGATATATAGAAACAATGTAATCACCCTTAATACTGTAAATTATAACAACCAGGTCGTTTTAGTAAAAAGAATGATTCACCAGTACTTCCCGCTGACAAAACCTTTTTCAAACATGTTTCAGGTGATCTGTTATGATCCAGGAAAAGTGCCGCGTAGCACTACAAGCTTGAGGAAGTGGCTCAATATAAAATAAAGAAACATGTTTTGTAAAAATAAAGATTTCTCCGTGAAATCATATGATTGTAAATTACCTGGGTTTTATCCCGAATAGTGAAATAAAATAATCAGGAAATTTCAGCTTTAAAAAGATCCTGATAAAATCTTCCGCTGTTAAACTCAATTAAATAAATACCACGGGATTTCTGTCTCGCGGCTCCTGAAACGGATCAAACCGGGTCGGGGGCCGTGACATTAATCCTACCTCCTACATAATTACGACCAGGAGGATGTGTTAACCTACCACCAGATGAATCCGAAACCAGAAAAGATTAGGGAATCCGTCTGCATTATTCAACAATTTCAAACTTGATCAGTAACGTAATGTAGAAAATTATAAGTGTTATAGAACAAAGGAAGAAATTAGGATTCATTACTTTATAGCTGCATCACTTGTTCATGATCAAGCTCTTCTCGTATGTACCAGGTATCCGATTGAGACATGGTTCTGGTTCGTCGTTGTAATCGTCGAAGAAACCAAAGGGACGAGTTGATCAATTGGGGGAACAATGGTGCGTGAAATTTGGGTTTTGGGTTTTTTATAAGATGGGACAATAATTGGTAGGTAGAATGACATTCATGCCCTCACGTGTTTCCCACGTGACCTCACTTGACTGGGAAAATAAACTAGGTTTAAGGTAAAGAACATAACCTGAATGGTTTTTCAAACATTAATTATGTTTTCTTTACTTAGTAAAGACAAAGGACACACTTTGAAATAAGTAACATACATAAAGGACGAACTTTGTAATTTACTCTATTAAAAACTAATTTATAAAACATTAAAGATTAAAAGAAACACATGTGGGACCCACCTTTTTCCCATCTTAC
Source organism: Helianthus tuberosus (assembly GCA_030545235.1). Classification (NCBI taxonomy): domain Eukaryota; kingdom Viridiplantae; phylum Streptophyta; class Magnoliopsida; order Asterales; family Asteraceae; genus Helianthus; species Helianthus tuberosus. The sequence goes on along the minus strand of CM060411.1, from coordinate 40,074,612 downwards.
CCCATGTACTCTTTTTCCTTGGCTACAACGATAAATTATAATCACCATTCCACCAAATCAGTAATCACCGATCCAACGACATAAGGTACAAATGATGATTATAACGGTGGTCACTCCGGTGACGGCGACGATTCTTAGGTGATAACAGATTGGTGATATTGGTGGTCACTACTCACTCTGGTAACCTGTGGCATCTGGGATGATGATGAAGGTGTTGGAATTCTCCGGCGGCGAAGATGATGATTGGGAAACCAATCGGATATTTGTATGGGTATCCGAATGTAGTCTTACAGAAACATAAACACTAATCCAAGGGCGTCGGCCAAACCTGCTGATATGAAGATGATGATGATGATGATGGGGAAACCATGTGAAGACTATGACGGGGCGCCGGCCGAACCTGCTCACTGGAATTTACACCGACAAACGCTCTGAAATTTACACTAGACCTACAACACCTCCACACCTGCAACACCTCCGATTTAGGTGAGTTTTTATCCCGATTTGATTATTCTTCTGATACCAACCGTTTGTTTGTGAGCATGGCAACAAGGTGATCCTTTATTGGGCTTCGATTCATTGTCATGTTGAAGTTAATCTGCTGTTATGGTTTGATGTGCGTTAGGTGTAATATGTTTTTATTGATATTTTAAGCCCTTTTTTAAAGGGAAGGGGATTGAAGTTGGGGAAGGATCTAGGCAGATGGAAATACAATTTGAAGAATATTCTAGGCAAATGGAAATGGGGTTTGGGGAAGGTCCTAGGCAAACCAAGCTAGAAACTGGGGAAAGCTCTAGACAAATTGAGGAGTTACCATTTCAGGAGGAATTAGATCGTGCTTTGGCAAGCTGTGATGTTGTCAGGCCTATTAATAATAATTTCTACTCTTATCCTATCAACAATCAACTCCCTATAAACTTAGAACCAGCAATCCCAGAACCAATAATCCACACCCAACCTCTAGGAATGGACGAGTGGTGGACTAATGACTGGCAGTTCCAAAACCTTCTCAACAGTCCTTATTCCTTTCTTCCTCAGTTTGATCCGGAACCTATACCACACCCACCAATGAGCAATGAGAATTTAGCTGAACTTCGCCACTTTGGTGAGGAGTTGGTGGATGCAGGAAATAGGATCAGGGAAGTAGGAGAACGGATCTCCTGGAAGTACGATGAGAGGGAACACCGTTATTAAAATACCAACTGACGAAGGATAGTGTGGTGTGAGAATGTGAAATTGTGGTTGTAAAATAAATAAGTAGAAGGTAGCTTGTGAAATAACTATAAAATAAAACTTTGTAAGATAATCATGTGTAATGACGCATATTATAAATGGGAAATCGAGAAATCGATAGTTTTGGATATATGTGTATTATGAAATCTATACGATTATTTGTGTATGATTGTTATTTATTTGATACTAATAATTTATATAAATTAATTATCAGATGGCAAACATTGGTAATAAACCAGTAAATGAAGTAAATCAATCTGAGCAACATCAGGAGGATCATTTTATGACTAGACAAGATATAGAAAATATCGTTGCTCAAGGGATAGCCAATGCTATTCCAGCAATAATTGCTGCTGCACAGAAACCTGTTGAACCTCAACAAATAATTCCCAGCAAACGTATTTCTGAAGATAACTTCAGTAATAGCGTAAATGAAGGCGGTAATCATATTAATCATGATAATGAACCACTGCAAGCTCCGCTCCCTAAGAAAATGAAAGCTGCAACACCTGGTTGCACTTACAAAGAATTTCTTGCTTGTAAACCCACTGAATTTGCAGGCAATGAAGGAGCAACTGCAGCACTGCGTTGGTTCGAGAAAACCAAGGCAGTGATTATAATTAGTAAATGTGCCAAAAACGACAACGTTATGTACGCGTCTAATCTTTTTAAAGAAGGGGCGTTAGAATGGTGGAACACGGTACTTCAAGCTAAAGGAAGAACTGTGGCTTATGCCATGAACTGGGAAGAATTTAAGAGTCTTGTAGAAAGAAAATTCTGTCACGAATATGAAAAAGATCAAATGACGAATAAGTTTTTAAATCATCGTATGACGGGTGTAGATTGTCGCGGTTATACTTCGACATTCTTTGAAAATGCTAGAGTAGTACCAACACTGGCTTCGCCAGAACCGGTACTCATTTCTCGCTATATTTGGGGACTGATTAGTGAAATCCGTAACATCGTTAAAGCTGCGAGACCTCGTACTATTGACGATGCGGTAGAACTCGCTAACACCCTAACTGATGAACTGGTACGCACAAAACATGAAAACAGGAAAAAGGAACTGGCTCAGAAAATTACCCAAGGATTTCGTACGGGTAATAATAACAGCTTCAAGAGAAGAGGAACAGGGCAATCCACAAATCTACCGTTTTGCAAAAATTGTAAAAAGAAACATTATGGAAGATGTAATGTGACCTGCAATTTTTGCAAAGCCATAGGACATCGGGAAGAAGACTGCAGAAGGAAAACAAGGATCTGCTATAACTATGGAGAAAATGGGCATTTCAAAACAAAATGTCCTAAATTGGTCAAACCAGCAGACAACAAAGCTAAACCAGCTGACGGAGCTACAAAGAAGAATGTTCGTGCATTCCAATTAACTACTCAGGAAGCAGAACTCATTCCAGATGTGATAGCTGGTACGTTCTTAGTTCACAACGTGTATGCAAAAGTATTATTTGACTCTGGTGCAAACCAAAGTTTTATAAGTACTTCATTCTGCCAAGCTCTTAATTTACCCTTAACCAACATTAGACAGATTTTTATAGTCGAAACGGCAGATGGGAATTCAGTTAAAATAGATAAGGTTTTGCAAAATATAGAAATAGAACTTTCAGGTCATAAATTCTCTGCAAACCTGTTACCTATGAAATTAGCTGAATTCGATGTGGTATTAGGAATGGATTGGTTAGTGGCCAACCATGCTCACATCCTTTGTGATAAGAACTCCATAGAAATTCGTGCACCTACTAGAGAAGTAATCATGATTACAAGAGATAAACCACGTAAACCCATGAAGTTCATATCAGTAATGAAAGTTGCTAGTTATGAACGAAAACAAGGAATAGTGTATATGATTTCTGTAGTCATTAGCACTAAGGGTAAAGAACTTAAGGAGATTCCTGTAGTCTCAGAATACCCAGATGTATTCCCACAAGAATTACCGGGATTACCACCAGATAGGGAAGTAGAATTTAGGATTCATCTAATTCCAGGAACTACACCGATAGCCAAGGCACCTTATCGGTTAGCACCTACAGAAATGTTAGAACTGAAAAAGCAATTAGATGAATTACTAAGTAAAAGATTTATACAACCTAGTTCATCCCCGTGGGGAGTACCAGTGTTTTTTGTGAAAAAGAAGGATGGTTCGATGAGAATGTGTATTGATTATAGAGAATTGAATAAGGTTACAATTAAGAATCGATACCCATTACCTAGGATTGATGATCTTTTCGATCAACTTCAAGGAGCTAGATATTTTTCTAAGATTGACTTACGCTCCGGATATCATCAATTAAAGGTACAAGAAGAAGACATACCTAAAACTGCTTTCAGAACTAGGTATGGTCATTATGAGTTTACAGTCATGCCCTTTGGACTAACAAATGCACCTGCTACATTCATGGACATGATGAATAGGATCTGTAAACCGTATTTGGATAAATTCGTAATTGTCTTCATAGAAGATATACTTATTTATTCCAAAAGTCCAGATGAACATTGTCAGCACTTGCATGCACTCTTAACTTTGTTAAGAAAAGAAAAGCTGTACGCCAAATTCTCGAAGTGTGAATTTTGATTGAAATAAGTGCAATTTCTAGGTCACATGGTAAATCACGAAGGCATTCATGTAGATCCTGCTAAGATAGAGGCAATTACTAAATGGAAGGTTTCACAAACAGCTATGGAAATTAGAAGTTTTATAGGTTTAGCTGGATATTATAGACGGTTTATTAAGGATTTTTCCAAGATAGATGTACCATTAACTAAGCTAACCTGTAAAGCAGTTAAGTTTGAATGGGGACCTAAACAAGAAGAAGCCTTTAGGATCTTGAAGCAGAAATTAACAAATGCTCCAATCCTAGCCTTGCCAGAAGGAACTAAAGATTTTGAAGTTTACTGTGATGCTTCAAAATTAGGATTAGGATGTGTGTTAATGCAACGCAAAAAGGTAATTGTGTATGCTTCAAGACAATTGAAAAAGCACGAGGAAAATTATACAACTCATGACTTAGAGTTAGGAGCCATAATTTTTGCCCTTAAAATTTGGAGACATTATCTGTACGGAAGTAAGTTTACTGTCTATACAGATCATAAAAGTTTAAGGTATATATTTGGGCAAAAGGAGTTGAACATGAGACAAAGGAAATGGATGGAAATCCTAGGTGACTACGACTGTGATATTCAATATCACGAAGGAAAGGCAAATGTAGTTGCAGATGCCTTAAGTCGTAAATATCATGAAAAGCAACAGCGAGTTCATGCTCTCAGATTAAATCTACAATTAGATTTAATAGAACAATTGAAGAATGTTCAAGCTACAGCAATCAAGGATGATGCTGAAGGAATGAAGGGACGAATAAAATAATTACAGCAAGGAAATGATGAAATTTGGAGATTTCATAAGAAAAGAATTTAGGTACCTAAACAGGGAGAATTAAGAAATAAAATTTTAGAAGAAGCCCATAAATCTAGGTATACCATGCACCCTGGAAACAATAAAATGTACCAAGATTTAAGAAATAACTTCTGGTGGATAGGAATGAAAAAGGATATAGCTAGATATGTTTCTAAGTGTCTTACTTGTTCACAAGTTAAGGCAGAACATCAAAAACCTTCAGGTCTACTACAACAATTAGAAATGCATGTATGGAAATGGGAACTCATAACAATGGATTTTGTTACTAAGTTACCCAAAACCAGAAAGGGTAATGACACGATTTGGGTAATTGTGGATCGATTAACCAAATCAGCTCATTTCCTACCTATGAAAGAAACCTTTAGCATGGAAAGGTTAGCAAAGTTGTATGTAGATGAAGTCGTATCCTTACATGGAGTTCCACTCTCCATTATTTCCGATAGGGATAGTCGTTTCACTTCCCACTTCTGGAAAAGTTTCTAAGAAGCAATGGGAACTCGACTAAATTTAAGTACGGCATATCATCCTCAAACAGATGGACAAAGTGAAAGGACAATCCAAACTCTAGAAGATATGCTCCGAGCATGTGTGATAGATTTTGGTGGAAATTGGGACGATCACTTACCATTAATTGAATTCTCCTATAACAATAGTTATCATTCAAGCATTGAAACTGCCCCATTCGAAGCACTGTATGGAAGAAAGTGCAGAACTCCAGTTTGTTGGGCAGAAATAGGAGAAAGCCAATTGTCAGGCCCTGAAATAGTGCAAGAGACAACTGAAAAGATTACTCAAATCAAGGAAAGACTGAAGACGGCTCGAGATCGCCAGAAAAGTTATGCAGACAATAGAAGGAAGCCATTGGAGTTCCAAGTTGGAGACAAAGTACTATTGAAAATTTCACCCTGGAAAGGAATAGTTCGATTCGGTAAAAAAGGGAAACTAAGTCCACGATATGTAGGACCATTTTCAGTGATCCAATGTATAGGACCAGTTGCTTATCGTTTACAACTACCAGAAGAGTTAGCTGGAGTACATGATGTATTTCATGTATCCAATCTCAAGAAATGCTTATCAGAGGAATCTTTGATAGTACCTCTCCAAGATATAAAAGTAAACAAAAAGTTAAAATTTGTTGAGAAACCTCTTCAAATCGAAGATAGAAAGATAAAATTTCTTAAACACAAGAGATTGGTGCTAGTCAAAGTCAAGTGGGATTCAAAAAGAGGATCTGAATATACTTGGGAGTTAGAATCCGAAATGAAGCGAAAGTATCCCTACTTATTCCAATAAATCTCGAGGACGAGATTTTTATTAAGGTGGTGAGAATGTAACAACTCTTATTTATTACTTTAATTGTACAATAGGAAACCCTAATTGAGAAACCCAAGTGATTCTGCATAAACCCTAAAATTTTCAGAATAATCGGAATCAGGATCAGGGCCCCTAAAACTCAGGTAAATTGAATTTTCACTCGAAACCAACTCAGCAAGCCTACTGGGACACGAACCTACCCTACCCTAAAAGTGCATGCCCCGCGCCACGCGACAGGTGCAGGTGTTCCTGTCGCGACACGCGGGATGGACCATTTTTCATGTATAAATAGTGGAGTCTGGTACATGCAATTTTGCGTTAATTCGACGTTCAAATTCAATATATACGCTGAGTTATAGTATAATCACTATAAAACACACACAATTCACGAAGTGCTACCACAAAACAGGGTAATAACTCGATCGCTGCTACGATTCAATGTCCGATCGATTAAACTATCCAATGGATGTTTAAGTGCTGACCAGATTAGGGTTATGCTTTGTCATTCGTCGTGAATTCGATGGATGTTTAAGTATTGCACTTTGTCATTCGTTGTGAGGGTTTAATCTCGTGAGATATCGTAAATGATGTATTAGTTACTAACCTAGTTTGTGTGCTTATCATTAATTTAGGTAACAAGGCTAATCCCTAGACTAGACTCTGCCCGTGTTAAATCTGCAAAGTGAGTCATTCTCTTTTTATCAAAGTTCTTTACAAAACTCTATTTATTTCAAAGTTATAATTACAGGGATTAAGTCTTTGTAATCACCAAATTACAGCCAGTATGTGGGGTTTTGTATACATTACTTGATAATCTTTGCCATTGGAGAAACGGGTGGCCAATGGTGATATGACCATAGTCACAGATCCGGTCGAGTGACAAATACTGTGGGTAGTTGGTTGATATATGGAAACAATGTAATCACCCTTAATACTGTAAATTATAACAACCAGGTCGTTTTAGTAAAAAAGAATGATTCACCAGTATTTCCCGCTGACAAAACCATTTTCAAACATGTTTCAGGTGATCTGTTATGATCCAGGAAAAGTGCCGCGTAGCACTACAAGCTTGAGGAAGTGGCTCAATATAAAATAAGGAAACATGTTTTGTAAAAATAAAGATTTCTCCGTGAAATCATATGATTGTAAATTACCTGGGTTTTATCCCGAATTGTGAAATAAAATAATCGGGAAATTTCAGCTTAAAAAAGATCCTGATAAAATCTTCCGCTGTTAAACTCAATTAAATAAATACCATGGGATTTCTGTCTCGCGGCTCCTGAAACGGGTCAAACCAGGTCGGGGCCGTGACATTAATCCTACCTCCTACATAATTACGACCAGGAGGATGTGTTAACCTACTACCAGATGAATCCGAAACCAGAAAAGATTAGGGAATCCGTCTGCATTATTCAACAATTTCAAACTTGATCAGTAACGTAATGTAGAAAATTATAAGTTTTATAGAACAAGGGAAGAAATTAGGATTCATTACTGTATAGATGCATCACTTGTTCATGATCAAGCTCTTCTCGAATGTACCAGGTATCCGATTGAGACATGGTTCTGGTTCGTCGTTGTAATCGTCGAAGAAACCAAAGGGACGAGTTGAGCAATTGGGGGAACAATGGTGCGTGAAATTGGGGTTTAGGGTTTTTTATAAGATGGGACAATAATTGGTAGGTAGAATGACATTCATGCCCTCACGTGTTTCCCACGTGACCTCACTTGACTGGGAAAATAAACTAGGTTTAAGGTAAAGAACATAACCTGAATGGTTTTTCAAACATTAAGTATGTTTTCTTTACTTAGTAAAGACAAAGGACACACTTTGAAATAAGTAACATACATAAAGGACGAACTTTGTAATTTACTCTATTAAAAACTAATTTATAAAACATTAAAGATTAAAAGAAACACATGTGGGACCCACCTTTTTCCCATCTTACCCTATGTACTCTTTTTCCTTGTCTACAACGATAAATCATAATCACCATTCCACCAAATCAGTAATCACCGATCCAACGACATACGGTACAAATGATGATTATAACGGTGGTCACTCCGGTGACGGCGACGATTCTTAGGTGATAACAGATTGGTGATAATGGTGGTCACTACTCACTCTGGTAACCTGTGGCAGCTGGGATGATGATGAAGGTGTTGGAATTCTTCGGCGGCGAAGATGATGATTGGGAAACCACTCGGATATTTGTATGGGTATCCGAATGTAGTCTTACAGAAACATAAACACTAATCCAAGGGCGTCGGCCAAACCTGCTGATATGAAGATGATGATGATGATGATGGGAAAACCATGTGAAGACTATGACGGGGCGCCGGCCGAACCTGCTCGCTGGAATTTACACCGACAAACGCTCTGAAATTTACACTAGACCTGCAACACCTCCACACCTGCAACACCTCCGATTTAGGTGAGTTTTTATCCCGATTTGATTATTCTTCTGATACCAACCATTTGTTTGTGAGCATGGCAACAAGGTGAACCTTTATTGGGCATCGATTCATTGTCATTTTGAAGTTATTCTGCTGTTATTGTTTGTGAGCATGGCAACAAGGTGTAATATGTTTTTATTGATATTTTAATCCCTTTTTTTAACACTTTAGTCAAGTTTAAATTTATAAAACACGATATTCTACTAACACTAAACACACATATGGGCAAGTGCACCCATTGTGAGCGTTGTATAGTGTTGGTAAGATACCGAGGTCGTCTAAGGACACAAGAGCTTTTAGTACCGGTTTATCCTCAACGTCTAATCAAATCAAATGTTTTAGAAAAGGTTTTAAACATGAAAAATAAAAAAAGTAAAATGCTGAAAAATAAAATAAAAATAAAACAGATAGACAAGATGAATCACATGGATCCAACTCGCCTTTAAGGTAACCTTTGATGATTTCCACACTTTTACACTTTTTAAGAGATTATCTTAGTTATAGTAGTAGGCCCATCTTTTGAAGGTGACGATACTCTCAACCCAGTAGTTTGAGTCAGCAAGGATACAATCCTAAAGGGCCGGAATATTGAAAAAGAATTAATTAAGTTATTAATGCGCAATGTGGTAGGCCACTCTTTTGAAGGTGACGTTACCCTCGGCTAAGTGGTTTGAGTCAGTAGGGATACAATCCCAAGTAGCCGGGTTAATGTATTAATAGTAGTTTACATATGAGGGGATCAAGCCATTCGCACCCCCGCCATCTAATACCAGTGGGTATTGAAGGAGGTCCTAGTAAGCTTGACCCAGGTCCTTGCAGGATCTATATGCTGAACAAGGCAAGAACCTTACCAAACCATTCCCTTAACCCCCGACCAGGTAGCCAACATATCTCTATATAGACCGTAGAGATGTGAATGGTGTAAATCTTTTATTTTATATAGATAGTAAAATAACGCAAAGACACCACGGACAAATGATAAGGAAGTTTCACCTTCAACGTAAGAAACTAGTTATTAAAGTCATTAATACAACACCAAATAAAAAGTGTGAAAAGATTAAAAATCAAAAGTATTACACTAAATGTTTGTCTTCACCAAGTTATCTAAGAGACTTAGGCAAACATAGCCTTTGATTGTCAAGAACTCTTACTATCAATCTTGGATCCCGAGACTACTACACACAATCTAAGATGGATGATGGTGGTGGATGTGGGTGTTGTGATGGTGGTGGAGTGTGGGTGAAGTGGGAAAGAGGTGGTTTGCCAAGGGATTCCTTTGAAGTGAGCTAAGCACCCCTATTTATAGCTTGCACAGAAGCCCGGACACGGCCCCGTGTCCATCATTTTTCTCTTTCTTCATTAATTGCAATTTGTCTGCATTAGCTCCACACACCCCCGTGTTCACTGGGCACGGCCCCGTGTGTAGAAGCGAATCTGTACTATCAAGATTTGCAAGATTTTACGAATCTTAGCGTTGACCACGGCCCGTGTTGAGCTGGGCACGTCCCCATGCTTGGAATAGAAGCTTCTAACGCTTTGGCTTTTCTGCAGACATCTGGCCACGCCGCCGTGTCCGCTGGGCCCGAGGCCGTGGTCATCCTTCTTTTTCTTTGTTTTTGCTTTGGAAGATGCTGTCGAGTGGTCGGGCATGCCACGTTTATCCCTTTTCCTTGTATTTATGTTAGAATTGGCTGCATATTTGTTCCTTTTGTTCAATTATGCTCATTTAGTCCTGAAAATACAAAAAGAAGACAAAAGCACACTTTTTCCAACATTAGCACTAAAAAGGGTTAGTTTTATCCCTCATTTGATGTAATTTATATGTTGCATTTTAAACACATCAAATACCACCACACTTGAATCTTTGCTTGTCCTCAAGCAAAACTCTTTATAAGGTGGCTTACACTCCAAAATGGAATGGGTAGAAGAGAAGTTTTGGGCTTGTCTTGAGTGTCGGGAATCCAAGATCTTTATTGGGTTTTATTTTTATGTTATTTACAATCCTATTCGTCATGATTTATTTAGAACGTTTCATAAGAGAAATTACTTATTTGGGCATAACATGCCTCTTTAAAATTCCATTTATATACAAGTTCACATACCTCACGGGAGATCACTCAACACTCGGCCGAAGATGTATTTTTGTGAAACACTCGAGACCGGCATGGAACTTATTTCAACCATAACCTTGCCAAGCAATCAATCCTCCTCCTTTTTAACTATAAACCTTTGTAAATATCAAGAGGACTTGGGAAAGGGTTAGGCTTGATTTAAAGGTAGGTGGTTTTGGGTTAGTGGTTAGTAAAAAGGGCTAAAAGCGTAAAAAGTGTCGGTCATCGTAAATTTTTTTGTTTTTGTGACTTTTATTCAAACTAAACACTTTCAAACAAAGTTTCTTTGAGGAACTTGTTTGTTTATTGCTAGACTTCATTTTTTTTAATAAGGAACGTCACAAGAAAACCGAACTTTTTACTAAAACAAAAGGGTTTAAAAGAAAAAGCGTTTGGTGGGTGAAGGATGTTTGTTTTGTGGGTTTAGAAATGAAAAGGTTTAGGCTCAATGGTTAACTAGGGGGATTTTGGGTAGATTAAAAGAAAAAGAAAAATAATGGTGTTGAAAGGAACATAGGTTAGTCCTAATGCCTCCATCATTTACTTACTTGGCTTTAGTTGGTAAGGACCGGGAATGTATCGTAATGACAAGTTCTAGAGTCGTAAGAACCAAGCGGCTATTCACAAAAGAAACGAAAAATGAGCATTTAGTTTAAAGATGTATGCTTGTATGCTCAATAAATGCTCAAAACTCACTTTTTATGGGAATGAGTTTATAATGTGATCAAGTATATATAATCAAATTTTAACTAGATTTGTCATGCCGTTTCATAATTTTCTTATGTTGGTTCTCTTTATCACGACGCTATCGGTTGTAAATTTGTAAAAATATAACCTTTTTAGAACTTGTTATTCCCAAATTAAACCAAGACAAGTAAAAAAACGAAAAGTTTTTGAAAAAAAAAATTGGGGTGATTAGTGGTTTCAATAGAGTTTTGTGTAAGTCTTGTTATTAGGACTTGCAAAATTCATGGTTTTAGCAGCCCCCCCCCCCCCACACTTAAATTATACATTGTCCTCAATGTGTCCCAACAATAAGTTTTTAGGTTGATTGAATGTGTAAAAAGGTGTTTAAAAACAAAATTTTATGTTACTGGGCGTCTGGGCACGGGCCCGTGTTGGTCAGGGCACGGCCCCGTGTTCAGATCGCCAGTACCATATTTTACAGAAGGATGGGCACGGGGGTGTGTTCAGTGAACACGGCCCCGTGTCCAGTTACCTGAATTAGGCGTTTTCTGCAGAACCTTGAGCACGTGGCGGGTTGGGCTGAGCACGGCCCCGTGCTGAACTTACGGTAATGAAGAAAAATTGTCGGGAGGCTCTGTTTTCGTGCATGGGGTATTGGTTCAAGTTTCCCTTAGTAACCTCCACCATTTCGAGTGTGTTTTATTCCTGAAAAGTAAAACGACACTAGAAAACATAAAAGTTAATCTAAAATAAAACTACGGATAGTTCCGCGGAATGCCTCCGTGGTGCACTACGTTTATAAGGGTCCTTGGCTAGACCCAAAGTCAGTCATATGTTACCCAAGTGGGATGTTTTGCTTCCCATGTTGCACCGTCGGAGAGCATCATCCAAACTTGAGTCTATGACATTCAAGTAGTTGACCAGGTGGTCGTCTTCTACTCATTTCGCAACCCCGAACTCCATCTCTTTGTCCCCAACCCTCAATGTTAATTTCCCACCATTCATGTCCACCATTGTGTGAGCGGTGGCTAGGAATGGTCTTCCTAGGATGAGTGGTACTTCGGTATCATCCTCCATATCTAAAATGACAAAGTCGGTCGGGAAGACAAAATCTCCGACTTTTACCAATAGATTTTCGGTGATACCTTGTGGATATTTGATGGACCTATCGGCTAGTTGTATGCTCATCTTTGTGGGGCTTGTTTTACCTAGTCCGATTCGGTCAAACATTGAGGCGAGCATCAGATTCATGCTAGCCCCAAGATCGGCTAGCGCATTGCGTATGGGTGATCTCCCAATGGAACAAGGGATAGTGAAGCTCCCGGGGTCGATTTTCTTTGGTGGAAGTTTTGTTGATACACTTTTTGTGGACGCGACTCGGCTCGGTTCGATTCGGTTCGGGTCGACTCGGTTAGGTCCGGCTCAAGCCCGACGTCACGACATTCCTCAGTCGTGCGCCCCAGAGTTCGACAGGCGAAGCACGGAGCGCCGCAAACCAAGTCCCGTTTACACATCATCATGACATCATCATTGTGATGTCATGATGATGTCACAGTTTGTCCTATGTTGAAATTGTGCAAACATTTAGTGAACAGAAAGTAATCTGGGCCGTATATCTTCATGTGGGCTTTGACTTGAATTGAGCCTTTGACCATTTGGGCTGAAATTGAGTATCGACGAAACAAGAATGATATTAAAACGTATGTCGACGAAACAGAAAGTGTTTCGTCGACTTTGTTGTTTCGTCGTGTCCTCTATGCGTTCGTCATAGTCTGTGTCTATCTAGTATAAATACCCCACACAGTTTCTGTGTGAAACTGATGAGCGCTGTGAGACTTTGAGAGAGTCTGTAAAACATTGTTTGTATATGTTTGTATCCGTTCTCATCCCTAATCAATAGATATTGAATCTTTGGTTACGCGTGTGTTTTACACTTTGTTTGGTTTGCACCGTCACGAGGATTCCGCACCCGTTACCGTGTTTGTGATAAACAAGGATAGGTTTTCATTATCGATCCACCGGAAAAACGGGACCTACAAGTGGTATCAGAGCTTAGCTCTTTTCCTTGTTTAAAACCAAACATTGTCGTGTTTGAAACAAGTTGTTTTAAGTGTTTTTCAGATTTTTGTTCTTGAAAAGTTCATATTTTCTGTAAAAATAGTTCAAAAATCAGTTGACTTTGTGTTGTTTTTGCTGTAACTTTTAGTGAAAACCTGTTTTATTGCATGCTTGTATGTTAGTGTGGGTTTTTATTAAAAGGTTTAGCAAAATTTGGGCTTCGAAAATTTTATCCGGTGATAAGTTTGGCCAGAATTATCATAGTGTTCTTGGTATATTCATAATGTTCTTGATTTATATGATTGTTTGATCTGCCTTGTGTTTGAATTATAGTTGTTATTGTGTTTAGCAATATTAAAAGGTAAGTGTATTGACTTTTGTGTACATTGTGATCATGAAACTTTGAAAATAGGTAAAGTATGGTTTAGTTTGAAAATTGTGGAGTGTGTCAGTAAAAGATAAGGCAAAGTTGCAAAATATCTAACCAACCTTATCCATTCCGTTTCGTCGATCATTTCTCAACACTTGTTTCGTCGTTTAATTCAAACAAACAAACACTTGTTTTCGTCGTTTTATTAAACAATCATTTAAGTTTGGTCATAATAGTCAAAAATCAGTCATAAGTTTCATCGGTCTTTTATTAATTCAAGTTTCATTATCACGTGATGATACTGACTGTTGACATTAAATGCAAAATTCAGATTGCATGTGATGGATAGATTGCATGTGCTGAAGCTTCATTATCACGTGATGTTCTTGGTCCAATAACACATCAGAATTTTCGTCGCACATCAAACAAATCTTGTGTCGCCTTTATATTATTCATTCTGTTTCGTCGACCAGGAACCATTCAGTTTCGTCGACAATTGGGCTTCACATACATTGGGCTTCACATTTCATTGGGCTTCACCATTGGGCTTCAAGTGTTTCGTCGCTTAACACTTCAGTCATCTGTTTCTTCGTATTAGTCAAAAGGATATAAGTCTTCCTGTTTCGTCGAATAACAACAAAGCTGAATTGGGCTTCACATTGATTTAGGCTTCAAACTGAAGTGGGCTTCATCCTGTTTCGTCGCACCTGTTATATTTGAGTTTCGTCGACATTACATCTCACATTCTGTTTCGTCGACCAGTTATCACATTCTGTTTCGTCGACCAGTGATCAAGTTCTGTTTCGTCGCATCTTTCAATTATTACATCTGTTTCGCCGCCAAGCTCACAAAATCTGTTTCGTCGAACTTTGTTTTTAAAGTGTGTTTCGTCGATCAATTATTAGATCTGTTTCGTCACCAAGCTCACAAGACCTGTTTCGTCGCAATACATTCTTCCTGTTTCGTCGACTTCAGCAATCATCCAGTTTCGTCGACATGTATTGAAATCAGTTTCGTCGCACATTTCAGCAATCGGTTTCGTCGAGTGTGTTATAAATTTTAAACAGAAGGTTTGCAAAAGTGTGATAATAGTCTGTTTTCAAGAGTGTGATTAGTTTTCCACATACATACATCAAATATGAGTTGTACTAGCCCATGGGATTGGAGTACGGACTCACAACCAGTTCAAAAACCGACTTCGATGGCCGAATATTTAAGGAGTACCATACCTCAACAACAACAATCTATTAGTGCAAGTCAATGGGCTTTGGTATCAAATCAAAATCAAAGCATTCAGAATATTTTGCTAAGCGAGAGCGAAACGGGTAGCAACAATCGGCCGCCAAAGTTAAATCACATGAACGACTATCCAACATGGAAAGGTCGTTTCCACACATACATTCAAGGGTAAAGCACCGAAATTTGGACGTGTTTCCTTACGACATGCAACCCTGCCCTCGAAGTAGCAGCATCAACTTCAGCGGGTTTTACTAATATGCTTGAAAACGACAAAAAGGCATATGATCTGGAGAAGAAGGCGTATGCTGTTCTCACTCAAGCACTTCACAAAGACATCTATCATCAATTCTCTTATTGTAAGAACACGAAAGAGTTATGGGATGCATTGGTAGCGAGAGGAGAAGGAAATGCAGCTTCTAGAAAGACACGCCATGATTTATTGAAGAAAGAGTTTGAATCATTTCGATTCTTGGATAATGAAACTCTAGATGATATGACTTCTCGCTTTTTTCATTTGATGAGTGAAATGTGTTCTTATAATGTTGCTGCAACTCATCCGGAAATGATTGCACGGTTTACTGATGCTCTACCTCCTAAGTGGAGTCCATTCATTGAACTTCTAAGGCATACGGACGCTATGGATACAGCCAATGGCACTCTCTATGAATTCATTCAGAAGTTGGAGCACAAGAACGAAGAGGAAATTCGGAAAGCAAGAATGATTGCACCTCCTCAAAACACAGAAATGTATTTGCCTGGTTTTGGTCCTTCAGCTAGTTCTAGTTCCATTCAGCAACCGAAGCTTCAAACGGCGTTTGTGTCCAATACAAGCTCATCTCCGTTTCCACAGTTTAATCAAGCCCAACCTCAGGGGAATCAAAGTGCTTACATGTCACAATCCATACCCCAACCTCAAGCCCAACCACAACAACAACAAGCACATTATACCAACCATCCTTTACCCCAAAACACCAACACTGTCAGAGTTGATACTTCCAATCTTTCAAAAGTCAGTGTAGAAGTTGCAAAGGAACATTTGGAACTTCTCAACACAATGTTCAGTTCCTACTGTGGATTGGTAGCAAATCAAATTGGAAACATCAATATGACCAATGAAGATTATCAGCAGATAGACCGTGATGAAATGGAGTTAATGGATATCAAGTGGGCGTTTGCAAGTGCTGTTAGAAGGGCAAAGGATTTCATGACTCGAACTAGAAGAACAAGCTTGGAAGGCAAAAATAATACGAAGTACGGGTTTGATAAAGATGCGGTTACATGTTTCAATTGTGGTGAAAAGGGTCACTTCAAACGTGAGTGCACCAGACCAAGCAAACAAGGCAATCAGAATCCGTTCAGAAATCAGACGAGTACTTCTAATGCAAATCAAGACAATCGTGAACAAAGGATAGTAGCGGTGAACAACAATCAGAATCAGAACCAGAACCAGTCTGGACCCTCAAACGCCAACAGAGCATTAGTTGTTCAGACTGATGAAGGGTGTAATTGGTCTGTACAATTCAGAGATAATGATCAAGGAGGTGGAACCACATGCTATGCAAAAATCATCAATCACATCAAGCATGTTCACAAGGAAGAGTTTTCTGAAAGTGATGATAGCTAGGGTTATAGCGGGAGCTCAGATGAAGAAAGCTCAAATGCGGGAGATTATAATTCTAAAGATGGATCTTTTTCTTATTAGACTGCCTTTATGGCAAATGTCTCGGCCTCGACAAGTCAGGTAAGTTCTGATCCTCCTACTCCTAGTGTTTGTAATTCTTGTGCTGAATTGAAGCTTGAATCTGAAACGGTTCATAGTCACAATCAGAGTTTGGTTATTGAACTGTCAAAGTGCAAAGAGGCAAATGTGGCTTTAGTTAGAAACGAAAAGGATTTTAAATCTGTAATTGAAACCTTAAAGAAAAGTGTTTCCGAAGTGACCAAAACTGTTTATCATAAACAAGTTAGCATTAACGATTACATTAACATTGTTGAGGAAACCAAAAAGGAACTAGCCATTGCCAAATGCGAGCATGATGCAATCAAGCTCAAGTTGGAGAGTTATTCTAACTCCCGATTTATGCTCGATCACATTATTGACGTTCAACAACTGAAGGGAAACGTGACTGGTGTTGGGTATAAGAAATGTCCGCCCCCTTTGAGACAAAATTATACTCGAATGCCCGATGAGGAAGAAATGCCACGTTTTGAGCCAACTGTACCTCTTGATTATGGGGAAGTTACAACTGGCTTAGGGTTCAAAACGGACAATTCATCGGAGGGCTCATCTGATCGGAAAGAAAAGTCATCATGTGCTTCAAATCAAAGTCCTCCCACAGTTGAGGACTATGATTCGTCCGATGATGAACGAGATATGAGTGATGAGGATAAATCTCTTGAGAAGAACAAAGGTGTAGAAATGCCTTTTGAGAATCACATTATGTGTGATCCTCCTACTCCTGCTGTGCAATCAACTGGTGCTAAACAAGAGATAGATCATATCACTAAAACAGTGTCTACTGTTAAAAATGATAACGTGTTGTACACTTTAGTTGGTGATGACAAAATTTATTCAAACAAAGATTTTCCAATTAAAAATGTCAATCAATCTTTGATTGATAAAGTGTTTGAAGATACTACCAGTAAGTTTTTGGAAAAGGGGATCCCGAGAGTTTCAGTAACTCAGTGTGATCTGATTCCAAAAGCTGAAGTTAGAAGAAAATTTGGAAATCAAAAATCACCAACGAAGCAACAACCTATCGCTTTTAAGGGTAAACAGCAACAACAGCGAGCTCAAAATTCTAAAGGTTCACAACCGAAGGTTGAGACCAAAGGAGCTCGTTTCAAGAAGAAAAACAATGATGTTAAATTTGTAGCATCCAAAAGTACTGATAAAGTGGAGACTTTTGAAAATAAGTCAAATACCGATTTTGTTCAAAAAGTCAACATTTTGAAACGTAATAGTGATAACAATTACACCCAACACACAAATGGGTGTGAAGCTAGTACCTCTGGGTCTACAACTTCAACGTCAGGCCGTCGATCAGATTCTCCTAAGTTTGTTGAAAGGAGAAAATGTTTTAAGTGTGGGGACTTTGGACACATCATTAAAAACTGTAAAAACACTCCCAAAGAAAATTTTGTTGAAAGACCCCATTCTGAACAAGGTCACCAATAACGTCGTCCTGTTTCACCCAAAAATGACAAACGTACTATTAAAGAACAAGAAACAAAACAACGACGTCAAAATGTGAAGGTGATCGAAAAGGATTTAAAATCAGAAACTGTTAAAAGGAAACCAATTTTATCACAACCGTTAAAACCGGAAATTTCTAAATCTGTAAATAATACACAATCCGGTAAACGAAAACAAGCTTGGAAACCGAAAACAGGTGAGGATTCAGGAGGAGGCTTGCAATTTAAGGACCTTCAAGAAATTGAAATTACATTTCTTGATTCTCAGGGGCAACCCAAGTCTATGAAGGCTTGGGTCCCCCTCTCCAACTAATCTCTGAGTGAGTGTGCAGGATGTTCCAGGAGGAACTATTGATAGTCATCGGATTGTTGATAGTGGAGTATCCATGCACAAGGTCGGCGACAAAAGAAATTGTTGCCTTTGATGGAGAGAAAAAGAAAAGAAGACAGAATTGTCTGTCGAAAGAAATTGAAAAGCTTCGACAAAATGAAAATCATTTCAATGTTTGATTGTTAAAGGCTTTGATCGGGTCCCCAGGGGTAGATTCAAATCAAAATGTACGCACCTGCAGCACGTCTGATATTCAAAATCAACAAGATGAACGTGCAGTGTACATTTCTTCGCGGTGTGATTGAAGAAAATGTGTTTGTTGAACAAACCAACCTGGGTGTGCGGATGCCTTGGCGTGGATTGAACAACCGCACACTACTTCTCAAAAGAAAGACAAAGACCTTCGCTGGTGCAATGTGGAAGACCAGCCGGACCCAAAGGTTTATGATCTTTTTGCTGTGAAGAGAT
Source organism: Helianthus tuberosus (assembly GCA_030545235.1). Taxonomy (NCBI): domain Eukaryota; kingdom Viridiplantae; phylum Streptophyta; class Magnoliopsida; order Asterales; family Asteraceae; genus Helianthus; species Helianthus tuberosus. Next base: position 40,055,722 of record CM060411.1, on the reverse strand, counting down.
TTCTCAGTAGCTACAAAATCGACTTTGAAGTCCACACCGGGTGGATATCCAGTTTGGGAGAGTGCTCAGATTCCTTGCAATGCACGAAGCAGTTGCAGGATACGGTTTTAAATTCTAATCTCTCCTTTACCTGTCGATATTTAAGCTGCTTTATAAATTATTATCATCTTGTACAGCACTCTTTGACCTGACACGTTGACCTCAAATAGCACCTCACACGTGATTGTTTCAATATGAAACTAGTCAATGTTGTCATGGTCCGCACCGCTTACTGACATGCCAACTGATTTTTCCAAAATTCGATAAATCATTTCTGATTAACTTATTTTTGGTAAACGTCATTAAGGTAAAACATGAGTTAAACCAACATCGGAAAATCCTTTTTGTATATACCTTTGTGTTTTTAAAATTTATCATAGTTTGTTGATTTTAGGGTGAGTAAATCCAAGTTTAAAAATTCAAAAACATCAAAAAATTTCAAAACGCAAAAACAATAGAAAAACAAAAATGAGTTTCCTGGCGAGAAAAAGAGAAAATGATAGTAAATCAGTGGTCTGTCGAAACCTCTTTAAACTAAAATGCAAAATGAAAAATGTTAAGCAGCTCTATATAAGATGTATCGGAAGGCTCACAATCATATTAAAGTGTGCAGGGTGATATAAATCCTTAAATCGACTGAAGACCAGGTGGGAACCACACATTGGCATATGGTCTTAGTACCGAAATTTCGTTTGAGAGATTGCCGAGGTTCTGAGATATTCGGTCTTTATGTTGTCTTATCATCTGGGTATCATGGTTGTATCAAACCGTAAAAATAACGGAGACGAAGTCTAAGATCTTCCATGATACTATACATACGTGTACATATTGCATTCGACCTCAATAAGTGATCAACAATCACATGTCCAAACAAAACAGGTGATAATATATCACAGATTCTTTGCGGGAGTCAAGTTCGTCTCTTTGTTGTACGAAAGTACTGACCTGTTCACGGACTTGCCCCTGTGCCCTCATGCATCTGAAAATCAAGTTCCTCATCAATAAGTGATTCTATCACATAGGGCTTGTTTTCAAATCAAAATAAGTGAGTTTCTCACATTCTTTTATACGGTCAAACGGATGATAAGCAGTATACTCACCGGTAAGATGATCTCTCGTGCATACCTTGATACGGGAATGTGTCGTGTGTGGATGAACACCGGTCGGTAAGTATAAATCATACCTTAATGTATCCCCTCACCATAATTACATCTGATAAGTTGAGCTTATGTGGACAACAATACCGATAATTGCTATAGGATGCTTATCTAATTGTTAACTAATTGAACAAAAAGAGCGTTTTGGCATGACCGTACACTGATATGATTCTCTTACCCTCGAAACTCGCAAAAATAATGTTTGTAAATATTTGTTTACTGCTTTCGTTTCTGCATCTTTGTATATATTTATTTATTGCTTTCCGTCTTTACGTTTGAAAAATGAAAAATTTCAAAAAAAAAAATTTAGGTGTGTTTTAATATAAACTTTATAAAATCCAAAAAGATTTTGCTTCTAGTTTATTTTAGATTGACCGATGTTGGAACTCGAGTCTATCCTATCCAAAATCCTGATTGTAAGCCGGAAAAGAATTGCATCTTCATAAACTGTCGAAGTTAACAAGTTTTGAAAGTTAAAGGATTAAAACTGATCATTTTCTAAACTTTCAAACTATTGTCGGTCGGTGAATGATTGAGATTTGATCTCATATGTGTCATTTGTTTAAATTGTCTAAATTCCAAACGGTTGTTCTCATTACATTGTTTAGCTTTCTTGTATGTGCAGATAAGACATCAGAATCAGCTAAAGGCGAAGAGAACGTGTCAGATGACAAGCCGTAAAGTGAAGACACGACGTTGATGCAATCAGAAGATCAAGATGATCGGATTGCAGTTGATCACTCATCAACACCACAAGGATCTAAAGAATTGAAGATCAAAAGATTCACGGGCATAACTCAATGGAGAGTTCATTCTAAGGGGGAGTTTATTAATGCACTACCTGAATGAAAAAGGGAGTTTGTTGATACACTTTCTACTTACGACGCGTGAAGACTTTGAAGATCCTCCGACACAAAAGACACGGAAGACAAACCATCACGAGTAGCGTCCAAGGGGGAGTTTATTGGTACACTTTATGTGGACGCGACTCGGCTCGGTTCGATTCGATTCGGTTCGGGTCGACTCGGTTAGGTCCGGCTCAAGCCCGACGTCACGACATTCCTCAGTCGTGCGCCCCAGAGTTCGACACGCGAAGCACGGAGCGCCGCAAACCAAGTCCCGTTTACACATCATCATGACATCATCATTGTGATGTCATGATGATGTCACAGATTTGTCCTATGTTGAAATTGTGCAAACATTTAGTCAACAGAAAGTAATCTGGGGCATATATCTTCATGTGGGCTTTGACTTGAATTGGGCCTTTGACCATTTGGGCTGAAATTGAGTATCGACGAAACAAGAATGATATTAAAACGTATGTCGACGAAACAGAAAGTGTTTCGTCGACTTTGTTGTTTCGTCGTGTCCTCTATGCGTTTCATCATAGTCTGTGTCTGTCTAGTATAAATACCCCTCACAGTTTCTGTGTGAAACTGATGAGAGTTGTGAGACTTTGAGAGAGTCTATAAAACATTGTTTATATATGTTTGTATCTGTTCTCATCCCTAATCAATAGATATTGAATCTTTGGTTACGCGTGTGTTTTACACTTTGTTTGGTTTGCACCGTCACGGGGATTCCGCACCCGTTACCGTGTTCGTGATAAACAAGGATAGGTTTTCGTTATCGATCCACCGAAAAAACGGGACCTACAAGTTTGTTGAGTAGCAAGGATGAGCATTCTTCACTTAAATTAACTAATTGCAATGATTCAATTTTTCTTTTGTGAGTGAGGAAGTCTCTCATAAATTTTGAATATTTAGGCATTTGAGTGAGGACCTCCACAAATGGAAGATTGACGTGCAATTGTTTAAGTAAGTTTATGAATTTTGTGAATTGCTCATCGGTCTTTTGGCGGCGTAACCGTCCGAGATAGGGTACCGGGGGATTCTTGGAAGGCTCTTGAGTTGGCGGAGGAGTCATCTCTTTTTGGGCGTCGGTGAATTTGCGGGCTGGTCGGACGGACTCTTTTCTGTTGTAGGTAATGGAGCCTCCTCGGGACCTATGGTACGGTTTCTCAATGTGATGAGATGCATTTGCGCCTTTGGGTTGGTTTCGGTATTGCTGGGTAACGCGCCTTGTGGTCTCTCGGAGAAATTTTGGGCTAGTTGATTTAGTTATTTTTCAATGTTTTGAATACTAGCTTATTGATTTCTAAAGTTCGATTCCATTTGTTGAAATCGATCCGAGTTTTTCTTTTCGGTGTCAGAGATGAGGCGTGAGATAGTATCATCAAGCCTCTCTCGTCCCCCTTGTTGTTGTTGAGAGAAATTTTGTGACTCATTTCTTGGTTGTTGAAAGGTTGTTCGTTGGTTTTGACTTTGTTTGGTTACTACTATTATCGGGTTCTCTCCAACCAAGGTTAGGGTGATTACGCCATCCATGGTAGTAGTTACCTATCGGAGGACCTGACTACGTCTATTATCAATGTAGTTTACCGTTTCTGTTTGATTATCCATTTCTTTCATACAACTCCAATTTTCATGAGGCCCACCACACCTATCACAAGCCATAACCGAGGCCGTTTTTGCCATTTCTAACTTTTTGATTTTCGAAGAAAGGGCCTCGATTTTGGGCTTGTAAAGAAGTGTTTTCGTCTACCTTATGGGCGCCCGGGGCAATAGATTTTGTGCCCCGGGGAGTGTGCCACTGAAAATTGTTTTGAGCAATTTCCTTAATTTGATTATAAATTTCATTTGGGCGACGATTACCTAGAAGTCCCCCGAAGCTAGAGTCAAGTGTTTGTCTTGTGTGTGGCAACAACCCATTATAGAAAGTGGATACTTGTTGCCATACCACAAGACCATGATGGGGACACTTTCTTAGTAGCTCCTTGAACCTTCCCAAGTTTCATATAAGGTTCCCCGTCCTCTTGTGAGTATGTATTAATTTCAGTCATTAATTTAGCCGTTTTTGAAGGAGGGAAATACTTATACAAAAACTTTTGGGCTAGTTCATTCCAGGTGTTTACCGATCCAACTGGGAGGGTGTTAAGCTAGTCCTTAGCTCGGTCTTTTAGCGAAAATGGGAACATTCGTAGGGGGATGGCGTCATTTGATGCTCCGTTGATCCGAAAAGTATCACATACTTCCAAAAAGTTGGTAATATGTAAATGGGGATCTTCGTCCGCAAGCCCATGGAAAGTTGCGGAGTTTTGGAGCATTTAAATCAAATGCGGCCGAAGTTCGAAATTGTTGGCGTCGACATTTGGTGCATTTATAGCGGCGCCGAGATTACCTACCGTGGGTCGTAGGTAATCCATTAGGGTACGTTGATCCGCCATTGGAAGTGGGTCCCCCGAAACTTTCTCTTGGGTTTTAGCTTTTTCTTAGCGTTCAGTTCGTCTAGAGGTTCTTCTTTGTCTTTATTGGAACTGGAGCTCATGCACAGCGTTGGAAGCTCAGGTGCGACGCCTGGGTTCCAAGTCCTGCGATAAAAACAAAAAGATTGTTGGTCAGAAGTCTCACCACGGCCCCGTGCTCAGCTGAACACGGCCCCGTGGTCGTGGTTACAGTGATTGTTTTCCGGTTCCCTGTTACTGGAGAGTTCGACACGGCCACATGTTGCACCAACACGGCCCCGTGTTCAGCTCTCTATAACTCGGAAAATAAAAACTGCCAGTAAGGATGTTGAGCACGGCCCGTGTCCGACCAGGCACGGTCCCGTGCTGCAGTCTGTAGAAGCTGAAAAATTTAGAAAAATCCTAAAAAAACATAAAAATAAGAAAAACGATTAGGCCGTTGATTCCTAACTTTCTTAAAATCCTTGTGTCCCCGGCAACGGCGCCAAAAACTTGATGTGCGTTAGGTGTAATATGTTCTTATTGATATTTTAAGCCATTTTTAGCACTTTAGTCAAGTTTAAAATTTATAAAACACTATATTCTAGTAACACTAAACACACATATGGGCAAGTGCACCCATCGTGAGCGTAGTATAGCGTTGATAAGATACAGAGGTCGTCCAAGGACACAAGAGCTTTTAGTACCGGTTTATCCTCAACGTCTAATCAAATCAAAAGTTTTAGAAAATGTTTTAAACATGAAAAATAAAAAACCTAAAATGCTGAAAAATAAAATAAAAATAAAACAGGTAGAAAAGATGAATCACTTGGATCCGACTCGCCTTTAATGTAACATTTGATGATTTCCGCACTTTTGCACTTTTTAAGAGATTATCTTAGTTATAGTAGCAGACCCCTCTTTTGAAGGTGACATTATCCTCAACCCAATAGTTTGATTCAGCAAGGATACAATCCTAAAGGGTCAGAATATTGAAAGATAATTAATTAAGTTATTAATGCGTAATGTGGAAGGCCTCTCTTTTGAATGTGATGTTACCCTCGGCTAAGTGGTTTGAGTCAGCAGGGATACAATCCCAAGTAGCCGGGTTAATGTATTAATAGTAGTTTACATATGAGGGGATCAAGCCATTCGCACCCCCGCCATCCAATACCAGTGGGTATTGAAGGAGGTCCTAGTAAGCTTGACCCAGGTCCTTGCAGGATCTATATGCTGAACAAGGAAAGAACCTTACCAAACCATTCCCTTAACCCCCCGACCAGGTAGCCAACATATCTCTATATAGACCGTAGAGATATAATTGGTGTAAATCTTTTATTTTATATAGACAGTAAAAATAACGCCAAGACACCACGGACAAATGATAAGAAAGTTTCACCTTCAACGTAAGAAACTAGTTATTAAAGTCATTAATACAAAAGCAAATAAAAAGTGCAAAAAGATTAAAAATCAAAAGTATTACACTAAATGCTTGTCTTCACCAAGTGATGTAAGAGACTTAGGCAAACATGGTCTTTGATTGTCAAGAACTCTTATTATCAATCTTGGATCCCAAGACTAGTACACACACTCTAAGATGGATGATGGTGGTGGATGTGGGTGTTGTGATGGTGGTGGAGTGTGGGTGAAGTGGGAGAGAGGTGGTTTGCTAAGAGATGCCTTTGAAGTGAGCCAAGCACCCCTATTTATAGCCTGCACAGAAGCCCGGCCACGGCCACGGCCACGGCCCCGTGTCCATCGTTTTTCTCTTTCTTTATTAATTGCAATTTGTCTGCATTAGCTCCACACGCCCCCGTGTTCACTGGGCACGGCCCCGTGTGTAGAAGCGAATCTGTACTATCAAGATTTGCAAGATTTTGCGAATCTTAGCATTGACCACGGCCCGTGTTGAGCTGGGCACGTCCCCATGTTTGGAATAGAAGCTTCTAACGCTTTGGCTTTTCTGCAGATATCTGGCCACGCCGCCGTGTCCGATGGGCCCGAGGCCGTGGTTATCCTTCTTTTTCTTTGTTTTTGCTTGGGAAGATGCTGTCGAGGGGTCGGGCATGCCACGGTTATCCCTTTTCCTTGTATTTATGTTAGATTTGGCTGCATATTTGTTCCTTTTGTTCAACTACGCTCATTTAGTGCTGAAAATACAAAAGGAAGACAAAAGCACACTTTTTCCAACATTAGTACTAAAAAATGGTTAGTTTTATGGCTCGTTTGATGTAATTTATATGTTGCATTTTACACAAATCATGGCTTCAGATCAAAAAGGTCCCAAATAGGAAATCTTATCTTCTTGGTGAAGGTGGTTACTTGTGGTGTATGTGGGTTTTATGAGGTTTTAGTAGAGAGATACATGAAAATAGTTTTGGTTTGCAAGTGTATAAAGGGAATATATGTAATACTTTGTAAAACTTTCATCAGACAACTACATCGAGATGTTCTTGAGTCAACGAATCTTCTATTTGCCGGAATTGTTATGGGTTCGCCGGCGAGGGGTAGATGTGGCGGTGGTGCTGGTGGTTTGACCAGAGATGAAGAAGAAATGGGGTAGAGGGTGGGGGTGTTGGTTAGGATTTTATATTTAAATAAATAATAAGGGCATTATAGTCATTTTACACCAATTTAACTGAGAAAACTAACCCCCATCCGTGTCAGGAACTATCCGATAAGGAAATTGCAAAAGTTGAGGACTACAACTGTAATTTTAGAAAGTTATGAACTAAAGGTGAAAAATGAGCAAACCACAGGGACTATCCGAGCAACAATATAATCATGCTGGATTTTTTTCATTACAGCCAGGTTGATAAAGTTTATTTTATGAATATTATTTAAATCTCCGATATCAATTCCTCATCGAACAAATCGTAAAGTTATATTTGGGTATCTAGGTAAATACTGTAAGGAGTTAAATTGAATTACTTAAACTTCCTAACACATAATATTTTAATTTAAAATTTCATTTGTTCATATTTCTTAACATACGCTTTTACAACATGCTAGCTTTTCGAATATATCACCATTAAATGTGTTTTTTATATTTAAAGATTTAAAAAAACAACCCGTCGTAACGTGTCACAAGAAGGCGTGTTATCTCACCACATGGAGCGGGTATAACTGCTAGTGTGTGTATATATACACGTACCAAAATACGGTTGCCTGTTCGCACTTGTTAAGCTTTTATGATATATAGTATATACTAAGTTGTCAATCCGCTCAAAAAATTAACCGGGGTTGGTTGCGGTATGCTTCAGATCACAATGTTAATTCCTTGACAACGACATGTCAATTCCAAAAATACATGCCTTACGACCAAGGTTATTGAGACCATGACAGTCACATGCCATTTATGCCAAATTTCGAGTCAAGACACGCCATTGGAAGCGTAGACCAACTAATGTTTTCTTGAAATCGTTACTTGAATCTGATCGTTACACGTAAAGTCAGCTAAATTTAGTTTGGCCATATGATATCCTGCGTTTCGTTTATCATTTTAGCAAAATTTTATTGATAAATAGAGCAGGAATTCCCCCCTAAACAATTATTAATAGCAATGGAATTTCAATTGCAAATAAAAAATCCATTATTCTTAACTTTTTGCTTATATTCCAATGCTAAATAAACAAAGTATTAACAACTTACAATGCCAATGATTTCTAGATCAATTGATGAAGCCTTGTATTTCTTTTGAGAGATGCAAGTTCAAGTCTCACTTGGTGCACAATGAGACATTGGTGGGCAATGATAGGAGACTCAGGGAAACTTAGGTTCGATCCTTGAGTCAAACGGTTTTTTACCAGTAATTTTACCGTCGTGCTTACGGACGGGTGGGTTACCGGATTTTACTCGGAATTGTTGGTGGACTCAGGTTACTCTCGTAGTACTTCATTTGGTCTAGTGGGTACCCCGAGAAAGATTATGTTGCCCGTTTAGAAAAAAAAAAAAAAAAAAAAAAGCGTTGGAAAAAGTATCAGTTGTTTGACTAGTTTTTTACTAGACAGTTCATCTATACTACATATTTAGTACGGATGCAAATAGTTGGAAAGAATCCCTCCTACCTAGGATCTTCAATAGACATTTTAAGGTAGTACACATGAATTTAGTATTACGAAAAATCACCAAATTAGCCATTGACTAACGCACTTTTCCCACATAGTCATCGGAAGCCAAGAAATTAGGGTCTCTTTGGTCTTTGGAGAGGCTTTTATAGGACATGTGTCACAATTTTAATAAAAAAAATTTATATACATAAAAAATGGTAAAGATACCCTCTTTACATATTTTCGAAAATTATAGTACTTATAGTACATATACAGTATACAAATCCTAACGAATATAACATATGTAACTAAATTGATTCAAACTATGGTTTTCAACAAGGGTTTTAACAACGTCTTACTGTACGGTCCATTGTGTTTTCAGTCCGTTGTGTAGGCTTCTAAAAAGAACAAACAAACAAACAAATGTTGACGGTTGTGGCTGAGACACGCGTTCAACACGCGTCCCTTAAAACAGATTTCGTGTCTTTACTAAAGACGATGCGTCTGTCTCCCAGGGTACAACAGCCGAAGCAGTATGTGCTGCCGGAGAAGGCCACGTGCCCGGGGTTACACCAGATAAAATTATAGTGTTAGAACATATGGAACGAATAGGATGTGATGGTGGTGGAAAACGAGTAAAGAGTACTCCGCTCTTTAGTTGCTCTCCAGACGTTCATCCTTCTTCAAGTATACTTTATGTATAGAGCAATATAATGTTCTTGTATTAACAAAAAAAAAAAAAACATAGCCTACGAATTGTACAAGAGTTAAGGATTAATGAAAGGTTTCACTTAATTAATCACTTAATTAGAGATTTAAAAATGTGACATATGTGCTTGTGTAATCATTGTACAACTCCGAACAATTCAATAATCAATGAAACAACTGTGTTTTGATTCCAATATTGTTTATTTATGTTTGACATTTGCACGTTTTTATTTTTGTTGGATTTCATTCCGGAACAGTGACATAAGCTTAACATACCCTAAATAACCTTTATATAACTAAGAAATAAGTTTTGAGGGGTTTGGTATGGCAAAAACAAGTTTGTTCAATCATAGGGATTATTTGCGACAAACTGCAAAATTCTGCCAATTCGCTTAGCGACGTACACTCCGGAACAGTGACATGTAACACCCCGAAGTTTATAAAACTTTATAATAAGAAATATAAAGTATTGAATAAACAAGAATAAACTAATTAGAAAATAAGTAACTTAGTTAGTTATGGGACTTGTAATATTGCAAAAAGAACAAAATGCTCAAGTTATAATCCAAACTAAAGTTGAAGGGCCTATGTTGTTAAATTTGAAACTTAAATACATAAAACCAAAATTAAAACACACCAAACACCCACTTTGGGGGTGTCTGGTCGATCAAGAAGCAGGGGGCGACAAGGGGTTCTTCACCAAACCCTAAGTCTCACAAAAACCACAAATTGAGGGCTTTATTCAAGTCAAAATCGAAATCAGAACATAGATTCATGATCACCTAGTCAAGGGGATCATAAGGTATGACAAATTAGGTTATTTTGATTCAACTCAAATTCCTAGCATATGATGAAACTTGAATGTTTAGCTTGATCTTGTGTTGCATGAATGAAATTAGAAGAGATATGGTGTCTAGGGATGAACCCTAGGTGAAATCTTGTTAAAAGATTTCATGATGATTATGGAGTTTATAACCACCATTGTAGGTGATTAATGAACTTGAAGAAAACTTGATAAGCCATAGAATTATGATCTTGTTCTAGCATAATCTGAATTTAAGAGTAAATCTCAGAAATATTGATGTTAAGACATGTGTAGAATTGTCTAATGGAAGCTAAATTAGATGATAATTACAAGTCATGAACTTGGTTTTGATGATATAAAAATCTGACCTGTTAGGTGTCCGATGAAACGCCTAAGTGAGGATTAAAATGTTAAAAGTTGAGTAAAAAAAAAGATTTGATTATTATAAAGAATTATGCGTTAAAGCTTATAAAAGGGTTCTAAACTTATTGTGAATTGAACTCTTTAGGCAAAGAATCCGGGTAGTCAAGCGGACAAGCCGGAGGAGGAGATACGCGTTTGAAGGGTGTGCTCAAAAGGTACGTGACTTTAGTCTCGTTAAATTATGCATACATATTCGGGTTTAATGTATAATTGGAATTGTAGTGTAATACATGCTTTTGATGTCTTTTTAAAGTAGTGAAGTTCACTTGACAAATCAAACGGGTCAAAATAAAGATCGGGAGTAGATTTGGCTTGTTAATAAAGTGATGGCTTTCACCAGATAGTCAAACGGGTCGAATTGATACCTTAAAAGGGATCATGAGAGTAGAAACTTGAAAATATCGTATTCGTTAAGTGTTGGATTTCACTACGTCAATGAATTTGGCGATGATTACATTAAGTTTGTAAATCCATGATGCCGGATCAAACAATAGAAATAAGAAGCAAACGTCGTTTGAAACGGAATGCTCGAATTCCGAGGAAACAAGTTTATAGCTCCAAGAAAATACAAAGCCATGAATGGCGCGATTACGCCAAGGATATAAGCCCGGGGAAATGGGTAACTATGTCTAAAAGCATTAAGAAACTGAAAAGTGGTAATATGCAATTATAGTTAATGGGTCGGATAATCGAAATAAGAAATTTGTAAACAAATCGCTGGTAATTCGATTTTTGGTGATATGAAATTGACATGGTTAGATCCGTAATTTTATTATGGACTCATAGGAAAAAGAATCGACTAAAACGGACAACCGAGTAAAAAGTTATGAGGATTTAAAGTTGGATTTTGTGAATTTCCGGAGCTGGGTAAAAATGCAGGTCCAGAAACTGGACCTGCTGGAAAACGCACTCCCCCGCGCCACGCGAGGGGAGCCTAAGACTCTGGCGCGACACGCGGGGCCTCCCGCGCCACGCGACAGGATCAAAATTGATTTTTTTTTATTTTAACGATTTGATACTAGAACTTGTTTATATGCATTATATTTGTGTCAAGACTAACTTTCAAAGTGGTTTTGACTTTAGGTAAAGATGGGCTCTTTCCGGATGGTGATCAAGCATGTTATCAAGAACCGAACACACATTTTGAAAGCTTCCGCGTCAATTTAGCTTTGTCTAGACAATGTTTTGATGTAGATGATTTGCTAATCATGTTATGAATGTTTAACTTAGTCGGTAGTTGACTAGTAGGTGTTACTTTGAAACTTTAAATTTTGTACTTATGTTAAACCAAGGTACTTTATATCTAAAATTTAGTATCTTTTATTAGACTTAAATTAGAAATTTAAACGAGTGTTACAAGTTGGTAATCAGAGCTCAAGGTTGCTAACAAGTGTGTTCGGTTCAAGCTTGATCAAGCATCCGGTAAGAGTTAATTGTTTTAAGTAGAGTTACTAAGTATAAAAAGGGAATGATGAATAGATATGCATGGGAGGAGCGTGTTAACACACTCAAACCTGGAAAGTGCATTAAATAAGAGCGGTGAAAACAAGTTATGAACTTGAATAAACCGAAGTAAATAAACCATATGCTATAAATGAAATGTTTAACGCTCGATGTAAACATTTCAGTTTAAAGATGACGGACAAAGGTAACACTACAAAAAAAAGTCCATTTAGTGGCACACACTTCTAGTGGCATTTAGCATTTGTGCCACTTATTTAGGTTTAATGGCACTTTACGTATGCCACATTTTCTTAGCACACGTTTTTAGTGGCATTTTGTCCTTATGCCACTAATTTAGATTTTTAGTGATACTTTCCAAATGCCACTAAAATATTTGATAACTTTTAATGGTACTTTACGTGTGCCACTATTTTCTAAGTGCTTATAAATTCTAAAATCAGAAATGTTTTCGAAACCTTTACCCACACTTTAATGGACAATAGTAGATCAGAAATGTGTTAATAGGCCATATTGGGCCGTAATGGATTACAATGGAAAATAGTAGATCGTGCATGTCTTAATGGATCATATTGGGCGTTAATGCATCAAAGTGGACGATAGTAAATCATACATGTCGTAAAGGACAATATTGGGCCTTGATAGATCACGGTGGACGATAGTTGAACATACATGTTTTAACGGAACATAATGGGCCTTAGTAGATCACGTCAAGTTTTGAGCCGAGTGTGAGACATTATATTACAACCAAGTATGGGTATAGGATTAGCCATACCTGACCCATTGCGCCATCTCTAAATTTACATATAAGATTTACAAATAAAACATAACTTTCATTTACTCTTTAAAACTCTCTATTAGGGATGAACATGATACTGGACTGGTACCGAACCTGTACCGGTATCGAAAGCACCAATTTAAAAAAAACATGGAAAATGGGTACCGGTAAATAGACCAAAATACAGATGTCGAACCGGTACTGATTCCATAAAAATGAAAAAAATGTATACCAATACCGAATATACCTGTTAACAAAACGATTATCCCCACTTTGTACGTATTAATTTATATTTATATAAAATATATATAAATATATTAGTTTGTGTAAATAATAGTTTAACAGCCACTAAAATTTTCGTCCAAAAATTTCAAAACTTTTTAGATTTTCACCGCTAAATTTCAGTTTCCCTCTACATCTCTATTCTAAACCCTAACTCCCTCCTTCCCCAAATTGCAAAACACTGAGCAAATGAGAGAAGTGATTGCTGAAGAGGTAGGAAAGGCAATCGAAAGCAGTTTGTCGGGTTTCATCGATAAAATCCAAAACACGATATTATCAGTGGTGGATGAAAGAATCAAGAAATTGGAGTATAATACCAATTTAACAAAGGAAAAGTCGGGAGGACGAAAGTCTTGTTCATATAAAGAGTTCATGGCGTGCAAACCACCAATTTACAATGGGGAGGTTGACCCGATAATATGCCAACGGTGGCTAAGTGATATGGAGGGAGTATTCGAAAGGACCCATTGTGATACAGATGACTACGTAGCCTATGGCACGGGTCAGTTAAGGGGTCAGGCGAAAGACTGGTGGGATAACAAGAAGAAAGAAATCGGAAGTGAAGCGGCTAAAGCTATGACATGGGATGAGTTTAAGACGCCGTTTCTTAAACATCATAGCCCCAAGGCAGTCATTAACAAGATCAAAGAAGAATTTATGCAGCTTAGACACAAGGGTGAATCCATCGACAAAATCACGGGAACATTCATGGATAAAATGAAGTTTTGTGATGAACTGATAACAAACGAAGAGCATAAAATATATTATTACTATAATATGTTGAGCGCCGAGTATAGGGAGTTTATGACTCCTTCAAAGTATGAGACTCTCACCGAGATTATAAACGTTGCTCGGGAACGGGAGATAGAGTTGAAGAAACATATTGAAAAAGGCGAAAGAAGGGCGCATGTAGTTAATCCAAGCCCGACGAAAAAGGCGCGCACGACCGAATCATCAAAGAAACAAGAAGGAAAAGGCGGGTCACCAAACTGCAAGGTATGCGGGAAAGGGCACAAGGGTGAGTGCCGGTTGTAGGGCATTCATGAGGCACGGTTGTAGGGCATTCATGATATACGCAAACGAACCAGACAAAGGATCGCTAAGGATTGAAGACGTACCGGTGGTACGCGAATATGCCGACGTATTTCCGGAAGATCTACCGGGAATACCGCCAGAACGGGAGGTAGAGTTCGGAATCGAATTGATTCCGGGCGTGAAACCTATGGCCAAGGCGCCGTATCGGCTCGCGCCATCAGAATTACAAGAATTGATGTCCCAAATTCAAGATCTCCTCGACAAAGGGTTTATTCGGCCAAGTGTATCTCCGTGGGGCGCACCGGTGCTGTTTGTGAAAAAGAAGGATGGGAGCATGTGGATGTGTATCGATTACTGGGAGTTAAATAAACTCACGGTGAAGAATCGATATCCACTCCCAAGAATTGACGATTTATTTGACCAATTTCACGGCGCAAATTGGTTCTCCAAGATCGACCTTAGATCGGGGTACCATCAGTTGAAAGTCAAAGAGGAAGATATACCGAAGACGGCTTTCCGTACACAGTACGGACATTACGAGTTCCTTGTGATGTCTTTCGGGTTAACTAATGCACCCGCGGCTTTCATGGACCTCATGAACCGGGTTTGCAAGCCTATGCTAGATAAGTCGGTGATAGTGTTCATTGACGACATCTTGATATATTCGAAGAATGAAGCAGAACACGCAAGTCATTTGCGTGAAGTATTAGAGAAGCTCAGAAAAGAGAAATTGTATGCAAAGTTTTCAAAATGTGCCTTCTAGTTACGAGAGGTGCAATTTCTCGGGTACATCATTAGTGAAAACGGAGTGTTAGTAGATCCGTCGAAAATAGAAGCAGTGGCGAGATGGAATCCCCCAAAGAATCCTTTAGAAATTAGAAGCTTTTTGGGGTTTGCGGGTTATTATAGGAGATTCATCCAAGATTTCTCCAAGATTGCTATGCCGTTAACCAAACTAACACGTAAAGACGAAAAGTTTATTTGGGGAGAAGATCAAGAAAAGGCGTTCCAAACGCTTAAGGAAAAACTAACCCATAGCAAAAACATCATTAACTAAAAATGTATCGGCGATCACATCCGGGATCATCTTGGCTTCTTCTGCAGTCAGAAAAAATGCTCTAGCATTTTTAGTAGTCTTGGTGTTTGTTGTTGGGGCTATTTTTGGATAGTTTGGCTTGATATGACCTTGCTCTCCACAATTGTAGCATATCTTATTAGTGGGTTTCTTCCTGCAATCTTCTTCCCTGTTTCCATATATTTTGCAAAAATTGTAGTATATGGAGCATCTCCCAGAATGCTTCCTGTTGGAATACTTGCAGTAAGGTGCAGAAGTAGAACCTACATTTTTCCCACGGTCGGAATTATCGTAGCGAAATTCTTGGGTAAGTTTGTGAGCTAAGTTCTTTCTCTGGTTTTCTTCTTGGGTACGTACCAGTTCATCTGTTAAGGTATTAGCTAGTTCTACCGCTTCTTCTATGGTTTGAGGTCTAGCTGCATTGACTACATGCCTTATCTCACTGATTAATCCCCAGATGTAGCGGGAGATTAATACTGGTTCGGGCGATGCAAGGGTTGGCACTATTCTAGCATATTCAAAGAATAAAGTAGTGTACCCCTTACTATCCACTCCAGTCATTCTAAGATTTAAGAACTTGTTTGCTATCTGTTCCTTTTCATTGAGAGGGCAGAATTTCCTTTATACCATATTTTTAAATTCCTCCCATTCCATATTGTAAACCCTGTCACTTCCCCTAGATTGGAGGATAGTGTTCCACCATTCTAAGGCTGAGTTTTTAAACAGATTGGAGGCAAACATTATCTTAACTTCTTCTGCGCACTTGCTTATTTTTAAGACTGCCTCGGTCTTTTCTATCCAGCGTAAAGCTGCAATGGCCCCTTCATTTCTAGAGAATTCTATTGGTTTACAGGACCAGAATTCTTTATCAGAACAACCATAAGACATGGTTCTTCTTCTTTTGTGAATGGGCACTTGAAAAATGGGTCCATTGTGCACGCTGTGACTGGGTTCTATGTGGGTTCGTTTACTTCCATTACCACTTTTATCATTATTTTCCGCATCCCTAACATTTTGGATAATAGCTGGCATGGCATCTCTAATTCCTTGGGTTACAAGGTGTCGAATTTCACTATTATTTATTTGATTTTCGTTATTCTGGTTTTCCGGATTTGCTGTGTCGGCCATCTGGATTTTAAACAATTACCAAGTATTAATATTGCATAAAAATATCCACTGCAAGAATCACACAACAAGCATGTTGATCCAAAATCGTCGAGCATTGCGACTTACTCTATTTCATAGTATGCATCTATTGTTATTACAAATACAACTGGAATAAAAATACAATACTATTATGCATCACTAACCACAAGATGGTCTATACTACAATATATTATTATATTATATATATATATATATATTTATTATTACTATATTATTATTATTACTAATGGTAGGGGTTCATCCAAAAGTCCATATTACACTCGTCATATTTCCAGACGAGTCGTTCCCCTATCTGCCTCATTTGTTCGCTCTGTTTTAAAATCTCCTCACCAAAGGTTCGAAGTTCTTGCACATTTTCTGTGCTCATGGGTGGTGCAAGTGCTGGTATTTGATCTGGGTACTGTGGCATCGGTCCTTCCTGAGGATATGGATTTTCTAGAATTTTTCTAATGTATTGATCATTATCATAATAGGGATCTAAAGGGTCCAGACCTGGGTAAGCAGCTAGGTTTGGCATGGGTTCCTCTGGTATTGGGTAGCGTTGCTGGTAATCCCTATGGTCGTCAAACCACGGGTCGTACTCTGGGTCTAAGGGATTGGGTGCTGGTACTCTAGGTATCTCAGTCGGGTCAAAAGCTAGTGTTGAGATTTGGTTTTCCGAGTTGACTTCAATCTCCATTTGTTGTGTGGGAAACAAGGGTAATGGTTGGGGTGCTATGAGTTGCTCTAAATTAGGGTCTGCAGCTGTAGTTGCTAGAATATGAAAATTTGCTAGACTCCTATTGAGCATATCTTGGGTGTGAGTATCTGTTTCTCTCTTAGCGGGTGCTAAAACTAGCTATTGTTGTAACTTTTTCATCCTCTTCCTACGTTCATGCGCACCTCTGCTGAACCATCCTCTTTTCTTAGGAGGGAATGGCTCTTCAGACTGAGCCTTGAAAACGAATATCCCGTCTTCATTGTCAGCCGAATACCGTGAGAGGGTAGGCTATGAAGAGGTGCCTTCGTTTCTAGGTGAGCTGGACAACTGAAGATAGGTGTCGGAAGTTCCTTGGTTGCTCATACTGTAAACTAACAAATAGTCAAATAACACATAACAATAATATACAGATATACACGTATTTTCGTAATTAATTTCCTAACATTTTGAATAATATTTTGGTGTCAGCATAACACTTCTATGGCTGAATCAGTGGCTTATGTAACACCCCGGCCGGAGGCGGAAAAGCCAAAGGTGTCACGAAACTTGAGAGAATGCATTTGAGCACATGGAGATTATATTAAGTTGAAATATAGTTTAAGTTCAATTCAATAGATTGCATTCACATCTGAAAATATAAGAGTACATAAACAAATACAACATAAATTGTTTCACAAATGATAAATTCGGATTTAATCTAAGGCATAAGTCTTGATCAATCCTATGTAAAATATTCTTGCAAATCATGTCATCAAACATTGTCACCTGAAACATATGTTAGGGAAAATATTTGGGTCAACAAACGGTTGAGTGAATTCATAGGTTTTGTTAGGCAAAAATAACAATGTGATATGAAAATGAGTTAACACTGTGGCATGCGATATGTCTTTAGAAAAAGAGTAATACA
This sequence comes from Helianthus tuberosus, assembly GCA_030545235.1. Lineage (NCBI taxonomy): Eukaryota > Viridiplantae > Streptophyta > Magnoliopsida > Asterales > Asteraceae > Helianthus > Helianthus tuberosus. The sequence goes on along the minus strand of CM060411.1, from coordinate 40,037,853 downwards.
TGTAGTTACTTAGTGGTACATTCAAACCTATGATGATACTCGGAAATATCATCCATCCTTCCTTGTATGTATGTATGTATGTATGTATGTATGTATGTATGTATGTATGTATGTATGTATGTATGTATGTATGTATGTAGTGGTTCCAAACAAAAACAACAAAATTGCAAAGTTGGAAGTTTGGATGGGGTATCAATCCTATAGCGCTATAATATAACCGTTGGGATTTTGCAAGTTAATGAACGTAAACTTCTCAAAGCAACAACAACAAGTATTAAGCAAATGCAAAGGAAATCGGGGGAAACCACAAAATAACAAATAGTTTGTATCACATTGTAACATATGTATCATCCCAAAAATAATGTAAAAAGGGACTATGAACTCACCTTGAGAGCGGTAAATCCAACAAGTAAGTTTAATGTAAGAGTTTGTGGAAATAAGATCCAACGTCACTCTAATCGTTTGAACATGCATCAATATAAAGTTTGTATTAATAATAATGTTTAATTGTATAAAAGGAAATCTTAAATCTATAGGATTTGATAGGGTTTGGCTAAACGGTAACTACTTGGTTTGGATAACTTAATTGGGGACTCGGAAAATGAATATGATATAAGGGAATTATTTAAATAATAAAATTGCAAAAATATGTAATTGATTTAATATAAACATTTGTAATAATAAATCAAATATAATTAATTAGTATAATTAAATAACATGATTATTGGCCAAATATTGTACAACTGATATAATTAATTTATAAAAATTATTAATTAATTTAGATGGTTTAAAATATATATTATTTGATAAATGATAAATATTTTGAAAAGAATTAATATGATAATTACATGACTAATTATCAAAATATTTATATTAAATCTGAATAATTAAAAATAAAATTTTTAATTATTGAACTTGAATATTACTGATTTAAAATAATTATTATGGCCTTGGAATCATTTTAAATAAAATGAATTAAAATGGTTAAAATAACAATAAATAAGTTTATATAAGTTTAATTATCTAAATAATTAAATATTATAAAAATTCAGATTCTAAATTTATATAAACTCAGAATAATGCATATTTTGTCATAAAAATAATTTTGGATATAGTTATAAAATTTTAAATATATTAAATTAAACTATACTTATAAGTAATAAAACTGATTTAATTATATAAATATCAAAATTATATAAAATATCAGTAAAAGTATTATTTTTGTAAAGTTTAGCATTTAAAATAATTAATCTGAAATTTTCAGTATTTATTTCTTAAAAATGGATTTATTATGAATTATTTAATAATAAACTGTTTTAATATTATAAAAATTAGTTTTATAAATAACTTAACTAATTTTGCTATTTTATAATATGTATAAGTACATAATAATGCTATAAAAATTATTGGATTGGTTAAAATGTAAAAAGATAAAAATAAAAGCAGACCCTCAGGTTCGAACCCGGGTCTGTGTTGTAACCAAACAGAGTCTTAACCACTGGGCTAAGCTTCTGTTTGTGTTTGGTTTAGGACTGCTAAACTTATAACTAAACATGACATGGTCATCTTCTCCAAAGAGAAGTCAAAGTCAGAAGATCCGGTCAAACTAAAAGTCAAACTCGTGATTTCTACGGGCAAACCTATGTTATATCTAAATTAAATCCTAGTGTTGGTGCATGGAATGTCTGTTTACTACGTCTTAGTTGAGTCTTAGGTCTAGATAGGTTGTTCGGAGTTGGAAATCATGAAAAGTGATTTTAGATTGTAATTCCGCTCCAAATGACATACATGTCATTTGAAGCGAAATCAGGATATGTTGTAAACATGTAATTCCGCTCCAATAGGTCTAAGATGTTAATTCCGCTCCTGAGGTAACTTAGTGATTTCGCTCCTGATGAACTTGTTAATTCCGCTAGTAATGTACATGTATGTAGGAGCGGAATCAGACGGCTATATATAGGTGATATGTTGAGTTCATTTGTAACTGCTGGAGCGGAAACAGATCTTGGTGTAGGTGTCGAAACTTTGTCAAATTTCATTCAGAAATACTTGTAAAGATTGGAAATCAGTAATAGAAAGAAGTTAAAGGGATTTGAGCTGTCGTGACATTGTTTACTTTGATTCCGCCTCTATATTCAATGATGAACTGCCTTATACTGACTGTTTAGGGTTTCAACACGGTCCAACAAGTGGTATCAGAGCTCAGGACAAGGAGTTCATACCATAGCAGCTTGATTTTACCAGAATTTCTCATTTCTACTCACTTCTTCTTATATTTTTCTGAACTGAACTAGTTCCAACGGTCGGAATGGTCTTATTTTCGAGTATATTGTGTAAAACATAGTTTTAACAAAGCCTACAAAGAATCAGATTAAAACTAGACTTAAAACTGGTAAAAATGACCTAAGAACCTGATTCCACTCGTAACGTTCTTCGCTGATAATACCTAAAAATCTGATTCCGCTCGTAAAGTTCATCTCTAAAAGGCTAATTCCGCTCGTAAAGACTTAAAAATCAGATTCCGCTCGAAACACAATTTTGATTCCGCTCATAATCAGATAAAGTCTGATTCCGCCCGAAATTTATATTCTGATTTCGCTCGGAAATATATTTTTCTGATTCCGCCTGAAACATATTATCTGATTCCGCTCGAAATCAGACTAAAGCTGATTGTGCTCGAATCCATTTTGTTGTTTTCGCTCAAAAGTCTGATTTCGCTCATAAGCTGATTCCGCTTGAATTAGCTGTTTTTCAAAATTTCAAAAATTTTCTAACTGTTTGCTGATTTTGTTTCAGGTACAAGATGGATGATTTCAATCCGTTTTATGATGTCTTTGCGTTTGCTGGAGATGGTGGAAATGGTACATCTTCGAGTAACATCAATGAGAACACGCCGAATACAAAGAAAAAGTTATCGGATGCATTGGAGGTTGAAAGTGCTTTTGGAACCTACAACAAACCCCCAAAGTTGATGGCTATCGAAGAATACAGTCGGTGGGCCAAGAAGTTTGATGATTAGTTGATGGCCTTTGCTTTTCCTAGTTGGAAGAGTCTAAAAAATGGATACCATAATGGAAACAAAAAAGGTGAAACCTTAACAACAAATGAGGAGATAGATTTGTTCTTTGCTGAGCAGAAATGTGTTGCATTGCTGTTTCAATCTGTTCGAGAAGATATAATATCTTTGATCGAATACTCTAGTGCTACAGATCTCTGGAACAAATTGAAAAACAAATGTATAGGAAGCACATAAATTGTGAAAAACAAAAGGAAACTACTTAGAAAAGAGTTTGATTTGTTTGGGTGTTTAAAGAATGAATCAGTTTGTAAAATGATTGAGGGGTTTGGGCATCTGAAGCTGGAACTGGCGAGACACGAAATTTTCTATTCTCGAGAAGAGCTAGTCAACAAATTGTTTGATGCATTACCAGATGAGATGGATTGGCAATATTATGCGTTGATGCTAAAGAATACTATCAAGCCACCAGAAGAGTTGACAGTAGACTTGTTGATTAAGAGACTAGAGAGTCACGAGTTGGAATTGAAGAAGACGCACAAAGTCAATCACTCATCATACCAGCAGAACTTGGATTTGTATTATCCAAAGAGCATGATACTAAAGAGTAAATCTCCCAAGACTGCATTTTCTGCTGAGAATGTTTCCACAACGAGTAAAGAAAGTCAAAGCAGTGGATATCACAGTGGGTCTTCAACAAATTCAAACCAGTCTGATGCAAAGAACTTATTTCAATGCAACATCGCTGTAGACTTAAAGAACGCTCAGAACTTCAGCGAGGAGTCTGCCAAACAACAGATGGTTTTCCTAGCATCTATGCTAGAATCTTATGAAAGTCTTGTAGCAGGGAAGATAGGCAACACCAACCTGACGAAAGAAGATTATGATCAGATAGATCCTGAGGAGATGGAACTAATCGACATAAGGTGGTGTATGGCCAGTGCAGTTCGTCGAGCACAACGTTTCATGGAGATAACCGGAAGGAAGTCAATTGGTGGACCATCTACCAAGTTGGGCTTTGATAAGTCTAAGGTGACATGCTTCAAGTGCAAACATAAAGGTCACTTTAAGCGTGAATGCAGAAACGCGTATGCTGATGAGTCTGAAAACCCATTCAGAGAAGATTATTACAAGAAAGCGATTTATCATCAAAACAAATCGGAACCACCAAGAATGAAACAGATTGAAGATAACAAAGAAAAATCTAGAGCTCTTGCGGTGATTCACGACGATGAAGGTTACGACTGGAGTGAGCTGTTACCTGAAGAGGATGCGGTTGGATATGCTTTCATGGCAAAAACTGAACCTATTCCTTGGAAAGATGACAGAACTGAAGAACAGAAGTATAAACACAGAAAGATGTTGGCCACGAACAAATTGATCAGAATATCTGGTATCTTTTCTGAGGCAAAAAGAGCAAATAGATGGGATCTAGACAGAGAATGTTATCTTGACCCTTATGGAAACATTGCTATTGATCATAACACTCTTGATATGGAAACCATAATCCAAGAGTATAAAGTTGAAGATGATTATTGGCAGAAGAAATGGTGGGGAAGCGGAGAAGATGAATAGAAAGAGAAGAAGAAGAAAGAAGAGAAAGAAAAGTCAAAGAAGATTGACACTGGGATCATTGACACGACACAGGAGTTGAATGCTGAAAACATGGGAAAGATGGCTGACAAGGTGCTGGCTGCTAATGCACTTGAGGTAGATTCTAAATCCGTTTCTGAGTCTAAAAGCCAAGTCAGTTCAAACGCGTCAACGATTGAGTCAGGTAAGGAGGTCATTGGTGATGTTGACTGCAAAAATTGCATCAAAGAATGCAAGGTTTGTAGTACAAACACTTATCTCAAAGGTAAGAAGATTGAGGATCTGACTGCTAAAGTCAGAAGTGTTGAGGATCAAATTCTTGATCGTGACAAAATGGTGAAAGCTTCAACTGAACGGTTAAAAGAATTAACTAACAAAATTGAAACTGATAAAATTGATCAGGAAAAGGTTAGGAAAGAAAATGAAAGGTTAGTTCTTGAAAATCGTCAGATCACTGAAATATTTGAGAAGCTTAAAAGCACGATTAAAGATAATGATGATAGAAACGGTAAAACTTACAAAGAAAATTGCCAATTGCAATGTGTTTTGAAAATCAAAGAAGAATTAATCAACAAACAATTGGATGAGATTGCTAAATTGAAACTTCAGTTTGAAGAAGCCAAGATTGAGAATGAGCGTATCAATTTGAAATTGAACAGTTACATCTCTGCAAGCTTTGTTTTGCAACACATTATTCCCAAACCAATCGGGAAAGACAAAGCAGGCGAAGATGTATACTGTGATGGAACTGGGGTCGGGTTTCATCAAGTTCCACCACCTGTTCTAGACAATTATTCGAAAAAGCAATCTGGGTTGGTTAATCTTGAGGAAGAAAATGAAGTGAAACTTCCTGATTCAATTGATGTTACATTTTCTTCATCGCCATCTGATGATAGTGTTCAAACTGAGATTGTTAAAGGCATGGCTGAAAGTCTTGTGGATAGTGATTCAGCTAGAGATGATGAATGTTTCTTGAACAAATACATTCCGAAACAAAAGTCTAAAAACAACTTAGGTGATGAACCGAGTCTTGTGATGTACAAGATGGCTGGATCTGATAAGTTGTATTCGGATTCTGAGTTTCCTCTTGAGAATGTAAATGTTTCAAAATTGACAAATGTGTTCAAAATGGTTGAAATTGATTTGTCTGAAGTAAAGAGTTTAAAACAAACAAAAAGGCAAATGAATTTTGAGAAAGATAAAGCTTACTACAAGAAACCTGTAGTTCCACCACGTTTTTATAACAACAATCGAAACAATTGGTCGGGTGGATATCAGGGTGGTAAGAACTATAAAAGGAGAAATGTTCAAAACAAAAGGTTTGCTGAGAAGAAAGTGTTTGTGAACAGTTCAAGTTCACTTTCTGATGAGGAAAATGAAATCTTTTCAAAATCAAATGAAGATTTTTTTTGTGAAGAGGGCCTCACAACCTCAGTCTGAAGGCACAAGTCGGGTAGTTGATACTCGTACATGTTTTAGATGCAACAAAGTTGGTCACATTGCAAGAAATTACACCAACTCCAAGCCTAAGACTGAAGTTGTTGAGAATCGAAAGAAGAAGGTTGAAGCAAAAGGCAAAGCTCCAATGATTGTTGAGAAAATTTTGAAAAATGAGAAAACAAAAGTCAAAATTGAACCTGTTAAGAATGTGGTAACTAAAAATGACAAATTTTACAAACGGGTTGCATCATCTCAACAAACATGGAAGCCAAAAGTTGTTGATAAACCAAAGGTTTCAGTGTCGGAAAAACAATCATCTTCTATCACACCGGTAAAGATGGATGTTCCTTTGGATTATTATGAAAAATTGGAGAAACAATCTTCTATTTCATCAGAGAAGAAGAATGTACAAAAGAAAAATCAACCAACCGGTCAACTTAAGATAGACGAGCTTTTTCTTATACAAAAAGGTTGAGGTTGGATCAGATGAAAGTTTGAAAATGAATGATAAAACTTTTCCGCCACTTTACACTACAAAAACTCACATTAAAGTCCAGTTACCTGAGTCGAAAGAGGCTTGGGTAGCATCAAAATCTCACTAAAGATTTTGGACTTGCCGGAGCTTCCTAGTTCGTAATTGTGAAGCATGAATCGGCATCTTTATTGAATTGTTTGTGATATGTGTAGGAACTTCCAAGAGCTATTTCACGATGGATTATGGATAGTGGAGCATCTCGACATATGACAGGGAAGACTGCATTATTGTACGATGTTAGAAATTTCAATGGAGGTTACGTGGGATTCGCAGGAAACCAAGGTGGTAGAATTATTGGTGAAGGAACGTTATCCAATGGGATTGTTACGTTTGAAAGAGTTAACTACATTGCTGAGCTGGAGAATAATCTGTTGTGTATCTCACAGATTTGTGACAGGATGTATACCACTCACTTCACAGACAAAGAATGTTTGATCTTGAAACTAGGATTTGTTATCCCTGAAGAATGGATTATCATGAGGGCACCTAGAGTGAATGATTTATATGTGTTGGACATGAGTGTAGCAACTACAAGAACAGGTCAGGCACATTGTTTTGTTTCTAGAGCAACTGAGAAAGAATCGAAATTATGGCACCGGAAGATGGGGCATGTACATCTTAGAAAAATGAATCACTTGGTGCATAATGATTTGGTTCTGGGTTTTAATATCAAAGGTTTTCATCTGGAAGGGGAGTGTATTAGTTGCGTCAAAGGCAAGTAGAAGAAAAAGTCACACCCTAAAAAGCAAGTCAATTCAGTTTCCAGACCTTTAGAGAGACTACATATGGATCTGTTTGGTCCGGTAAACGTCAAAAGTATTACAGGGGATCTCTACTGTCTTGTGGTTACTGATGATTATTCCAGATTTTCGTGGATATCATTTTTAAAGTCGAAAGATGAAACGTTTGATAGTTTGATGGCATTGTTCAGAAAGATTGAAAATCTGTACCAAAGGCGTATCAGAAGAATCAGAAGTGATAATTGTACTGAGTTCAAGAACAACAAGATGGAAGAATATTGTGATGAAAGAGGTATATTGCATGAGTTTAGTGCTCCGTACACTCCGCAGCAGAATGGAGTAGCAGAACGCAAAAACAGGACGCTAATCGAAACGGCCAGAACAATGCTTGCTGTTCAAAGCTACCAATAAATTTTTGGGCATAAGCAGTTCCCGCCGCATGCTATACACTCAACTGAGTTCTCACTGTAAAGAAATTCAACAAGACATGCTTTGAGTTGATCAATAACCGCAAACCGAACCTGAAGTTTTTAGAACCGTTTGGGTCTCCCTTTACAGTTCTAGAGCCTTTTGGTAAGTTTGGTCCAAAGAGTATTGAAGGAATATTTGTGGGATACTCAAGTCCACAAAGACGTGTTTTTGTTCCAAGCATGAAGCAGATCATCGAAGCACAACATGTTGAGTGTCATGGGTATACTATGCCGCCTCAAAATCCTGGTGACTCATGGCGTTTTAATTATGATAAATTGTGGGATTCGTTTGACATGGAAGAAGAAGAAGAAGAAGAAGAAGAAGATTTCTTTGATGAGTTGGATATTCTGAGAGAGTCTGAGGAATCGCAGGAAAGGTTTCCAGCTGAATATTCAAGAAGATCTCATCAAACTTCAAATGATGATGAAGCAGGTCCAAGCAATGCTGGTGAACATGATGATGTCCAACAAAATGAAGTTGCTCAAAATAATCAGTCGGCACAGAATGATAATCAAGAATCTGAGAACATGCCAGTATTTGATCGTGGTGATTCAGATTCTGAGGGGGAGCAAATTCAGATTTCAAGTCAAACAAACCCAGTCAGTGAACAAGATGCAAATCAGAATGTTACTAATCTGGAAGGTGATGTAGATGTTTCAGGCGAAGTGATGCCACGAACTCTTTCATACCATCCAGAGGAGCTGATCATTGGAGAATTGCAAACAGGCGTTCGCACTAGACGTCAAATTGACCAAGGGCTTACTTGTTTTTATTCTACAGTAGCATCTTCTCAAACTGAGTTTTCACTAAGTTGTTTTATTTCGCAGATCGAACCGCGAACATACAAAGAGGCGCTTACTGAAGATTCTTGGGTCAATGCTATGCAAGAAGAGTTGAGTCAGTTTGAGAAGTTAGGTGTGTGGAAGTTTGTAGATTTGCCTGATGGTCAGAGGAAGATAAACACCAAGTGGGTGTTCAAGTGTAAGAGAGACGATAGAGGAGTTGTGGTTCGCAACAAAGCTCGACTCGTAGTCCAGGGTTTCTGTCAGCAGGAGGGTATAGATTTCACTGAAGTATATGCTCCTGTAGCTCGACTAGAAGCTATCAGAATCTTCCTAGCATTTGCATCTTGGAAAAACTTTAAAGTTTATCAGTTAGATGTTAAATCGGCTTTTCTCTATGGGAAGGTAAAAGAGGAGGTATATGTCGGTCAGCCACCGGGCTTCACCGATCCAATCCACAAAGACAAGGTATACTTACTGGATAAAGCGCTGTACGGTTTACACCAGGCCCCGAGAGCTTGGTACGAGACATTGTCTCAACACCTACTAGCTAACAGTTTCATCCGTGGAAAAGTGGATGCCACTCTCTTCACCAAAGAGGTCGACGGTCATCTTCTGATAGTTCAAATTTATGTGGACGATATCATATTTGGGTCAACAAATGATAATTTGTGCAAAGATTTTGAACGAGTTATGCAGAAATTTGAAATGTCATCGATGGGTGAGATGAAATTCTCTTTGGGACTTCAGGTTGATCAACTACCTAAAGGAATTTTCATACATCAAACGAAGTACGTTCATGATATCTTGGAGAAATTCGGGATGTCAGGTTCTACTCCGGCTTCCACCCCATTAGCAACGAATCATGGGATAAACCATGATCTCACCGGAGAGAAGGTAGATGAAACGATGTATCGTTCCATGATTGGATCGCTGATGTATTTGACAGCTTCAAGACCCGATATCATGTACCCAACCTGCCTCGCAGCAAGATTTCAATCTAACCCGAGAGCATCGCATATGGTGATTGTGAAAAGGATATTGCGCTACCTGAAAGGAACTCCATCATTGGGGTTGTGGTATCCAAGAGAAGGCGATTTCACGCTCGAAGGGTATTCCGATTCAGATTTCGGATGCTGCAAAGTTAATGCTAAATCAACAACAGCGGGGTGCCAGTTTTTCGGATCTCGATTGGTCACCTGGCAATGCAAAAAGCAAACCTCTGTGGCTTTATCCACATGTGAAGCGGAGTATGTATCTACTAGCAGTTGCTGCTAACAGATCTTGTGGATCCAGCAACAGATGCGCGACTACGGTTTGCAATTTCTAAACACTCCTATATTTGTTGATAATGAGGCAGCGATTAATATTACTAAAAATCCAGTACATCACGCTAAAACGAAACATATTGAGATTCGTCATCACTTCATTCGTGATTGTTTTGAGAAGAAGTTGATACGAATTGAGAAAATCCACACTGACAATCAAAAAGCTGATCTACATACCAAAGCTTTTGATAAAGCACGTTTTCAATATTTGCTAAAACTGAACGGTATGAAGCTTTTATCGGTGTTGGAGGAGATCATTGGCGTTGATGAAGGAGACATTGTAGATGATGTTGAGAAGCAATTTGCAATGGTTTGTCAATTTTTTTACTTGTTTTGGTATTTAGGGAGAGTATAGGGTAATTTTTCAGAAAATACAAAAACAATAAAAAATGACAAAAATACAAAAACATGAGATATTTTTTTTTCAAAATCCAAAAACAATAGAAAACCAGAAAAGAACTTGTGTAAAAAGGGAAAATGATAGTACATCGGCTTGACAGTCACGATTTGCTAAAGAAATGGAATGTTTAAAGCGTTAAACAGTCTCGCTGATGATATGCCGATAGGTTTTTACACATTTAGTAGGTTTGTTCGGGATATAAACTTAAATCTTTACTTGCTTATTTCGTGGGGAACACTACTTGGATATATAGGTAACCCCTGAAATTTCGTTTGAAAGATTCCTTTTTCTGATGTACTAGGTTTTTATACTCAGTGATATCTGGGGTATTATTCCGGGACTTCTGCTGAATGGAAGTTCTGACCTAGTCCTTGAATAATACTTTCCACAATGCTTGAAACATAACATCACCCTCAGCATATATGATAAGACAATAAAATTGCTTAGCAATGTTGTTGTAAAAAATATCCTCCAAAGGGGACACACCCAAAAGTTGAGTCATGATCTCTCTGCTGAACGGTAGTTCTGACCCGAGCTCTCATGATTCTTCATAATTTATTAACCCCTTACAGATATCATTTGTGTTATACTTACCTGTAAGACTGAATATTGGGATCTGGATACGGGAGTATATTCAAGAGGTGGGACATACGTATAAGTTTAAGTCTCTAAAACACTAAATTCGTATCCTGAACAGATTGAAATTTCTGTGAAAATTTAAGTGGATCAGTATATCGACAATCTAAGCGAATTGTTTAATTCTGTGTATGTAATTGAAGCTTAATGGTACTTGTGATTTGTCGGATAGCTGATATGATTTCCTAACACGCTCATCAAAAATATGTTTGTAAATAGTTTACTTTTATTGCATTTTAGTTCTGTATTTCATTTCTAGTTTAGAAGTTCTTTTAAAAAACTAAAAAGATTTTACATTTCTGCTTTATTTTTGACAAACCATAGTGGAGAGTTGATCTTTGGATTCGAAAGATTGAAAGCAGATGCAGGAGATTTCTGGACTGGAGAATGAGTCGTGAGCTAATCTTGATAAGTTTGATAAGTTGAACAGTTAAAACAAGTTCATTAAATTGAAACTTGTAAATTTTCAGAAAATTAAATTTGATAAAAAGTCAGTGTGAATTATCTCAGATCAACCAAGGTCATTAAGTTGGACTTGGTAGATAAATTGAGTAATCAGGATCATTAACTTGGATCTGAATACTTAAGTGGATTTCTAACACTGAAGATTAAATGGTAAGTTTTGATTTAAAATTGTTATTATCATATATCTTAGTTTTGGGTAGAGTTTGTGCAGGTTTCAGGAATTCCCATGGCAACAAAATGTTAAAGTTTGAACCAGAATCAGAGCCCTAGTATACCGAGAGGGGAAGTCTGTGAAAGGGGGAGTCTAGAGTTCTGGATCAACAATCAAAGGGGAGATTGAAGATAAAGTTAGTTTGAGTTACTGAATTTGTGTGAAGAAAGAGTTTTTGCAATGAGAAGACAGAGTTGGAAAGAGACCAAGACTGAAGACTCAAGGCCGAAGACTTCGTCAACATCCAAGGGGGAGTCTGTTGGTGCATGGAATGTCTGTTTACTACGTCTTAGTTGAGTCTTAGGTCTAGATAGGTTGTTCGGAGTTGGAAATCATTAAAAGTGATTTTAGATTGTAATTCCGCTCCAAATGACATACATGTCATTTGAAGCGAAATCAGGATATGTTGTAAACATGTAATTCCGCTCCAATAGGTCTAAGATGTTAATTCCGCTCCTGAGGTAACTTAGTGATTTCGCTCCTGATGAACTTGTTAATTCCGCTCGTAATGTACATGTATGTAGGAGCGGAATTAGACGGCTATATATAGGTGATATGTTGAGTTCATTTGTAAATGCTGGAGCGGAAACAGATCTTGGTGTAGGTGTCGAAACTTTGTCAAAATTCATTCAGAAATACTTGTAAAGATTGGAAATCAGTAATAGAAAGAAGTTAAAAGGATTTGAGCTGTCGTGACATTGTTTACTTTGATTCCGCCTCTGTATTCAATGATGAACTGCCTTATACTGACTGTTTAGGGTCTCAACACGGTCCAACACCTAGGAATCGTTCTATGGGCATAAACTAACTAATTTACACAAGAAAAAACTAACTGGTATTGAAAGGATGATCGGATTGAAAAATTCCGGCGAAAAAGTGAGTATTCCGGCGAGTTGCAGGTTGTAATCCGACGAATTTGGGAATTTTAATGATTGTGAAATGGTGTGGAATGTCGTTAGGAATGCAAGGAACTTAAATACACGGAGATTAGATCTCAGATTCGACACAAAACAGTGATTAGATCCACTTTTTATTTTTTTATAAAAAGTTCCGATTAATCAGTTGGTTGGCACGAATTTGTGTTGTTTAAGTGCGATAACAGGTTGGCAAAGTGGTTGGGAACACGTGGGAATGATTTCGGATCAATTAAACAAGTGAACAAGTGGAACAGATCGGATTTGGTGAGTTTTTGGTCTAAATCCGCGACCTGCGGATCTGTTCTTATAATCCAGATCTATTTTAAAGTCAATATATATATATATAACACAATCTAATATAAATCACATCCCAGCTGGTAGATCAGCTGGTTTGTGCGCGTTGTTGTTGTGCGGGTAGGCGCGGGTTCGAGTCCCGTGTCTGGCGGGTTCAACCCCTTTTTTTGTTTAATTTTGTAATATTTACACTTTGGTCCCGGTAGTTTCATTTTGTACAAAAATGGTCCCTGTACTGTTTAGTTAAATCCACTAACTGAGTTATTGTTTAAAGAAGAATCCTTTATATAAAAGTTAACCAGGTTAGGATATTCAGTTAAAATAAGTTTAAGAAAATCAGTTTTAGTCCCTAGAGTTTAAGTTTGAGAAAATGACCAATTGAACCCTGGACTTTTATTTCAAAAAAATATCTATTTATTTCTTTTATAAAATTAGTTTCAAAAATTACCAAAAGAACCCTAAACTTGTAGTTTTCAATAATTGCACTTTTAACCCTTGTATTTCTATAGTTTCAAAAATGACAATTTAGTCTCTTGACTTAAAAGTAATAGACTTCAAGCAGGTTTCAAAGAATGTAAAATGGGTCCTTGTAGTTTACGAGGTATTGTTTAATAGCATAAAATCACAACAAATTATGAAATTACCCATATGTTAGTGTCGGTATAAGTACTTGTGAGTATAAGGCAAGTATATTCTAATGTATTCCTATTCATAATGTGGTAGTAGTTATAATGCAAGTCTAATAAATACAAGTGTGAAAATCAGGGTGATTACAGTCTCCCCGACTTTAGAAAATTTCGTCCCGAAATTTATTCAAAGGAAACCGTAAAGTGCATTTGTAACGATTGAAAGGGTGATCAAGGTGTTAGATCCTATGGCATCTCGAAGTATTCAAACCTTTTAGAACTTATGAATCTAATAGCATTATTGAGTGTATAGAAATTTGTTTATACTAAACTTGTAATGTAAATCTTAAGCAAACAAAGGGGCGTAATAATAAACAAATAATAGATAATCACATAGTCACATAATGTTCTTATATGCCACCGTACTTAACAAGGCTTACAATGATTCTCATGCGTCGAACCTCGTAATTAAGTGTGCACCCATAATTATTCGTTTCGTCGCATGGTCCACATAGCACTTCTAGTTAAGTGTGGGAACAAATAAGGTCGAAGTAACATTTAAATCAAATAAGTATCATCACAACATTAATTGAATCAAAACGTGTTTCACACTAGCAATGATAGCATCGTTTGTTTTGCATACAACAAAAGTAGGTATTTTGTTCAAGTACAATGTCAATATATGATTCATTTCCGTAATGGATATTCTTCAGAAGCGAAAATGAATGGATAATTCATTTTTTCGTCAATGGATTCTTCGTCAGAAGTGGAAATGAAGGATAGATTATTCCTTTCCCCGATGGATATTTCTTCGGAAGCGAAAATGAATGGATAATTCATTTTCCTCAATGGATACTCCGTCAAAAGTGGAAATGAAGGACAGATTATTCATTTCCCCGATGGATATTTCTTCGGAAGAGAAAATGAATGGATAATTCATTTTCCTCAATGGATACTTCGTCAGAAGTGGAAATGAAGGATTATGTATGGATTATTCATTTCCCAGTGGATATTTCTTCAGAAATGGAAATGAAGGATAGATTATTCATTTCCCCGATGGATATTTCTTCGGAAGCGAAAATGAATGGATAATTCATTTTCCTCAATGGATACTTCGTCAGAAGTGGAAATGAAGGATAGATTATTCATTTCCCCGATGGATATTTCTTCGGAAGCGAAAATGAATGGATAATTCATTTTCCTCAATGGATACTTCGTCAGAAGTGCAAATGAATATAGATGGCTTTTTGTTTCTTGTTTAAGTTAACACAAATGGGTATGGGATAACATAAAATCCTCAAGTGATTTGGATAACGCTACGACAAATAATACAATAAGAACACTTATATATAGGAAGTACCAGCGGTGTATCCACCATGTTCATATGATATTACAATCACCTCATTATCTAATCACTCTAGATTTTATGCCATCACACTTAACGGGACTCATTATGGTTTCCATGCATCGAATCTCATAATTACTTAACTCGTTGCATAGTCTGCATAGCTTATCTTGCCAAGTGATAAATTATGGACATGATCAAAGAAAGATGCTTTGTTTCAAAAATGGAAAATAATGCGTGCGTCTCACGTGTTTTTACACTAGCCAACAAGACTATACGTGTTCCACGGATAGACGGGTTTATAGGTTTGGTAAAGAATGTGCAATCAAATTTGAGATATATTGTATTACGAGAGTTGTTTAATGAGAACTCCGCGTTTCGGTATATAGTCGCACAATACACGTATTTGCATAAACATATCAGTTTGTAAACGAAATATCCTTTTATCATAACTGGAAAGTGTACATGAGTCTTGGATAGCAAAAGAAATCGAAATGTAAAACCCTAGTTGTTTATAACTGCATCATTGTTGGTACGAGTCTCGTTAACTCCAGCGTTAAGAGTACGTCCTTAAGCCGGGTTGTTAACATCTTGGTTTTGTGTAGCAGCAACTCGGCAAACGTTAGCTGTATGACCAATAAGCCCACAATTTAAACACTTGCGGCATCGTACACTGGCATGATGATGAAGATTACATTGGTTGCACAGAGGTGCAGTTCCATTGTATGGTTTTCTAGCAGGGGGTTGTGCTGGTTGGTTGGGAGGTGCTTTACCATCATATGGTCGTTTTGCAGGTGGAGGAGGAGTCTGGTTAACAGGAGCAGGTGTAGTGATAGCAAAATTTTTGGCAGACTTTTGTTTCTTTGCGTTCCTCGAAGACTGAGCCCCAACGTTAACTGCCTTGGTTGAATCAGACGAACCCTTTGATGGTGTTTTCTTATCACCCTTGCGGGTTAAGTTCCCTTCCTTGACTTGAGCATCGGTCAAAATAGCAGAGAGTTCAATAGCATCACGAATCGTGGCCGGTTTGCTTCCGGTCACTATATGTTTGATGCGACTAGGAAGACCATCGATAAATTTCTCTATCAATCGGTCGAGAGTCAATAATGATGTTCTAGAACAAAGGATGCACAATTCTTCAAATCGGTCGATGTAGGCGCGGTTTTCGCCACTATCTTGCATAAGGTCGTGAAATTCTTTTTCCAATGCTCGTATCTCATTGCGCGGGCAAAACTCCTTTTGCATGAGGGCCTTTAGTTCTTCCGAAGTCAAAGCCATGGCGACATCGGCACCACGGTCTCTCATGATGCCATTCCACCATGTTAGTGCCCTCTTTTGGAAGACACTCGTTGCAAATTCCACTTTTAGTGCCACGGTACACTGACTATGGCGGAACGTGTTCTCCATACTCTCAAACCATTGCAGTAGTCCGGTTGCACCTTCGTTTCTGGTGTATTTGACGGGATGCCAAGAGTTAAACTGTTTGAAATTACAAGATGCATCGTGGTTGTTGTTTCCGTGACCGTTTCCATTGATTCTATTTCCGTCGGTAGCTTGTGCGAGTTGAGTAACCAAATTAGGAAGAACCGCGGCAAATTGTTGAGTAATGAGGGCTGCCAATTCTGTGTTTGGGATTTCGTTTTGTGGTGCACGACGAGGAGGCATCTACAAGCGGTAGGGGAAAACATAAGATCATAGGAATTTAAAATGAAATGTTTTTGGTAGAATAATTTTACAAAATCAACGAGGATAAACACGTAATGGGATTGACATCATTTATTTTACAAATAAACAACATCGGGGATAAGTCAAAGTAATTGGGTTCTTATAACTTAGTGAAGTCATGCTTTAGCCTATAAGTGGGCACTCATCCCGAGAATTCCCAGGTAAGCACGACTGGTCCCTCGAGTTGGGATTTATACGAAGTGCTTGCCAAGACAGAAAACTCAGAATACAGGCATCCACTCTTCCAGATTGCACGAGTTCGCTATTAGAGCCCAAAACTTTAACGAGGGTTTGAAAATCAAAAGATGTTTTGAAAATAATCACCTAAGGATAGATGATGAGCATTTATAGAATCTAAAGATGAGATCTGCGGTGACGAGGCATTGGTTACAAAAGATAAGGATAAGGATGAAGACAAAGGCAAGGATAACGGAAGAGTTTGCTAATGGAAAAGTGTCCTAGGTAGGTTATAGTCTAGGTCAAAGTATTACTAATAACCTAAATCCCTATAACCAAGGCTCTGATACCAATCTGTAACACCCCGGCCGGAGGCGAAAAAGCCAAAGGTGTCACGAAACTTGATAGAATGCATTTGAGCACATGGAGATTATATTAAGTTGAAATATAGTTTAAGTTCAATTCAATAGATTGCATTCACATCTGAAAATATAAGAGTACATAAACAAATACAACATAAATTGTTTCACAAATGATAAATTCGGATTTAATCTAAGGCATAAGTCTTGATCAATCCTATGTAAAATATTCTTGCAAATCATGTCATCAAACATTGTCACCTGAAACATATGTTAGGGAAAATATTTGGGTCAACAAACGGTTGAGTGAATTCATAGGTTTTGTTAGGAAAAAATAACAATGTGATATGAAAATGAGTTAACACTGTGGCATGCGATATGTCTTAAGCAAAAAAAGTAATACATGTAGTTACTTAGTGGTACATTCAAACCTATGACGATACTCGGAAATATCATCCATCCTTCCTTTTATATATGTATGTAGTGGTTCCAAACAAAAACAACAAAATTGCAAAGTTGGAAGTTTGGATGGGGTGTCAATCCTATAGCACTATAATATAACCGTTGGGCTTTTGCAAGTTAATGAACGTAAACTTCTCAAAGCAACAACAACAAGTATTAAGCAAATGCAAAGGCAATCGGGGGAAACCACAAAATAGCAAATAGTTTGTATCACATTGTAACATATGTATTATCCCAAAAATAATGTAAAAAGGGACTATGAACTCACCTTTAAAGCGGTAAATCCAACAAGTAAGTTTAATGTAAGAGTTTGTGTAAATAAGACCCAACGTCACTCTAATCGTTAGAACATGCATCAATATAAAGTTTGTATTAATAATAATGTTTAATTGTATAAAAGGAAATCCTAAATCTATAGGATTTGATAGGGTTTGGCTAAACGGTAACTATGTGGTTTGGATAACTTAATTGGGGACGCGGAAAATGAATATGATATAAGGGAATTATTTAAATAATAAAATTGAAAAAATATGTAATTGATTTAATATAAACATTTGTAATAATAAATCAAATATAATTAATTAGTATAATTAAATAACATGATTATTGGCCAAATATTATACAAGTGATATAATTAATTTATAAAAATTATAAATTAATTTAGATGGTTTAAAATATATATTATTTGATAAATGATAAATATTTTGTTTAAAAGAATTAATATGATAATTACATGACTAATTATCAAAATAATTATATTAAATCTGAATAATTAAAAATAACATTTTTAATTATTGAACTTGAATTTTACTGATTTAAAATAATTATTATGGCCTTCGAATCATTTTAAATAAAATGAATTAAAATGGTTAAAATAACAATAAATAAGTTTATATAAGTTTAATTATCTGAATAATTAAATATAATAAAAATCCAGATTCTAAATTTATATAAACTCAGAATAATGCATATTTTGCCATAAAAATAATTTTGGATATAGTTATAAAATTTTAAATATATTAAATTAAACTATATTTATAAGTTATAAAACTGATTTAAATATATAAATATCAAAATTATATAAAATATCAGTAAATGTATTATTTTTGTAAAGTTTAGCATTTAAAATAATTAATCTGAAATTTTCAGTATTTATTTCTTAAAAATGGATTTATTATGAATTATTTAATAATAAACTGTTTTAATATTATAAAAATTAGTTTTATAAATAACTTAATTGATTTTGTTGTTTTATAATATGTATAAGTACATAATAATGCTATAAAAATTATTGGATTGGTTAAAATGTAAAAAGATAAAAAGATAAAAATAAAAGCAGACCCTTAGGGTCGAACCCGGGTCTGTGTTGTAACCAAACAGAGTCTTAACCACTGGGCTAAGCTTCTGTTTGTGTTTGGTTTAGGACTGCTAAACTTATAACTAAACATGACCTGGTCATCTTCTCCAAAGAGAAGTCAAAGTCAGAAGACCCGGTCAAACTAAAAGTCAAACTAGTGATTTCTACGGGCAAACCTATGTTATATCTAAATTAAATCCTAGGAATCATTCTATGGGCATAAACTAACTAATTTACACAAGAAAAACTAACCGGTATTGAAAGGATGATCGGATTGAAAAATTCCGGCGAAAAAGTGAGTATTCCGGCGAGTTGCAGGTTGTAATCCGACGAATTTGGGTGTTTTTGTGATTGTGAAATGGTGTGGAATGTCGTTAGGAATGCAAGGAACTTAAATACACGGAGATTGGATCTCAGATTCGACACAAAACAGTGGATTAGATCCACTTTTTATTTTTTTTTATAAAAAGTTCCGATTAATCAGTTGGTTGGCGGGAATTTGTGTTGTTTATGTGCGATAACAGGTTGGCAAAGTGGTTGGGAACACGTGGGAATGATTTCGGATCAATTAAACAAATGAACAAGTGGAACAGATCGGATTTGGTGAGTTTTTGGTCTAAATCCGCGACCTGCGGATCTGTTTTTATAATTCAGATCTATTTTAAAGTCAATATATATATATATAACACAATCTAATATAAATCACATCCCAGCTGGTAGATCAGCTGGTTTGTGCGCGTTGTTGTTGTGCGGGTAGGCGCGGGTTCAAGTCCCGTGTCTGGCCGGTTCAACCCCTTCTTTGTTTAATTTTGTAATATTTACACTTTGGTCCCTGTAGTTTCATTTTGTACAAAAATGGTCCCTGTACTGTTCAGTTAAATCCACTAACTGAGTTATTGTTTAAAGAAGAATCCTTTATATAAAAGTTAACCAGGTTAGGATATTCAGTTAAAATAAGTTTAAGAAAATCAGTTTTAGTCCCTAGAGTTTAAGTTTGAGAAAATGACCAATTGAACCCTGGACTTTTATTTCAAAAAAATATCTATTTATTTCTTTTATAAAATTAGTTTCAAAAATTACCAAAAGAACCCTAAACTTGTAGTTTTTAATAATTGCACTTTTAACTCTTGTATTTCTATAGTTTCAAAAATGACAATTTAGTCTCTTGACTTAAAAGTAATAGACTTCAAGCAGGTTTCAAAGAATGTCAAATAGGTCCTTGTAGTTTACGAGGTATTGTTTAATAGCATAAAATCACAACAAATTATGAAATTACCCATATGTTAGTGTCGGTATAAGTACTTGTGAGTATAAGGAAAATATATTCTAATGTATTCCTATTCATAATGTGGTAGTAGTTATAATGCAAGTCTAATAAATAAAAGTGTGAAAATCAGGGTGGTTACAGCTTAGCTCTGATACCACCTTCTGTCGCAGCCCCCGGCCCCTATCGCCGGGGATCGGGCGGACGCGAACTTAGATTTGGTGGTATCATTGGTTTATCATTATTTGGCAGCGGAAATTTCATGAGGACCGTAGTTAGGAAATATTTTATCAGAGTAAAATACCACATTTTTATATTAATAAACACATGGGTAAAACCCAAGTTTCTATTACAAACATATTTATAGGGATAAACCCTAGTTTATTGAATTTAAAACAACGTCTTTATTTTAGGTACCTTTTATAGCCACATTTTTCCAAGCCTTCAGTGCGCTCTAGGTGGCTTCTAATTGGCTTTCACATTTGGTTACCTGAAACGCGTTTTAAAAACATATGTCAGTGGAAAATACTGGTTAGTGAATCCCAGTTTAATCAAGAAGCATTTATCCTTTAACAGTATTGAGAGCAATCACAATGTTTATATCTACACAACTACTCATTCAGTATTGTCAATCCTGACAGGTGGGTCATATTACACATTGACTATCTCGTTGTCCAATGGTAACGCGTTCCACATTTTGTATACAAAACCCCAACATACCAGCTGTAATTGAAGAATTACAAAGACTCAATCACTGCTAATCACATTGTAAATTATTTAAGGTTTTGTAAAAATAGCTTTGTAAAAAGATTCACAAAAAGGAGATTACTTACATTGCTATCTGAGGTTTTCCTTAAGGATTTCCTAGTGAATATCTATTAAATACACAAATGCACACGCATTAGTATAATAACCCAATATTTACATTAGTAATACCCTCCCCGAGACGGAATTCCAACGACTACGTCGGGCAGAACCACGACAGCCGTTACGGAACCCTAGATCAATCGGGCAGCGTATCTAATACGTAACCGGGGGTTATGATACTTACAATGAGGCAGAACTTCGTTATTTAGGGGGGTATTATGCCCGAGTATAGTGTATACTACGTAGAAATTGAGAGAGAATGTTTGAGAATTGAACAAGTTGGACTGAAGGCCGATCAAAGGAATTTATAGGGTTGTTCGTCGAGTTGGTCGCGCCCCGCGAAAGCCCGGGGGGGGGGTCTTTCGCGCCCCGCGAACTAGCGGTGTAGGTCCTAGCCTCGTTGAATCACACGCATAGCTTCTCCGGTTGTCCTGCCACGTGGCGTGCTAGGGTTACGCATGGTGGCACTCGGTCGCGGCCCACGTAAGACAAGGGCTAGGTCTTCGCGGCCCGCCAGAGACCCAAAAACTTGATTTTTAATTAATTTTAATAAAATAAATGTATTCGGGGCCTGTTTTCGTATACGAGGTGTATTTTAGGACGTATTGGGATATTTTAAATATTTTTAGGGTGTCGAAAATTATTTTGGAGGGTTGTTATACCATCCCACCAAATCAGTAATCATCGATCCAACGACATACGGTACAAATGATGATTATAACGGTGGTCACTCCGGTGATGGCGACGATTCTTAGCTGATAACAGATTGGTGATAACGGTGGTCACTACTCACTCTGGTAACCTGTGGCAGCTGGGATGATGATGATGGTGTTGGAATTCTCTGGTGGCGAAGATGATGATTGGGAAACCAATCGGATATTTGTATGGGTATCTGAATGTAGTCTTGCAGAAACATAAACACTAATCCAAGAGTGTCGGCCGAACCTGCTGATATGAAGAAGAAGATGATGATGATGATAATGATGATATGTAGTCTTGAAGAACCTGCTCGCCGGAATTTACACCGACAAACGCCCCGAAATTTACACTAGACCTGCAACACCTCCACACCTGCAACACCTCCGATTTAGGTGAGTTTTTATCCCGAGTTGATTATTCTTCTGATACCAACCAATTGTTTATTTGTGAGCATGGCAACAAGGTGAACTTTTATTGGGCTTGGATTCATTGTCATTTTGAAGTTAATCTGCTGTTATGGCTTCAGATCAAAAAGGTCCCAAATAGGAAATCTTATCTTCTTGGTGAAGGTGGTTACTTGTGGTGTATGTGGGTTTTATGAGGTTTTAGTAGAGAGATACATGAAAATAGTTTTGCTTTACAAGTGGATAAAGGGAATATATGTAATACTTTGCAAAACTTTCATTAGACAATCAGACAACTACATCGAGTTGTTCTTGAGTCAATGAATCTCCTATTTGCCGGAATTGTTATGGGTTCGCCGGAGGTGGTGCTGGTGGTTTGACCAGAGATGAAGAAGAAAGGGGGTAGAGGGTGTGGGTGTGGGTTAGGATTTTATATTTAAATAAATAATAAGCGCATTATAGTCATTTTACACCAATTTAACTCAGAAAACTACCCCCATCCGAGTCAGGAACTAACCGATAACGAAATTGCAAAAGTTGGGAACTACAACTGTAATTTTAGAAAGTTAGGGACTAAAGATGAAAAATGAGCAAACCACATGGACTATCCGAGCACTTTTCTCTTGCAACAATATAATCATGCTGGATTTTTTTCATTACAGCCAGGTTGATAAAGTTTAGTTTATGAATATTATTTATATCTCCAATATCAATTCCTCATCGAACAAATCGTAAAGTTATATTTGGGTATTTAGGTAAATACTATATGGAGTTAAATTGAGTTACTCACTTAAACTTCCTAACACATAATATTTTTTAAATTTTCTTTTGTTCATGTTTCTTAACATACGCTTTTACAACATGCTAGCTTTTCGAATATATCACCATTAAATGTGTTTTTTATTTAAAGATTTAAAAAAACAACCTGTCGTAACGTGTCACAAAAAGGCGTGTTATCTCACACGTGGAGTGGGTATAACTACTGGTGTATGTATATATACACGTCCCAAAATATGGTTGCCTGTTCGCACTTGTTAAGCTTTTATGATATATAGTATATACTAAGTTGTTAATCCGCTCAGAAAATTAACCGGGTTGGTTGTGGTATGCTTCAGATCACAATGTTAATTCCTTGACAACGACATGTCAATTCCAAAAATACATGCCTTACGACCAAGGTTATTGAGACCATGACAGTCACATGCCATTTATGCGAAATTTCGAGTCAAGACACGCCATTGGAAGCGTAGACCAACTAATGTTTTCTTGAAATCATTACTTGAATCTGATCGTTACACGTAAAGTCAGCTAAATTTAGTTTGGCCATATGATAGCCTGCGTTTCGTTTATCATTTTAGCAAAATTTTATTGATAAATAGAGCAGGAATTCCCCCCTAAACAATTATTAATAGCAATGGAATTTCAATTGCAAATAAAAAATCCATTATTCTTAACTTTTTGCTTATATTCCAATGCTAAATAAACAAAGTATTAACAACTTACAATGCCAATGATTTCTAGATCAAGTGATAAAGCCTTGTATTTCTTTTGAGAGATGCAAGTTCAAGTCTCACTTGGTGCACAATGAGACATTGGTGGGCAATGATAGGAGACTCAGGGAAACTTAGGTTCGATCCTTGAGTCAAACGGTTTTTACCAGTAATTTCACCGTTGTGCTTACGGACGGGTGGGTTACCAGATTTTATTCGGAATTATTGGTGGACTCGGGTTACTCTCGTAGTACTTCATTTGGTCTAGTAGATACCCCGAGAATGCTCGCGACTAATTCTGTTGGCCGTTTAGAAAAAAACAAAAACAACATACAATAAGCGTTGGAAAAAGTATCAGTTGTTTGACTAGTTTTTTTCTAGACGGTTCATGTATACTACATATTTATCTCTAAAGTTCATGCCTGGATATAGTACAGATGCAAATAGTTGGAAATAATCTCTACTACCTAGGATCTTCAACAGACATTTTAAGGTTGTACACATGAATTTAGTTTTAGGAAAAATCACCAAATTAGCCATTGACTAACGCATTTTTCCAAAATAGTCATCTGAAGCCAAGAAATTAGGGTCTCTTTGATCTTTGGAGAGGCTTTTATAGGACATGGGTCACAATTTTAATAAAAAAAAGTTATATAAATAAAAAAAGGGTAAAGATACCCTCTTTACGGGTCAAGTTATTCTACAAAGGCTTCTAATTGTAAGAAGTGTAAGAAGGATTTATAGAGTGACAAGTGTCCAATAACTTAAAACTAAACCCACTACATCACCACCAAAAACCTAAACACCCACCCCCACCCCACCACCACCCAAAAACCTAAACACCCCCCCCCCCCCCCCCCCGCAAAAACAAAAAAAAAAAAAAAAACAAAAAAAAAACTATACCTCACCAAAAAAACCTAACCCCCCACCCCCCAAAAACCTAAAAAAAACCTAAACCCCCCCCCCCCCCCCCGGGCAATAAAAAAAAAAAAAAACTATGCCTCACAAAAAAAAACCCTCCAAAAAACCTAACCCCGCCCCCATCCCCAAAAACCTAAAAAAACCTAACCCTCCCCCCCACCCCCCAAAAACCTAAAAAAAAAATCTAAAAAAAACTAAACACCCACCCCACCACCACCCAAAAACATAAACCCCCACCCACTCAGCAAAAAAAAAAAAATTTTTTTTTTTTGGGTGGGTGGGGGGGGGGGGGGGTTTAGGTTTTTGGTGGTGGTGGATGTTTAAGGTTTTTTTTTTTTTTTTTTTTTGTAGTGGGGTTTTTTTAGGTTATTGGACACTTGTCACTCTATAAATCCTTCTTACACTTCTTACAATTAAGATCCTTTGTATTTGATCCTAATCCCCCTCTTTACATATTTTGGAAAATTATAGTACTTATAATAAATATACAGTATACAAATCCTAATGAATATAACCTATGAAACTAAATTGATTCAAACTATGGTTTTCAACATGGGTTTTAACCACGTCTTACTGTACGGTCCATTGTGTTTTCAGTCCGTTGTGTAGGCTTCTAAAAAGAACAAACAAACAAACAAATGTTGACGGTTGTGGCTGAGACACGCGTTCAACACGCTTCCCTTAAAACGGATTTCGCGCCTTTACTAAAGACGACGCTTCTGTCTCCCAGGGTACAATAGCCGAAGCAGTCTGTGCTGCCGGAGAAGGCCACGTGCCCGATATTACACCGGATAAAATTATAGTGTTAGAACATATGGAACGAATAGGATGTGATGGTGGTGGAAAACGAGTAAAGAGTACTCCTCTCTCTAGTTGCTCTCCAAATGTTCATCCTTCTTCAAGTATACTTTATGTATAAAGCAATATAATTTTCTTGTAGTAACAAAAACAAGCACATAGCCTACGAATTGTACAAGAGTTAAGGATTAATGAAAGGTTTCACTTAATTAGAGACTTAAAAATGTGACATATGTGCTTGTGTAATCATTGTACAACTCCGAACAATTCAATAATCAATGAAACAATCGTATTTTGATTCCAATATTGTTTATTTATGTTTGACATTTGCACGTTTTGATTTTTGTTGGATTTCAAACTCTTAAACATTTTCTTGAAAGTTCTACGCAAACTATTACGTAAACGTAATCAGTTTAACGCGACGTACATTCCGGAACAGTGACATAAGCTTAACATACCCTAAATAAGATTTATATAACTAAGAAATAAGTTTTGAGGGGTTTGGTATGGCAAAAAACAAGTTTATTCAATCACAAGGACTATTTGCGACAAACTGCAAATGTCTGCCAATTCGCGTAGCGACGTACACTCCGGAACAGTGACATAAGCTAAACATACCCCAAATACCCTTTAAATAACTTAGAAATAAGTTTTGAGGGGTTCGGTTTGTGAAAAATATGCTTATATGGTCATAGGGACTAAAAGCGTCAAAACTACGAAAGTATGCAAATTCGCGCATATTCGGCGTTCTGACCATACACGCACAACCAAAATTTTTTTAATCATTAAAATATTGTATTTTAGTGATGAGAATGCAAAAATGTCCTTCGTTGCGTAATTTGGATCGTTTTCGCGTCCGTTCGAACGTTCGTCGTCATTAACCGAAAAGCACGACCGTACGACCGACCGAACCAACCTACATCCATGATATTTTCAAACATATTTCAGGTCCGCTATCCTTTAGCACCCTTGTAAAGCTCTAAAAATGGGTTAACGGCGGGTTAAACGCGTCGAAAAACAAGTTTGGGGCTACAGGGACCTGTTTTGCCAAAAACTGAAAGTTCTAGTCTGAACTAGCTCGCCTGGGGCGACCCATTTGGCTATCTGGGTCGCGGCCCGCAGGAGCCTTTAGACACAGAACCTTCAAAACAGCTTCCCAGCTGTTTCCTGCTGTTTTCAAGCCTAGTTTTTGATCTTGTGGGCTATTTTAAGTGTTCTCGAAGGCTCTTATTCCTGTCCACACACTTGTAAGGCCGTGATTCTTCCTTGGTGACCACACAAACACTTGGCATGATCTTGTTGATTCTTGAATACCATAAATACCTTGCACCATTTTATCTACTTTGTCACACCCCCAAAATCCACATGCGGAGTACCACCGCTTGGAGGCGTGACTGACCACGATCAAGCCACCAATCATATTGAACATTGTAAGAAATAAATATAATTCAACCACACAATATGAAAGGTGTTCAAGACAAACGCATTGTTAAAGTATTCACCGGAAGCATAAATGTAAAAACCCCAAACATAAGTAATAAGTTTATAAAATGTAAATGTTTAACATGGATTCAACGGTCCATGTTCCCACAACGATTTCGCCTCCCATGCGAGCTCCAAGAATACCTAACGACCTGCAAGGCATGTAACAACAAGTCAACAACAAAGTTGAGCGAGTTCACAGTTGGTTGTTCAGTTATTGAGTTCGTTTCTAGAAATCGTAAGTTTGTTTCATAATCATGTGTTAACCAGTATCCCTGTTTCCCAAACCTTGTTACGATATTTGGTGGGGGCTTCCCATGTGCGTTAAGTGGGGGCTTCCCATGTGCGTTACCAGACCGTACCATATCGACTACTACGAAAATAAGTTGTGCCCTAAGTCAATGTCTATCATCATTGACCCTTTGCCTTTAGTCCGTTAGTACACGCCCGTTCGAACGACACGGTGTGCGGTTTGTTAAACCTAATAGCGCTATTAACTAATGACCCGCTCGCCATCGGCCTCGACGATTAAGTCGATATAAAATGAGGGACTTATGATAGAGTTTTGGTCCAGTATGTTTAATCTTGTTGTCCTACCCAAGGAGGACGAACGTACGTATCCTACCCAAGGAGAATACGCGAGGTTTAATCTTGGCATCCTACCCATGGAGGATGGCCGTACATATCCTACCCAAGGAGAATATGTAGTTTTCGTTTTAGTTCTTTAACCCATTCCCAACCCTTGGGACTCCCATGCCTTGTAGAAAGTATGAACTCACCTCGGTTTGCTCGGTTGATTAATTACTTGATTCCAATTAATCAGTCAAAGCCTATGGTATGCATGTATTCACAATCAGTTTATATTCACATAGTTCAAGTAACAGTTATGATCATCACATGTATTCGAGCAATAACTAACACATAGCATTTAACAGTTATACAAGCTCATGCAAGTCATGCTTATCATTAACAACAGCTAACTAACCCAGTTAACCCTTAACAGTCCTAACCAAGTTACTGTGCAGTTTAACCCTTGACGAAACCCCCTGTTTCGTCATGACCCTCACTCGATGAAACCCCTTGTTTCGTCATGCATCCCTTAGGCGAAACCCACCTGTTTCGTCGTGATTACCCTCGGCGAAACACCCTGTTTCGTCGACATCGGCGTTTCGTCGGAAAACATCAGTTGCGTCATGAAAGCAGTTACACACAGAAACCCTAATCATTCTGAACAGCCATTTTACACTAACATCAAACAAACATTCATCATACAGCGCCGTAATCATCGATCATCAAATATGTAACCTGTACCCTAAGCATAACAGCTCGCTAATCATTCAATCAATTGCACAATCGCCATA
Source organism: Helianthus tuberosus (assembly GCA_030545235.1). Taxonomy (NCBI): domain Eukaryota; kingdom Viridiplantae; phylum Streptophyta; class Magnoliopsida; order Asterales; family Asteraceae; genus Helianthus; species Helianthus tuberosus. Next base: position 40,009,688 of record CM060411.1, on the reverse strand, counting down.
TATATACGATCGATTATTATACAGTTTTACCGGTTCCATATTAGCAAGAATCATCAATCATTATACAGAATCATACAATCAGAACCAATCATTCAATCATTATACACGGTTACAATACTTAACACCCGACCGACATGAACAACGAACCCACTCGCATACAATCACAAGCATCAGATTCAGTTTCATAGGTTAACAATGGAACATCGGTTTCTTACTATTTCTGAACATTTTATTTAATCGCATCCTAATAAGTTTATCCGATTCACCATCTACGAACATCATCTAAATCATACAATATACATATCGGCATACATGATCATCACTCAACAAGTAAACGAGATCAATGACTAATCATAACATCATGGAAATCAAGTGTGCCAACAATTAAGTTAAACCCTAGTAACGATCTAATCATAAAAAGGGTACACTAACCGTGATAAACAGAAACACTAACTTGATCGGCCTAAAGGGGCTTCGAGAATACAAGATCGCCATCAGTGGGGAGAGAGAGCTCTAGGGTTTCTAATTTGCTAACAGCGTCAGCAAATGAAATCGTTTCGCTTAGTTATAACCAAAACAACATACTGGGCCCTTAATGGGCTTCAGCGTAACACTGGGCCGGCGAAACGCTGAGTTTCGTCGAGATGAAGATGGCGAAACACCCTGTTTCGTCGAAATGGTTTTGACGAATCTCCCAGTTTCGTTGAGTATAGGTTTTGGCTAAACTCTCATGTTTCATCATATTCATAAAATAATAATAATCATAATCATCATACGTCAACAGTTCACATTTTATCATATAATCCAATCAACCATATTTCAACCATATATCCAACAAGAACCATTACAAAGCAACAAGTTTTGCAAATACAGTTGTGAAACAAATAACGTAAATAATTAACATGCAATTAACGTGAAGATGGAATCTTGGAAACTCGAGTTGTCACATACTTGCTCATTCATTTCTTTTCTTCATCCCTTGCTCTACCTGGAGGCTACCACATTGTTGGAGGCTTCCTAATTGAGCTTTCTTCAACCTAGAACACAAGTGAGTGTTCTAACTCGTCTTACTTATTTATTTTTAGCTATTTGAAGCTAAAAGTCAAACAATGCTTGACTTCAGCTTTGACCATCAATTGGTCAAGACAAAATTCAATTGAACTTTGCGACGTGATCGTAATCACGATGGTTATAATCCCTAGCGATTATACCTACTGATTACCACGTTTACTAGTCGTAGTGACGAGTCAATGTTTCGGTCAAAATGCACGTTTGTGTGCATTTTACGACAGAACTATTTTCGGGTATCAAAACACTTTCTTTTGACATCAAACTCGTTTTCTAACTTAGTTTAAAATGTTTTAACATGTTTAACTCGTCACTTCTAGTTTAGTGCTTATTTAGGGTCGTAAGTCAAACGATTTTAACCACCGCTTATACTTTCGAACCTGACCCGTTTGGTCGATCATTAGGATCCGACCAAACACATTTTGTGACCGTAGTTATATAGGCAATAACCTCCTGAGGTTATACCTTATGGTCACTTATTTGGTTAGTTGTATGATAGGTAGTTTATATGCGTTAGGAAAATGACCAGAATGCCCTTTTTGCACATAAATTCAATTTAAGCATATGTAACCTAAATTGGACACTTAAAATGATATTGCAACATTATTAAACATATTTAGGCATATAATACTTATCATAGGACTAGTTTGACCATCCGAACGCGCTTTTGCGCAAATGACACGTTAACGTAGTGTAAACTATCTTAACGAGTCGTAACGGTTCACAAGCACTTAGGGTTGTTTTCTAATCAGAATGTTAGGTTTATTAAATCATTTATATGAGTTCCAACACTCATTTGATTTATGAAACCTCATTCTATCTGATCCACCGGTTAGTGTCCCGATTATTAACATAGTTATCTATATTAGGTGTCGTTTGATTCCTCGAGCTATATTTGTCTTTATTTCAAGAACTATTAAGCACTCTCAGGTGAGTACATAGTCCCCCTCTTTTTACGCTTTCTAAATGTTTTGAGGTAACTATGTGAGTACATAGACCCCTCATTTACTTTTTGCAAAAATTTTGGGGTGATACACATGTACCTATATGTTACTTTTGTGCTTTCATGACATATACATGCTATCTTCATCTATTACACATATAGTACACGGTTTTAATTATGTTTTGCTATGTATGTTGACTTAGCATGCTAGCACATTGATTCACGGGTTACTTTTGCGGCATATGTTGACTTAGCATACGAGCACATTGATTTACATTACATTTTGCGGCATATGTTGACTTAGGATATGAGCACATTATTTTCATAGACATTTCTACTTCGTATGTTGAATTAGCATACTAAGTACATGGTTTTAAGACATTTTACATGACATGCTTACACTGACTATGAAATTTGGTATGGTTAACAGGACATGATACATTCATTAACATTGATCACGCCGCTCGTTAGTATGTAATGGTACCAAAGGACTTGACAAATCCTATTCCCCACTTCATAGGTTTGTTTGGAAGTAGGGAATGACAGAATCTAAATACATTTTTGATAAACCTTTGACTTGATAAGGGTTTATCCGACAGTCTTAAGGTTTGAATGTATGCGATAAACTAACCCGATAAATGTTCTTATCCATAAAAGCAATGGTTTTCAAAACATAACATTTGCTTTAAACTTTTGTTTATTCAAAGACATTGTTTTGTACATGACATTTGGTTACATAAGACATTTGGTTATACATGACATTATACAAATGGTTTGAGTAAAGACGTTTTACATGCCATACAAGACATTGGTTATTACACGACATTGAAATTAGACATTGTTTACACATGACATTTGACATTGGTTTAAACAAGACATTTTTGGTGATTATTGGTAAGTGATTAAAATAACGTGACTGTGTAATATGATAAAAGCATGGTGCATACGCCGCTGGTACTTCCTATATATAAGTGCTTTTATTATATTACTTATCGTGGCGTTATCTAAACCACTTCGACAAAGACAAGGCGTGGCATTTTGTTCTTTCTTAGACAAGACATATTTCAAGACAAGACATATTTTATACAATGCTAGTTACACAAGACATATTTTTTTGTTCTTTCTTAAGATGTCATAGAATTCTTTGCATTTTGTTGGATCGTGTACGTGACCCTGAAAGTCAGTTAAGGTAGTTCAACATCATGTGTAAAGGCGGAATCAATGCACATAACGTCCAAAACAGCTCTAATCCTTTTAACTTTTCTTTTCTGATTAATAAACGTGCTTATACAAAGTTTTCTGATGAAAATCCGGCAGCACCTCCCTACTGTTCCAACCGTTCCGTTTGAAATGTGACACTCACACTCCTATTTATAGACTTTGACCCTTCCGTTTGAAACTAACCTAACATGTTCAAACGACAAGTTCAAACGGAACCCCTATTCAAACTACAAGTTCAAACGGAACCCCTATAACATAACTGATTTCAAACGGAACCCTTCTAAACATGTTCTAAATCACTAATTAAACCCTAATTTGACATTTAAGCTCCATTCTTGACTTTCTTGAACTAAGACTTGATGAAGATGTAGTCAACAGACATTCTTGTGCATCAACACATTTTGCTGATGACTTTGAGATGAAGTTGTTCAAGGCTGCAATCCTTCCTGTCAATCTTTGCACATCCTTAGCATTGGCAGGAGATTTGATGTTCACAATGGCCTTGATTTGTTCTGGACTTGCCTCTATTCCTCTTTTAGTCACCATATAACCTAGAAACTTACCATCTTTTACACCAAAGTGGCACTTTGAAGGATTCAATTTCATGTTGTATCTATCAAGGATATCAAATGCTTCCTCCAAATCTTTAAGGTGATCCTCAGCTCTTTTGGACTTAACCACCATGTCATCCATATAGACTTCCATTGTGTGTCCAATTTGTTCTTTAAACATCATATTAACTAGCCTTTGGTATGTAGCACCTGCATTTCTTAGTCCAAATGGCATAGCAATATAACAATAGATACCAGTAGGGGTCATAAAGGTTGTATCCTCTTGATCAGATGGTTCCATCTGAATTTGTTGGAATCCAGATGAAGCATCCATGAAAGTTAACAACTCATGACCTGCTGTAGCATCCACCATGGAGTCAATGTGGGGTAATGGGAAAGGATCCTTGGGACATGCCTTATTTAAATCAGTAAAATCGACACATACTCTCCACTTTCCATTTTTCTTTTAAACAACAACCACATTAGCTAACCACCTTGGATACTTTACCTCTCTAATCATACCTGCTTTGAGCAGTTTATCTACCTCCTATTGGATGATGGCATTTCTTTCAGGTGCAAACTTTCTCCTCTTCTGATGTATAAGCTTGAAAGACCTGTCAATGCCAAGTTTGTGAGTAATAATATCTTTGGAAATACATGTCATGTCTTCATGTTTCCAGGCGAAGGTAGCTTTTCTCCTTTTTAAGAAGGATACTAAATCTTGTTCAATGGTATTCAGGATCACGGATCCTATAAAAACTTTGGATTCAGGATCCTGAGGATCCATCAGGATATCTTTAACATCTTGTTCTCTTGCCTCCAGGACATCTCTTGGAGGATGCTTTAATTACTATGCCTCCCTAGGTCTTGAGGATGGCTTCATTGATGAAGTGTAACAATTCTTGGCTTCTTGTTGATCACCTTCTATCTTCACCAGACCCCATGGAGTAGGGAGTTTAACACACTGATGATATGTAGATGGAACTGCTTTCATATCACGTATCCATGGCCTGCCAATCTATGACACAAAAGTTTTGAAAAGAATTAACTCCCTCTATGTAAATAGCATGTTTAATGTCCCCCAATGTGTTCTTGGTTTTCCCACTGAATCCCACAAGAACTGATGATCTTGGGATAATTTCTGATTCAGGAATGTTCATTTTCTTGAGGATATTGAGTTGGATAATGTTCACTGAGCTTCCCCCGTCTATGAGAATCCTGTGAACAAAATGGTTAGAAATAAACAATGTAATGATAAGACCATCATGATGAGGATCCTGAATATCTACAAGGTCATCCTCATCAAAGGATATAACTTTCTCCTGTGTAAGGATGGAGGTTCGAATAGGCCTATCCCCATTCTCCATTTTTGTCTCTTTGGCATGCCTCTTAGCTGCTAAAAAGGAGGTGCCACATATATCTGATCCACCAAAGATAAAGTTGATAATTTGGGCATCAGCTGGAGGAGCATGAGCCCTTTTTGGAACTTTTTCAGGATCCTGGATCCTTGATTTCTTTCTTCCGAATAGTTTATTCAAGTATCCTTTGCTTAACAGGTAACCAATCTCTTTCCTGAGTGCTATACATTCATCAGTGAGATGACCAAAATCTTCGTGATATGCACACCATTTGGATTTGTCTTTTATAGCGGCCGGCTTCTCATTCTTTCTTGGCCACTTAGCTTTGTCACCTAAATTCTGCATAGCAAGGATCAGTTCATTTTTATCAACAGCAAAGCAAAAGTCAGAAATAGGAGGATAATCCTCATCGTCTTCCTCTTGCTCCACAGCATGCAAATTCTTATTATCAGACTTGTTGTATGATTTTGATTTGTTGTTCCTGAAATAGGATCCTTGCTTTTCCTACTTTGAGGATCCTAACAGTCTCTCCTGGATCCTTTTATAATCCTCTAAACGGATGAATCTAAGGGCCCTGGTTCTCACTTCATCAAGGTTCCTGCAAGGTGTCATCACAAGATCATCATAGAATTGTGAATCCTTAAGTAAACCCATTTTGAAAGCTTATATAGTTGTTGCAATATCTAAGTTGGGAGTTTCTAAGGATTCTCTACTGAATTTAGTTATATAATCCCTTAGTGATTCATTGTTACCTTGAGTTACCCTATATAAGTCACTAGTTAAACGTTCAAATCTCCTACTACATGAAAATTGGCTATTGAACAAGTTAACTAGATTAGCAAATGAAGTAATAGAGTAAGGAGGAAGACTTAGCAGCCATTTAAGAGCTGATCATGTCAATGTGGATTCGAAACCCTTGCATAGACATGCTTCTTTTAACCTTTCAGGAATGGGGTTGATCTCCATTCTCTCCCTGTATTGAGCTACATGCTCTTCTGGATCAGTTGTACCATCATAGAGCTTCATATTTGGTGTTTGAAACCTCTTTGGTATCTCTGCATCACATATAGGTGGTGCAAAATGAGATATCCTATGACTCCCATCCAGAATCTCAGGAATGGGTTTAACAACTCTTGGAACACTGGATATCATATCCTTGAGTTTTTGCAACTCTCTAGCCATAGCTTGGTTGATTCCTGGTTCCTATGTCACACCCCCAAAATCCACATGCGGAGTATCACCGCTTGGAGGCGTGACTGACCAGGATCAAGCCACCAATCATATTGAACAGTACTATTAAGTAAATAAAAACCAAACCCAATATAATTGGTGTTTCAAAATAACCCAAACATGTTTAAGAAATCAGCGGAAGCATAGTAATGTTTAAATAGCCAAACATAGTTTAAAGTTCAAATGTCAAGCATATGACATAACAGTCCATATCCCACAACGATCACGCCTCCCCGTGCAAGCTCCAGAAGTACCTAACGACCTGCAAGGCATGTAACAACGAGTCAACAACAAAGTTGAGCGAGTTCACAGTTGGTTGTTTAGTTTTACTAGTTTGTTTTGAAATCATAAGTTGTTTCGTAAACCACAAGTTAACCACTACTTTTGTTTCCCAAACCATAACCATAATCAGTGCGGGCTTCCCATGTAAACGACTAGACCGTACCATATCGACCACTAACGAAAATAAGTTGTGCCCTACATCAGTGTCTATCATCACTGACAGTTTGCCATAGTCTATTAGTACACGCCCGTTCGAACGACACGGTGTGAGGTTTGTCAAACCTAATAGCGCTATTAACTAATGACCCGCTCGCCATCGGCCTCGGCGATTAAGTCGATATAAAGTGAGGGACTTCATGATAGAGTTTTGTCTAGTAAGTTGTAAGGTTGTTGTCCTACCCAAGGAGGACGAACGTACGTAGTTCTACCCAAGGAGAATACGCAGGATTTATAGTGGCATCCTACCCAAGGAGGATGGTCCTACATATCCTACCCAAGGAGGATTTGTAGGTTCCGTTTTAGTTTATTAACCCATTCCCAAGCCACCGGGAATCCCATGCCTTGTTGAAAGTGTGAACTCACCTCGGTTTGCTCAGTATGCTAAATTACTTGTATTATCGTTGGACACCCCAAACCCATATATCATCATGCAAGTAACAATAATAAATCACAACAATTAATAATCACTTTGGTTACCGAAATCTTGTATCGACATCACATAAGACCCGACATGACTCTGCGACCCATGGTTAATCCCACATAAAGCCCAGCCATAACACTTAACCCGCCCCCTTTATCTATATGCGCAGCCTACATAATCATCGGCCCAACAGATTTTGATGTATATGCGGCCCAACTATTTCCCACCAAGGTGTTTCAAATTAAAAGAACATGCCCTACTAAAGGACTACACGATTCCATTTGTTTAATTAATATTATCATTGCTTTCTACATTCATCACATGGACTACTCCACTTATAGCCTACCCGATTGGACCACAAGTTAATGGGTTGGTTACTTTTAAATCTTGGCACTTAAATCAATTAATGTTAACCTCATTGGGCCGCCAAACTATTGTTGTGTTACACATGATTGGACCGAATAAACACATGGACTCACGTGGCATGGATCATACAATCATTGATTAAATCACATAATGGCCGACAACTACAATTCTAGTCTCAACCCTATTGGGCCGAAATTAACAATGAGGTCACATGGAAATGGAATATTATGGCACATTCCATGAAACTTGGTTTCAATTGGACCCAACACTGTATTCAATAATATAACAATTTATTATCCTCCACATTAACAAACAGTAGCACACGAATTTATCATACCATGCAACCCTAGCCAATAGTTAACAAGAACACAGCACATAATAACAAACCGATTACCAACCCTAGTGCACCCATTATTTTTTACCATATATTCATGTAAGTAACCAAGATTCCTATTGCCAAGAACGTAATTATAACACACAACCCATATATATATATAATCAATAAACACATAACCAATACCATCTAACCACTCACTATCCCACAAACATGAAATTTACTAAGTGAAAACTACTAACCGGAAACCCGATTGCTCAAGATGTAAACTCGAACAGGGGAGGGGTTCTCCAGTTGCCGTCCGCAATCAAGAAGAGGGTGTAGGGTTTTGTTTGTTATATGATTCCTTGTTACGTACATCTATACTTCCTTGTTACCTGCCCATAAATAACAAAACTTGGGGCGGTTGTCATTGACTGACCGAACTGGGCCTAAGCCCACACACCAAAAGATAACACAGATTGTTGGGCTCTAATCAAATTAGAAGGAGTGGTAAGTTGTGCGTATAAAACTCAGACCAATAGCCGACCCCAAAGTAAAACCTGTTTGGGCTCGGCCAAGCCCAACCGTGAATAGGTAACCCATATCAGGTTCGGGTATGCGTATATGGGCTCGTATTAGCCGGTGTGTGTATATGTGAAGATGCGGCCCAAATAGAAACTAAGGTCCAAACATACGAATACGAACAATGATTCTCGTTTACGTTAAGGTTGAACAATAACAAATAGCAAACATTCACTGTAACGTGTGGTAAAACGTAGTGCAATAGGAATAATACCAGATTAAAAGTTTCGAGGTTAGACGACACTAACCTTGAAAGTTCAGGTTGTCACATCATCCCCAACTTGAAAGAAATTTCATCCCGAAGTTTAGCACGTGGTTACTTAGGAAACTAGTTGGGTTGTGTTGTTTCCTGGTTTTCCTGGGGTGTCACATCATTCCCCCGTTGGTTTGGAATTTCATCCCGAAATTCCGCAGTAGCTTCAGCCTCAGTAGTGGTTGCACTGTTCCCGAACAACTGGGGATACTTGAGTTTCATTTGGTCTTCTCGTTCCCAGGTGAACTCTGGGCCACGACGGGAGTTCCAGCGAACTCGAACAAGAGGTATTCTGGTGTGTTTGAGAACCTTAACGTCTCGGCCTGTGATTTCAACTGGTTCCTCGACGAATCGCAACTGATCGTCGATAGGGAGCTCCTTCATAGGAACTATAAGGGTCTCATCTGACAGACACTTCTTCAGATTTGACACGTGAAATATGTTGTGAACTCCACTGAGTTATGCAGGTAGGTTTAGTTTGTATGCTACTTTGCCTATTTTCTCGATGATTTCGAACGGTCCGACATAACGCGGATTGAGTTTGCCTCGCTTGCCAAAACGAACTACCCCTTTCCAAGGAGAGACTTTGAGTAGCACCCGATCCCCAACCTGGAACTCGAGTGGTTTCCTGCGCTTATCAGCGTAGCTTTTTTGACTGTCCCGAGCTGCCGCCATTCGTTGTCTTATATGTGCAATTCTTTCCGTTGTGTCTACTACAAGTTCTGGACCCGTGATCTAACTGTCACCAACTTCTGCCCAACAAAGAGGTGATCGGCATTTACGCCTGTACAATGCCTCAAATGGAGCGGCCTGAATACTGGTGTGGTAGCTGTTATTATACAAAAATTCCACTAAGGGCAGATGTTTTTCCCAGCCATTGCCAAAATCGATCACACATGCCCTAAGCATGTCTTCAAGGGTTTGGATGGTGCGTTCAGACTGCCCATCCGTCTGTGGATGATAAGCGGTGCTCATGTCTAGACGTGAGCCAAAGGACTTGTGCATTGATTGCCACAGTTCAGAAGTAAAACGCGCATCACGATCTGAAATAATGGAGGTTGGCACCCCGTGCCTCTAACCCACTTCCTTTAAGTAAACGTCTGCTAAAGTAGAGAACTTGTCTGTTTCTTTGATAGGCAAAAAGTGTGCAGACTTAGTTAATCGATCCACTATCACTCAAATAGTGTCATTTCCGCGTTGAGATCTAGGCAGGCCAGTAACAAAATCCATGGAAATTTGTTCCCATTTCCATTGTGGTATCTCTGGTTGTTGGAGTAGGCCCGATGGTTTCTGATATTCAGTCTTGACTCTCGCACAAGTCAAACATTTGCTAACGTAGGTTGCTATGTGGGCTTTCATGCTAGGCCACCAGTACGTAGTCTTCAAGTCGTGGTACATCTTATCCGAACCAGGATGTACCGAATAACGAGACTTATGTGCTTCATCCATCACAAGCTCGCGTAAGTTTCCATAGTGTGGGACCCAAATGCGCCCTGTAACGTAGTAAGCGCCGTCTTCCTTTTGTTCTAATCATTTCCTCGATCCACGTAAGGACTCCGCCCTGACGTTCTCTACTTTCAATGCTTCGACCTGAGCATCTCGTATCTGAGTAGGAAGATTAGATTGGATGGTGAGTTGTAAAGCAAGTACGCGTTTAGGTGTAGTATCTTTTCGACTGAGGGCGTCGGCCACCACATTGGCCTTGCCGGGATGGTACTTGATCGCGCATTCGTAATCATTCATGAGCTCGACCCATCGACGTTGTCGCATGTTTAATTCCTTCTGCTTGAATATATGCTTGAGACTCCTGTGATCGGTGTAAATGGTGCACTTGGTACCGTACAGGTAATGTCTCCATATCTTAAGTGCGAAAACAACTGCTCCCAGCTCCAGATCGTGCATAGTGTAATTCCTTTTGTGAAGTTTGAGTTCGCGCGATGCATAAGCAATGACTTTATCCCGTTGCATCAACACACAACCAAGACCCTGAATTGACGCGTCACAATAAACTACGAAATCGTCTGTGCCCTCTAGCAATGAGAGAATAGGTGCGCTGTATAGTCTTTCCTTTAAATACTGAAATGCGTATTCCTGGTCATCGCCCCAATGATAGGTGACGCCTTTCTGAGTTAGTGAAGTGAGGGGTTGCGCAATCTTAGGGAAATCCTTGATGAACCTCCTGTAATAACCCGCCAGGCCAAAAAATTGGCGGATTTCAGTTGATGTACGGGGTGCAGGCTAGTGTTTGATCAAGTCTACCTTGGACGAATCAACATGTATCCCATCCTTGTTTACCACATGGCCTAGAAAGTGGACTTCACGATGCCAAAAGTCGCATTTTGAAAACTTCGCGTACAACTGCTCTGCCCGAAGTAGTTCCAAGAAAAGCCATAGATGATGCTCGTTGTAACAACTCTCATCAAAAGTCATATTTATTAAATTAATTTGTCCAAAAGGAAACCCTAATTGAGACACCCAAGTGATTCTGCACAAACCCTAAAATTTTCAGAACAATCAGAATTAGGATCAGGGCCCCTAAAACTCAAGGGGGGTAAAACCCTATTAACGATTATCCTTATAAAACGCTGTCAAATTCGAATTTTACGAAGTTGGCGACTCATCAGGGCTAGATAGGTGACGAAGCAGGCCTACCCTACTTTGACATCCCAGGCGATACGCGGCACGTACCGCGGATTCTTCCGCGACTAGCGGGAGGTGCAAATTTTGGGTATAAATAGAAGGGCCTGGCACTTGCATTCTGTTGTTCGTTCGACGAAGAAATTCGTTTTAGGCACTGAGTTACGTTCTGTTTACCACAATTAACACACACGGATCACTAATCGACGCCGCAATACAGGGTAATAACTCAATCGCTGCTACGATTCATTGTCCGATCGATAAAAATATCCAATGGATGTTTAAGTGCTGCCCACATTAGGGTTATGCTTTGTCATTCGTCGTTAATTCGATGGATATTTAAGTATCGCACTTTGTCATTCGTTGTGAGGGTTTAATCTCGTGAGTTATCGTAAAGGCTGTATTAAGTTACTAACCGAATTGTGTGCCTGTTATTAAATTTAGGTTAAAAGGCTAATCAGTAGGCTAGGCTCTGCCCAATTAAATCTGCAATGTGAGTCATTCTCTTTTTATCAAATTTGTTTACAAAAGCATGTTTATTTTAAAGTTATAATTACAGGGATTAAGTCTTTGTAGTCACCATATTACGGCCGGTATGTGGGGTTTTGTATACATTACTTGATAATCTTCACCATTGGACAACGAGTTAGCCAATGGGTGATATGACCATAGTCACAGAAACGAGTCGAGTGACAAGTACCGAGGGTAGTTGGTTGATATAAAAACATTGTAATCGCTCTTAATACTGTGAATTATAACAAATGAGTCATTTTAGTAAAAAGAATGATTCACTCAGTATTTCCCGCTGACAAAACCTTTTTCAAACATGTTTCAGGTGATCTATTGTGATCCAGGAAAAGTGCCGGGACGCACTACAAGCTTAAGGAAGTGGCTCAGAATAAAATAAAGAAACATGTTTTGTAAAATAAAAGATTTCTTCGTGAAATCTCAAGATTGTAAATTACCGGGTTTTATCCCGAGTTGTGAAATAAAATAATCGGGAAATATTTCAGTTTTAAAAAGATCCTGATGATAAACTTCCGCTGTTAAACTCAATTAAAAAAATACCACGGGATTTCTGTCCCGCGGCTCCTGAAACGGGGCAAACCGGGTCTGGGGCCGTGACAGAAAAAGGTGGTATCAGAGCCACTGATTTAAGCCTATTAAGTATTTAGAAAATACTTAATTAATTACTATTTTGTGATTATGTGTTTTATTATCTGACTAATTGTGTACAGTATGGGCAGGTCTCTATATATTAGCCACTGTAGCAATAAATACAAATCTTTAAAATAATCTGACTCAGACTTTCAGCACCCGGATTACCTACAATCTAGAAACCTTACCTAGTAAATAAATCAGTAAACCTTAGTGTGTATTAATTTTCAGTTGTTTTGGTAGTTACCCAATATGAAATAATATTTAAAAGTTTTTCTATAAAATTTTATTTTTAACTTAGTATTTGTGTATTTTGCATAACAGCATGAGTGACTTGTCTGACGCCCTTCAGAATTTAAATCTTTATCCAGTAAGAATAGAGGTTTCCAGAGATTTCAATAGGTATATACCAGACATAGAAGAACCTATAGAATTCAACACTTCCCTCTCGAGAAACCTAAGCCTAAGAAAAGGAAATTGGGGAAAGCTCTAGGCAAAGTGAGGGGTTACCATCTCAGGAAGAGCTAGATTTTATATTGACAAGCTATAATACTATTAAGCCTATTAATGAAAATGTTTTTATTCACTCTCTTGAAACACAACTACCAATGAACTTAGAACCAGCTAGTTTAAACCCTTCAATCCACTCGCAAATAGACGAATGGTTGACTAATGAAATACAACTCCAAAACAATCCCTATAAGCTTTTTCCTCAGTTCAATCCAGAACCTTTACCAAATCCACCAATGAGTAACGAGAATATGGCTGAACTCCGCCACTTTGGCGAAGAACTAATGGATGCTGGGAATAGGATCCAAGAGATTGGGGGACAGATCTCCTGGAAATACAATGAGAGGGAACACCATTACTAGAATATCATATGACAAAGGATAGGGGATTTATGGAACTATGGTTGTGTTTATCAGTCTGTAAAATAACTACAAATAAAATTCTGTAAGATAATAGTATGTATTGATGCATACTATTAAATATAAATGGAAATCGAGAAATCGATAGTTTTGGCTATATTGATATTATGAACTCTGTATAATTGTGTTGTGTAATTGTTATTTATTTGATACTAATAAATTATATATATTAATTATCAGATGGAAAACGCTAATAATGAACCAGTTAATGAGGTTAATCAATCTGAGCAACAACCGGGGGATCAATATATGACTAGGCAAGATATAGAAAATATCGTTGCTCAAGGGATAGCCAATGCTATTCCAGCAATCGTTGCTGATGTTAAAAATCCAATAGAACCGCAACAAATCGTTCCTAGCAAACGTATTTCTGAAGATAACTTCAGTAATAGCGTAAACGGAGGCAATAATCATGTTAATCATGATAATGAACCACGGCAAGCTCCGCTCCCTAAGAAAATGAAAGCTGCAACACCTGGTTGCACTTATAAAGAATTTCTTGCTTGTAAACCCACTGAGTTTGCAGGCAATGAAGGAGCGACTGCGGCACTGCGTTGGTTAGAGAAAACTGAGGCAGTATTTGCCATAAGTAAATGTGCTCAGGGTGATCAGGTCATGTATGCGTCAAACCTTTTCAAAGAAGGGGCGCTAGAATGGTGGAACACGGTGCTACAGGCTAAAGGAAGAAATAAGGCTTATGCCATGAAATGGGAAGAATTTAAGAGTCTTGTAGAAAGAAAATTATGTCCCGAATATGAAAAAGATCAAATGGAAAATAAGTTTTTAAACTATAGAATGATGGGTGTAGATTGTCGTGGTTATACTTCGACATTCTTTGAATATGCTAGAGTGGTACCAACACTGGCTTCGCCAGAACCGGTACTCATTTCTCGTTATATTTGGGGATTGATTAGTGAAATCCGTTACATTGTTAAAGCTGCGAGACCTCACACGATTGACGATGCTGTGGAATCAGCTAATACCCTAACTGACGAACTGGTACACACGCAAGATGAAAACAGGAAGAAGGAACTGGCTCAGAAAATTACCCAAGGATTTCGTACGGGAAATAATAACAGCTTCAAGAGAAGAGGAACAGGGCAATCCTCAACTTTGCCATTCTGCAAAAATTGCAAAAAGAAACATTATGGAAGATGTAGTAAAACCTGCAATTTTTGTAAAATGGTAGGACATCGTGAAGAAGACTGCAGAAAGAAAACAACGATCTGCTATAACTGTGGAGAAAGGGGACATTTTAGACCAGAATGTCCTAAATTGGTCAAAGCAGCAGACAACAAAGCCAAGACAGCCGACGGAGCTACTAAGAAGAATGTTCGAGCCTTTCAGTTAACTACTCAGGAAGCCGAGATGATTCCAGATGTGATAGCTGGTACGTTTTTAGTTCACAATATTTACGCCAAAGTATTATTTGACTCTGGTACAAACCAAAGTTTTATCAATACTTCATTCTGCCAAGCTCTTAACTTACCTTTAACCAAACTTAGGCAGATCTTTACAGTCGAAACGGCAGACGGGAATTCTGTTAGCATAGATAAAGTTTTGCAAAAGGAAAATATAGAACTCTCAGGTCATAATTTTTTTGCAAACCTATTACCTATGAAATTAGCCGAATTTGATGTTGTGTTAGGAATGGATTGGTTAGTAGCCAACCATGCTCGAATTCTTAGTGATAAGAATTCCATAGAAATTCAGGCACCTACCGGAGAAGTCATTATAATTACAGGAGACAAACCGCGTAAGCCCATGAAGTTCATATCAGTAATGAAAGTTGCTAGTTATGAACGAAAGCAAGGAATAGTATATATGATTTCACTAATCATTAGTACTAAGGGTAAAGAACTTAAGGAGATTCCTGTAGTCTCAGAATACCCAGATATATTCCTAGAAGAGTTACCAGGATTACCACCGGATAGGGAAGTAGAATTTAGGATTCATCTAATTCCAGGAACTACACCGATAGCCAAGGCACCTTTTCGGTTAGTACCCACGGAAATGTTAGAATTGAAAAAGCAATTAGATGAATTACTAAGTAAAGGATTCATACAACCTAGTTCATCCACGTGGGGAGCACCAGTGTTGTTTGTAAAGAAAAAGGATGGTTCAATAAGAATGTGTATTGATTATAGAGAACTAAATAAGGTTACAATTAAGAATCGATACCCATTACCTAGGATTGATGATCTTTTCGATCAACTTCAAGGAGCTAGATATTTTTCTAAGAAAGATTTACGATCCAGATATCATCAATTGAAGGTACAAGAAGAAGACATACCTAAAACTGCTTTCAGAACTAGGTATGGTCATTACGAGTTTACAGTCATGCCCTTTGGGTTAACGAATGCACCTGCAGCATTCATGGACATGATGAATAGGATCTGCAAACCGTATTTGGATAAATTTGTAATTGTTTTCATAGACGATATACTTATTTATTCAAAAAGTCAGGACGAACATTGTCAGCATTTGCATGCACTCTTAACTTTGTTAAGAAAAGAAAAGCTTTATGCCAAATTCTCGAAGTGTGAATTTTGGCTAAAGAAAAGTGCAATTTTTAGGACACATGGTGAATCACGAAGGGATTCATGTAGATCCTGCAAAGATAGAGGCAATTACCAAATGGAAGGTTCCACAATCTGCAATAGAAATTAGAAGTTTTATAGGTTTAGCTGTATATTATAGACGGTTTATTAAGGATTTTTCCAAAATAGCTGTACCATTAACTAAGCTAACCTGTAAGGCAGTTAAGTTTGAATGGGGACCTAAGCAAGAAGAAGCCTTTAGAATTCTAAAGCAAAAGTTAACCAATGCTCCAATCTTAGCCTTACCAGAAGGAACTGAAGATTTTGAAGTATATTGTGATGCTTCAAAACTAGGCTTAGGATGTGTGCTTATGCAACGCAAGAAGGTAATTGCGTATGCCTCAAGACAGTTGAAAAAGCACGAGGAAAATTATACAACTCATGATTTAGAATTAGGAGCTGTAATTTTTGCCCTTAAGATTTGGAGACATTATCTTTACGGAAGTAAATTTACTGTCTATACAGACCATAAAAGTTTAAAATATATTTTTGGGCAAAAAGAGTTAAACATGAGACAAAGAAGATGGATGGAAATCCTAAGTGATTACGACTGTGATATTCAGTATCACGAAGGAAAGGCAAATATAGTTGTAGATGCCTTAAGTCGTAAGTATCATGAGAAACAACGACGGGTTCGTGCTCTCAGATTAAATCTACAGTTAGATTTAATGGAACAACTGAAGCATTTTCAAGAAACAGCAATAGAGGATGTTGCTGAAGGAATGAAGGGACGAATAAAAGAATTAGAGAAAGGAGCTGATGGAATTTGGAGATTCCACAAAAGCATAATTTGGGTACCAAAGCAGGGAGAATTAAGAAATAAGATTTTAGAAGAAGCCCATAAGTCTAGATATACCATGCACCCAGGAAACAATAAGATGTACCAAGATTTAAGAATGAATTTCTGGTGGATAGGTATGAAAAAGGATATAGCTAGATATGTTTCTAAGTGTCTTACTTGTTCACAAGTTAAGGCAGAACGCCAGAAACCTTCAGGTCTACTACAACAACTAGAAATGCCTGTATGGAAATAGGAACTCATAACAATGGATTTTGTTACTAAGTTACCCAAAACCAGAAAAGGTAATGACGCGATTTGGGTAATTGTGGATCGATTAACCAAATCTGCTCACTTTCTACCTATGAAAGAAACCTTTAGCATGGAAAGATTGGCAAAGTTGTATGTAGATGAAGCTGTATCCTTACATGGAGTTCCACTCTCCATTGTTTCGGATAGGGATAGTCGTTTTACTTCTCATTTCTGGACAAGTTTCCAGAAAGCAATGGGAACTCGACTAAACCTAAGCACTACATATCATCCCCAAACAGACGGGCAAAGTGAAAGGACAATCCAAACTCTGGAAGACATACTCCGAGCATGTGTAATAGATTTTGGTGGAAACTGGGATGATCACTTACCTTTAATTGAATTCTCTTATAACAATAGTTATCATTCGAGTATTGAAACTCCCCCATTTGAGGCACTATATGGAAGAAAGTGCAGAACTCCGATTTGTTGGGCAGAAATAGGAGAAAGTCAATTATCAGGTCCTGAAATAGTGCAAGAGACTACTGATAAGATTACTCAAATCAAGGAAAGGTTGAAGACGGCTAGAGATCGCCAGAAAAGTTATGCAGATAATAGACGAAAGCCGTTGGAGTTTCAAGTTGGAGACAAAGTACTATTGAAAGTTTCTCCTTGGAAAGGAGTTGTTAGATTTGGTAAGAAAGGAAAGCTAAGTCCCAGATACGTAGGACCATTTCCATTGATTCAACGTATAGGACCAGTTGCTTATCGTTTACAACTACCAGAAGAATTAGCTGGAGTACATGATGTATTTCATGTATCCAACCTCAAGAAGTGTCTATCAGACGAATCTTTGGTAGTACCTCTTCAAGAAATAGAGGTAAACGAAAAGTTAAAATTTGTTGAGAAACCTCTTCAGATAGAAGACAGAAAAGTGAAGTTTCTCAAGCACAAACGATTAGTGCTAGTTAAAGTAAAATGGGATTCAAATAGAGGACCAGAATACACTTGGGAGCTGGAATCGGAAATGAAGAGAAAGTATCCTTACTTATTCCAGTAAATCTCGAGGACCAGATTTTTATTAAGGTAGGGAGAATGTAACAACTCTCATCAAAAGTCATATTTATTAAATTAATTTGTCCAAAAGGAAACCCTAATTGAGACACCCAAGTGATTCTGCACAAACCCTAAAATTTTCAGAACAATCAGAATTAGGATCAGGGCCCCTAAAACTCAAGGGGGGTAAAACCCTATTAACGATTATCCTTATAAAACGCTGTCAAATTCGAATTTTACGAAGTTGTCGACTCATCAGGGCTAGATAGGTGACGAAGCAGGCCTACCCTACTTTGACATCCCAGGCGATACGCGGCACGTACCGCGGATTCTTCCGCGACTAGCGGGAGGTGCAAATTTTGGGTATAAATAGAAGGGCCTGGCACTTGCATTATGTTGTTCGTTCGACGAAGAAATTCGTTTTAGGAACTGAGTTACGTTCTGTTTACCACAATTAAAACACACGGATCACTAATCGACGCCGCAATACAGGGTAATAACTCAATCGCTGCTACGATTCATTGTCCGATCGATTAAAATATCTAATGGATGTCTAAGTGCTGCCCACATTAGGGTTATGCTTTGTCATTCGTCGTTAATTCGATGGATATTTAAGTATCGCACTTTGTCATTCGTTGTGAGGGTTTAATCTCGTGAGTTATCGTAAAGGCTGTATTAAGTTACTAACCGAATTGTGTGCCTGTTATTAAATTTAGGTTAAAAGGCTAATCAGTAGGCTAGGCTCTGCCCAATTAAATCTGCAATGTGAGTCATTCTCTTTTTATCAATTTTGTTTACAAAAGCATGTTTATTTTCAAAGTTATAATTACAGGGATTAAGTCTTTGTAGTCACCATATTACAGCCGGTATGTGGGGTTTTGTATACATTACTTGATAATCTTCACCATTGGACAACGAGTTAGCCAATGGGTGATATGACCATAGTCACAGAAACGAGTCGAGTGACAAGTACCGAGGGTAGTTGGTTGATATAAAAACATTGTAATCGCTCTTAATACTGTGAATTATAACAAATGAGTCATTTTAGTAAAAAGAATGATTCACTCAGTATTTCCCGCTGACAAAACCTTTTTCAAACATGTTTCAGGTGATCTATTGTGATCCAGGAAAAGTGCCGAGACGCACTACAAGCTTAAGGAGGTGGCTCAAAATAAAATAAAGAAACATCTTTTGTAAAATAAAAGATTTCTTCGTGAAATCTCAAGATTGTAAATTACCGGGTTTTATCCCGAGTTGTGAAATAAAATAATCGGAAAATATTTCAGTTTTAAAAAGATCCTGATGATAAACTTCCGCTGTTAAACTCAATTAAATAAATACCACGGGATTTCTATCCCGCGGCTCCTGAAACGGGGCAAACCGGGTCGGGGGCCGTGACACTCGTGCTCCTCCTGACTCTTAGAGTAGATCAGGATGTCGTCGATGAATACAATAACAAACTTATCCAGATCGAGCTTGCACACTCTGTTCATAAGATCCATGAAGACTGCAGGTGCATTCGTCAATCCGAAAGGCATAACCAGGAACTCATAATGTCCATAACGAGTCCTGAATGCTGTCTTAGAGATATCTTCGTCTCGAACTCTCAGTTGATGGTAGCCTGACCTCAGTTCAATCTTCGAATAGTAGCTCAACCCTTGCAACTGATTGAACAAGTCATCAATACGTGGAAGTGGATAGTGATTCTTTACAGTCACCTTGTTGAGTTCGCGGTAGTCGATACAAATTCTGAAAGTACCGTCTTTCTTCTTCACAAATAAAACTGGAGCCCCCCAAGGCGAAGAGCTAGGACGAATAAAACCCTTATCCAAGAGTTCTTGTAGTTGCCTGGACAGTTCTTCAAGTTCTGATGGAGCTAAACGATAAGGGGCACGAGCTATTGGCGCTTCTCCAGGAGCTAGCTCAATTTGAAATTCAACCTAACGATGGGGTGGGAGACCAGGTAATTCCTCAGGAAATACCTCAAGAAAATCACGTACATTCGGGATATCTTCTATCTTCTTTTCTTTCTTTGAGGTGTCAGTCACGAGGGCTAGAATAGCAGTGTGGCCCTTTCGCAAACACTTCTGGGCCTTAAGGAAAGAGATGATGCCCACAACGGCACCGCTCTTATCGCCCTGAATCACGAGAGGTTCTTCACCGGAATGAGGAATGCGGACGATCTTCTCTTTGCAAAGGAACTCTGCTCGATGTTGAGACAACCAATCCATAATAATAATGATGTCGAAACTACCCAAAACGATAGGAATGAGGTCGATAGAGAAAGTCTGACCATCTAAGACGAGATTACAACCCTTAACTATGTGTGTGGCCTCTAAACTTTTACCATTTGCTAGCTCTACCATGTGCTTGGTGTTCAAGAGTGTTGGGACACGCTTTAACATTTGACTAACTTTTAAGGACACATAACTAGTATCGGCACCCGAATCAAATAAAACATTAACATAAAAGTCGTCCAGAAGAAACTTACCCATCACGACGTTGGGGTCATTCCTAGCATCGCCCTGACCAATCATGAACGCACGGCCCCGTGCGCCATTGTTTCCATTGTTTCCCCCGTTGTTACCCCCATTGTTGTTTCCGTTTCCGAGATTGATGTTGTTATTCTGATTCTGGTTCAACTGGGGGTAGTTTCTCTTGAAGTGACCTTCAGCAACACAATGAAAGTATCCCCTGTTACCTTGCTGTTGCTGCGGCGGATTCTGTGGAGCCTGCTGTTGCTGTTGACGATTCTGATTCACGGATCGTGCGCCCCTGCAATCCTTTGCTTGATGACCAAACTTGTTACACCTCAGACAATGACCCTTGTTGCACTGCCCACTGTGATGCTTGTTGCATCGGTTGCACTTGGGGTGGTTTCCTCGGTATCCACCCTGCCCTTGACCACCAGAAGATTGCTGACCGGGACTCTTGTACTCATCAGTCTTTCGCTGCTGAGACTGAGACTGAGCTGATGTCGAACCCTTGCTTGAGACTCCATCCCATTTGCACTTGTTGTCGCTGGGGGGATCAGAAGTAGAAGTAACTGTAGCAGTAGTACCAATACGCTTGGGCAGCCAGTTCTGCTCGACTGCCTGATCAGTGAGACGATGAGCCAACTTGATGATTTGCTGAATGGTGCCAAGATTAGCTGAAGTCATATGGCTCTGAATTTCTGGCAATAAACCCTTGAGATACAGCTCGATACGTTTGATGGGAGGGTCTACCATAGTAGGACACAAGATAGCCAGCTCGTTTGATCTATTCGTACATGCTTCAATTTCGGACCCTGACATCTTCAAATTGAAAAATTACACTTCTAGTTTGTGGATGTCATCCCGACTACATTATTCTTCCTTGATCAGTTCCTTAAAAATGTTCCATGGGGTGGCATTAGCAGCAACTATCCCCAGCATTTGAACCTGAGCGTTCCACCACATGAGCGCTATGCCCTCGAGAGTACCAGTAGCATACTTCACCCTACGAGCCTCAGGGCATTCACACATCTCGAAAACAGACTCAAGCTTCTCGAACCAGTGGAGGAGGCCTACAGCTCCTTCAGTGCCAGTGAAAGTAGTAGGTCGGCAGTCCATAAAAGTTTGGAAAGTACACGCAGGAGGCTGAGCGTGTTGACCTCATGCCTGAGCGGCTGCGAGTGCTGCAGTAACTTGTTCATTGATTAGAGCCGTCAGCTGGGCTTGAGTTAGGTTAACGTGTCCACTCATGATCTTCATATCAAAGGAAACATGGGTGAGAGAGGTTCGCGAAAGTGCGATGACAGAAGAGAGTAAGCACACATGTGTTTTCAAACAACAGTTGTTACGTTCATCTAAGCATACCATAAGCAAAGTTCTATGTAACTAGCAAGTAGGCAATATAAACATAAACCATATCACCTATAGTGTTGAGCCTTTCACGTGGAGCGAAGCGTCGTTGTGGATCGTTGAGCACTGTACAGGTTATAGTCTGGTTTTATCAAAAAAGCTTTTCCCCTTTTTAAAACCAAGTTCACTATAACCAATGGCTCTGATATCAATCTGTCACACCCCCAAAATCCACATGCGGAGTATCACCGCTTGGAGGCGTGACTGACCAGGATCAAGCCACCAATCATATTGAACAATACTATTAAGTAAATAAAAACCAAACCCAATATAATTGGTGTTTCAAAATTACCCAAACATGTTTAAGAAATCAGCGGAAGCATAGTAATGTTTAAATAGCCAAACACAGTTTAAAGTTCAAATGTCAAGCATAGGACATAACAGTCCATATCCCACAACGATCACGCCTCCCCGTGCAAGCTCCAGAAGTACCTAACGACCTGCAAGGCATGTAACAACGAGTCAACAACAAAGTTAAGCGAGTTCACAGTTGGTTGTTTAGTTTTACCAGTTTGTTTTGAAATCATAAGTTGTTTCGTAAACCACAAGTTAACCAGTACTTTTGTTTCCCAAACCATAACCATAATCAGTGGGGGCTTCCCATGTGAACCACTAGACCGTACCATATCGACCACTAACGAAAATAAGTTGTGCCCTACATCAGTGTCTATCATCACTGACAGTTTGCCATAGTCCATTAGTACACGCCCGTTCGAACGACACGGTGTGAGGTTTGTCAAACCTAATAGTGCTATTAAGTAATGACCCGCTCGCCATCGGCCTTGGCGATTAAGTCGATATAAAGTGAGGGACTTCATGATAGAGTTTTGTCTAGTAAGTTGTAAGGTTGTTGTCCTACCCAAGGAGGACGAACGTACGTAGTTCTACCCAAGGAGAATACGCAGGATTTATATTGGCATCCTACCCAAGGAGGATGGCCGTACATATCCTACCCAAGGAGGATATGTAGGTTCCGTTTTAGTTTATTAATCCATTCCCAAACCACCGGAAATCCCATGCCTTGTAGAAAGTGTGAACTCACCTCGGTTTGCTCGGTATGCTAAATTACTTGTATTATCGTTGGACACCCCAAACCCTAATATGGTTCCAATGACAATCATTTTCATTTATATAGAATTCACTTATTCGTCATATATTTTCCACATGTGATAGGCAAGTACGGTACAGATTTATCATACAAGTTATAACAAGCATTCGGGTTATATGTATTAATACAAACCCGTATATCATCATGCAAGTAACAATAATAAATCACAACAATTAACAATCACTTTGGTTACCGAAATCTTGTATCGACATCACATAAGACCCGACATGACTCTGCGACCCATGGTTAATCCCACATAAAGCCCAGCCATAACACTTAACCCGCCCCCTTTATCTATATGCGCAGCCCACTTAATCATCGGCCCAACAGATTTTGATGTATATGCGGCCCAACTATTTCCCACCAAGGTGTTTCAGATTAAAAGAACATGCCCTACTAAAGGACTACACGATTCCATTTGTTTAATTAATATTATCATTGCTTTCTACATTCAGTCTGCCCGTAGTGGGGCGTTTTTTTTTTTTTTTTAAATTAAAAAAAAACGCTGGAAAACGCCCACTCCTCCACTACACCCGGCGTTTCCGGGCGTTTTTTTTGAAAAAAAAATGGGTTTGGCGTGATTCAAAAAACGCCGGAGCTTCATTTGGTTGTCCAATGAAAGCTTGCCATGTGTGTATAATATTTGTGTGTGTTTATAATTAGTTTTATTTAAAAAAACAAAAGAAAAGGAAGAAGATAATGGTTTTTTTTTTGAAGTTGCAGGTGATGGGGAAGAAGAAAGGAAGAAGAAGAAGAAAGGAAGAAGAAGAAAGTGGGACCTTTGGTGGGGAAAAAAACAAAAGCTAATTTTCTTGTTTTTTTTTTTAACAAAAGGAACCGAATTATTCTTGTTTTTTTTAACATTATTTTTTTTAGGTTTTTTTATTTTCTGTTTTTTATTTCGGTTTTTTTTTTTTTTTTTTCAAGTAGTGTAATTTTTATTTTAAATTAATGAAGTTTTTTATGTTTTAAATTAAAAAAAATAATTGGAAAATGATTGCATGGGCGTTATTGGAATAATGCTGACTGAGATGACACGTGTCGCAAAACGTCCCATGGTGGGCATTATATTGATTTACCATGGTGTCATCACATGGACTACTCCACTTATAGCCTACCCGATTGGACCACAAGTTAATGGGTCGGTTACTTTTAAATCTTGGCACTTAAATCAATTAATGTTAACCTCATTGGGCCGCCAAACTATTGTTGTGTTACACATGATTGGACCGAATAAACACATGGACTCACATGGCATGGATCATACAATCATTGATTAAATCACATAATGGCCGACAACTACAATTCTAGTCTCAACCCTATTGGGCCGCAATTAACAATGAGGTCACATGGAAACAGAATATTATGACACATTCCATGAAACTTGGTTTCAATTGGACCCAACACAGTATTCAATAATATAACAATTTATTATCCTCTACATTAACAAACAAACATTAGCACACGAATTTATCATACCATGCAACCCTAGCGAATAGTTAACAAGAATACATAATAACAAACCGATTACCAACCCTAGTGCACCCATGATTTCTTACCATATATTCATGTAAGTAACCAAGATTCCTATTGCCAAGAACGTAATTATAACACACAACCCATATATATATATATGGTAAGGATATATAGAAAACCACTTTTAGCTAGAAAACCCGGGAAACTCTAAGCTCCCGACATTTTTTTTTTTGAAAAAAATAACATATGTAATATACATGTTTTTAAGACTTTTGGGCCAAAAAAAACAAAAAAGCGCCGAGAGGATTTTAAAAAAAAAAAATAAACAAATTTCAGCATTTTTTGTGTAACACGTGTTACATTGCAAAGTTGCTGAAATTTGTTTATTTTTTAAAAAAAAATCCTCTCGGCGCTTTTATGATTTTTTTGGCCCAAATGTCTTAAAAACATGTATATTACATATGTTATTTTTTTCAAAAAAAAAAAAATGTCGGGAGCTTAGAGTTTCCCGGGTTTTCTTGCTAAAAGTGGTTTTCTCCATATACTTACACTATATATATATATATATATATATATATATATAGGGAGAAGATCATGCGAGAACCACCTCTTATAGCGAGAACCGCGAGAACCAATGTGAACACAACCAAAAATGTCTAAAAATAGCTAAAAATCACACAAAATTTGTTTTCTTTTAATATTTTTTTATAAAAAAATCGCTACTTTTCGAAGCAAAGAAAAAAAAAAAATTGGGGGGGGGGGTTTAGGTTTTTGGGGGGTGGGGGAGGGGGGTTTAGGGTTTTTTTTTTGGGGGGGGGGGTGGGGGGTTAGGTTTTTTTTTAGGTTTTTTGGGAGTTTAAGTTTTCAGCATTTAGCTTGGGGGGGGGGGGGGGGGTTAGGTTTTTTTTTTTTTTTGGGGGGGGGGGGTGGGGGTTAGGTTTTTTTAGGTTTTTTTTTAGCTATTTTAGGTTGTGTTCACATTGGTTCTCGCGGTTCTCACAATAATGGTGGTTCTCGCATGAGCTCCTCCCTATATATATATATATATATATATATATATATATATATATATATATATATATATATATATATATATATATATATATATATATATATATATATATATATATATATAATCAGTACAATAAACACATAACCAATACCATCTAACCACTCACTATCCCACAAACATGAAATTTACTAAGTGAGAACTACTAACCGGAAACCCGATTGCTCAAGATGTAAACTCGAACAGGGGAGGGGTTCTCCAGTTGTCGTCCGCAATCAAGAAGTAGGTGTAGGGTTTTGTTTGTTATATGATTCCTTGTTACGTACATCTATACTTCCTTGTTACGTGCCCATAAATAACAAAACTTGGGGCGGTTGTCATTGACTGACCGAACTGGGCCTAAGCCCACACACCAAAAGATAACACATATTGTTGGGCTCTAATCAAATTAGAAGGAGTGGTAAGTTGTGCGCATAAAACTCAGACCAATAGCCGGCCCCAAAGTAAAACCTGTTTGGGCTCGGCCAAGCCCAACCGTGAATAGGTAGCCCATATCAGGTTCGGGTATGCGTATATGGGCTCGTATTAGCCGATGTGTGTATATGTGAAGATGTGGCCCAAATAGAAACTAAGGTCCAAACATACGAATACGAACAATGATTCTCGTTTACGTTAAGGTTGAACAATAACAAATAGCAAACATTCACTGTAACGTGTGGTAAAACGTAGTGCAATAGGAATAATACCAGATTAAAAGTTACGAGGTTAGACGACACTAACCTTGAAAGTTCGGGTTGTCACATCCTACACAAAGCCATGGTTAGTATTATAAGATGTATTTAAAGTGTTACCTCCTGATTGGTTCGAGGCTGGGATTCCTGATGTGAATACAAATTGATGTGATTCTGGTATGATCGAGGGACCAGATGAAACAATAGTCTGCATGGGGATGAAGTCTCCCAAATGAATTTCTGAACTTCTAGGTTGTAGACTCCTTAAGGATCCTTGATCCTGAAAGATGTTGGATCCAGGATACACCGAAGCTGATGGTCTTGGAGGATATTCCATGGATCCGTGAACCTGAGATGAGAATCCTTGAACCTGAGATGAGGATCCAGGGTACTGAGAGTAGGATCCTTGAACTGACTGCATCCCCATGTATCCTCCTGAACCAGAGAAGGATCCTTGATGCTGGAAGGAGGATCCTTAAGGCTGAAGGGAGGATCCTGAAAGCTGGAAATAGGATCCTTGAGCCTGCGACATTGCCGATGATCCATATTGCATACTCGATGATCCACCCTGGTACTAGAATGCTGGTTAATATCCACCTAAGAAAGAACAAAAAAATATGTCTCATCAGCAAAAAAAATGAGTGGACTGAAAAGCATGAGAATGCCCTCAAGGCCCTTAAGGATTACCTATCCTCAGCTCCAGCTTTGATGAAACCAGAAAAAGGGGATATATTATCCTTATACTTGGCAATTTCTTCTAAGGCAGTAAGTGTAGTCCTTATTAAGGACCATGATGGTAGTCAACAACCTGTATACTATGTAAGTAAAAGTCTACTTGATGCTGAGTCCATGTATTCTCATTTAGAAAAAACTTATTCTTGCTTTAATCATGGCATCTACTAAATTACGCCATTATTTTGAAACTCATCCTATTATTTTCAAGACTAACTTTTCTATCAAGAATGTTCTCAGGAAACCTGAAATGTCAGGAAGGATGGCAATGTGGGTAGTCAAGTTTAGTGCATATGATATCAAATATGAACCAAGAACTGCCATTAAATCCCAAGCCTTAGCTGACTTTGTGGCTGATTTCAGTAGTGATCTACAAAGGGAAGCTGAAATGGAAGTTTAACAACTTGAAGAGACTAAGGATCCCTGGATACTCATCACAGATGGGGCTTCAAATATCAAGGGAACTGGACTAGGCATACTACTAAAATCGCCACAAGGGGACATTATACCCCACTTAATTGCTTGTGAGTTTCAAACTACTAATAAGGAGTCTGAATATGAAACCTTAATAGCTGGTTTGCAAATTGCCAAGCATATGAGGATCAGGTATCTTGAGGTACATGTAGATTCCTTATTAATTACTAGCCATTACAATGGTTCTTATGCTGTCAAAGGTGAAAGGCTAATTAAATATCTAGAGATAGTCAAGAAATTGGTAGACTCTTTTGCTTCTTTTAGTTTAACACAGGTACCCAGGGAATAAAATGCAGAAGCTGATGCTTTAGCCAACCTTGGATCATCATTAAAGATCCCAGAGGATGTTAGGATACCAATTATTCATATCTTAACTCCTGCTATAGAGGATCACACAGCCATGGAGATAGTAGACGATTCTGCAATCATACCTAGTGATGGTGCGCAATCAAGTTCAGGATCCTGGATCCTTCCAATCATGAGATATATACAACATGGAGAGACTCCTACATGAGAAAATCCTAGAGCTTTCAAACTCAAGGTATCTCAATTTACAATACTAAATAACATGTTATATAAACGAACTCTTACAGGTCCATATCTAAGGTGCATTGAGGATCCGGAAATTCAAGAAGTTCTAAAGGATTTTCATGAAGGAGATTATGGAAACCACACTTGGGCCAGAGCACTATTCTCAAGGATCCTTAGAATAGGATATTATTGGCCTACCATGAAGAAGGATGTTGTGGATTATGCGAAGAAATGTGATGCTTGTCAAAGACATAGCAATATCCTTCATCAACCAGTGGAGCTCCTGCATCCTATATTCTCTTTCTGGCCATTCATGAGATGGGGAATGGATATAGTTGGCAAACTTCCAAAGGCACTAGGAGAAAAAGTGTTTATGCTTGCTGTTAGGGGTGGATTTCTAAATGACCAGTGATCCTTATTTACTGTTGGATTTAGTGATCCTCAATTCTGTCTGAAGTAGTGATCCTCAGAAGTGTTGCAGGATCAGGATCATGGATCACTATAAGGATCCCTGTACTAACGATTGTCTACTTTGAATTCGTAAATGTTTTGCAGGAATATCAACTTGGACTTAGTGTTGGCGACATTCCTGGAGAATATTCTCAGTCTATTCCACACGTGCTTGGTCAGAAATGGACGTTGTGGAGTCGTGGAAGACTTGCATGATTTGCGGAATGTTAGTTAGAGTAGATATTTTCTATTTTTAAAGGGGTAGCGAGCTAATTTAGAGACACTTGGCTATTTTTGGCTACACACACACTCGTACAACCGCTCTCATCAGCTCTTGACAAAAGACTTAGCATTTTTCATACATTTCTACACGATACACTATAGTGATCCTTGTACTTAGCTCGCTATCATCCAAAGTTGTAACAGATGTTTGTTTAATTTGAGTTGGTGATCGGTAGTTTCCATCACCCGGGGTTTTTTGTGCCGGAGATCAACTCTTGATCAAGGGCTTTTTCCCCGTATAAATCTTCGTGTCATTTGTTCATCATACTTCATAGTGATCCTTCTTATTGTTCATCAATTCAAGCATCATACCTCACAACAGAAAGTTTGGTTACATTGTCATTGCTTGATTTTTGACCAAAACAGTTTGGCGCCCACCGTGGGGCAATTGGTGCTTCATTCTTAGAAAGATTCGTGTTTTCGTGGTTATTTCGGTTCGCTACAACCAAACAGATGGCTTCCTCAGTGAAGAATACTTCAAGTTTGATGCCCTCATTCAGTTCTTCACAAGGCGTTCCTCCTTTGCCTCCACCACCTTCTGGATCCCAGAAGAATGCTGAGAATGCTGCGAAGAAACCAACTCCTATTTTCCAAAAACCACCTACTTCTACTGTTTCAACTAATCCTACTACTAATGATCTCTATGCCTTGATTTTGCAGATGAGGAATCATGCACAAGAGCAGGATAAGACCAACGAAAGGATCCTCCGGGAGATCGATGAAATCAAGAAACAGAAGCAATCAGTGGAGGATCACTCCCCTCTGATGCCAAGGTCGCTGAACTTCGACACTCCGGTCATAACTTCATAATACTCAGCAGTTCCGGACGTGCAATACTTGGGTGAACTATCAGGAAGGCGTTATGGGACAACAACAATGAGTCAGGCATTTGGCTCTTACCTCCAGCCTCAGGGATCCTCTTCTCAACCATTAGGATCCTCCTCTCAGCATCAGGGATACTTCACGATAGGAGGATATGTGGGAATGCATGCAGTACAAGGATCCTCCCAGGTCTAAGGATCCTCCCGGGTCCGAGGATCCTCCCAGGTCCAAGGATCCTCCCAGGTCCTAGGATCCTTTCTGGTCCCAGGATTCTCCCTTGTTCAAGGATCCTCCCTGGTCCCAGGATCCTTTCAGGTTCAAGGATCATCGCAATTCCAAGGATCCAACCCCCTTCAAAATCAAGGATCCTCGAGAAATATGCAACCTCAGAACTCAGACGTCCATCAAGGAGACTTCATAACAATGCAAACCATTGCCTCCTCTGGTCCTTCAATCATGCCAGAGTCTCGACAAGATAGATTTACATCCGCAATTCCAAACTCAAATCCTGTGGGAGGAAACACTTCTAATAATTTATATAACACTAACCATGGCTTTATCCAGGATACAGGTATCAATCATGCCATGGCTAGAGAGCTACAGAAGCTTAAGGATATGATATCCAGTGTACCAGGAGTGGTTAAACCCATTCCTGAGATTGCGGATGGTAGCCATAGGATATCTCGTTTTGCACCACCTCTATGTGATGCTGAGATACCTAAAAGATTCCAGATACCATCAATGAAGTTGTATGATGGTTCAACGGATCCAGAAGAGCATGTAGCTCAGTATAGGGAGACGATGGAGATCAATCCAATTCCTGAAAGGTTGAAAGAAGCATGTCTATGCAAGGGATTTGGATCCACACTTACAGGATCTGCTCTTAAATGGCTGCTAAGTCTTCCCCCTTACTCTATTACTTCATTTGCTAATTTAGTTAACTTGTTCAATAGTCAATTCTCTTGTAGCACAAAGTTTGAACGATTAACTAGTGATCTATATAGGGTAACACAAGGCCAAAATGAATCACTTAGAGATTATATTACTAAGTTTGGTAAAGAATACTTAGATATTCCCAATTTGGATATTGCTACGGCTGTAGAAGCCTTTAAAATGGGATTGCTTAGGGATTCATTATTCTATGATGATCTTGTTATGACACCTTGCAGGAATCTTGATGAAGTGAGGACTAGGGCCCTTAGGTTCATCCGCCTAGAGGATGACAAAAGGATTCAGGACAGATTGACAGGATCCTCAAAACAGGATAAACAAGGATCCTGCTTCAGGAACAACAAATCCAAGTCCTACAGCAGATCTGATAACCAGAATGTGCACGCAGTGGAACAAGAAGAGGATGATGAGAATTATCCTCCTATTTCTGAATATTGTTTCTCTGTTGATAACAATGAATTAATCCTTGCAATGCAGAATCTAGGTGAGAAAGCTAGGTGGCCAAGGAAAAGTGATAAACCAGCTGCTACAAAGGATAAATCCAAGTGGTGTGCATATCATGAGGATTTTGGGCATCTCACTGAAGAGTGTATTGCACTTAGAAAGGAAATTGGTTACCTGTTGAGCAAGGGGCATTTAAAGGAACTCTTGGGACGAAAGAAGTCAAGGACCCAGGATCCTGAAAGGATCCCGGAAAGGGCTCCTGCTCCTCCAGCAGATGCACAAGTCATAAATTTCATATCCGGTGGATTAGACATCTGTGGTACATCCTTCTCAGCAGCAAAAAGACACTCTAAGGAAACCAAGATGGATAATGGAGACAGACCCGTCCGGACCTCCGTTGTCACCAAGGATAAAGTCATTACCTTTGATGAGGATGATCGTATTGACATCCAGGATCCTCATCATGACAGTCTTGTAATTACATTATTTATTTCTAATCACTTTGTTCGCAGGATCCTTATAGATGGAGGAAGCTCTGTGAACATCATTCAGCTGGATGTTCTCAAGAAAATGAATATCCCAGAGTCCGATATTATCCCAAGATCCTCAGTACTTGTGGGATTCAGTGGGGAAACAAAGAATACATTGGGGGACATCAAACTCCCAATCTATATTGAAGGATTGCATTCTTATCAAAAGTTTTGTGTTATTGATTGCTTATCGTGTTGTAACGTTATCCTTGGCAGGCCATGGATACATGATATGAAGGCAGTCCCATCCACCTATCATCAGTGTGTAAAGCTTCCAAGTCCATGGGGAGTGGTGAAAATTGAGAGTGATCAACAGGAGGCTAAGAATTGTTATACCTCATCAATGAAACCAGCCTCAAGACCAAGGGAGCAATAGCAATTAAAGTATCCTTCAAGAGATGTCTTGGAGGCAAGAGAACAAGATTTGAAAGAAATCCTCATGGATCCTGATAATCCTGAATCCAAGATCTTCATAGGTCAGGGATCCTTAGCGATATTGAACGGGAGCTAGTATCCTTTCTCAAAAGAAGAAAAACCACCTTTGCCTGGAAACATGAAGACATGACAGGTATATCTAAGGATATAATTACTCACAAACTTGGCATTGATAGGTCATTCAAGCCAATTCTTCAAAAGAGGAGGAAGTTTGCACCTGAGAGAAATGCTATTATCCAGGAAGAGGTAGATAAGCTACTTTGAGCAGGTATGATTAGAGAGGTTAAGTATCCAAGATGGTTAGCCAATGTGGTTGTTGTTCAAAAGAAAAATGGAAAGTGGAGGGTATGTGTCGACTTTACAGATTTAAACAAGGCATGTCCCAAGGATCCTTTCCCATTACCCCACATTGACTCCATGGTGGATGCTACCGCGGGTCATGAGTTGTTAACTTTTATGGATGCTTCATCTGGATTTCAACAAATTCAGATGGAACCATCCGATCAAGAGGATACAACCTTTATGACCCCAACTGGTATATACTGTTATATTGCTATGCTATTTGGACTAAGGAATGCAGGTGCTACTTACCAAAGGCTTGTCAATATGATGTTTCAGGACCAAATTGGACACACTATGGAAGTCTATATAGATGACATGGTGGTTAAGTCCAAAAAAGCTGAGGATCATCTTAAACACTTGGAGGAAGCATTCAATATCCTTGATAAGTATAATATGAAACTTAATCCTTCTAAGTGTCATTTTGGTGTAAAGGCAGGTAAATTCTTAGGATATATGGTGATAAAGAGGGGCATTGAAGCAAGTCCAGAGCAAATTAAGGCTATTGTGAATATCAAATCTCCTGCCAATGCTAAGGATGTGCAAAGGTTGACTGGCAGGATCGCAGCCTTGAACAGATTCATATCCAAATCCTCAGAAAAGTGCAAGGAGTTCTATGACATCCTGAGGAAGAACAAGAAATTTGAATGGACTGAGAAGCATGAAAGTGCCCTTAAAGCTCTTAAGGATTACCTATCCTCTGCCCCAGCCTTGATGAAACCAGAAAAGGGAGATGTGTTATCCTTATACTTGGCGGTATCCTCAAAAGCAGTAAGTGCGGTCCTTGTTAAGGATCACCAAGGTACACAACATCCTGTTTATTTTGTAAGTAAGAGCTTACTTGATGCTGAATCCAGGTATTCACATTTAGAAAAACTTATCCTTGCATTAATTATGGCATCTACTAAATTGAGACATTATTTTGAGACTCATGCCATTATTGTTAAAACTAATTTCCCAATTAAGAATGTTCTTAGGAAACCTGAAATGTCAGGAAGGATGGCTAAGTGGGCAGTGAAGTTGAGTGCATATGATATAAGATATGAGCCTAGGACAGCCATTAAATCCCAAGCATTAGCTGACTTTGTGGCAGATTTCAGTAGTGATTTGCAAAAGGAAGCTGAACTAGAAGTCCAACAGCTTGAAGAAACCAAGGATCCTTGGATACTGTTTACTGATGGATCCTCCAATGTGAATGGAACAGGGCTTGGAATACTATTAAAATCGCCACAGGGGGACATAATACCCCACTCCATAGCTTGTGAATTTCAAACTACCAACAATGAGGCTGAGTATGAAGCCTTGATAGCTGGTTTGCAAATTGCAAAGCACATGAGCATCATGTATCTTGAGGTACATGTAGATTCTTTATTGATCACTAATCACTTTAATGGATCCTATGCTGTTAAAGGTGAAAAGCTAATCAAATATTTGGAGATAGTCAAAGAATTGGCACTCTCTTTTGTATCCTTTAGTTTGACACAGGTACCAAGGGAAGAGAATGCAGAAGCTGATGCATTAGCCAATCTAGGATCATCTTTGAAGATTCCTGAGGATATTGAGATCCCTATTATCCATATCCTGACCCCTGCTATCAAGGATCATGTAGCTATGGAGATAGGAGAAGATTCTGCAATCATCCCTAGTGATGATACCCAATCTCATTCAAGATCATGGATACTCCCAATCATGAAATACATACAATATGGACAAATTCCTACAGGAGAAAACCCAAGGGCTTTCAAAATTAAGGTATCTCAATTTACAATATTAAATAATATGTTGTATAAATGATCTCTTGCAGGACCATATTTGAGATGCATTGAGGATCCTGAAATTCAAGAAGTCCTAAAGGATTTCCATGAAGGAGATTGTGGAAACCACACTGGGGGCAGGGCATTATTTTCAAGGATCCTGAGGACAGGATACTATTGGCCCACTATGAAGAAGGATGCTGTGGAGTATGCCAAGAAGTGTGATCCTTGTCAGAGGCATAGTAATATCCTTCACCAACCAGCAGAGCTTTTGCATCCTATATCCTCTTCTTGGCCATTCATGAGATGGGGAATGGATATAGTTGGAAAGCTTCCTAAGGCACCTGGTGGAAAAGTATTCATGCTTGCTATGACTGATTACTTCTCTAAGTGGATAGAGGCTGAAGCCTTTGCTCAAGTCAGAGAAAAGGAAGTTATATCCTTTATTAAAAGAAATATTATCACTAGATTTGGCATCCCTTCTGAGATTATTTGTGATAATGGATCCCAATTTATTGGGAATAGAACCACTAACTTTTGTGACAGTTGGGGGATTAAGATGATAACATCAACACCAGTCCATCCACAAGCTAATGGTCAGGCAGAGTCATCCAACAAGATCATCATCAACAGTCTGAAGAAGAAGCTTGGATCCAAGAAAGGAAAATGGGCAGAAGAACTACCTTATGTGCTTTGGGCTGATAGGACAAGTCCCAAAAATGCTACAGGCCAAACTCCATTTTCTTTGGTGTTTGGGGCAGAGTCAGTGATCCCTACAGAGATGGTGGTTCCAACTGCAAGAACAAGCATTCGTGATCCTGAAGAAAATGCTGAAAACTTGATTCAAGACTTGGATACTATAGAAGAAATCAGGGATTTAGCAAGGATAAGGATAGCCAGTTATCAACCAAGAATGGCTGGAGCTTACAACAAAAATGTCAGGCTCAGGAAATTCCAAGTTGGGGATATGGTATTAAGGAAAGCATTTCAAAACACCACCAATCCTGCCGATGGAAAGCTAGCACCAAAATGGGAAGGCCCCTATTTGATTGAAGCTGAAGCAGGAAATGGAGCATATCGATTGCTAACAATGGAGGGTGATTTGCTACCTAGAGCTTGGAATGCTGTCCATTTGAAGAAATATTTCATGTGATCATGATCCATGATCCTTACCAGACAAGTATCCTTGAAGGATCCCCACTGACAGATGATCCTCTTTCTGGTAACATTCCAATCTTAAACTATTTCATTCTTTTTATTCTCTTACAAGGATAAGGATCCTACGTCCTTTATCCTTCTTTTACTTGATTTTGAGTTTTGAAGGTTCAGGTATCCTTAACTAAGCGTTGAGTATCCATAGAAGTATCCAGTTGTTTGGGCTAGTCCCCAGTTTGGGCCTGTCCCCAGTTTGGGCCTGTCCCCAGTTTCGCCAGTAGCGCACGATGATCCTGGTATAGTTCATGGCAATGGGACCGGTACCCGCTTTAGGGGCTGACAATTTCGTTGTACTGGCTATATTCAGGATCCTACGTATAATGGTAGACGTACCATACATCCGTTCCTAAGGTTTCTAACGTTTTCACGTTAGCTAAGGTTTTGGCATTTTCATGTCACTAAGTTTGGATAGTCGCCAGTAAGGGCCATACTCCAGTTTACATACGATCCTTTGGGCTTGTCCCCAGTTATCCTTTGGGCTTGTCCCCAGTTATCCTTTGGGCTTGTCCCCAGTTATCTTTTGGGCTTATCCCCAGAATTGTTGGGCTTGTCCCCAGTTACTAACATTCATCTTTTATTGGCTCAGTCCCAAGTAATATCTTATTTCAGGTTTGTGAAGATAAATGACCAAAGATTATTGACCCTTACTTTCAACTAAGGTTTGTATCTTGGGTTATCCTAATTTTAAGTGTTGAAGGATAGGATCCTAACTTGGATTCTCAGGTATGATCCTAAACTGTTTTGATTTTATTCATTATGTATTTAAGTGACACTTATCCTTTGACAATTGAAATTATGATCCTTAAATTATTTTTTATGTGATCCTTGATCATATCCTTAACTCTTAAGGGATATTTCTAAAATTTTTCCTTAGTTGATGAGTTTAAACGACATGAACATCACAATAGATTGAAAAATAAAATAACAATAAGGATGTCAACACAGGATATAGCCAAAAAATTAAAGTCATTTTATTCACATAAGCTTAAACCCTTTTAAGGTTGTCAAAATTGCCAACCCACGTTTCTACCAGCAAAACATGGCCCGTCCACATGGGTTGGCAAAGGGTGTCCATTGTTCGTAGGTCTAACAAGTGCAGGAAATTAAAGACGGCAGGATCACAATGGCTTCATCCCCCAAACAGAGGATCCCTCCACCATTTGTAATCCTACCTATTGTTCAAAGGATCATCCATGATCCTCAACCCTAATTACTATTGTTTAAGTACAAACCAACCATTGTTTATCAAAACATCATCAAAACAAAAAAACATAACCAAACTAAAAAATGGGCTCCGGCTACGTCTAGAAATGTCCATCATTGCCCATTGTTGCAGCCTACACCTTCGCTGCACTACCATCTCCAGCTCCACTAGCTTCACCACCATGATCCTTGCCACTACCACTAGCCTCAATTGCCAGAACCTCATCAGCCTCATCCTCATCCTCCAATTCAGCCAGCCTAGCCTTCCAGCCTTCCACATCCCAGCTGCTCCTATCAAAGGCTGGATCCTGAGCTTCTTGAGCCATCTGTAGCTTGGTCTTGTACATGGCAATGGCAGGGGAGACTTTGGCATCCTCTGTGATCTCGTGCTTTTCATAATCGAAATTGATCAGAACCTTGGCCGTTTCAGTTTTGGCATTTTGGAGGTCTTTTTGGAGGTCAGCAATCTTGAGATCCTTAAGCAATGCGACTTGTTGGAGGTCGACAATCTTCTTGTCCTGCTCTTTGACATGCCCAACGTAGTCTTCAATCTCAACAAATTTCTGCAAAGAAGATAAAGAACAGTTTAAGAACAAGTGATCCTCAAATAAGCTGGATACCTAAAGCAGGGACAAGGATCCTTACCTCGTTGAAGTATTCAAGGAACTGGTGGCGGATCAGGGGCAGACCTTGCAGATCCTCAGCTTCAGAGGCTTTTCTTTTCTTGCCACCTCTTCCCTTTGAAGTGGTAGCTTTGGGGATTACAGCGGAGGGGCTAGCAGCAGATTTTTTCTTGGATCGTACGGTGTCAAGCTCAGTGACACTAAATTTGGAAGCGGATCTTGATGATTTTCCAGCGCCTACACACCCAAAACAGATAAGTGTCCTTATTCTATTCATATATAACTATTTATTTAAACATTTGAATATAAAAAGAACAGGATACTTACTTGACATGGTGACAGAGCCTGAGGATACCTCTTGTGAATCCTGGGTGATTGTCTTGAATGATCTTGTTTCAGGATCAAGCTTTCTAAAGGCAGCAAGTCTCCCCTTGGTGGCAGCTGAAGGAATAATATGCGAGAATGTGATAGCTGTACAAAAAGAAACGAAAGCATATTAGTAATCATTATCAGAATGAGCTTACTTAGTGTTCCTTCTAAGGATCCTCCTATCCTACCATGAGTGCTCCATTTCTTTGGCAAATCCTTTCCATCCGGGATAGAATCCCTTCTGACGAAGAAGAATCACCGTTTCCAGTTGGTATCGTTTTTAGTAGCCTTAAAGATGGGATGTTCTTCTCCTGGTTTACGCTTGAATAGATATCGGTGGGATCCAAACGTTGTGAGATCATACATCTCAGCCAACTCCGACATTCCTAGGTCAATCCCTTCCTGCTCGATGATCCTTTCAAGGGTATATAGGACCCTCCAGATCATCGGCATAGCTTGGATGTAACAGATGCCGGTAAGGGAGAAAAAGGATTAGGTAAGGTCTGGAAAAGGATAGGTGTATCCTATTGTTTTGGTCAAAAAATCTGATGAGGATAATGCAACCAAACTCTCTGTTACGGGGTATGATGCTTATAATGTAGAACAATGATAAGGATCACTTCAATGTAAATTGCACAAATGACACAAGGATTTATACGGGGAAAAAGCCCTTGATCAAGAGTTGATCTCCGGCACAAAAAACCCCGGGTGATGGAAACTACCGATCACCAAGCTCAAATAGATCAATAAATGTTTACAACTTCGGATAGTAACGAGCTAGGTACAAGGATCACTATCGTGAAATGTGTAAAAGTGAGTGAAAACTAATAAGTGTTTGTCGAGAGCTTCAAGAGTGCGATTGTATGAGTGTGTGTGTGTGTAGCTGAAAAATGGCTAAGTGTTCTAATTCTAGCTCGTCACCCCTTTAAAAATAGAAGTTAACTACAATAACTAACTATCCGACTTTCGTGCCAAGCTCCCACGTTCTCCACAACGTCCATTTCCAGTCAAACGTGTGCGAAATACTCGTGGAATATTCCATAGTAACGTTGCCAAGACCAAGTCAAGCTTGCTACTCCTGCGAAGTAATACAAAACACAAACAAACAATCGTCAGTACGAGGATCCTTAAAGTGATCCATGATCCTGATCATGAAGCTCTTCTGAGGATCACTATCTGTCACAGAAGTAAGGATCATTATTTAGGATAACAAGTAAGGATCACTAATTGTTAGAAAATCCTCCCCTAACAATTGCCCCCAAAATATAAGGAGTGATATGTTGAATGAGCGAGTTATGTTTTCTTGATCTTATCCGCAACTAACTATCGTAAATATAGCCGTTATTGTTGAACTATCCGTTGCAACCATGACGTCACAGAAGTGACAACCCTGCACGATCATGATTATAAATAGGAGATAGAGATAGGATCAAATGCATTTAAAATTTCAGAGAGACTCCCTTTATAACTGCATTCCGAAGATAAACAGGTATTCTCTCTTCATCTTCTTCCTTTTCTTGCTCTGTTTTCATTTCTTTCCATCATTCCATCAAAGATGTTGCTCCGAAACTCCCCAGCCAAGGATCACCCGAAAAACAGCCCTCCGAAAAGCCAGGGGATCATCGAAGATTCCATAAAAGAACGCTGCTGTTTCAATGATGCACAGATTGATAGGATCCGCCACTGCTTCCCGGCGAACACTGAGTTCAGAGCTTTTGATCCCAATGCCCTGAGCGATCATATTTCCGACAAGTGGGTTGCTTTTCCTGTCACTCCGTTCACCATAGGCTATACATATCCTTTCCCAGCCTTCACCCAATCTTTCTTTTCCTTAACCGGCATCTCTTATATCCAAGCCATGCCGATGATTTGGAGGGTTTTGTACACCCTTGAAAGGATCATCGAGCAGGAAGGGATAGACCTAGGAATGTCAGAGCTGGGAGAGCTGTATGATCTTACTACCTTTGGTTCTCATCGTTATTTGTTTAAACGTAAGCCCGGTGAGGAACACCCGATCTTCAAAGCCACCAAGAACGATGCTAATTGGAAGCGGCGTTTCTTCTTTGTCAGGAGGGATACCATTGAGGATGGAAAGGATCTACCCAAGAAATGGGCTACCCATGGTAGGATGGAGGATCCTGAGAAGGATCACCAGGAACTTTCTTTTGATGTAAGGATCACTTATATTTTTGCTTTCTTGTTATGCAGCTATCACCGTCTCACGCCTCAGATTGTCTCCTGCTGCTAAAGAGAGACTTCTCGCTTTCAAAAAATTTGATCCTGAAACAAGATCTTTCAAGACAACGACCCAAGATTCACAGGAGGTATCCTCAGGCTCTGTCACGATGTCAAGTAAGTATCCTTGTTTAAAATTTAAATAAATAGTGAAATATAAGTTGAGTGAAGATACTTATCTTGTTTTGGTTGTGTAGGTGCTGGAAAATCTACCAAGCCTGTATCCCAGTTCAACACAGCTGACCTTGATGTTGTTCGATCCAAGAAGAAGAGGGCCACTACCAGTCCCAGCATCTCCATTCCCAAGGCACCCACTAAAGGAAAGAGTGGCAAGAAGAGGAAAACTTCTGACTCTGAGGACCTTCAAGGCCTACCACTGATCCGCCACCAGTTCCTTGAATACTTCAATGATGTAAGGATCACCAATTCTGCCTAGGTATCCTACTCGTATGAGGATCACCTGATCTTGAACTGCTTTATCCTTTTCTTTGCAGAAATTTGCTGAGATTGAAGATTATGTGGGGAATGTCGAGGAGCAGGACAAGAAGATTGCTGACCTCCAACAGGTTGCAGTGCTTAAGGACCTTGCAATTGCTGATCTTCAAAAGGAACTCCAAGATGCCAAGACTAAAACGGCTAAACTTCTGATTGACCTTGACTATGAAAAGCATGACCTTATAGAAGGTGCAAAGGTCTCTGCCGCCATCACAATGTATCAGACAAAACTGAAGATGGCCCAGGAAGCTCAAGATCCTAACTTTGACAAAACCAGCTGGGATGTTGAGGGCTGGAAAGCAAGGTTGGCTGATCTTGAGGATGATGAGGAGGCTGAGGAGGTTTTGGCGATCGAGGCTGGAGGCAGTGGGAAGGATCTGGTGAAGGATACTGCAGCTGGAGGGGAAGAGGATGCAGCAAAGGTGTAGGCTGCACAATTGGGCGATGATGGAAATTTCTAGACGTAACCGGAGCCCAATTTTTAAATTTGGTAGTAGTTTTTTGTGGTTGTGATGTTGAACAATTTAATGGTTTGTACTTGAACAATAGTTTTTAGGATTAAGGATCATGTATGATCCTTAGGACAATAGGTAGGATCGCAATTGGTGGAGGGATCCTCTGTTTGGGGGATGAAGCCATTGTGATCCTGCCGCCTTTATATTCCTGCACTACTTTTGAACTTATTATCATGGACACCCTTTACCTACCCCAGCGGACGGGCCACGTTTTGCTGGTAGATGCTCGGGGTAGGTAATTTTGACAACCTTTTAAGGGTTAGCATTTTGTTAATAAATAAAATCTCAACCTTTTGTCGCTTATCTTGTGTTGTTATCCTTTTGTTTGTTTAATTCTCCTATGTTTTGATGTACACTTATTGAATAAACAATTTTGAACAAGTCAGATTGGAAATGTTTAGGACATGATCCACGATCAAATATCCTATAGTTAAAGAATCCCAAAAAGCAATATATTTTAAGGATCACGAGTCTAGTTGTCAAATTTTCAGGGTTATTCAAATAAATAATGAATAGCATTAAAAATAGTTAAGGATCATACCTGAGGATCCAAGTTAGGATCTTAACCATAATAAGGATAACTATAAGATAAACCTTAGAGAGAAGTAAGGATCAAGGATCCCTAGTTGCCTATCTTTAAGGACCTGAAATAGAGCATAACTTGGGACTAAGCCAATATGAGAAAAGAGTTAGCAACTGGGGACAAGCCCAAGGATAACTGGGGACAAGCCCAAGGATAACTGGGGACAAGCCCAAGGATCGTATGTAAACTGGAGTATGGCCCTAACTGGCGACTATCCAAACTTAGTGACATGAAAATGCCAAAACCTTAGCTAACGTGAAAACGTTAGAAACCTTAGCTAACGTGAAAACGTTAGAAACCTTAGGAACGGATGTATGGTACGTCTACCATTATACATAGGATCCTAGGCATAGCCAGTACAATGGAATTATCAGCCCCTAAAACGAGTACTGGTCCCACTGCCTTGAACTATACCAGAATCATCATGCGCTACAGGCGGAACTGGGGTCAAGCCCAAATAACTGGGGTTAAACCCAAGGAACGGATTGCTTCTTCAGATAACCAATGTTATGCTAAGGATACCTGAACTTTCAAAACTTAAACTCACGTGAGAGATGGATAAAGGACATATGATCCTTATCCTTATATGAGAAAATAAAGAAATGAAATAGTTCGAGATTAGGATATTACCTAAGTAAGGATCACTGATACTTTAAGGATCCTTTAAGGATACCCCTAACGTGAGGATCATCCGTGCCATGAGGATCCCGCTCACATGAAATATTTCTTCAAGTGGACAGCATTCCAAGCTCTTGGTAGCAAATCACCTTCCATGGTTAGCAATCTATATGCCCCCTTTCCTG
Source organism: Helianthus tuberosus (assembly GCA_030545235.1). Lineage (NCBI taxonomy): Eukaryota > Viridiplantae > Streptophyta > Magnoliopsida > Asterales > Asteraceae > Helianthus > Helianthus tuberosus. The sequence continues at coordinate 39,967,478 of CM060411.1, read as the reverse complement.
CTTCAGCTTCAATTAAATAAGGGCCTTCCCATTTTGGAGCCAATTTTCTGTTTTGGTCAGAAAATCTGATGAGGATATTGTAACCAAACTCTTTGTTTAGGGGAATGATGCTTTAAATATGTAACAGCGATGAGGATCACTTCAATGTAAAATGCACAAACAACACAAGGATTTATACGGGGAAAAAGCCCTTGATCAAGAGTTGATCTCCGGCACAAAAAACCCCGGGTGATGGAAACTACCGATCACCAAGCTAAAATAAATGGTTAAATGTTTACAACTTCGGATAGTAACGAGCTAGGTACAAGGATCACTGGGGTGAAATGTGTAAAAAGTGTATGAAACTGCTAAGTGATTGAACGAGAGCTTGTATGAGCGCTTGTACGAGTGTGTGTAACTGAAAAATGGCTAAGTGTGTTCTACTAGCTCGTTACTCCATTTTTAAAATAGAAAAAACCACCTAAACTAACTATCCGACTTTCGTGCCAAGCCTCCACGTTCTCCATAACGTCTATTTTCGGTCAAGCACGTGCAGAATAGTTCAGGAATATTCTCCAGGAATGTCGCTTAGACTTGGTCAAGCTCAATATACCTGCGAAATGCTACAAAACATAAGTAAACAATCGTCAGTACGAGGATCCTTAAAGTGATCCATGATCCTGATCCTGAAGCTTTTCTGAGGATCACCACCTGTCACAGAAGTAAGGATCACTAGTTAGGATAACGAATAAGGAACACTAATTGTTAGAAAATCCTCCCCTAACAATTGCCCCCAAAATATAAGGAGTGAAATTGTAAAATTAGCGAGTTATGTTTTCTTGATCTTATCCGTAACAAACTAACGGATATATAGCCGTTAAAATAGAACTAGCCGTTGCGATGATGATGTCACGGAAGTGACAATCCTGCAGAATCATAATTATAAATAGAGATATAGATAGGATCATCATGCATTCAAATTCGAAAGAGACTCCCTTTAAATTCTCAGTCGACGAGCAACCAGGTAATTCTTTCTCCTCTTTCTCCCTTCTTACTCTGTTTCTCTACCTTTATCTCTGTCAGTACGAAAATGTTGCTTCGAAGTTCACCGGGCAAGGATCACCCAAAGAACAGTCCTCCGAAAAGCCAGGGGATCATTGAAGATTCCATTAAAGAACGCTGCTGCTTCAATGATGCTCAGATAGATAGGATTCGCTATTGTTTTCCGGCGAACACCGAATTCAGGCCTTTTGATCCCAATGCCTTGAGCGATCATATCTCCGATAAGTGGGTTGCTTTCCCCGTCACTCCTTTCACCAAAGGCTATACATATCCTTTTCCAGCCTTCACCCAATCTTTCTTTTCCCTAACCGGCATCTCTTACATCCAAGCCATGCCGATGATTTGGAGGGTTTTGCACACCCTTGAAAGGATCATCGATCAAGAGGGAATAGATCTAGGAATGGCAGAGCTGGGAGAACTGTATGATCTTACCACCTTTGGCTCTCACCGTTATTTGTTCAAACGTAAACCTGGTGAAGAACACCCGATCTTCAAAGCCACCAAGAATGATGCTAACTGGAAACGGCGCTTCTTTTTTATCAAGAGAGATTCCATCCAGGATGGAAAGGATCTTCCTAAAAAATGGGCTACCCATGGTAGGATGGAGGATCCTGAGAAGGATCACCAGGAACTTCCTTTTGATGTAAGGATAACTAATATTTTTGCTTTCTTCTTATGCAGCTATCACCGTTTCACACCTCAAACTGTCCCCTGCTGCTAAGGAAAGGCTCCTCACTTTCAAGAGACTTGATCCTGAGACAAGAACTTTCAAGACAACAACCCAAGATTCACAGGAGGTATCCTCAGGCTCTGTCACAATGTCAAGTAAGTATCCTTGTTTAAAATTTAAATATATAGTGAAATATGAACTAGGAAAAGATACTTATCTTGTTTTAATTGTGTAGGTGCTGGAAAATCTGCCAAGCCTGTATCCCAATTCAACACTGCTGACCTTGATGTCGTACGACCCAGAAGGAAGAGATCCACCAGCAGTCCCAGCATTTCCATTCCAAAGGCACCCACTAAAGGAAAGGGTGTCAAGAAGAGGAAAACTTCAGATGCTGAGGATCTTCAGGGTCTACCACTGATCCGCCACCAGTTCCTTGAATACTTCAATGAAGTAAGGATCCTTTATTCTGCCTATATATCCTACTCGCATGAGGATCACTTGGTCTTGAACCGCTTTTATCCTTTTCTTTTGCAGAAATTTGCTGAGATTGAGGATTATGTGGGCAACGTTGAGGATCAAGATAAAAAGATTGCCGATCTCCAACAGGTTGCTGTGCTCAAGGATCTTGCACTTGCTGATGCTCGGAAGGAACTCCTAGACGAGAAGACCAAGACAGCCAAACTTCTGATCCACCTTGACTATGAAAAACATGAACTTATGGAAAATGCTAAGGTCTCTGCCGCCATTACGATGTACCAGACGAAATTGAAGATGGCCCAGGAAGCTCAAGATCCTAGCTTTGATAAAAACAGCTGGGATGTTGAGGGTTGGAAGGAAAGGTTGGCTGATCTTGAGGATGAGGAAGAGGAGGCTACTGAAGTCTTGGCGATTGAAGCAAGTGGCAGTGGGAAGGATCAGGTGAAGGATACCGCAGCTGGAGGAGAAGAGGATGCAGCAAAGGTGTAGGCTGCACAATTGGGCGATGATGGATATATGTGCCAAGGCCGGAGCCCAATTTTTTTTAGTTTGATGGTTGTGATGTTTTAAACAATTTCATGGTTTGTACTTTGAACAATAGGTTTTAGGATTAAGGATCATGTATGATCCTTTGGACAATAGGCAGGATTGCAATTGGTGGAGGGATCCTCTGTTTGGGGGATGAAGCCATTGTGATCCTGCCGCCTTTATATTCCTGCACTACTTTTGAACTCGTTATCATGGACACCCTTTACCTACCCCAGCGGACGGGCCACGTTTTGCTGGTAGAAGCTCGGGTAGGTAATTTTGACAACCTTTAAAGGGTTAGCCTTATGTTAATAAATAAAAACTTAAGCTTTTGTCGCTTATCTTGTGTTGCTATCCTTTTTAGTATGTTACTTTCCAACTGTTGTAATATTCATTCTGTTTATACTTATCAAGCCTTGAAAAATTAGAAAAGATATCCAAAAATTTAGGAAATGAACAAGGATCACATATCCCATAACTGATAGGTTTTAAAAAGTGATATGATTTAAGAAATACAAGTTCAGTTGTCAAGTATAAGGGTTATTTAGAAGAATAATAAATAAAATCAAAAGAGTTAAGGATCATACCTGAGGATCCAAGTTAGAATCCTAACCTTAATAAGGATAACTATAAGATAAACCTTAGAGTGAAATAAGGATCAAGGACCCCTAAATGCCTATCTTCAAGGACCTGAAATAGAGCACAACTTGGGACTAAGCCAATATAAGAAAAGAGTTAGCAACTGGGGACAAGCCCAAGGATAACTGGGGACAAGCCCAAAGATAACTGGGGACAAGCCCAAGGATAACTGGGGACAAGCCCAAGGATAACTAGGGACAAGCCCAAGGATCGTGTGTAAACTGGAGTATGGCCCTAACTGGCGTCTATCCAAACTTAGTGACATGAAGATGCCAAAACCTTAGCTAACGTGAAAATGTTAGAAACCTTAGCTAACGTGAAAACGTTAGAAACCTTATGAACGGATGTATGGTACGTCTACCATTATACGTAGGATCCTAAGCATAGCCAGAACAATGGAATTATCAGCCCCTAGAACGAGTACTGGTCCCAAAGCCTTGAACTATACCAGGATCATCGTGCGCTACAGGCGGAATCTGGGGACAAGCCCATATAACTGGGGTTTAACCCAAAAGACGGATTGCTTCAGTGGATAACCAACGTTGTGCTAAAGATACCTGAACTTTCAAAACTTGAGCTCACGTGAGAGAAGGATAAAGGATACATGATCCTTATCCTTATAAGAGAAAATAATAAGAATGAAATAGCTTAAGTTTAGGATATTACCTAAGTAAGGATCACCGATCCTCTAAGGATCCTTTAAGGATATCCCTATCGTGAGGATCACCTATGCCATAAGGATCCTGCTTACATGAAATATTTCTTCAAGTGGACAGCATTCCAAGCTCTTGGTAGCAATTCACCTTCCATGGTTAGCAATCTATATGCCCCCTTTCCTGCTTCCGCTTCAATCAAATAAGGGCCTTCCCATTTTGGAGCCAATTTTCCATCAGCAGGATTGGTGGTATTCTGAAATACTTTCCTTAACACCATATCTCCAACTTGAAACCTCCTGATCCTGACGTTTTTGTTGTAAGCACCAGCCATTCTTTGTTGATAACTGGCCATCCTTATCCTAGCCATATCCCTGATTTCTTCAATAGTATCCAGGTCTTGAGCCAAGTTTTCATCATTTTCCTCAGGATCACGGGTACTTGTTCTAGCAGTAGGAACCACCATTTCTGTTGGGATCACCGATTCTGCCCCAAACACCAAAGAGAATGGTGTTTGACCAGTAGCATTCTTAGGGGTTGTCCTGTCAGCCCAGAGCACATAGGGTAGTTCTTCTGCCCATTTCCCTTTCTTGGATCCAAGCTTTTTCTTCAAATTGTTGATGATGATCTTATTGGATGATTCTGCCTGACCATTAGCTTGTGGGTGGACTAGTGTTGAAGTTATCATCTTAATCCCCCAGCTGTCACAAAAGTTAGTGGTTCTGCCCCCAATAAATTGGGAACCATTATCACATATAATCTCGGAAGGAATTCCAAATCTAGTTATAATATTTCTTTTAATGAAGGATATAACTTCCTTTTCTCTGACTTGGGCAAAAGCTTCAGCCTCTATCCACTTGGAGAAGTAATCAGTCATAGCTAACATGAATACTTTCCCACCAGGTGCCTTAGGGAGCTTTCCAACTATATCCATACCCCATCTCATAAATGGCCAAGAGGAGGATATAGGATGCAATAATTCAGCTGGTTGATGAAGGATATTGCTGTGTCTCTGGCAAGGATCACATCTTCTGGCAAACTCCATAGCATCTTTCTTCATGGTTGGCCAGTAGTATCCTGTCCTCAGGATCCTTGAAAATAAAGCCCTGCCCCCAGTGTGGTTTCCACAATCTCCTTCATGGAAGTCTTTTAAAACTTCTTGAACTTCAGGATCCTCAATGCATCTCAAGTATGGTCCTGCAAGAGATCGTTTATACAATATATTATTCATAATTGTGAATTGAGATACCTTAGATTTGAAAGCCCTAGGGTTTTCTCCTGTAGGAATCTCTCCATGTTGTAAGTATCTCATAATTGGTGAAATCCATGATCCTGATTCTGAGTAGGATTGAGTATCCTCACTGGGGATAACTGCAGAATCATTTCCTATCTCCATAGTCTGGTGATCCTCGATAGCCGGGGTCAGGATATGGATAATAGGAATCCTAATATCCTCTGGGATCTTTAAAGATGATCCTAAGTTAGCCAATGCATCAGCTTCTGTATTTTCTTCCCTTGGTACCTGTGACAAACTAAAGGAAACAAAAGAGAGTGCCAAACTTTTGACTATCTCCAAATATTTGGTTAGCTTTTCACCTTTGACAGCATAGGATCCATTAAAGTGGTTTGTAATTAACAAAGAATCTACATGTACCTCAAGATACCTGATTCCCATATGCTTAGCGATTTGCAAACCAGCAATTAGGGCTTCATATTCAGCCTCATTGTTAGTGGTTTGGAACTCACAAGCTATAGAATGGGGTATTATGTCCCCCTGTGGCGATTTTAGTAGTATTCCAAGCCCTGTGCCTTTGACATTTGAGGATCCATCAGTATGAAGTATCCAAGGATCCTTGGTCTCTTCTAGCTGCTGGACTTCTAACTCAGCTTCTTCTTGTAAATCACTACTGAAATCAGCCACAAAGTCAGCTAATGCTTGGGATTTGATGGCTGTCCTAGGCTCATATCTTATATCATATGCACTCAGCTTCACTGCCCACTTAGCCATCCTTCCTGACATCTCTGGTTTCCTGAGGACATTCTTAATTGGGAAATTAGTTTTAACAATGATGACATGAGTTTCAAAATAATGTCTTAACTTTGTAGATGCCATAATTAATGCAAGAATAAGTTTTTCAAGGTGTGAATACCTGGATTCGGCATCAAGTAAACTTTTACTTACATAATAGACAGGATGTTGTGTACCTTCATGATCCTTAACATGGACCGCACTTACTGCTTTTGAGGATACTGCAAGATACAAGGATAACACATCGCCTTTCTCTGGTTTCATCAAAGATGGGGCTGAGGATAAGTAATCTTTGAGGGCTCTCAAAGCATTTTCATGCTTCTCGGTCCACTCAAATTTCTTGTTCTTCCTTAGGATATCATAGAATTCTTTGCACTTCTCCGAGGATTTGGATATAAATCTGTTCAAAGCTGCTATCCTGCCTGTTAGCCTTTGAACATCCTTAGCATTGGCCGGAGATTTGATGTTTACTATTGCTTTGATTTGTTCCGGGCTAGCTTCAATGCCTCTCTTAGTCACCATGTATCCTAAAAATTTACCTGCTTTAACACCAAAATGACATTTTGAAGGATTAAGCTTCATATTATATTTGTCAAGGATATCAAATGCTTCCTCCAAATCCTTTAGGTGATCCTCAGCTCTTATGGATTTTACCACCATATCATCTATATAAACCTCCATAGTTTGTCCGATCTGATCCTTGAACATCATATTCACCAGCCTTTGGTACGTTGCACCTGCATTTCTCAATCCGAACGGCATAGCAATATAGCAATATATACCAGTTGGAGTCATGAAGGCTGTATCCTCTTGGTCGGATGGTTCCATTTGGATTTGTTGAAATCCAGATGAAGCATCCATAAAAGTTAACAGTTCATGACCCGCAGTTGCATCCACCATGGAGTCAATGTGGGGTAAAGGGAAAGGATCCTTGGGACATGCCTTATTTAAGTCTGTAAAATCGACACATACCCTCCACTTTCCGTTTTTCTTTTGAACAACAACCACATTGGCCAGCCATTTTGGATACTTGACCTCTCTAATCATACCTGCCCGGAGCAACTTCTCTACCTCTTCCTGGATAATGGCGTTCCTTTCTGGTGCAAACTTCCTTCTCCTTTGATGGATTGGTTTGAAGGATCTGTCGATGCCGAGCTTGTGAGTGATAACATCTTTAGATATGCCAGTCATATCTTCGTGTTTCCATGCAAAGGTAGTCTTTCTCCTTTTGAGGAAGGATATGAGGTCTTCTTTCATTTCGCCAAGGATCCCTGATCCGATATAGATTTTGGATTCAGAATCATCAGGATCCATGAGGATTTCTACTACATCCTGCTCTCTGGCCTCCAAGACATTCCTTGGAGGATACCTTGATTGCTATTGTTCCCTTGACTTCGAGGCTGGTTTCATCGATGAAGTGTAGCAATTCTTAGCCTCCTGCTGATCACTATCAATCTTTACTATTCCCCAAGGACTAGGAAGCTTCACACATTGATGGTAAGTAGACGGGACTGCTTTCATATCGTGTATCCAGGGCCTGCCAAGGATAACATTACAACAAGATAAACAGTCAATAACACAAAATTTTTGATAAGAGTGTAAGCCTTCAATATATATTGGGAGTTTGATGTCCCCCAGGGTGTTCTTAGTTTCGCCACTAAATCCCACGAGCACGGAGGATCTTGGTATGATCTCTGATTCAGGAATACCCATCTTCTTTAGAACATCGAGCTGGATAATGTTCACTGAACTTCCTCCGTCTATTAGGATCCTGCGGACAAAATGGTTAGATATGAAAAGAGTAATAACTAAACCATCGTGATGAGGATCCTGGATATCAACACGATCCTCTTCATCAAAGGTTATGACTTTTCCTTCGGAGACACTCGATGTTCGGACTGGTCTTTCTCCATTATCCATCTTAGCTTCCTTCGCGTGCCTTTTAGCTGCTGAGAAGGATGTGCCACAAATGTCGGATCCTCCAGAAATAAAGTTTATCACTTGTGCATCTGCTGGAGGAGCTGGAGCCTTCTCAGGGATCCTTTCAGGATCCTGAGTCCTTGACTTTTTTCTTCCCAACAACTCTTTTAGATGCCCTTTGCTCAACAAGTATCCAATTTCCTTTCTTAATGCAATGCATTCTTCTGTAAGGTGCCCAAAATCTTCATGATATGCACACCACTTTGATTTATCCTTAGTTGCAGCCGACCTATCATTCTTTCTCGGCCATCTAGCTTTATCACCTAGGATCTGCATAGCAAGGATTAACTCATGGTTATCAACACTAAAGCAATATTCAGAAAGTGGAGGATAATCTTCGTCATCCTCTTCTTGATCAATAGAGTGCACGTTCTGGTTATCAGGTCTGTTGTAGGATCTGAACTTGTTGTTCCTGAATGAGGATCCTTGCTTATCCTGCTTTGAGGATCCTGTTATCCTCTCCTGGATCCTCTTGTCATCCTCTAGCCGTATGTACCTAAGTGCTCGGGTTCTTACCTCATCTAAGTTCCTGCATGGTGTCATAACAAGATCATCATAAAATAACGAATCCCTAAGCAATCCCATTTTGAAGGCCTCAACAGCCGTGGCTATATCTAAGTTAGGAATGTCTAAGGATTCTTTACTGAATTTGGTAATGTAATCCCTTAATGATTCATTATGACCCTGGGTTATCCTATATAAATCACTAGTTAATCGTTCAAATTTTCTACTACAAGAAAACTGATTATTAAACAAGTTAACTAGGTTAGCAAATGAGGTAATAGAATAGGGAGGAAGACTTAGTAGCCATTTGAGAGCTGATCCGGTAAGAGTGGATCCGAATCCTTTGCACAGGCATGCTTCCTTTAACCTTTCTGGGATTGGATTGATCTCCATCCTCTCCCTGTATTGTGCTATGTGTTCTTCAGGATCTGTTGAGCCATCATACAGCTTCATTGTAGGCACGTGGAACCTCTTGGGTATTTCGGCATCACAGATTGGTGGTGCAAAACGAGATATCTTATGGCTCCCATCTGCAATCTCTGGGATAGGTTTTACTACTCCCGGGACACTTGATATCATATCCTTTAGCTTTTGCAATTCTCTGGCCATGGCATGATTGATACCTGGATCCTGCATGAGACCTTGGTTAGTAGTATAAGAATTGTTAAAAGTGTTACCTCCCATTGGATTCAAGTTAGGGAGAATGGATGTTAATCCATATTGTTGGGGCTCTGGAATGATCGAGGGACCAGTAGAGGCATTGGTTGCATTGGAATAAAATCTCCCTGATGGACATCCGAACTTCCTGTTTGCAAACTCCTCAAGGATCCTGGCATCTGGAAGGATCCCTGAAACTGGGACGATCCTGGAACGAAGAAGGATCCTTGAACCTGGGATGATCCTGGAATGAAGGAGGATCCTTGAACCTGGGATGATCCTGGAAGGAAGGAGGATCCTTGAACCTGGGATGATCCTGGAACGAAGGAGGATCCTTGAACCTGGGATGATCCTGGAATGAAGGAGGATCCTTGAACCTGGGATGATCCTGGGACGAAGGAGGATCCTTGAACCTGGGATGATCCTGGGACGAAGGAGGATCCTTGAACCTGGGATGATCCTGGGACGAAGGAGGATCCTTGAACCTGGGATGATCCTGGAATGAAGGAGGATCCTTGAAACTGCTGCACTCCTGAACTTGTGAGGGATCCCATATGCTGAGGATAGGATCCTGCTGGCTGGAAAAGTGAACCTGATGCCTGGGTCATGGCTGTTGTTCCATAGTGCACTCCTTTTGGTCCTCCCACATATTGAATGTCTGGAACCACTGATGGCTGAGAAGTAATCACCGGAGTATCAAAATTCAAAGATCTGGGCATCAGTGGGGAGTTATTCTCTGCCGTTTTCTTCTGTTTCTTAATTTCGTCAATCTCCCGGAGGATCCTTTCGTTGGTTTTATCCTGCTCTTGTGCATGATTCCTCATCTGCAAAATCAAAGCATAGAGATCATTAGTAGTAGGATTAGTTGAAACAGAGGAAGTAGGTGGTTTTGAGAAAATGGGAGTCGTTTTCTTCGCAGCATTCTCAGTATTCTTCTGGGATCCAGAAGGTGGTGGAGGCAAAGGGGGAACTCCTTGTGAAGAAGTGAATGAGGGCATCAAGTTTGAAGCATTCTTCGATGAGGAAGCCATCTGCTTGGTTGTAGCGAACCGAATTAAGCACAGAAATGCGTATTTTCTTAAGGACGAAGCACCAATTGCCCCACGGTGGGCGCCAAACTGTTTTGGTTAGAAAATCTGATGAGGATATTGTAACCAAACTCTTTGTTTAGGGGAATGATGCTTTAAATATGTAACAGCGATGAGGATCACTTCAATGTAAAATGCACAAACAACACAAGGATTTATACGGGGAAAAAGCCCTTGATCAAGAGTTGATCTCCGGCACAAAAAACCCCGGGTGATGGAAACTACCGATCACCAAGCTAAAATAAATGGTTAAATGTTTACAACTTCGGATAGTAACGAGCTAGGTACAAGGATCACTAGGGTGAAATGTGTAAAAAGTGTATAAAACTGCTAAGTGATTGAACGAGAGCTTGTATGAGCGCTTGTACGAGTGTGTGTAACTGAAAAATGGCTAAGTGTGTTCTACTAGCTCGTTACTCCATTTTTAAAATAGAAAAAACCACCTAAACTAACTATCCGACTTTCGTGCCAAGCCTCCACGTTCTCCATAACGTCTATTTTCGGTCAAGCACGTGCAGAATAGTTCAGGAATATTCTCCAGGAATGTCGCTTAGACTTGGTCAAGCTCAATATACCTGCGAAATGCTACAAAACATAAGTAAACAATCGTCAGTACGAGGATCCTTAAAGTGATCCATGATCCTGATCCTGAAGCTTTTCTGAGGATCACCACCTGTCACAGAAGTAAGGATCACTAGTTAGGATAACGAATAAGGATCACTAATTGTTAGAAAATCCTCCCCTAACATTTTCCATCAGCAGGATTGGTGGTATTCTGAAATGCTTTCCTCAATACCATATCTCCAACTTGAAACTTCCTGATCCTGACATTTTTGTTATACGCACCAGCCATTTTTTGTTGATAACTGGCCATCCTTATCCTAGCCATATCCCTGATTTCTTCAATAGTATCCAGGTCTTGAGCCAAGTTCTCATCATTTTCTTCAGGATCACGAGTACTTGTTCTAGCAGTTGGAACCACCATTTCTGTAGGGATCACTGATTCTGCCCCAAATACCAAAGAGAATGGAGTTTGACCAGTTGCATTCTTAGGGGTTGTCCTATCAGCCCAAAGCACATAAGGCAGTTCTTCTGCCCATTTCCCTTTCTTGGATCCAAGCTTCTTCTTCAAATTGTTGATGATGATCTTGTTGGATGATTCTGCCTGACCATTAGCTTGTGGGTGGACTGGTGTTGATGTTATCATCTTAATCCCCCAGCTGTCACAAAAGTTAGTGGTTCTGCCCCCAATAAATTGGGAACCATTATCACATATAATTTCAGAAGGAATTCCAAATCTAGTTATAATATTTCTTTTAATGAAGGATATAACTTCCTTTTCTCTGACTTGGGCAAAAGCTTCAGCCTCTATCCACTTGGAGAAGTAATCAGTCATAGCAAGCATGAACACTTTTCCACCACGTGCCTTAGGGAGCTTACCAACTATATCCATACCCCATCTCATAAATGGCCAAGAGGAGGATATAGGATGCAATAATTCAGCTGGTTGATGAAGGATATTGCTGTGTCTCTGACAAGGATCACATCTCTTAGCATACTCCACAGCATCTCTTTTCATGGTTGGCCAGTAGTATCCTGTCCTCAGGATCCTTGAGAATAATGCCCTGCCCCCAGTGTGGTTTCCACAATCTCCTTCATGGAAGTCTTTTAAAACTTCTTGGATTTCAGGATCATCAATGCATCTCAAATATGGTCCTGCAAGAGATCGTCTATACAACATATTATTTAAAATTGTGAATTGAGATACCTTAATTTTGAAAGCCCTAGGGTTTTCTCCTGTAGGAATCTCTCCATGTTGTAAGTATCTCATAATTGGTGAGATCCATGATCCTGATCCTGAATGGGATTGAGTATCCTCACCAGGGATAATTGCAGAATCATTTCCTATCTCCATAGCCACATGATCCTCGATAGCCGGGGTCAGGATATGGATAATAGGGATCTTGATATCCTCCGGGATCTTCAAGGATGATCCTAAGTTAGCCAATGCATCAGCTTCTGTATTTTCTTCCCTTGGTACCTGTGTCAAACTAAAGGAAACAAAAGAGAGTGCCAAATTCTTGACTATCTCTAAATATTTGGTTAGCTTTTCACCTTTAACAGCGTAGGATCCATTAAAGTGGTTTGTAATTAACAAAGAATCTACATGTACCTCAAGATACCTGATCCCCATATGCTTAGCAATTTGCAAACCAGCAATTAAGGCTTCATACTCAGCCTCATTGTTAGTGGTTTGGAACTCACAAGCTATAGAGTGGGGTATTATGTCCCCCTGTGGCGATTTTAGTAGTATTCCAAGCCCTGTGCCTTTGACATTTGAGGATCCATCTATATAGAGTATCCAAGGATCCTTGGTCTCCTCTAGTTGCTGGACTTCTAACTCAGCTTCCTTTTGTAAATCACTACTGAAATCAGCCACAAAGTCGGCTAATGCTTGGGATTTGATGGCTGTCCTACGCTCATATCTTATATCATATGCACTTAGCTTCACTGCACACTTAGCCATCCTTCCTGACATTTCTGGTTTCCTGAGGACATTCTTAATTGGAAAATTAGTTTTAACAACGATAACATGAGTTTCAAAATAATGTCTCAACTTAGTAGATGCCATAATTAATGCAAGAATAAGCTTTTCAAGGTGTGAATACCTGGATTCGGCATCAAGTAAACTTTTACTTACATAATAGACAGGATGTTGTGTACCTTCATGATCCTTAACAAGGACCGCACTTACTGCTTTTGAGGATACTGCAAGATACAAGGATAGCACATCGCCTTTTTCTGGTTTCATCAAGGCCGGGGCTGAGGATAGGTAATCTTTGAGGGCTCTTAAAGCATCTTCATGCTTCTCAGTCCACTCAAATTTCTTGTTCTTCCTTAGGATATCATAGAATTCTTTGCACTTCTCTGAGGATTTGGATATAAATCTGTTCAAAGTTGGTATCCTGCCTGTTAGCCTTTGAACATCCTTAGCATTGGCCGGAGATTTGATGTTCACTATTGCTTTGATTTGTTCCGGGCTAGCTTCAATGCCTCTCTTTGTCACCATATATCCTAAGAATTTACCTTCTTTAACACCAAAGTGACATTTTGAAGGATTAAGTTTCATGTTATATTTGTCAAGGATATCGAATGCTTCCTTCAAGTCCCTTAGGTGATCCTCCGCTTTTATGGATTTTACCACCATATCATCTATGTAAACCTCCATAGTTTGTCCTATCTGATCCTTCAACATCATATTCACCAGCCTTTGATATGTTGCACTTGTATTTCTTAGTCTGAACGGCATAGCAATATAGCAGTATAGACCAGTTGGAGTCATGAAGGCTGTATCCTCTTGGTCGGATGGTTCCATTTGGATTTGTTGAAATCCAGATGAAGCATCCATAAAAGTTAACAGTTCATGACCCGCAGTTGCATCCACCATGGAGTCAATGTGGGGTAATGAGAAAGGATCCTTGGGACATGCCTTATTTAAATCGGTAAAATCGACACATACCCTCCACTTTCCGTTTTTCTTTTGAACAACAACCACATTGGCCAACCATCTTGGATATTTGACCTCTCTAATCATACCTGCCCGGAGCAACTTCTCTACCTCTTCTTGGATAATGGCATTCCTTTCCGGTGCAAACTTTCTTCTCCTTTGATGGATCGGTTTGAAGGACCTATCAATACCAAGTTTGTGGGTGATTACATCTTTAGATATACCAGTCATGTCTTCGTGTTTCCATGCAAAGGTAGTCTTTCTCCTTTTGAGGAAGGATACAAGGTCTTCTTTCATTTCGCCAAGGATCCCTGATCCGATATAGATTTTGGATTCAGGATCATCAGGATCCATGAGGATTTCTACCACATCCTGCTCTCTTTCCTCCAAGACATCCCTCGGAGGATACTTTGATTGCTATTGCTCCCTTGACTTCGAGGCTGGTTTCATCGATGAAGTATAGCAATTCTTAGCCTCTTGCTGATCACTATCAATCTTCACTATTCCCCAAGGACTAGGGAGCTTCACACATTGATGGTAGGTAGATGGGACTGCCTTCATATCATGTATCCAGGGCCTGCCAAGGATAACATTACAACAAGATAGACAGTCAATAACACAAAATTTTTGATAAGAGTGTAGGCCTTCAATATATATTGGGAGTTTAATGTCCCCCAGGGTATTCTTAGTTTCGCCACTAAATCCCACGAGCACGGAGGATCTGGGTATGATGTCGGATTCAGGAATACCCATCTTCTTTAGAACATCAAGCTGGATAATGTTCACTGAGCTTCCTCCGTCTATAAGGATCCTGCGGACAAAATGGTTAGAAATGAAAAGAGTAATAACCAAACCATCATGATGAGGATCCTGGATATCAATACGATCATCCTCATCAAAGGTTATGACTTTTCCTTCGGAGACACTTGATGTTCGAACGGGTCTTTCTCCATTATCCATTTTAGTTTCCTTTGCATGCCTTTTAGCTGCCGAGAAGGATGTGCCACAAATGTCTGATCCCCCAGAAATAAAGTTTATTACTTGTGCATCAGCTGGAGGGGCTGGAGCCTTCTCAGGGATCCTTTCAGGATCCTGAGTCCTTGACTTTTTTCTTCCCAACAATTCCTTTAGATGCCCCTTGCTCAGCAAGTATCCAATTTCCTTTCTTAGTGCAATGCATTCTTCTGTTAGATGCCCAAAATCTTCATGGTATGCACACCACTTTGATTTATCCTTAGTTGCAGCTGGCCTGTCATTTTTTCTGGGCCATCTAGCTTTATCACCTAGATTCTGCATCGCAAGGATTAGTTCATTGTTATCTACAGAAAAACAATATTCAGAAATTGGAGGATAATCCTCATCATCCTCTTCTTGATCAATGGCATGCACGTTCTGGTTATCAGATCTGTTGTAGGATCTGAACTTGTTCCTGAATGAGGATCCTTGTTTATCCTGCTTTGAGGATCCTGCTAACCTCTCCTGGATCCTCTTGTCATCCTCTAGCCGAATAAACCTAAGTGCTCGGGTTCTTACCTCATCTAAGTTCTTGCATGGTGTCATAACAAGATCATCATAGAACGACGAATCCCTAAGCAATCCCATTTTAAAGGCCTCAACAGCCGTGGCTATATCTAAGTTGGGAATGTCTAAGGATTCTTTACTGAATTTGGTAATGTAATCCCTTAATGATTCATTATGACCCTGGGTTATCCTATATAGATCACTAGTTAATCGTTCAAATTTCCTACTACAAGAAAACTGATTATTAAATAGGTTAACTAGATTAGCAAATGAGGTAATAGAGTAGGGGGGAAGACTTAGCAGCCATTTGAGAGCTGATCCAGTAAGAGTGGATCCGAATCCCTTGCACAGGCATGCTTCCTTTAACCTTTCTGGGATTGGATTGATCTCCATCCTCTCCCTGTATTGTGCTATGTGTTCCTCAGGATCCGTCGAACCATCATACAGCTTCATTGTTGGCACATGGAACCTCTTGGGTATCTCAGCATCACAGATTGGTGGTGCAAAACGAGATATCTTGTGGCTCCCATCTGCAATCTCTGGGATAGGTTTGACCACTCCTGGAACACTTGATATCATATCCTTTAGCTTTTGCAATTCTCTGGCCATGGCATGATTGATACCTGGATCCTGCATAAGACCATGGTTAGTAGTATAAGAATTATTAAAAGTGTTACCTCCCATTGGATTCAAGTTAGGAAGAATGGATGTTAATCCATATTGTTGGGGTTCTGGAATGATCGAGGGACCAGTAGAAGCATTGGTCTGCATTGGAATAAAATCTCCCTGATGGACATCTGAACTTCCTGTTTGCAAACTCCTCAAGGATCCTGGCATCTGGAAGGATCCCTGAAACTGGGACGATCCTGGAACAAAGGAGGATCCTTGAATCTGGGATGATCCTGGAACAAAGGAAGATCCTTGAACCTGGGATGATCCTGGAACAAGGGAGGATCCTTGAACCTGGGATGATCCTGGAACAAGGGAGGATCCTTGAACCTGGGATGATCCTGGAACAAGGGAGGATCCTTGAACCTGGGATGATCCTGGAATAAAGGAGGATCCTTGAACCTGGAATGATCCTGGAATAAAGGGTCCCATATGCTGAGGATAGGATCTCGCTGGCTGGAAATATGAACCTGATGCCTGGGTTACTGTTGTTGTTCCATGGTGCACTCCTTTCGGTCCACCCACATATTGAACCTCTGGAACCACTAATGGCTGAGAAGTAATCACCGGAGTATCAAAATTCAAAGATTTTGGCACCAGTGGGGAATGATCCTCTGCCATTTTCTTTTGTTTCTTGAGATCTCCGATTTCTTTGAGAATCCTTTCATTGGTCTTATCCTATTGCTGTATATGATCCTTCATCTGCAAAATCAAAGTAAACATGTCACTAGTAGTGGGAGTGTAAGAAGCAGAAGAAGTTGGAGGTTTTGAGAAAATGAGAGTTGGTTTCTTTGCAACATTCTCAGCATTCTTCTGGGATCAAGAAGGTGGTGGAGGCAAAGGGGGAACCCCTTGTGAAGAAGTGAATGAGGGCATCAAATTTGAAGCATTCTTCGCTGAGGAAGCCATTTGCTTGGTTGTAGTGAACTGAAATGAGCACAGAAATACGGATTTTTCTAAGAGTGAAGCACCAATTGCCCCACGGTGGGCGCCAAACTGTTTTGGTCAAAAAATCTGATGAGGATAATGCAACCAAACTCTCTGTTACGGGGTATGATGCTTATAATGTAGAACAATGATAAGGATCACTTCAATGTAAATTGCACAAATGACACAAGGATTTATACGGGGAAAAAGCCCTTGATCAAGAGTTGATCTCCGGCACAAAAAACCCCGGGTGATGGAAACTACCGATCACCAAGCTCAAATAGATCAATAAATGTTTACAACTTCGAATAGTAACGAGCTAGGTACAAGGATCACTATCGTGAAATGTGTAAAAGTGAGTGAAAACTAATAAGTGTTTGTCGAGAGCTTCAAGAGTGCGATTGTATGAGTGTGTGTGTGTGTAGCTGAAAAATGGCTAAGTGTTCTAATTCTAGCTCGTCACCCCTTTAAAAATAGAAGTTAACTACAATAACTAACTATCCGACTTTCGTGCCAAGCTCCCACGTTCTCCACAACGTCCATTTCCAGTCAAACGTGTGCGAAATACTCGTGGAATATTCCATAGTAACGTTGCCAAGACCAAGTCAAGCTTGCTACTCCTGCGAAGTAATACAAAACACAAACAAACAATCGTCAGTACGAGGATCCTTAAAGTGATCCATGATCCTGATCCTGAAGCTCTTCTGAGGATCACTATCTGTCACAGAAGTAAGGATCATTATTTAGGATAACAAGTAAGGATCACTAATTGTTAGAAAATCCTCCCCTAACACCTATGGTGAAAGGTGTAACTGGGAAAGCTACCCAAGTTTCAGAGATGTAGTCACTAAGAGCAGTGGGGTCAAAGGATTTGATAAAAGTATTTGCTGGAAAACAGTGGCAGATTCTATCAATTTGTGCATCGGTGAAACAACAACGTTCTTTTGCGGAATCTTTGATGATCCCTTGACTCTTTAAGGGGCTGTTCTTTTTGTGATCCTTGCCCGGTGAGCTTCGGAGCATCATTTTTGAACGAGATGATGACAAAGAAAGAAGAGCAGAATATGAGAAAGGAGAAAGGAAAAGAGTTACCTGCTTGACCGTCGGAGCAGAATTTAAAGGGAGTTCTCTTGAACTTAAATGTGAAATGATCCCTATCTCTAACTCTTATTTATAATGATGATTCTGCAGGGTAGTCATCTCGCTGACGTCATGATCGTAACGGCTAGTTCGATCTTAACGGCTATATATCCGTTAGTTTGTTACGGATAAGAACAAAATATAACTCATTTATTTACATATTTACTCCTTATATTTTGGGGGCAATTGTTAGGGGTGGATTTCTAAATGACCAGTGATCCTTATTTACTGTTGGATTTAGTAATCCTCAATTCTGTCTGAAGTAGTGATCCTCAGAAGTGTTGCAGGATCAGGATCATGGATCACTATAAGGATCCCTGTACTAACGATTGTCTACTTTGAATTCGTAAATGTTTTGCAGGAATATCAACTTGGACTTAGTCTTGGCGACATTCCTGGAGAATATTCTCAGTCTATTCCGCACGTGCTTGGTTAGAAATGGACGTTGTGGAGTCGTAGAAGACTTGCATGATTTGCGGAATGTTAGTTAGAGTAGATATTTTCTATTTTTAAAGGGGTAGCGAGCTAATTTAGAGACAATTGGCTATTTTTGGCTACACACACACTCGTACAACCGCTCTCATCAGCTCTTGACAAAACACTTAGCATTTTTCATACATTTCTACACGATACACTATAGTGATCCTTGTACTTAGCTCGCTATCATCCGAAGTTGTAACAGATTGTTTGTTTAATTTGAGTTGGTGATCGGTAGTTTCCATCACCCGGGGTTTTTTGTGCCGGAGATCAACTTTTGATCAAGGGCTTTTTCCCCGTATAAATCTTCGTGTCATTTGTTCATCATACTTCATAGTGATCCTTATTATTGTTCATCAATTCAAGCATCATACCTCACAACAGAAAGTTTGGTTACATTGTCATTGCTTGATTTTTGACCAAAACACTTGCTATGATTGATTACTTTTCCAAATTGATAGAAGCTGAAGCCTTTGCACAATTCAGAGAAAAGGAAGTAATATCCTTTATTAAAAGAAACATCATTACTAGATTTGGCCTACCTTCTGAAATTATTTGTGATAATGGATCCCAATTTATTGGGAGTAGAACTACTAACTTTTGTGACAGCTGGGGGATTAAAATGATAACATCGACACCAGTCCACCCACAAGCTAATGGTCAAGCAGAATCATCTAACAAGATCATCATCAACAACTTGAAGAAGAAGCCTAGATCCAAGAAAGGGAAATGGGCAGAAGAGCTACCATATGTATTACGGGCTGATAGAACAACTCCCAAGAATGCTACTGGCCAGACTCCATTTTCTTTAGTATTTGGAGCTGAATCTGTGATCCCTACAGAGATGGTAGTCCCTACTGTAAGAACAAGCATCCGTGATCCTGAAGGAAATGCTGAAAACTTGGTTCAAGATTTGGATACCATAGAAGAACTCAGGGATTTAGCAAGGATAAGATTGGCTAGCTATCAACAAAGCATGACTGGAGCTTATAACAAGAATGTCAGGATCAGGAAGTTTCAAATTGGTGATATGGTGTTGAGGAAAGCATTTCAAAATACCACAGATCCTGCTGATGGCAAGTTAGCACCAAAGTGGGAAGGCCCCTATCTGATTGAAGCTGAGGCAGGAAAGGGAGTATAGCATTTATTAACAATGGAAGGTGATGTATTACCAAGGGCTTGGATTGCTGTCCATCTGAAAAAAATACTTCATGTAAGAAGGATCAAGGACCCTCAGCTAAGACAGAATTATGGTTAAGGATCCAGGATCCTCAAAGGATACATGATCCTCACTCTGGTAATGATTTTGTTTTCATTTCTTTAATCCTTTAATTTATTTGATTACAAGGAAAAGGATCCATGATCCTTTATCCTTCTTCACTAAGTTCCGAGTTTTGCAGAAGTTGGTACATCTTTGATAAAGGATCAAGTATTCAATGAAATCTCCTAAGCCTTTGGGTTTATCCCTAGTTTTGGGCTTGTCCCCAGTTTAAGGTATCCACTACCTTCTACGAATTAGGTTCATACACCTTCGCCAGTTGCGCACGATTATCCTAGTGCAGTTAAAGGCAATGGGACCAGTACCAGCTTTAGGGGCTGACAATTTGATTGTACTGGCTGTATTTAGGATCCTAAGTATAATGGTAGACGTACCATACCTCCGTTCCTAAGGTTTCTAACGTTTTCACGTTAGCTAAGGTTTTGGCATCTTCATGTCACCAAGTTTGGATAGTCGTCATTTTGGGCCATACTCCAGTTTACGCAAGATCCTTTGGGCTTGTCCCCTGTTTTGGGCTTGTCCCTAGTTTTGGGCTTGTCCCCAGTTTATTGGGCTTGTCCCCAGATTGTTGGTCTTGTCCCCAGATACTAACACTTTCCTTGGAAATTGGCTTAGTCCCAAGTTACATCCTATTGCAGGTTTCCAAAGCTAAACAATTAAGGATCCAGGATCCTAACATTCCACAAGATTTTATCTTTTAATTATCACAATTGTAAGTGTTAAGGATATAGGATCCTAACTTGGATTCTCTGGTATGATCCTTGTTTACTTTAACTTTATTCTTGGTTTATCAATTATACCCTTATTCTTTGACAACAGGATATATGATCCTAAATCATCTCACTTTTCAAACTTTTTGATTAAAGGATATGTGATCCTTGATCATATCCTGAACTCTTTGATATAAACAGATTTTGTTATCCATTAAATACTTTTACCAATAACTTGTAAATTCTAAAACTATGCAATAACATGTGACATGTAAATGTACACAAAATGAACAACACAAAGATAGCCAAAAGTTAAAGTTTTATTTATTTATCACAGTTAACCCTTTAAAAGGTTGTCAAAATTGCCAACCCAAGTTTCTACCAGTAAAACGTCGCCCGTCCACTTCGGTTGGAAAAGGGTGTCCATACTAAAAGTTTGTTAAGTGCAGGAATCAAAGGCTTCATCCTCCACAAACAGAAGGACCCATCCACCTTTGCTACCCCCTATTGTCCAAGGATCAGTGATCCTTAACCCTAGAAACTACTGTTCAAAGTTATTACATACCATAATTGTTTGAAATCAAAACAACATCAAATAAAACAACCAAACCATAAAAAATGGGCTCCGACCGCGTCTAGAAATATCCATCATTGCCCATTTATGCAGCCTACACCTTTGCTGCCTCAACCACCTTCTCATCACCACCTTTGCCACTTCCACTAGCTGCCTCCTCAGGATCCTTCAGTCCACTGCCTCCGGCTTCAAGAGCTGTTGCCTCCTCAGGTTCATCCTCATCATCAAGCTCAGCTAGTCTCTGCCTCCAGGCTTCCAAATCCCAGGCAGACATGTCAAAAGAAGGATCCTCAGCCTCCTTGGCCATCTACAGCTTGATCTTCAGCATGGCGATGGTAGCGGAGAGTTTGGCCCCATCCATGATCTCCATCCTTTCTTTCTGGGCTGTGATCTCAGCCAGAAGCAGCTCCTTCTGCAGCATGTTGACCTCCTTTTCTAGGGAGGAGATCTTTTTGTCTTTAGCAAGGGAAATTTTTTGGAGGTCTAGGTTCTTCTCATCAGCTTCAGCCAGCCTCTAGTCTAGGAGGATTTGAACCTTAGCAAATTTCTGCATAAGGAAGAGTTCTATGATCAAGATCCTATATCCTCAAAAAGTAGCATGAATTCAGGATACCAGATCCTTACCTCGGAGACACATTCTTGAAGTTGGCGTTCCATCAAGGGCAGGCCTTTAGTGGGTTCGACAGGCTTCTTCCTTTTTGTCCCCTTGCCCCTAGTGCTCATACCCTTAGGCTCTGGGATGCTTGGGCTTGCAGCCAGCTCTTTCTTGATGGATCGTGAGGATGCAATTTCCTGGATATCGGCAACGCTAAACCTAGAAGCAGATTTTGAGGATTTTCCAGCACCTACAAGCATGAAACACAGATAAGTATTCATATCCTTATTTTTTTAAATATTTACATATATACAAATATGGATACTTACTTGACATGGTGTAGGAAGTGGATGAAATGTCTTCTAAATCCTTTGATTTTGGTGGAAAAGTTCTGATGGCATGATCAAGCTTCCAGAAAGCTTCAACTCTCTCTTGGGTGGCAGGTGATTCTTGAATGTGTGACAAGGTTATTGTTGCATAAACAAAGATAAAGGATCAGTTATCCTCAACAAAAAATAAAGATTCTTACCGGGTGTCCTAATCTAAGGATACTATATCCTACCATCTGTGTTCCACTTTTTGGGAAGTTGGTTCCCGTTTGGAATAGAATCCCTCCTCATGAAGAAGAATTGATTCCTCCAGTTGGTATCATTCTTGGTGGTTTTCAAGATTGGGAGAGGCTTTTGTGGTTTGGACTTGAAAAGGTATCGATAGGAACCATGGCATACAAGGTTATACATTTGGCTCAACTCAGACATCCCTATGTCTATGCCTTCCTGTTCTATGATGTGCTCTAGTGTGTACAGGACTCACCACACCATCGGCATAGCTTGGATGTAGCAAATGCCAGTAAGTCTAAAGAATCCCTGTGTGAAAACAGGGAAGGGATAGGTAAACCCTATCTGGAAAGGGGCAGCAGGGAAGGTGATCCAAGTGTCGGATATGCAATCACTCTTGGTTGAAGAATCAAAGGGTCTGAATATAGTGCCATCAGGAAAGCAGGATCGGAACTGATCAACAACAGGATCAGTGAATCGACAAAGCTCCATTGAAGGGTTTTTGGTTAAACCCTGACTCTTCAATGGGCTGTTGTGATCAGGATTTTTGGCAGGGGAGGAACGAGTATTCATCTTCGCCATAGATATTTAGAAAACAGAGATCGAAAATCGGAAGATTAGAGAGAAGAGAAAAGGAATTACCTTCTGGGATCTTCGAATATGGATTTAAAGGAGAGTGTCTCGAATATAAATGCAAGATTTGATCCTTATCTCTAACCTATTTATAATGATTATGGTTGCAGGTGATGACTGACGATGACATCAGTACTGTAACGGCTATATCCATAAGCTACGGCTAGTCCGAAAATCGTTCAAACATGACTATCTAATTGGATATTAACTAATCATGTTTAGGGTTAGGGATATAATTTTATAGCTTATGGATCACGGATCCTCAAGTGTAGCTTGGATCACAGATCCTCAGTTCAGTTTGAATTAAGGATCCTCAGAAGATGCTGCAAGGATAAGGATCCAGGATCCTCATTATTATCCTAAACTAACAATTGTTTCCATCATGTTTTAACTTGTTTTGCAGGTGTATTCGAATGAGACTTGGTCCAACCGAGATTCTAGGGGAATATGCTTGGTATTTTTGCACGTGCATGACCTCCATGACCGTTGTGATGATCGCGGGGAAGCTAGCACCATTTTCGGATAGTTTGTTAGCCTAGATATTTTCTAATTTTAAAGGGGATACAACCTTGATTTAGAAATAGATAGCAACACACATACACAACACTCTCGAACTTGAACTCTCTGCAATCACTTGGCGATTACATACATTCACACACTAGCAATCATTGTACCAAGCTTGTTATCATCCCAAGTTGTAAACTTTGTTTATCTAATATAGTTGGTGATCGGTAATTTCCATCACCCGAGGTTTTTATGTCGGAGATCATTCATTGATCAAGAGCTTTTTCCTCGTATAAATCTTTGTGTTCATCATTCATTTCATATATTTGTTGTTCACATATTTGCTCAATTAACCAAGCATCACACCTCACAAAAATCAGATTTGGTTACATTATCCTTGTGTGGTTTTTGACCAAAACAATAATGATATTTGTCCTCGTGAAAATAAATGCCCATTTTATATAGGTTATACTTTTCGTAACAAGCAGGAAATGAAAATTGAATTAGGAAAAATGTGTCCGTCGAAAAGTTTTTCCTATAAAGTAGACAGATCATCAAAAACTCGTTATGAAGCATCCTGTATTGCTAAGAATTGCCAGTGGAATTTCAGGGTAGGTAGTCGGGAATCTTGTGATGTTTTTAACGTTAAACATTTTAACAATAAACATACATGTTCTAAGACGCAGACACATCCACACATGCGTCAAGAATACACAATGGTGGTGGGTAGCTTATTTAAAGAACAATTCAAAGATTGTGGCCGCATAACCGTTCCACTGAAATTCTAAAGGATTTTAGAATTAAAGAAAAAGTTAATTTATTATACATGCAAGCATGGCGAGGGAAATGTAACGCATTAGAACTTTTGCAGGGAAGTTCAACAAGTTCTTTTGACGAACTTCCTGTCTACTGTTATAACTTGGAGAAGGCTAATCCAGGAACAGTGACACACATACGCATTGATTCTGAAAGTTATTTTGAAACGGTATTTGTCGCCATGGGTGCGCTGGTATGTCAAACAATATATTAAATGTTACATTAAAATACAAATAAATTTTACCAAAAACAATTAACAATATCGTATTGCTTTCAGATTCGGAGCTTTCTCATAAACTTAAGACCGCTTATTATCATAGATGCGGCCCACTTGAATGGTGAGTTTAAAAGAACAATGTTTTTGGTTGTTGGCATGGAAGGAAACAATCAGATTTTCCATATTGGTTATCGCATTGGTAAATCTGAAGAACGGTGAGTCGTGGACGTGGTTCCTTTCAAAACTGAAAGATTGTATCGGCGAGCATCCAGATTTGGAGATCATTTCTGACCTGACTGCTTCTATACAATTAGCCGTACGAGTTGTGTTTTCAAGAAGCTTTCAGGGGTTATGTTGTCGTCATTTGATGGCCAACCTTAGTTTACCATCAAACAAAAAAATGGAATACGAGAGTCTTTGGTGGAGGACCTGCAAATCTTACAGGGTGTCTGATTTTGAAGAATCATTCGACGCGCTATGTGATGTTGTTCCAAGATTTTGGGACATTCTTATAGAAATTCGCTTTGACAAATGGTCAAGAGCACATTGTCCTGGCAAAAGATATCATTAAATGACATCTAACAACGCTAAATCTATGAACTCTTTATCAAAACATCCCCGAAAAATGCCAATAACCCAACTTATAGAATTTTTTCCAATGTATGTCCAAAAATGGTTCTATGATCGCCGGAACGAGGGAATTCAAGGCAAACACTTGCTTACAGAGTGGGCTAAAAAAAAATTCAAGCCAAAGTTGATAATTCTCATTTGTGGATGGTTACTGGAATTTGTCTGAAAAGTTTTGACGTTGAAGACAGTGGAAAGAGAGGTTTAGTTGACTTCTCTAATGGAACATGCAGTTGTCGAGTTTGGCAAGTTTTTGGGTTACCTTACGGGCACGTTATTGTAGTATCCATATTTTTAGGTGAACCCGATTGTGGTTATTATGCAATGTCATGTTACAGTAACAAAGTTTATAAATCCACGTATGAAGAACAGATAAATCCACCCCCTCATAAATCAGTCTGGGAAGTTCCCGATGGACTGGTCGATCTGCAACCACCGCATATTACGAAACGACAAGCTGGACGTCCTATAGAAAACAAACGAATTCTATCGCAAGGAGAGGAACCCACTCCCACATACTACGGTAAGTGCAAAACGTATGGGCATTCTCGTGCTAGTTTTTTAGAACCGCTCAAAACAAAGAGTTCTTCCCATCGCGTCTCTAAGACACAACCAACACTCGTCCAAGTTGAAGCAGAAGAATTTCAGGATTACATAATTCAAAATACCTTTCCCTCGTACAAATTGGATGATGATTAAGAAGTTTTTGTAATTAAGCCAAATGTATATGCAATATACTTCATTAAAATTAAACGTATTAATGTAAACTACTCTAAACATTATTTATTAAGTAAATTATTAAGTGGTGTTAAACGTGCAACATAGAGTTGATATGCCATAAATCTTCTGTATCTCATACAGGCATCTTGCATGTTTACTTCCTGCCAGTTTGGAAGTATACTGTTTTGCACAAGATTTTGCAGTAACATACACACTATCACACCCGAATTTTGACCAACCCATTGATCGGATGTAGGCCTGACAACATCCCCGCTATACTCTAACGCATCAGCCTTGCGTAGTCCAGCGTTTTCCCAATATTGTATAAGACCGAGAAACCATAAGAACACACACTCGAATTCTACAAGACTTTGGTGTATCTTTCTGTGAACGCAGAATCGTTCCCCGCAATTAAGTGCATCACAATTATTGGTAAAATATACAGTAATATTTAGTGAGTGCATATCTATCTTTAAGATGATCCAGACTTCTTTGTCTTGCGATACTGGTATGTAAACCTGAAAAGGAAATGAGGTGTAAACAATTTCGTTCACAATCTATCATGGCCATTCTTACAATATAAAGTTGTTTTTTTACCGTATCCACTTTCCAAAAGCCAGGGTATGGTCCTACATCGCCAGTGGCCTATTCGTAAGCATCTTGATCCTGTTCCGCCAGATGTATTAAAAAATTTGGGGGCAGAATGATCCAACGAAGAGTATCCGACGAAGATGTCCCTCGACAATTTTCAGTTTCTCTATCTTTAATCAGCTTGTTACACCATGCACAAACAAGCTATAAATTTTTAAAAATGAGTGGATTTAGAAATTATAAATAATAAAAATAATAAATTATGTAAAATAATCAAATTACCGTTTCTTGCATAAAACCATTTCCACAATAGCATAGAACTCCACCCTACCACTCTCTTTCTAACGGCGTTTGCCGCATATAATTTGAATAGCAAAATTGGCTATCACCGTCATAGTAGAACTCAAGAACATTTTTGACCAATAAATAGATTGGTCATTCCTAATAAGCCAAACAGTGTTCTATACTGAATCTGGAATGCTTGATTGACGCCTTCCTTTTGACGACATTATTGTGGTATGAAGAAATGTCCACCAATGGTCCATATTTATAGACCTCTAATAACATCCACCTACCTCCTCCATATTCAAAATAAATCTGTAATTAATAATTATTAGAAAATAAATTTATAATTTGTTATAATGAATTCATTTCATAAAGTAACAATTATAATAAATTTTTAATACAAATTTACCATTTAACCACCTACTTCTTGCGTATATATAAATAAACCCCTTTAATTACATTCATACCATCTTTTTAACTATCTTACAATCTTTAATATAACTAAAGAAAATGTCAACTGGATTGTGGTCAGAAACCGAAGACATTGCTATTGCAATGTCGTATGTCCAAATGCGACATTCCTGTCGCATGGATGACACATTCTAGAACAGTGTGTTCAACAAATTTTGTATCCACGTCGAGGAAACGAATCCAGACGTGCAAGAAATAAGAACCCGTTGCGCCTTTCTTCGGTGTAAATGTTCTATGTTTAACGGAAGGTTAAAAAATGTGTCCAGCCCGAACAACAAGCTATCTACAGATGAAGTTATTGATGAAGTTATGGTTGATTACCTGCTGATGTACGAGGAAGACTTTGATCACCTTTTAGTTTGGAAAATTATTAAGATTTATCTATAAGTGTCCTCTGTTTGTCTAAGTTGTCTGGCATGTTAACTTATTTTCGTATTATCTAGCAGTTAGGTTATGTATTTTCACCTTTTATGATGTATGTTTTATCGAATAATAAGATATAGTAGTTTGTTAAAAAATATTGTTTCCTTTTAAGCCCGAAAAAAACGGGCCTTAAAATGGCCCGTTCTAATTCTTTCTTCCACCACCCGAATGTGCACCGAGAGGTCTATAGATGACTGCTTCCTTGGCCCGGAATCAGCATTGTGTTGGCCCGATACCACCCCGAAAGCGTTTGTAAAAAAAGTTACTTCAACAATCAAAAGCATGGATGGGCTGTTTTTAAGCCCGAAAAAATGGCCTTAAAATGGCACGTTCGAACCCTTTCCTCCACCACCCGAATGTGCACCCAGAGGTCACTTACATGACGGTGTCCTTGGCCCGACCTGATATTAGGCCGTAAAGGTTTGCAAAAACCACTGTTTTCAATAATAAAACCTTATATTATAATAAACATATAATACCAAAACCCATGATAATATATGAAAACTAAACCGAAATGTAGTTAAGTGTTATACAACTTCTGCATCAAGATCATTTTTAATTGTCTGGCACGTAGTGACGAGATCAAAGTTTTCGGGTAAGAGACTATCATAGAAAAATATTGCCATCCTTTGCCTCATTTGGTACGCAGCCATAGCGGTGTCTTCTTGTTGATGTATGGGTTGCTTTTTGATCAACCTTTCGATGAAAATGCAAACCCACACCCCACAATCTCCTAAATTCCTTGATTGTAGAGGTACTAGGTCGGGGTAAATGACTTTGAACGGGAAGAACATCTTCAATGGCTCATCTGCATAGTATCCGTTGATGCGTAGCCATATGTCGAAAGCAAAATTTATGTGACAAATGACTTCTTTTCTATCTTTCTCCAAATTTCCACTTCCCAATGGACTACACACGTAGGAATATGTAAGATAATCATTGTTAAGAAAGGGATTCAATGTACAGTGGCATATATACAATATCACGAACCTGTCATATATTGTAAGAGTCTGATCATGAAGGTGGAACACCCCCAAAAGCCAATGCACGTTTCTAATATTCAACGGAACATAAATCTATACATGCCTAAAAAAGTGAATTTTTTTGTATATAATATATATAAAGATTTCGGCATTCAAACATAACTTACCTCGTCAACTTGGGAAATTGGTGGAACAGGGAACATGGACCCATAGAAATAACACTCCAACCTCCGGGTCGCATCACACTGAAATATGGTCATTTGAAAATAGGGTGGTAGAATGCTCCAACGATCGCTTTGTTGCCTCTGCTCATACATCTTAATCATCCAACCGTCTAAATGTTGTTTTGATAAATTATAATAATAACGGTTAGAAAATAAAATTAATTAAGAAGCATTAATATTCATAATTTGCTTACATCGTCACTTAACCAACCAGACCCGTCGTCACCTAGCAATGACGACCAAAATTTTGGGCCAACTTCACCAGCCATCGTTTTTCCAATCCTCCGCAGCCTTGAATCTGTATCGGTTACCAGAGGACGTTCTTGCTATACCTCCGTACTCTCTTCTTTGTTCTTGTTTCACTTTGATACCTTCTTCAACACAACAAAACGTGATAGCATACACTTAGCCGACATTAGTAACCTCTCTGATCGACGCAATGCTGCAGTCGAGGCATCATCGAACTAACAGTACGCATAAGAAAACATAAAAATAATTAATACAGATACTATAACTAAAAAACCCATCATTAATTCATTAACCGACTAAGTGTTTTGTATAATAACATACAAGAGAGGCACACAGTTGCAAATTTTCTATTGCCACATGATAAACACCAACATCATTGTAGTTAACGAACAAGTTGACTTCCGGCTACATACATAAGTTTAAGTCATAAGGACCATTAGTAAATGTTATTTTTTGACGTAATTGAATTGCCTAAATCCTTGCAATACAACATTACCTTTCCGACTGCATGAGCACTACCATGATCAACATTTTGATTCCTTAGCCACAAAACAAATAAACAGATTAAAATATGGCACCACTATTACATAAAACACATTTAACTTCACCCTCACCTCCGACTTTATTAGCCTAGTTAGCTTCTGGTTGTTCTCATCCAATAGTGATTTAATTTTTTCTACAAGAAACGATTATAATTCATCCTCAACTGAATAATTGACTGCATCATGATTTGCAGACCTTATTTTTTTTGGTTGTTGGGTGCCCATGGGGAACGACGATGCATAACCTTCAAAGCCATCACCAACCCCATCATATCAGCATTGGGCTGCTTGTTAGGCGGTATCTGCCTCGCTATACGAATACTCTCTAAAAATTGCAAACTAGATATGTACCACTCAGTCTGCATCTCGTCACTAATGGGCAATATGGATTGAATCAGACGGTAATGTTCATTCTCACAATTGAATAATGAAAATTATTATCAAGCAATTTATTCTAATACTGTAACACCCCGAAAACGGGTTTGGTAGTCAAACCACGTGAGTACAAAAAGACGGATAAAATACCGTTAATGGTAAAACTAACCCGGCGAGTATTAGGACTTAAACAAATAATCCTAATATTAATTAAAAAGGAAAATAAATGCTTGAGGAAATAAAGTTACGAAAGGCCCGAGTTAACGGGACTTAAAAACATAACGGGTTATAACTTCCCGAACCCGCTAAAGTAACAAGGAATAATTATCCTAGTTAGTAGCATGTGATTAAGTGACAAATGGTGAGTTATAGCTTCATTTGATCAAAAGGAAACATGAGGGACTAATATTGTCAAGTGGGAAACTTGTTTTATTAAAACAAAAGTTAAACACCAATACACACACTTAAAGTGTGTGTTCTGGTCGAGATATCCACAGGAGCCAAGAACATCTTGAGCTCAAAACCCTAACAAGCACAAATCAAGAAAATTGGAAGGGCAAATCAAACCCAAATCGAAATTCAAGCACATATTCGTGATCACCAAGTCAAGGGGATCTTAAGGTATGTCAAATTTCTAACATTCATGAAGTTGTAAAAAGTTGATAATCATCCTAATCACGAATTAGGCATGGATTAGAGAAGATAGGGCTAGATTAGTGATGTATACTTGCTTAGGAACGAAACCCTAAGTGAAAATCATACATAACATGCTATGAATTGAAGGATTTGATGAATTAACACACTTAGATAAGTGGGTTTTAATGTTATGATGATTTTGATGATATAACTATGCTTAGAATCAACATGCATGATAACAAATAGAAGGTGTTCGATTTAACCATGAATTTGGGTACTTGTTCATACATGATTGAAATGGGTTTTGAATGTTATGATGAAATTTGGTAGCCATATTCATGTAACTAAGTGTATGAGATCATGTTGTCTACTAATTGATAGATAGAACTTGATTTTATTAAATGTTTGGATGAATGCTAGTAATAGAATGAAATGGGGTTTTCGCTCATATATGAGAAACCCTCAGTTCTTGCGAAATGAATGAACAAACTAGCTTTGATAATCGCTTGAGCTAGTTGAAGTGTTGAAAAGACAATGGACTTAGTTAGACCTTTAGTTAAAACGGGGGCCTAAAAATAATGCCTACCGGGTAATTATTGGAATGCTTAAACTAGTTGTCGAACTTGAATGTGCATCTTATATGCTAAGGGGCGTTTGACTTTTAGTAGTCAAACCGACCATTAATAAGATCGAATGATAATTTTGATAGAAAAATACGTAAGGTGGAATAGTTATGATTAACAATGACTAAAGTAACCATCTTATGAAATATAATGATAGTTTGACGCCTAACAAGCTAGGTGGAAGCTTGTGGAGGAAGCGGGTCAAACGGAGCGAGTACGGAAAGAAAAGCGTGGCATGGATCCAAGGTAAGTATATCTTACACTAGTCATATATTTTAGAATATTCTTTTGTCGTATTAATTACGTAAAAGACAAATACCGAATTGAGATATAGTGTTCCGGCGTGTAGTCGTACGGAACAAGATAATCAAATATGATAAGACAACATAGTGATGGCTAAAAATGAGTTAAATCGGTAATTCGATCATATTATGACGAATGAAATATGTACTTTTAATGGTTATTATATAAGTTAAATCGTAATAACCATTAAGGGCAAAATAGTAATTTGACAATTTGACGATGGTAATTGGTCATTTAGACCAAAACGGGTCAAAAGGTGAAATTATCACCCTTGACAATATCGACTAATGGGTTGTCAAGTTGTATGATTTTAGGAAATAAATAGCACATGGATGCTTACATCGCTATCACTTAGCAGCCACAAAGGAAAGGTATTGAAACAGGTCAATATATTGATCCGAGCCAGGTATGTATAATGATACCACTCATCATGTAGAATTTGGAGTTCTATAAGAAATAGACAAGGTTAAAATCTAGATATTTGGTTATATTTTAGGTTACCCGAATAAATTTAGTCATGATTATGACATTTTGGAAACATAATGGTTTCTAAACAAGACTATAGTTAAAAGTCGGATTTTTGGGTCAAACAAGTACTAAAAGTCCTTCGTCGTAAAAGAAGGACTAAAAATCGACTAAAACGCCCTTGTAAGCGAAATTGAGCAAACGAACCATAAAGGTTGTTTTGAAATAAGTGATAGGATGAAATAATATTCCGAATAAGTATGAAAAGCGAAAGATGTAAAATATTGGTCAAATGACTCTATAAAGAGTCTTTGCCATAAAATAATGATTTGAAGGGTATATAAATCACCACATTGAATCCACCACAAATATAGTTGTGGTGGGAGATCATTTGATAAGAAATGAAGACATAAGTATTTAGAAACGAATGAATGTGATTTGTGCTTAAAAGATGCTTAAATACCCTTAACGGGTCAAAATAAGCCTATGAGTGAAAATGGGTTTACGAAGGTATATGAATCTGTAATTGGAACCTAATATGTTAAACATCATTGAATTTAATAGGTTTATGAGAAATAAGGGTCAAACAAACTTGTTTGTTTGATAAAGAATCGAACGGGTCAAAATTTGGTAAAAAGGGTAATAAGCCGAAGACTTAAAAGTCTGAAATGTTGTTAAATCGAATGTTGGATTTAAACTCCATATGATGGAGGATGAAATTACAATCATGTAGGAAGAAACGGTAGGTCAAACGGATAAGCGGATTGAAAGATACGAAAGTTTTCGTGTCAATAAACGGCAAAATGAAAAGGTTGAATGCAGGGACCACCGTAACTTACGGTGTCCACCGTAAGTTACGGTGGAGCTGATTTTAGTTACGGTGGTTGCCTACTGAGTTACGGTGGAAGATTTGACTTTCAGGGGCTACCGTAAATTACGGTACCCATCGTAATTTACGGTGGACCCTGTAATAAAATATATTTTAATTAGTTTCGCTTCCCGGATTTGTTTAGACATGTTTATGAAATGTAGGTACTTTTGGATGCCGGAAGACGATCAAGCTCAACGAAGAACCGAACACGATAATGATACATGCTTCCGCACATTGCCTCGTCGTAGATTTTAAACGACGAATTTGATTATGTTATGTTGAATAACTTATAATTTGTCAAAGTTTTTAATAAACCCGTATTTTTTTATAGTATGTGTAGTCTTAACTACACAACTAATAGTGGTATTTACATGTAAAACCGTTAATTAGCAACTAGGGTGTTACAAGTACAATATAATTGAGAATAAAATAATAAAGTAGAACAAGTACTGTTTGCGCTGATTCAAAAATGCATTCAATGGCAGCAGTTGTAACCCTTTTTCCGGGCACCCAACCTAAAAATCTGGGAATTGCTTCGCGTTTAAAAAATGTACCCATCTCCTTAAATTCTGGAAACACATCATAAATCCACATCTACACATGTACATAAAATTATTTTAATTAAAGGGGTTTTATGTATTGTATCTGATTAAATCAAACTTTGTACCTTGAACGGCCACATGCAACCAGGCAACGAGAACCCTGCGTTGGTGTCGACGACTCAAATCATATACATGCAAATACGTGCTCTGCCAAAGATACCTACCCCATGGATAGTTGTTCCATGCTTGTAAATCATCAACCAGATTCATAACCATATTGTCAATGGTTTCGAAGCGTTGGGTACCTTTAAAACCTAACTCTAGTAACATCAACAGACAGAGACGAGCACAATCATCATCGTCGTATTCTGCCTAGTCTGCATCAAACACATCTTCTACATGACGTTGTTTTTCATCGCGTATCCCCGGGAAAAATCTTGATTTGAACGAATTAGGTGATCCATTAGATATGGTATTTGGGAACGGTCCAAATCTAAACCCGGTGATAAGACAAAACTGAATGGGGGTAAAATGTAAAAAATCATTGCCGAACACGTAATTATTCCATCGCTAGGATTAGCAGTGGCCACCTGATGTCGTGCAACACAGAGCAAAAGTCGGGTTTCACAAATCACAGACACCAGATCCAAATAGTGACCGAAGATCGTTTGCCTCAACCTATGTTCTAAATTGGTTGTCATTTTCTTCTTGGTTTTATCTAGAACTGTCCAAGCTGCACTAACTCTAATTCTAGGAGCCCTAGGCTAAATCAGGATCATCAATTGTATAAGAAGATATCCTTTAACAAACAACACAACAAAAACTATAAAAACGATAACAGTAACATAAACAACCCCATATAAATAATTACCAGTTTAGTGGTAGGAGGAGGTGGATTGTCCAGGATTACAGTCGCCGCTTCTACCATCAAGTCCAATTCAATGTTATAGTTTGCGATCGGTCATCATGCTAGTAATCCTGATTCATCGTCCGTGTTCCCGTTAGAACGAATGGTAAAAACGGGTTGGGTCGGATCGGGAGAGTAAGTGAATCCGAAAGAAAAGCGAATCGGGTCGGATCTTCTTAGTTTGTGAGGAATGATAGGTCGGAGCTCCATCACTGGGGGTCCCTGTTACTCGCTTCGGAAGCGTCGAGGAAGAACACTAAACAACCACCACATGTGGTCCCTACAATGGGATACGTCTTCATGCCGTCTCCTATATGGTTCCTAACACCTGGAAGCCTCACGGACTCGTGGGTTGCGTGGCTTGACATCCAGACTCATTGGACGACGCTAAGCCACATGGGATGCATCTGTCAGATACTTAAAGAGTCCGGTCCATTATTTTATGAGTCACGGATGCATGGGATGCGTCGGCAACGTCAAATCTTGCTAAAAGTAATTTTTTTATTTAATTTTTTAATGCAAACTTTTTTATGTAAGTAAGTTTTTTTAGAAGTGTAAAAAAACATGAAAATTCTGTGATTCCCTAAATGAATAAACTTATTAGTAAAGATGTCTGAACGGCGGGGAAAAGATTTAGCGGGTGAAGAATACTGCTCTCAACCGGCTAAAAAATGATCAAGTTGGATCCTTAATCGATGGAAGAAGCCGGTGAATGCAATAGAAAGCAGAACATCATCCAATGAAAACGTAAACCCCCCAATTATTGAAGAAGGTGATTTTATATGTAATAGACAAAGCCTACATCAGCACAACCTCGGTAGATGGGCGATACCAGATGATGAAACAGAAAATTGGTCGAAAGATGTGCTTGAATTCTACAACAGAGGTGACGCGCCGTTCTGCTATTCAGCTGTTTTTACTAGATACGTACAGCTTGACAAAAACTTTTGGGGAACTTTATTGGGATTTGGTTTCAACGGCTACCTCAACGAAAAAGTAAATTATATCAACAATTTTACGTAAACTATTTTTGTTTAACAAAATATGTTACTAACTAAACAATTTTTACAAGATATCAAAGCCTGGGTTGGAAGATTGATGAATTGGGGAACTTCAAAAAGACCGGTTGTTAAATCTACGTTGGACGATAATACCACCAAAGTTTTATGATTGTTTATTGGAATCGTTTCTAAGAAACATGGCTACTTACTGTAACGGTAAATTAAGCCCGTACCCTTCCTTTTTTGACATTGATTATGTTTTTTTCCTGGTCCCGCTAGAAAATAAGGAGTGGCTAATGCTACGTCTTTAACTGGGAACCTAACCACCGGTAATGTTCCCCTGTCAAGACATCTGTGCAGGCGAAAAATACAGACAAGTTGTCATCCCTAGGCTGACAAAAATATGCGTATATTTAGGAGCAGTATTAGTTAATATGCGCTTTTGGAAAAGACTAGAAAACCCGTAAAAATCATTTCATTCGAGATGAATGATGACTATGTGGTGTCCAACTGCTCCCTGTCTGGAAAGGAAGCTTTGTATCTATGTATGCTGATGGAACATCTCGTTACAGATAAACCCATAAATCTCACCGGTGACATCAATAAAAAAAATTAAGTCATATAGAAGGTTCATGGCAGATAATTTGTATTTATTGCATTGTTTACCACGTCCTAACGTTGTTTAATGTAGAATTTGTATTTTACTTTCGGGATCCTTTTACTTTGAATTCTTTATGTAATAATTCGTTTATAATTTAATAAATACTATAAAAATAACAAAATCACTTATATATTAAACAAAGTTAACATCAACTTATTACAAAATTTAATTTAGACATAATATAAAGTAACCGGCTTAAACGAATTAAAAATCATATAATTATTAACCAAGGCTAACAGGGGTCACTTTCATTGGCCTCACCAGAAGCCATGTAGTTTGACTGACTACCACCAACTCGCAAATTGGAAAACTCGAGTTCTGCCATGGTGCAGTCGTATGCAAAGTTTGCTTCATCATCGGTGACACCCTCCCAATCAACATAATCATTCGGAGGCGCTGGGTTAAATAAGTTAGGATTTAAACGGGGTGAGCGTCGACGTCTAACAACCGGTGTTTGGTAAGCAGCCGACGGTGCATGGTAGGCTGGTGGCGGTGCACGGTAGGCTGCTGGCGGGGTTAAGTACGATTCGGGGGTTTTTGGTGGACGGTTCAAACCTGCACCGGACATGTTAACAGCTGTCACGGCCCCCGACCCGGTTTGATCCGTTTCAGGAGTCGCGGGACAGAAATCCTGTGGTATTTATTTAATTGAGTTTAACAGCGGAAGTTTATTATCATGATCTTTTAAAACTGAAATATTTCCCGATTATTTTATTTCACAATTCGGGATAAAACCCCGGTAATTTACAATCATTTGATTTCACGAAGAAATCTTTTATTTTACAAAACATGTTTCTTTATTTTATCCTGAGCCACTTTCTTAAGCTTGTAGTGCTTCACGACACTTTTCCTGGATCATAACAGATCACCTGAAACATGTTTGAAAAAGGTTTTATCAGCGGGAAATACTGAGTGAATCATTCTATTTACATAAAATGATCTATAGTTATTAATTACAGCATAAGAGCGATTACAATGGCTTCTATCTTATTTTTATCTGGCGCCGTGTCACAATGGTGACATGTCACAATGGTGACATGTCACAATGGTGACGATGGTCATACCACTATTAGGTCAATGAACCTAAATAGTGATGATTATCCCTAGTAGGTCAATGAACCTAACTAGGAGAAAATTAGTAATGTGCACAATACCCCACTAGCCAGTGATTCAAGATATCCACGACTTAGTCCCTATAATTATAACTTTTGAAAATAATTTGACGTATTGTAAAATGTTTGATAAAAAGAGATTGACTCACATTGTTGATTTAATTTGAGCAGAGTCTAGCCTACTGATTAGCCTTTTACCCTAAATTTAATAACAGGCACACAATTCGGTCAGTAACTTAATACAGCATTTACGATAACTCACGAGATCAAACCCTCACAACGAATGACAAAGTGCGATATTTAAACATCCATCCAATTAACGACGAATGACAAAGCATAACCCTAATGTGGGCAGCACTTAAACATCCATTGGATATTTTGACCAATCGGACATTGAATCGTATCAGCGATCGAGTTATTACCCTGATTGCGGCAGCGATTCGTGAATCGTGTGTGTTTTGATAGTAAACAGAACGTAACTCAGTGTATATTTGGAATTTCTTCGTCGAACGAACGACAGAATGCAAGTGCCAGGCCCTTCTATTTATACCCAAAATTTGCAGCTCCCGCTAGTCGCGGAAGAATCCGTGGCACGTGCCGCGTGTCGCCTGGGGTGTCAAAGTAGGGTAGGCCTGCTTCGTCACCTATCTAGCCCTGATGAGTCGACGTTGCATGAAAATTCTATTTCGACAGCATTTTATAAGGATAATTGTTAATAGGGTTTTACCCCCCTTGAGTTTTAGGGGCCCTGATTCTAATTCCAATTATTCTGAAAATTTTAGGGTTTGTGCAGAATCACTTGGGTGTCTTAATTAGGGTTTCCTATGGGACAATTAAAATAATAAATATGACTTTTTATGAGAGTTGTTACATTCTCCCCACCTTAATAAAAATCTCGTCCTCGAGATTTACTGGAATAATTGAGGATACTTTCACTTCTTTTCTGATTCTAGTTCCCAAGTGTATTAGGGTCCTATCTTTGAATCCCACTTTACTTGAACTAACACTAATCGTTTGTGGTTTGAGAAATTTGATCTTTCTATCTTCTATCTTCTATCTGAAGAGGTTTCTCTACAAATTTTAACTTTTCGTTTACCTCTATTTCTTGAAGAGGTATTACCAAAGATTCGTCTGATAGACATTTCTTGAGATTGGATACATGAAATACATCATATACTCCAGCTAACTCTCCTAGTAGTTATAAACGATAAACAACTGGTCCTATACGTTGGATCACTGGAAATGGTCCTACGTATTTTGGACTTAGCTTTCCTTTCTTACCGAATCTAATAACTCCTTTCCAAGGAGATACTTTCAATAGCATTTTGTCTCCATCTTGAAACTCCAACGGCTTTCGTCTATTGTCTGCATAACTCTTCTGGCGATCTCTAGCCGTCTTCAGCCTTTCCTTCATGATACTGAATATCACAGTCGTAGTCACTTAGGATTTTCATCCATCTCCTTTGCCTTATGTTTAATTCTTTTAGCCCAAATATATATCTTAAATTCTTATGATCCGTATAGACAGTAAACTTACTTCCATACAGATAATGTCTCCAAATCTTAAGGGCAAAAATTATGGCTCCTAATTGCAAGTCATGAGTGGTAAAATTTTCTTCGTGTTTTTTCAATTGCCTTGATGCATACGCAATTACCTTTTTGCGTTGTATTAGCACACATCCAAATCCTAGCTTTGAAGCATCACCATATACTTTAAAATCTTTTGTTCCTTCTTGTAAGGCTAGGATTGGGACATTTGTTAATTTATGCTTTAAGATCCTAAAGGCTTCTTCTTGTTTAAGTCCCCATTCAAACTTAATTGTTTTACAGGTTAACTTAGTTAATGGTATAGTTATCTTGGAAAAATCCTTAATAAATCGTATAGTATCCGGCTAAACCTACAAAATTCCTAATTTCCATTGTGGATTGCGGAATCTTCCATTTGGTAATTGCTTCTATCTTAGCAGGATCTATGTGAATACTTTCATGATTCACCATATGACCTAGAAATTGCACTTCTGGCAGCCAAAATTCACACTTCGAGAATTTGGCGTAAAGCTTCTCTTTTCTTAACAAAGTTAAGAGTGCATGCAAGTGCTGACAATGTTCTTCCTGACTTTTGGAATAAATAAGTATATCGTCGATGAAGATAATTACAATTTATCCAAATATGGTTTACAGATTCTATTCATCATGTCCATGAATGCTGCAGGTGCATTCGTTAATCCAAAGGGCATGACTGTAAACTCGTAATGACCATACCTAGTTCTGAAAGTAGTTTTAGGTATGTCTTCTTCTTGTACTTTCAATTGATGATATCCGGAGCGTAAGTCGATCTTAGAAAAATATCTATCTCCCTGGAATTGATCGAATAGATCATCAATTCTAGGTAATGGGTATCGATTCTTAATTGTAACTTTATTCAATTCCCTATAATCAATACACATTCTCATCCAACCATCCTTTTTCTTAATAAACAACACTGGTGCTCCCCAAGGGGATTAACTAGGTTGTATGAAACCTTTACTTAGTAATTCATCTAATTGCTTTTTCAGTTTTAATATTTCTGTGGGTACTAACCGATAAGGTACCTTGGCTATCGGTATAGTTCCTGGAATTAGATAAATCCTAAATTCTACCTCCCTATCTGGTGGTAACCCTGGTAATTCTTCTGGGAATACATCTAGGTATTCTAAAACTACAGGAATTTCCTTAAGTTCTTTATCTTTAGTATTAATGATTACTGAAATCATATATACTATTCCTTGCTTTCGTTCATAATTAGCAACTTTCATTAATGATATGAACTTTATGGTTTTACATGGCTTATCTCTTGTAATCATTATTACTTCTCCAGTGGTTGCACAAATTTCTATGGAATTCTTATCACAGATAATTCGAGCATGGTTGTTAACTAACCCATCCATTCCTAACACCACATCGAATTCAACTAATTTTATAGATAATAGGGTTGCAGAAAATTTATGACTTAAAAGTTCTATTTCTACGTTTTGTAGAACCTTATTTATTTTAACTGAATTTCCATCTGCCGTTTCTACTGTAGAAATTTACCTAATGCTGGTTAAAGGTAAGTTAAGAGTTTGGCAGAATGAAGTATTTATAAAACTTTGGTTTACACCAGAGTCAAATAATACTTTTGTGTAAACGTTGTGAACTAAGAACGTACCGGCTATCACATCTGGAATGAGCTTTGCTTCCTTAGCAGTCAGTTGGAAGGCTCTTACATTCCTTTTTGCTCCTTCTGCAGGTTTGGCTTTATTGTCAGATGGTTTGTTCAGTTTTGGACAATCTGGCCTAAGATGCCCAGCTTCTCCACAGTTGTAGCAGCTTGAAAATTTCTTCCTCCTGCAGTCTTCTTCTTGATGCCCCGGAATTTTGCAAAAATTGCAATATCCTTTGCATCCTCCAAAATGCTTCCTTTTGCAAAAATTGCAAAATGGGCTAGTGGAAGATTGCCCATTTTCTCTTTTCTTGAAATTGTTATGGTTACCCGGATGGAATCCTTGGGTAATCTTTTGGGCTACTTCTTTCCTTCTATTTTCTTCTCTTGTCCGTACTAGTTCGTCAGTCAGAGTATTGCCTAAATCCACCGCATCATCAATCGTGCGAGGTTTCGCAGCCTTGACGATATTACGGATTTTGGCAATTAATCCCCAGATATAACGAGAAATAAGTACCGGCTCTGGCGAAGCCAGGGTTGGTACCACTCGAGCATACTCGAAGAATGTCGAAGTATACCCTCGACAATCTACATCCACCATCCGGTGATTTAGAAACTTATTTGTCATTTGTTCCTTTTCATACTCGGGACAAAATTTTCTTTCTAGAAGGCTCTTAAATTCTTCCCAGTTCATAGCATACGCCATCCTTCTTCCTTTTGCTTGTAACACCGTATTCCACCATTCTAGCGCCCCTTCTTTAAAAAGGTTTGACGCGTATATGACCTGATCATCCTGAGCACATTTACTTATGGCAATTACTGCCTCGGTTTTCTCTAACCAACGCAGTGCCGCAGTAGCTCCTTCATTTCCTGCAAACTCAGTGGGTTTACAAGCAAGAAATTCTTTATAAGTGCAACCAGGTGTTGCAGTTTTCCTTTTCTTAGGGAGCGGAGCTTGCCGTGGTTCATTATCATGATTAACATGATCATTGCCTCCGTTTACGCTATTACTGAAGTTATCTTCAGAAATACGTTTGCTAGGAACGATTTGTTGAGGTTCAGCAGGTTTCTGGACAACAGCGACTATTGCCGGAATAGCATTGGCTATCCCTTGAGCAACTATTGCTGGAATAGCGTTGGCTATCCCTTGAGCAACGATATTTTCTATATCCTGCCTAGTCATATATTGATCCCCCGGTTGTTGCTCAGATTGATTAACCTCATTAACTGGTTCATTATTCGCGTTTTCCATCTGATAATTAATATATATATATTTTATTAGTATCGAATAAATAACAATTACACAACACAATTATACAGAGTTCATAACACCAATATAGCCAAAAATTATCGATTTCTCGATTTCCATTTATATTTAATAGTATGCATCAATACACACTATTATCTTACAGAGTTTTATTGGTAGTTATTTTACATACTGATTTTTACTATTACTATTACACAACCACAGTTCCATAAATCCCCTATCCTTTGTCAGATGATATTCTAGTAACGGCATTCCCTCTCATCATATTTCCTGGAGATCTGTCCCCCAATCTCTTGGATCCTATTCCCAGCATCCATTAGTTCTTTGCTAAAGTGGCGGAATTCAGCCATTTACTCATGGGTGGATTTAGTAAAGGTTCTGGATCGAACTGAGGAAAAAGCTTATAGGGATTGTTTTGGAGCTGTATTTCATTAGTCAACCATTCGTCTATTTGCGAGTGGATTGAAGGGTTTGGAATAGCTGGTTCTAAGTTCTTTGGTAGTTGTGTTTCAAGAGAGTGAATAAAAACATTTTCATTAATAGGCTTAATAGTATTATAGCTTGCCATTATAAAAACTAGCTCTTCCTGAGATGGTAACCCCTCAATTTCCCTAGAGCTTTCCCCAATTTCCATTTTCTTAGTCTTGGGTTTCTCGAGAGGTAAAGCGTTGAATTCTATAGGTTCTTCTATGTCTGGTATATACCTATTGAAATATCTGGAAACCTCTATTCTTACTGGATAGAGATTTAAATTCTGAAGGGCTTCCGACAAGTCACTCATGCTGTTATGCAAAGTACACACAAATACTAAGTTAAAAATTATATCAAATTTTATAGAAAACCTTTAAATATTATTTCATATTGGGTAACTATGAAACAACCGAATATGAAAACATACTAGGTTTTATTTGTAATTTTATTTATTTATTTACTGAATCAGGTTTCTGGCTTATATTTAATAAGGGTGATAAAACTTGAATCAAAATATTTAAAGATTTGTATTTACTGCTACAGTGGCTAACATATAAAGATCTGCCCATACTGTACAAAATTACTCAAATAATAAAACACATAATCACAAAATAGCAATTAATAAAAATTAAGTATTTTCTAAATACTTAATTGGCTTAAATCAGTGGCTCGATAAGTGGCTCTGATACCACCTTTTTCTGTCACGGCCCCCGACCCGGTTTTACCCGTTTCAGGAGCCGCGGGATAGAAATCCCGTG
The DNA here is from genome assembly GCA_030545235.1 of Helianthus tuberosus. Taxonomy (NCBI): domain Eukaryota; kingdom Viridiplantae; phylum Streptophyta; class Magnoliopsida; order Asterales; family Asteraceae; genus Helianthus; species Helianthus tuberosus. Next base: position 39,924,797 of record CM060411.1, on the reverse strand, counting down.
GTATTTATTTAATTGAGTTTAACAGCGGAAGTTTATTATCAGGATCTTTTTAAAACTGAAATATTTCCCGATTATTTTATTTCACAATTCGGGATAAAACCCCCGTAATTTACAATCATTTGATTTCACGAAGAAATCTTTTATTTTACAAAACATGTTTCTTTATTTTATCCTGAGCCACTTTCTTAAGCTTGTAGTGCTTCACGGCACTTTTCCTGGATCATAACAGATCACCTGAAACATGTTTGAAAAAGGTTTTGTCAGCGGGAAATACTGAGTGAATCATTCTATTTACATAAAATGATGTATAGTTATCAATTACAGCATAAGAGCGATTACAATGGCTTCTATCTTATTTTTATCTGGCGCCGTGTCACAATGGTGACATGTCACAATGGTGACGATGGTCATACCACTATTAGGTCAATGAACCTAAATAGTGATGATTATCCCTAGTAGGTCAATGAACCTAACTGGGAGAAAATCAGTAATGTGCACAATACCCCACTAGCCAGTGATTCAAGATATCCACGACTTAGTCCCTGTAATTATAACTTTTGAAAATAATTTGAGGTATTGTAAAATGTTTGATAAAAAGAGAATGACTCACATTGCTGATTTAATTTGAGCAGAGTCTAGCCTACTGATTAGCCTTTTAACCTAAATTTAATAACAGACACACAATTCGGTCAGTAACTTAATACAACATTTACGATAACTCACGAGATCAAACCCTCACAACGAATGACAAAGTGCGATACTTAAACATCCATTGAATTAACGACGAATGACAAAGCATAATGTCACACCCCTTTCTGCGGCGGAAGCACGAGGTGTGATCATGAAAGGTTCTCATTGCATACGAAAGGTAAACATGCTATATGCTCGTAAAAACATCAAATACCATAATTTGAAAACATAAGTTTAGCGTTTACATCGCTAAGTCGCATAAAACATTGTCTTAAAAAGTTTACAACTTTATTTAAAGATAAACATAAGCGACATCCACAAGCATAAGCGAGACCGCGCGCACATCCATCCTAGTTACCTTAAATACATGTGAGTTTTGGAAAAAACGTCAACATAATGTTGGTGTGAATTCATGCAGTTTTGTATTTCACGTTTGTATACTTTGTATGAAAACATAGTTTGTGAATAAATCAAGTTTTGATATATAAATTCAGTTTCATGTGTACACCACGTACTCATGTATAATTCAATTTCTTCTTGAGTACCCCACGTACTCAAGTATAATTCCCATTTTCTTGGGTACCCCACGTACTTCAAGTATAATTCAATCTTTTCTTGAGTACCCCACGTACTCAAGTATTCATCAATTTTTAGTATGGTATGACTTTTATGTAAATAAAGTATTCCTGTAAGTATCAAGATTGTTAATGGGTTGCAAAGCCATTAACATGTGACACGACATAGGAAGTCACCAAACCTTAGGCATTTAATTGGTATATTCTGAGACACAAAAGCACTACTCGATTCTCGCCCTCACCGAGAGTGTGGTTGCCCGGCACCCGTTAGATCTAACCTTTTGTTCTGCGGTCTAGGTATATTGTTGATTAATGGTGCTTCTGTACCCTATTCGTGACACGATTTCTCGCATCATTTCTCATAACGCCTCTTACTTGGTTCTCGTTCTCACCAAGTGCGCTTCTCATATTCTTATATTTCGTCACACTTGGTTCTCGTTCTCACCAAGTGTACTTCTTGTATTCTTATATTTCGTCACACTTGGTTCTCGTTCTCACCAAGTGTACTTCTTGTATTCTTACATTTCGTCACACTTGGTTCTCGTTCTCACCAAGTGTGCTTCTTGTATTTATATCATACCAATTATAAATATTGTACATTTGTACATGTATTTCACCCCCGAAGTTAAAAAAAACTGAAAACAGTTAAAGAGAAAAGGGGGAGCATGAACTCCCAAATTTGCGTTCCTAGCGTCGTAAACTTCACCGGATTTGCTTAATTAACGTCGTAAGCTATACGCGTTTTCTTAACGTTAGTCACTAGACTTGCGTCGCACAGGTACAGTCACTCTCTTTTGTGTATATTTTCTTGTGTTAAAAATATTTTATATTTTTAACTAAATGTCTTACTTATATTATTTTCTCAAAAATAAATATAAGCTTTTTGTATTTTGCACTTTGCACCCGAATTATGTATCTTGTATGTTGTATGTGTATTTTTGTGTTTTTACTCGTTACTAGTATCTCCAAGTCATATTATTTTTACTCTAAAAATAATATATACCTAGTTCACAAAATTATCACATAATCACACAAGCGATAAATATCTATACTACTTTATAATGCATATAGGAAGGACTTCTTAAAGTCCAAAAAAAAATTCCTTAAAACACCCCTAAAGAATAATGTACAAGTCTTTTAAGCACCATAAAACATCACTTTCCACTTATACCCTTATTAACTCAAACAAAAACACAAAGATAATGATCCTACCGTCCATCACTATCATATTCATATCCTACCCTCCATTAACTCCACACGGATCATGATCCGTGCATTCCCTTTTGAAAGTTGTCATACAATCCCCAAATCTCATTTCAAAATTCAAATCCACAGCTCCCTTCCCTTTTCATTCTCTCTCCGATTTTGGATCTGGATCTGCTTTGAGACCGTCTTCCCTTTTCTTCGTCATCACCCAACGGTGAATCCTCCCTAAAATGGCACCCCGGTATGTCTCCTCTCTGTATAATCTTCTTGAATCATCTTTGTGTTATTAATTTTGAAATAAACTTTGGTCTTAAGTGGTTCCTGCTTCTATGATCCTCTTGAAGCAACGACGGTGATTCACAAGCTCACCCTAGAGATGAAATCGGTTCTTTCGCTTCTTCACACTACCATTTCGTTATCTTCAATAAGAAAACGGCTTTGATTTTCCAATTAATCGAAGCTGCAACATCGCTCCCAAGGTTTGTTGCTATAAACCCTAAAAAATCGTTTGCTACAGCATCTTCATTTTGCGAAATCACCTAAAAAATTTAGGGTTTTGGGTTCCATTTACTTTTTGAAGTAATTTCTGTTTATTTTTTGGGGTTTTAGGCTTTTGAATTAGGTCTTCTATGATTTTCTGGTTCCAGATCCCGCTTTCCTCATCTCCGTCGTACGCCATCTGTATGTCTACTTCAACTTAAACATCCCACTCCTCTGAGATAGACGTTACGAAGCTTGACCTGGGAACCAAAATCAAATGGGTATTCAAAGGCTTCAATTTCATCTCACATATCTTTGGTACCTCTCTTGTTGTATCTATTTTTAAAGTAAAAAATTAGGGCTCTTGCTGTATCTGTTTTTAAAGTAAAAAGTTACAAATTTTGATGTGTGTGGATTTTATCTTTATAGGTATGAAGGAGTGTGATCGAGATTGGGTACCTAACTGATGTTAAACATCATGCTCATATTGGTTGGGATATATAGTTTTGTCATTTCTTTTGTTTTTTTTATGCTTTTTGTTTTTGTTTTTCATGAACGTAATATTTTTTTGAGATTTTTTTAAAGATGAATGAATTCAAGACAACCACTGATGTTAAATGTTTGTTAGTATATTAATTTGTTTTAAAGTTTATTTTTGAGTATGTTATTTTAATCTCCAAGGCAAATGCTGACCCCACAGGGCTACTCCTCAACTGGTGCTTATACAGGGTCTGCTGCACCCGCTTCAATGTATGTGGGTGTACCACCGTATGGTGCATCCCTGTTTAATGGAACATCTATGCCGTCTTATGATGCTCCATTGTCTGGTGAATCTGCTTATCCTTACGTCTACAACAATCGCCTTGCTAGAGGGAGCCCCTATCGACCTCTGCAATTTTCTGGCACACCTCCTTATTCTGGTGGGCCCATCATAAAAAACTCCATGTCATTATTTTTGTTGATTTTTGTATCTATCAATGTGTTTTTGTACAGGAGGTATCTATGGTTTACCTCAGCTAATGGACCAATTTGGTTTGCGTTTGCCCATGGGACAGACTGCTATGGTATGTTTTTAACTCATTTTTATGAATGTAATTCTTGTTATTCATTCACCTCCAATATATACACCAAACATGTAACCCATTTTGGTGTAAAAAAGATTTGTTTCATGAGTCATATCAGGAGCCCTTCTGTACATCCGTGATGACTTCGAGGCTGTTGATCAAAGCAGCTTCTTACAGGTGCAAAATCAGTTATCAGTTACTTAACTCTTGGCCCTTTGCTTCAATGTTTGACCTTTTAAATCATGTATGTTATATGTAGGAGACAATTGCTAGCATGACTTTACTCGGTGCAATGATTGGAGTTGCAGCTGGTGGGTGGTTAAACGGCGTTCAAGGCCGCAAAGTGCTACGCTTATCGCCGATGTAATTTTCGCACTTGGATCTTTTGTGATGGCAGCTGCACCCAATCCATACATGCTTATATTCAGTTGTTTATTAGTTAGGCTGGGTTGAAATAGGTTCACTCAATTCATTTCAGTTTTAACTTTTTTATGATCCGTAATGCCAGATTTCGATGGTTGCTCTGGTTGAAATAGCACTTGATTTCTACATTTTCATTGGAGGTATGTCAGTGAAGTACTCATAAACAATGAATGCAAACTTCAGAAGCTTCCATCTTCCTTAGGGGGCTGCTTGAAAAAGCAGAAGAAATGCACTTGATTTCTACATACGAGACGCTAAATGTTTAAGAAATAAAGCGTTCCCTATGCCTGCATTATCATATAAATTCAACACCACAGATCCAACATCAGGAGATGAAGTGGACGATTCAGATCAGTTCATCTCATCTGTGTGTTGGCGTGTTCAGTCCTCCACTTTGGTTGCTGCAAATTCAATGGGAAACATCAAGCTTCTGGACATGGTTTAAATGGCTGGTCAAAAGTATTCTGAGCAAAATGGGTTATGTGATGTATTGTAGATAAATATGGGGTCATTCTTGTATATTTTGTAGCTGTTTACCCATTTGGAAACCAGTTTTGATTACTTACATTTATTTTAAAACGTAATTATAATAATATTTACAAATCTGAAATCAAATATCGCACCAACTTCACCATTATATTTTATCGGCACTGGATGTCATGTACACAAATGTCATGATCGAATCTTGTTTCCACTGACTAGGGGTTGCTAAGCGGGTCGTGTTCGCGGGTTGGCGAGTTCAACCCGTCCCGAACCCAAAAATTTTACACAAACCCGAACCCGACCCGAATCTGAAAATCGTATCATCCATAAGAACCTGAACACAACCCGAAGTTTCGTGGGTTGACCTGAACACGACCCGTTCAACCCAATTTTTATAATTTTTTTCTGAAATTAATATATTAAAATAAAAATTTACTTAAAAAACACAAATGTATATAATAATATCATATTTAAATTATAAAATCTATGTTAATTTATCTTTTTAAGTTATAATCATGGCATAAAATACATACCCTATTTAATTTATGACATAAAATATATTGTAAAAAAATATAATATAATATAAATGTGTTAAACGAGTCAACCCGCCAACCCGACCAGGTTGACCCGAACCCGACCTGTTAACCTAAACGGGTTCGCGGGTTCAACCTAAAACTGACCCGAACCCGTTTAGACTAAACCTAAACCCACGAATTTCATGTTAGGTTCGTTTTTTGATCGGATCCTATTTTGATAATATTCTGATTATTTATTTATTTTAAAACGGCCTGTCTGGTTACTACGCTGAATAACTTTGTCTTGTAAATTAGGTTCACTCAATTCGTTTCAGTTTTAACTTTTTATATGATCCGTAATGCCAGATTTCGATGGTTGCTCTGGTTGAAAAAGCACTTGATTTCTACATTTTCGTTGGAGGTATGTTAGTGAAGTACCCATAAACAATGAATGCAAACTTCAGAAGCTTCCAGCTTCCTTAGGGGGCTGCTTGAAAAAGCAGAAGAAATGCACTTGATTTCTACATGCTCTGGTTGAAAAAACCACTTGATTTCGACATACGAGACGCTAAATGCAGAAGAAATAAAGCGTATTCTTGAACAAGGGCACGGAGGAGCGATATCTGATGAAGTAGTGTAACAAGATGAATGAGAACTTGTATTGGCATAATAGAAACTTGTGATTTTAAATCAATGGGGACTATGTACAGTGTTTGTATACGAAAGCCAATTATTTATTCACCGCAGCGAGCACAGCCGCAGCGAGTGATTTGTCATGCACACCCTTAGAATTACTAACAAGTGTTGTGTTTTCCATTTAATCGCGAATTTGGTTTTGGTTATGGCTCAAAACCGAACCGCCCAGTACATAGCCCTAAACTCACCAACCTAAGTGATATGTTTCCCGCCGCATTGCGCGGGTAAGCGACTAGTATATTCTAAATATATATTTAACAAGTTTTATTTATGAAAATCCACCTCCGATATTTGGAAATTTTGTAATAAAAATCATGGCGAAATTTGTTTGGAAAACAAGTCAAAAATATATTCGTAACACTTGTCACCAAAAATATTCTAAGTGTTATTTTCTGGAAAAATTTCGCCAGAGTTTCCTCTGTAACTGGAGGTGGCCACGCTTACTAGCGTATCATTTTCTTTTAAAAATTCAACCAATCAATTCCCAATCATCATCAAACTAGTCCAACATAAACATATATCGCAATCACATGAACTTGCAAGTTGTGTAAAAATGTGTAGTAACTCTTCAACACATTTAGTAGGTTTTTCCATCTCTAAAAATAAAGTCGGTTTCTTGGAAATCTTCTTTTTAAAGAACATGAAGTCTTACAACTTCTAGTCGGTTTTTACGAAAATTATTTCTTTGTTAAAACTTTTGTTACACAAGTGTCCACCCACTTGTTTGTTCACAAAACACCTCTAGTTCATGAAAGACCCGACTTAAATTGAGACTTATATATATTTTACTTGGTTCTTCCGAAAAACCACTTCTAGATCCTTAGATCTACTAGTTTAGAACTTCATTTTACAAGAAAAATTACTTTTACACAAGTTCATGTTATTATGTAGTAGTGTTCATCATCTAGTCCTTTTCATATTTTAACATACACTAGTTCATGTTCTGTGAACATGACCTAGCCGGGTTAGATGACGATCCGAACTACTACTAGCATAAAACAACAATAAATAATCAAAACACAACAAGTTTAACAAGTTTTACACCATCACTTTCCTTTTATCCATCAAGTTCATCATTTTACAAGACTTTTAGTTGGTGATCTTTAGTGTTCATGATTTTCATCCGACAAAACTCTTATTAACCACTCTAGACAAGATCAAGAAGGTGTTTAGAGTCACTTACTACTAGCTCGAGGCTAGGGAAGAAACTAGGCAAAAAACGAGTGGTTAATAGCAACGTAGTGAGGTCCTTGGCAATCCGAAAGCACCGGGCTTCTTTGTGCGTGATCCTTCACACTTGAATGTATGTAGAATGGTTTGATCGGAATCGAAAAGTGGTGGTGGTGGTGCCTTGGATCTCGGCCGAAAGTTCAAGAGAGGGGAGAGAGGTGATCAAGTTTTGTGTGATGGTTTAAATGAATGTGACAGTCCTAGAGATATATTTATAATTCACTTCAACATAATTGTCCATAGGATCTTAAGTTCACTAGATATGAAACAAGAGGGATTATTTTAATCAAATATGTAAGAGGGTGTCCCCTCATTCTAACCGAAATCGTTGGGGGGGGGGGGGGTTCATGGGTTGGTTTCTAACTATTTAGTTAGGTAATCTAGTTATGTTAATTAGGTGTTCAAGACTAGTGTCATGTGTGTTGTAATTTACAATGGGTGTTAGGGTACTCGGGGACCCTAACTGGCTTAGAAAAATAAAAACAATGCTTCTAGCATTATTTTGGTGTTCTGGGTAAAATCCGGTTGTTCGGTTAGGTACCGATTCGTTAAAGCGCCAAATTGCACATTTTAGTGTCTTTTAAGTACCTTTCTTGTACCCCTTTCAATTCCCAATACTTAGGGAAATATTCTGGATAATAAAACGACATTTTTGCATAATATTTCAGTGCCAAAATGCTGATTATAGCTGAATTATGTAAATTTCTGCACTTAAGGTGCGTTTCGGGTGCTTTCTAGTGCTTATTTTTGCTTCCATAATGTATATATATTAACCCTTGTATGTACTCTTGGGTTTTAATGCATTCTTGCTGTCGGACCTACACCTAGGCTCCAATTTTGTTGTATGGCTGCTTTATGCAGTTCCGTTGACACAGTGTGTCTTACCGGTTAGTTTACTATTATTTTTGACGCAACGCTCTCGTTTATGCATAAAGCAATATTTGGTAGTATACAACGTGCATGAATTCACTTGTTTAATCATGTGTTCAGACATTGCTGACAATTAAGCACATAATTGCAGTCATTAAATAATGGTTAAAGTGTACGGAAATTACCGGTTTGGTGCCAGTTGTCACAGTCTCCCCCCGTTAAAAGAATTTCGTCCCGAAATTCAGGCTGAACTAACTCTCGCAGGAGTCTTCTTGAATAGGTGGGGATACTTTTCTTTGAACTGGTCTTCACGTTCCCATGTGTACTCGGGTCCGTGCTTAGAGCTCCAACGTACTTTGACAAGTTTCACACTGCTCCTCCTGGTCTTGTTGACTTTCCAGTCGGTAACCTCAACGGGTTGTTCTGTAAATCGGAGGGCTTCATCAATATGCACTTCATCCATCGGGATGATCACGTTTTCTTGTGTTGAACTCTTCTTCAGGTTGGATACATGAAACGTATCATGTACTCCATTAAGTTCTTCCGGTAACTCCAACTTGTATGCCACGGTACCAATTCTTTTCAATATTCTGAATGGTCCGATGTATCGTGGATTCAGCTTTCCACGCTTTCCAAATCTGACTACGCCTTTCCATGGTGAGACTTTTAACAACACTTTGTCTCCCACCTTGAATTCTACTGATTTTCTTTTCGGATCAGCGTAGCTCTTTTGTCGATCTCGAGCCGCCTTAATGCGCTCTCGGATCTGCGCAATCTTGTCGGTTGTTTCTTGTACAAGTTAAGGACCAACCATACGTTTATCTCCGGCATCTGCCCAACATAAGGGCGATCGGCACTTGCGGCCATACAGAGCTTTGAACGGTGCGGCTTTTATGCTTGTATGATAACTGTTATTGTAGGAGAACTCAATTAACGGTAGATGAGTATCCCAGCTGCCGCCTAGATCCATGACACATGCGCGAAGCATATCTTCTAACCTTTGTATAGTCCGTTCGCTCTGGCCGTCTGTTTGTGGATGGAATGCCGTGCTTAGATCTAGTTGAGATCCAAAGGCTTCCTGAAATGATTGCCAGATTCTTGAGACAAAGCGTCCATCTCTGTCTGAAATAATTGAGATTGGCACTCCATGTCGTGCCACAATTTCTCTTAAGTATATCTCAGCAAGCTTTCCAGTGCTATCTTTTTCACGGATCGGCAGGAAGTGTGCAGACTTTGTTAATAGATCAACTATTACCCATATCATATCGTGCCCTCTCGGGGTCCTGGGTAATTTTGTTATGAAGTCCATCGAGATTTGCTCCCACTTCCACACGGGGATTTCTGGTTGTTGTAATAGGCCGGACGGTTTCTGATATTCTGCCTTAACCTTGGCACAGGTTAGGCATTTTCCAACATAAACAGCAACATCGCTTTTGAGTCTCGGCCACCAATAATACTCTTTCAAGTCTTGATACATTTTGTCCGATCCTGGATGGATCGAATATCTCGATTTGTGCGCTTCATCAAGGATGACTTCTCGTATGCCACCGTAGAGTGGAACCCAGATACGCTTCTTGAAGTATAAGGCTCCCTCTTCATTTGGCACCATGTATTTCAGCAAACCCCGTAGGTATTCAGCTTTACGTTTCTCTCCTTTAAGAGCTTCTTGTTGTGCATCGCGAATGCGTGCAGTGAGGTTCGTTCGAATGGTCATTTCTAACGCTCGAACCCTTAGGGTCTTAACCCTTTCTTTTCAGCTCAACGCGTCCGCTACAACGTTTGCCTTTCCAGGATGGTACTTGATCTCACAGTCATAATCATTCAGCAGCTCGACCCATCGCCGCTGGCGCATATTCAATTCCTTCTGATCAAATATGTGTTGTAAGCTTTTGTGATCTGTGAAAATTGTACATCGAGTACCATATAAATAATGTCGCCAGATCTTCAAGGCGAATACCACTGCGCCCAGCTCCAGGTCGTGAGTGGTATAGTTTCTTTTTGGGGTTGCATGAGCACGCAACCCAAGCCTTGTCGTGAGGCGTCGCAGTATACCACGAAGTCTTCAGTGCCTTCGGGTAATGATAGTATCGGTGCATCGCATAGCTTGCTTTTAAGTAGCTGAAAGGCTTCTTCTTGTTTAACACCCCAGTCGTACTTCTTGTCTTTCTGTGTAAGGGTCGTTAGCGCTTGAGCTATCTTTGAGAAATTCTCAATGAATCGCCGATAGTAGCCTGCTAAGCCCAAAAATTGTCGAACTTCAGTTGGGGTCTTGGGAGCTTCCCAGTTCTTTATTGCTTCTATCTTGGACGGGTCTACATGAATGCCCTTCTCATTCACAACGTGACCAAGAAATTGTACTTCGCGAATCCAGAATTCGCATTTCGAGAACTTTTCATAAAGCTTCTCATTCTTCAGTAGTTCCAAGATGGTTCTGAGATGTTGCTCATGTTCTTCTTTCGTTCGCGAGTAAATCAGGATATCTTCGATAAATACAATCAAGAATTTATCGAGATATGGTTTGCATACGCGGTTCATCAGATCCATAAAGACCGCTGGTGCATTCGTCAGCCCAAACCGTCAGCCCAAATTCGTAGTGCCCATATCGCGTTCTGAATGCAGTATTTGGTACGCTTTCCTCTTGGATTCTCAGCTGATGGTATCCAGATCGAAGGTCAATCTTGGAATAGTAGCTTGATCCTTGCAGTTGATCAAATAAGTCATCAATCCTTGGTAGCGGGTACCGATTCTTGATAGTGAGCTTGTTCAGTTCGCTGTAATCGATACACATCCGCAGTGTTCCATCCTTCTTCTTTACGAATAATACTGGAGCTCCCCAGGGTGAGAAGCTTGGCCTTATAAATCCTTTATCCAACAACTCCTGGAGTTGTGTAGATAATTCCTGCATTTCGGATGGTGCAAGCCGATAGGGAGCCTTGGCTACAGGAGCGGCTCCTGGAACCAAGTCTATGTGAAATTCGACTTGTCGTTGCGGAGGTAGTCCTGGCAGATCTTCGGGAAAAACATCAGGGAATTCCTTCACCACAGGAATGTCTTCGAGTTTCGGCTCCTCAGCCTTCTTGTCTATAACGTGTGCTAGGAAGGCAACACATCCTTTCCTTAAGCACTTCCGTGCCTTCATGCAACTGATGATTCGAAGAGGTGCGTCTCGTTTTTCTCCATGCACGATGAGAGTTTCACCATTCGTTAAAGGGATGCGAATGATTTTCTCATGACAAATAACTTCAGCTTTGTTCTTGGACAACCAGTCCATCCCGACTACTACATTGAAGCTACCCAATTGAATAGGTAAGAGGTCGATGCCAAATCTTCGTTCACCAAGTTCTAGTGTGCAGCCTCTAACAACTTCGCCCGATTCAACGATTTTTCCATTGGCTAGTTCTATGGAGTAAGGAATTTCTAATCTACTAGATTCTATTCCAAGTATGCATTTAAATTCCACAGACATGAAGTTATAATCGGCGCCAGTGTCAAATAATATGGATGCAAAGTGATTGTTAATGAGAAACGTACCGGTGACCACGTTAGGGTCCTCGCGTGCGTTCTTTGCTCCAATCACAAATGCTCTAGCCTGAGCATTGTTTCCCTCTGGGCAGTCCTTCATGAAATGATCATTGCTTCCACACTTGAAGCATCCTTGGTTCCGCCCTTTCCCGTTACCATTCTTGTTACCAGCACCATTTCCATTTCGGTTCTTTCCTTTTCCCCAACAGTCTTCTGTTTGATGACCCAATTTACCACATTTATCACACCTTGGAATGCGACAAGCTCCTTCATGATGATACTTACATTTTTGGCATCTAGGTATGGAGCCTTGGTATGCTTTGGTTGCATGGGTTTTCGCCTCCTGGGACGGGTTAGCGTCACGCTTCTTGCTGAAACCCTTGTTGTTACAAGTTGCTTTGTTTAAACTTGTATGCTTTCTCTTTTTGTCGTCGGACGACTCAGCATGTGTCTCGGTCTTCTCTGTTGGGTTTAGTGATAACTTCTTCATACGTACACAATCTTCAGTCAGACTGACAGCCAGAGTTACAGCCTCAGTGATTGTTTGTGGTTTGGCCGACGTCACCATGCCCCGAAACTCTGGGGCCAGTCCCCAAATGTAGCGTTCAACGTGCTTGAATTCGGGAGTCACCATGTAGGGAAGCACTCTTGACAGATCCTGGAACCTTCGAGTATAACCATTAATGTCAGCACCTACCATGGTCAAGTGCCAGAACTCCGTTTCCAGCCTTTGGTGTTCAGCGTGAGATCAATACTTCTCTCTCATTCTTTCCTTCAGTTCCTCCCAAGTTAAGCCATAAGCGGCATCATAACCCAAAGTTTGGGCTTGCAGGTTCCACCAAGTCAGAGATTCATCGACAAACAACCCAGTAGCAAAGGTGACTTGTTGATCCGCGATACACTTGCTCATGCGGATAGTAGCTTCAGTCTTCTCCGTCCAGCGCACAAATGCTACTACACCTCCTGTGCCGTCATAGTTCATCGGCTTGCAGTCGAGAAACTGCTTGAAAGTGCAGCCTGGAATTGATTCAACCAATTCACATGTGAGCAATCGAAGAAATAATGAAACAAAGACCGTTCATAAATTTCTCCATGCTTAGTACATTGTCTTAAGATTACCTTGAGCTGCGTTGCCTCCAGATGAATCTCCGTTCCCATTACGTCTAGCGTTGCTTGGGCCACCACTGTCTTGAGTACGGTTCGCCTCGTATTGGGCGATAGCAGCGGAGATCCTTTCCTCCAGTAGAGCTTTCAGCTCTTCAGCAGTTCTTAGCAATGGGGGAGGTGGAGGTTGATCATCATTGCGAGCATTCACAGCTTTCCTGGGTGCCATGTTCGGACAGAACGTAACACAACAGGGTTAGACATTTGTTTTATATCGTCACACTAGACAATAGTATCATATATATTCACAGGTATATATACCATATAAGTGACATCAAACAATTATTACTTTAGCAGAGTACTTTGTAGGCTTGCACTGAGGGAATCTATACGTGACAAGACTTGCTGTGATTTTTGTGCACTGAATTCCATAATTATGTATGCATCCATAATTACGTAACTCCTTGCACAGTCCGCACAGTTCGTTTCATCCTCTTATTTCTTCCTTCAGATGGGCCATCGCTTTCAGATAAAGTCACGTATACTTGTGACATTCTACTTCTAGTACATGCTAATTATCACACATAATTGCAATTAACTATCAATCACAGACGAGTGCTACTCTCGTGCACCCTAAGTCTCGTAGTGTCTTTTCTAGACTCATGTAGACAGTTTCAGGCACTGGATGTCGCGGGACGTTTTATGCAATGAAAACTCTTTGAAAATTGTTTTCGTGAATGGATCCTAGAGATTGTAGACTAGACTCGAGAAGGAATCCTGGTTCACTACAATCGCAACTCTGATACCAATCTGTCACACCCCTTTCTGCGGCGGAAGCACGAGGTGTGATCATGAAAGGTTCTAATTGCATACGAAAGGTAAACATGCTATATGCTCGTAAAAACATCAAATACCATAATTTGAAAACATAAGTTTAGCGTTTACATCGCTAAGTCGCATAAAACATTGTCTTAAAAAGTTTACAACTTTATTTAAAGATAAACATAAGCGACATCCACAAGCATAAGCGAGGCCGCGCGCACATCCATCTTAGTTACCTGAAATACATGTGAGTTTTGGAAAAACGTCAACATAATGTTGGTGTGAATTCATGCAGTTTTGTATTTCACGTTTGTATACTTTGTATGAAAACATAGTTTGTGAATAAATCAAGTTTTCATATATAAATTCAGTTTCATGTGTACACCACGTACTCATGTATAATTCAATTTCTTCTTGAGTACCCCACGTACTCAAGTATAATTCACATTTTCTTGAGTACCCCACGTACTTCAAGTATAATTCAATCTTTTCTTGAGTACCCCACGTACTCAAGTATTCATCAATTTTTAGTATGGTATGACTTTTATGTAAATAAAGTATTCCTGTAAGTATCAGGATTGTTAATGGGTTGCAAAGCCATTAACATGTGACACGACATAGGAAGTCACCAAACCTTAGGCATTTAATTGGTATATTCTGAGACACAAAAGCACTACTCGATTCTCGCCCTCACCGAGAGTGTGGCTGCCCGGCACCCGTTAGATCTAACCTTTTGTTCTGCGGTCTAGGTATATTGTTGATTAATGGTGCTTCTGTACCCTATTCGTGACACGCTTTCTCGCATCATTTCTCATAACGCCTCATACTTGGTTCTCGTTCTCACCAAGTGCGCTTCTCATATTCTTATATTTCGTCACACTTGGTTCTCGTTCTCACCAAGGGTACTTCTTGTATTCTTATATTTCGTCACACTTGGTTCTCGTTCTCACCAAGTGTACTTCTTGTATTCTTACATTTCGTCACACTTGGTTCTCGTTCTCACCAAGTGTGCTTCTTGTATTTATATCATACCAATTATAAATATTGTACATTTGTACATGTATATTTCACCCCCGAAGTTATAAAAAAAACTGAAAACAGTTAAAGAGAAAAGGGGGAGCATGAACTCACAACTTTGCGTTCCTAGCGTCGTAAACTTCACCGGATTTGCTTAATTAACGTCGTAACCTATACGCGTTTTCTTAACCTTAGTCACTAGACTTGCGTCGCACAAGTACAGCCACTCTCTTTTGTGTATATTTTCTTGTGTTAAAAATATTTTATATTTTTAACTAAATGTCTTACTTATATTATTTTCTCAAAAATAAATATAAGCTTTTTGTATTTTGCACTTTGCACCCGAATTATGTATCTTGTATGTTGTATGTGTATTTTTGTGTTTTTACTCGTTACAAGTATCTCCAAGTCATATTATTTTTACTCTAAAAATAATATATACCTAGTTCACAAAATTATCACATAATCACACAAGCGATAAATATATATTCTAAATATATATTTAACAAGTTTTATTTATGAAAATCCACCTCCGATATTTGGAAATTTTGTAATAAAAATCATGGCGAAATTTGTTTGGAAAACAAGTCAAAAATATATTCGTAACACTTGTCACCAAAAATATTCTAAGTGTTATTTTCTGGAAAAATTTCGCCAGAGTTTCCTCTGTAACTGGAGGTGGCCACGTTTACTAGCGTATCATTTTCTTTTAAAAATTCAACCAATCAATTCCCAATCATCATCAAACTAGTCCAACATAAACATATATCGCAATCACATGAACTTGCAAGTTGTGTAAAAATGTGTAGTAACTCTTCAACACATTTAGTAGGTTTTTCCATCTCTAAAAATAAAGTCGGTTTCTTGGAAATCTTCTTTTTAAAGAACATGAAGTCTTACAACTTCTAGTCGGTTTTTACGAAAATTGTTTCTTTGTTAAAACTTTTGTTACACAAGTGTCCACCCACTTGTTTGTTCACAAAACACCTCTAGTTCATAAAAGACCCGACTTAAATTGAGACTTGTATATATTTTACTTGGTTCTTCCGAAAAACCACTTGTAGATCTTTAGATCTACTAGTTTAGAACTTCATTTTATAAGAAAAATTACTTTTACACAAGTTCATGTTATTATGTAGTAGTGTTCATCATCTAGTCCTTTTCATATTTTAACATACACTAGTTCATGTTCTATGAACATGACCTAGCCGGGTTAGATGACGATCCGAACTACTACTAGCGTAAAACAACACTAAATAATCAAAACACAACAAGTTTAACAAGTTTTACACCGTCACTTTCCTTTTATCCATCAAGTTCATCATTTTACAAGACTTTTAGTTGGTGATCTTTAGTGTTCATGATTTTCATCCGACAAAACTCTTATTAACCACTCTAGACAAGATCAAGAAGGTGTTTAGAGTCACTTACTACTAGCTCGAGGCTAGGGAAGAAACTAGGCAAAAAACGAGTGGTTAATAGCAACGTAGTGAGGTCCTTGGCAATCCGAAAGCACCGGGCTTCTTTGTGCGTGATCCTTCACACTTGAATGTATGTAGAATGGTTTGATCGGAATCGAAAAGTGGTGGTGGTGGTGCCTTGGATCTCGGCCGAAAGTTCAAGAGAGGGGAGAGAGGTGATCAAGTTTTGTGTGATGGTTTAAATGAATGTGACAGTCCTAGAGATATATTTATAATTCACTTCAACATAATTGTCCATAGGATCTTAAGTTCACTAGATATGAAACAAGAGGGATTATTTTAATCAAATATGTAAGAGGGTGTCCCCTCATTCTAACCGAAATCGTTGGGGGGGGGGTTCATGGGTTGGTTTCTAACTATTTAGTTAGGTAATCTAGTTATGTTAATTAGGTGTTCAAGACTAGTGTCATGTGTGTTGTAATTTACAACGGGTGTTAGGGTACTCGGGGACCCTAACTGGCTTAGAAAAATAAAAGCAATGCTTCTAGCATTATTTTGGTGTTCTGGGTAAAATCCGGTTGTTCGGTTAGGTACCGATTCGTTAAAGCGCCAAATTGCACCTTTTAGTGTCTTTTAAGTACCTTTCTTGTACCCCTTTCAATTCCCAATACTTAGGGAAATATTCTGGATAATAAAACGACATTTTTGCATAATATTTTAGTGCCAAAATGCTGATTATAGCTGAATTATGTAAATTTCTGCACTTAAGGTGCATTTCGGGTGCTTTCTAGTGCTTATTTTTGCTTCCATAATGTATATATATTAACCCTTGTATGTATTCTTGGGTTTTAATGCATTCTTGCTGTCGGACCTACACCTAGGCTCCAATTTTATTGTCTGACTGCTTTCTGCAGTTCCGTTGACACAGTGTGTCTTACCGGTGAGTTTACTATTATTTTTGACGCAACGCTCTCGTTTATGCATAAAGCAATATTTTGTAGTATACAACGTGCATGAATTCACTTGTTTAATCATGTGTTTAGACATTGCTGACAATTAAGCACATAATTGCAGTCATTAAATAATGGTTAAAGTGTACGTAAATTACCGGTTTGGTGCCAGTTGTCACACATAACCCTAATGTGGGCAGCACTTAAACATCCATTGGATATTTTGATCAATCGGACATTGAATCGTATCAGCGATCGAGTTATTACCATGATTGCGGCAGCGATTCGTGAATCGTGTGTGTTTTGATAGTAAACAGAACGTAACTCAGTGTATATTTGGAATTTCTTCGTCGAACGAACGATAGAATGCAAGTGCCAGGCCCTTCTATTTATACCCAAAATTTGCACCTACCGCTAGTCGCGGAAGAATCCGTGGCACGTGCCGCGTGTCGCCTGGGGTGTCATAGTAGGGTAGGCCTGCTTCGTCACCTATCTAGCCCTGATGAGTCGACGTTGCAAGAAAATTCTATTTCGACAGCATTTTATAAGGATAATTGTTAATAGGGTTTTACCCCCCTTGAGTTTTAGGGGCCCTGATTCTAATTCCAATTATTCTGAAAATTTTAGGGTTTGTGCGGAATCACTTGGGTGTCTTAATTAGGGTTTCCTATGGGACAATTAAAATAATAAATATGACTTTTGATGAGAGTTGTTACAACAGCTGCATCTCGGACAATTTCACGGATCGAATTACGACGAGAACGTGGTCTATCACTTGATGGTCCAAATTCACCACCACCCATATCTTCTAATTATTTGTGTAGTGGTATACTAGTTTGTTAATATTAAATATATAGATGGAGACATGGATAGAAATGTCAGATTTATAACTAATACAAAAAAGGCACATGGTACAACTTTGTTTTTACTTTTATACAACAAGTAAAAAACAAACCAAAATAAACCAACAAAAATTACGGAGTAAACAAGATATTTTTAAGCGATAACACGATGTGATCCACAAAGCTCAGTCTCCAATTCCTCTTTGTTTTTGAACAATTTGGCGGCATAGGAGGAAGTGGGAGAGGGCGTGGACGGGGAAATCCGATAACACAATGTGATCCAAGTGCCCTTTGTAGGTGAATTCTTCGCATTTCTTCGTTAATCCACCTCCCTTAAAGGGCAAACCCGATCACATCCCTGTTATCTGCTAGGTACTGTCACCCATAAGCACTGGCACTTCTAAAGCTTAGAAAAACGTCTTCTTCAACACATGTAAACACCTTCATTTCTATTTGGAGACTATCGAAAGGCAGATAGATTGGCATTGTATAAAATTTGTTGCATATAAAACAGCTGATTTTCAGTGCTATTTATAGGGGAAAAATTAAAATTTTCAAATAATCCCAAAATGTTAAAAATAATTTGATAAAAAAATTTAAGCATATCGAGGCCTCTAATGCGTCTCATATCTCCACCAAACAAGCCAGTCAACGAGCCACTAGCCAGACAGCCAAGCGCCTCGGGATGTAGCGGAGCCAGATGCATCCGCTTACTTTTGGCCCGGATGCGCTGGCGGCTGACTCATCCGGTCAAAACTTACATGTGCCTTTACTGCATTGGCAGACGCATAAGGTCTCTGATGTGCTGCTCCTCCGACGCATGAGATAGCCAATTTGGTAAGTCAAAGTTATTCTTGGCCATTTTCGTAAATTCCCCTACAGAAAACACATGTTTCTTTGATCTAAAAAGTTGCATTGATAGCAACAATAATAGAAAATATAGGCCTACATGATAGAGGACCACCTTTCAGGTATCAAATGCAGATGCCACTTGCACAAATAGGCATTTAATTTCCTAGACCCTGGTTTTAGTATCAAAATGTTATATTTCAAAATCGTAAATGTGTTAGTGATACGTTATTGAACTAATGGAAGAAAGAAGGGTGATCAAAACCAAGTTGATCTTTAGCTTCCTTGTATTTTATACATCAGTAACTTGCAGCTTTGCTGCAGACACCATATCCGCAAACCAAATTGTTAGATATAATGAAACCATCATTTCACCAAAAGAAACCTTCGAACTTGGTTTCTTTAGCCCCCCTAACTCCACAAACCATTATGTCGGAATCTGGTACAAAATATCAACAGGAACCGTTGTATGGGTAGCCAACCGAAACACACCACTCAGCGACACCTCCAGCGAGCTAACTCTCACCCATCAGGGAGTTTTAATTCTCAGAAATGCCACCACGGGCGACGTCATATGGTCGTCGGTGAACTCGTCAGTCACGTCAGCTAGGAATCCGATTGGTCAGCTTTTAGATACAGGGAACTTTATAATTTACAATGATGGTGGCGCCATTAATCAAGAAGATCCCATATGGCAAAGTTTCGACTTTATAACAGACACTTTCCTTCCCGGAATGAAGCTGGGAAGGAATTTGGTTACGGGGATTGAAAGAAATTTCACCTCATGGAAATCTGAAAATGATCCTGCTTCGGGTGAGTTTTCAAATTGGATTGATACCAGAGGTTACCCTCAGATGATCTTAACCAGAGGGGGAAAAATAATGTTTAGGGGAGGTCCATGGAACGGTCTGAGGTTTACTGGAACTCCTAATTTGATACTGAACCAGTTATACAACTTCACCTTTGTTCTTAACGATAGAGAAATTTACTACCAATATATCCTCACGTCTTCAGTTATGATTAGGATAGTATTACAATCGAATGGTGATTTAGAGATCTTGAAATGGAGTGATAACCAACAAGAATGGAGCCTTTACACGACTCCACAAATTGATCGCTGTGATAATTATAAGGTTTGCGGGCCATTTGGGAGCTGCAACATTGAAAGTTCTCCAGTTTGTATGTGTTTGAAGGGCTTTGAACCCACATCTCCTGATCAGGTGACAGATACAGAATGGTCAAAGGGGTGTCGACATACCATCCCTTTGAATTGTGACTCTGGGGAAGGGTTCAACAAATATACAAATCTGAAGTTACAGACACTCAGAGGTCATGGTATAACCAGGCCATGACCCTTGTCGAATGCGAGGGGATGTGTAAACGCAATTGTTCGTGTACTGCTTACACAAATTCGAATAGATCTGGGGCTGGGAGTGGTTGCTTGCTTTGGTTCGGTGACCTTATGGATATCAGATCGTTATCTACAAATGGGGACACACTTTATATACGATTGTCAGCATCTGAGTTAGGTAATTCCAAAACAATAGTTTTATTTTAATTACTAATTAATTACTTAATTAAGACATTATTCTTTGACACAGACTCAATAGAAAACAGTAGAAGCTCAAGTGCAGGGAGAAGACTGCGAGTTATTATCCCCATAGCATTTGTTGTTTCGGTTATACTAGTTATAATATGCTTATTTTATCGTTATAGGAAGAAGCACCAGCAACAAGGTATGAATTTTGAATACTAAATATTTGTCTATTGATGTTTTATGGTTTTTATACGAAGAAGCAACAACAGCACGATACTTTTCTACTTATGAATCGCGCTTTACTACAAAAATTATTATTTAAAAGTTGTGGTTATCACCTTCACAGCGACATCCGGAAACAAATCCGGACATCAACCTGAAAATAGTAGTGGTGATGAAGATCTAGAGCTACCACTATTTGGCTTGTCCACAGTACTTAAAGCTACCAACAACTTTTCAATCACCAACAAACTTGGAGAGGGCGGTTTTGGACCGGTATACAAGGTATTCTATGACTCCATTCCCTTCAATGTAGTACATATAGAACTTTTCATTTTAATATAATTCGTAGCTTACGTTTCCAACTGTTAATACTTGAATTCCTTCATTTAGGAATTAGATTTCCGCACCAAAGGGGTTTGGTAGTTTTAAGCTATTTTCAATTCTCATATTTCGTCTAAAACCTTGACTGCATCAATTTATGCATGTATTTATGTTCATTATTAAAAAAATTATTAGATAGTTTGTAATTTCGGAAACACATCTAATTTGGCGTTACCAATTATAAAACCCTGTTATCTAATGTTTTATCAATTCTGTTTTATATCAACTATTCAAGTTGTTTTCTCTTTTATCTTTTTTGCTTTCATTCTGCATCAAATATATATATTTAACTGATCGATCAAACTGACACATTACGGTTTCCAATTGATCGACGGACCCCATAAATACGTGTCTTCTTTATCATTTCTAATTTTCTTAGTGAACGCTAGTTTTATTCTTGTCTGATTTGAGATCAAAAGTAGGCATTGTGATTTACCCAAAAATGACAAAAACAAATGTGGAAGGGAATAAGACAACGAATATCTAAATTCTGAAGATGTATAAAAGGCTTTCCATGCTAGTATTTATCTTAAAAGTTTATTTTCCAGGGCGTACTCGAAGATGGGCATGAAATAGCAGTGAAGCGGCTAGCAAAAACATCTACTCAAGGCGTTTCTGAGTTCAAGAATGAAGTCATTTCAATATCTAAACTACAACATCGAAATCTTGTCAAGATCTTGGGTTGCTGCATAGAGGGAGCTGAAAAGATGCTAATTTATGAATTCATGCAAAACAAAAGCCTTGATTCCTTCATATTTGGTAAATGGGACAACACAGAAAAATAAACATAGTATACTATCAAATCAACAATGATGTAAACTAATAGGTAAACTTTTCACAGATAAAACACAAAGCAAACTCCTTGATTGGCCTGCCCGTTACCACATTATCACTGGAATTGCTCGTGGACTTCTTTATCTTCACCAGGATTCTCGGTTCAGAATCATACATAGAGATCTCAAAGTCAGCAATATTTTGCTTGACAAGGATATGACCCCAAAGATATCAGATTTTGGCACGGCTAGAATTTTTGGTGGAAATCAGATAGAGGCAAACACTGGCAGAGTTGTTGGCACATAGTGAGATTCATCTACCCTAACTTTCTTCCCAATTATTTAATGAATGCCTTACAATAACTTGATTCCTCACAGTGGCTATATGGCGCCCGAGTATGCAGGAGATGGTATTTTTTCGATAAAATCAGATGTATATAGCTTTGGTGTATTAGTGCTCGAAATTGTGTGTGGGGAGAAAAATAGAGGGTTCAACCACAAAGAACATTCCAACAGTCTTATTGGACATGTAAGTTTGGGCCTTTTATAAACATCAAATAGAAAATTGTATAATAGGTGAAAAACTAAAAAGTTGTTATTTTTTTTAAATAATTACCTTTATATTCATCGGTAAAAAGTAACCAAATTAGAAAACGTTTATCAAATACCTTTAAAGATTACTTAAATGAAAACTTCCCTGTAGTCGGGGACCAAGTGAAGTTATTTACCTAAATACAAATGAGAATAAAGGTGGTTACATTGTAATGCAATTTATCCTTTTGAAACACCAAACATATTACTTGTGTTCACTGTTCTTTACAGGCTTGGGAATTCTATAATGAAGGCAGATCTATGCAATTAGTTGCTAAGTGCCTAGGTGAATCAATCAACATGTTTCAGGTTCTACGATTAATCCATGTTGGTTTGTTGTGTGTTCAACGTTACCCGGAAGATAGACCGACTATGACTTCTGTGATCCTGATGTTGGGGAGTGAGAGTCCATTGCCTTCACCCAAAGAACCAGGATTTTACGTTGAGAATTCGATCCTAGATACCACTCAATCTTCAAGTTCATATGCAGCAAGTTCAAAAAATGAACTAAGCATTACAATGTTGAATGGTAGATAATATAAACTAATCTTATTACATGAAAAACTTCAAGCTCTAAGCTTATTATTATGCATTTCGGATCCATCAACATATATATAACTTATATCGTTTAATAAATGTGAACTTTCGTTTATTGTCTTACCTGATATGACAAGGATGTTCTAATATAAACTTGATTATATTTATATATTATGTATATTAGAACGATGTAACGCTATGATACTTATATTTATATTCGTATGTGTACCGAACAAGTGAAGGGACATGACAGTTGGAAGATACCGTTTTGAATGTAGTTATTCCCGCCAAATAACTGCCGGACTAACTGTCCTCTGCACTTGTATATATATGTATTTACCGGGAATTATAACCGGCACCAAGATATTCAAAACAATATCCTTCATTCTTATTCATACAATCTCTCTTAGTGTGTGTGTGATATTTATCTGCACGTTTATTACGAATTCGTCAAATGTACACAGTGAATCAAGTTCTGTTTGTAGGACTGTGTTTCGGGAGCGAAACCGTGATTAGTGTGAGATTAGTTCAAGACGGAAAGATTAGAAACGGATAAAACAACTTACTTGTATTGATTTAATAACATAAGATAACTAGCCGGCCCGATTAACAAGCTAACCGAACCTTTACCAGAGTCGTTTACATCCGGGGAGAGACCAAGTGGTGATCTCTCCCTGTGAGGTCTCAAACCTCCTAAAACTTCCAAGTGTTTGAAATGACAAAGGGCTGCTATTTATAGCTACACCCCTTTGTCTTTCAAACACACACGGTCAAACAAATAACCCTCTCGTTTGACCACTTCAAATGAGCGGGTCTATACACATTCGTTAGACCGTTTCACTAACTATTACAAATCCAGCATAAAATAAATCTAATCTATTCGACAAGCATCGGACACAAAATCTGCATCAACAAATTCCCCCTTGTCCGTTGCTGTCGAATGCTGAAAATGCAACTGCAATCTATCTTCAGTCAAGTATTTATCTTCTCTGTGTTAACAAATTCCCCCTTGACTGATGATGCAGGTAAGTAGTATCTTGACGATCCTTGTATAATAGTTCTCCCTCAAAGTACGCGTATCCGTGTTGGGGTGTTGTGCAATTTCCTCACAAGGCTCAATTGACCGATCTTTCGCTGATCTTCCAATACACCAACTGGCATTTGATAAGGGTTCCATTCTTTTAAAACTATATCAAGTCTTGATCTGTGATAAGACAAACTCTACCACCTGTGATTGCGTTTAGAAATTTACCGAAGAAATTCAACATACGAAGATTTTTATTCCCCCATTTCTTTGGTAAGATCTCTAAACCTTAACAGATTCTCTCCACTTCAAAGAAACCGTCGTCAATTTCTCAGAACAAATTCTCTCCACTGAGTAGAATTTATCTTCAAATGTTCACCAATTCCCTGCACTGAGCGGAACTGTCGTCAGTCTTCACTGAATGTTCTCGGTTGTTCGAAAAATCACAAAAACGACTTTCTTCTTTGCATATTCTAGTTGAATAAGAACGTCCCCTAGTACCCCGTAGGATCCGACTTGTATCCCTCCAAAGACTTTGTGAACTCGTTAGGACCGGTATTGACATTCCAGGTTCATTCAATCGATAACAAATGCGAGAATATGACAATAAACAAAATGCTTTCTTCTTTGCATATTCTAGTTGACAAAGAAAATCGCCTAGCACCCCGTAGGATCCGACTTGTATCCCTCCAAAGACTTTGTGAACTCGTTAGGACCGGTATTGGCATTCCAGGTTCATACGTTCGTTTCCAAATGCGAGAATATGACAATAAACAAAATGCTTTCGAACATTTACGAATAACCGATAACAATCATAAACATTGACGTGCGGAAGAAAACATACCTTTCTTGGTTTTTGGCCCATAGTAGTCAAGTCACCAAATTTGACGTTTGACCGAGACTACCCCACATTTTTCAAAATATCATCATCTGTTTTCATCATGCCTCATTACCCCGCATGCTTCCGACGTACGAATTTGATATTAAACTTTGATTCAAATAAACTTCACGAGCACCCGACCCCCACTTTGCAACTCACGAATAAAGACGGGTCCATGACTCCACGTCTTATCGTTGTCAACACCCAAGAATAATAGGCCCAGTAGACTGTTTCATCGAATCAATCATGCTGGTCCAAAATGTAGCCTAATGCCTTATCCATGTTTGTATTCCAAGATGGGCCCAAAAAATTTTAAAAGAATAACTTGCTCCAAAAATTTACAATTCATGTAGTGTTTACTTCATCATACCTTCTGATTTGGAGATTTCTTACATGGCCCAAGAATAATGATAAATATGTTTCAGCAAAAAATGTGAATGGCCCAAATAAAATTTGTACATGCTACATCATGGCCCAAAGACGGACATTAATTTAAGAAGCCCAACTTTTGTGCCCAATACCATCTCACACCAAGTAGGCTCAATTAGAAAAACCTAGCTGTCAAATAAAACAACTTCAGCCGACAATAACATTGTACAGCTCATCCATCATCATCTTCCATCTCTTTCTCCTCAATCTCTCCGATACACAGACCTCCAAACAACGAACCCCCCAAAAAAAAAAAATTCAACTTGTGCAGCATCCCCCATAATCAGCCGCTACTTTCATTCCTTGTGACATCCTTGTAACACCCTTGCTATTATTTTAGGGTTTTGGTATTATTTACGTAAATAAACATGTAATTATAATTACATATACATTGAAAAATACGGTTAAATTAAAACATTTTCGGATTTGAAACAATACAATACAATATGTATAAATTCGTCGTTTTTAAATGACGACGAAACCATGTGCGGAAGCTTGTATCTTGATCGTGTTCGGTTCTTCAATGAGCTTGATCTTCATCCGGGACATCTTCACACTCACCTATGATCAAAACCAACTTAAAAGTTAGTTTCGATATCTTAAATATTAGTATAATCAAGTTCTAGTATCGAACAATCAAAAACAAAATAAAATTTTGGAATTTAGTCTGTCGCGCCACGCGACAGACTCCTCTTGATCTTTCGCGTGCAGCGAGAGCCCTCGCGTGTCGCGCCAGGATTACTGCTCCCTGTCGCGTGTCGCGGTGGAGATGATTTTCCAGCAGTTTTGTTGCTGAAACCTGCATTTTTCCCAGCTATGTTTTAATCGTAAAACGATCTTTAAAGTGTCATAACTTTTATCTACAAGTCCGTTTTAGGTGATTCTTTTTCCTACGTGTTTGTAATAAAAATACGCATCAATTTATCCTATTTTCCGCATATGAAACCTGAATTATAAATGATTAGTTTAAATTTCTTATTTCATTTATTCGACCCATTTGTTTTAAAAGTTTACAACCTTGTTTCTAATTAACCATTTAGCATACATCAACATGCTTAACTCAAAATCTATAATTCGGGTTTGTAACTTCTATGAATTACGCGGCTAGTACTCAATCTATGCGAATAATTCTTTTGACCCGTTTCGAAGACTTAAACCTTCTAAGTTTAAATATTTCCCGTTTGTTATACACAATCCACTTTATACTTATCTATAACTTACATTAACATAATACATGATCTTAAACGGCTCATAAAGACCGTTTACCCGGTTTAGCGTTCATGAGTATTTTGGTCAATTTCAGTCCCTCATTTTACGACGAAGGGCTTTCACTGATATTTGACCAACATATTACTTTTAACTATAATTTAAAATATGCGTACCTGGCTCGGGTCAAGTATTGACCCGCTCTAATATCTTGCTTTAATGATTTTGCTAATTTATAGCAAATGCAAACTTCCGTAAGCCGTTCTTATCCTGTGAGCATTAGACTCGACAATACTTATTTGTCGTTATTTGTCAAATGGTGCTAAAAATTGCCCTTTATCCCGTTTGGTCTAAACGACCAAACATTTTGCATTTGTATTTGAATGGTATATATACATATTTACCATTTCGTTATTTAACCCATTTCGGCTTAACATATTCGTAACCCTTATAATGATTAAACATTTTATAAAAAAAAGAGTGTAAGCTTTACTTACCTCGCATCAAAATTACGCTTTTCTTTTCGTACTTGCTCCGTTTGACCCGCTTCATTCCCAAGTCCCCATCTAGCTTGTCAAGAGTCAAACTATTTTAAATAGAAATTCAAAAGACTCGGGTTTCGGGTCATGACTAAAAGATGATAAGATGTTGTAAATAGAAATTTTGATAAATTACGTTCAACTATTTTAAAGTTGAACGGGTTGAATAAAGAATGAAAATTGGCATTCATAAGCAATGAAATTTCATACGAACAAGTCAAAAGAATTAAATAAATGATGACGCTTGCTAATGTAAGTAAGCGTGAATCGAATAAATAAAAGCGTGAAATATTAATGAACCTATGTAATGGGTTTAAAAGAAATATAATTATAAATCGAGGAAAACGGTGAACGTAGAATAAACTGACACATAAGCAACGTCAGAAGTCATAAGTCGAAAGGTTAGTCCGAAAGTAAACGAATGAAGCCTTAGACTACGGTCAAGACCAACTAAAGTTCAAAAAGCGAAAACAAATGATTCCAAACATAACAAGGGATGCCTTGAAGCTATATAGGTATATATACATTTGAATATGAATACGAATAAAAGATGATCTACGGGATCATCATAACCTACGGGATTAAACGTAGTGTTAAGGTCTACGGGACCAAGAAGACCCTTGGGTCATAAGTAGAAAGAAACGAACTGCTAACATCTAACCATAAAAAGGTGAAAAATCTAAAGAAATAGCCTATGAGGCTAAGTAAAAGAACCTACGGGTCAGTTGAGTTAAGTCTAGGAACTAATTTTAATTCCACGAATTAAATAATATCGGAAAGGAATAAATCCTCAGACTTAAAATTCCTAGAAGTAATAAAAGGATATAAGACAAGGTGAAGAGAAAACGTTAAACTAAAATTTAGTTTTAGTAAGAAATGACGTTTTAACAAATATATAAGTATTATGAGAGAAATTAGGAAAAGGTTAATATTAAAGGATTTAGGTCTAGACACCGATAGGTGTAAAAACAATACATTCGAAAAGAGGATTTTCGATGATGAAAGGTTAATATAAACCTAAACATGACGTGACGTGATCACGGCCAAGAAAGGTAATGTGAAGTATAATCACATTGTAGCCCGAGCAATGGGTATAAGGTAACTGGACTAATAAGTCCAGTTAGTGAGACTGATTAAGGTCAAAGTTCTAATGTAAGAATTGGAGTAATACGCTATTCATGGCGAGGTTAGCATGGAGTAAGCATACCTGATAAATTCATATGACCAAACGGTCAAAGAACGACACGGTCAAGTATATAAAACAAAGGTAAACATGCACAAACGGAAATGATGGCCCATGAGGCTTTGTTAACGAAGAGTATTGATCGCCTATACTAAACGATCATAAGACAACACAAATGAAATGTCGGAAAGTCAAATCGAGCAAAGGCACGATTAAAAGAGAAAGCTATAAGGCATGTGACTATATGCTTATGAGAATTATGTTAATAACATTTATCGAATTATCTTAAATAATTTAGATGAAATTCAAGAAATGCGGTTTGCTCGTACGCAATGAATTCCGTATAACTGAACCGAAGGAATAAATTCGAAAACGAAAGAATGGTTGTTAAAAGTGAAAGATTTCACTAAAATATCCAAGAGAATTAAATTAACGGATTCATGAAGAATTTGATAGTCTAACAGTGATGGATTTCACTAAGTTAACCAAAGTTATTGAAAATAACGAAATTTCGTTATTTTGAGTTTCATTATTTCGCATAAAAATACGCAGATGTTATTAATCAAAAAGGTATTACCATACTTTCCGGGTAACACCAACAAAGGTTAAAGCATGAGTAATGCTTAAAAAAAACGGGGGGGGGGGGGGGGGGGTACCTCAGTTTAAGAGTATTGGTTATAAAACTCAATAGTCTGTGTAAGAAAGGTTTCGGGGACGAAACCTCTTTAAGGGGGGTAGACATGTAACACCCCGAAAACGGGTTTGGGTAATTAAACCCCGTTAATACTAAAGAGCGGGTAAAATACCGTTAGCGGTAAAGGTTTACCTGGAGATTAATAGGATTTAAATAAATAAGCTTAATAATAAATAAAAAGAGAGCAAACTACTTGAGAAGACAAAGTTTATAAAAAGGGACCCGAGTTAACGGGACATAAATAAACGGGTTATAACTTCCGGAACTAACTAAGTAAACTAGGAATAACCAACCTAGTTAGTTAAAAGTCTCGTAATGATATGTGAGTGGATTAAAAACACCTAAAGTAAGAACCTGATAATAATAGAGGGGCCAAAGGTGTTAAAAAGCAAACTAGTTTTAGATTAAAACAAAAAAATAAATTCCAGACACACACTTGTGTGTGTGGATCGTACAGAACACAGGAGGGGGCGACCAAGCTTACCCTCAAACCCTAGCTCACCCAAATCTGCCAAATTGAAGGCCAAGATTAGCTCGAATCAAATGCATGAACACATAGAAACGATCACCTAGTCGTGGGGATCGTAAGGTATGTCAATTTTTTGATATTTAGGAAGTTTAGATTTTGATGAACTTATGAAAAATAGAAATTCAAGCTTGAATGATTGATGTTTGGTTGAAACTAGGATGAATTCATGTTTAGAAACAAACCCTAGTTGAAAAGCTTGATGAATTAGTATTAAAGACTAGGGATTTGATGATTACTCTTGCATGTGCTAAGTGGGTTTTGACAAAATTCGTGTATGTGATGCTTTTAGGGGGTTTGATTGCTAAGAATAAGTGTTATAATGTCATAAACATGTTCAAATTGAAAGCTGAATTCAAATAGCTTCTGATCAGAATTTACAGCCGACTTGTATTGGCTGTAACCGGGACAAAACGTGACAAAAACATGTGTTTGTTGAGTCTAAAATGTAATTCCAGGAAATATCTTTAAAACGGCACTGGAATCGCATTTTTTTGATGAAAATTGAGCGTTTTATGAATTTTTCCGTATTAAAGGTTCAAGCTGCGTTTTATGGCAGAATTTGCAGCCCATTACGAATGTCATATCTCAAATTAGGAATTGAGTTATGATATAAGATTCTTACTATAGAAAGTTTTAAGTGATTAAAAGAATCACCAATTTGAATTTCGTCAATCGGATAAACGAGGAATTTTAAATGAATTTTTCCGTAGCTGCAGTCAGAAGTGACGAATCTGATTGCAGCTTAGTAAATGAATTTTTACGAATTTTTGGTAAAGAGTTAGATCTTGAAATTTTAACACAAGGACTAAACCTCCGAGATGTACGCTACATAAAAAAAACATAATTTTTGAAGACTTGTAAACAGGTTAAACAAGTCACCAGAAACAGCCCATTTTCAGTGATATGAAATGCCTAAATGAAATCGCGGCCTACTAGTTAGTATGTAAAATTTGATTTCGTTAAGAGTTCGGATGAAATATGCTTAAGTGAGTTCATTGAACCAAATGTGCATTTGAATATGTTGATAAGTCAATTGACTTTAAAAAGTCAAACCGACCAATGATTAGATCAAATGATAATTTTGATATGGTCGAATGATAAATTCGACATAAAACCCGTAGGATGGAATAGTCGTAAATGATTATGACTAATCTAACCGTCTTACGAATTATGATGATAGTTTGACTCTTGACAAGCTAGATGGAGACTTGGGAATGAAGCGGGTCAAACTGAGCAAGTACGAAAAGAAAAGCGTAATTTTGATGCGAGGTAAGTAAAGCTTACACTCTTTTTTTTATAAAATGTTTAATCATTATAAGGGTTACGAATATGTTAAGCCGAAATGCGTTAAATAACGAAATGGTAAATATGTATATATACCATTCAAATACAAATGCAAAATGTTTGGTCGTTTAGACCAAACGGGTTAAAGGGCAATTTTTAGCGCCATTTGACAAATAACGACTAATAAGTATTGTCGAGTCTAATGCTCACAGGATAAGAACGGCTTACGGAAGTTTGCATTTGCTATAAATTAGCAAAATCATTAAAGCAAGATATTAGGGCGGGTCAATACTTGACCCGAGCCAGGTACGCATATTTTAAATTATAGTTAAAAGTAATATGTTGGTCAAATATCAGTGAAAGCCCTTCGTCGTAAAATGAGGGACTGAAATTGACCAAAATACCTATGAACGCTAAACCGGGTAAGCGGTCTTTATGAGCCGTTTAAGATCGTGTATTATGATAATGTAAGTTATAGATAAGTATAAAGTGGATTGTGCATAACAAAAGGGAAAGATTTAAACTTAGAAGGTTTAAGTCTTCGAAACGGGTCAAAAGAATTATGCGCATAGATTGAGTACTAGCCGCGTAATTCATAGAAGTTACAAACCCGGATTATAG
Source organism: Helianthus tuberosus (assembly GCA_030545235.1). Taxonomy (NCBI): domain Eukaryota; kingdom Viridiplantae; phylum Streptophyta; class Magnoliopsida; order Asterales; family Asteraceae; genus Helianthus; species Helianthus tuberosus. The sequence goes on along the minus strand of CM060411.1, from coordinate 39,893,608 downwards.
ATTTTGAGTTAAGCATGTTGATGTATGCTAAATGGTTAATTAGAAACAAGGTTGTAAACTTTTAAAACAAATGGGTCGAATAAATGAAATAAGAAATTATAAACTAATCGTTTATAATTCAGGTTTCATATGCGGAAAATAGGATAAATTGATGCGTATTTTTATTACAAACGCTAGGGGTGAGCATAAATAGGTCCGACCCGACTGGAACCGAGAACCGTACCGAAAACTACACAAAACCGACCCTAATATAGTATATAGGGTATTTGTTCGGTTGTTGTAAATGTTGTATGTCGGGTATCGGGTCGGGTCGGGTACGGAACAACAAGGAACCGAAGCCAACATGTTGGAACCGATGCAAAAGTATGATTCTGTACGAACAACTAATCTGGGCCAAAGCCCATCAGCCTAACTTAACCTAATCGATTTATAAGAAACAGTTGCTAACATATATCAGAACTAAATGCAAATCTTCATTAAATCTTCAATAATTTTCATCAATTTCATATGAGATCAAACGTTAAACATCAATTTCATAACAATCAAAACAATACATCAATTTCATAACAATCAAAACAATTTCATACGAAATCAAACTTACCTCATGAGTTCTATTATTGATTAGCCCATTGTCAAATGTGAAATCTTGAATTATTCCATACATGTCTGAACTCTTAATCCGTATGTGGCTGCCTACAATGGATAAATCAGTAATTCAGTATTGAATCGAAGGAAATTGAATGAAATGGATGTCATGGGGCTGAGCATTTGACAGTAAATCAGATTCTGAAAGCTAAGAGACACTTGAGAAGCACCGAAATAGATAGAAGTAACTCTGAAATGGAATGGATGTAACTGTGATAATCGGTTTCGGGTATTACCTAGGAACCGAGAACACCGAACATGGTAGGAACCGAAACCCGACTATTATATAGGGTACTATATTCGGTTCCGGTTTTAGGCTGACATCGGGTATCGGGTCGGATAATTCTCGGGTCGGTCCGGTTCCTGTCAAATGCTCAGCCCTAACAAACGCGTAGGAAAAAGAATCACCTAAAACGGACTTGTAGATAACAGTTATGACACTTTAAAGATCGTTTTACGATTAAAACCATAGCTGGGAAAAATGCAGGTTTCAGCAACAAAAATGCTGGAAAATCATCTCCCCCGCGACACGCGACAGGGAGCAGTAATCCTGGCGCGACATGCGAGGGCTCTCGCTGCACGCGAAAGATCAAGAGGAGTCTGTCGCGTGGCGCGCCAGACTAAATTCCAAAATTTTATTTTGTTTTTGATTGTTTGATACTAGAACTTGATTATACTAATATTTAAGATATCGAAACTAACTTTTAAGTTGGTTTTGATCATTGGTGAATGTGAAGATGTCCCGGATGAAGATCAAGCTCATTGAAGAACCGAACACGATCAAGATACAAGCTTCCGCACATGGTTTCGTCGTCATTTAAAAACGGCGAATTTATACATATTGTATTGTATTGTTTCAAATCCGAAAATGTTTTAATTTAACCGTATTTTTCAATGTATATGTAATTATAATTACATGTTTATTTACGTAAATAATACGAAAACCCTAAAATAATAGCAAGGGAGTTACAATCCTCTTCTGCGATACACAACACCAGACGCCATTACCGAAAAAAAACAACATCTGATCATCTTCAACCGCCCGATACCTTTTATCTCCCACCGTTTTCAACCTTCTCACCACCATAACAACAGCCGACGCATCAATCTCCTGCAGATTAGCACTCTCTGTTCTGCAATCACTGCCGGAAACAACCACAGAACACAGCTGCGACACCGTTCACCTACCCACCGGTGATCAGTTAACATCTGAACGGAGACCCGTTAACATCTGAATCGAAGACCAGTTAACATCTGATTGGAGACCAGTTAACATCTGATCGGAGACCAGTGATTCTTCGCTGACATGAAGATGCTTCGTCGAATAATATAAGAGTTCGTCGCCCAGTGAGTCTTCGTCAAACAAGTCAAACAAGATGAGTCTTCGTTGAAACCCACACCAACGAACAATGAGTTTCATTGATATAGATTATTCATCGACATCATAGTTCGTGGAGGTGCAGTCTTCGTCGCATGAAGTCAAAGACAAGCATAGTAAGCAGTCAAAGATTTGGATTGATCATTACGTGGCATTAAGTCTTCGTGTATATGCAGTATTCGTCGACGAACAGTTAATCATTGTTGATAGGAGTCTTCGTCACAATATAAACCTGGACGAACAATGTAATCTTCGTCGACATGAAGACTTCGTCACATGAGTCTTCGTCACATGAGTGTTCGCCGATATCAGTAGGCTTCGTTACATGTAGGAGACTCTTCGCCGGGAATGTTCGTGGTTCACTTTAGGATCAGATCTGAAGAAGCCCTAGTTTCTCTCAACAGCCGCCACACACCTTCAAGGACACAGCCACTGTTTCTTTTGCAGATTTGACGAAAATCACTTCAAAAGTGATATTTGATGATGAAAACTTCATTATTTAGGTGTAAAACATTAAACCCAACACTCGGTTGTGATCCGTTTCAGCACAGATCTAAATATTCGGGTCCAAATCTAGGTTTCTTCATATTCTCACCATTTTTACATCTTGAACAAAATCCACTAAAATCACAGATCTAGAGCACATGTGATTTAGCAAACGGTTAGATTTACTAAATCGGGTACCATGGTTCTGATACCAATTGTAGGACCGTGTTTCGGGAGCGAAACCGTGATTAGTGTGAGATTAGTTCAAGACGGGAAGATTAGAAACGGATAAAACAACTTACTTGTATTGATTTGATAACATAAGATAACAAGCCAGCCCGATTAACAAGCTAACCGAACCTTTACCAGAGCCGTTTACATCCGGGGAGAGACCAAGTGGTGATCTCTCCCTGTGAGGTCTCAAACCTCCTAAAACTTCCAAGTGTTTGAAATGACAAAGGGTTGCTATTTATAGCTACACCCCTTTGTCTTTCAAACACACACGGTCAAACAAATAACCCTCTCGTTTGACCACTTCAAACGAGTGGGTCTATACACGTTCGTTACACCGTTTCACTAACTATTACAAATTCAGCATAAAATAAATCTAATCTATTCGACAAGCATCGGACACAAAATCTGCATCAACACTGTTAATGATGATCATGATGATGTCAAACTTCCGCTGCCAACATGTGGTATCAGAGCCATGGTGAATCATGATGAAGATGGGCTCTATTCGTCTGCAACTGTTTTGCCCTGCAAGCACTGCTCCGATGAAAAGAAGGAGCGACGAATGGCAAATTCGTTGCAGAGAAGATGTTACTACTACAATCAACCAGGGCATCAAATTGCTTATTGCAAGACAAAGGAGAACGATGAAGCAACATTCTTGATTCGTCAGGCCATCAACACCGGTATTCAAAAACAAGAGGAAAACAATGTTCAAAGCATGGATTTCATCGTAAACGGTACAGATGGAGGCCTATGGTCAGAAATCTGGTATAGGTATAGGGATAGGGGCCGTGGATGTGGTGTCTGGAAATGAGAAATTTCGTATTCAAAGTGTGTATTACACTCCTGATTTAGATAGAAATATTCTCAGCCTTGATCAACTGGTGATTCAAGGATACACGGTACAATTCATTGGTGAAAAATGCAAAATTTTTCCCATTTTCAGTGTACCAATTGTAAACAAGAAAAATGATGTAACTGGTTTAACTAGAGAGGGTGAAATCGGATCAAGAGAAAAGCAATCAATAATGAATAAGGAATCAAATCATGAAGCATATAAATCTGATTACTTGAATGATTATTTCGAAAAACTGAATCTATCTTCCAATGAACTGGATTGGAACGTAATGATTCTGCAAGCAATTAAATTCAATGAATTTCAAGAATGCAAGGCTCTTTTAGAAATGTTAGAAGACAATGATTATGTGAGGAAATATAAGTATGAATTAGAAGTTAAGTTCGAAGAAATGATAGACTGGTTCTTAAGAATACGGTTGGGAATTACAACAAGACCTGTACCTGCATACATGAGTAATAATCAGAAAGTTAATTTACTTGAACTGTACATGGTGGTGAAAAGAGAGGGAGGCCATAGGAACGTAACTTCGAATAATCTATGGGCACTAGTTTCAAAAGACATGGGGCATGATTATCATGATGGAGATTTTATGAGAATTATGTATGCAATGTACTTGGATGTTCTCATATACTACTACAAGTTTAAGACGACTCAAGAAAACGTTAGAAACGGAAAATCGGTGAACAAGGAAGACTCCCATAGACAAGGACAAGGTTACTCAGGAACTGGTGGTAAAGCTTCTAACGAGGGAAGAAGATCGGTGAGTGATGGATGCATACAGGAAGAAGAAGGAAAGCACTATGCTCTGTTTGCTGGAAACGACGATTGGACAGGAATGAAGATAGCTCAAAAACGACGAAGGTTCGATTTCAAGCGAGTCGAAAAGGCTGTGAATGAAGCCAATCGAAGCATTCTCATGCATTCCCATAAATATAATCCAGTTTAGGGGAGTGTGTTCGAATATAAACTTGATTATATTTATATATTATGTATATTAGAACGATGTAAGGCTATGATACTTATATTTATATTCGTATGTGTACCGAACAAGTGAAGGGACATGACGGTTGGAAGATCCGTTTTGAATGTAGTTATTCCCGCCAAATAACTGCCGGACTAACTGTCCTCTGCACTTGTATATATATGTATTTGCCGGGAATTATAACCGGCACCAAGATATTCAAAACAATATCCTTCATTCTTATTCATACAATATATGTTAGTGTGTGTGTGATACTTATCTTCACGTTTATTATGAATTCATCAAATGTACACGGTGAATCAAGTTCTGTTAATGATGATCATGATGATGTCAAACTTCCGCTGCCAACATATATCACAACTAAGTTAATTGTCACATCTCTGTTTTAACTATCTTTACAATGATTTTACACAACATTACTTCTAACTAGATTCTTGTATTTCATCTCTGATAACTTGTGGTTGTGAGAAAATTTCATTGATCCCATCTCACCTACTTGTTTACAATGATTCATATCAGGGCTACTACTACTACAAAAAAAAAATATTTACAAAGATTTTACATAGCATCACTTCTAACTAGTTGCTTGTATTTCATCTCTGATTAATAACTTGTAGTTGTGAGAAAAAATGCATTAATCTCATCTTATATTGGACAATATAGACCTGCTTGTTTACAAGGATTCATATATTGGCTACTAAAAACATGGAGCAAAGGTTCGTAATAATGTCGACTTAACACACCCAAATTTCACTAGTGGCATCGTTGGTCCTCCCTTTGGTGGCTTGTGTTGGTGTAACACCCCGAAAACGGGTTTGGTAATCAAACCCCCTTAATACTAAAGGACGGGTAAAGCACCGTTAGTGGTAAAATTTACCCGGTGAATATTAGGATTTTTAAGTAAACAAACCTAATATTTATTAAAAAGTTAAATAAAGGCCTATGGATAAATAAAGTTTATAAAAGGCCCGAGTTAACGGGACTTAAAATAAACTTAGTTGTAGATTCTCCGAATCCACTAAGATAACTAGGAATGCCAAACCTAGTTAATAAGTGGAAATATTGTTAAAAATAATTAGGTTGTGACCTAATTTATAACTAACCAAACATGAGGGACCAAAATGGGATAACTTGAAAATGGTTTATTAAACTAAATAAAATAACACAACACACACACACAAGAGTGTGTGTGGTGCGTGTTCTGGATCGACCAGGAAGGGCTCCAAGGAGCCAAAACCCTAACTCAACCAAATCCAACAAATTGAAGGTCGATTCTAGCCCCAAATCGATTCATGAACATGAATTAATGATCACCCAACCTAGGGGATCATAAGGTATGTAAAAATTTGATGATTCGTGAAGTTGCAAAATTTGAGTTAGCATCATAATTCGCGAATTATGTAAGGATTAGAGGAGCTATGGCTAAGTTAGTGATGTATACATGCTTAGGAACTAAACCCTAAGTGAAAATCATACATATGATGCTATGACTTGAATGATTTGGTGATTACCTATATGTGTGCTAAGTGGGTTTTATGACAATATAATAAACACTCGAATTAGAGTGTTAAATTGATGACTATTGATGATTATGATATAAGATCTAGATGTAGTTCATGAACACTAGACATAGAGGTTTGATTTTTTGATGTAAATCTTGGTAAAAATAACTAGTTAGTAAATATGTAAAATTATGCACATTAGGTGTTTGTTAAAATGCCTAAATAAGAACCAAAGTTTGAAATTTAAAGTGAAACGCGCATTTGAATGATATAACAAATTATGCGTAATATGAAGCAATAGGGGTTCTAACCATCATGTTGATTTAGACTAACTATGTAAAATCATGTGATTAAAAGTAGTTAGCTTTTGATAAGTTGAACAAATAAATGATGAAGTTTAATAGTAGATTCAACATAGAATTCGTAAGATGGAATAGTCGTATGTGATAATGACTAATATAACCATCTTACTAATTATGATTATAGTTTGATGCTTGACAAGGTAGGTGAAGGCTTGGAAAGGAAGCGGGTTAAACGAATCAAGTGTGAAGGAAAAGCGTGTTTCGGATGCAAGGTAAGTAAAGCTTACGCCCCTTTACATTATTTACAAATTACTTAATTTCAAGTATTGTATATGAATGCTACTAAGTGGTTGGTATTTGATGTTCCGACACGATTCAATGAGAGTCGGAACAAGGGTAAATGGTAAGAAATCATGAATTATGGTAAAAAGGGTAAAAAGGTAAATTAGTCATGTAATGACGAACAAATAAAAACGGTTTTAAGTAAAACAAGTTTAAGGGAAAACCGGGATAGGTTTAAAGGGATGAAGCGGTAACTAAATACTATCTCATATGGATAAATGGTCAATTAGACTAAATGGTTCAAATGGTGTTGTTAACATCATTTGACAATTACATTTGACAATCGCTTGTTGAGCTTTGTAATCACAGGAAATAACATAAGTGTGCGTTGCTTAAACTAGAAAGATTTAAAGCAAAAGTTATGTAAAGGGGTCAATACTTGACCCGAGCCAGGTACGCAGAAATAAGCTTTTAGTTAAACATACAAATCTTGGTCAAATATTTAGCAAAAGTCCTTCGTCATAAAGTGAGGGACTAAAGTTGACCAAAACACCCTTGAAGGGTATAATGGGGCAAACGACACATAGGGGTTATTTTGGAACTTACATTAAGATTATAGAATCATTAAATGTGAATAAAAGTTATAGGAATACACATTTGCGGGTCAAATGCACAAAAATGGTCATTTGCGTAAAATGACCAACCGATGAGTAAATTTGGGATAATAGATTAGTTATGTTAAATCCACCACAAAAATAATTGTGGTGGAACATATGCAGATATTTAGATGTGACATTACGAAGTATTGAAAAGAAAAGAGCTAGTTTTAGACCAAAATGCATAAAAGATCCCCTAAACGGGTCAAAATGAATTACGCGCGTAACTTGGGTGTTTGCCGCGTAATTCACAAAACTTACGAATCCAAGATAGATATTTTGAGTTAAATATCTTGGTCTAAGAATTATGATTAACTAGAAACAAGTTTGGAGGTCTTAAATACAAACGGGTCAAAATGTGGATTTTTAATAATAAGCCGAATGCTTAAAAATTTAGGATTTTATTTGTTTGAATGTCGGATATAAACTCCATGAGATGGAGAATTAAATTACGATCATGTAGGAAGAAACGGGAGATCAAACGGATACGCGGATTGAAAGATACGAAAGTTTTCGTGTCAAAAACGGCATAAAGGAAAGGGACTGATACAGGGGCCACCGTAACTTACGGTGCCCACCGTAAGTTACGGTGGGGCTGAAATGGTTACGGTAGTTTCCTACTGAGTTACGGTGGGGGAATTTTCATACAGGAGCCACCGTAACTTACGGCGCCCACCGTAAGTTACGGTGGAGGCCATTTGGTAGACCTTGTTTTTGGATCAAGAAATTAACGTTTGGATTTCCTTCCATTATCAATATCTTGTCTTGTACCGTTATTTAAACTATCAATACTAACATTTAAGCTGGTATTGATCGTAGGTGAATGTTGAGAGTCCCGGATGAAGATCAAGCGTCGAGCAAGAACCGAACACACGTTAAATGAAGCTTCCGCAAGTTGTTTCGTCGTTATTCTAAAACGATGAATTAAATTACACTATGTTATTTTGCTTCAAGTTTAGAAAAGTTTTAATAAACCCGTATTTTTGCATGAATGTTTAAATATAAATACTCAGTAATTTGTGATTATTTACGGAAATCGCTAAATTAAATTATGGTTGTTACAGTTGGGTTTTCGTGGTGATCGGTCAAAATTTTTATTTATCAAAACCCGGTTCAATAAATAATAGTTAATTAATTAATCGAGTTAATTAATAAAACGCAGCCGAAATATAAACTAATGATCAACAAAACGAAACCCGACAGGATCCGGTTACATGCATGTACGAGCACAGTGAAATAAATATTTATAACTACCGATGAGAAAGATATACCTCGGTTAATGACTAACCGGTCGAGACACCGAGGCTCAACGAACAAGTGCTAGTAAACGACCCAACGAAACGCGATGAAGGGGTTGGCACCAAGCGGCGGCAGCCGGCGGCGGCGGATGGTGGCTGGCAGCGGCGACGGCGGCCCGCGACGGTGGCTAAGGTGGCCGGGTTTATGTTGTGGGTGTTGAGGTTGAGAGCATTTTGTTGCAACCTTGTGTTTATCCAACTCCCCTCAAAACAAGACCCACAACTAACATATAAAACATGGACCCTCATGCATGCAAGCCAAGTGGCGTTCATGCAAAATTGCATGTATTTCAATTGGCCTAAAGTTAGGTGCGCGACAAGTGGCGCAGGGTGAGAATACCCGTGTCACCCGGTCCATATACCCGTCTCTCAGTTAATACCCGCTTATGATCATAAATAAAATTATGACCTGTCTCATATGTTGTTCGTAATTACCAGTTAAACATGTTAAGTGGATTTTAGTTCATTGCCCAAGGTGTAACTCTTACGGGTCAAAACCCAGTCGGCATCGTTGACTTATCGAACCAGACATAATATCCAACAGCTCCCACTTGGACGGTCTCTGATAAGATCTCAAAGCAGACAGTCGGCGGTGCTCTAGCTACACATAGCTGCCCCCAACAGGTCATGACACTTTAAAGTCATTAACCAAGGTATCTTCTCTTTAGCAACGGCTTGCTACATGAAGAAAGTAGACTTATGGCAATTCTCGTCATCTATCCTTTCTGTAAAAGACACCAATTGAAGAATGAGACATGGATCAAATTCAATCTCACATGGCGTTCAATCATTATTGTTCTCGTTCACAGAATCAAAGTGGTCCAATCAAACACACAGTAAGTTTAGGTAAGGCCTTACACTTCACCAGTTTGAATCAACGAGGGCGCCTAGATGTCTAACTGTTACATATAATGTAAGAGTACAGAATCCCATCTTGACTACATACAACTCCCACTGAACTTCAGAACCACTCCCAACCAATGCCTTTATGACTGGCAGTTACGCGACAGCGTTGGACACTGATCAAAGAATAGTCTTTAGTAAACGAAAGTTCTAGTATGTATCTCAGGTCAGAGGATACTAAATGAGTATACCTAAATCAAATACATCTTTTGACCATGATCCATGAATATGATTTGATGCGAGTTACATCCAACGTCATTCAATATGAGGTTTGTGAGTTTGGAAATCAACTCCTTGAGTCCAAAGTCAGAATAGTCTTAATTCAGAGTCGTTCCCACGAGTCTGACCGGCTACAGATAATTTAGAATACAAGATTCATGGATTAAACGTACAAAAATCGAACACAACTGTAAGATTCAAACTTTGCATTTAGCCAGTAAATCAAAAGTGAATTCAAAAGGTACAACTAATTGAATGTTCGTTGATGTGTGCAAAATGCAACGTATAAATTACATCAATTGTGGCATAAAACTAACCCTTTTTTAGTACTAATGTTGGAAAAAGTGTGCTTTTGTCTTCCTTTTGTATTTTCAGGATTAAATGAGCTCAAATTAACAAAAGAAGCAAAAAGACATCAAAATCTAACATAAATACAAGAAAAGGAACAACACGTGACATGCCCGACCCCACGACAGCATCTTCCCAAGCAAAACAAGGCAACAGAGGACTGAACACGCCCCGTGCTCAGCCAGCACGGGGGCGTGCCCAAGTGTCAGCAGAAAAGACAAAGTGGTAGAAGCTTCTATTGCCCACCACGGGGCCGTGCTCAGCGGACACAGGGCCGTGGTCAACTATAAGATTTGCACAATCCAGGCAAATCTTCATAGTACAAAGATTCTTCTGCACACGGGGTCGTGCTCAGCGGACACGGGGGCGTGGTCAACTAATAAGACAAGCTGCAATAAATGAAGAAAGAGAAGGATGTGGATACGGGGCCGTGCCCACTGGACATGGGGCCGTGCCCGAGCTTCTGTTCAGCCTATAAATAGGAGTGCTTGGCTTAAGCTCAAACCATCCCTTGGCACACCACCTCTCTCACACTTCACCCACCACCCACCACCACCATAACACCATCATCCACCACCATCATCCATTGTCCATCGTAGAGTGTGTGAGTCGTCTCGGGATCCAAGATTGATCGTAAGAGTTCTTGACAGTCAAGGCCATGTTTGCCTAAGTCTCTTACATCACTTGGTGAAGACAAAGTGTCTAGTGTAATACTTTTTATTTCTAATATTTTCGAACTTTTTACTTGGTTTTGTATTAATGACTTTAATAACTAGTTGCTTATGTTGAAGGTGATCTTTCCTTATCGTTTGTCCGTGGTGTCTTGGCATTATTTTACTGTCTATATAAAATAAAAGATTTTCACCATTCATATCTCCACGGTCTATGTGGAGTTATGTTAGCTACCTGGTCGGGGGTTAAGGGAACGGTTTGGTAAAGGTCTTGCCATTGTTCAGCGTTTAGAGGTCCTGCAATGGACCTGGGTCAAATTTAGTAGGACCTCCTTCAATTCTTAACGGTATTGGATGGCGGGGGTCCAAACTCTTTGATCCCCTCATAAGTTAACTACTATTAATACTATAACCCGGCTATTTAGGACTGTATCACTGCTGACTCAGACTACTTAGTCGAGGGTAACGTCACCTCCAAAAGAGGGACCTACCATAATTTGCATTAATAACTTAATTAATTATCTTCCAATAATCCACCCTTTTAGGATTGTATCCTTGCTGACTCAAACTACTGGGGTGAGGGTAACGTCACCTTCAAAAGAGGGGCCTACTACAATAACTAAGATAATCTCTTAAAATAGTGCAAAAGTGCGGAAATAATCAAAGGTTACACTAGATACGAGTCGGAACCAAGTGATTCATCTTGTCTATCTGTTTTTCTTTTTATTTTCTTTTTCAGCGTTTTTAGTTAGTTTTTATTTTTCTTAGTTTAAAACATTTTTCTAAACTTTTTATTTTGATTAGACGTTGAGGATAAACCGGTACTAAAAGCTCTTGTGTCCTTGGACGACCTCGGTATCTTACCAACACTATACTACGCTCACGATGGGTGCACTTGCCCATATGAGTGTCTAGTGTTATTAATATCGTGTTTTATAAATTTAAAACTTGACTAAAAAGTGTTAAAGGGGCTTAAAATCTACACCTAAAATATATAACACTCGACACCCATCATTCGTACATCCAAATACTAAATCAAAACAAATGGTTATCCAATCTAAGACCGACAACGTTCCCATGTTTGTCCTGAGACATCGGTCTAGTGAACGGGTCTGCTAATTTTTGATCTGTGTCTATTTTGTTTATTAAGATGTCTACTCATTCCAGTATTTCGCGTATATAGTGGAACTTTCTTAGAATGTGCTTAACTCTGTGATCTGGCTCCTTGGTTTGAGCAATGGTTCCTGTGTTATCACAGAACACCTAGATTGGTTTCTGAATCCTTGAAACCACATCGAGGTCGCTGATGAATTACTTCATCCAAGCAAATTCTTCCGCAGCATCTGATGCAGCTATATATTCAGATTTGGTGGCTGAATCCGCCACTACACTCCGTTTGGAGTTTTTCCAATAGACAGCTCCTCCACAGAGAGTGAATACGAATCCTAATTGTGAGCGAGAATCATCTCGGTTACTTTGGAAGCCAGCATCGGTGTAACACCTTACAGTGAGCTCCTCTTCCACTCCTCCAAACACCAAGAACGTATATTTGGTTCTTCTCAAGTACCTCAACATGTTCTTTACTGCAGTCCAATGGCAATGCCAGGACTATGCTGAAAACAACTGGTCATGCTTAAAGCATACGAGACGTTAAGTCTAGTACATAGCATACATGATTGAACCAATCGCTGAAGCATATTTGAACTACTTCCATTTTCTTAGTTTCAATGTCCGTTGAAGGAGATTGCGATTTGTTCAACACGGTTCCTTTAGTCATAGGAACGCATCCTTTCTTGGAGTTTTCCATCTTGAAGCGTGTCATCATTTTGTCTATGTACGTTTAGCCCTAGAAGCCGCTTAGATCTATCACTATAGATTTTCATTCCCAGAATGTAAGTAGCTTCTCCAAGATCTTTCATTGCGAAACAAGATCCCAAATAGTGTTTTAACTTTGTTAATCATACGGATGTTATTTCCAATGATTAGTATATCATCCACATACAGGATGAGGAATGATATGGTGCTCCCACTAAGCTTTCTGTAAACACAAGGCTCATCTTCATTCTTTGACAAAACCAAACTCTTTGATCTTCTGGTTTAAAATGAAGATTCCAGCTACGAGACGCTTGCTTGAGTCCATAAATGGACTTATTTGGGTTTGCACACCTTAGTTGGATATTTAGGATCGATGAAACCTTTAAGCCGAACCATATAGACATCTTCAGAGAGATGTATATTAAGAAGGGTGGTTTTGACATCCGTTTGCCATATTTCGTAATCATAATACGCAATTATGGCAAGCAATATCCTGATTGATTTAATCATAACAAAGGGCGAGAAGGTCTCATCGTAGTCAATACTTTGAGTTTGAGTGAAAACCTTCGCAACTAGCCATGCTTTATAGGTGTGTACATTTCCATGCATATCGGTTTTTCTCTTGAAAATCCATTTTCTCCCTACTGCCCGAGATTTGGGGGTAGCTCAACCAAGTCCCATACTTGATTTTCATGCATAGATTCCATCTCGACATTCATGGCTTCTTGCCATTTCTCAGATTCTGAATCTAAGATTACATATTTGTAGTTAGCAGTTTCGTCATTAGACTCAGCTACTAATAAGAATTCGGGGCCCTTTAGATACCATAGATATCTATCAGATTCTTTGCGAATTCTACTACTTTTACGGATGCGCTTATTTATGTCTGATTCAATGGCAACAACTACTTGTTGATCAGAGAGTCCGACTATATTAGCGGTTGTTTGTGGTTCTTGAATTTCTTCAAGATCAACCACATTATTTCCAGTTTCTCGATTAAGAAGTTCTTCCTCGAGAAAGTGTCATTTCCGTTCGATGGAAATCTTGTTTGCATCAGGATGGTAGAAATAACATCCGCTTCTTTTATAGTATTCGACGAAAACAACCACTTCGCCTTGAGGATCGAGCTTATCATCAGATTCACTTGTGATGTATGCATCATATCCCCATACTCTAAGGTATTCCAAATCGGGTTTACGCCCATGCCATATCTCATATGGCGGTTTTGTTTACCTTTTAGTCGGAGTCAATTTGACAATGCTGGTAGTGGTCATAAGAGCATGATCCAAAAAGGAGTGAGGCAAGTTAGTTCTACACATCATCGATCGAACCATATCAAGTAGAGTTCGATTTCACCTTTCACTCACGCCCTGAAGTTGGGGTGTGTCAGGTGGAGAGGGTTGTGAAACTATTCACTCTTTTAGATGATTGAGAAATTCAAAGCTGAGGTATTCACCACCTCGATCTGATCGAAGTACTTTTATCTTTCTATCAAGCTGGTTTTAGTCATGGTTTCTAGTTCTAGAAGACCATTGATCCGTTCACCAACTTCGGTGAAGGGGTGTTTTATGAGTTTGCCAGCTAAGTAAGATTCGCAATCATCAAAGTTGTCCTATCTAGTGGATTCAAGAATCCCCTCGGACTGGAGCCATTTTATGCATGCCTTACTTATGTGGCCAAGTCAGCAACGCCATAAATGCGTTTCTTTCATACCGACTTTTTTACGCTTAGAAAGATGATATATGTTATTACTTGTTTGAATATCAATCTCATAAATACCATTTCGAGGTTTAGCCTCAAAATTAAGAACATCATTCAAGTAGGCTAAAATAGGAAAACCATTAAAACGTACTTGAATCCTTGTTTAAACAGTGAAGAAACTGAAATAAAGTTTCTGGTCAAACCAGTTGCATATAAACAGTTATTTAAAGTAACTACAAGGCTAGGGAAAACAAAATGTTCCAGTTGCCAGAACTGGAACTCTCTTTCCATTACCAACTATGAGTTCCGGTGGCCTTGTTTCGGTTTCCTCCACTTTTCAGGCTTCTGCAAGACATTAATGATGTGGAGACCACATCCGGTATCAAATACCCATGTGTTGCTAGAAACAGTGAAAAGTTCGATAACACAAATGTGAATATTAGAAGAAGTGCCAATGTTATTGGCCGTGTCCATCTTCAGCTTGGCTAGATACTGTGGGCAGTTTCCTTTCCGGTGCCCATTTGGTTGCATTCAAAGCACTGACGCTCCTAGGAGGGTGTGGTTTTGCAACATGCTTGTTGTTGGTGGCATTTTTGGCAACGACAACTTTTCTCTTGACTTTGCTCTTATGTTTCCTTTTCTTGTTATTGGGCTTCTTAACACCACTAGACTTGACCATTAGAACTTGGTTGGTTTTGTGGAATAACCAAGTTTGTTCATCTGGTCAATGTTTCCTTTCATCTTTAGCACATGAGTACTGATACATGATCCTTCCAGCATTTCACAGCTTATAAGCTGTTTCATGGTGTCATATCGCTAATGTCGGGCTTGTTTCTAGAACATGCCTTTCAGTTGCTGGATCATATCATAAGCATCCATATCTTCCATGTTCTTCTGAAGTTCAGGAGACATGGTGGCTTTCATAAGGCAGACTACCTCAACGGCATCCTCGTTATGTTTCTCCCGTGCCTTGTGAGCAGTAGTAGAACTACTTTCATGCTAGGTAGAGACTGGGCCATCTAAGATATACAACTCTTCCTCCATCTTGAGAACTATTCTCATATTGTGGTGCCATTCGAGAAGGTTGGTGTTATTCAATTTTTTTATTTCTTTTCTTTTCCAAGTATAGACTTGAAAATAAAGGAGTTGGTTTCATTAGACATCTGTTATAAAAGCAAGGTGATATTAATTAGTATTTTCGATGTATATCTCCTTATTTCGTGAGGTGAGACGATAAGGAATGAGAATCCGGTTAGAAGCTCTTTCTAAAGGCGGCTGGGGCACGCAACATTAGCAAGTTGTTCAAGCGGACTGACAACGATTCTCAATTATGAGAAAGGCACAACTCCCGAGGTTTATGAGGCTGCGAGGATAACCTATTGTCCTTGCATTGATACGTTTGGCCTCATCTATGCCACTTTTGTTCTCGAGAAAGCTGGGGCACGTAAACACGAGAAGAAAAGTTATAGTCGTCCTAAAACGGTCACATGTGGAAGGGTCGGATGTGTAGACGAAGCCCTTGCACCTTGGAAGGATAAACTAGACACCAAGTGTCGTGCTGGGGCTCCGACACTGATGGTTCGCATTATGCCCCAAGTGTTACTAGTAGTAGGATGGCATAGACTATTGATTTTAATTTTTTTACAAATAGGGTCGTTAAAGTCGATTTTAATTTAGATATTAACTTTGCGACATAACCAAAAGACCCTTTCCCCTCTCGGGACAATTAGTTTTAGATAACCTATAAAACTAAGTTTGTCGCGACTTGGAATAACCAATTTTAAGTTAATAGAAAACTATTAAGTTAATAGTTTTGGAAAATAAAAACTAGCTTATTTTGCAAAACTTAATTGGTTATTATTTGTTTCAAAAACAACTTTTGTTTTATAACAAAAACTTTTACAACTTGTAAAAACAATTTAGAACTTGTTTTAATGTTATTGTTTTTAATATTTTAAAACTCCTTTTAATATCATGTTGGTATTTAGGTTGGTTACGTTATAACAATTTATAAGATAAAAACAACCACAATAGCAAGATAAATATGTAAATCCATATGGCCAAAATTGTTCGATCTTGCTAGAGCCTAATAGCAAGACCAAACGGGTCACGGGGTCACAACACACAAACAACCACAAGGATGGACTTGAGTACATCTTGTTGTCTTGAGCAACTCCCACTAACTCCAAGACTCCTCTTGGCATTCGGTTTTGCTTCGGGTCTTCGTATCAACAATATTTAACAAGTAAATACAATAAAGACAAAAGGCCTATCTATTACAACTTTGAACCATCTCGGTGGCCAAAATAATAATTAGAAAACCGAGTAAAATATACAACCACAAAAAATAAGGTCGGGCCGGATTTACATAGCGCACAACAATCACAAAATAAACCGGGCAATGTTTTTGGTCAAGCAAAACAAATAAAATATTGACCAAAATAAAAGTGCCCTAAAATTACTTAGATCATAAACTTTAAATAAATAAAGTTTGTGTTCTAATTCCGGTTAAAAGACCGGTACCGACTCGTATGTTGTAATCAAGGCTCTGATACCACTGTTGGGTTTCCGTGGTGATCGGTCAAAATTTTTATTTATCAAAACCCGGTTCAATAAATAATAGTTAATTAATTAATCGAGTTAATTAATAAAACGCACCGGAAATATAAACTAATGATCAACAAAACGAAACCCGACAGGATCCGGTTACATGCAAGTACGAGCACAGTGAAATAAATATTTATAACTACCGATGAGAAAGATATACCTCGGTTAATGACTAACCGGTCGAGACACCGAGGTTCAACGAACAAGTGCTAGTAAACGACCCAACGAAACGCGACGAAGGGGTTGGCACCAAGCGGCGGCAGCCGGCGGCAATCAGCGGCGGCGGATGGCGGCTGGCAGCGGCGGGGCGGCGACGGCGGCCCGCGACGGTGGCTAAGGTGGCCGGGTGTATGTTGTGGGTGTTGAGGTTGAGAGCATTTTGTTGCAACCTTGTGTTTATCCAACTACCCTCAAAACAAGACCCACAACATATAAAACATGGACCCTCATGCATGCAAACCAAGTGGCGTTCATGCAAAATTGCATGTATTTCAATTGGCCTAAAGTTAGGTGCGAGACAAGTGGCGCAGGGTGAGAATACCCGTGTCACCCGGTCCATGTATCCGTCTCTCAGTTAATACCCGCTTATGATTATAAATAAAATTATGACCTGTCTCGTATGTTGTTCGTAATTACCAGTTAAACATGTTAAGTGGATTTTAGTTCGTTGCCCAAGGTGTAACTAATACGGGTCAAGACCCGGTCGGCAGCGTTGACTTATCGAACCGGACATAATATCCAACGGCTTGTGCACAATGTAGTGTGCTTAGGTACATCCTTTTTATTTTTAGTCATCTTTGTTATCTTCCTCCCCTTGATTCATCGAAAACCCATGTTTACTTTAGTGTTTATAAATATAAGTATTTTATATTTTTATTAATAGTTTGAACAATAGTTGTGGTGGACTATCCTCTATAATCCCCACTCTCCATGTCCGAATTTCAATTAAAAAAAAAAAAAACTCTGTATAGTAGGAAACTTTTTAGATGAGTAGATTCAACCACTAGTTTTGGTGTGGTATATTCTTTGCCGCCAAGCAATCCAGACCAGTTGCAAGACCAGAAGACTAGAATTGGGGAGGACAGTCCAACAGTAAGCCTTTTCTTAGGCAACCTACCCAAGGAGCTTTCTATTGGATATCACAATCACAGTGATATCTTCTCACAAGCACACAACAACAACAACAAACACGACAGGGAGATTTGAGAAAATAAAGTGATGATTATAAAAGCGTATATGTTACAATTGAGAATATCTCCAGGCTATTTATACCTGAGATTTAGCGGTTAAACTTGTAACAGTCTGGATTGCTTGGCGGCAAAGAATATACAACCGCCTAAATATCTTAACAAACTAACCTAGTATAATGTTATAATACATGATAATATAAGCAAGATCATTAACCAGAAAAGCATACTAACAACCGTCAACATAAAATTGGTGAGGAACACGGGTTTTAAATCGACAAGTAAAGCATAAACAATGTTTTGAAAACCGTTTGCAAGAGAAAGTATTATTCGTGAATGACCTAATCAAAGTCTAGCAATGACTATGACCAATGCGACAATATGAGCTTATAATCAAACCTTGACTGAGAATGCCTTAACCTATGGTATCCAATACAATATAATTGTTTAAGATTCGAACACCCTTTGTCTTAACTGGGTCAGCGTTACTACCTAAGTCACATAATATTATCCAACAACAGGTGTATATTTTCAGCAAGATATATATTTATAAAAATTTTATATTTTTGCCTTTCTACAAGTTAATATTTCTCAAAAATAATAACTTATACATTATTTGTAACATCTAAAACTAATTTTTTCATAGAATAATTTCTTAGGGTTTACAATATAAGATAGGTTTTTATAGTAAACATATTTTTAAATATGAAAATTTCAAGACTTACTTTATAACAAAAATACTAGTTTTTTTTTTTTTTTTCCAAAATGCTTATACTTTATATCTTTATGACATGTGAGGCTATATATATATAGGGGATGTTTCAAATGAAAACCACTTTTATTGTGAAAATTCAAAAACTAACTAAAAAAGCCTAAAAAACACACCAATTTTTTTTTTCAATTTTTTTATAAAAAATCACAGGTTTTTTTATATAAAAAAGTTTAAAAAAAAAATTCTTTTGTATTACACATGTGTAGTATTACACATGTGCACTACAAAAAATATTTTTTTTTTTTTGAAATTTTTTTATATACTAAAAGTGGCGAAAATTGGTATGCAAAAAAAAATTGGGTATGTTTTTTTGGCTTCTTTAGTTAGTTTTCGAGTTTTCGCGTTAATTAGAGGTTTTCATTTGAATCTTAGGGTCAAGAGTGAACACTAGTGTAGCTTGCGAACTGAGTGAACTAATCCTGGCCATACACGTGTGTATATCAATGGCCAGGATTTGTTCACTCAGTTCGCAAATACACTAGTATTCACTCTAGAACCCCACCCTATATATATATATATATATATATATATATATATATAGGGCAAGGATAAATCGAAAACCCACTCCAGTTGACTAAACCCTGAAAACCCATTAATCACCATTGATCAAACTAAATGAATGGGTGAGATTAAGTTTGGGCCATATCTTTCTTTATTTCCACTTTTCAGTATTATTTAATACATTGATTGTACATTAAAGGGCAATATAGGAAACATAATTTCATCTCTTTCAAGAAAGACAAAAGTCTCTATATGCACAGACCATCAAATCGGCTGCATTACCTACTTCAGTTGTCTTCTTCATTTCAAAACTTCAAAAACTTCAAAACAAATTCTCTCTCTTCCAAAAATTTTCATCAAACATTCTTCATCTATACCCAAATCAGCGAAGATGTTCAACTATACCCAGAATCACCGGCCAAAAATCGCTTAAAGATCTTCAAAATCGCCGTAGAATATCAACGAACGCCGGAGATATTCAAGAATCACCGGAGAATTTCAACGGTCACCGCCGGAAAAAAATCAGGCTAAAAACGAGATGATTTCAGGTGCGTCGCTTCTTTGTTGACTAAAATTATCAGCTTTGTTTTAGCTATTCAGAATTAGAGAGTTTCAGATGATGACGATGACGGTGGAGTTTGTTGAAAATTTGTTTTAGATCTGCTTTTAAAGGAATTCGAGCAGTTAGGGAGGCCGCCGGAGTGTGTGGGGGTGGTTTAAGATGGTGGCGGTCAGATGGAGATGGTAATGGTGGTCGGGTGGGGCTGTTGCAAGGTGGTTGTCGGGTGGGGCTGGTGCAACATGCTGGTAGTGCTGGTTGGCGGAGGTGGTGTCGGGTGGGGCTGGTGCACTTGTATATATCTTCAACATTTGTGAGATACGAGTCAACATTTTGTTTCTGTCCGGGTTAATAAAATACAGTAATTTGGAAGAACCCAATCGACTTTTAACACATATATAACATTATTTCACTGTCTTCAAAGATTTTGGAATAGGTAGAGTTTTTTTTATTAAGTGCATGAATTTGAATAAACACACCTCTCTTTCGTAATAAAGAAGTCATTTTTCTATTAAGCATTCTTTGATCTCATGTAAACATTATATATACTTATGTAAATGCAGGGATGAAACATGGTGGTTTTTACAGAGAGAGATGCAGGGATGGGATGGTGGTGATGAGTCAACTTGTGCAGATTTATTTTTGTATTGATTTATATATTTATATGAAGAAGATTATTTGTTTTCAGTTAGAATGATGTTAGGATCTGATGTTTATATAACAAATAAATGTAACTAGCAAAACATATATGAATATAGGATTTGTTACATTGCTAAAACCCACTTACGTTGTGTTACATAAAAACCTTTCTAAAAAAAATAGGAAGTGTAATATACAAATATTTGAACATTTTTTAAAAAAGAAACACAAAAAAACACCTGAGTAGTTTTTTTTTTAATGTTACAAATTTTAGGTTACATAATATATATGTCCAAAAAAATGTAACATACACATTTTCAATATTTTTTTAAAAGAAAACTAGTAAGTGTTTTTTTTTCATTTTTTTCATAAATAGGGAATGTAACATAAATGTACACGAACCTATTTATGTTATGACTTATATGTCCAAAAAAATGTAACATACAAATTTTCAATATTTTTTTAAAAGAAAACTAGTAAGTGTTTTTTTTTTCATTTTTTTCATAAATAGGGAATGTAACATAAATGTACACGAACCTATTTAGACTGCGAGGTATGGTGGGGCTTGGGTTGGGCGTGGGTTGGGGTGGGTGCTGACACGTGGAATGGGAGCCCCCCTACTGCCTGGTACGTGTCCGCGGGGTATGGTGGGGGCTTGGTTTGGGTGCACCGCGTGGCAGGGTAGTTTAAAAAAAATATACAAAATTTAAAAAAATCACACAAACATTTATAAAAAAAAAACATACAACTTCATTAATATTTATAAAATTACATAAACCTAAAAATTACAAAATAAGAAACCTAAAGCGTTAAAAAAATTTCAAAAAGGTCGATCTTGTCGAACGCCTTTTTTTCCTTGCCGCGAAACTCTATGTTCGCCACCGCCACCCGGTCCTCGTGGCTTAACTCGCCCCCGGGAACGGCTTCGTAGTAAGCCTTGAAACGCTCGAGCTTGGGACGTAGCTCGCGCCATTTATGTTGGCACGCATTCATGTTGTGGCGGTCGTTACCGACGTTTAGTCGGTAGGCCGCGAAAGCTTCCGTCCAATATTTGGTTTGGCCCGGTGGCCGCCCCTTCATAGCGTCAACGACGCTTGTGACTAGGGCAAGTTCTTCGTCGTGGGTCCAGGATGCCATAGCGGGTTCGTGGGATGTTGGCTTTGGGACGACCGGCTGGGGCAGCGGGTGGGGATATCGAATGTTTGGGACCACGGTGGGGGTTGGGATGGACCACATGGTTGGGGTTTGGGGTTATTTATAGGGGCTGTTGGGGTTTGGGTGACCGCTTGGCCAAGCCAACGGTTTGAATTTAAAAATTCAAAACTTTTGGGATGGCCCGCTATGACGTGGCGGGTGAGCCAATGATATTCAACCAAAATTTTGTAACTTAAGTATTTTATTCATTAAATTGTTTTACGATACTTTTTTTTAATTTATCGGTGTTTGGGCCACCGGTGTTGTATATAACAAATAAATGTAAAAGCATTAGGTGAAAAACTGGATATACACGTTGAATAAGGTTACATTATATGTTACTTTATATGTACCATCTTATTAAGGTTACATTCTACAAATGAGCAATAAATATTACATTATATGTAACATTTTACAAAAAAAAATGTAACCAATGAGGAAAAATGTTACTTTATATGTATCATCTTATTAAAGTTACATTCTATAAAATGAGCAATAAGTATTACATTATATGTAACATTTTACAAAAAAAAAAGTACAAAAAATAACGTTACATTTTCTGTATAATTTCAAAAAATGTAAACACCCAGTATACAAGAAAAAATGCTTGTTTTTTACCATTTAATGCATGTTATATGTTACACATTTTTAGAATGAAATAGTTGCATGTTATATGTTACATATTTTTAAGAGAATAAAAGAGTTGCATGTTATATGTTACACATTTTTTAGAATGAAATGAAATAGTTGTTTGTTATATGTTACATATTTTTAAGAGAATAAAAAAGTTGCATGTTATATGTTTAACAAAAAAAAAAATCTGTGCAAAAAAGATTAGTAGATATGGCTAGATATATTAACTTAATATAAAAAACACTTAAACATAGAGAACAAAATAATTAAAACATAGTATGGCTAGCCTAAAAAACACATAATAAAAAGAACACACAATACTATTGTCGTACATGTGCCAAAATACAAAATACATACGTATAAATAGATGTATGAAATTGCAATACATGTTGTTTTGGATAAGATAAGCTTGTTTTAATGGAGCATGAGATAAGTATGTTATTGGTATTTAAAAAGAAACGTTGGAATCTCTCACTTACAATGATGCCTTTGCTTTGGGTGAATTATTTTTCTATATACTAATTTTCTTAATTAATATACAACGTTGTCATGAAAAAAAAAAGATATTCAAGCAACCATCAACAAAAGCACATGATCAAACACACATAGAGCAAAAATGTACAAAAATCTCAGTGAAAAAAAAAATGTAACAAGGATACAGCAAAAATGTACAAAAATCTGAGGCAAAAATAAAATGTAAGATGGTAAAAACAAAACCAAAAAATCCATAACATATAAAATTCTCAGATTCAACACATCAAAAGTCTACATAAAAATGTAACATGTTTTTTTTCTTCGATTGTTACATTTCTAACACCCGGTTACACAGTGTTACATAAAAAATGCCTAGATCTTGGAGTTTCATAACTAAGACGCATAAAATTGTTATGAGAATTGTTACATCAAAAATATAACATGCATATAAAAATATAACTTTATTAACAAGAATCCAACAACAACATATTTTTTAGATTCAATCATCATAACAATAAACAAGAAAGTAACTTAGATTTTAATCCAATACATAAGAACTTAAATCAAATTGTTTCCATTTGTTCAGATATGAAAAAAAATCAAATTGTTTATATAAGAACAAATTTTACACAAAAAAAAAATGAAAAAAATCAGTAATAAAAAACAACATATCCAGAAAACAAGAACTAAAAAACATTCATCTTCTTGAACAAAAAAATGAAAAAAGTTGCAGATCTACAAATCACAAAAAATAAAGATCTATAAAACACAAAAAAAATGCAAATCTGAAAAAAAAAAAACCCTGAAAACAAACATACTTATGGATCTGGAGGATCTTTTAGATCTGGAACATCATGTTCAACATCGAACATCTTTTGGATTTCGGATCTGAACCAGATCTGAGTCTGATGTTGTATGGAACACCGGTTCGATCTTCTGATCTTTCTCTGATCTTCACTGCCTCTCTCACCGATCCTCATTGCCTCTCTCTCTCCGACCTTCTCTCTCTGACCATCTATCTCTCTATATTTTTGGGAAGTAAAATATGTTCTTCATTTGAGAAATGCTTCATAAAACATAAAAAGACTCTGTTTAGGAGAAATGAGATGTGAGAGATTTGATTTTTGATCTTGTTTCATCTATATTGGAATAAGAGAGAGAGGATGATTTATGTAAGGATTCTTTCTTTCACTCTTCTCTCTGGTTCGATTAAATGATGTTAGATGATGAGGGATATGTATTAATGAGAGAAAAGGAAGGTTGTGAGAGAAAAGGCAAACTTTCTTTAGTTCCACAAGTACAACTTTAATTAATTAAATGGTGACAAGAAGAAGCAAGTATGAGAAGTCTGCATGTGCAGACACATCACCAACCCATCACCATAATGTCAAAAATGTAAGATAGAAAAAGACGATCATGCCCTTACTCCTTTCAATCTAAATTTAAATGTGGATCAATCCTAGCCACATGTTAGAGTTTTCAGGGTTTAGTCAACTGGAGTGAGTTTTCTCCTTATAATTAGCCTATATATGTATATATATATATATATATATATATATATATATGCGAGAACCCGCAGAACACAATGAATCACACCCATCTTTTCAATCCTAAAAAGTAAATGAAAATGCTATAAATGTAAGATTTATTGTTTGTTACACTAGAATTCAACATATGAGAAATTTTTGCTTTTTGTATAACCTACACATATGTAGGCTAAGTTACCAATACGCATGTAGCCGTCTATGCGTAGGTAAAAATATATGGTTATATATATAATACATATATGAATGTAAGAAACATAAAATTTAGAGATTATGAACCTTAAATCACAAAATTAGTATTTCAGAGTTCTCCTTTTTGTTCTCGTAATAGTTACTGTTCTATAATGATTCTAATCGTATATATATATATATATATATATATATATATATATATATATATATATATATATATTTAAGAATGCTTCCAAATCCTGCAGTTCCATTTTCACAAAAATCATAACAATATACTAACACATCCCCAAGATTTACATATCCATAATCATCCTAATGTACACATATTCATTATCATCGTTATCAAATTTCATATCATGTTCACAATCATAAAGAGCATATTCATAACATCACTTTCTATCAAGAATCCTACTAAACACACATCATTTTTATTCGTAACATTCATCTACACACTTGTTAATCCAAGTACTAATAAAAAACAAGTTATTTTACTCACCCTTTGGGGTTGCGGCTCACACGCACATACACTTCATTTTTGTTTGTTTTATTGACCAAAAGTTAAGTTTTGATCATATCTAGCCTATACAAAACACTTGCAACCCATAGAAATCAAAGAAACAAAATTAGGGTTCATAGTGGTTTTACACTAGTTTATGACTAGGGACAAAAATGGAGGGTTTTGGATGAGGATTGTGTGTGCTCTTCCTTGCAAAGCTCTACCAAATCTTCCTTCTAGCAGGCGTGCCTTCCAAATCCAAGAACATAGCTTGTTGATCAAAATTGAAAGCGAATGGTGAGAGGGTGGGGGTTACGACCGTGAGTGAGAGGGAGGGAGAGGGAGTGTTTTTGTTTGTTTAAAATTTGAAAAGTGATCTCAAGGAAACCAAATTAATAAGCATTGAAGGGTTAGGGAGTTCCAAAGTCCAAATAATATTTTTTTTAAAGAATGAAGGAAATTGGCTAAGGGGGGAGTATAGGGCGGTTGTGGTGTGTTTAGGTTAGGAAACATCTTGCATGCTTGAAGATATTTTTATAAAAATATCTAGTTGTCACATTTTATTTAAACATAGCGTAAGTATTCTTTAATTGCTTACATTTTAATAAATCGGATATATCTGATGAATGTCGTAAGAGCCATGCAAAAACCTAATTAACCTAGATAGTTTGGGTAAGCAGTGATATATCTTGATAATCATCCTTGCTTGTTCCGTTTCATCACTAAGCTCTCCAACTTATCCGAATTACGCGATTAACCTGTAAAACCACAAACTTACGTAGTTAACATATTTAAAGGGTATAATCACGTAAATGACAATAAAATACGTAACATAACACACTTTAACACCCGGTTTTTACCTTCTCCATCACATCCCCACACATATCATTTTTCGTCCCGAAAAATTATTTGCGATGGAATCACAATCAAATCACTAGCTTTCAATTTATTATGTTATCTTATTAACAAGTCTAATCATTCATTAACTAAGATTGCACGTATATGGTCCACTTAAACCCAACCACCGGATTGCAAGCCCTTAATCACGATCCTTTAAGTTCAATTACCTTATTCATGTATGGGTCTCACACTGAAAAACCATACCGCCACCTAGTCCTGTTTCAAGCTTATGAGATTACCAATTTATATAAAAACTTTTATATATTTCTGATTAAATTTATAATGGATAATGGATGATAGATATGAGCTTCGACATGCTTTTGTATACGATCAACTTAGCGGACATACCCCACCCGAGTCACCATCCCAGTGGTTAATGTCATCAGACTCCACCTAGAGGGTATAGACTCCACCTAGAGGGTATGTACCATACGAGTCACCATCCTCGTGGTAATACCATAGACTTTGTCAATACACAACTAGCTCAATATAATGAGTAATGGAATTTTTTTTCAGGCGACTCCTTGTTTCGAATTTATTTTCATAAAAAGAAACAGATGTGCCATTTAATCAGAATACTTATAAGATTTTTATTTATAACAGAACCCCTTATACTCTCTATAGTTTCGGCTTTGCTATAGCTCCTAAGGCGAGAACCCACAAGATTCCTAATATTTAAGTGTATTATATCAATCCAAAGGAACCTTTTAAACGGCTGGGCCTAGCCACATATCCTAAATTAGATGCATTTGCGACCGTTTTATCATCTCATATATATATATATATATAATAATTGAAAACCAACAATCTGATTTTACCTATCATTTTCCATTTTGTGCAACAATCTTTAGGAAATATTTTCAGTTTTTATAACTTTTTTTAAAGTTTTTTCCAATTTCAACCATTCAAGCATTTGCAATCATCAATCCTACCAACCCTCTCTCGAGTTACCGCATCCCCACACTTGGGATACATTGTCCCCAATGTATGGTGTAATCTATAGTCCTAACTCGAGAGATAACACCTACAACCCATAAACGTCTGATCAACTAACAAATAGAACCCATTCCCAACACAAAAGTTCACACCACCAAATACACAAATAAAAATAAAATACAAGATAGAGAGACACATGGAACTGCTCAGTCAATCTGCAAGTGTCAGTAGTAGTGTGCGGCTGCTGCGATCTAACAGGGACGTACTCATCTCTTGGATTCTTTTATATCTCGCTGCGGATGTTGCCAAAAATCCCCACACTTGAATCATTGCATCCGTGAGGATTGAATGTAGAAACCTACCAAAACAAAACACACACCAAAACAAACAAACAAATAATACAATACAATACTCTACATCCTCGGGCTGCCTCCCGAGAGCGCTAAGTTTTAGGTCTTTAGCCAGACCGTACCTGATGTACTCATAGATGTTCAACTGCCTGCTTGCCTCCCCATTTCTCTACATATAAATCCAGTTTTATGGGAGTATTGCCCATAGAATCCCACCATTGAGTGGTTTTCCTTCAGTAGCTTTCTATCTCACATTCGCCTTCTTCGCCCGACTTCCATTTGTCTCACCTTTAGACCTGTAAAGTTCAATACCACTCTCATCCAACACGCCTTTGCTTACATAAGAAACAGACTCATTAGTAGCAACTGTGTAACTCAAAACAACATTAATATCGTAAGTAATGGATTTTGAAAACACATCAAAGAATAACTTACGACTCTCGTAACTCATCATGACTAAGCCCTTTCTGCAATCGATTTGGGCATTAGCTGTAGGCAAGAACGGATGGCCCAATAATACCTGTGGCTGCTCATATGTCTTTGATGGTGCATAGTCGATCACCATAAAGTCTACCGGGTAGCAGAATTCACCAAGTTGATTCATCATATCCTTCATGTAACACCCCGCGTTTTGAAAGTCAAATTCAAAGTCAAAGAAGAAAAGATTGCTAATTGCGATCTGTCACTCCTTGCTAAATTACCGGCTGTACATCTAGACTTGTAATCGATACTTTAATTTTATTTACTTTAGTTGTATTATGTGCAGTACATGTTAATAAATCGCACTTTTATCGTTAATCGACTTATCGCTAATTGCATCGCTATCGCATCGCAACCCGAATTATAGGTTATGGATATTGTTTTACGTGTGTGTGCTATTATGTGTTACTTGTGCATGTTATGTTTATGTTGAGGTGATTAATCGTAAACGCAATCGCAACTCTATCACAATGCAATCTCATCGCAAACTCGAGATTCAAGGATTATTTTTATGTTATTTAGCAGTTAGGTTATTTGTCTAACTAATGGGTAATACTAACGCATCGTTACTCAAAACGTATCGTAACGCTCAATGCACAAAACGATACATCGAAACGCGACTCGCCGGAGACATTCGACCTAATGAACCTTCGATCGAATGGTCATCCATCCGGATGACCATCCGATCGGCTGGCCATCCGATCGGACTGTCCTCCGATCCATCACACTACACCACCTTTCCTCTTTTGGCATCTATAAATAGCCCTGTCACATCACTGTTCATGATGTGACAGCTCTCTCGTTCGACCAGCACGCTCCAGCCCTCTTTTCTCTCGATTTCTCGCGATTCTTGTAAGTTTTCAACTCAAATCTTGTACATCTATGATCTACACACACTTCTTCATCATTTCACCATCAAATCTCCACTTTTAACCATGAAATCGGCTGATTTGAGGTTCTCTAGGATGATGTCATCATGGGGTTCTTACGAACTTCAAGACTTGACCTCATTCCACCAAGAATAGCTCAGATCTAAGGGATTTCAACATGTTTAAACACTGATTTTGCATAAATCTAAACATTTTTAGGTTTAAAAGGATTGAAAGATGTTTTCATAACTTTCTTTCAACTCTTTTACACTCTTAGCTCAAAACCGATAGAATGAGAGCTTGTTCCGACCTTCTACTCGTTCTATAGTGAAGTATTGGACTGAGAACAGATTCTATCGAAGAGACAATCGATCAACGGGTTGAACATGAACCAACCGTCAAGAACAGTTAACTGGTTAGAATGGGGTGATTCCTGTCCGATCGGAAAACTTGGACTTGAAGGAGTTCCCGTTGTTTAACACGTGGTCATGCCGTCTCGATCAAACCGCAAACTTCCAAACTTAACAAATTTCAAAACGAGCAAGTCACCAAACGGACTGCCATCCGATTGGATTGCCATCCGATCGAATGACAATCCGATCGGATGACTCATGGTCTCAAACACTTGAACTTTTTACAAACTTTCAAAATTAGTTTCCAGCGAATGGTCATCCGATCAGACGACCATCCAATCGAATGACCATCATGCTGTGAACTTGTTCTTCATGAAATGTCTCGCTGGATGGATCGCCATCCAACGGAACGACCGTTCAACCGGACGACCTGAAAGGTAGAGATACTTTTCTGTTTTAAAATGCTACAACGAAAACTTCGAAGTCACATCATACACAAACACACCCATCCCAAACGAATGGCAAACCGACCGAATGGCCATCCGTCCAGATTGCCATCCAATCGGATGACCCTTCGTCACTATGATCAATTGCACCGTTTAACGAACCGCTCATCGCTTATGCTATTGTTCTGTAATCAGGCTAATCTCTCAGTGTTCCCTTCAATCCAAGAGAGTGTTTATTTACTAAACACAATCTGTAAGTATACTCTATCCCTTTTTGCTTTACGCACTTTTGGGTGTTGCATACGTTACTCATACTAAATCACATCGATCACAACGCAAACACTTTTATACGCTGACCTCTAATGCATTTTATACGTGTTACTCGATAAATGCTTGTATGTTATGTTTATACAGTGATTGTTGCCTGACACCTTAGCAACGATAGTACTATAGTTTGGACTCAGCACCTGTCGTGGACAGGGGTTGCTAAGGGCTTTTCTTCACGTGTCACAGTGGTGATATGTGTTGCGCATTCTACAACTCGCAGTCACGTCTGTGCATATTTCATTGTCGATAACCTACTTGCTTCACGTTATACATGTTACATGCTCGTTATGCGTAAACTCGCTTTCGCTATCTATTATACTATTAAACTTGTATGCTCACCCTTACACTATGTGTATTGACCTCTATTTTAACGTATGTGACAGGTATTTAGGATGCTTTGCTTGTTACTTGCTGGAATCAAGCTAGGATGGAGTCTAGAAACAAATCTAATAAAATCTAAGTTGTCGGAACAGTTTGCTTGTTTTTGAGACAATTATCAGTAATAACTATTTTTACTTTATCTGTTAGTAGTATGGGATATTAACATTAAAGATTCGGTAATTTAGTAGTTGGTGTGGATTCTCTTGAACAATCTGTTTCGCTCAGTGCCGTGCCGCGATGATTCCGCCATCGGTTGGGGTCAGATTGGTATCAGAGCCATGACTATAGGGAGTTAGGAGAGACTCGACCTAGTCCGGGATGATGTCTTAGAAATGACCTAGTCTATAGTCTAAGCACCAACAGACCAACTTGTGCGAACCCAGTAGGGGTTGTGTGAGATTATTTTTTATATCTTGCTTGCCCTCGCTGTACACTACACACACTTGCGCAGACATCGCATCTTACCGCTTCGCACAATTCTTAAAATTTCTCCCGTCAGCGAGTGATCTGGCCAAGACTAGGTGTGAAAATCGCAAACTTTCGACGAGGTCGCTCGCCAACGCGATTTTTACTATAAACACGAGAATTTGCATTGAATCAGGAGTGAAATGCGTACCTCGACGCAGATCTCATTCTTTATCTTGCAATTTTATTACCCAAACAGGAATACAGACGTTAAGTTAGGGGTGAAACCCGAACCTTGATGACTTGTTCTACCCCTTCTTTTGCTTTCACAAAACTCCCACCAAAGCCTCGATGGACTCCAACGACTTGAGTCACGCTGTAACTGGGAGGATACGTGCCGTTCGCCCAAATTGAGGCGAGAGAACAGTCCGTAAGGCTAAAGTATGTACTCGAACTCCTTGAGAATAGTCGAATCACTTTGGGTAGTCGACTTCTATTAGCCAAGACACTCTCTCTTCGATTTTATGTGTTTCGATTCTTGATTTCACCACCGGTAACTCTGTGAACTGTCGCTTTTATGAGGGAATTTTATGTGGTTTAATATGTTTATGTGTTTCGATTTTGGTGATTTATTCGCTTTTCGCTGTTCGCCTTGATCAACACACACAACTCGCACTTCACATTTATCTCAAAACACTAACAAATCGCTACTCGCTTCTTGCTCTCGCAACTCTCGATCGCAATCGTGGCCTTGAAGGATAGGTGAATACGTGCAATATATGTAGGTGAATACGTGCAAAATATAGTGGAATATGTGCTTACGTGGACTACGTGCTTTTGTGCTTATGTGCTTACGTGCCTATGTGGAATTATGTGCCTACTGACTATGTGACATATGTCGACGTGTTCCTGTGATTTATATATATAGTAGCTTTTGGTGAAACGCTATATGACGCGATATAGTAAAAATCCCGTCTGAGACCTATGGCGATGTCTGTTGCAGACAATGTCGTCAATTGGATCGCATCACTCTCGCGCTGCATGACGAAATCATGCTGACAAGCGTATCGCTTCTCTAGTCGCAAAGCAGATGGCTAAGGTCATTCCGCAAACTGTCAGCGAACTGAATGAAAACACTAGCAACTCTTCTGAGGAATCAAGGACTGACTCTCTCCCCACTACTT
The DNA here is from genome assembly GCA_030545235.1 of Helianthus tuberosus. Lineage (NCBI taxonomy): Eukaryota > Viridiplantae > Streptophyta > Magnoliopsida > Asterales > Asteraceae > Helianthus > Helianthus tuberosus. Next base: position 39,861,898 of record CM060411.1, on the reverse strand, counting down.
TTAGCTTCAAGCAGTTTAAAGCATGCGGTCCTAAAGAATTCACCGGAGAAGACGGGCCTACGGCCATGTTTCAATGGTTTGATTCAATCGAAGTCACACTGCGCCAAAGCAGCTGTCCTGAAAACCTTCGCACTGTTAACCCCACTGGCGTTTTCCAGTTTAGGGCTCTGGATTGGTGGACTACCGAGAGAAACAAGCGAGGGAATGATGCAGCCTATGGGTTACGTGGGATGAGTTGAAGGACATCATGGTGAAAGAGTTCTGCCCTCCCAACGAGCTTCAGAAGCTGGAGGACGAGTTCTGGCACATCAAACCGGAGGGTGGCGACAAAGCTGGTTTAACTTCCCGCTTTAAGCAGCTAAGTATCATTTGTCCGGGATAAGTTACTACCCCTGATATCACCATCAAGAAATACATCCGTCCTCTACCGGATTGTGTTGCTAACTTTTTGCAAGCCGCCAAAATGATAACTATTGAGGAAACCTACCTGCTCCCTTCCGAGATTAATGACAAGCGAGTCCGAGCGGCTGGTTATTTCGATAAAGCTGCCAAAAGTCTTCACCAAGTTACCGCTACTCCCACCGTTGAAACTGCCGCACCGCAAGCTTCAAGTCCTCTCACCGCAAACACAAGAACAACAACTCTAGCAACAAGAACTGTGCAGTAACTGCTGCTCCACTCCAAGTTGTACCTGCTCAACCACAACCCCAGAACCGCTAAGTAGCGGCGTCAGTGACCAATGCACCGCCGGCCAAGCATGCATATACTGGTCCTCACCCGCTCTGCCCTACTTGTACTTATCATCACCCGGTTGGAATCGCATGCCGGTTTTGTGTTCACTGCAACCTGTACGACCATTTTACTACCAACTTCCGTACCGGTCCTCGTCAAGCACAAGCTTAAGGTCAAGCTCCTGCACCACCAGCTCTCCTTCCTGCTCCACAGGGTCAACAAGCAGCTCCTGCACCCGCTGCTAACACAAGAGCCTGCTTTGCATGTGGTGATCCCAACCACTTTGCAAACATGTGCCCCAATAGAGTGGTGAAGCAAGAGCCACAGCAGTGTCGCAACAGCATCAACAGCAGCAGCCTCAACAGCAGCAGCAGCCAGAAGCCCGCGGGCGTGCATTCAACATCAACGCCCGCCAGGCCCAAGCAGAAAACAATGTCGTTAATGGTACGTTCCTTGTGAATGGTATATATGCTTCGTGTTTATTTGATACTGGAGAAGAAAACTGTTTTGTATCGTTTGAAGTCGAAAAGCTCCTTAATCGTAAGCGCGCCCATCTCCCTACGACGTTTGATCTTGAAGTTGCCACTATAAGAACCGTTACTGTTCGTTCTGTTCTCCGTGATTGTACGCTTGAGCTCAACAATCACGTCTTCCCTATCGACCTTATTCCGATGCAGCTCGGTAGTTTTGACACCATAGTAGGCATGGATTTTCTTCACGAAAATCGTGCTGAAGTTGTTTGTTTCGATAAGATGATTCATTTCTCGCTCGCAAATGGTGATCAATTGTGTGTTTATGGCGAAGTTGCTTCGAAGAAACTCCAACTCATGTCGTGTGTCCGAGCTAGTAAGTATCTCCGCAAGGATTACAAAACTTTCTTGGCACACATTGTAGTAGCAAAGAAAAAGGAAGTTAAGGCAATAGACAAGGTGCCTGTGGTTCATGACATTCCTCATGTCTTCCCTGATGATCTACCTGGTCTACCGCCAACTCGTGATATCAATTTTCAAATCGACCTCATCCCTGGAGCAAATCATGTGGCTAGAGCACCTTATCGCCTAGCTCCTTCTGAAATGCGCGAACTCTCGAGTCAGCTCCAGGAACTACTTGATAAAGGCTTCATTCATCCTAGCGCCTCTTCTTGGGGCTCTCCTGTCCTTTTTGTGAAAAAGAAGAATGGATCGTTTCGGATGTGCATCGACTACAGGGAACTGAATAAGCTTACCATCAAGAATCGTTATCCCTGGCCCCGAATCGATGATTTATTCGACCAATTACAAGGTGCTACGTGTTTCTCGAAGATTGATCTATGTTCAGGCTATCACCAGTGACGAATCCAAGAGGAAGATATACCCGAAACCGCTTTTCGAACCAGACACAGTCACTGCGAGTTTGTTGTTATGCCCTTTGGTTTGACCAACGCGCCCACAGTCTTTATGGATCTAATGAATCGCGTATGTAAACCCTTTCTCGACCGCTTCGTCATCGTATTCATTTTTGATATCCTGATCTATTCTAAATCAAAAACCGAACACGTGCAACATCTCTGTTTGGTTCTTGAGTTACTCTAGGGAAACCGTCTTTATGCCAAGTTCTCCAAGTGTGAATTCTGGCTTGAGGAGGTTAAATTCCTCAGTCACATTGTAAATAGTCAAGGTATTCATGTCGATCCTATGAAGATCGAAGCAGTTAAGAGCTGGGTTACACCAAAGAACCCATCCGAAGTTCGTTCCTTCCTTGGATGGTGGGTTACTTCTCTCACGCACAAGGACAAACCTTTTGTTTGGGGAACCAAGCAAAAGCAGGCCCTTAAAAATCTCAAAGCTATGCTTTGTAACGCTCCCGTGCTCTCCTTACCCGACAGAAATGACGACTTTGTAGTCTACTGCGATGCCTCTAACCTCGGTCTTGGTTGTGTTCTCATGCAATGAGACAAGGTTATTGTGTACCCCTCTCGTTAGCTCAAGATCTACAAGAAGAACTATAAAACCCACGATCACGAGCTTGGTGCAGTTATTTTTGCATTGAAGATTTGGCGACACTACCTTTACGGTACCAAGTGTACGGTCTTCACCGACCATAAGAGCCTACAACATATCTTTAGCCAGAAAGAGTTGAAAATGCGCCAATGCCGATGGGTTGAACTCCTCAACGATTACGACTGTGAGATTCGCTATCATCCAGGGAAAGCAAACGTCATCGCCGATGCTCTCAATCGACGAAGCTGTTTGCATAGCGTTCGTAATACTCAAGCCCAGCACAATCTTGAAGCTCTTATCCGTGACGCCCAACATGCTTGCTTTACCGAACGCACTTTGAGGAAGGAAAGGATCATCAATAATGGCAAACAACTAGTGAATAAATTGAATGGTATATTCCATTATCTCGACCGAATTGGGATTCCCAAGCGCACCAATTTACGACAGATTCTGCTAGACGAAGCCCACAAATCGCGATATTCCATTCATCCCGGTGCCGATAAAATGTTCCAGGACCTTCACTACAATTACTGGTGGCCAGGCATGAAGAAGGATATCGCTATCTATTTTTCAAAATGCCTGACTTGTTCAAAAGTAAAGGCTGAGCATCAACGCCCCTCTGGCTTACTCGTGCAACCCGAGATCCCTATGTGGAAATGGGATAGTATAGCTATGGATTTTATAACGAAACTTCCACGCATGCCATCAAGTCATGACAGCATCTGGGTTATCGTTAACCGACTTACCAAATCTGCTCATTTTCTGCCAATACGAGAAGACTTTAAGGTTGAACGATTAGCACGAATCTACACCGACGAAATTATATGTCGACACGGGACGCCTCGGACATCATCTCTGACCGCGATGGTCGGTTTACCTCACGTCTTTGGGAAACATTTCAATCTGCTCTCGATACTACTCTTAATCTAAGTACCGCTTTCCATCCCCAAACCGATGGTCAGACTGAACGAACGATTCGTACCCTTAAAGACATGCTTCGCTCGTGTGTCATAGATTTCGGTGGTAATTGGGACACGCACTTACCTTTAGTCGAATTCTCGTACAATAACAGTTATCACTCTAGCATCCAAATGGCACCGTTTGAGGCATTATACGGAAGAAAATGTTGATCGCCTATTGTATGGCACGAGATCGGAGACGCGCAAATTACCGGTCCCGTGCTGTTACAAGAAACGACTGACAAAATCCTCCAAATTCAAGACAATCTATTAAAAATTCGGAGTCATCAGAAAAGTTACGCCGATAGACACCGCAAGCCCCTTGAATTTGACGTTGGCGATCACGTACTCCTAAAGGTTGCACCTTGGAAGGGGGTGATCCGATTCGGCAAGAAAGGAAACTCGCGCCTAGATATGTTGGACGCTTTAAAATTCTGGAAAGGATTGGTAAGGTGGCCTACAGACTTGAACTACCGGAGGAACTTAGTAACGTCCACCCGACTTTCCACGTTTCGAACCTAAAAAAGTGTCTAGCCGACCAGGATTTACATGTCCCACTTGAGGATCTACAAGTGGATGAAACATTACACTTCGTGGAAAAGCCTGTCGAGATCATGGGCCGAGAGACCAAGGTACTCGACACTCACGCATTCCCATTGTGAAGGTTCGCTGGGAAGGAAAACGCGGTGCCGAGTTCACCTAGGAACTCGAAAGTGACATGAAGGCTAAGTAACCACAACTGTTTGTTATGCATGCGCCTTAAATTTCGGGACAAAATTTCCTAAAGAAGGGGAGGCTGTAACACCCCGCGTTTTGAAAGTCAAAGTACAAGTCAAAGTCAAAGTCAAAGGAAAAAAAGATTGCTAATTGCGATCGGTCACTCCTTGCTAAATTACTGACTGTACTCCTTGACTTGTAATCGATACTTTAATTTTATTTACCTTAGTTGTATTATGTGGAGTACATGTTAATAAATCGCAGTTTTATCGCTAATCGACTTATCGCTAATCGCATCGCAACCCGAATTATATGTTATGGATATTGTTTTACATGTGTGTGCTATTATGTGTTGCTTGTGCATGTTATGTTTATGTTGAGGTGATTACAACCTTTCCTCTTTTGGCATCTATAAATAGCCCTGTCCTCTGATCCGTCACACTACACAACCTTTCCTCTTTTGGCATCTATAAATAGCCCTGTCACATCACTGTTCATGATGTGATAGCTCTCTCGTTCGACCAGCACCTTCCAGCCCTCTTTTCTCTCGATTTCTCGCGATTCTTGTAAGTTTTCAACTCAAATCTTGTACTTCTATGTTCTACACTCACTTCTTTAGCATTTTCACCATCAAATCTTCACTTTTAACCATGAAATCGGTTGATTTGAGATGCTCTAGGATGATGTCATCATGGGGTTCTTATGAACTTCAAGACTTGACCTCATTCCACCAAGAATAACTCAGATGTAAGGTATTTCAACATGTTTAAACACTGATTTTGCATAAATCTTGTGACACCTGTGCCTCCGCGACCATAAAACAAATACCAAATCAATGAAATATTGTGTTTAATACTTGGGATTTGTATAAATATGTGTATCATATGCACATATCAATTCATGTTTGATTTCGAGCTTTAAATCGCTTTCTGGAAGGTTATACGCGAACTGATATAATCAGTTTAATGCAACAAACACTCCAGAATAGTGATATAGGCTTAACATACCTTAAATAACATTTACATAACTTAGAAATAAGTTTTGGAGGGTTTGGTGTGGCGAAATCAAGTTTATTGTATCACATGGACTAATTTCGACAAACTGCGAAAGCATGCCGATTCGTACTATGACGGACAATCCGGAACTTGATCATAAGTTAAATATGCCCTAAATATCCTTTATATAGCTTAGAAATAGGCTTTGAGGTGTTTGGTGCGCAAATATAAACTTTGTGATCAATAGGGACTAAAAGCGGCAAAAAGTGCATAAGTTTGCATTTTCGCGCATATCTTACGTTCTGAATATATCCGGACATCCAAAAATTTATGTAAACATTAAAATATTTTATTTTAGTGTTTGGCATGATAAAATTCCATTCGTCGCGTAATTTGGATCGTTTTTCGCGTTCGTTCGTGTTTCGTCGTAATTAACAGAACAACGCCACCGTACGACCAAACGAACCGACATACGAGATATTTTTGAGCATATTTTAAGTTCCCTATACTTTAGCTTCATTTTAGAGCCTTAAGATGAGGTTAACGGGGCTTAAACGTGTCAAAAATGCATCAAAATCAAGTTTGTGACATGAAGGGGCCTTTTCTGTCATTTCTGGAAAATTTGGCCAGGCGGGCCGCGTAGCCCAGGGAGTCTTCTTACGCGGGGCGCGTAGACTGTCCAGTTTAGCAAACTTGTTTTCTGTTTCAGCAGCTGGTATCATGGGTTTTGCACATGGTTTCTCCATACTAGGGCTTGTTTTGAGCACCCATGGTATTCTAATTCAGTGGGAACACATGGATGGTTGATATTAAAGCTCGGGAATCGAGGAACGATCTTAACGGTGGACCGAAATCTATAAATACCCACTTAGATTTCATTTGCTCCTCACACTTTTGATATGAATTGACTCTAAGTTGGGGTTCAAAACCTCATACCTGAGTATTTTTAGATCAAAACTCCATTGCTTGGACCCTTTGTGTGTATTCTTTCGTTCTTTTATGCGTTTTTAGCACGAAAGTCAAACCGTGTTTGACTTTCTTCTTTGACCGGTCAATGGTCAACACGAAGTTCGTTTGAACTTCGTAACGTAAGTGTAATCACGATGGTCATAGTCCCTTGTGACTATACCTACTGATTACCACGTTATTTAGGCTTAGTGACGAGTCATAGTTTCGGTCAAAATACGCGTTTATGCGTATTTTGCAACCAAACTATTTTTGGGTATCAAGACTCTTTGTTTTAATATCAAACTTGTTTTTAAACCTTGTTAAACATGTTTAACTCGTCACTTGTAGATTAGTGCTTGTATAGGGTCGTAAGATAAGCGGTCTAAACAACCGCTTAGACTTCCGAACCCGACCCGTTTGGTCGATCATTAGGATCCGACCAAGCACATTAGGTGACCATAGTTGTATAGGGAATAACCTTCCGAGGTTATACCTTATGGTCACTTCGTTTAGTTAGTTGTATGATAGGTAGTTTATATGCCTTGGGAAAATGACCAAAATGCCCTTTTGCGCATAAATTCATTTTAAGCATATGTAACCTAAATATTGACATCTAAAGTAATTAGGGAACATTATTAGACTTGTTAAGGCATATAATACTTGTCAAAGGACTAGTTAGGCGATCCGAACGCGTTTTACGCGAACGACGCGTTAAGGTAGCATAAGCTACCTAAACGGGGTCGTAATGGGTCATAAGCACTTAGGTTAGGTTTCGATTTAGTATGTAGGCTTTGTTAAACCATGTTATATGAGTTCCAATACTCATTTGGTTTACAAAACCTCATCCTATCTGATCTCCCGATTTAGGTCCGGTTATTAATGTAGTTACATATATTAGGTGCCGTTTGATTTCTGTGATCCCTCTAGCTTTGCTTGGTTGTTGTTCAAGACTTCTAAGCATCCTCAAGTGAGTACATAGTCCCCTCTCTCTTACGTTTTCAAATGTTTTGGGGTGGAACACATGTGCCTACCTGTTAGTTTCATGCTTTTCATAATATGTACTTGCTATGTTCGTTAGTACACTTATAGTACACGATTTCATTATGTTTTGCTATGTATGTTCTCTTAACATGCTAGCACATTGATTTTCATAAATACTTTTGTTGCATATGTTCACTCAGCATATGGACACATTGTTTTACATTACATTTCTGTTGCATGTGTTCACTCAGCATATGGACACATTGTTTTACATTTTGAACTGTTTGATCCGTTTGTAACTGTTTAATTTATGTGAACCGTTTGAAATTGATTGATTGATGTGAACCATTTGAATCTGTTTGAACCGTTGGGTTAGGGAAGTGATTAAGTAACGGGGTGAGTGTAATGTGATAAAAGCATGGTGGATACGCCGCTGGTACTTCCTATATATAAGTGCTTTTAACACATTATATATCGTTGCGTTATCTAGATCACTTGGGCAAAGGTTATCAAAACAAAGTTATATTACAAGGTTTTTCTAACAATATTCGAGTTTTATTACAAAAACAATTTACGATTTGGGTTTACAAAACAAATGCTTTCAGTTAAGATTCATGATATCGAGATTTTATAAAATTATAACTACACTGTTTTGACTTGGTTATTTCAATTTACATTACAAACATTTTACAAAACTTGGTTTTCTAATTATCAATTAACAAAGGTGTTCAAGTTATTTTCAAAATATAAACGAGCCATGAATCTGACACTCTTATAAAACCTATGTACTCGCCGGCATTTTTATGCTGACGTATTTTCACATGTGTTTCAGGTATCATATTTGGTGATGATTGATGATGATATTGATGCTTGCTCACAAAGGAATGGACAAGCCTTATTGACTTAATAACAATGAAATTCTATTTGATCATGTTTTGTTTCTAATTTCAATGTAATGTAATATATTTAAATTCAATAAAACAGAACTTCTATCCATGTGTTATGAACCTATGATTCTGTTACAACACTCCCCGACATTTCCGCCACGATTTGTTGTTTTACGTGGTCAGGGTGTGACAGAAAAGTTGGTATCAGAGCTCATGGTTATAGGGAATTAGGTTATTAGTAATGCTTTGACCTAGTCTATAACCTTCCTAGGACCCTAACGCAAGTTTACTTGAGTTTAGTCATAAACAATATCGTCACCTGTCTTTTGGTGACAACCACAATAAGAACACAAATTTCGAATCCGCTTTGAAAACTAATCATCTCTTCTAGGATGATTTATTATAAGGTTTTGAACCTTCAAAGTTTTCAAATTCTCGTCAAAGTTTGGGGCTAAATAATGTGAACACGTGCAAATTGGAAGGGTGGGTGCCTGTACCCTGTATTTTCTGTCTAAGGCTAGAGTGTTCATACAAATCCGTAGTTTCGGACCAGTCACTCTTACCTGGGAACTCTTGGGGTGAGTGTCCACTTATAGGCGAGCATGTCTTCGTGATACATTATGAGGACCTATTTACTTTGATTCAGCTTTAGTGTGTCGTTTGTTTGCTTCATGGTTCGAACAAATGACCATCACCCATGCTTTTTGGTCGGTAATTGTAACATCCTATTCTTACCCAATGCTTTTTCACTTGTTTTCTCTCATGCTTCCTCTGTTAGAATGCCTCCTCGACATGACAATCAGGTACCTAATAAAGAACTGGCAGCTATCGTTACGCAGCAAATGGCTTCTGCAATCCCAAACATTATTGCTAAATGTAACCAAGCCCTCCATAACAATAATGCTCCCTGTAACTTCAAGACATTCAACTCTGCCAAGCCATCAAAATTTTCTGGATCTCAAGGAGCGACTGCACTTCTGCAATGGTTCGAGAGTCTAGAGAACACCTTCAGGCATGTTCAGTGTCCAAACGAGCGAAAGGTAGAGTTCGCATCTAGCGTTTTTGAAAAACGAGCTTTAACATGGTGGAATGGTGTGATGAGAGATAGGGGTGCTGAGGTAACACTGGCTCAAACATGGGAAGAGCTTTGAGCTCTAATGATGAAGGAATTTTGTCCTCGTCATGAAATCAGGGCATTGGAAAGGGAATTCGACGATCTTAAGCAAGATAGTGGTGAGCATCGAGCTTACACGGACCGTTATGAGGAGTTAAGTCAGTTGTGCCCTAACATGGTTACGCCTTTGGATAAGGCAATTGAAAAGTACATTGATGGCCTCCCTGACTCAGTACAAGACATTGTTACTGGTAGGAACTCCACTACCGTTAGGCAGGCCATTGAGCTATCCGCTACTGTGGTGCATATGTTTGTCGACTTCATCTTGTATCGAGTCTTGTAATAGATTGGATAGTTCAGAGCATGTTTTACGAGAAAAACGAGAAATGTATAGGTGTGAGCCATTTCGCACGAAATGGAAAGCCATTTCGTACGAAATGGAGATGGCCATTTCGTGTGAGCCATCTCGTGCGAAATGGGTTGCCTATAAATACGTGCCTTGTCTATTTCATTTGTAACGTTTGGTTTCTGGTAGCGAAGCTCTGCCGAAGTGTCTCCAGCATTGTAAAATGATCTGATATCAATACAAGAGACAGTTTAAGTGAATCTAAGTGCAAATCAGCTGAAATAACTCTGATACGTTTGTTTCCGCCTTTCGTAGTGGACGAGTTCTCTTCTAAACGACTCGTTTGGGTCTTCAAACGATCCTACAAGTGGTATTAGAGCTCAGGAGGAAGAGTTCTTACCATTTCAGCTGAAAATTTCTGATTTCTACTCACTTTCTTCACATTTTTCAAAATTAAACAAGATTTTACGGATAAAATGATTTGATCTTCACATATATCGTGCGAAACATTGTTTTAACAGACCCTTGAAAGAATCAGACCTTAATTCGAAGTAAAATTTGATCGATTTTATCAAAAACTGTCCGATCGTGTGAAGTCAGCTCCATTTCGCACGAATTGATACCAGATCGTTTGAACTTGCATCCATTTCGCACGAGGCAGGCTTCCATTTCGCACGAGACAGGCTTCCATTTCGCACCAAAGGCCATTTTGTGTGAAACAGACATCATTTCGCACGAATTGGTATCCCATTTCGCTTGGAAGTGTCAATTCGATTGAAAAGTTCAATTCATGTGAATCATATATTCCATTTCGCACGAAGTGGGTAAAACAGGGTACATTTCGTTTGAATAGGTTCATTTCGCTTGAAAGAATCCATTTCGTTTGAGTGTTGATTCCATTTCGTTTGAAACATCATCCATTCTGTTTGAACAATCTGTATTTGTGAAATTTTCAAAACCGAATCATGGAGAACGAGTTCTATAATGCCTTTGCTACTCCGATGACTATTACTCATAATACAATGCTAGAAAATGAAACGGGCACAACGCAAAAACCGCCTAAGCTTATGAGTATTGAGGAGTATAGTGGATGGGCAGAACGTTTTGAAAGTTGGGTTCAAGCATATTACTTAGATGCATTGGAATATACTGAATTTCGATATATTAGACCAGTTAAGGACAACGGACAGAAGTTTGATATTAGAGATCTAGATGTTGATGAGAAAAAGAAATACAAAAATGAAAAGATGATGGTTAGTCTCTTGCAGCAAGCTATTAAGGAAGAAATCTTGATTTTACTTCAACATAACGGAAATGCACATTCGATATGGAAAGAATTAAAATCAAAGTTTGTTGGAAGTAAAGAGATGATCAAGAACAAAATGTCGCTTTTAAAGAAAGAATTTGATCTATTCCGAGGATTAAGAACTAAAACACCAAGCAGATTATAGAAAGATATTGCAATTTGGTGATGAATTTGAAAAGATTGAACATCAATAAAGATAAAGAAGAATTGATTGAAAAGTTGGCCGATGCGTTGCCACAAGATGTTTGGGGCACGTATCTTATGATGTTGAAAAATAAACCTGAATTTGACAATCTAACGCTGAGCGGATTTATTGAACAACTCGAAGCTCAAGAGATGGAACAACGAAAAATAGCAAGAATGAAGAACTATGATGGTGAACAAGACATTGGTCTGTATTACAAAGGAAGTACTAGTGATAGGACCAACATTGCACCAAAGATTGAAACAGCTTTCAATGTAAAAAGTTCTTCTGAAGGTTTATCTCAAGGATCAAGTAGCAAAATTGGATTCTCTTCATATCCATCGTTTGATCCAAATTTTTCAGCAACCAAAAGCGGCAAAGTACTACAATGCAACATTGCATTAAATCTTGAAAATGATCAAAATTACTCTGAAGAAGTAGCCAAAAGTCATATGTCTTTGTTGGTGACTGTGTTAGAGTCTTATGGGAGTTTAGTTGCAGGAAGGATCGGAAATCCAATGTTGACAAAAGAGGATTACGATCAGATTGATGTTGAAGAGATGGAACTTATGGATATTAAGTGGTGTTTGGCTAGTGTGTTGAGAAGAGCTGAAAAGTTTAAACAAATTATGGGAAGAGATGATTTTCGTGATGCAAATGTTTCTACTTTAGGATTTGATAAATCTAAAGTTACTTGTTTTCGTTGCAGGGAAAAAGGGCATTTCAATAGTGAATGCACAAACCGCGAAACAATTGGAGCTCAAAATCCTTTCGGAAACAACGATTACTATTGGAAAGCAATTTATCATCAAGTTGCTCAACAGCCGTATCAACAACAAACACAAACTGCTCATGCTAGGAAGGAAATTGAAGAATCAAAGAAAGCATATCTAGTTAATCAAGAAAATGAAAGATCGTCAAAAGGTTTTAGTTGGGACAAATATATTTCAGCAGAGAGTAAAGCATGTTTGACATATCAAGATGATGAAAGGCTTCCAAAAGATTTCAGTTGGGATGATTATGATCCTAATAGAACTGCAGATCATAAAGCTTTTGTTGCTCAAGTCATTGAAGATGGTGAAGATGATTATTGGGCAGATAGAATGAAAGAGCTTTTAAAATTTCAAGCCGAGAGAGATAAAGAAAGAATGAAAGATAAAAATGATGATGAAGAAGTTCGAGTGATAAAGGTCAAAGAGATTCCAGCTTTCAAGATTAAAGTAGAAGCTGATGCAAAAAAGGTGTCTGAGAATTGTGAAAACTGTGAGACTATGAAGAAACACAACAATGAGCTAATTCACAACATGAAAAGGTTGAAAGAATCGTATGATGTCTTAAACAAAGCCATGAGTCAATATAACGAGTCAAGCAGTGAACAAGCTACAGCCATGAAAACACTCAATGGAGCATACATGATAAAGCAGGAAATGGTCAATTATTACATTGATATGTGCTAAGGTTGAACAGAAATTAGAAACTCAGAGGATAGAAACTGAACGAGTAAACAAGTTGTTGAAAAGTTACTCATGTTCTTCTTATGTGATTGACAGGATTTATCCTACAGTTGAAGGCATGAAGGCATTTGAAGAAGACACATCTGAAGTGAAGAATTCTGGTAAGAAACAAAGTTTTGGCTATAACAAGTGTCCACCCCCGCTTGAAAATGGATATTCTCCATGAAATCCAAATTCAGAAAGAGTAAAAAAGGCAACCAACTTACAGTGGGAATCTGAATCTTCAGATAACTTGCCAGACAACATTGATGTAACCTTCACATCATCCGACACTGATCATGAGTCCGAGTTAATTAAGAAAGTGGTCGATCAGGTGTTGGAAAAAGATGAACCGGAGGAGTCAAAATCAGAGTCAAAGTCTGAGTCCGACACGTCAAGTCCATCAGTCAAAAAGGACAAAAGGGTTTACAATAAAGACTTTCTGCTATCACAAAATAATTTGAATGACGAAACATTCAAAGTAGCATATACTTTGAATGATTCTGACAAATTATATTCTGATGAAGAATTTCCAATAAGAGGTGTTAAAACTGAAATGATCAAAAAGGTTTTCAAACTAACAGAAATTAATATTTCTGAAATAAAAGATGTAAATCTTACTGAAAAACTGAAAAAATACACCTCAAGAGATCAACAAAGATTAAATAAGAAAAAGGGTTTCAGTTTTGGTTCTGGTTTTCAAAAGAAACCAAACCATAACGGTAAATTCAAAAAGAAAGGTCTTGGTTTTATTCCACCAAAAAATCATATAAATGAGAAAACTTATAAACCAAAAACTGTTTTTGTTTCTAGGACATCATCAGAAGAAGAAAAAGAAAATTTGTTCAGGAAGCAGACAAACCAAGAATTCCTTGTGAAGAAGCAAGAGGGAATGAGGAAGGAAATTGCTCAGAAGAAGAAGGAGACAAGAACCTGTTTTCAATGTAAAACAGTTGGTCATATTGCCAGGAATTGTCCAAAGGCAATCCAAACAAAAAAGGGAGTCTCTGAAAAACTGAAAAAACTGAAAGAAAAAATGGTTGAAAATGAACCACCAACCAAACAATTTAAAGTTTTCAAAAATTCAAAATTTGAGGTTGGTGAGTGTTCAAAAGGTTTTAAAAAAGAAAGGTGAATCTTAACAATCAAAAGTGGGTTGTTAAGAAATTAGATGATAGTTCTAGCAATGATTCTGATTCATCAAAATCAGAGGAGCTATTTTTTGGCGATGAATCTGACTCGTCAAAGTCAAAGGAGCCACATGTTGAGATAAAAGGTGAAAATTCAGTTCCGCCATTGGATGATGCAAATTTTCCACCATTGCGGACTGAAAATTTTAAACAAAAAGTTGGCAAAGTTGAGATTTCAAATCAATTTTTTTCTGAAAAGAAAGAATTTGATGTTGAAAAAGCCTTTAACCCCATAGTTCAAAATATTTTTGGAAAAATGATTGACGTGAAGGTCAAAGGGGTAAAGGAATTTTATGAATTGAAAACGAAGAAACCAGATGAAGATGGGTCATCCCAGGTTAGTAACTGGGATAGAACCTATCATGACTAAACTCTGGACTTGCCGGAGCTCCCAAGTTGGTAATCGTGGAGCAGGAATCGGCATCTTTCTTGAAAAATTGAAAATTGTCATATTTCATTTGGTATGGTTGATAAGTGAACCTACTAGTGGTTGAAAAAAGAGGTTTTCACCTACAAGTGGTTAATCAAGGTCATTAAGTTGAACTTGATTTAACTTTCATTCAAATGGTTGAAAAACAATGTGATGAGTTTATCCCCGATCTTACAAGTAAAATCAACAAAACTTATTTTCCAGAAAAACCATTTTGATTAAAACAAACTTAAGTGTTTTGAAATCATAATGGGAAAATAGTTTGTTGTTAGGGGGAGTACTGATTGTTTATGCCAAGTGGATGGAGAATTGAAACAATTCACATCGGTTTGTCAAATTTTCTTTAAATGGTTTTGAATTTTGGGGGGAGTAAGAAATTTCAGAAAATCCAAAAACATTAGAAAATTTGAAAAAGCCAAAAACATCGAAAAATCAAAAATGAGTTTTGTTGTGAAAAAGAGGAAATGATAGTACATCAATTAGACTGTCACAGTACGCTAAAGAAATGGAAAGTTAAAATGTGATAAACGGTCGCACTAAAGATGTGACGATAGGCTCAGCTAGACTAGTAGATTTGTGATAACGATACAAACTTAAATGAACAAGCCTAGTTCTAGTGGGAAACGCGGTTGAAAGCATAGTACTTAGTTTTATCCTTCGTGACTGTGTACCTACTCAGTAATCCCTGAATGCTAAAAGAGCATAAAAACTGGTCAGCTTGTGAACTTTCACAACTTGCTGAAAAAGTCACTGTGATTGTGCATTTCATTTTGCAAAGATTTAAACTTGTTTGATTTCTTTATTTTGTTTAAGCATTGGACATCCCCTGCGTATACGTGAATATCGAACTGGATGTTAGTGCCTGAACGTTCTGCTTTATTTTTCTTCGTGTTTCGTTTAAATCTTGGATCACCTCTGCGTATATGTGAATATCGAACTGGTGGTTAAGATCTAAACATATTCAACTTGTTTTTATTTCTTATTTTGTTTAAACATTGGACTTTCTCTGTGTATCGAAAGATCGACCTGATTGTTAATGTTTAAACATTCTGCGTTGTTTTCGCACATATCACAGTTGATGAAAGTTTAAAGGCATTACTTGAGTCAGTGTATTGCATGATGAGGGGATATGCTGAGATTGTGGGGTCCATAAGAATTTAGTGCAAAATTAATATACCTTAACGTATCGGTAAGCATTTCGAAAGTTTTTAGATTGAGTTTAAGAGGAAAACAATATCGTCAATCTATGTGAATCGTTTAGAACTTAAAGTGTTTAAAGCTCAACGGTGCTAGTGACTGGTCTCAAAAACTGATATGATCCTCTAACACAAACTCACAAAAATATTGTCTGTAAATATTTCTTTACGGTTTTTCTTTAAAAACAAAAATCCAAAAAGATTTTCGGAATGTTTTAGCATAAATTTTTGAAAAACTCAAAAAGATTTTCTTTCATCTTATTTTCTTCAAATGATGTTGAAAAACTGATTTTCAAAATTCCGAGTGCTAAACATGATGAACAAGGTTGGGAGAGTTTGTTTAGAAAAAGTTATTCTTACAAGTGGTCAAAACAGAGAGCATAATTGTGAAATTATGTTAAATTGAAAATGTCTCAAGTAGTTTCTACCCAAAACATAAAAAGTTGTGAAATTTATTTTTAGGTAGAGAATTGTGCAGGTAAAGCCAGGTTACGATGTTAGAACCTGTGAAAGTTGTAAGAGCCAGGCTTCTGATCTAAAGACTCTGAATTCCAGACTACGATCCCAGCTTATCGAAATGGGGATTTTGAAGACATCAAGAGGGAGTCTGAAGATGTTAGAGCTAGATTCAGATCCAGGAGCAGTGTTCAAGATAGAAGCTGCTGATGCTGAAGAACTTAAGGAATCAAGAGATCTGATCAAGAGAATTAGAGAGAGAATAGAATCAGGTTGCGATTCTGAATGGAAAAGAGAGAAAAAGATTGATTGAGGATGCTTACAATGGAGAATACTTTGAAGAGAGTGAGAAGACTGATAAAGACTGAAGTATTGACAAATCGAAGACTCGACACCGAAGACTTCGTCAACATCCAAGGGGGAGTCTGTTGTTGCATATGTCTGTCGACTTCGTCTTGTATCGAGTCTTGTAATAGATTGGATAGTTCAGAGCATGTTTTACGAGAAAAACAAGAAATGTATAGGTGTGAGCCATTTCGCACGAAATGGAAAAGCCAGTTCGTACGAAATGGAGATGTCCATTTCGTACGAAATGGAGATGGCCATTTCGTGTGAGCCATCTCGTGCGGAATGGGTTGCCTATAAATACGTGCCTTGTCCATTTCATTTGTAACGTTTGGTTTCCGGTAGCGAAGCTCTGCCGAAGTGTCTCCAGCATTGTAAAACGATCTGATATCAATACAAGAGATAGTTTAAGTGAATCTAAGTGCAAATCAGCTGAAATAACTCTGATACGTTTGTTTCCGCCTTTCATATTGGACGAGTTCTCTTCTGAACGACTCGTTTGGGTCTTCAAACGATCCTACAGCTACCTTAACTGAATCCCAGATCAGGAAAGGTAAACTTTTCCGAAAGGGTGACAAGCAACCGATCGAGGAATCGAAACCAAAGGATGAGCAGAATGAGTCCTCCAAGAAGTCCAAGAAGTCCAAGAAGCGAAAGGCTTCTCAGAACTTCGCCGTGGTCGCTCACAATGATTAAGCTGTCCCCAACCAACCGGCTCAACCCCCCGCTAGGAAGCCATACAACGGAACTGCACCCTTGTGCAAGCAATTTAGCCTTCATCATCATGCTAGTGTAAAGTGCCACAAATGCCAAATTTGTGGACTTATTGGTCATACAGCAAGAGTTTGCCCAACTGTAGCTGCACCAAATCAAGCTGGCAACAATCCTGCTCAAGCTCATTTTCTACCAGGTTCTTGCTTCAACTGTGGCGAGATGGGCCATTTCCGAAGAAATTGCCCAAAGCTTGCTAATGCGAATCCAGCGCAGGGATAATCATTTGACCGATTTGAAGACGACGTTGTTTAGAAATAATCAAGTCTTAAGTATTATTTTCTTTTGTTGTCTATGAAACAGTTGTTGTTTATAAATAAATCATTTATTTACATCGCAGTGTACAAATGTGGTTGCATGTATAAACAATAAATCCCCTACGATACCGACAATCAAGGGAACCGTATTCCTTGAAAAACAGACTACTCCCAAAATTCTTCCATTTTATGATCTCTTGTGTTTTCCACGAAAATCCTAAGTACCCGTTTCTTCCAAGGAAACGAAGTACCAGGCGCAAGTTACAACTCTTGACGAATACCCAAAGTACCACTATAAATCCTTAATAGGGCACCTAAGGGTATTTCCGTAAGTCCTTAATTGTTGTCTACCTTAATTCGAATATTACATTTCCTTGTAAACGAAACCGAATTTTTGGAAGATCATCCTATCTTTTCAGATAAATTATTGAGGACGTTGAAGTCCGTCGACTGGGTTCCTGGTGTACCTTGAATACCGATATTCAAATCAACGTCAAGATAATAGCAATTAATAACAAGATAATAACAAATTAATAACCAAGAAATCAATCATGTGCTTATGTGTTTATGTGTTGACCCAATCAATGTTGTCTCAAGCTTGTTCAAATTCTATCCCTTTCACATTATAAAACAAACAGTGCGAACTGTGCAAGAAATTACGTAATTATGGATGCATACATAATTATGAAATTTAGTGCACAGAAATCACAGCAAGTTTTGTCATGTGTCCAGAGTTAATTCTATTCATTTCCATTTCTGATGAAGCACCCGTTGAAAATGACTCCGTCCGTTCAATTTCGTTTCTGAAGAATGTCCGTTGAGGAAATGAATATCCGTTTGATTATTCTATTCATTTCCATTTCTGATGAAGCACCCGTTGAAAATGACTCCGTCCGTTCATTTTCGTTTCTGAAGAATGTCCGTTGAGGAAATGAATATCCGTTTGATTATCCTTTTCATTTCCGTTTCGGAGGAAACACCCGTTAAAAATGACTCCGTCCGTTCATTTTCGTTACTGAAGAATGTCCGTTGAGGAAATGAATATCCGTTTGATTATCCTTTTCATTTCCATTTCTGATGAAGCACCCGTTGAAAATGACTCCGTCCGTTCATTTTCGTTTATGAAGAATGTCCGTTGAGGAAATGAATATCCATTTGATTATTCTATTCATTTCCGTTTCGGAGGAAACACCCGTTGAAAATGACTCCGTCCGTTCATTTTCGTTTCAGAAGAATGTCCGGTGAGGAAATGAATATCCGTTTGATTATCCTTTTTATTTCTGTTTCGGAGGAAACAACTGTTGAAAATGACTCTGTCCGTAAATTTTCATTTCTGAAGAATGTCCGTTGAGGGAAATGAATATCCTTTTGATTATCCCTTCATTTCCATTTCTGAAGAATGCCCGTTGAGGAAAATGACTTCGTCCATTCATTTTCGTTTCTGAAGAATGTCCGTTGAGGGAAATGAATATCCTTTTGATTATCCCTTCATTTCCATTTCTGAAGAATGCCCGTTGAGGAAAATGACTCCGTCGGTTCATTTTCGCTTCTGAAGAATGTCCGTTAAAGGAAATGATAAGATTATGACTTGCATATCTTTGATGGTTATTTAACACAAAGTCACAGACAGACTCCTACGAATAAATTTCGAGACGAAATTTCCTAAAGTAGGGGAGACTGTGACACCTGTGCCTCCGTGACTATCAAACAAATACCAAATCAATGAAATATTGTGTTTCATACTTGGGATTTGTATAAATATGTGTATCATGTGCACATATCAATTCATGTTCGATTTCGAGCTTTAAATCGCATTCTGGAAGGTTGTAAGCGAACTGATATAACCAGTTTATTGCAACAAACACTCCAGAACAGTGACATAGGCTTAACATACCTTAAATAACCTTTACATAACTTAGAAATAACTTTTGGAGGGTTTGGTGTGGCGAAATCAAGTTTATTCGATCATAGGGACTAATTTCGACACACTGCGAAAGTATGCCGATTCGTACTGTGATGGACAATCCGGAACTTGATCATAAGTTAAATAAGCCCTAAATATCCTTTATATAGCTTAGAAATAGGCTTTGAGGTGTTTGGTGCGCAAAAATAAACTTTTTGATCAATAGGGACTAAAAGCGTCAAAAAGTGCATAAGTTTGCATTTTCGCGCATATCTTACATTCTGAATATATCCGGACATCCAAAACTTTATGTAAGCATTAAAATATTTTATTCTAGTGTTCGGCATGATAAAATTCCATTCGTCACGTAATTTGGATCGTTTTTCGCATTCGTTCGTGTTTCGTCGTAATTAACAGAACAACGCCACCGTACGACCAAACGAACTGACATCTGAGATATTTTTGAGCATATTTTAAGTTCCCTATACTGTAACTTCATTTTATAGCCTTAAGCTGAGGTTAACGGGGCTTAAAAGTGTCAAAAATGCATCGAAATCAAGTTAGTGACATGCAGGGGCCTTTTCTGTCATTTCTGGAAAGTTTGGCCAGGCGGGCCTCGTAGCCCAGGGAGTCTTCTTACGCGGGGCGCGTAGACTACCCAGTTCAGCAAACTTGTTTTCTGTTTCAGCAGCTGGTATAATGGGTTTTGCACATGGTTTCTCCATACTAGGGGCTTGTTTTGAGCACCCATGGTATTCTAATTCAGTGGGCACACATGGATGGTTGAGATTGAAGCTCGGGAATCGAGGAACGATCTTAACGGTGGACCGAAATCTATAAATACCCACTTAGATTTCATTTGCTCCTTACACATTTGATCTGAATTCACTCTAAATTGGGGTTCAAAACCTCATACCTGAGTATTTTTAGATCAAAAGTCCATTGCTTGGATCCTTTGTAAGTATTCTTTCGTGCTTTTATGCGTTTTAGCATGAAAGTCAAACCGTGTTTGAGTTTCTGCTTTGACCGGTCAATGGTCAACACGAAGTTCGTTTGAACTTCGTAACGTGAGTGTAATCACGATGGTCATAGTCCCTTGTGACTATACCTACTGATTACCACGTTATTTATACTGATTACCACGTTATTTAGGCTTAGTGTCGAGTCATAGTTTCGGTCAAAATACGCGTTTATGCGTATTTTGCAACCAAACTATTTTTGGGTATCAAGACCCTTTGTCTTGAAATCAAACTTGTTTTTAAACCTTGTTAAACATGTTTTAACATGTTTAACTCGTCACTTGTAGATTAGTGCTTGTATAGGGTCGTAAGATAAGCGGTCTAAACAACCGCTTAGACTTCTGAACCCGACCCGTTTGGTCGATCATTAGGATCCGACCAAGCACATTAGGTGACCATATTTGTATAGGGAATAACCTTCTGAGGTTATACCTTATGGTTACTTCGTTTAGTTAGTTGTATGATAGGTAGTTTATATGCCTTAGGAAAATGACCAAAATGCCCTTTATGCGCATAAATTCATTTTAAGCATATGTAACCTAAATCTTGACATCTAAACTAACTAGGTAACATTATTAGACTTGTTAAGACATATAATACTTGTCATAGATCCGAATGCGTTTTACGAGAACGACACGATAAAGTAGCGTAAGCTACCTAAACGAGTCGTAATGGGTCGTAAGCACTTAGGTTAGGTTTCGATTTAGTATGTAGGCTTTGTTAAACCATGTCATATGACTTCCAATACTCATTTGGTTTACGAAACCTCATCCTATCCGATCTCCTGATTTAGGTCCGGTTATTAATGTAGTTACCTATATTAGGTGCCGTTTGATTTCCGTGATCCCTCTAGCTTTGCTTAGTTGTTGTTCAAGACTTCTAAGCATCCTGAAGTGAGTACATAATTCTGTCTTTTAAGTTTTCAAATGTTTTGGGGTGGAACACATGTGCCTACCTGTTACTTTCATGCTTTTCATAATATGTACTTGCCATGTTCACTAGTACACTTATAGTACATGATTTCATTATGTTTTGCTATGTATGTTCTCTTAGCATGCTAGCAGATTGATTTTCATAAACACTTTTGTTGCATATGTTCACTCAGCTTATGGACACATTGTTTTACATTACATTTCTGTTGCATATGTTCACTCAGCATATGGACACATTGTTTTACATTTTGAACTGTTTGATCCGTTTGTAACTGTTTGATTTATGTGAAATGTTTGAAATTGATTGATTGATGTGAACCTTTTGAATCTGTTTGAACCATTGGGTTAGGGAAGTGATTAGGTAACGGGATGAGTGTAATGTGATAAAAGCATGGTGGATACACCGCTGGTACTTCCTATATATAAGTGCTTTTAACACATTATATATCGTTGCGTTATCTAGATCACTTGGGCAAAGGTTATCAAAACAAAGTTATATTACCAGGTTTTTCTAACAATATTGGAGTTTTATTACAAAAAACAATTTACGATTTGGGTTTACAAAAAAATGTTTTGAGTTAAGATTCATGGTATCGAGATTTTATAAAATTATAACTACACTGTTTTGACTTGGTTATTTCAATTTACATTACAAACATTTTACAAAACTTGGTTTCCTAATTATCAATTAACAAAGGTGTTCAAGTTATTTTCAAAATATAAACGAGCCATGAATCTGACACTCATATAAAACCTATGTACTCGCAGGCATTTTTATGCTGACGTATTTTCACATGTGTTTCAGGTATCATAGTTGGTGATAATTGATGATGATATTGATGCATGCTCACATAGGAATGGACAAGCCCTTAGTGACTTAATAACAATGAAAGTCTATTTGATCATGTTTTGTTTCTAATTTCAATGTAATGTAATATATTTAAATTCAATAAAACAGAACTTCTATCCATGTGTTATGAAACAATGATTCTGTTACAACACTCCCCGACTTTTCCGCCATGATTTGTTGTTTTACGTGGTCGGGGTGTGACAAATCTAAACATTTTCAGGATTAAAAGGGTTGAAAGATGTTTTCATAACTTTCTTTCAAATCTTTTACACTCTTTAGCTCAAAACCGATAGAATGAGAGCTTGTTCCGACCTTCTACTCGTTCTAAAGTGAAGTATTTGACTGAGAACGGATTCTATCGGAGAGACAATCGATCAACAGGTTGAACATGAACCAACCGTCAAGAATAGTTAACTGGTCAGAATGGGGTGATTCCCGTCCGATCAGACAACTTGGACTTGAAGGAGTTCCCGTTGTTTAACACGTGGTCATGCTGTCTCGATCAAACCGCAAACTTCCAAACTTAACAAATTTCAAAACGAGCAAGTCACCAAACGGACTGCCGTCCGATCGGATTGCCATCCGATCGAACGACAATCCGATCAGATGACTCATGGTCTCAAACACTTGAACTTTTTACAAACTTTCAAAATCAGTTTCCAGTGAATGGCCATCCGATCGGACGACCATCCGATCGAATGACCATCCTGCTGTGAACTTGTTCTTCATGAAATGTCTCGCTAGATGGATCGCTGTCCGACCGAACAACCGTTCAACCGGACGACCTGAAAGGTAGAGATACTTCTCTGTTTTAAAATGCTACAATGAAAACTTCAAAGTCACATCATATACAAACACACCCATCGCAAGCAAATGGCAAACCGACCAAATGGCCATCTGAACGGATGACCATCCGTCCAGATTTCCATCCGTTCGGATGACCCTTCGTCACTATGATCAATTGCACCGTTTAACGCGCCGCTCATCGCTTATGCTATCGTTCTGTAATCAGGTTATTCTCTCAGCGCTCCCTTCAATCCAAGAGAGTGTTTATTTACTAAACACAATTTGTGAGTATACTCGATCCCTTTTTGCTTTACGCACTTTTGGGTGTTACATATATTACTCATACTAAATCACATCGATCACACAACGCAAATACTTTTATACGCTGACCTCTAATGCATGTTATACATGTTACTCGATGAATGCATGTATGTTATGTTTACACAGTGATTGTTGCCTGACACCTTAGCAACGATAGTACTATAGTTTAGACTCAGCACCTGTCGTGGACAAGGGTTGTTAAGGGCTTTTCTTCACAGTGTCACAGTGGTGATATGTGTTGCGCATTCTATAACTCGTAGTCACGTCTGTGCATATTTCATTGTTGATAACCTACTTGCTTCACATTATACATGTTACATGCTGGTTATGCGTAAACTCGCTTTCGCTATCTATTATACTATTAAACTTGTATGCTCACACTTACACTATGTGTATTGACCTCTATTTTAACGTATGTGATAGGTGTTTAGGATTCTTTGCTTGTTACTTGCTGGAATCAAGCTAGGATGGAATCTAGAAACAAATCTAATAAAATCTGAGTTGTCGGAACAGTTTGCTCGTTTTTGAGACAATTATATGTAATAACTATTTTTTACTTTATCTGCTAGTAGTATGGGATATTAACATTAAAGATTCGGTAATTTAGTAGTAGTTGTGGATTCTCTTGAAGAATATGTTTCGCTCAGTGGCGCACCCCGATGATTCCACCATCGGTTGGGGTGTGACACTTCACACCACCATGCTGAGGACCAAAGTCATATTGGTCATACAAGCTACCTAGGAGGACACTCATCGTCGCTCCATAATCCAACAGGGCTTGGTGAATCTTGAATTTCCCAACTTGGATTAGGATGACCGGTTCCCCTGCAACACTTCCACTTCTTCCCTCACTTGTTTCAGTCACACCTACAATCATTTGAGAAAAAAAATAAGTTAAAAAATTATCATTTAAATCATTTTTAGGAACGAAACTTACCCCACTGATTGGTATGTTCTTCATACTCTTGGTTTAGTTTTAGTGTCACTCGGCATGTGACATCTGTGCTTGTGTAATCATTGTACAACTCCGAATAATTCAATTATCAATGACACAATTGTGTTTTGATTCCAATATTGTTTATTTATTTTCGATTTCAAACTCTTAAACATTTTCTGGAAAGTTCTACGCAAACTATTACGTAAACGTAATCAGTTTAACGCGACTTACATTCTGGAATAGTGACATAAGCTTAACATACCCTAAATAACATTTACATAACTTAGAAATAAGTTTTGAGGGGTTTGGTATGGCAAAAACAAGTTTATTCAATCACAGGGTTTATTTGCGATAAACTACAAAAGTCTGCCATTTGGCGTAGTGACGTACACTCCGGAATAGTGACATAAGCTAAACATACCCCAAATACCCTTTACATAACTTAGAAATAAGTTTTGAGGGGTTTGGTTTATGAAAAATATGCTTATTTGGTCACAAGGACTAAAAGCGTCAAAACTTCGAAAGTATGCAAATTCGCGCATATTCTGCGTTCTGACCATACACGTGCAACCAAAAATTTTTTAAATAATTAAAATATTATATTTTAGTGGTGAGATTGCAATAATGTCATTCGTTGCGTAATTTGGATCGTTTTCGCTACCGTACAATCGAACGAAGTGACATCCATGATATTTCCAAACATATTTCAAGTCCCCTATGCTTTAGCATCCTTGTAAAGCCTTAGATTGGTTTAACAGGAGTTAAACGCGTCGAAAAACAAGTTTTGGGGCTTCAGGGACCTGTTTTGCCAAAAACTGAAAGTTCTGGTCTGAACTGGCTCGCCTGTGGTGACCCATTTGCCTATCGGGGTCGCGGCCCATGAGAGCCTTCTGACACAGAACCTTCAAAACAGCTTCCCAGCTGTTTCCTGCTGTTTTTAAGCTTAGTTTTTTTATCTTGTGGCCTATTTTAAGTGTTCCCCAAGGCTCTTATTCCTGTCCACACACTTGTAGGGCCATGATTCTTCCTTGGTGCAACACAAACACTTGTCATGATCTTGTTGATTCTTGAATAATATAAATACCTTGCACCATTTCATCAACAACTTGCTCATTCCTTTCGTTTCTTCATCTCCTGCTCTACTTGGAAGCTACCACATTGTTGGAGGCTTCCTAATTGAGTTTTCTTCATCCTAGAACACAAGTGAGTGTTCTAACTAGTCTTGTTTAGTTATTTTTAGCTATTTCAAGGTAAAAGTAAAACAATGTTTGACTTTTGTCTTTGACCATTAATTGGTCAAGACAAAGTTCAATTGAACTTTGCAACGTGATCGTAATCACGATGGTTATAATCCCTAGCAATTATATCTACTGATTACCACGTTTTTGTGCATTTTACGACGAAACTATTTTCGGGTATCAAAACACTTTGTTTTGATACCAAATCAGTTTTCTAACTTAGTTAAACATGTTTAACTCGTCACTTCTAGTTTAGTGTTTATTTAGGGTCATAAGTCAAGTGGTCTTAACCACCGCTAAGACTTTTAAACCCGACCCGTTTGGTCGATCAATAGGATCCGACCAAACACATTTTGTGACCATAGTTGTATAGGGAATAACCTCTAGAGGTTTATACCTTATAGTCACTTCGTTTGGTTAGTTGTATGATAGGTAGTGTATATGCCTTAGGAAAATGACAAAATGCCCTTTTTGCGCATAAATTCAATTTATGCATATGTAACCTAAATTTTGACACTTAAACTGATATTGCAACATTATTAAACATATTTAGGCATATAAGACTTATCATAGGACTAGTTTGACCATCCGAACACGTTTTTACGCAAACGACGCGTTAAGGTAGCGTAAACTACCTTAACGAGTCCTAACGGGTCAAAAGCACTTAGGATTGTTTTCAAATCAGAATTCTAGGTTTATTAAATCATTCATATGAGTTTCAATACTCATTTGGTTTATGAAACCTCATTCTATTCGATCCACCTATTAGTGTCCCGATTATTAACATAGTTATCCATATTAGGCGCCGTTTGATTCCTTGATTCCTAGAGCTATATTTGAACTTTATTTTAAGACTATTAAGCAATCTCAAGTGAGTATATAGTCCCCCTCTTTTTACGCATTCTAAATGTTTTGAGGTGACTATGTGAGTACATAGACCCCTCTTTTACTTTTTGCAAATATTTTGGGGTGATACACATGTGCCTATTGTTACTTTCTTGCTTTTCATGACATATACTTGCTATGTTCATTTAGTACATATATAGTACATGATTTCAATTATGTTTTTCTATGTATGTTGACTGAGCATGCAAGCACATTGATTTCAAAAATACCTTTGCGGCATATATTGACTTAGCATATGAGCACATTTATTTACATTTCATTTTGCGGCATATCTTCCCTTAGCATATGAGAACATTGATTTACATTGCATTTTGTGGCATAGGTTGACTTAGCATATGAGCACATTGATTTACATTGCATTTTACTATGTATGTTGACTGAGCATGATAGCACATTGATTTCATAGACATTCTACTTCGTATGTTGACTTAGCAGACGTAGTACACGGTTTTACAAAGACATTTTACATGACATGCTTACATTGACTATGACATTTGGTATGTTTAATGGGACATGATACATTCATTAACATTGATCACGCCGCTCGGTAGTATGTAATGGTTCCATAGGACTTGACAAATCTCGTTCCCCTTCCTAGGTTTGTTTGGAAGTCGGGAATGACAGAATCCGAATACATTTTTGATAAACCTTTGACTTGATAAGGGTTTATCCGACAATCTCAAGGCTTGAATGTATATGATAAACAAAACCACATAAATGTTCATATCAAGAAAAGCATTGGTTTTCAAAACATAACTTTTGATTTAAACTTTTGTTTATTCAAAGACATTGTTTTGTACATGACCTTTGGTTACACTAGACATTTGGTTATACATAATATTATTACATGTGGTTTGAGTAAAGACTTTTTACTTGCCATACAAGACATTTGTTATACAAGACATGGTTTATACTTGACATTAGACATTGTTTACATATGACATTTGACATTGGTTTCAACAAGACATTTATTTGATGGTTTATTGATAAGTGATTTAAATAACGAAACGTGTGTAATATGATAAAATCATGGTGGATACGCTGCTGGTACTTCCTATATATAAGTGCTTATATTACATATCATGGCGTTATCTAAACCACTTCGACAAGGACAAGTCATGACATTTTATACAATACACGACACCTTTTATACAAGACATGATACTTTTATTTCAAGACGTGACATATTTTATACAAATTATTTTCATTTGGTTATTTATTTAACCATATCTCATTCTTTTATATCATCTGATTTTCATATTGATTTTCATATGATTTTATAAAAGAAAACATTTTATAAGGTTCATGACTAATTTTCGTTAAACACTTATTTTAACTTTCAAGTCATAAATCCTTAATAACAAAACCTTTGTATCTCACAGACATTTTTATGCTGACGTACCTATTTTCACATGTGTTTTAGGAGCTAATGTTTGAGGTTGATCATACTACACTTAGGCGGACTTGGGCCTTAGTGACTTAAAATCAAGAAAGACAATTTAATTTATGTTATGTTTTCAGTTTTAATCAAGACAATGTAAACATTACCTCTAATTAAACCAAACTTTAAGTACCGTGTGTTATGAAACAAAAATTCTGTTACTCGACTCCCCGACGTTTCCGCTGCGGTTTGTTGTTTTACGCGGTCGGGGTGTGACACTGCAATTGTCCTTTCTGCTGCTTCAATATAGCTACTTCACTAGCTAGCTGCCCCATCTGCGTTATCAGCGATTGGATGGCCTTGTCACGAATCTTATCCTTTTGTCTTCTTGCTTCATCCAACTGGTTCCTCTTCTGCATATCTTGTTGCATAGCCTTCAGTATTTCCATGACCTCATTATTGCACTGGCCATTACCCTACTGGTAGCTTATTTGATAACCAAAATTGTTGCCCCTTGATAATTAGTCTAATTACGGGGCTAGAAAGATTGGTTACTACCTTGGAAACCTGAATACCTGTTCCCATTTCCTTGCAGCATATTCACCTCGTCATACACACCTACAATGCTAGGGCACTGATCAGCTATGTGCCCTAGATCTCCACAATGGCCATACATCGGCATCTGTACTCCCATTTCCGGTGTGTGTTCTACTGCTCTCACCGTTGCGTGACGACCTTTTCTTGAAGATGACGCTTTTGGATTTGAAGTACTTGTCGTTTTCTCTAAATAATCCCAATCCACATTCTCATAATTTGTACCAAACGTAGCATTCGATATCGAGCTCAGATCCCATGCATCTTCTGGTGTTAGACCCTCATGAACATCTTGAATCTAATGAATGCTTCGTGGAATAACTCCCCAGATTGTTGTTGAAAATTCCGAATGTCCTCCCGAGCATAATTGGTCCTTTGAGGAGTATAGAACTCATCCAGAAACAGCTATTGCATATCGGGCCATGTGAAGATAGAAGCCGAAGGCAATGTATAAAATCGTTGTTGTGACTTGACTTCTAGTGTGAATTGGAATAGTACCAATTTCACATCATCAGGTGTAAATCCTTAACCCCCAATAGTGTTGCAACGAGCATCGTATGTTGCGATGTGTAAGTATCGTTCTTTAGTTTCCAACCCATGATACTTGGGCAAGCTTTGAATAGACTGAGCTCTAACTTCAATGACCAACCCCGTAGTTGGGGAATCACAACCGATGATGGGTTGTTAGCAATCGCAGGTTTGAAATGACTTTCAATCCCCCACACGGGTCCACGGTCATATCTTCTTGGAATACCCTCATGTTGATTAACCGGTGGGATTAGATTCCTTGGAAGGGGTCTTGGTTGTACCGGTATTTGCTGAACTGCATTGGGATGTTCAATGGTCTTACGTAGCCTTGCTGGTTAACTGGATTGGGTGGGTAACCATGTTGTTGATACCCAGCTGGCTCTCGGTTCCCTCTTTTTGTAAATCCGAACCCTGTATTAGGCCCTTCAACATTCCCCGTATTCATCACTTTTCTGTTATCCTGATTTCCCACATAACAATCGTATCCGTTATACCCATCTCCAAAATCTCGTGAATCCCTTTGGTCAAACATTGAAGCTCTGAAAGGGAAAGGTTATGGTTGAGATGATTGATACAATGGCTGTTGATTTGGTATGAGAGGTGTGGCTGATAAGTTATTGGGTCGATTTTGGTTTGGTGGAATAAGGTTCTCATCTTGAACTATTCTCGCGTACGGTATGGAGTGTTGAGTGGTAGTTGGTTGGGTAAAGGGATGGGTGAAGGGAGGTTGTTGAGAAGATGAAGATTGATATGGCAATGGTGGTGGAAGTTTATCCAAGTTAGGAAACGGTGGCAGTGGAATTGGTGGAATTTGGGTAGTAGTTGTTTGAGTGAATTGATGTAGTGGTTCGAATGGTATGGTGGTGTTGGGTGATGGTTGTGTATAACAACTCTCCTAAAACCCTTAAACATGTCCTATACATCCTAAAATACACCCCGTATACAAAAATAGGGCCTGAAATACCTTTATATTTACAAAAATCAAATAAAACAAATAATAATAGTGTCTCGCGACCCGCGATGGACACACCTCAAGGGTGTCGCGGGGCGCGACGGCCTTTGTTTTCCAGACAAGTCATCGTGCCACGTGGCACATAACACACCAAGGCTACCCCCTGACTCGGCAACCTTATACGTGTCACACCCCGACCGCGTAAAACAACAAACCGTGGCGGAAACGTCGGGGAGTGGAGCAACAGAATTATTGTTTCACAACCATGGTATTTAAAGTTTAGTTTTATTTGAAATAAAAAGGATTACATTGTCTTAAAACAAAGGAAACACAGAGTATATAACATAATTAAACTATTCTTGCTCCATTTTATGTCACTAAGGCCCAAGTCCGCCTAAGTGTATCTTGATCAACCCTATGCATCAGCTCCTGAAAACACATGTGAAAATAGGTATGTCAGCATAAAAATGCCTGTGAGATACATAGGTTTATTGATTAAGGATTCATGACTTGTAGTTGAAAGAAATGTTTAGCAAAAAGTTAGTCATAAATCTTAGGAAAATGTTTTCTTTTATAAATCAATCAAAAAGCGATAAGAAAATCAGATGATATATAAAAGAATACTGCTTGGTCAAATAAATAACCAAGTGATAATGAATTTGTATAAGTTATGTCGTTTGTAAAACAATACCTTGTGAAAATATGTCGTTTGAATAAAATGTATCATGTCTTTGTTGTAATGATTTAAATAACGCTATGATATGCAATATCATAAAAGCACTTATATATAGGAAGTACCAGTGGCGTATCCACCATGCTTTTATCATATTACACGTCACCTCATTATGTAAATCACTTATCAATAACCACCAAAATGTCTTGTTTAAACAAATGTCCAATTGTTAAGTGTAAACCATGTCTTGTATAATCAAATGTTATGTATGGCAAGTAAAAAGTAACTACTCAAGCCATATGTATAATGTTTATGTATAATTAAATGAAATTTATGGTGAAAAATAGTATTACTCAACCCCATAGGTAAAATGTACAAAATAATGTATTTGAATAAATCATAGTTTAAGTCAAAAATTATGTTTTGCAAAATCCATGCTTTACTGATACAAATGTGACACCTGTGCCTCTACAACCATCAAACAAATACCAAATCAATGAAATATTGTTTTTCATACTTGGGATTTGTAAAAATATGTGTATCATGTGCACATATCAATTCTTGTTCGATTTCGAGCTTTAAATCGCTTTCTGGGAGGTTATACGCGAACTGGTGCGTAAATATAACCAGTTTAATGCAACGAACACTCCGGAACAGTGACATAGGCTTAACATACCTTAAATAGCCTTTACATAACTTAGAAATAAGTTTTGGAGGGTTTGGTATGCCGAAATCAAGTTTATTCGATCACAGGGACTAATTTCGACAAACTGCGAAAGTAAGCCGATTCGTACTGTGACAAACATTCTGGAACTTGATCATAAGTTAAACACGCCCTAAATATCCTTTACATAGCTTAGAAATAGGATTTGAGGTGTTTGGTGCGCAAAAATAAACTTTCTTGATCAATAGGGACTAAAAGCGTCAAAAAGTGCATAAGTTTGCATATTCGCGCATATCTTACGTTCTGAATATATCCGGACATCCAAAAATTTATGTAATCATTAAAATATTTTATTTTAGTGATTGGCATGATAAAATCCCATTCGTCGCGTAATTTGGATCGTTTTTCGTGTCCGTTCGTGTTTCGTCGTAATTAACCGAACAACGCGACCATACGACCAAACGAACCGACATCCAAGATGTTTTTGAGCATATTTTAATTTCCCTATACTTTAAGTTCATTTTAGAGCCTTGAAATGGGGTTAACGGGGTTTAAACGCATCGAAAACGGCTTAAAGGTGTTACAGGGACCATTTCTAGCATTTTGGTAAACTTTCTGGAACTGGGCATGCGGTGGCGACAAGCCACCACTATCTGTGTTGGCTGGGGCGGCATGCCACCACCCAATCTGGGCTGAATTTCAAGTTTCAGCAATGGCAGGTCTATTTTCAGCAACCGAATTAAAGTTTAGGGTCTATTTTGTAACATTTGCAATACCGTTTGATGGTTTTGGGACACCCCTAGTATTCCAAAACCATGTGCCCACATGGAGGGTCAAGATCGAAGCACGTTTTGCGAGGAACGATCCTAACGGTTGTGGGTTTTCTATAAATACCCATCACCTTCATTCCTCATTTCTCACAAATCTGATTGAATTACTCTAAGTTGGGGTTCAAGAACTTCATACCTGAGTAGTTTGATCAAGATTTCCTTGCTTGGACCCTTTGTAAGTATTCTTTCGTGCCTTTATGCGTTTTTAAGCGTAAAAGTCAAACAATGTTTGACTTTCTGCTTTGACCAGTCTTTGGTCAACACAAAGTTCGTTTGAACTTTGCAACGTGAGCGTAATCATGATGGTTATAGTTCCTAGTGACTATACCTACTGATTACCACGTTGATTAGGTGTAGTGACGAGTCATAGTTTCGGTCAAAATGCGTATTTATGCGTATTTTGCAACCAAACTATTTTTTAGGTATCAAGACTCTTTGATTTGATATCAAACTTGTTTTCAAACCTCGTTAAACATGTTTTAACATGTTTAACTCGTCACTTTAGGTTTAGTGCTTATATAGGGTCGTAAGATAAGCGGTCTAAACAACCGCTTAGACTTTCGAACCCGACCCATTTGGTCAATCATTAGGATTCGACCAAGCATATATTGT
The DNA here is from genome assembly GCA_030545235.1 of Helianthus tuberosus. Classification (NCBI taxonomy): domain Eukaryota; kingdom Viridiplantae; phylum Streptophyta; class Magnoliopsida; order Asterales; family Asteraceae; genus Helianthus; species Helianthus tuberosus. The sequence goes on along the minus strand of CM060411.1, from coordinate 39,829,486 downwards.
GACCATAGTTGTGTAGGGAATAACCTTCCGAGGTTATACCTTATGGTCATTTCGTTTAGTTAGTTGTATGATAGGTAACTTATGTGCCTTAGGTAAATGACCAAAATGCCCTTTTCATGCATAATTGGATTTTAAGCATATGTAACTTAAACTTTTGTCATTTAACTGATTATGCAACATTATTGGACATGTTAAGGCATATAATACTTGTCATAGGACTAGTTAGGCGGTCCGAACGCGTTTTACGCAAACGACGTGTTAAACTAGCGTAAGCTTCCTAAACGAGTCGTGATGGGTCGTAAGCACTTAGGTTAGGCTTCGTTTTAGTATGTAGGCTTTGTTAAACCATATCGTATGGGTTCCAACACTCATTTGGTTTACGAAACCTCATCCTATCCGTTCTTCCGATTTAGGTCTGGTTATTAATGTAGTTACCTATATTAGGTGCCGTTTGATTTCCGTTATCCCTCTAGCTTTTCTTGGGTGTTATTCAAGACTTCTAAGCATCCTCAAGTGAGTACATAGTCCCCTCTTTTACCGTTTTAAACTTTTTTGGGGTGATACACATGTGCCTACTTGTTACTTTCATGCTTTTCATGTTTTTATATCATATACTTGCTATGTTCATTAGTACGTAGATAGTACATGATTTCATTATGTTTTACTATGTATGTTCATTTAGCATGCTAGCACATTAATTTTCGTATATTAGATTTTGTTGCATATGCTCATCCAACATATGGACACATTGTTTTACATTTAGAACTGTTTGAATCGTTAGAAGCTGCTTGATCTATGTGAATTATTTGGGCTGTTAGAACCGTTTGAAACTATTTGATTTATGTGAACCATTTGGAATTGATTGATTGATGTGAACCATTTGAAACTATTTGAACCGTTGGGTTAGGGAAGTGATTAGGTAACGGGGCGGGTGTAATGTGTTAAAATCATGGTGGATACGCCGCTGGTACTTCCTATATATAAGTACTTTTAACACATTATATATCGTTGCGTTATATAGATCACTTGGGCAAAGGTTATCAAAACAAAGTTATATTACAAGGTTTTTCTTATAATATAAACCGTTCGAGTTTTATTTCAAAAACAATTTACGATCTGGGTTTACTTAAACAAATGTTTTAGAGTTAAGAATCATGGCATCGAGGTTTTATAAATAATAACAAATCTGTTTTAACTTGGTTATTTAAATTCACAATATAAACATTAGAAAACTAAGTTTTCTAAATATCGAATAACAAAGTTGTTTGAGTCATTTCAAAAGGTAAAACGAGCCATGAATCTGACACTCACATAAAACCTATGTACTCGCCGGCATTTTTATGCTGACATATTTTCACATGTGTTTCAGGTACCATAGTTGGTGATGTTTGATGATGATATTGATGCATACTCACATAGGAACGGACGAGGCCTTAGTGACTTAATAACAATGAAAGTCTATTTGTTCATGCTTTGTTTCTGATTTTCAATGTAATGTAATACATTTAATTCAATAAAACAGAACTTCAATCCATGTGTTATGAAACAATGATTCTGTTACGACACTCCCTGACGTTTCCGCCACGATTTGTTGTTTTAACGTGGTCGGGGTGTGACAGAAAAGTTGGTATCAGAGCCCATGGTTATATGGAATTAGGTTATTAGTAATGCTTTGACCTATTTTATAACCTTCCTAGGACCCTAACGAAAGTTTACTTGCGTTTAGTCATAAAACAATATCGTCGCCTACCTTTAGGTGACAACCACAACAGGAACACAAATTTCAAATCTGCTTTGAAAACTAATCATCTGTTCTGGGATGATTAATTATAAGGTTTTGAACCTTGAAAGTTTTCAAAATCCCGTCAAAGTTTAGGTCTTATTAATGTGAACACGTGTAATCTTGAAGGGTGGATGCCTGTATCCTGAGTTTTCTGTCTAAGGCTAGAGTGTTCGTACAAATCCACATAATCGGACCAGTCACTCTTACCTGGGAACTCTCGGGGTGAGTGTCCACTTATAGGCTAAAGCATGTCTTCGCTATACATTATGTGGACCTATTTACTTTGATTCAACTTTTGTGCGTCGTTTGTTTGCATTCGTGGTTCCAACAAATGACCATCACCCATGCTCTTTGGTCGGGTAATTGTAACATCCTGTTCTTACCCAATGCCATTTCATTTATTTTCTCTCATGCTTCCTCTTTTAGAATGCCTCCTCGACGTGACAATCAGATACCTAATGAAGAACTGGCAGCTATCATTGCACAGCAAATGGCTGCTACAATCCCAAACATCAATGTTTAATGTAACCAAGCCCTCAATAACAACAATAATGCTCCCTGCAACTTCAAGACATTCAACTCTGCCAAGCCATCAAAATTTTCTGGGTCTCAAGGAGCGACTGCACTTCTACAATGGTTTGAGAGTCTAGAGAGCACCTTCAGACATGTTCAGTGTCCAAACGAGCGAAACGTAGAGTTCGCATCTAGTGTTTTTGAGAAACGAGCTTTAACATGGTGCAATGGTGTGATGAAAGATAGGGGTGCCGAGGTAGCACTGGCTCAAACCTGGGAAGAGTTTCAAGCTCAAATGATAAGGGAATTCTGTCCTCGTCATGAGATTAGGGCATTGGAAAGGGAATTCGATGATCTTAAGCAAGATAGCGGTGAGCATCGAGCTTACACAGACCGCTATGAGGAGTTAAGTCTGTTATGCCCGAACATGGTTACGCTTTTGGATAAGGCGATCGAAAAGTACATTGATAGCCTCCTTGACTCAGTACAAGATATTGTGACTGGTAGCAACCCCACTACAGTTAGGTAGGCCATTGAGCTATCCGCTACCTTGATTGAATCTCAGATCAGGAAAGGTAAACTTTTCTGAAAAGGCGACAAGAAACCGATCGAGGAATCGAAACCAAAGGAGGAGCATACTGAATCCTCCAAAACGTCCAAGAAGCGAAAGGCTTTTCAGAACTTCGCCGTGGTTGCCCACAATGATCAAACTGTCCCCAACCAACCAGCTCAACTCCCTGCTAGGAAGCCATACAACGGAACTGCACGCTTGTGCAACCAATGTAGCCTTCATCATCATGCCAGTGTGAAGTGCCGCAAATGCCAAATTTGTGGACTTATAGGTCATACAGCAAGGGTTTGCCCAACTGCAGCTGCACCCAATCAAGCTGGCAACAATCCTGCTCAAGCTCGTTTTCCACCAGGTTCTTGCTTCAACTGTGGCGAAATGGGCCATTTCTGAAGAAATTGCCCAAAGCTTGCTAATGCGAATCCAGCGCAGGGATGAGCCTCTGACCGACTAGAAGACGACGCTGTTTAGAAATAATCAAATCTTATGTATTATTTCCTTTTGTTGTCAAGGTCTATGAAACAGTTGTTGTTTATAAATAAATCTTTTATTTACATTGCAATGTGCTTGCGTGGTTGCATGTATAAACAACATATCACCTACAATACCGACAACCAAGGAACCGTATTCCTTGAAGAATAGACTACCCCCAAAATTCTTCCATTTTATGATCTCTTGCGTTTTCCACGAAAATCCTAAGTACCCGTATCTTCCAAGGAAACGAAGTACAAGGCGCAAGTTACAACTCTGGACGAATACCCAAAGTACCACTATAAATCCTTAGTAGGGTACCTAAGGGTATTTCCGTAAGTCCTAAATTGTTGTCTACCTTAATTCGAATATTACGTTTCCTTGTAAACGAAATCGAATTTTTGGAACATCATCCTATCTTTTCAGATAGATTCTTGAGGACGTTGAAGTCCATCGACTGGGTTCCTGGTGTACCTTGAATACACATGTTCTAATCGATAACAAGTTAATAACAATTTATAACAAACTGATAACAAATTAATAACCAAGAAAACAATTATGTGCTTATATGTTTATGTGTTGACCTAATCAAGTTATCTCGACCTTGTTCATCAAAATTCTATCCCTCTCACATTATAAAACAAACTGTGCGAACTGAGCAAGAAATTGCGTAATTATGGATGCATACATAATTATGGAATTTAGTGCATAGAAACCACAGCAAGTTTTGTCATGTGTCTAGAGTTAATTCTATTCATTTCCATTTCTGATGAAGCACCCGTTGAAAATGACTCCGTCTGTTCATTTTCGTTTCTGAAGCATGTCCGTTAAGGGAAATGAATATCCTGTTCCTTCATTTCCATTTCTGATGAAGCACCCATTGAAAATGACTCCGTCGATTCATTTTTGTTTCTGAAGAATGTCCGTTGAGGGAAATGAATATCCTATTCCTTCATTTCCATTTCTGATGAAGCACCCGTTGAAAATAACTCCGTCCATTCATTTTTGTTTCTGACGAATGTCCGTTGAGGGAAATGAATATCCTGTTCCTTCATTTACATTTATGATGAAGCACCCATTGAAAATGACTCCGTCCGTTCATTTTCATTTCTGAAGAATGTCCGTTGAGAGAAATGAATGTCTTTTTGATTATTCCTTCATTTCCATTTCTGAAGAACCCGTTGAGGAAAATGACTCCGTCCGTTCATTTTCATTTCTGAAGAATGTTCATTGAGGGAAATGACAGGATTATGCCTTATCTTTGATGGTTATTTAACACAAAGTCACAGACAGACTCCTACGAATAAATTTCGGGACGAAATTTCCTAAAGTAGGGGAGACTGTGACACCTGTGCCTCTGCAACCATCAAACAAATACCAAATCAATGAACTATTGTGTTTCGTACTTTGGATTTGTAAAAATATGTGTATCATATGCACATATCAATTCTTGTTCGATTTCGAGCTTTAAATTGCTTTCTGGAAGGTTATACGCGAACTGATGCGTAAATATAACCAGTTTAATACAAGCAACACTCCAGAACAGTGACATAGGCTTAACATACCTTAAATAACCTTTACATAACGTAGAAATAAGTTTTGGAGAGTTTATTATGCCGAAATCAAGTTTATTCTATCACAGGGACTAATTTCGACAAATTGCGAAAGTATGCCGATTCGTACTGTGACAAACATTCTGGAACTTGATCATAAGTTAAACATGCCCTAAATATCCTTTACATAGCTTATAAATAGGCTTTGAGGTGTTTGGTGCGCAAAAATAAACTTTCTTGATCAATAGGGACTAAAAGCGTCAAACAGTGCATAAGTTTGCATTTTCGCGCATATCTTACGTTCTGAATATATCCGGACATCCAAAAATTTATGTAATCATTAAAATATTTTATTTTAGTGATTGCCATGATAAAATCCCATTCGTCGCGTAATTTGAATCGTTTTTCGCGTCCGATCGTGTTTCGTCGTAATTAACCGAACAACGCGACCATACGACCAAACGAACAGACATCCGAGATTTTTTTGAGCATATTTTAAGTTCCCTATACTTTAACTTCATTTTAGAGCCTTGAAATGGGGTTAACGGGTTTAAACGCATCGAAAACGGCTTAAAGGTGTTGCAGGGACCATTTCTGCCATTTTGGCAAACTTTATGGAACTGGGACGCCACCACTATCTGGGTTGGTTGTGGCGGCACGCCACCACCCTATCTGGGTAGAATATCAAGTTTCAGCAATGGCAGGTCTATTTTCAGCAACTAAATTGAAGTTTAGGGTCTATTTTGTAACATTTGCAATACCGTTTGATGGTTTTGGGACACCCCTAGTATTCCAAAACCATGTGCCCACATGGAGGGTCAAGATCGAAGAACGTTTTGCGAGGAACGATCCTAACAGTTGTGGGTTTTCTATAAATACCCATCACCTTCATTCCTCATTCCTCACAAATCTGATTGAATTACTCTAAGTTGGGGTTTAAGAACTTCATACCTGAGTAGTTTGATCAAGATTTCCTTGCTTGGACCCTTTGTAAGTATTCTTTCATGCCTTTATGTGTTTTTAAGCGTAAAAGTCAAACAATGTTTGACTTTCTGATTTGACCAGTCTTTGGTCAACACAAAGTTCGTTTGAACTTTGCAACATGAGCGTAATCACGATGGTTATAGTCCCTAGTGACTATACCTACTGATTACCACGTTGATTAGGTGTAGTGACGAGTCATAGTTTCGGTCAAAATGCATATTGATGCGTATTTTGCAACCAAACTATTTTTGGGTATCAAGACCCTTTGTTTTGATATCAAACTTGTTTTCAAACCTCGTTAAACATGTTTTAACATGTTTAACTCGTCACTTTAGGTTTAATACTTATATAGGGTCGTAAGATAAGCGGTCTAAACAACCGCTTAGACTTTCAAACCCGACCCGTTTGGTCAATCATTAGGATTCGACCAAGCATATATTGTGACCATAGTTGTGCAGGGAATAACCTTCCGAGGTTATACCTTATGGTCACTTCATTTAGTTAGTTGTATGATAGGTAGTTTATATGCCTTAGGTAAATGACCAAAATGTCCTTTTCATGCATAATTGGATTTTAAGCATATGTAACTTAAACGTTTGTCATTTAACTGATTATGCAACATTATTAGACATGTTAAGGCATATAATACTTGTCATAGGACTAGTTAGGCGGTCCAAACGCGTTTTACGCAAATGACGCGTTAAAGTAACGTAAGCTACCAAAACGAGTCGTGAGGGGTCGTAAGCACTTAGATTAGGTTTCGTTTTAGTATGTAGGCTTTGTTAAACCATATCGTATGGGTTCCAACACTCATTTGGTTTACGAAACCTCATCCTATCCAATCTTCCAATTTAGGTCCGGTTATTAATGTAGTTACCTATATTAGGTCCGTTTGATTTTCGTGATCCCTCTAGCTTTGCTTGGTTGTTATTCAAGACTTCTAAGCATCCTCAAGTGAGTACATAGTCCCTTATTTTACCGTTTTAAACTTTTTTGGGGTGATACACATGTGCCTACTTGTTACTTTCATGCTTTTCATGCTTTCATATAATATACTTGCTATGTTCATTAGTACGTAGATAGTACATGATTTCATTATGTTTTACTATGTATATTCACTTAGCATGCTAGCACATTGATTTTCGTATATTAGATTTTGTTGCATATGCTCATCCAACATATGGACACATTGTTTTACATTTTCAAATGTTTGAACCGTTTGAAGCTGTTTGATCTATGTGAATTATTTGGGTTGTTAGAACCGTTTGAAACTATTTGATTTATGTGAACCGTTTGGAATTGATTGATTGATGTGAACCGTTTGAAACTGTTTGAACCGTTGGGTTAGGGAAGTGATTAGGTAACGGGGCGGGTGTAATGTGTTAAAAGCATGGTGGATACGTCGCTGGTACTTCCTATATATAAGTACTTTTAACAGATTATATATCCTTGCGTTATCTAGATCACTTGGGCAAAGGTTATCAAAACAAAGTTATATTACAAGGTTTTTCTAATAATATAAACCATTCGAGTTTTATTTCAAAAACAATTTACGATCTAGGTTTACTTAAACAAATGTTTTGGAGTTAAGAATCATGGCATCGAGGTTTTATAAATAATAACAACTATGTTTTAACTTTGTTATTTAAATTTACAATATTAACATTTTACAAAACTAAGTTTTCTAATATCGAATAACAAAGTTGTTTGAGTTATTTCAAAAGGTAAAACGAGCCATGAATCTGACACTCACATAAAACCTATGTACTCGACGGCATTTTTATGCTGACGTATTTTTTCATGTGTTTCAGGCACCATAGTTGGTGATGTTTGATGATGATATTGATGCATACTCACATAGGAACGGACGAGGCTTTAGTGACTTAATAACAATGAAAGTCTATTTGTTCATGTTTTGTTTCTGATTTTCAATGTAATGTGATACATTTAATTCAATAAAACAGAACTTCAATCCATGTGTTATGAAACAATGATTCTGTTAAGACACTCCCCAACGTTTCCGCCATGATTTGTTGTTTTAACGTGCTCGGGGGTGACAACAAACACTTATGTGGTAATGTTAAACACATACATTCAAGCCTTGCGACTGGGGAGATAAACCCTTAAACAAATTAAAGGTTTATCAAAATTATGTATATCGGACTCAGTCATTCCCTACTTCCAAACAAACCTAGGAAGCCAGGAACGGGAGTTGTCAATTCCTATGGTACCACTACATACTACCGAGCGGCGTGATCAATGTTAATGAACGTATTTTTGTCCCATTAAAGAAACCAAATGTTAATACCAAATGTAAGCATGTTATGTGAAAACAATGTACTAAGTATGCTAAATGAACATACATAGCAGAAATATGATGTAAATCAATGTGTACATATGCTGAAATAAACATATGAAACAATTGTGTTTATCAAATCAATGTGTTAGCATGCTAAATCAACATACATACATAGCAAAGCATAAATGAAATCATGTACTATATGCATACTAGTGAACATAGTAAGTATGTGTTATGAAAGCACGAAAAGCATGAAAGTAACAAGTAGGCACATGTGAATCACCCCAAAATATTTTAAAACAGTAAAAGTGGGGACTATGTACTCACTTGATAATGCTTAGAAGTCTTGTAATAACAATCAAACAACGCTAGAAGGATCACGAAATCAATCGGTACCTAATATAGGTAACTATGTTAATAAATCGAACCTAAATCGGAAGATCGGATAGAATGAGGTTTCGTAAACCAAATGAGTATAGGAACTCATGTTGTATGGTTTAAAAAAGCCTACATTCTAAATCAGAACCTATCCTAAGTGCTTACGCCCCTTTACGACCCGTTTAGGTAGCTTACGCTACTTTAACGCGTCGTTCGCGTAAAACGCGTTCGGACCGCCTAACTAGTCCTCTGACAAGTATTATATGCCTTAACATGTCTAATAATATTTCCTACTCAGTTTAGATGTCAAAATTTAGGTTACATATGCTTAAAATGAAATTATGCGTAAAAAGGGCATTTTGGTCATTTTCCTAAGGCATATAAACTACCTATTATACAACTAACTAAACGAAGTGACCATAAGGTATAACCTCGGAAGGTTATTCCCTATACATCTATGGTCACGAAAATGTGTTTGGTCGGATCCTAATGATCGACCAAACGGGTCGGGTTCGAAAGTCTAAGCGGTGGTTTAGACCGCTTATCTTACGACCCTAAATAAGCACTAGACTAAAAGTGACGAGTTAATCATGTTAAAACATGTTTAACTAAGTTTGAAAACAAGTTTGATATCAAAACAAAGGGTTTTGATACCCATAAATAGTTTCACTACAAAAATACGCATAAATACGTATTTTGACCGAAACTTTGACTCGTCACTACGCCTAATCAACGTGGTAATCAGTAGGTATAGTCACAAGGGACTACGACCATCGTGATTATGCTCACGTTGCAAAGTTCAAACGAACTTTGTGTTGACTATAAACTGGTCAAAGCAGAAAGTCAAACACTGTTTGACTTTCATGCTTGAAATGCATAAAAAGCATGAAAGAAACTTACAAAAGGTTTAAGCCTTGAAGATTTGAACTCAAAATACTCAGGTATGAAGCTTCACAAGGGAGAGCTTCAACTTAGAGTAGAATTGAGATCAAATGGGCAAGTTGGAATGAATGAAATTGGTGGGTATTTATAGATTTTCCACAACCGTTAGGATCGTTTCTTGGGTTTTGAGCTTCAATCTTGGCCATCCAAGTGTTACCCATAGATTTGAATACAATGGGACCTTAAAAACTAGCTCAAGGTATTGAAAATGTTGCACAAAAGACCCTAGAAATCAAGCGGGTTGCTGAAAATGGAGATTCTGCCCAGATAGGGCCGTTGCGTGCCGCCACACTACCACCATGATCCTGTGGTGTGACGCCACCCCTTCCCAGACACAGAAACTTTCAGAAATTGGCAGAAATGGTCCCTGCAGCATGTTTAAGTCATTTTCGATGCGTTTAAACCCCGTTAACCAATTTTCAAGGTTCAATAATGAAGTTTAAGTATAGGGGACTTGAAACATGCTAGAAAATATCTCAGATGTCGGTTCGTTTGGTCGTACGGTTGCGTTATTTGGTTAATTACGACGAAACACGAACAGACGCGAAAAACGATCCAAATTACACGACGAATGGAATTTTAGTATGTCAATCACTAAAATAAAATATTTTAATGATTACAAAAAATTTTGGGTGTCCGAATATGTTCAGAACGTAAGATATGCGCGAAAACCTTATGCACTTTTTGACGCTTTTAGTCCCTGATTGACCAATAAGTTTATTTTCGCATACCGAACCCCTCAAAGCCTATTTTTAAGCTATGTAAAGGATATTTAGGGTATGTTTAGCTTATGATCAAGTTATGGAATGTTCGTTACAGAACAAATCGGCATACTTTCATAGTTTGTCATAATTAGTCCCTGCGATCGAATAAACTTGTTTTTGTCATACCAAACCCTTCAAAACTTATTTATAAGTTATGTAAAGGTTATTTAAGGTATTTAAAGCATATGTTGATGTTCCGGAGTGTTTATCGCGTTAAATTGGTTACGTTTACGCATCAGTTTGCATATAACTTTCCAGAAAGCGATATAGAGTTTGAAATTGAACAAAAATCGAAACGTGCAAAATGTCAAACATAAATAAACAAATATTGGGGCCAAATCACATTGTTTTATTGATAATTGAACTGTTTAGATTTTATAGAATGATTACAAGCACAGATGTCACAATACGCGACACGTAGTCCCTGACGGCCCGCGACGGGCTTAGCCTAGGGCGTCGCGGGGCGCGACGGGGTCAGTGATCAGGCCTATAAAAGGGGTCGATAGGCTCATTTAGAAATCGTTCAATTCTCGATTTTCTCTCTCAATTTCTGAATAGTAGAAGTAATACCTGGGAATTATACCAACTAAAAAAGCGAAGCTCTGCCTCGTTGTAAGTATTATAACCCCCGGTTACGTATTAGTTACTCTGACCGATTGATCTAGAGCTCCGTAACGCATGTCGAGGCTCTGCCTGACTCAGTCGTTGGAGTTCTGTCTCCGGGGTATAGCTAATGTAAATTGGGTTATCTTACTAACACGTGTGCATTGTTTAATTTTAATAGATTATAAGTAGGAAGTCACTAGAAAGCAGTAGTATCTAAAATAGCAATGTGAGTACATTCACTTTTTGTAAACTGTTTTTTATCAAAACCTCAATTGTTTTAAATTATGATAAACAGTGATTGAGTGTATGTATTCTACAATTACTGTCGGTATGTTGGGGTTTTGTATACATTACTTGTTACTAATACTGTGAATAGTATCATAACCACAAGTCAGGATTGACAGTACCGTGTGTGGTAATTTGGTAGATAGAAATATTGTAATCGCTCTCAATACTGTAAAGATATAAAATCCCGTTTTAATTAATCTAGGATGCACTCGCCAGTATTTCTTGCTGATAAAACTTTTTAAAACGCGTTTCAGGTAACAAAATGTGAAAGCCAAATAGAAGCCAGCAACAGAGCACTGAAGCCTTGGAAAATTGGCTATAAAAGTTACCTAAAACAAGAAAGAAGTTTTATTTCAAAAAAATTGGGTTTATCCCTATAAACATATTATAAATGGAAACTTGGGTTTTTTTCCCCTGTGTTTATTATTTATAAAATGAGGTTTTTACTCTGATAAACTATTTCCTAACTACGGTCCTGATGTAAATTTCCACTGCTAAATTAATAAACACCGATACCACCAGCTCTGAGTGGCTCGCGGCTGCCCGCCTCCCGGGGCAGGGGTCGGGGGTTGCCACAGGAGGTGGTATCAGAGCTAAGCCACTGATTTGAGCTACAGAAATGTTCTGCTGACATCAAAATTTTATCAAATATGTTAGGAAATAATCTATGTGATTATGTGTATATATGTATATTATTGTTTTGTGTTATTTGACAATTTGTTAGTTTACAGTATGAGCGAGCAAGGTGCGTATGACGCCTACCGTCATCTAGATAGTTCTCCCAAAAGTGAAGGAACCTCGTCACAGTCTACTCCTTCGGGGTATTCTGCTGATACAGAAGAGGGGATTTTCATATTTAAGGCGCAATCCGAGGAACCATTCCCTTCGAAAAAGAGAGGATGGTTCAGTCGGGAAGCACATGAGAGGAGAAAGCGAATGAGAAAGTTGCAGCAACAAAGTGCCTTAGTAGCAGCCAATAGGGAAGTCAATGCCCAGACACAAGACTTAGTTAATAGACGTTTGGCAAACTTCCATATACTAGCCACCATCGCAGCAGATCCAAATCTTGATCAGATAATCGCACCACAACCATTGCCACTGTTTCCAACCCAACCAATGGAGATAGAACCTAACCCAGGAAAAGAATTTTCCATACCAGCCTTTGACCCCTACGAGATACCTAGAATCTCAGCACCCAATCCACTAGCGTATGATCCATGGGAGGATGACCATAGGGAATACAAGGAACTTTATCCATAGGAGGAACGAATTCCAAACCCCATAGCCCAGTATACCAACCTTAATCCTTTAGATTTATATTGGAACGCCGATCAGTATGTGTAAGAAATCTTAAATAACCCGTACCCATATGGAGAACCGATACCTAAATACCCTGACCCAGTACACGCACCACGACCACCCATGAGTGATGAGAATGTGCAGGAACTCCGCACTTATGGTGAAGAATTGATAGAAGGAAGAGAGAGGATGAGAAAGATAGGAGAGAAGCTCGTGTGGAAATACGACCAACGGGAGAGTTTGGAATGGACAACCCATAGTAATAATAATATTAATAATAATAATATAGGATATATATATGTATAAATGCGTATAGTTGAAAAAAAAGTCGAATCAACTAAAATGGGAAACCTAATATCTATTGATGCATAACTAGTGGTGTGTTTACATTTCAGTTTTAGATTGTAACAAATATATATATATATATATAGGGGATCGCTAGAATGAGAACCACCACGAGTTATGAGAACCACGAGAACCGCGCCCCGCGGGTGGCCGTCGGCGACGAAATTTTTTTACACCTAGATCCGTATATTTTAGTGGGGGGTTTAAATTTTTGGTTCAAACGGCGCGCCCGAGGGGGTAGTTTTTTACGCCCAAAGTTTGGGTTTTTTTAATTTTTCTTTTTTTTTTACCAAACTTTGGGCGTAAAAAACTACCCCCTCGGGCGCGCCGTTTGAACCGAAAATTTAAACCCCCCACTAAAATATACGGATCTAGGTGTAAAAAAAATTTCGTCGCCGACGGCCACCCACGGGGCGCGGTTCTCGTGGTTCTCATAACTCGTGGTGGTTCTCATTCTAGCGGCTCCCTATATATATATATATATATATATACTACTTTATAAAGCATATAGGAAGGATAGAAATGGTCATTTGCCATTGTACAACCATTTGAAGCCTAATGTACAACCTTTAAAGCATGGATGTGTTGAAAACTTCTTTTGGGCGGCCAATCCTTTTTTTCGAAAATTTTTGGATCCCCGCTCATCCCCACTTCCCAATACTCTTCCTGTCTTTTCAAAATCAAATCTCAGAGTCATTCTCTCTCAAGAAACCCTACAAACTTCACGGTACCATTTTTCAAAAATTTTTGAATCCCCGCTCAAGAAACCCTTTTTCATTTTCGTTCTCTCTCCCCCTCAAAGATCTGTCAACCATCCAGATCCAAATCCAGATCTTAAAGAAACTTTCGGCAGCCCTAAAAGCATCCGCAGCTCCAAACCCACTTCCAGATTCCTCCTTTTTCTCCTCCACCGGCGCCGGAGCCTCCGCCTTCTTCTCCTCCACCGGCGGCGCCGCTCGGATGCTCGGATGCTCACTTTTCAAACATAGTACACAAACCATCTAGGGTTTCTTGCATCTTCAAGGTGGGTTTCTTGCATCATCAATCTTCAAGGTGGGTTTCTTCCCTAAAAACATGTTGTAATTCATCAAAGAAGATGAACCACCGCAAACCCCTTTCTATCTCTCCTCTGCAATGGTTTCTCCGAACACCGAAAACACGCGACTTTTGACTCATCTATTTAGGTTTGCTCATCTTCTGACTCTGATTTTGTTCTTGTAGCTTAATTTTTTTTATTCCCTTGGAGTGACCTTCATAGTTGTATTTATAAATTCTAGGAGCTTATACCCAGGCATTGACGATGGAATACTGCAGGGGATGAAGGTTTAGTATCTCATTTTCTCTCTCTCTCTATTTCTCTTTACATAACCAGTTATGTCGAGTAAATTGTGTTCCTGTTTTCTTTTTATTTGTATCTTGCAGTGTTAGATGGCATTGGAAAGGGTCTCGACCCTCGATTTACTTATTGAAACCTTAAAATTAACATGATAAGTTGTTTATTTCTAGGTATGCTCTGGAACTGCTAAGGTTTCGTGAAGCTGGTATTGAAGTTGTCATCAAGGTTTAATCTTAATTCTTAAATCACTTTTCATAATGTATGGCATTTTGTGTAAGCAAGAACTAATTTAATCTTTTGACCATATTGTTTTTTGTTTCAGGACTTTAAAAAAAGATGGGAAAGACAATCACAAGCATTTTATAACTTATTTAGACAAGCTGACAGGATTGAGAAACTTGTTGCAGTTATTGAACGATTGGTAAATATCATTTTTGTGTATCAAGTTTCCCTCATTTTCATTGTCATTCTTATAGGAGCAAGGTGATTTGAAGTTACGAGTTCGAGCATTGGAATCCGAGAGGTCGTTTCAACGTGTTGCTGATGTTCAGAAGACAATTGGAAGTGTAAGTTTTATTTAATAAAAATTCCTTATCATATAAATAACATAGTTTTTCTAATTGTGTATTTTTTTTTGACAGGCGGTAGCTGCTGGAAGCCTGGTCAACCTGGCAACTATTTTGTATTTAAATTCAATGAGAGTAAGCACCAAAATTTAATTTACTAATAAATTTATTTGGCAATAGAAATAGTGGACCTTTGATGCTAAATTTCATTATGCTTCATGTCTTCTTTCAGGGTCCCACTATGATAGCGTATTCCTTTTGTGCATTTTTTGGGTTCCAAGTTCTGTTTGGCCTGTTGAAGGTTAAGAAACTCGATCAACGGGAGAAATGGATTACTGGCACAGCTTAAACAAAATGTAAGTAATATATATGTTTGATCCTTAAGTATCATGTTTTGTAGATAGATAATGGTTTCTTATAAACCATTAAGCGTTATACTAAGTGCACATGACTATAACAGTAACTAAGAAACACCCAAGATAAGAAGAGGTTGCTTTGTGAATTTGCTTATTGATTTTAAAAGTAACTGGTGTGGTTATTTGACTTATTTCTAAT
This sequence comes from Helianthus tuberosus, assembly GCA_030545235.1. Classification (NCBI taxonomy): domain Eukaryota; kingdom Viridiplantae; phylum Streptophyta; class Magnoliopsida; order Asterales; family Asteraceae; genus Helianthus; species Helianthus tuberosus. The sequence goes on along the minus strand of CM060411.1, from coordinate 39,814,236 downwards.
TATGTTTGCAGGTTAGTGGCCCTTCAGGGCAAATGACTTCTAACAAGCCGAAAGTTTGTTGTGAATGGTACGTCGTATTGTGTTCTATTTCAGTATGAAAAACTAAGTGGCCCTTCAGGGATGATATATTTTCAGATATTATGGAAGCTTGAACCAACATCAGAGGAGATGGGGATTGATATGATGAGGGGACATAAACTGTTTTGATAATAATTTGGTGATTGATTGATGTTTCTCAGATGGTTCCAAGAGGACGTATGTACCGTGGGCCAGCTAGGAAGAAGGCTGATGCAAATATGGCGGCAGGTGGCGGCAGCGGAATGGTTCCCGTACCTTACGAGATGGCTGGTGTTGGCGGCATGCTTCCACGCGATGCCGCGGCTCCCATCCCACAACCAATGCCTATTACAGCGTTGGCTTCCGCTCTTGCTAACACATCACCAGATCAACAGAGGATGGTATATATCTCCGCTACAAGTTTGACTTTACTATTTTGACGTTTATTTTAATTAAAATTTTTATATATCTTCAGAACGCAAGGGCTTGCCTTAGGCTTCGTGCTGCATGTGAGAAGCTAAAGAAGGTACTCAGCGCAAATGCAGATGTCAGTGAATTGCAGGCACCAACAAAAATCAGTACTTACACAGTAAGAGTTGCTCAAAGATTCAATTGTTTCGCTGCATGTCTTCCTGTCTTTTGAACTACAGGCTTTTTCCCTCTTTGTGTTGAAAACCGATGATTTGAAGAAATCCATCTTTGGGCTTATAACAATTTTATTTTTTTTGTTTTCTCTTTCGGTTGTCATAACGAGTACCGGTACCGTAATAAACCACACCGACACTGGCCTAATTCCTGCTGCGTAGCGCAGGTAAATTTCGTTAGTTTTTGTTCATTTGCAAAAACTATGTTAAGTATAATTTTTTTTAAATTTAATTTGGAGGCTGCAAGATTTTTAATGGTTTTAATGATCTTTCCATTCATATATTCAGTTTATGATCAATTGGAGAATGTTTTTTTTTTTTGATTTTGTAACAGGTGCATTGTTGGAATTCATGAATATGCTGAAGTGGAATGGCTGTCGGGACGTTTATGCTTCTTTTGAAAAATATGCTGAAGTGGAACGGCTTCGGGACGTTTATGCTTCCTGTTTAAGAGTTTTCCTTACCTCTACAACTTGATGTGAAAGGCTGTCGGGACGTTTATGCTTCTTTTGACAAATATGTTGAAGTGGAACAGCTTGAGGGTGACAATAAATACCATGCTGAAGCACATGGGTTACAGGTTGAATATCAGTTCATACTTCATAATATTTTTAACCTAAAAAGTTGTTTTGGGTGAAGCTCACATGTTTGTTTCTATTCATGATGCTAAGAAGGGTGTGTTGTTTAATGATTTCCCACATGTTCTTTAACTCCGGCTAAAGCGTTTTGAATATGACTTCACGAGTGATACAATGGTAAACGTAAGTGTCGAAGAACTTTTTCCACTTCCTAGAGTAATTTTAGCTCTTTTATGTTCCTGTTTTTTTAAAACATTAGTTGTCATGAACCTGTTCTGATTCCTATGTAGATAAATAATCGGCACGAATTTCCACTTGAGCTCGACCTAGACAGGGAGAATGGAAAATATTTATCTCCCGATGCCGATAAGAGTGTCCGGAATCTTTATACGCTTCACAGGTACTAAATCTGTTCATAGTGTAGATCTTCTAAAAGTGTTATAAAAAGTTTTAAGTTTTTATCGTGTGTAGCTGTTTTATGTTTTGGGCCTGTTTTTTTAGAAAAATTGTGTATTGTTGTTGAATGCAGTGACGCTGTCGAAGACAAAGAAGAAAGGGATGGTTGCTGAACGGAGAAGTACCAGTATGTAGATTTTGGTTGTTAGTTGGATTAGTTGCTAACTTTACATCTAACTATGTAGATTTTGCATGCTAGGGGAAAATTTGGGGCGCAACTAGCAGTTCTAAAGTCACAAATGTGAAGGTGAAATGCTGCACACCTTAGAGGCATGGTTGTTGAACAGGTAAATCTTGTTTCTACAGAATCACCATGGTTACTCCAATCTGTAGCCATGTTGATATTTCTGAAGATTTTATAATGAAATAATGAACGTGAAATGATTTCAGTGAATTTGATTAATAATGTTTATGCATTTTTGTACAGTTTGATTGGGTGAAATTAGACCTGGCAAACGGGTCGGGTTGGGTCGGGTCATGGGTCAAAATGGGTTCGGGTCAAAACGGGTTAGGGTCGGAACGGGTTTCAGGTCGGAACGGGTTTCGGGTCGGGTCGGGTTGGGTTGGTTAAAAATTATACATATAAATACACATAAGTATATAAGTTTGTTTACAAGTTTGGGTAGATTTAGTTAAAAATTTGCAAAACCAGGGCTGACTAAGTTACTTGATCTGGGTTAATACTTAAAACCAAACCAAACCAAAAACCAAATTTGATATTCAGCTCCATTTTAAATCGGTTCGTTCAAACCTCATATTCAGTTACTAAAGTAAGTAAACCATGGTTAGTAATAAAACACCCATTAAACTAACCCTGAACTATGAAAAAAATTGGTCTCTTTCAAGAGAGTATAAAACAATTAAACCCCACACTAAGTTAAGCACAATAATAAAGAAATGGTAAAGAGCTGTTTAGAGCATTACAAAGAAAGCCAAAAAGTCACTCCAATATTTTAACAAAAGCATAAGAGTAAATTAACGTACTGCTTAGAGAAGATTACCATAAGCCATATGTAGAAATTTCATAGGCATCAGCGTAGTAATGGTCTAAGATATAGTCGTCGTTAAATAACTCACACTCTCTGTTATATAAGGGCAGTCTTCAAGAGAATCCTTGGGAAGTTTAAGATATTTAATCAGTTTAGAACATTCTTTCGCTAGATAACGTTCGCCTCGAAACGGTACAAGTCCAAACGGTTCGCGTGAAAACGGTTTGGTTCGAAACGGTACGGGTCGAAACGGTGCTTCAAAACGGTTCGGTTCGAAATGGTATGGGTCGAAACGGTACGATTCGAAACGGTACGCGTCGAAACGGAACTGGTCGAAACGGTACGGGTCGAAACGGTTCGCGTCGAAACGGTTCGCGTCGAAACGGTTCGCGTCGAAACGGTACGCGTCGAAACGGTACGAGTCGAAACGGTACGAGTCGAAAGGGTACGCGTCGAAACAGTACGGGTCGAAACGGTACGGGTCGAAACAGTTCGCGTCGAAACGGTACGAGTCGAAAGGGTACGCGTCGAAACAGTACGGGTCGAAACGGTACGGGTCGAAACAGTTCGCGTCGAAACGGTACGCGTCGAAACGGTACGCGTCGAAACGGTACGCGTCAAAACCCGAAACTCATTCCGATCCAAAACCCATTTCGTGCCGCAACCCGTCTCAAGCGGACCCTTGTGCCAGCTTGAAACCCATTCCAATCCGAAACCTGCCCCGTTTCTTTAAGACACTAACCCACATCGACCCATTTCTTTAATGTTGTCAACCCGCTTTGACCCGAAAATAATAAGATGGAATTTCAAGTGACCTATTGTGACCCATTTAGTTAAAATATCTTACCCAAACCAACCCATATAAATTTAAAAGCAACTCAAATTGACCCACTTGAAAGGCTTTGGGTCAAGATTGCCCCCTCTAGGTGAAATGATTTCAGTGAATTTGATTAATATTGTTTATGCATTTTTGTACAGGTTGATTGGGCACAAGTTGGTCTTAAAGCACCTGCTTCATCTGAGAAGACAATAAATCAATTTCGTGAGAACTTTGCCACTATAGAGAGGTATATTTGGTGGCACATGAAGTCACTTTTATATGTCTTTTGATTCAAATAGGATATATGCAGACTCAGTTGACATTTAAGCTATGCCCACTACTTTACTTATTCAGGTTATGTTAAGAATGGCAGAAGTTAATTGAGAATCATGATTAGATCAAGCTTCTTAGCATTGCACGACATAAGTTAAACACCACATTGAAGGTCTTGGAAATTTTGCTGCTGCACTTGAATCTCCTAAATCTTGGGTTATATGTGTTATGCTGACCGTACCCTATATAGACGGCGGACTGCTCCCCTTTCAAAGTGCAACTATAGTTTATTTTTCTCGAATTTACTTCATCTGATGGGATATAGATTGCGGGTTGTACATTGCTCATAGCATTCATTGCTAGCTAATGCAGTTTTGGCACGCTTGTTTGTTTTTTTTAAATACTATGTTTGTGATTCATATTTTCTTAATAGCATGTTTGTTATTTTTTAAAAGCCTGTAAGGCTCATGGTATACGTCACACACGGATGCTATGAATAAGAAACTTAACAAACGTATAATACAATGTATCACGAGAAAATTGATAAACTCACAGTAAACGAATACCGCATTGTAAATTGTCATCCCGCCGCATCGCGTGGGTATACGTCTAGTATATATATATATATATATATATATATGTGTGTGTGTGTGTGTGTGTGAAAAAGAGTAAATGTCACAATGCTCGACGATTTTGATCAATTTGTGTGTCTGATTGTTTGTATTAAATCTTATTATGTGATATTAATATCTGATAAATGTTTGTAAATCCAGATGGACAACGAAGAAAATCAGGAATACCAGAATAATGATAATAATAGAAACCAAATAGATAACAGTGTCATCCAACACATTGTAGCACAAGGAATTAGAGATGCTATGCCATATATTATTAAGTCTGTTAAAGAAGCAGAAAATAATAAAAGTGGAAGTAAACGACCACCTAGTGAACCCAGTCACAGCGTGAATAATGGACCGCTACTCTAGTTACCAATTCCAAAAAGAAGGATAACCATGTCATATGGTTGTTCTTATAAAGAATTCTGGTCTTGCAAACCAATAGAATTCTCTGGCAATGAAGGAGCCATTGCAGCTTTACGTTGGATAGAAAAGACAAAGGAAGTCTTAAAAATAAGCAAATGTGTAGATGAAGATAAGATTATGTTTGCTTCTAATCTTTTTAAGAATGCAACCTTAGAATGGTGGAATACTATTCTCCAGTCTAAGGGACGTGACAGAATTTATAAGATGGAATGGATCAACTTTAAGGAAATGGTTGAAAGAAAATTTTGTCCTCCCAATGAAAAAGAACAAATTGCTAATAAATTATTAAACCTAAGAATGACTGGAATAGACTACAAGGGTTACACTACCGTATTCTTCGAATATGCTAGGATAGTGCCAACCTTAGCCTCACCAGAACTAGTATTAATGTCCCGTTATATCTGGGTATTAATTAGTGAGATCAGACACGTAGTCAAGGCAGCTAGGTCACAAACCATAGAAGAAGCAGTAGAATTAGCCAATACCTTGACTGATGAATTAGTATGTGCGCAAGAAGAGAACCAGAGAAAGAACCTAGCCCATAAACTTACCCAAGAATTTCGTTATGGAAATAATTACTGTGGGAAAGGTACAGGTTCTACCTCTGCACCTTACTGTAAGTCCTGCAAGAAGAAGCGTTCAGGAAGATGCTCCATATACTGTAACTTCTACAAAATGTCGGGACACAAGGAAGAAGACTGCAGGAGGAAACCCAGCAATAAGCTATGCTTCAACTATGGAGAGACGGGGCATATTAAACCGAATTGTCTGAAACTAGCTCCAGCAACAAACGACAAAGCTACTAAGAATGCTCGAGTATTTGTTCTAACAGCTAAAGAAGCCAAGATGATTCCGGATGTGATTGCCGGTACGCTTTTAGTTAATGATATTTTTTCCAAAGTATTATTTGACTCTGGTGCAAACCAAAGTTTTATTAATACTTTGTTCTGCAAACTTCTCAATCAACCATTAACTAAACTTCCACAAGAATGTTTGGTAGAAACAACAAATGGAGAATCCATTAAAATTTCCGAAATCTTGCAGGGAGCAAGAATAGAAATTTTAAACCATAACTTTATTGCTAACCTTTACCCAATGAATCTGGCTGGATTTGATATTGTATTAGGAATGGATTGGTTGGTAGCCAATCATGTCAGCATTCTATGTGATCAAACGTCAGTACAATTAAATTCACCAAAGGGTGAAAATATCATAATTAAAGGAGATAAGCCAACTAGGTCTACAAAATTCATCTCTGTGATGAAAACAACAAGTTATGCAAGGAAGGGATCGCTAGTGTATATGATTTCTATAATCATTAACACTAAAGGAAAAGAATTCACCTATTGCCAGTGACAGCACCGCTTGCTAAAGCACCTTATCGTTTAGCACCAGCAGAGATGCAGGAACTGAAGAAACAGTTGGACGAACTTTTGAAGAAAGGTTTCATACAGCCTAGTTTGTCACCATGGGGAGCACCAATCTTGTTTGTCAAGAAGAAGGACGGGTCAATGCGTATGTGCATTGATTATCGCGAATTGAACAAGGTTACGATTAAAAATCGGTACCCATTACCGAGAATCAATGATCTGTTCGATCAACTACAAGGAGCTCAATTCTTTTCTAAGATCGATTAACGCTCAGGATATCATCAACTAAAAGTAAAGGAAAAGGACATTCCTAAGACTGCTTTCAGAACGAGGTATGGTTATAATGAATTTACAGTCATGCCATTTGGTTTAACCAATGCCTCAGCCGCATTTATGGACATGATGAACAGAATATGTAAACCATATTTGGATAAATTCATAATTCTCTTTATAGATGATATTCTCATTTACTCTAAGAGTAAAGAGGATCATGCAGAGCATTTGCATACACTTTTAAATTTGTTGAGAAAAGAAAAGCTTTATGCTAAATTTTAAAAAATGCGAATTTTGGTTATAAGAAGTGCAATTCCTTGGACACCTGGTTAATCATGAAGGAATTATATGTGGATCCCACAAAAATTGAGGAAATCGTGAGAAGTTTTCTCAGACTAGCAGGTTATGATAGACGTTTTATTCAAGATTTTTCTCGAATAACCATTCCCTTAACGAAATTGATCTGTAAATCAATTAAGTTTGAATGGGGACCAAAATAGGAGGAAGCCTTTAGGATTCTGATACAAAAGTTAACCAACGCACCCATCCTAGCATTACCAGAAGGAACCGAAGACTTGATAGTCTACTGTGATGCTTCTAAGTGTTAGGATCAGAGGCTCTCATGATTATGTTTGTTTGTAATAAATGAACAATTAATAAACATGATTCAATGAGATATGCAGCGGAAATGAACACACACTTTGTAAACACAATCAAAGAGGAAAATAGTTTTGATAAACACATGTTTTTCATCAGTCGAAAGGTTACAAAGCAAATCAAAAGATTACAAAGCAAGCTTACAAACTAAACTCCCCCTCAGCCTGATACTCCATGGTTGATTGCACACAAGATGAAAGGATTGGACTAGAGGAGAAGAACTCACTCAGTCAATCAACCGTAATAGTACAGAGTACTGTTCCATTTATAGGCAAACCAAACCATTGAGGCATCTTAGCTGACGTCACTAAGAAAGCGACATCTAACAACCTAACAACCTGTAACCACTGTTCCTATACAAACGCTGCTAACCTTAACCACTGACTCTACATAAGACAAATTATACACTAAACTACTGATATCTTCTTCTATCAGTGCTTTCCTCAAAGTTGATCAGTCCTTGAGTGGGCAGTGCTTTGTCATCAGTAGATTGAACCAGCAGTGTTTACTTCTTCAGGGCTTCATCAGCAGTTTGAAGTACAGCAGCTGTTGTATATGGACAGTGGATAGAGGACCAACAGATGTTATAATCACTTTCAAGGGGAAAGTCTAATGTAAACAGCTGCTTATTATGAATCCACTGTTGTGATCCGGTTTTGGCTTTTATTATCTGTTCCTCTGATAGGGTTCAATCCCAACAATCTCCCGCTGGAACAGATAATGCCAATGAGTTTCTTGGGATCAGACATCCACTTTAGTATTTTTGAACAGGGTCAATACATGGGTCTTTTGATCAGACATCCACTTTAGTATTTTTGAACCCAATGAGTTTCTTGGGAGAGGTTTATTTACTGATGAGTTGGGAGATGCTGGCCTTGTGATCATTTGTTGATTAGTACTCTGTGCTTTTGCTGATTTAGAGTTTTCAGCCTGATCAATACTCTGAGCTTTTGATAGTTCAAAGTTTTCAGCATGATCAGTACTCTGAACTTTTGCTGCTTCAGAGTTTTCAGCTGACAATTGTTTGAAGGCCCTTTTTATGATTTCATTTGCTACAGCTATGTCTTCTGCAGTTTCTTGTTCAATTTGCTCTTGCCTTTTCTTTTGATCAAGCTCAATGGCTGTCATATCTGCTGAAGTGTTTGTTGATGCTGATTTGTGTATTACCTTTTTGGCAAGGTTTTGAAGTTTTGCTGAGCTATCTTTATTTAAATGCATTTTCTTGATGGCTTCTGTAAAGTACGCAGCTTCCTTTTCCTTTTCTTCTTCATTAGTCAACAGTTTCCTCTTTTCTTGGTTTATCACAATGATGGAGGTATCTGCTGATGTGAACAGTGGTTTAGGATCAATGACCTGTTTTGGCTATTTATGTTCAGGCTTCTTTGGTACATTAGGATCTGTTATTTTCCTTCTTTTCAGCCTTTCATAAGCATCATCTGTATACTGCTTGGTCCATTTTGCTATGGTTTTAGCAGTTCCCATATTTGCATCCACTAACTCCTGTTTCTTTCTCTTGTATTCTGAGGTGAGTTTATTAATGGCTTTCTTGTATTTACTCCAGTTTGGTGTTGTCTTTTTCTTGCTTGGATCATTTTGAATTCTCTTGATTCTGTTCACCTCATGCTTTAGTGCAATGAGTGGCCATTCACTGAATTGTTCTTCTTTGGCTGGATAAAATTTTTCTTTCATGATGAATTCAAGAAACTCCTTTCTCATTACCTTTTGTAGGGCAGCATCATGTGGCATATTTGACATGTCTTTGCTCAGGTCTTTTGCATAATCTTCCATTTGTTTGACCTTTGTGAGTAAGAACTCCATTCTTTCAGAAATGGCTTTATCACCTTGATCTTTGCATTCAAGTCTGGCTCTTATATCCGCTTGCCTGGCTTTGAGTTTTAGATACAAACTCATGTTTAATGGATTCCTGAAGCCAATGAGAGAAGGAAATCTTCTTTCCCAAGGATCATCTATTGTATAGAATTGTTTCATTTCATCCTTTACAGCCTCCAATTCCAGTGGATATTTCTCAGCAACAGATTCAATTCTAGTGGAGGATATTTGAGTGGGTGGTTGTGGATTGATGACATTGTCAGGTGTAGAGGATAAAGGAATAAATGTTGGTATATAATCAGCATTTTTCTGAAATTTCCTTTTCCTTGTGTAAAACTTTTTGGGTGAAGGGGATGTTGGTTGTGATGTAGAATTGTTGAGAGCAGTGGTGGATGGTTGACTAACAGCTGTTGGAACAACTGGTGTTTCAACCTCTGTTGTCATTACAACAGATGTTGTAACATCTGTTGTCTTCTTCTTTCTGGCAGGAGGTAATGTTGGTGAATTTGGTTTTGGTGGTGGTGCTGTGATTATAGATGATGATGGTGGTAGTAGGACAGTGGTTGTGGTGGTGTGTGGTGAAGTGGTGTGGGTTGAAGTGATGGGTTTTGTTTTAACAACTGTTGAAACTACTGATGTACCAATAGTTGTTGAGACAGCAGGTGTTACATCAGCTGTTTGGGTAGATGGTTTAGAAGCCTGCTTTTCTTTTTCTGGTTCAACATAAAGTCCATCTTCTATTCCCTTCTTCTTTAAACCCTTTATTTTCTCCCCCATTTTGGCATTATCTGGAAGGGGGTTATCCATGAAGAGAACAGTGGGAGGAACTTTTTCAGAGGTACTTTAGATATAAGCCTTGATAGCTTTGATGTCTGCTTGAGTATCTTTAAATCTTGACTCCATCATGTTTGTCAGCATTTGTACATGTATTGCATGCTGCTGATCAGCCATTTCTTTTTGTTGTTGGAGAAGGGGTTGAAACAAATTCCACAACTCATTTGCAGCAGATGTAGATTGTGCAGGTGCTTGAGCTGGAACAGCAGTGGATTGTGCTTTTTGAGCTTTTAACAACTGTTGCACCATATCCTTTATTTCAGCAACTGATGTCTCAAGATTTTCAACTCTGTCCGTCAATTCCTGATATTTTAAATCATCACCCAAGTTAATGAGATCATCTGATTCCCCACCAGTAGTGGTTGTACCAATGTGTAACTTAGGAACTGAGTCCCAAAAATCACTCATTGATGCCCCTTGTTCTTGGTTCTGGGGCCTTCTCTCTTCAACACTTGATAACCTTTTGAGGGTACCAGTGGTTAAAACAAACTCACTGGTGGTTACCAGAGGTGCTATAGAAGAAATTGCCTTCAAGGGAGTCTTACTAATGAAACAACTGTCCAAATGTAGATCTGTTGATCCATCACTTGTAGTTGATGCTCCACTTGAACTACCACCAAGAGTTACTTGTAACTCAAGGGGTGTAATCTCCACAATTGTTGCTGGGATAGCAGAGGTAGTAGCATCAGACCCAGTCACTTGTGGGAGTATACTCTCAGTGATAGGTGATAGAGAGGAACTAGTTTGTGTCTGAGCTATAGCAACTGCATGCAACAAGGGTATTATGGATTGTGGTAATGTGAGGGGTGAAGCTATGGGTGTTGAAAGAGACATGTCCTTGGGATCAGGACTGAGGAAGATGGATCCAATTGAATCCAGAGCTTCATAATGTGGGGTCCCTGTGTCACACCCTGGCTTTGCGGAAGCGTGGGTTTATTTGGTGTGACTTCTTAATACCATAGCTTAATCACAACAAAGCTATATGAAAGTAAAACCATGATGATCATCCATTACTTCAAGTTTTAAGAGTAAAATACGACAACATTGTTTTAAAAGTTTACACTTAACACCGATTACAACCATAACATACTTAGAAACTTGTTCATGAACTACTACCAATATACATGAATAAAACACAGTTTAAGACTTGTGACCCGTCCAGGAAAGGATCACAATTCCTAAACTCGGATGACACCATTATTCTTACGCAGCTTAACACCCTTGCATACTTGGCCAGATCCATTAATTTCTTGAAATACATGTAAGTTGAAAAATCAACATAAAGTTGAGCGAGTTCATGTAAAAGTGAGTATGTAAAACCTTTGTAATACATTTGTATGTATGAAAATCCCTGGTATGTAGCAATTAAGGAAAAAGAGATCACCATTGGGTTGCAAAGCCAATGATATGTGTGAAGTGTTGTAGGAAGACTCAAACGTAGCAGATTTTTGCGTCGGGCTCAAAGTCACCCCAAGGTCCGTACAGTTGGGCCTAGAGTTGGGCTCGCTACACCCAGATAGATCTACCGCTAATGACCCTCGGTCCTACAATGAGGATTAATGGCCTCTAGTTTCCGCCTACCCACTCACATGATCTAAGTAGTAAACCCTCCTTAAGCTAACCATACCATGTATAAAAGTGTCTGTAAATATTGTAAGATGTATTCCACCCCCGAAGTATAAAACTGAAAAGAGTTAAGAGAAAAAAGGGGGAACATGAACTCACAGAAGTGCGTCTCGAAATAGTCAATCCCAAATCAACCTGCTGCGTGACGACCTACACGTACTAACTTCTATTAGACGGACGGCCATGCCTTGGCTTAAGGTTTAACGTTTTGTTGGAGAAATAGTTAGGTAACTATTCCGTGTTCACACTTCTAAATTATTTTATCAGTATATTCCTTCCCAAGGATGGGGGTTTTTAATACATGCATACGTTATAATGTCCGAAAATATATTTTTAAGTCTCACTTGAAAATATATTTAATCACTTATCTAAAATATTCTAACTCCAAAATATATATATTTTTCCCAAAAATATTATATTTTACTTCATACCGTTTCCAAAATAATACTTTATCAAAATACACATTTAAGAGTATTTTTCAAAAATACATAAGTTACATCTTAAGGTTCGCGTTGTAATAATAATACCGGTGTAACTTAAACATTTATTTGTGATAACGTTGGTATTATTTTTGAGTCGTATTTTCCTGATATTTCAAGGAATATTATTTTTACTCTAAAAATAATATATCTAGTTCACAAAATAATCATAAATTCACACAAGCGTTTTACTATGAAATATATATTCTAAATATATATTTAACAAGTTTTATTTACGAAAATCCACCACCGACACTTGGTTATTTTGTAATAAAAATCTTGGCGAAGTTTATTTGGAAAAACAAGTTAAAAATATATTTATAAACACTTGTCACAAAATATTTCTAGGTGTTATATTTCTGGAAAAATTTCGCCAGAGTTTCCTCTGTAACTGGAGGTGGCCACGCTTACCAGCGTATCATTTTCTTTTCAAAATGCAATCAACAATTTATCAATCATCAACATACATCATTTAAACATCAAACTTGTCAGAAATAAGTATAAATCGCAAACTCATGAACTTGTAAGTTGTGTAAAAACATGTAGTAATTTCCTAACATATTTAGCGGATCTTGTCATCTTTAAAAATAAAATCTGTTTCTTGAAAACTTTATTTTTAAAGAATATGTAGTCTTACAACTTCTAGTCAACATTTACGAAAATATTTCTTTGTCAAACTTTCTTGTCGGACAAGTGTTTACACACTTGTTTATTCACTAAAATGCTTTTAGTTTGTTTAAGATCCGGTTTTTAAACAAGACTTGTATCTTTTACTTGGTTTTTCCGAAAAACCACTCGTAGATCTTTAGATCTACTAGTTTAGAACTCTATTTTACAAGAAAAATCACTTTTACACAAGTTCATGTTCATGAGTGGAAGGGTTCATCATCTTACAACTTTTACACTCAACATATTACTAGTTCATGTTTCATGAACATGATCTAGTATGGTTAGATGATGATCCATCCCACTACTAGCATCAAACAACATAAAATAATCACTTCTAGACAAGATTCACAAGATTTACACCACTAGTTACTCTTTATCCATCTAGTTCATCATTCTTTCAAGACTTTAAGTTATGATCTTGTGTGTTCTTGAGTTTTAACCGTTCAATCTCTTATTAACCACTTTAAACAAGAACAAGAGGATGTTTAGAGGCACTTAGTACTAGCTCGAGGCTAGGGAAGAAACAAGACGTAAACAAGGTGGATAAAAGAAATATAGAGAGGTCCTTGAGCTTCCGAGTGCACCGAGCTTCCTTATGTGATCTTTAACATCTTTGAGTATGTATGGATGGCTTGTATGAGGCTTGATGGTGGCGGTTTGATGGTGTGGTGGTGGCGGACGGTCAAGAGGGAAAGAGAGAGAGTTAGTTGGTGTTGTTTGGAAGAAATGAAAGTCTTAAACCTTCATGTTTACTTATAAACCAATCCTTCATTACCCATTAGATAATATGTTCTCTAGATACTTAACAAGGTTAATAAAATAATCAAGAAATGGGTGGTGTGTCACCACATGGGGAACCGATCGGATTAGGGGGGGGGGGGTAAGGGTTGGATTTCAAATGTATAGTTAGGAACTAGTTAGTTTAGTTAGGGATTTAAATAGGTTATTAGTGTGTAGTGTAATATAACGGGTGTTAGGGTGTTCGGATTCGGTTGGATATTAATCCGTTAAAGTGTCAAGCAGGGCTTTAAAGTGTCTTTATTAGTGTTTTTAGTGACACAGTAAATTCCTGACACTTTGGAAAGTGTCTAGTATTATTTTCCCATGTTTTTGAACTTTACTAGTTAAGTTTAATGCTGAATTTTGTAATAAAGTGCAGAATTTTGTAGTTAAAGTATGTTTTAGGCACATCCGGTCACTATAACTATCACCTAGTGACGCAGTTTTATAATCCTCACCTCCCTACACTCCCTACTAGTGTGGTAATCTACTCCCGGCTCATACTGGCCTTAGAAAAATGTCTGTTTTGGTGCTGGTAATGTCAGCATGTTTACTGGGTTATCCGTATAGTGTGCTCACTATGCTTTTGTGCATCAAGGTTGTCACTAATGTTTGTGTGTAAATAATAGAGTGACAGTATAAAATGTGATGCATGAGTATGTATGTATGTATGTATCAGAAATCAAGAAGCAGTTTAACCACAGTTGTAAGCATGCACAGTAATTGAGCATTAATTAAATATTAATTAATTCGTACGGATACCTGGTTTGGTGAGGGTTGTCACATTCTCCCCCCGTTAAAAAAATTTCGTCCCGAAATTTAGGCTCTGCTTCTAGTTGTAGGGGTCTTAGGAAATAAATGGGGGTATTTCTCTTTCATACGATCCTCACGTTCCCACGTGAATTCAGGCCCATGTCTTGCATTCCAACGAACTTTGACGAGCTTGACACTACTCCTGCGTGTTTTGTTAATTTTCCAATCCGTAACCTCGTCGGGTTCTTCGGTAAAGTGGAGCGTGTCGTCGATATGAACTTCATCAGCAGGAATGATCAATGTCTCCTGTGTTGGACTCTTTCTCAAATTTGATACATGGAATGTATCATGAACACCATTGAGTTCAGCAGGTAGGTCCAACTTGTAGGCTACAAGCCCAATGCTTTGCAGGATTCTGAAAGGGCTAATGTAACGCGGATTCAACTTCCCACGCTTTCCGAAGCGTGCCACACCCTTCCAGGGTGAAACCTTTAATAATACCATATCCCCAACATGAAATTCCGAAGGTTTCCTCTTTGGATCTGCATAAGCTTTCAGTCTGTCACGAGCCACCTCGATGAGTTTTTGAATCTTTGCAATCTTGTCAGTCGTTTCTTGGACTATTTCGGGACCAACAAGTTGTCTATCACCTGCATCAGCCCAGCATAAAGGTGATCGACATTTACGTCCATAAAGCGCTTCAAATGGCGCGGCTCCAATGCTTGTGTGGTAGCTGTTGTTGTAAGAAAATTCGACCAACGGTAAATGATTATCCCAACTACCACCTAAGTCCATTACACATGCTCTCAGCATATCCTCCAAAGTCTGTATAGTTCGTTCACTTTGGCCATCAGTTTGCGGATGAAATGCAGTGCTCAGATTCAGCTGTGAGCCAAAAGCTTATTGGAAGGATTGCCAAATCCTTGATAAAAATCTCCCATCTCTATCAGAGATAATCGAGAGAGGCACTCCATGACGTGCGACGATCTCTCTCGTGTATACTTCCGCAAGTTTACTTGTGTTGTCCTTCTCCTTGATTGGCAAGAAATGTGCGGACTTTGTTAGGCGGTCTACTATCACCCAAATCATATCATGGCCTCTGGGCGTCTTTGGCAGTTTAGTTATGAAGTCCATGGAAATCTGTTCCCATTTCCATTTGGGTATTTTAGGTTCTTGCAGAAGACCTGAAGGCTTCTTGTATTCAGCTTTCACCTTGGCACACGTTAAACACCTGCTGACATAAACAACAACATCGCCTTTCAACCTAGGCCACCAATAATAATCCTTGAGATTTGTGGGCTTCATAAAAAATAACCTTCCTTAATCCACCAAACAGAGGAACCCAAATCCCTTTCATGAAGCATAAAGTCCCTTCCTCGTTTGGTATCAACTGCTTCTCCATCCCACGGAGGTATTCGTTCTCAATATTCCTTTCTTTCAAAGCTTCTCTCTGCGCGGCACGAATGCGCAATGAGAGATCTGTCTGGACCATCATCTCCAAAGCCCTAACCCTTATGGGCTTGATCCTCTCTTTTCGACTCAGGGCATCAGCGACCACATTCGCTTTCCCTGGATGATATTTAATCTCGCAATCGTAATCATTCAACAGCTCTACCCAGCGTCTCTGCCTCATGTTAAGTTCCTTTTGGTTAAATATGTGCTGCAGGCTCTTATGATCCGTGAAAATTGTACATCTCGTACCATACAAATAGTGTCGCCAGATTTTCAACGCAAATACCACCGCGCCTAACTCCAAATCGTGCGTGGTATAATTTTTCTCATGTACCTTCAACTGGCATGACGCATAAGCTATAACCTTCTGGCGTTGCATCAGCACGCAACCCAATCCTTGACGCGAAGCATCACAATATACCACGAAGTCATCCGTTCCTTCGGGTAGTCATAAGATCGGTGCATCACAAAGTTTGTTTTTCAACAACTGAAACGCTTCCTCTTGTTTGTCACTCCAATCGAACTTTTTGTCTTTTTGTGTGAGCGCGGTCAGAGGTTGAGCGATTTTAGAGAAATCCTCAATGAATCTTCGATAATAACCAGCCAAACCCAAGAATTGTCAAATCTCGGTTGGCGTCTTTGGAGTCTCCCAGCTCTTTATCGCCTCGATCTTTGTGGGATCAACATGGATTCCATTTCCATTAACCACGTGTCCAAGGAATTGGACTTCACGCAGCCAGAACTCGCACTTCGAGAACTTGGCATACAATTTCTCCTTCTTAAGTAGCTCAAGAATAGCTCTTAAGTGTTGTTCATGCTCGTCCTTCGTCTTCGAGTAAATTAGAATGTCGTCAATGAATACGATCACAAACTTATCCAAATACGGCTTGCAGACTCGGTTCATTAGGTCCATGAAAACTGCAGGTGCGTTTGTCAGCCCAAACGGCATAACTAGGAACTCGTAATGTCCATAACGGGTCCTAAAGGCAGTCTTCGGGATACTTTCCTCTTGTATCCTAAGTTGATGGTATCCTGATCGCAAATCGATCCTTGAATAAAAGCTAGATCCTTGCAATTGATCAATCCTCGGCAAAGGGTATTTATTCTTGATAGTCAGCTTATTAAGCTCGCGGTAGTCTATACACATACGGAAACTACCGTCCTTCTTCTTAACGAACAGTACTGGAGCTCCCCAAGGTGAGAAGCTTGGCCTGATGAATCCTTTGTCCAATAGCTCTTGGAGTTGTGTCGACAACTCCTGCATCTCTGAAGGCGCAAGTCTGTAGGGTGCCTTGGCTACAGGCGCAGCACTTGGAACCAAGTCAATGTGGAACTGGACTTGCCTTTGAGGCGGTAATCCTGGCAAGTCTTCTGGAAAGACTTCCGGATATTCCTTGACAACTGGAATGTCTTCGATCTTAAGTTCAGCAGCTTCCTTATCCACGATGTGTGCCAAGAATGCAACACATCCCTTCTTCAAGCACTTTCTAGCTTTCAGGCAGCTAATAATTTTCAGCGGCGTGTCATGCTTCTCTCCGTGCACTATGATCGTTTCTTCATCCATCAGTGGGATGCGGATGGTCTTCTCATGGCAAACAATCTTGGCCTTGTTGCTGGATAACCAATCCATTCCCACTACCACATCAAAGCTTCCCAACTCGACAGGTAGCAGGTCTAGCGTAAATTCGTGTCCTCCCAATTCTATCACGCATCCTCTTATAACTTCACCCGTTTCAACTAGTTTCCAATTCGCCAATTCGATCGAGTATGGAACGTCTAACTTACTAGGCTTCAATCCAAGTATATTCTTAAATTCTAATGACACGAAACTATAATCCGCACCAGTATCAAACAGAATAGATGCAAAGCGTTGGTTTACATGGAATGTACCGGTGACAACGTTTGGATCCTGGCGTGCTTCCCCGGCGCCGATGTTAAACACACTTCCCCGGGCTTGATTCAAATTTGGGCATTCCTTCTTAAAGTGCCCAATGTCACCACAGTTAAAACAGCCCGGTCTTTGCCCATTACCACCTCCGTTCCCAGCTTGAGTGTTGTTTTGGTTGCGATTCCCATTACCAGCTTGATTCACAACGTTTCCACGGTTCCCATTTCCTCCATTGTTTCCTTGTGGGAGGTTCCCATTACCACCACGGTTGTTGTTTCTATTACCAAAACCTCATTGGCCACCCCGGCCAGCACTAGCCCAGCAAGTATCCTTCAAGTGGCCAACTTTTCCACAAGCTTCACATATTTTTGGCCCACACCGGCCAGAATGATGACGCTGACAGGTGTTACACTTGGGCTGTGTACCCATATAACCTTTCCCTTTCTTCTAAACACCGGTTGCAGCTTGGACCAGTGACTCACCTTTCTTGCTTACATGGTTGGTTCCTTGCTTGAAGTTTGAAAACTTTCGCTTGTTTTCACCAGATGACTCAGCATGTGTTTCTTTCTTCTTTGGTTCAACATTTGGAAACGTGTTCAACCGAAGGGCCTCCTCAGTAAGCGCCACACTAAGATCGATCGCTTCCGTGATCGTGGTAGGTTTGGATGTGGTAACCATACTCATTATTTGGGGTGCCAATCCCCAGATAAATCTCTCGATCCGTTTGAACTCTGGTGTGACCATGTACGGCACAACGTGAGATAAATCATGAAATCTTTGAACGTATTCCGCAATCTTGGGACCATCCATCCTTAAATGCCAGAACTCGGTCTCCAACCTTTGTATCTCAGCACGAGAGCAATACTTCCTTCGCATTGACTCTTTTAACTCAGCCCATGTCAACGCGTAAGCAGGAGCTTCTCCTAAAGTCTGCACTTGTAAGTTCCACCACGATAGGGCTCCATCCAGAAACAACCCTGAGATGTAAGTCACTTGTTGATCGGGAGCGCATTTGCTCATTCTTAAGACTGAGTCTGTTTTCTCAGCCCACCTAACAAACGCAACAACACCTCCGGTGCCGTCGAAGTTAACGGGCTTGCAATCGAGCAACTGTTTGTAAGTGCACCCTGCACATATGTTTGAATATACAAATGGTATTAGCAGACATGCTACAAATATCCAAATGTATCGTAATAAGTCTTAAACGACTTAGCATTACCATGTGGTGGATTGTTATTGCCGTTATTGTTCGAATTGCTCCCGCTGGTTCCTCCTTGTGAGGCTGCATACTGCGCTATGGCGGCAGCAATGATTCCTTGGAGTTCTGCCTCCGAAGTGGGCATGCGCATCTCGCCTCTTGGTGGCATCTTCTAAAAGATGATCGTGTTGGTTAGGTCATAGTAAGTAAACAACATACGTACGTAGTATCATTCAAACACATAACATCTCATGTTACAATTTAACCAAGCATACAACATCACATGTTATAAAATATCAATAATCAGCCCAACATCACATATAATGAGAATACTGCGATTGCACTGTCATAAATCAAGACCACAATGTAAGGTTTACAAGTTCATAACTGTATCATACATCATCAGTGACTAAGGGCCACAACGCCCTAGTCCAAACCATCTAGTTGGTGACAACAACAACAAATATACAAATCATCAAAAGTCACAATCATCAAAATGCGGTCTCCAAAAGCTGTGTCGTCTGCACTATCGCGGTCGTCTCACCAAAAGTCTACCTGCGTCGAATCAAAAAGGCCTATGCTGATGGCGGCGGAGGAGGAGGGGGGAAACGAGAAAAAAGTAGATGTCGCATGTGTAACCAGTCCTCCTCCATAGCACGATGAGGGCACAACAGGTGTGCTATCTGCTGCTCAGGAGTCCAAAAACGGGCGGCAGAATCAGGTGAAAGTGGTCGTGGAGGGTGGGATACTGCAGGTGGGGTCTGATAATGACACGGTGGTCGCTGAGCTCTCTCCAGCTCCTGTACGCGACGGGTCAGCGCCTCCTCCTGTATCATGAAAGATGTGAGAGTATCCTCCGTAGAATACCCCACGTGGTATGGGTGATACGGATCGGATGGTGGCATAATGGGGGGCGTAGTCCAGAGGAATGGCTCACTAGATGGATCGAAGGATGGTACAGTAAACGGTGCAACAGTGGGAATAAGAGTAGGATGAGAACTCTGGGGCATGAACTGGCTGCCTCCTGCCATGAAAGGTGTATGACCAAATGGCTGTCGAGATGAACCCTCCCCAGGACGTGGTGTAGGTATGTCCTGAAGAAACGTGATAGGTAAGTCGGTGCGACGAGCATCCGTGGTATGTGTGGGAAGCAAAGGGACATCAATGGGGGCTGAAACAGGGGCTGAAACGGGGGTTACAGGGGATGTAACAGGGAACACGAAAGGTGGGTAATCATCGTCAACAATCCACGCATTGCGGGTGTGAGCATATCGTGGATCAATATGGGTCGCAAAAGGTGCACGGTCGAACATCACCGGCGTAGGGTCAGGAAATGGTGCAACAACAGGATCCTCTATCAAAAGTGGAGTATCAACAGGAACGTCAGCAATATGATTATCCACTAACGGTGGAGCAACAACGAGATGATAGTCAACAGGTATGTCATCAACAAAAGGAGCAACAGCAGGTGCATTGGCATGAACAGGGTCATGCTCTAATGCAGGGTCAGGAGCAACGACTGGCTCAGGGGCCACAGCAGGCTCCGGATCAACAAACTACATATCAAAATCAGCTGGATCAGCAAATAAAGGATCGACAGGGGCTATAGGATCCTCTAGGGGCTGGTCTAAGTGAATGAACTCAATATCCTGGTCAGGATCAAAACTAGGTGGAAAAACAGGATCAGGATCATCATCAACATCGTGAGCAAACTCAAAGTCGTGTGCGGGTGTAGGTGCAGCTGATGACGCCATGTCAGTGTCGGTGTCGTGTGAGTGGTGCTGCACTCCCTGTGTATGCAAAGATGCGGATGCCACATACTCAAATGAGTCTTGGATAGGTGAATGAACAGGGGCCTCCTCTGCAGGAGCGTCAGCAATGAGTAGGATATCATCAGCAGCAATAGGGGCCTCACCCTCAAGGTCATCCTCAAGTGGGTCCTCCTCAAACAAATCGACGTCGTCGTTGGAAACATCATCAAGTGGCATATCAACAACCGAATAAGAAGCAAGGGGTATAGGAGCAGGGATCACCGCGAGTGGTAAATCCCCAGTGAGATGGCCATCAGCAGGCTCGGCTACGACGTCAGGCAGCGCAAAGGGATGGAAGTCATCATCGTCTGTGCTGGTAGTATCGGAAGTGTGGACCTCGTGCTCCGATGAAACTATGTCATCTGATACTATCGCCATAGGGTCCAGAGTGTCGGAAACTCCAGTGTCTGATGAAGAAGGCATGATGTCTGTAACACAAACACACATACGCACAAACAATCAATCATATAATTATATAAACATGTTAGTCACCAATAAGCAAACAAATAATCATCCTAATCTTCCCTAGAGTATCCTCCCAGCCTTTCAGACTGAACTTCCTAGCCTCTCAGACAATCTCCCTGGTCTTTAAGATTAACCCCCTCAGTCTCCCCGACTGAACTCCCTCAGTCTCCCCGACTGAATTTTAAATTTTTGAAAAGTGTATTGTGCCCCTTTTTGTAAAAAAAAATGTTTGTGCCCTGGATCTGGACGTTTAGTGTATGCAATGTAAAAATGTGTTCGTGAGAGCCCTAGTGATCATAGTCTAGACTCAAGAAGGAATCCTAGTTCGCTATGATCAAGGCTCTGATACCAAGCTGTCACACCCTGGCTTTGCGGAAGCATGGGTTTATTTGGTGTGACTTCTTAATACCATAGCTTAATCACAACAAAGCTATATGAAAGTAAAACCATGATGATCATCCATTACTTCAAGTTTTAAGAGTAAAATACGACAACATTGTTTTAAAAGTTTACACTTAACACCGATTACAACCATAACATACTTAGAAACTTGTTCATGAACTACTACCAATAGACATGAATAAAACACAGTTTAAGACTTGTGACCCGTCCAGGCAAGGATCACAATTCCTAAACTCGGATGACACCATTATTCTTACGCAGCTTAACACCCTTGCATACTTGGCCAGATCCATTAATTTCCTGAAATACATGTAAGTTGAAAAATCAACATAAAGTTGAGCGAGTTCATGTAAAAGTGAGTATGTAAAACCTCCGTAATACATTTGTATGTATGAAAATCCCTAGTATGTAGCAATTAAGGAAAAAGAGATCACCATTGGGTTGCAAAGCCAATGATATGTGTGAAGTGCTGTAGGAAGACTCAAACCTAGCAGATTTTTGCGTCGGGCTCAAAGTAACCCCAAGGTCCATACAGTTGGGCCTGGAGTTGGGCTCGCTACACCCAGATAGATCTACCGCTAATGACCCTCAGTCCTACAATGAGGATTAATGGCCTCTAGTTTCCGCCTACCCACTCACATGATCTAAGTAGTAAACCCTCTTTAAGCTAACCATACCATGTATAAAAGTGTCTGTAAATATTGTAACATGTATTCCACCCCCGATGTATAAAACTGAAAACAGTTAAGAGAAAAAAGGGGGAACATGAACTCACAGAAGTGCGTCTCGAAATAGTCAATCCCAAATCAACCTGCTGCGTGACGACCTACACGTACTAACTTGGCTTAAGGTTTAACGTTTTGTTGGAGAAGTAGTTAGGTAACTATTCCGTGTTCACACTACTAAATTATTTTATCAGTATATTCCTTCCCAATGATGGGGGTTTTTAATACATGCATATGTTATAATGTCCGAAAATATATTTATAAGTCTCACTTGAAAATATATTTAATCACTTATCTAAAATATTCTAACTCCAAAATATATATATTTTTCCAAAAAATATTATATTTTACTTCATACCGTTTCCAAAATTATACTTTATCAAAATACACATTTAAGAGTATTTTTCAAAAATACATAAGTTACATCTTAAGGTTCGCGTTGTAATAATAATACCGGTGTAGCTTAAACATTTATTTGTGATAGCGTTGGTATTATTTTGGAGTCGTATTTTCCTGATATTTCAAGTAATATTATTTTTACTCTAAAAATAATATATCTAGTTCACAAAATAATCATAAATTCACACAAGCGTTTTACTATGAAATATATATTCTAAATATATATTTAACAAGTTTTATTTACGAAAATCCACCTCCGACACTTGGTTATTTTGTAATAAAAATCTTCGCGAAGTTT
This sequence comes from Helianthus tuberosus, assembly GCA_030545235.1. NCBI lineage: Eukaryota > Viridiplantae > Streptophyta > Magnoliopsida > Asterales > Asteraceae > Helianthus > Helianthus tuberosus. The sequence goes on along the minus strand of CM060411.1, from coordinate 39,791,467 downwards.
ATTTGGAAAAACAAGTTAAAAATATATTTATAAACACTTGTCACAAAATATTTCTAGGTGTTATATTTCTGGGCAAATTTCGCCAGAGTTTCCTCTGTAACTGGAGGTGGCCACGCTTACCAGCGTATCATTTTCTTTTCAAAATGCAATCAACAATTTATGAATCATCAACATACATCATTTAAACATAACTTGTCAGAAATAAGTATAAATCGCAAACTCATGAACTTGTAAGTTGTGAAAAAACATGTAGTAATTTCCTAACATATTTAGCGGATCTTGTCATCTTTAAAAATAAAATCAGTTTCTTGAAAACTTTATTTTTAAAGAATATGTAGTCTTACAACTTCTAGTCAACATTTACAAAAATATTTCTTTGTCAAACTTTCTTGTCGCACAAGTGTTTACACACTTGTTTATTCACTAAAATGCTTTTAGTTTGTGTAAGATCCGTTTTTTAAACAAGACTTGTATCTTTTACTTGGTTCTTCCGAAAAACCACTCGTAGATCTTTAGATCTACTAGTTTAGAACTCTATTTTACAAGAAAAATCACTTTTACACAAGTTGATGTTCATGAGTGGAAGGGTTCATCATCTTACAACTTTTACACTCAACATATTACTATTTCATGTTTCATGAACATGATCTAGTATGGTTAGATGATGATCCATCCCACTACTAGCATCAAACAACATAAAATAATCACTTCTAGACAAGATTCACAAGATTTACACCACTAGTTACTCTTTATCCATCTAGTTCATCATTCTTTCAAGACTTTAAGTTATGATCTTGTGTCTTCTTGAGTTTTAACCATTCAATCTCTTATTAACCACTTTAAACAAGAACAAGAGGATGTTTAGAGGCACTTACTACTAGCTCGAGGCTAGGGAAGAAACAAGACGTAAACAAGGTGGATAAAAGAAATATAGAGAGGTCCTTGAGCTTCCGAGTGCACCGAGATTCCTTATGTGATCTTTAACATCTTTGAGTATGTATGGACGGCTTGTAGGAGGCTTGATGGTGGCGGTTTGGTGGTGTGGTGGTGGCGGACGGTCAAGAGGGATAGAAAGAGAGTTAGTTGGTGTTGTGTGGAAGAAATGAAAGTCTTAAACCTTCATGTTTACTTATAAACCAATCCTTCATTACCCATTAGATAATATGTCCTCTAGATACTTAACAAGGTTAATAAAATAATCAAGAAATGGGTGGTGTGTCACCACATGGGGAACCGATCGGATTAGGGGGGGGTAAGGGTTGGATTTCAAATGTATAGTTAGGAACTAGTTAGTTTAGTTAGGGATTTAAATAGGTTATTAGTGTGTAGTGTAATATAACGGGTGTTAGGGTGTTCGGGGTCTCTAACTAGCTCAGAAAAGTGTAAACAATGTCATTGGCAATATTTTTAGGTTCCGGGTAAAGTCCGGTTATTCGGTTGGATATTAATCCATTAAAGTGTCAAGCAGGGCTTTAAAGTGTCTTTAATAGTGTTTTTAGTGACACAGTAAATTCCCGACACTTTGGAAAGTGTCTAGTATTATTTTCCCATGTTTTTGCACTTTACTAGTTAAGTTTAATGTTGAATTTTGTAATAAAGTGCAAAATTTTGTAGTTAAAGTATGTTTTAGGCACATCCGGTCACTATAACTATCACCTAGTGACGCAGTTTTATAATCCTCACCTCCCTACACTCCCTACTAGTGTAGTAATCTACTCCCGGCTCATACTGGCCTCAGAAAAATGTCTGTTTTGGTGCTGGTAATGTCAGCATGTTTACTGGGTTATCCGTTGTAACACCTGTGCCTTCACGGCCATCAAACAAATACCAAACCAATGAAATGTTATATTTCATACTTGGGATTTGTAAAAATATGTGTATCGTTTACACATATCAACTCTTGTTCAATTTCAAACCCTAAATCGTTTTCTGGAAGGTTATACGCGCACCGATGCGTAAATATAACCAGTTTAATCCAACAAACACTCCGGAATAGTGAAATAGGCTTAACATACCTTAAATAACCTTTACATAACTTAGAAATAAGTTTTGAAGGCTTTGGTATGGCAAAACCAAGTTAATTCGCTTACAGGGACTAAAGTTGACAAACTGCGAAAGTATGCCAATTTGAACTGTAACAGACATTCCGGAACATGAACATAAGTTAAACATACCATAAATATCCTTTTCATAGCTTAGAAATAGGCTTTGAGGGGTTCGGTGTGCTAAAATAAACTTTTGTGTCATTCAGGGGCTAAAAGTGTCAAAAAGTGCACAAGTTTGCATTTTCGCGCATAACTTACGTTCTGAATACATCTGGACATCCAAAAATTTATGTAAGCATGACTACATTATATTTTAGTGTTCGCCATAAGAAAAATCCATTCGTCGCGTCATTTGGATCATTTTTCGCGCTTATGCGCATTCCGTCGTAATTAAGCGAACATCGCGTTCGTACGACCAAACGAACCATCATCCGGCATATTTTTTAGTATGTTTTGAGTTCCCTATACTTTAACTTCATTTTAGAGCCTTGAAATGAGGTTAACGGGGTTCAAACGCATCGAAAAAGGCCTTAAACACGTGCAGGGACCATTGCTGCCAATTTGCAAACTTTCTGATTCAGGGGAGGCAGTAGCGTAGCGCGAGCCCTAAGGGCCTACCCGTCGCGCTACGCGACTGCATGATCTGGACCAGGTTCAATGTTTTAAATACAAGTTGCAACTAATTGATCCTTAACCACATGTTTTAAGTTGCTTAGTCACTAAGATAAGGACCAATTTAAGCCACCACAACTTTCCGACACTTGTACGGATGGGATCATGGCACGTATTCCATGAAACGATCTTAACGGTTACCCGAAAACTATATATACCCATCCACCCCCATTGCATTTCTCACTAGAATTCTGATTTTGAGAGCTCTAAGTTGAAACCATTGTTTCATACCTGAGTTCTTGAATCGGGATTAACATTCGGGGACCCTTCGTAAGTATTCTTTCGTTCTTTTCCTTATTTTACTGCTTTTCGAGTCAGAAAGTCAAACTTTGTTTGACTTTCAGCGTTGACCAGTAATGGTCAATGCGAAGTTCGTTTGAACTTCGCAACGTGATTGTAATCACGATGGTCATAGTCCCTTGGGACTATGCCTACTGATTACCACGTTGTCTAGGGTCGTAGGGTAAGCGATCTGATAAATCGCTTATACCTCGAACCCGACCCAGTTTGGTCGATCATTAGGATCCGACCAAACACATTAGGTGACCATAGTAGGTAGGGAATAACCTTCCGAGGTTATACCCTATGGTCACATCGTTTAAGTAGTTGTATGATAGGTAGTTTATATGCCTTGTATGGTCACAATACCGCATAGATGTTCATATTAAATAGTTGCATGCATTTACACAAAACATAGCTTTGATTTAAACCAAGTTTTACTTCAATACTTTGTTTTTGTGCATATGGTTTAGTTGAGACATTTCACTTGCCATACATGACATTTTGACATAGACGTTTGACATGGATATTTGACATAGACATTCGGCATGGATATTTTGACATAGACATTTTGATATGATTTACATCTTGACATGAACACTTTGACATATTACCCAATACATTTGACAATTGATTTAAACATAGACTTCTTACATTGGTTGGTTTGGTTTGGTTTGATTAAGTGATTAAGTAACGATGCGTGTGTAATATGATACAAGCATGGTGGATACGCCGCTGGTACTTCCTATATATAAGTGTTTGTATGGTATTACATATCATAGCGTTATTTGAATCATTTCAGTTTGAGACATAAAACATTTTATACAAATAACATACTTTTCACAAGACATTGATTTATAAACATCTTATCTTATGCAAACACATTTTACTTGGTTATTCATTTAACCTTACATTTATTTATACTTATCATCTGATCTTATCATTTTTCAAATGATTTAAAAGACAAAGCAAATAACAAGGTTCATGACTAAACATTTTCTCAAACAAAAGTCATGAATCTTATTTTCACAAAACCTATGTATCTCACAGGCATTTTTATGCTGACGTACCTATTTTTACATGTGTTTTTCAGGAGCTGTTGCATAAGATGTTCAAGATACACATAGACAGACTTGGGCTTTAGTGACAATAAAAGATGCAAGACTAGTTAATTATGTTGTATTTCTTTGTTTGTTAAGACATAGTAACACTTTTAATCAATAAAACGAAACTTCAATATCCATGGTTGTGAAACATTAATTCTGTTACAACACTCCCCGATGTTTCCGCCACGTTTGGTTGTCCTACGTGGTCGGGGTGTGACAGAAAAGTGGTATCAGAGCCAATGGTTATAGGGAATTAGGTTATTAGTAATTAGTAATGCTTTGACCTAGTCTATAACCTTCTTAGGACCCTAACGCGAGTTTACTTGCGTTTAGTCATAAAACAATACTGTCGCCTATCCTTAGGCGACAACCGCAACAAAAACATAAATTTCAAAACCGCTTTGAAAACTAATCATCTGTTCTAGGATGATTGATTACTAGGTTTTGAACCCTCTATTGTAAGGTTTTGAACTCTCTATTATATGGTTTTGAACCCCTTTGAGTTTTCAAAACTTCGTCAAGGTTTTGGGTTTTAAATAATGTGAACACGTGCAAACTGGAAGGGTGAATGCCTGTATTCTGGGTTTTCTGTCTAGGCAAGCACTTCGTATACATCTCATCAGACGCGAGACCAGTTGTGCTTACCTGGGAATTCTTGGGATGAGTGTTCACTTATAGGCGAGCATGTCTTCGCGATACATTATTTTTGACCTATTTACTTTGATTTGTCACCATCTCATTTGTTTGCCTTAGGTAACAAACAAATGATCACAATTTTCATTCGTTACCATTCTGTATTGATTATCCAATAACCTTTCACTCGTTTCTTCCTCTGTCTTTCATTTTCTTCTAGAATGTCTATTCCTCTTGGCACTGGTCAAATGCCCGAGCGAACAGCCAAATTTGTCCAGCAAATTGGCGAAGTGATTCAGAGGACTGTGGATTTAGGTATTGCCATGGCTCGTCTTAACAATGAAGCCTCTCGTCTCGACAATGAAGCCACTCAAGAGCCACCAAAGGAAACAGAAGTCAAGCCAGCACCAAAATCAAGGAAACGTAAGGCTTCAAGGAAACCTGCAGCGGTTACACCTAATCAAGCGGGACCTAGCCATGTGGCAAGGCCACCAGCTAGGAAGCCATACAACGGAACTGCACCCTTGTGCAACCAATGTAGCCTTCATCATCAGGCTAGTGTGAAGTGCCGCAAATGCCAAACTTGTGGACTTATAGGTCATACGGCAAGGGTTTGTCCAACTGCAGCAGTAGCAAATGAAGCAGGACCCATCCGGGTGGCAACACCACCTGCAAAGAAAGCATATGCCGGTACCGCACCTCATTGTGCACGCTGCAACGGTCATCACGCGGTACAACAAGCTTGCTGGCAATGCACGACGTGTGGTAAATTTGGGCATTTGGCCAATGTTTGTCGTATGGGACAAAATCAGGCTTCTCAGGTCCAAGCTCCGGTTCAAGGGAATGCTGCAAGATTCCCACTGGGTTCCTGTTTCAACTGCGGAGAGATTGGTCACTTCCGCCACAACTGTCCGAGACTGGTGAATGCAAATGCTAATGCAAATCCAACTCTTGGATGAGCATTTGGCTGAACAAAGGATGTTGCTGTCTTATGCCTTTGTTTCTTTTGTTTTCATGTATTGTGAAACAATATGTCTCGTTCATAAATAAAAGTTGTTGTTCACAGTTCTGATATACGAGTGTAATTACATGTGTGTATGATTTTTCCTATGATACCTACATGAAGGAACTATGTTCCTTACAAACTACTCTTGTGATTCTCACTTTCAAGTGATCGCTCATAATTTCCTCGAAAGTTCTAAGTACTCATTTCATTCTAAGAAACGAAGTACAGGAAATAAAGTGAAATTATGAGTAATCGTGCTTTTTACACATCAGTACCTTTAAATCCTTGGTTGGATAACTAAGGATATTTTTTTTCAAATCTCATACCCATTCCGTTTTGATTTTTTTTCAACATATACAGTACAAGTATTTCAAAACAATCTTCATGATCTCAAAACATTTCATATAGTTGAAAACAATTTTTCTAGATGCATTGTCTATGTTATTTCAAAAACATTGACCATGTTATCAAAACCAACCTTCCTAAATTCAAAATATTTCATATAGTCTGAAGACAATATTAACACAATACATTTTATTATCAAGTGCATGATTTCGAAAAGCATCATTCATGTCTTTCAAAAACCTTATACATAATTTCAAAATTCATCTCGCATGATTTTAAAACATTTTTGTAAATGTATCTACCTAATACACCTACTTTATGATTTCAAAAAAAATATTATATATAAGGTTTCAAAAAAAAAAAAAACGTTAAACACATTTTTTCTTAAAAGAACCCCATGCATAGATTTCAAAAATATTTTCCTCATACATTGACTTAACCTTCAAAATTCTGCTTCATATGTCGCCTTGACATATCAAGCATCTCAACTTCATAAGCATTTTACATCATGTTTTGACCTAAGCACATCCAGTGCAAGGTTTTAAAAAAAACATCTTCAACTTCAAAAATTCATATGGGATCTTTTTATCTTCACAATTAGATCCTTGTGGATGATTATCATTCAAATCAGAGTCCTTAATTGGATTCCTTATGTACCTTAATTCGAACACTTCGGTTCCTAATAATCGAAATCGAATTTTCTTTTTGAATCTTTCTATCTTTATAGTTGGATTCTTGATAACGTTTAAAGTACCAAATGAAATCCACGGAATGGATTCCTAGTGTGCTTTAAATGCAGGTACGCAATTTACAAGACAAATTAACGAACAATTTTGTGGTTATGTGACTATGTGTTTATTCATCTTATGTTTTCTTTTATACATTTTTTGTGTTTTTAATACTCTGGATATCCGTTATCCAAATCCTCGCAGGATCTTTCATATCTTTATATGAGGGATTCGTAGCAGGATATTCAAAAGGTACTATCTTCAATCCTTAATGGGCTTCTATGTAATAGTTAAGACCCTTGGATTATATAGTACTGCTCCATGATTCATAAGAGACCCTTTAGTGGTCTAATCAAAAAGATTGATTCACAATTTGGTTAAAGAACGACATCTAGTGATGTGGCTGGACAGACTCCCTGATAGTCTATTTAAATCATTTATTGATTTAGTCTAAAGGACTCTATGGCGGTCTAAGTCACGCTCATCACATGATTTTTCATTTGGTTTTACCCTACACATTATAAAATAGACTGTGTGAACTGTGCAAGGAATTCTCTAATTATGTATGCGCACATAATTATGAAATTTAGTGCACAGAAATCCAGTAAGATTTATTATGTGAAAGAACCGATAGCGACAACAATAACAAAATGAGGACGATGTAATGGAGGTACGGTGGACGCACTAATGATGCTTTATATACTTGTATATATAGGTATCCCTCTTACGTTGCAATCATGATGATTATTAAAGTTACTAGAAGTTCAGAAATCTAGCCAATATTGTTCGATCTTTTCAACTTCATGTTTTAAATTCTTACAAGTTTCCTCTAAATAAATTTCGGGACGAAATTTCCTAAAGTAGGGGAGACTGTAACACCTGTGCCTTCACGGCCATCAAACAAATACCAAACCAATGAAATGTTATATTTCATACTTGGGATTTGTAAAAATATGTGTATCGTTTACACATATCAACTCTTGTTCAATTTCAAACCCTAAATCGCTTTCTGGAAGGTTATACGCGCACCGATGCGTAAATATAACCAGTTTAATCCAACAAACACTCCGGAATAGTGAAATAGGCTTAACATACCTTAAATAACCTTTACATAACTTAGAAATAAGTTTTGAAGGCTTTGGTATGGCAAAACCAAGTTAATTCGCTTACAGGGACTAAAGTTGACAAACTGCGAAAGTATGCCAATTTGAACTGTAACAGACATTCCGGAACATGACCATAAGTTAAACATACCGTAAATATGCTTTTCATAGCTTAGAAATAGGCTTTGAGGGGTTCGGTGTGCTAAAATAAACTTTTGTGTCATTCAGGGGCTAAAAGTGTCAAAAAGTGCACAAGTTTGCATTTTCGCGCATAACTTACGTTCTGAATACATCTGGACATCCAAAAATTTATGTAAGCATGACTACATTATATTTTAGTGTTCGCCATAAGAAAAATCCATTCGTCGCGTCATTTGGATCGTTTTTCGCGCTTATGCGCATTCCGTCGTAATTAAACGAACATCGCGTTCGTACGACCAAATGAACCATCATCCGGCATATTTTTTAGTATGTTTTGAGTTCCCTATACTTTAACTTCATTTTAGAGCCTTGAAATGAGGTTAACGGGGTTCAAACGCATCGAAAAAGGCCTTAAACACGTGCAGGGACCATTGCTGCCAATTTGCAAACTTTCTGATTCAGGGGAGGCAGTAGCGTAGCGCGAGCCCTAAGGGCCTACCCGTCGCGCTACGCGACTGCATGATCTGGACCAGATTCAATGTTTTAAATACAAGTTGCAACTAATTGATCCTTAACCACATGTTTTAAGTTGCTTAGTCACTAAGATAAGGACCAATTTAAGCCACCACAACTTTCCGACACTTGTACGGATGGGATCATGGCACGTATTCCATGAAACGATCTTAACGGTTACCCGAAAACTATATATACCCATCCACCCCCATTGCATTTCTCACTAGAATTCTGATTTTGAGAGCTCTAAGTTGAAACCATTGTTTCATACCTGAGTTCTTGAATCGGGATTAGCATTCGGGGACCCTTCGTAAGTATTCTTTCGTTCTTTTCCTTATTTTACTGCTTTTCGAGTCAGAAAGTCAAACTTTGTTTGACTTTCAGCGTTGACCAGTAATGGTCAATGCGAAGTTCGTTTGAACTTCGCAACGTGATTGTAATCACGATGGTCATAGTCCCTTGGGACTATGCCTACTGATTACCACGTTGTCTAGGGTCGTAGGGTAAGCGATCTGATAAATCGCTTATACCTCGAACCCGACCCAGTTTGGTCGATCATTAGGATCCGACCAAACACATTAGGTGACCATAGTAGGTAGGGAATAACCTTCCGAGGTTATACCCTATGGTCACATCGTTTAAGTAGTTGTATGATAGGTAGTTTATATGCCTTAGGTAAATTACCAGAATACCCTTTTCATGTATAATTGGTAATTAAGCATATGTAACCTAAACTTTTGTCACATAACGGATTATGTAACATGTTTAGGCATATAACACTTGTCATAGGGCTAGTTAGGCGGTCCGAACGCGTTTCACGCGAACGACACGTTAAAGTAGCATAAGCTACCTAAACGAGTCGTAATGGGTCGTAAACAATTATGTTAGGTTTCATTTAGTATGTAGGCTTTGTTAAACCAAATGACACGAGTCTCTACACTCGTTTGGTTTACGAAACCTCATTCTACCCAATCTTCCGAGATAGGTCCGGTTTATTAACATAGTTACCTATACTAGGTGCCGTTTGATTCCGAGATCTATAGCATTGCTTGGTGGTTATCTTTATACAACTGAGCAATCTCAAGTGAGTACATAGACCCCCCTTTTACTGTTTTCCAAACTATTTTGGGGTGGAACACATGTGCCTACTTGTTACTTTCATGCTTTCCTGTTTTCACATCATATACTGCTATGTTCGTTAGTACATTATAGTACATGATTTCATTACATTTTATGCTATGTATGTCCATTGCGTTCATACTTAGTACATCGTTTTACATTTACATTTTATGCTATTTATGTCCATTGCGTGCATACTTAGTACATTGTTTTTCATCACATGCTTACATTTTGGTATGACATTTGGTTTGTTTACATGGGACAATACATTCATTAACACCGATCATGCCGTTCGTTAGTAGGTAGTGATACCATAGGAATTGACAACTCCCGTTCCGGACGTCCCAGGGAAAGGGGATGAAAGGAATGACCGAATTCGTTGATATAAGACATATAGACCTTTAATTTGTTTAAAGGGTTTATCACCACAGTCGCCAGGCTTGGATGTATGCATTTTCACAATACCGCATAGATGTTCATATTAAATAGTTGCATGCATTTACACAAAACATAGCTTTGATTTAAACCAAGTTTTACTTCAATACTTTGTTTTTGTGCATATGGTTTAGTTGAGACATTTCACTTGCCATACATGACATTTTGACATAGACGTTTGACATGGATATTTGACATAGACATTCGGCATGGATATTTTGACATAGACATTTTGATATGATTTACATCTTGACATGAACACTTTGACATATTACCCAATACATTTGACAATTGATTTAAACATAGACTTCTTACATTGGTTGGTTTGGTTTGGTGTGATTAAGTGATTAAGTAACGATGCGTGTGTAATATGATACAAGCATGGTGGATACGCCGCTGGTACTTCCTATATATAAGTGTTTGTATGGTATTACATATCATAGCGTTATTTGAATCATTTCAGTTTGAGACATAAAACATTTTATACAAATAACATACTTTTCACAAGACATTGATTTATAAACATCTTATCTTATGCAAACACATTTTACTTGGTTATTCATTTAACCTTACATTTATTTATACTTATCATCTGATCTTATCATTTTTCAAATGATTTAAAAGACAAAGCAAATAACAAGGTTCATGACTAAACATTTTCTCAAACAAAAGTCATGAATCTTATTTTCACAAAACCTATGTATCTCACAGGCATTTTTATGCTGACGTACCTATTTTTACATGTGTTTTTCAGGAGCTGTTGCATAAGATGTTCAAGATACACATAGACAGACTTGGGCTTTAGTGACAATAAAAGATGCAAGACTAGTTAATTATGTTGTATTTCTTTGTTTGTTAAGACATAGTAACACTTTTAATCAATAAAACGAAACTTCAATATCCATGGTTGTGAAACATTAATTCTGTTACAACACTCCCCGATGTTTCCGCCACGTTTGGTTGTCCTACGTGGTCGGGGTGTGACATCCGTATAGTGTGCTCACTGTGCTTTTGTGCATCAAGGTTGTCACTAATGTTTGTGTGTAAATAATAGAGTGACACTATAAAATGTGATGCATGAGTATGTATGTATCAGAAATCAAGAAGCAGTTTAACCACAGTTGTAAGCAAGCACAGTAATTAAGCATTAATTTAATATTAATTAATTCGTACGGATACCTGGTTTGGTGAGGGTTGTCACACCATGTGCTTACAACCTGATCCTTTTGTGAGGATGCAGGAGGAGTTTGAGGCAATGGTGGAGATCTTTCTTCCATCTGCTGTGAGGAAGTAGCAGTGGTTTGTGGTGACATTTGTGTAGTCACTGGCATTTGCTCTGGGATCTCATCTTCCAGAGTTGCCTTTGTTTTGGGTTTGGAGGGCTTTCTGGATGATTTCTTTTTGGCCTTTTTGGTGATGTTAGGTGTGGGTTTCAAAGCAGTGGTTGTGCTGCTATGATCACCTGGAGCAGTGGGCTCAGCAGCAGATGTCTGAGGAGCAGTGGTAGCTGCTAAATTCTGCTCAGGCATCTCTGCTTTTGTTTTTAAAGGTGCTAACATTCTAGTGAATGTTTCAGGTGTTAAACCTTTTATTTGAAAATAAACACCTTGTTTGAGCAGATTTTTATTTTCCTTTCCAAATTTTTGTTCAAAGTAGTAGCTTAGAAACCTTGAAAAAGTAAAAATGCTTTGCTATCAACATTTTTCACCATATCATCAAAGATCTCCTGGGAATAGTTATAATTTTCATTATTTAAAATAGCATAACACAGACATTGGATCTTTAATGGTATTTCGTTAAAAGCAGTTGTTTTATTTGAAACACACATCAAAAGTGTGTGGAATAAAAACCTAGGTGCAAAAGGAAAGAAACCTTTTTGCAAGGTATCTCTTTTCGTTTGTTTTGCATACCCCCTCTTCAGAAAATCAGTTTTCAACTCGTTTTTAAGAAAAGAAGTTTTACCTTGCTGATCATCGAGTTTAAAGATTTCTGAAATGGATTGTGGAGTAATTTGAATCGTTTTACCCTGTATGGAAGAGTTGATGGCTATGACTTTATCATCTTGTTTTTCAAGCGTAGCCTTTTTCCAAAACTCTCTCTAGGTTTGTTGATAAATTGGTGCATTTGCTGTAAGCAAAGTTTTGTACTTTGACGCAGACATAATGTCGATGATGGAATCGAAGGTGTGATTGTTGGTGGGTTTTGTGAGTAGACCCAAGTAGTTGTGCGGGGATTTGTATGGGAGTTCAATAGGTTCTGTGGCCATTTGTGTGTCCTCTTTGGGAGATGAGGATGATTTTGATTTTGATTTTGATTTCGTCATTTTGATGAAGAGGAGTGAAGAATGATTTGGGATGAAAGTTTGGAAACTGCTTTGAGAAGAGAATTTTGGAATTCAATTCAACAGTGTAAAACCCTGTTTGGGGTTTTGATCAGGGTTTTTGATGCGTGCGAAGTGTTACTTATTTTAGGTGTATATTTTAAGCCCTTTTTAACACTTATTTTAGCCAAGTTTTAAATTTATAAAACACGATATTTCACTAACACTAAACACACATATGGGCAAGTGCACCCATCGTTGAGTGTAGTATAGCGTTGGTAAGATACCGAGGTCGTCCAAGGACACAAGAGCTTTTAGTACCGGTTTATCCTCAACGTCTAACCAAAATAAAAGTTTAGAAAAAAGTTTTAAACTAAGAAAATTAAAAACTAACTAAAATGCTGAAAATAAAAATAAAAGAAAAACAGATAGACAAGATGAATCACTTGGTTCCGACTCGTATCTAGTATAACCTTTGATTATTTCCGCACTTTTGCACATAATTAAGAGATTATCTTAGTTATTGTAGTAGGCCCCTCTTTTGAAGGTGACGTTACCCTCACCCCAGTAGTTTGAGTCAGCAGGGATACAATCCTAAAAGGGTGGATTATTAGAAGATAACGAATTAAGTTATTAATGCAGTATTGTGGTAGGCCCCGCTTTTGGCGGTGACGTTACCCTCGGCTAAGTAGTCTGAGTCAGCAGGGATACAGTCCTAAATAGCCGGGTTATAGTATTAATAGTAGTTAACTTATGAGGGGATCAAAGAGTTTGGACCCCCGCCATCCAATACCGTGAAGTATTGAAGGAGATCCTACTAAATTTGACCCAGGTCCATTGCAGGACCTCTAAACGCTGAACAATGGCAAGACCTTTACCAAACCGTTCCCTTAACCCCCGACCAGGTAGCTAACATAACTCCACATAGACCGTGGAGATATGAATGGTGAAAATCTTTTATTTTATATAGACAGTAAAATAATGCCAAGACACCACGGACAAACGATAAGGAAAGATCACCTTCAACATAAGCAACTAGTTATTAAAGTCATTAATACAAAACCAAGTAAAAAGTTCGAAAATATTAGAAATAAAAAGTATTACACTAGACACTTTGTCTTCACCAAGTGATGTAAGAGACTTAGGCAAACATGGCCTTGACTGTCAAGAACTCTTACGATCAATCTTGGATCCCGAGACGACTCACACACTCTACGATGGACAATGGATGGTGGTGGTGGATGATGGTGTTATGGTGGTGGTGGGTGGTGGATGAAGTGTGAGAGAGGTGGTGTGCCAAGGGATGGTTTGAGCTTGAGCCAAGCACTCCTATTTATAGCCTGTACAGAAGCCTGGACACGGCCCCGTGTCCACCCTTTTCTCTTTCTTCATTAATACAGTTTGTCTTTATTAGCTCCACACGCCCCCGTGTCCGCTGGGCACGCCCCCGTGCTTGTCTGACATTCTCTCTCTTCATTAATTGTAATTCGCAATTACAATTAATGCGCCTGCTGTACTTTCGCCACGCCCCCGTGTTCACTGGACACGGCCCCGTGGTGGGCAATAGAAGCTTCTATAGGTTTGTCTTTTGTGCCAGGGCTGACCATTCTGGACACGGCCCCGTGCTGAGCTGGGCACGCCCCGTGTCGAGCTGGGAACGCCCCGTGTCGGGCTGGGCACGCCCCGTGTCAGGCATTTTTATGCTGACGTACCTATTTTTACATGTGTTTTTCAGGAGCTGTTGCATAAGATGTTCAAGATACACATAGACAGACTTGGGCTTTAGTGACAATAAAAGATGCAAGACTAGTTAATTATGTTGTATTTCTTTGTTTGTTAAGACATAGTAACACTTTTAATCAATAAAACGAAACTTCAATATCCATGGTTGTGAAACATTAATTCTGTTACAACACTCCCCGATGTTTCCGCCACGTTTGGTTGTCCTACGTGGTCGGGGTGTGACAGAAAAGTGGTATCAGAGCCAATGGTTATAGGGAATTAGGTTATTAGTAATTAGTAATGCTTTGACCTAGTCTATAACCTTCTTAGGACCCTAACGCGAGTTTACTTGCGTTTAGTCATAAAACAATACTGTCGCCTATCCTTAGGCGACAACCGCAACAAAAACATAAATTTCAAAACCGCTTTGAAAACTAATCATCTGTTCTAGGATGATTGATTACTAGGTTTTGAACCCTCTATTGTAAGGTTTTGAACTCTCTATTATATGGTTTTGAACCCCTTTGAGTTTTCAAAACTTCGTCAAGGTTTTGGGTTTTAAATAATGTGAACACGTGCAAACTGGAAGGGTGAATGCCTGTATTCTGGGTTTTCTGTCTAGGCAAGCACTTCGTATACATCTCATCAGACGCGAGACCAGTTGTGCTTACCTGGGAATTCTTGGGATGAGTGTTCACTTATAGGCGAGCATGTCTTCGCGATACATTATTTTTGACCTATTTACTTTGATTTGTCACCATCTCATTTGTTTGCCTTAGGTAACAAACAAATGATCACAATTTTCATTCGTTACCATTCTGTATTGATTATCCAATAACCTTTCACTCGTTTCTTCCTCTGTCTTTCATTTTCTTCTAGAATGTCTATTCCTCTTGGCACTGGTCAAATGCCTGAGCGAACAGCCAAATTTGTCCAGCAAATTGGCGAAGTGATTCAGAGGACTGTGGATTTAGGTATTGCCATGGCTCGTCTTAACAATGAAGCCTCTCGTCTCGACAATGAAGCCACTCAAGAGCCACCAAAGGAAACAGAAGTCAAGCCAGCACCAAAATCAAGGAAACGTAAGGCTTCAAGGAAACCTGCAGCGGTTACACCTAATCAAGCGGGACCTAGCCATGTGGCAAGGCCACCAGCTAGGAAGCCATACAACGGAACTGCACCCTTGTGCAACCAATGTAGCCTTCATCATCAGGCTAGTGTGAAGTGCCGCAAATGCCAAACTTGTGGACTTATAGGTCATACGGCAAGGGTTTGTCCAACTGCAGCAGTAGCAAATGAAGCAGGACCCATCCGGGTGGCAACACCACCTGCAAAGAAAGCATATGCCGGTACCGCACCTCATTGTGCACGCTGCAACGGTCATCACGCGGTACAACAAGCTTGCTGGCAATGCACGACGTGTGGTAAATTTGGGCATTTGGCCAATGTTTGTCGTATGGGACAAAATCAGGCTTCTCAGGTCCAAGCTCCGGTTCAAGGGAATGCTGCAAGATTCCCACTGGGTTCCTGTTTCAACTGCGGAGAGATTGGTCACTTCCGCCACAACTGTCCGAGACTGGTGAATGCAAATGCTAATGCAAATCCAACTCTTGGATGAGCATTTGGCTGAACAAAGGATGTTGCTGTCTTATGCCTTTGTTTCTTTTGTTTTCATGTATTGTGAAACAATATGTCTCGTTCATAAATAAAAGTTGTTGTTCACAGTTCTGATATACGAGTGTAATTACATGTGTGTATGATTTTTCCTATGATACCTACATGAAGGAACTATGTTCCTTACAAACTACTCTTGTGATTCTCACTTTCAAGTGATCGCTCATAATTTCCTCGAAAGTTCTAAGTACTCATTTCATTCTAAGAAACGAAGTACAGGAAATAAAGTGAAATTATGAGTAATCGTGCTTTTTACACATCAGTACCTTTAAATCCTTGGTTGGATAACTAAGGATATTTTTTTTCAAATCTCATACCCATTCCGTTTTGATTTTTTTTCAACATATACAGTACAAGTATTTCAAAACAATCTTCATGATCTCAAAACATTTCATATAGTTGAAAACAATTTTTCTAGATGCATTGTCTATGTTATTTCAAAAACATTGACCATGTTATCAAAACCAACCTTCCTAAATTCAAAATATTTCATATAGTCTGAAGACAATATTAACACAATACATTTTATTATCAAGTGCATGATTTCGAAAAGCATCATTCATGTCTTTCAAAAACCTTATACATAATTTCAAAATTCATCTCGCATGATTTTAAAACATTTTTGTAAATGTATCTACCTAATACACCTACTTTATGATTTCAAAAAAAATATTATATATAAGGTTTCAAAAAAAAAAACGTTAAACACATTTTTTCTTAAAAGAACCCCATGCATAGATTTCAAAAATATTTTCCTCATACATTGACTTAACCTTCAAAATTCTGCTTCATATGTCGCCTTGACATATCAAGCATCTCAACTTCATAAGCATTTTACATCATGTTTTGACCTAAGCACATCCAGTGCAAGGTTTTAAAAAAAACATCTTCAACTTCAAAAATTCATATGGGATCTTTTTATCTTCACAATTAGATCCTTGTGGATGATTATCATTCAAATCAGAGTCCTTAATTGGATTCCTTATGTTTCGAACACTTCGGTTCCTAATAATCGAAATCGAATTTTCTTTTTGAATCTTTCTATCTTTATAGTTGGATTCTTGATAACGTTTAAAGTACCAAATGAAATCCACGGAATGGATTCCTAGTGTGCTTTAAATGCAGGTACGCAATTTACAAGACAAATTAACGAACAATTTTGTGGTTATGTGACTATGTGTTTATTCATCTTATGTTTTCTTTTATACATTTTTTGTGTTTTTAATACTCTGGATATCCGTTATCCAAATCCTCGCAGGATCTTTCATATCTTTATATGAGGGATTCGTAGCAGGATATTCAAAAGGTACTATCTTCAATCCTTAATGGGCTTCTATGTAATAGTTAAGACCCTTGGATTATATAGTACTGCTCCATGATTCATAAGAGACCCTTTAGTGGTCTAATAAAAAAGATTGATTCACAATTTGGTTAAAGAACGACATCTAGTGATGTGGCTGGACAGACTCCCTGATAGTCTATTTAAATCATTTATTGATTTAGTCTAAAGGACTCTATGGCGGTCTAAGTCACGCTCATCACATGATTTTTCATTTGGTTTTACCCTACACATTATAAAATAGACTGTGTGAACTGTGCAAGGAATTCTCTAATTATGTATGCGCACATAATTATGAAATTTAGTGCACAGAAATCCAGTAAGATTTATTATGTGAAAGAACCGATAGCGACAACAATAACAAAATGAGGACGATGTAATGGAGGTACGGTGGACGCACTAATGATGCTTTATATACTTGTATATATAGGTATCCCTCTTACGTTGCAATCATGATGATTATTAAAGTTACTAGAAGTTCAGAAATCTAGCCAATATTGTTCGATCTTTTCAACTTCATGTTTTAAATTCTTACAAGTTTCCTCTAAATAAATTTCGGGACGAAATTTCCTAAAGTAGGGGAGACTGTAACACCTGTGCCTTCACGGCCATCAAACAAATACCAAACCAATGAAATGTTATATTTCATACTTGGGATTTGTAAAAATATGTGTATCGTTTACACATGTCAACTCTTGTTCAATTTCAAACCCTAAATCGCTTTCTGGAAGGTTCTACGCGCACCGATGCGTAAATATAACCAGTTTAATCCAACAAACACTCCGGAATAGTGAAATAGGCTTAACATACCTTAAATAACCTTTACATAACTTAGAAATAAGTTTTGAAGGCTTTGGTATGGCAAAACCAAGTTAATTCGCTTACAGGGACTAAAGTTGACAAACTGCGAAAGTATGCCAATTTGAACTGTAACAGACATTCCGGAACATGACCATAAGTTAAACATACCATAAATATGCTTTTCATAGCTTAGAAATAGGCTTTGAGGGGTTCGGTGTGCTAAAATAAACTTTTGTGTCATTCAGGGGCTAAAAGTGTCAAAAAGTGCACAAGTTTGCATTTTCGCGCATAACTTACGTTCTGAATACATCTGGACATCCAAAAATTTATGTAAGCATGACTACATTATATTTTAGTGTTCGCCATAAGAAAAATCCATTCGTCGCGTCATTTGGATCGTTTTTCGCGCTTATGCGCATTCCGTCGTAATTAAACGAACATCGCGTTCGTACGACCAAACGAACCATCATCCGGCATATTTTTTAGTATGTTTTGAGTTCCCTATACTTTAACTTCATTTTAGAGCCTTGAAATGAGGTTAACGGGGTTCAAACGCATCGAAAAAGGCCTTAAACACGTGCAGGGACCATTGCTGCCAATTTGCAAACTTTCTGATTCAGGGGAGGCAGTAGCGTAGCGCGAGCCCTAAGGGCCTACCCGTCGCGCTACGCGACTGCATGATCTGGACCAGATTCAATGTTTTAAATACAAGTTGCAACTAATTGATCCTTAACCACATGTTTTAAGTTGCTTAGTCACTAAGATAAGGACCAATTTAAGCCACCACAACTTTCCGACACTTGTACGGATGGGATCATGGCACGTATTCCATGAAACGATCTTAACGGTTACCCGAAAACTATATATACCCATCCACCCCCATTGCATTTCTCACTAGAATTCTGATTTTGAGAGCTCTAAGTTGAAACCATTGTTTCATACCTGAGTTCTTGAATCGGGATTAGCATTCGGGGACCCTTCGTAAGTATTCTTTCGTTCTTTTCCTTATTTTACTGCTTTTCGAGTCAGAAAGTCAAACTTTGTTTGACTTTCAGCGTTGACCAGTAATGGTCAATGCGAAGTTCGTTTGAACTTCGCAACGTGATTGTAATCACGATGGTCATAGTCCCTTGGGACTATGCCTACTGATTACCACGTTGTCTAGGGTCGTAGGGTAAGCGATCTGATAAATCGCTTATACCTCGAACCCGACCCAGTTTGGTCGATCATTAGGATCCGACCAAACACATTAGGTGACCATAGTAGGTAGGGAATAACCTTCCGAGGTTATACCCTATGGTCACATCGTTTAAGTAGTTGTATGATAGGTAGTTTATATGCCTTAGGTAAATTACCAGAATACCCTTTTCATGTATAATTGGTAATTAAGCATATGTAACCTAAACTTTTGTCACATAACGGATTATGTAACATGTTTAGGCATATAACACTTGTCATAGGGCTAGTTAGGCGGTCCGAACGCGTTTCACGCGAACGACACGTTAAAGTAGCATAAGCTACCTAAACGAGTCGTAATGGGTCGTAAACAATTATGTTAGGTTTCATTTAGTATGTAGGCTTTGTTAAACCAAATGACACGAGTCTCTACACTCGTTTGGTTTACGAAACCTCATTCTACCCAATCTTCCGAGATAGGTCCGGTTTATTAACATAGTTACCTATACTAGGTGCCGTTTGATTCCGAGATCTATAGCATTGCTTGGTGGTTATCTTTATACAACTGAGCAATCTCAAGTGAGTACATAGACCCCCCTTTTACTGTTTTCCAAACTGTTTTGGGGTGGAACACATGTGCCTACTTGTTACTTTCATGCTTTCCTGTTTTCACATCATATACTGCTATGTTCGTTAGTACATTATAGTACATGATTTCATTACATTTTATGCTATGTATGTCCATTGCGTTCATACTTAGTACATCGTTTTACATTTACATTTTATGCTATTTATGTCCATTGCGTGCATACTTAGTACATTGTTTTTCATCACATGCTTACATTTTGGTATGACATTTGGTTTGTTTACATGGGACAATACATTCATTAACACCGATCATGCCGTTCGTTAGTAGGTAGTGGTACCATAGGAATTGACAACTCCCGTTCCGGACGTCCCAGGGAAAGGGGATGAAAGGAATGACCGAATTCGTTGATATAAGACATATAGACCTTTAATTTGTTTAAAGGGTTTATCACCACAGTCGCCAGGCTTGGATGTATGCATTTTCACAATACCGCATAGATGTTCATATTAAATAGTTGCATGCATTTACACAAAACATAGCTTTGATTTAAACCAAGTTTTACTTCAATACTTTGTTTTTGTGCATATGGTTTAGTTGAGACATTTCACTTGCCATACATGACATTTTGACATAGACGTTTGACATGGATATTTGACATAGACATTCGGCATGGATATTTTGACATAGACATTTTGATATGATTTACATCTTGACATGAACACTTTGACATATTACCCAATACATTTGACAATTGATTTAAACATAGACTTCTTACATTGGTTGGTTTGGTTTGGTGTGATTAAGTGATTAAGTAACGATGCGTGTGTAATATGATACAAGCATGGTGGATACGCCGCTGGTACTTCCTATATATAAGTGTTTGTATGGTATTACATATCATAGCGTTATTTGAATCATTTCAGTTTGAGACATAAAACATTTTATACAAATAACATACTTTTCACAAGACATTGATTTATAAACATCTTATCTTATGCAAACACATTTTACTTGGTTATTCATTTAACCTTACATTTATTTATACTTATCATCTGATCTTATCATTTTTCAAATGATTTAAAAGACAAAGCAAATAACAAGGTTCATGACTAAACATTTTCTCAAACAAAAGTCATGAATCTTATTTTCACAAAACCTATGTATCTCACAGGCATTTTTATGCTGACGTACCTATTTTTACATGTGTTTTTCAGGAGCTGTTGCATAAGATGTTCAAGATACACATAGACAGACTTGGGCTTTAGTGACAATAAAAGATGCAAGACTAGTTAATTATGTTGTATTTCTTTGTTTGTTAAGACATAGTAACACTTTTAATCAATAAAACGAAACTTCAATATCCATGGTTGTGAAACATTAATTCTGTTACAACACTCCCCGATGTTTCCGCCACGTTTGGTTGTCCTACGTGGTCGGGGTGTGACATCCGTATAGTGTGCTCACTGTGCTTTTGTGCATCAAGGTTGTCACTAATGTTTGTGTGTAAATAATAGAGTGACACTATAAAATGTGATGCATGAGTATGTATGTATCAGAAATCAAGAAGCAGTTTAACCACAGTTGTAAGCAAGCACAGTAATTAAGCATTAATTTAATATTAATTAATTCGTACGGATACCTGGTTTGGTGAGGGTTGTCACACCATGTGCTTACAACCTGATCCTTTTGTGAGGATGCAGGAGGAGTTTGAGGCAATGGTGGAGATCTTTCTTCCATCTGCTGTGAGGAAGTAGCAGTGGTTTGTGGTGACATTTGTGTAGTCACTGGCATTTGCTCTGGGATCTCATCTTCCAGAGTTGCCTTTGTTTTGGGTTTGGAGGGCTTTCTGGATGATTTCTTTTTGGCCTTTTTGGTGATGTTAGGTGTGGGTTTCAAAGCAGTGGTTGTGCTGCTATGATCACCTGGAGCAGTGGGCTCAGCAGCAGATGTCTGAGGAGCAGTGGTAGCTGCTAAATTCTGCTCAGGCATCTCTGCTTTTGTTTTTAAAGGTGCTAACATTCTAGTGAATGTTTCAGGTGTTAAACCTTTTATTTGAAAATAAACACCTTGTTTGAGCAGATTTTTATTTTCCTTTCCAAATTTTTGTTCAAAGTAGTAGCTTAGAAACCTTGAAAAAGTAAAAATGCTTTGCTATCAACATTTTTCACCATATCATCAAAGATCTCCTGGGAATAGTTATAATTTTCATTATTTAAAATAGCATAACACAGACATTGGATCTTTAATGGTATTTCGTTAAAAGCAGTTGTTTTATTTGAAACACACATCAAAAGTGTGTGGAATAAAAACCTAGGTGCAAAAGGAAAGAAACCTTTTTGCAAGGTATCTCTTTTCGTTTGTTTTGCATACCCCCTCTTCAGAAAATCAGTTTTCAACTCGTTTTTAAGAAAAGAAGTTTTACCTTGCTGATCATCGAGTTTAAAGATTTCTGAAATGGATTGTGGAGTAATTTGAATCGTTTTACCCTGTATGGAAGAGTTGATGGCTATGACTTTATCATCTTGTTTTTCAAGCGTAGCCTTTTTCCAAAACTCTCTCTAGGTTTGTTGATAAATTGGTGCATTTGCTGTAAGCAAAGTTTTGTACTTTGACGCAGACATAATGTCGATGATGGAATCGAAGGTGTGATTGTTGGTGGGTTTTGTGAGTAGACCCAAGTAGTTGTGCGGGGATTTGTATGGGAGTTCAATAGGTTCTGTGGCCATTTGTGTGTCCTCTTTGGGATATGAGGATGATTTTGATTTTGATTTTGATTTCGTCATTTTGATGAAGAGGAGTGAAGAATGATTTGGGATGAAAGTTTGGAAACTGCTTTGAGAAGAGAATTTTGGAATTCAATTCAACAGTGTAAAACCCTGTTTGGGGTTTTGATCAGGGTTTTTGAT
The DNA here is from genome assembly GCA_030545235.1 of Helianthus tuberosus. NCBI lineage: Eukaryota > Viridiplantae > Streptophyta > Magnoliopsida > Asterales > Asteraceae > Helianthus > Helianthus tuberosus. The sequence goes on along the minus strand of CM060411.1, from coordinate 39,768,815 downwards.
GCGTGCGAAGTGTTACTTATTTTAGGTGTATATTTTAAGCCCTTTTTAACACTTATTTTAGCCAAGTTTTAAATTTATAAAACACGATATTTCACTAACACTAAACACACATATGGGCAAGTGCACCCATCGTTGAGTGTAGTATAGCGTTGGTAAGATACCGAGGTCGTCCAAGGACACAAGAGCTTTTAGTACCGGTTTATCCTCAACGTCTAACCAAAATAAAAGTTTAGAAAAAAGTTTTAAACTAAGAAAATTAAAAACTAACTAAAATGCTGAAAATAAAAATAAAAGAAAAACAGATAGACAAGATGAATCACTTGGTTCCGACTCGTATCTAGTATAACCTTTGATTATTTCCGCACTTTTGCACATAATTAAGAGATTATCTTAGTTATTGTAGTAGGCCCCTCTTTTGAAGGTGACGTTACCCTCACCCCAGTAGTTTGAGTCAGCAGGGATACAATCCTAAAAGGGTGGATTATTAGAAGATAACGAATTAAGTTATTAATGCAGTATTGTGGTAGGCCCCGCTTTTGGCGGTGACGTTACCCTCGGCTAAGTAGTCTGAGTCAGCAGGGATACAGTCCTAAATAGCCGGGTTATAGTATTAATAGTAGTTAACTTATGAGGGGATCAAAGAGTTTGGACCCCCGCCATCCAATACCGTGAAGTATTGAAGGAGATCCTACTAAATTTGACCCAGGTCCATTGCAGGACCTCTAAACGCTGAACAATGGCAAGACCTTTACCAAACCGTTCCCTTAACCCCCGACCAGGTAGCCAACATATCTCCATATAGACCGTGGAGATATGAATGGTGAAAATCCTTTATTTTATATAGACAGTAAAATAATGCCAAGACACCACGGACAAACGATAAGGAAAGATCACCTTCAACATAAGTAACTAGTTATTAAAGTCATTAATACAAAACCAAATAAAAAGTGCAAAAGATTAGAAATAAAAAGTATTATACTAGATACTTTGTCTTCACCAAGTGATGTAAGAGACTTAGGCAAACATGGCCTTGATTGTCAAGAACTCTTACGATCAATCTTGGATCCCGAGACGACTCACACACTCTACGATGGACAATGGATGATGGTGGTGGATGATGGTGTTATGGTGGTGGTGGGTGGTGGATGAAGTGTGAGAGAGGTGGTGTGCCAAGGGATGGTTTGAGCTTGAGCCAAGCACTCCTATTTATAGCCTGTACAGAAGCCTGGACACGGCCCCGTGTCCACCCTTTTCTCTTTCTTCATTAATACAGTTTGTCTTTATTAGCTCCACACGCCCCCGTGTCCGCTGGGCACGCCCCCGTGCTTGTCTGACATTCTCTCTCTTCATTAATTGTAATTCGCAATTACAATTAATGCGCCTGCTGTACTTTCGCCACGCCCCCGTGTTCACTGGACACGGCCCCGTGGTGGGCAATAGAAGCTTCTATAGGTTTGTCTTTTGTGCCAGGGCTGACCATTCTGGACACGGCCCCGTGCTGAGCTGGGCACGCCCCGTGTCGAGCTGGGAACGCCCCGTGTCGGGCTGGGCACGCCCCGTGTCGGGCTGGGCACAGCCCCATGCTCAGCTTTCTTCTTGTTTTTGCTTTGGGAGTTGTTGTCGAGGGGTCGGGCATGCCACGTTTCTTCCTTTTCTTTGTATTTATGTTGGTTTTGGCTGTATTTTTGTTCCTTTTGTTCGTTTAAGCTCATTTGACCCTGTAAATTCAAAAGGAAGACAAAAACACACCTTTTCCAACATTAGTACTAAAAAAGGGTTAGTTTTATGCCTTATTTGATGTAATTTATATGTTGCATTTTACACACATCAAATACCCCCACACTTGAATCTTTGCTTGTCTTCAAGCAAAACTCTTTATAATGTGGCTTTACACTCCCAAATGGAATTGGTAGAAGAGAAGGTTTTTGGGCTTGTCATAGAGTGCCGGGAATCCAAGATTCTTTATTAGGCTTTATTTTTATGTTATTTGCAATCCTATTCGTTATGATTTATTTTGAACTTTTCATAAGAGAAATTACTTATTTGGGCATAACATGCCTCTTTAAAATTTTATTTATATACAAGTTCACATACCTCACGGGGAATCACTCAACACTCGGCCGAAGATGTATTTTTGTGAAACACTCGAGAGCGGCATGGAACTTACTCATACCATAAGCTTGCCAAGCAATCAATCCTCCTCCTTTTTAACTATACACCTTTGTAAATATCAAGAGGACTTTTGGGGTGAAGGGTTTGGCTTGGGCTAAAGGTAGGTGGTTGGGTTAGTGGTTAGTAAAAGGGCGAAAGGCGTAAAAAGCATCGGTTTTCGTAAGACCTTTTTTTTTTTTTTTTGATGAAACCACCACTATTCAAACAAAGTTATTTTTGATAAACTTGTTTGTTTATTTCTCTTTTGCTTCATCATCATCATTTTTTTTTTTTTTTTTGTGGTGGGTAAAAGGGTGTTTGGTTTGGGTTATGAAATGAAAAAGTTTAGGCTCAAAGGGGTTAACTAGGGGGATTTTGGGTAGGTGGTAAAAAAAAGAAAAATAATGGTGTAGAAATAAAAAGGGTTAGTCCTAATGCCTCCATCCTTTACTTACTCGGGTTTAAGTTGGTAAGGACCGGGAATGTATCGTCATGGCAAGTTCTAGAGTCGTAAGAATCAAGCGGCTATTCACACAAGAAACGAAAAATGAGCATTTAGTTCTAATGATATGTAATTGTATGCTCAATAAAGGCTCAAAACTCACTTTTGTGGGAATGGGTTTTTATGTGATCAAGTATATATAATCAAATTTTAACTAAGCTCGTCATGCCTTTTCATAATTTTCTTATGTTGGTTCTTTTTTCACGACGCTATCGGTTGTAAATTTGTAAAAATATAACCTTTTTAGAATTTTGAAATTCCCAAATTAAACCTAGACAAGTAAAAAATTGAAAATTTTTTGAAAAAAATTTGGGGTGATTAGCGGTTCCAATAGAGTTTTGTGTAAGGCTTGTTATTAGGACTTGCAAGATTCAAGGTTTTAGCATCCCCCCACACTTAAATTACACATTGTCCTCAATGTGTCCCAAAAATAAGTTTTTCGGTTGATTAAAATGTGTAAAAGTGGGTTAAAAACAAGATTTTATGGTACTGGGTAGCTGAACACGGGGTGGTGTTGGCTGAGCACGGCCCAATGTCCAGACTGCCAGTACCAAAAGTAAACAGAAGGCTGGGCACGGGGGCGTGTCCAGTGAGCACGGCCCCGTGTCCAGGTACCTGAACTGGGCATTTTCTACAGAACCTTGGGCACGGGGCGTGTTGGGGTGAGCACGGCCCCGTGTTGAACTTGCTGTAATGAAGAAAAATCATCGGGAGGCTCTGTTTTTTGTGTATGGGGTGTTGGTTCAAGCTTCCCTTATCATCCTTCACCATCCCGAGTGTGTTTTATTCCTGAAAATTAAAAACTAAACTAGAAAACATAAAGGTTAATCTAAACTAAACTACGGATAGTTCCGCGGAATGCCTCTGTGGTGCGCCATGTTTATAAGGGTCCTTGGCTAGACCCACCTTATCGGGTGGTTCTGGCTCATCTTCAATTAGGGGGTCGTCATTGCCGAATGGATATTTCATTGATCGCTCAAGATCGACACTTCTTTTAAATGCCCCTAATTGAAGAGGTAGGTTGTTGAACTTCCGGTTTTTCAAAGCTTCGTGAGTTTTTACAAATGGTCGTCCCAACACTAGAGGAGCGTCATCGAGGATGACAAAATCGGTCGGGACTACCATTTGATTTGTTTGAACCAATACATCCTCAACTATACCGATTGATTTTATTACTTTCCGATTGGATAGAAAAATGGGTATTTGAAGTGGAGAAAAATCACTAATACTTAATTTTTCGAAAATGTAGTTAGGCATTATGTTAACACAAAGATCTTTATCGATTGTGACATTACTAATAAACGAATTTTGAAAGAAACATGGAACCGGTGTAATGTTAATTTCAAATGGGTCTTCTTTTATTAGTGAGTTTTGATCATCAGTTAACTTAACACTTACCGTTTCGTCAATTTTAGTGTTAGTGTTTAACTCTTTTAAAAACTTAGCATGAGTGGGTACTAAACAATGATTTTCAAAAGAAGGTGACAAGAGATTAATTTCTTCAAAATTAGACTCTTCTTGAATTTTAACGTTGTCGGACTCACCTTTTTCGTTGTTTAACTCATGTGTCGGTTTTTCACTTATTTGTTCTTCCATTTTAACACTCTCAGTTATCTCTTCCCTTTTTAATTCTTCTCTTGCACGAGACTCCTCTTCCCTTGCGCGAGCTTCTTTTATACATCGATCGATAACTCTAATGTGTTCTAATATCCTATCGGTCACTTCGGTTATAGAAAAAGAATCGGTATTTTCTAAGCTTGAATCCGGTTGTTCGATCCTTTGTTCCTCATAATGCCCATATGAAGTAGATGGTTCGCACCATTGTTCTTCATTGTAAGTATATGATGGATAAGGGTCGTAATTTTGTTCTTCGTAATACTCATATGAGGTGGGTTGTTCACTCCATGGTTCCTCATAGTAAGCATACGAAGGTGGTGGCTCATATCTTGGTTCCTCAAAGTATGAGTATGAGGGCTCATACCTTGGTTCATCAAAATATGAGTATGAGGGAGGAGGTTCATACCTTTGGTCTTCATAGGATGTGTATGAAGTTGATGGCTCGTACCTGGGCTCCTCATAGTAGGTGTATGAATTGGATGGTTGATATGAGCGATTATTTTGAACCGATCGTGCGTTACGACAATTAGTGCAATAATTACCCCTATAATCATCCTCCTCATAGGTGTAGTTGTAACCTCCTGAGTATTGATCCATAAGAATCACTCAGCAGACCACAACTGAGTCTCGAGATCAGAAAACAAAAATAAAAACGGAAACAGAGGCTGGACACGGCCCCGTGTTCAGTGGACACGGCCCCGTGTTCAGAATCTGTATCTGGGCGTTTTAATTAAATTTACTGATTTCGTTGAGCACGGGGCGTGTTCAGTGAGCACGGCCCGTGTTCAAGCTTCTGTTACTGGGTGTTTTATGAAAAATATGCAGCACGGCCCCGTGTTCAGCGAGCACGGCCCGTGTTCAACCTACTGTAAATGCAAAACTAAACTAAAATGCAGAAAAATGTGGGCTCGTTTTGAAAAGGTTTTGAAAACTGATTAGGCCGTCGATTTTAAGCTTTCCTAAAATCCTTGTGTCCCCGGCAACGACGCCAAAAACTTGATGCGTGCGAAGTGTTACTTATTTCAGGTGTATATTTTAAGCCCTTTTTAACACTTATTTTAGCCAAGTTTTAAATTTATAAGACACGATATTTCACTAACACTAAACACACATATGGGCAAGTGCACCCATCGTTGAGTGTAGTATAGCGTTGGTAAGATACCGAGGTCGTCCAAGGACACAAGAGCTTTTAGTACCGGTTTATCCTCAACGTCTAACCAAAATAAAAGTTTAGAAAAAAGTTTTATACTAAGAAAATTAAAAACTAACTAAAATGCTGAAAATAAAAATAAAAGAAAAACAGATAGACAAGACGAATCACTTGGTTCCGACTCGTATCTAGTATAACCTTTGATTATTTCCGCACTTTTGCACATAATTAAGAGATTATCTTAGTTATTGTAGTAGGCCCCTCTTTTGAAGGTGACGTTACCCTCACCCCAGTAGTTTGAGTCAGCAGGGATACAATCCTAAAAGGGTGGATTATTGGAAGATAATGAATTAAGTTATTAATGCAGTATTGTGGTAGGCCCCACTTTTGGCGGTGACGTTACCCTCGGCTAAGTAGTCTGAGTCAGCAGGGATACAGTCCTAAATAGCCGGGTTATAGTATTAATAGTAGTTAACTTATGAGGGGATCAAAGAGTTTGGACCCCCGCCATCCAATACCGTGAAGTATTGAAGGAGATCCTACTAAATTTGACCCAGGTCCATTGCAGGACCTCTAAACGCTGAACAATGGCAAGACCTTTACCAAACCGTTCCCTTAACCCCCGACCAGGTAGCCAACATATCTCCATATAGACCGTGGAGATATGAATGGTGAAAATCCTTTATTTTATATAGACAGTAAAATAATGCCAAGACACCACGGACAAACGATAAGGAAAGATCACCTTCAACATAAGTAACTAGTTATTAAAGTCATTAATACAAAACCAAATAAAAAGTGCAAAAGATTAGAAATAAAAAGTATTATACTAGATACTTTGTCTTCACCAAGTGATGTAAGAGACTTAGGCAAACATGGCCTTGATTGTCAAGAACTCTTACGATCAATCTTGGATCCCGAGACGACTCACACACTCTACGATGGACAATGGATGATGGTGGTGGATGATGGTGTTATGGTGGTGGTGGGTGGTGGATGAAGTGTGAGAGAGGTGGTGTGCCAAGGGATGGTTTGAGCTTGAGCCAAGCACTCCTATTTATAGCCTGTACAGAAGCCTGGACACGGCCCCGTGTCCACCCTTTTCTCTTTCTTCATTAATACAGTTTGTCTTTATTAGCTCCACACGCCCCCGTGTCCGCTGGGCACGCCCCCGTGCTTGTCTGACATTCTCTCTCTTCATTAATTGTAATTCGCAATTACAATTAATGCGCCTGCTGTACTTTCGCCACGCCCCCGTGTTCACTGGACACGGCCCCGTGGTGGGCAATAGAAGCTTCTATAGGTTTGTATTTTGTGCCAGGGCTGACCATTCTGGACACGGCCCCGTGCTGAGCTGGGCACGCCCCGTGTCGAGCTGGGCACGCCCTGTGTCGGGCTGGGCACGCCCCGTGTCGGGCTGGGCACAGCCCCATGCTCAGCTGGGCACAGCCCCATGCTCAGCTTTCTTCTTGTTTTTGCTTTGGGAGTTGTTGTCGAGGGGTCGGGCATGCCACGTTTCTTCCTTTTCTTTGTATTTATGTTGGTTTTGGCTGTATTTTTGTTCCTTTTGTTCGTTTAAGCTCATTTGACCCTATAAATTCAAAAGGAAGACAAAAACACACTTTTTCCAACATTAGTACTAAAAAAGGGTTAGTTTTATGCCTTATTTGATGTAATTTATATGTTGCATTTTACACACATCAGTTTTATTTAGGAAAAAGTGAATGCTGATGTGGCAGCGGTTACAATGATCTGATGGCTAAAAACTGACCACGTGCCAACCTCTGATGGAAAGATGAATAATTGAGGACAGTTGTTTAGGAGAACCACTGATGAAACAGGTATCAGTGGTTTCAATGGTAACAATATGAGATCAGTGGATGATTTTTACTATCAGCAGATAGTACATCAGTGGATAAAACACTGATTTTGAGCATCAGTGCTTATCAGGAAAATGAGAGAACAGGGATTGACTTTCAGCAGTGGACAGTATTTAGGAACCAGTTGTTTGAACAAAACAGTGGTTCGGGGTAAGATAATGGTAAAGATTTGAAATACTAGTATATCAGCAACTGTTGGTGCACCAGTGGATAAGCTTTTGACAAATATTTGAGCATCTGCTGTTGGATAAGCTTTTGACAAATATTTGAGCATCTGCTGTTCTGATGAGAGGAATGATTTTATCTTGTGAAAACACAATCTCAAATCTAACATCTATTAATGGTGATTCTGAAATCTGCATGATTACTATCCTTAAGAAAATACATTTTAGATGCAGATTGTCAAGTTCAATATGTTAACAGTCTTTTACAGAAATTTTCATTCAAGGTTTTGCCACATGTCAATTACAGGTTTTGAAACTTTTATAGATTCCTGACAGTTGTTTAGTACCCCAGATGATGAAAACCCTTTTACTAAGGCTACTCATTTTGTGTCCCAATATTTTAATTAGAACATGAATACCCAAGTTTTTAGGGTCAATTAGCAATCAATCTTTTGCTTAGTGTTAAAACAAACTTGAGTTTGACATGACCTTGACACTTGAACCATTTCCTTTTGATCCATTTTCAAGGATAATATCACCAAATAAAATGATGGTTCTTTATCCTGACATGAGTTTGAAACTTTTTCTATTAAAAACAAGTAAAAGTACAAAATATATCACTCTTAAGAAAAAAAAAATAACGAATAATATATCCTGCTTTATTTGAGGAAAACCTTTTCAAGAAAAAATAAGTAAAGGTTTTTCTGAAAACTTCATCAATAGGATCTGGTATAAGATCATGATCACATCAATCTCAAATTTCGGAATATGGTAAATAGTTGTAAATGCATTTGGACCATTGTTTGGAACCATTTCCTTGTCAGTTGATTGCAACAATAAGGAGACATGTTCACATATGTTTGTTACCATGTGATGATTCTGCAAAACTTGTCTAGTCCTCTTTTAAGTTTAATCACTGGTGATACTATTTTTACCTGAATTTTCTGTACCAATGAGTGCACACAGTTGCTTGATGACCATTGTCCACCCTATTTTTGTACTCTTAAGTGTTTTATATTTATACTCTTTACTACAAAAGTTTTGAGATAAACACACTTTTGAGTTTTTGTAATTTTCTTCTTCCCTTTTTACCCTTCCCATTCATTAGTACTTAAATACTCACTAGGAGGTATTTATTGAAGGAATACTTATTCCAGAATCATTTTGAAGCAATGTTTTGAGAGATTTGGTCATTTCTGCACATGCTTATGCCAAATTTCACATTACCCATGATCTGGACATTTTTGACTTGCTGAATTTCTTAATGTATTCTTAACATAATTGATTTTGGTCCTTTTGAAGGATTCTCAACCTGTTTTTCAATACATAAGATATAAATGACTAGGGTCTTAATTTCCCTCTTTTTATGTAAACAAAAACACTAATGTTTTTATGAACATAGGTTTTTGTTAACCTGAGGTACACACCTTAGCAGCAAACATGTTGGAAACACTAAAAACTTCATAACAACAATTGAAATCAATTTTCGTAAATAATTTTACCATAGTTATCAGATATATTTTCAGATCTGAGAACTGTAGGTGGTTTATGTATGACATCACTTGTTATGTGAAGTTTGTATGTCCTATGACATCTTGGTTGTTTTACAGAGCCTTTGAGTAGTCACTTTGAACGTGATTTCTTGTTACTTTGTTTTTCAACTAAATACAATCAACCTTAGTATCAATGAATTTTGAGCTGAATTGTTATGTCAAATTGACTATTAGATCGAATTTAACTGTCCAAGCTCTGATACCAATTGTTAGGATCAGAGGCTCTCATGATTGTGTTTGTTTGTAATAAATGAACAATTCATAAACATGATTCAATGAGATATGCAGTGGAAATGAACACACACTTTGTAAACACAATCAAAGAGGAAAATAGTTTTGATAAACACATGCTTTTCATCAGTCAAAAGGTTACAAAGCAAGCTTACAAACTAAACTCCCCCTCAGCCTGATACTCCATGGTTGATTGCACACAAGATGAAAGGATTGGACTAGAGGAGAAGAACTCACTCAGTCAATCAACCGTAACAGTACAGAGTACTGTTCCATTTATAGGCAAACCAAACCACTAAGGCATCTTAGCTGACGTCACCAAGAAAGCGACATCTAACAACCTAACAACCTGTAACCACTGTTCCTATACAAACACTGCTAACCTTAACCACTGACTCTACATAAGATAAATGATACACTAAACTACGGTTATCTTCTTCTATCAGTGCTTTCCTCAAAGTTGATCAGTCCTTGAGTGGGCAGTGCTTTGTCATCAGTAGATTGAACCAGCAGTGTTAACTTCTTCAGGGCTTCATCAGCAGTTTGAAGTACAGCAGCTGTTGTATATGGACAGTGGATAGAGGACCATCAGATGTTATAATCACTTTCAAGGGGAAAGTCTAATGTAAACAACTGCTTATTATGAATCCACTGTTGTGATCCGGTTTTGGCTTTTATTATCTGTTCCTCTGATAGGGTTCAATCCCAACACTAAGTTAGGTTATGGATGTGTGTTGATGCAACGTCAAAATGTTATAGCCTATGCCTCTAGACAACTTAAGAATCATGAAGAGAATTATACAACCCATGATCTAGAGTTAGGAGCTATAATTTTTTCCCTTAAAATTTTGAGTCACTATCTTTATGGTAATAAGTTTACGGTTTTCACCGATGTTGCTAAATGTCTAACCTGTTCACAAGTTAAAGCTGAACATCAGAAACCCTCAGGTTTACTGCAGCAATTAGAAATGCCAATATGGAAATGGGAATTAATAACGATGGACTTTGTTACTATATTACCCAAGACAAGAAAAGGTAATACAGACAGATTAACCAAATCTGCTCATTTCTTACCTATGAAAGAAACTTTCTGTATGGAACAATTCACCAAGTTGTATGTAAATGAAATAGTTTCATTACATGGAATTCCTTTGTCAATTGTTTCTGATAGAGATAGCCGTTTTACTTCTCATTTTTGGACTAGTTTCCAGAAAGCAAATGGAACCAAGTTAAAACTAAGCACAGCCTATCATCCTCAAACAGATGGACAAAGAGAAAGGACAATTCAGACAATGGAGCATATGCTTAGAGCTTGTGTAATTTATTTTGGAGGAAATTGCAACGATCATTTACCGTTAATAGAATTTTCTTACAATAACAGCTATCATACCAGCATCAATGCTGCACCGTTTGAAGCACTCTACGGACGGAAGTGCCGAACTCCAGTATATTGGGTAGAAATTGGGGAAAAACAACTGTCTGGACTAAAGATAGTACAAGAAACAACGGATAAGATTATTCAAGTAAAGGAAAGACTCAAAGCATCACACGATCGTCAAAAGAGTTATGCTGATAACAGGCGAAAACCATTCGAATTTCAGGTAGGAGACAAGGTATTGTTAAAAGTTTCTCCCTGGAAAGGAGTTGTCAGATTTGTTAAGAGGGGAAAGCTAAGCCCCAGGTATGTTGGACCTTTTAAGATTATTAGAAGAATATGACCAATAGCTTATCAGCTACAACTGTCAGAGGAAATGGCAGGAATACAGGATGTATTTCATGTATGTAATCTCAAGAAATGCTTAGCAGGTGAATCATTAGTGGTACCTCTTAAGGATATAGAGGTAAATGAGAAACTCAAGTTTGTAGAGAAACCGCTACTAATTGTAGATAGAAAGATCAAGAATCTCAAACACAAGAGATTAGTTCTAGTCAAAGTGAAATAGGATTCCAAAAGAGGACCAGAATACACATGGGAGCTTGAATCGGATATGCAAAGGAAATATCCACACCTGTTCCAGTAGACCTCGAGAAGAAGATCTAAAACAAGGTGGGGAGGATATAACAACTCTCCTAAAACCCTTAAACATGTCTTATACGTCCAAAAATACGCCCCGTATACAAAAACCAGGCCCAAAATAGGTTTATATTTACAAAAATCAGATAAAACAAATAATAATAGTGTCTCGCGGCCCGCGACGGACACACCTCAAGGGTGTCGCGGGGCGCGACGGCCTTTGTTAGCCTGACAAGTCATTGTGCCACATGGCACATGACTCACCAAGGCTACCCCCTGACTCGGCAACCCTATACGCGACACGTAGTCCTTGGCGGCCCGCGACGGCCTTAGCCTAGGGCGTCGTGGGGCGCGACGGGGTCAGTGATCAAGCCTATAAAAGGGGTCGACAGGCTCATTTGGAAATCGTTTATTTCTAGATTTTCTCTCTCAATTTCTGAATAATAGAAGCAATAGAAAATGTTTTTAAAGAAAAATGTAAAGAAATGTTTGAAATTGAAAAATTTTTTAAACAAAAAGAAGAAGAGTTGACACAAAAATGTTATGATCTTGAAAAAGAAAATAAAGTTTTAAAACAAAAGTGTTCAGCAAATTACAATGAATGTTTACAAAAAGATAATATCATTCAACAGTTGCAAAAATAATATGATGGGATGAAATTGTCATATCATACAGTAAAAGAAGCTTTTGAAACTTTGAAAAGTCAATAAAAAGTATGGAAAGAATACTTTCAAAATATATTGAAACAACAAGATTTCTTGAAGCTAATTAGGAGGGTAAACAACGGGTTTTAAATCAATATATTGATGAACTTGCTGAGGTTAAACGAGAATTAGCTGAGAAAAAAAGAAAGTTAATAAACTTCAAAGTTATCATGCTTCTTCGTATAGTCTCGAACGTATTTTCAACATCACACCAGATGACCATGATTCTTAAAAGAACAAAAAGGGCATTGGTTCAGAATTTCATCAGGTTCCACCACCATTGGAGAATAATTATACATTCTATGATGATGAAAATGTGGCAAAAGCTATAAACATAGTTGATCAATTGCCTGGCAACATTGATGTGACTTACTCCAAATCTGACGATCTTGTTGATTCAGAGGTGGTAGGTAAGGTTATTGAAAGCGTTCTGAAAGAGGATTCTACCAAAAATGATAAGTCTGAATCACTGGTTGAAGATGAAGAAAGTTTTCATAAGAATTATATAAAGAATTCCAAATCTGAGACAAATTCGAATGATGATCCGATAATTTTGGGTTATTATATGGTTGGATCGGACAAATTACTCTCAGATATTGAAGTTCCCATTCGAAATGTGATTGCGGATAAGATTGACAAAGTTTTTAAACTAGTAGAAATCGAAAAGTCTGAAATTGCAAAATTTATCGGTAAAGCGAGCAAGAAAACTTTTTATAACAAACCTAATTACAAAAAGAAAAATGCAAAGGCTGGGTTGGGTTATAAAAAGAGACAAAAACAAAATAAAAGGGCTGAAAAGACAAATTTTCAGAAAAAAGATGAACTTTGTTAATGGAATAAGTTCTGAAGAAGAGAAGAAAAAAACCGATTAGTCGACAGACTAATGAAGAATTCTATGCTCAGAAGAAGAAACAACAACAGGCCGAATATGTTTCAAAGAAAACATGCTTTAAATTTCAACAAGTTGGACATGTTGGTCGTAAATATCCACAAAATCTGAAGCATATTGATGTTGAGAAAAAACTTGGAAACCAAAACGTCCAAGTTTGAACCAAAACAAATCTGGAAACCAAAAATTGATTTGTCAAAATGAAACGTTCAAATCCATTCAAGATTTTATGAAATGAATGTTTTAACAGGACAAATTTGGGTGGTCAAGAAACAAAGTGCTTCTGTTAACGAGAAACAAAAAATCGATTCAACCAAGAAGGTTGAAAATAAGAATGAATAAGTGTTTGTGAAAAATGATAAATATTTTCCAAAGCTGAATGATTCGTATTGTGTCACAATACCCAAGGTCATACAGGCCTGGGTTGCCATATTCATGTAATTGAGTTGTTCGAATGTGCAGGTGTTCCAGAAGTCTACCGAAAGTCAACATGGACAGCGGAGCAGCCTGGCACGGGAAGAGGATTCCTGTGGATGAAAAACAGGAAGTTTGTTTTGTTAATAATAATAAATAAAACAAAAAATAAAAAATGTGAAAATAGAAAAACATAAAAATGAAAAAAAAATGTTGTTTTTACATTGTTAAAATAAAAAATTAAAAAAATATTGAAGGAATACGCTGAAACCCTCACGTCTGAACAAACAAAACTTGGTACAACAAGTTCTTTCAAGTGATTAAACGAAAATTGTTTTGTAATTGGTTTTACATGGTCAAAATCAATGTTTTGTTAATCAAGGGGGTGTTTGTGTTTAAACAGAGCATGTGATGCAGAAAATGGAAGGCGGGATAAAGCTATCTGCATTGGGTTGTTAAATTTTCCTTAAATGTTTTGGATTTTAGGGGGAGTAAAAATTTTTAAAATACAAAAACATTTGAAAATTTGAAAAAGCCAAAAACATGATAAAATGCAAAAGAGTTCTGGGTAAAAGGAGGAAATGATAGTACATCAGTAAGACGATCACAACATGCTAAAGAAATGGAAATTCAAATGTGATAAACGGTCTCATTGATGATATGCCAGTAGGTTTTTAAACATTTAGTTGATTGATTTCGAGATATAAACATAAATCAATAACTTTCTTATCTTGTGGCGAACATCTCTCGGATATATGGACTTAGTACTCTGAAATTTCATTTGAGAGATTGCCTGATTCTGAGATATTAGGTCTTTATACTTATTGATATTTGTGTTATTATACTTGGTCTTCTTATTTTGCGTCAGCAATGGCCTAGACCTCGTATAATGCTTTTGTGCTTAGAGCTTTCCCTCTGCATAAAAATTGAAAAATATCGAAAGATATATATCAAGTGCAGTTGTAAAGAAGATTCCTAAGAGGAACACACCTTAAGTCGAACCTTCATCTCTTTGTTTGAACAGAAGTTCTAATCTGAGCTCTCAAGGTCTCGCACTAACCCAGAGACAAATATCATTTACGTATATTCACCTGTAAGACTGAATCTAGGGAATCTTGATACGGGAGTATATTCTGAGGTAGGACACGCGAATATGTTAATTTCTTAAAACATTAATCTCGTATCTTGAATCAATTGAAGTTTGTGTGAAAATTTAAGTGGATCAGTATACAGATAATCTAAGTGAATCGTTTAGAACTTAAAATTTATATAGATCAACGGTGCTAGAGATTTGTCATAAACTGATATGATCCTATGACACGAACTCAAACAAAAATATGTCTTTGAATATTTTGTTATTGCATTTCATTAAACAAAAATCACAAAAAGATTTTGAGTGTGTTTTAGCATAAATTTTGTAAAATACAAAAAGATTTTGTTTCACTTTATGTTTCGACAACTGATATTGGAAAGCTGAGTTTCAAAATCTAAGTACGATGAACATGTCTTAGAAAATAAACAAGTTCATTAATTTGAAACTTGAGGTTTTTAATGAAAAATCCAAAAACAGTTTGTGAAAGTCTCCAAGGTCATTAAGTTGGACTTGGTAGATAATCAGATGAATCAAGTTCATTGAATTGAACTTGATTATCTGAGAGGGTTTAGGAAATTGGATACCTTGAATGTCAAATATATAGTTATTTGATAGGGGGAATAGATTCGGGTAATCCTGGGTGATTACAAATTGTTAAATTCTGTTAAGAGCCAGGTTACTGTTCCTAGGGTGAATTAATTGTCAAAATATTTGTGTTTAGAGCCAAGTTACTAATCCTGGAAATCTCAAATATCCTTTAATTGTCAAATGAAGTTTATAGAGAGCCAGGTTCTTGATTCGAAGTTAGTTAGAAACTCTCTCAAGTGGTTTTAATTGTCAAATTTTTAGATATTAAGCCGGGTTTAGATACTGAAAGATTAAAGCAAGGGGGAACCTGGAGAGAGAGTCTATCGAAAGGGGGAACTGAGGATACAGAGCGTAAAGGGGAGTCTGTGAAGTTAAATCTGTCAAAGCTTCTAGAAGACTCAGCGAGAAGATAAAGATAAGCTACGAGATTGACTGCAGCAATATCCAATGGGGAGTCTGTGAGTGCATATGTCTATCACTTCCGTCAATCTCGTATCGTAGCTAATCAAATAGAACAAGACAAAGTTTCAAATAAAAAGATAATGTTCATATGTGAAGTTGTTAGGAAATACTGGTGAATCATTCTTTTTAGGAAAACGACTCGTTTGTTATAATTTACAGTATTAAGAGCGATTACAATGTTTCTATATTTCAACCAACTACCCACGATATTTTTCACTCAACCATCCATCGGTAACCTCATTGTCCATTGGTGTCTGTGACTAAGGTCATATCACTCATTGGCTAACCCATTGTCCAATAGTGACGGTTATCAAGTAATGTATACAAAACCCCACATACCGGCTGTAACTTGGTGATTACAAAGACTTAATCCCTGTAATTATAACTTTGAAAATAACATGCTTTTGAAATTAAATTTGATAAAAAGAGAATGACTCACATTGCAAATTTAATTTGAGCAGAGCCTAGCCTACTGATTAGCCTTTTGACCTAAATTTAATAACATGCACACGAACTCGGTTAGTAACTAATACAGCATTTACGATAACTCACGAGATTAAAACCTTCACAACGAATGACAAAGTGCGATACTTAAACATCCATCGAATTCACGACGAATGACAAAGCATAAACCCTAATGTGGGCAGCACTTAAACATCCATTGGATAGTTTAATCGATCGGACATTGAATCGTAGCAGCGATCGAGTTAATACCCGGTATCGGAGCAGCGCCTCACTAATATTGAAGTAATTTCGACCTCAGAGTACTCAAACTTCGTTTTTGAAAGTTTGTTTCGACACCAACAGACTGTGCATGCAACAAGCTATTTATAGCTAAAATTAAGGATTCACGCGGCCCGCGTAAACCCAGGGTTAATACTTATGCGGCCCGCGTGGCCGCCCAGTCTACAAGTAGCTTTGACCAGTCCCGAGTAGGTTAGCCAGCTGGACACCACGTGGATCCGGAACACTTATCCGGTCAAACATGGGTGGACGCGGCCCGCGTAAAGTATGCTTAACCTTTACGCGGCCCGCCTGAAGACCATACTTCTTGTTTTCTTAGTTTTTCATGCACAGTATGGTTTCAGGGGTCCGGGTTTTCACTTGTGGGTTGGTTTATGACATTTTTGAGAGTCCTTACATTCTCCCCACCTTATTTAAAATCTCGTCCTCGAGATTTATTGGAATAAGTGAGGATACATTCGCTTCATCTCTGATTCCAACTCCTAAGTGTATTCAGGTCCTCTCTTTGAATCCCATTTGACTTTGACCAATACTAGCCGTTTATGTTTGAGAAAGTTGATCTTTCTGTCTTCTATTTGAAGAGGTCTCTCAACAAATTTCAACTTTTCGTTTACCTCTATATCTTGGAGAGGTACTACCAAAGATTCATCTGATAGGCATTTCTTGAGGTTGGATACATGAAATACGTCATGTACGCCTGCCAGTTCTTCTGGTAGTTGTAAACGAAAAGCAACTGGTCATATACGTTGGATCACTGAAAATGGTCCTACGTATCTTGGACTTAGCTTTCCTTTCTTACCGAACCGAACTACTCCTTTCCAAGAAGAAACTTTCAATAGCACTTTGTCTCCTACTTGGAATTCCTATGGCTTTCTTCTATTGTCTGCATAACTTTTCTGGCGATCTTTAGCCGTCTTCAGTCTTTCATTGATTTGAGAAATTTTGTCGGTCGTTTCTTGCACTATTTTAGGACCTGATAATTGACTTTCTCCTATTTCTGCCCAACAAACTGGAGTTCTACACTTATGTCCGTATAGTGCTTCAAATGGGGCAGTTTCAATGCTTGCATGATAACTATTGTTATAGGAGAATTCAATTAACGGTAAGTGATCATCCCAGTTTCCACCAAAATCTATTACACATGCTCGGAGCATATCTTCTAGAGTTTGGATTGTCCTTTCACTTTGTCCGTCTGTCTGAGGATGATATGCCGTACTTAAATTTAGTCGGGTTCCCATAGCTTCTTGGAAACTTTTCCAGAAGTGGGAAGTGAAACGACTATCCCTATCAGATACAATGGAGAGTGGAACTCCATGTAAGGATACTACTTCATCTACATACAACTTTGCCAACCTTTCCATGCTAAAGGTTTCTTTCATGGGTAGGAAATGAGCTGATTTGGTTAATCGATCCACAATTACCCAAATCGTGTCATTACCCTTTCTGGTTTTGGGTAACTTAGTAACAAAATCCATGGTTATAAGTTCCCATTTCCATACAGGCATTTCTAGTTGTTGTAGTAGACCTGAAGGTTTCTGGTGTTCTGCCTTAACTTGTGAACAAGTAAGACACTTAGAAACATATCTAGCTATATCCTTTTTCATTCCTATCCACCAGAAGTTATTTCTTAAATCTTGGTACATTTTATTGTTTTACAGGGTGCTTGGTATACCTAGATTTATGAGCTTCTTCTAAAATCTTATTTCTTAATTCTCCCTGCTTAGGTACCCAAATTCTTCTTTGGTGGAATCTCCAAATTCCACCAGATCCTTGTTCTAATTCTTTTATTCTTCCTTTCATTCCTTCAGCAACATCCTTAATTGCTGTTTCTTGAAATTGCTTCATTTGTTCCATTAAATCTAACTGTAAATTTAATCTAAGAGCACGAACCCGTCGTTGTTTCTCATGGTATTTACGACTTAAGGCATCTGCAACTACATTTTCCTTTCCTTCGTGATACTGAATATCACCCTCGTAGTCACTTAGGATTTCCATCCATCTCCTTTGCCTCATGTTTAACTCTTTTTGCCCAAATATGTACCTTAAACTTTTGTGATCCGTATAGACAGTAAATTTACTTCCGTACAGATAATGTCTCCAAATTTTAAGGGCAAAAATTATGGCTCCTAATTCTAAATCATGAGTCGTATAGTTTTCTTCGTGCTTTTTCAATTGTCTTGAAGCATACGCAATTACCTTCTTGCGTTGCATTAGCACACATCCTAATCCTAGTTTTGAAGCATCACAGTATATTTCAAAATCTTCTGTTCCTTCTGGCAAGGCTAGGATTGGAGCATTTGTTAACTTTTTCTTTAAAAGCCTAAAAGCTTCTTCTTGCTTAGGTCCCTATTAAAAGTTAACTGCTTTACAGGTTAGCTTAGTTAATGGTACAGCTATCTTGGAAAAATCCTTAATAAACCGTCTATAGTATCCAGCTAAACCTATAAAACTTCTAATTTCCATTGCGGATTGCGGAACCTTCCATTTGGTAATTAACTCTATCTTAGCAGGATCTACATGAATACCCTCGTGATTTACCATGTGACCTAAGAATTGCACTTCTTGTAGCCAAAATTCACACTTCGAGAATTTGGCATACAGCTTTTCTTTTCTTAACGAAGTTAAGAGTGCATGCAAGTGCTGACAATGTTCGTCCTGACTATTGGAATAAATAAGTATATCGTCGATAAAAACAATTACAAATTTATCCAAGTACGGTTTACAGATCCTATTCATCATGTCCATGAATGCTGCAGGTGCATTCGTTAATCCAACGGGCATGACTGTAAACTCGTAATGACCATACCTAGTTCTGAAAGCAGTTTTAGGTATGTCTTCTTCTTCTACTTTTAATTGATGATATCCGGAGCGTAAGTCGATCTTAGAAAAATATCTAGCTCCTTGAAGTTGATCAAAAAGATCATCAATCCTAGGTAATGGGAATCGATTCTTAATTGTAACCTTATTCAATTCTCTATAATCAATACACATTCTCATCGAACCATCCTTCTTTTTCACAAATAACACTGGTGCTCCCCACGGGGATGAACTAGGTTGTATGAATCCTTTACTTAATAATTCATCTAATTGCTTTTTCAGTTCTAACATTTCTGTAGGTGCTAACCGATAAGGTGCTTTGGCTATCGGTGTAGTTCCTGGAATTAGATGAATCCTAAATTCTACTTCCCTATCTGGTGGTAATCCTGGTAATTCTTCTGGGAATACATCTGGGTATTCTGAAACTACAGGAATCTCCTTAAGTTCTTTACCCTTAGTACTAATGATTATTGAAATCATATATACTATTACTTGCTTTCGTTCATAACTAGCAACTTTCATTACTGAAATGAACTTCATGGGTTTTCGCGGCCTGTCCCCTGTAACCAGGATTACTTTTCCGGTAGGTGCACGAATTTCTATGGAGTTCTGGTCACAAAGGATTCGAGCATGGTTGGCTACTAACCAATCCATTCCTAACACAACATCGAACTCAACTAAATTCATGGGTAATAGGTTTGCATGAAATTTATATCCTAAAAGTTCTATACTTTCTTTTTGCAAAACCTTATCTATGTTAACTGAATTCCCATCTGCCGTTTCGACTGTAAAAATCTGCCTAAGGTTAGTTAAAGGTAAGTTAAGAGCTTGGCAGAATGAAGTATTTATAAAACTTTGGTTTGCACTAGAGTCAAATAATACTTTTGCGTAAATGTTGTGAACTAAGAACGTACCAGCTATTACATCTGGAATGAGTTCTGCTTCTTGAGTGGTCAGCTGAAATGCTCTGGCATTTTTCTTCATAGCTCCGTCAGCCGTCTTGGTTTTGTTGTCTGCTGGTTTGGCCAATTTAGGACATTCTGGCTTAAAATGTCCTGTTTCTCCACAGTTATAGCAGACTCTTGTTTTCTTTCTGCATTCTTCCTCGCGATGTCCTACCATTTTTCAAAAGTTGCAGGTTACATTGCATCTTCCATAATGTTTCTTTCTGCAATTCTTGCAGAATGGCGGAGTTAAAGATTGCCCTGTTCCTCTTCTCCTGAAACTGCTGTTATTACCCGTACGAAATCCTTGGGTAATTTTCTGAGCACGTTCCTTCTTCCTGTTTTCATCTCTTGTGCGTACCAATTCATCAGTTAGGGTGTTAGCTAATTCTACCGCATCATCAATAGTGCGAGGTCTCGCAGCTTTAACGATATTGCGGATTTCGCCAATCAATCCCCAAATATAGAGAGAAATGAGTACCGGTTCTGGCGAAGCCAGTGTTGGTACTACTCTAGCATATTCAAAGAATGTTGAAGTATAGCCGCGACAATCTATACCCGTCATACGATGATTTAGGAACTTATTTGCCATTTGATCTTTTCATATTCGGGACAGAATTTTCTTTCTACAAGATTCTTAAATTCTTCCCAGTTCATGGCATATGCCATCATCCTTCCTTCTGCTTGTAACGCCGTGTTCCACCATTCTAGCGCCCCTTCTTTGAAAAGATTTGACGCGTACATAACTTTGTCGTTTTCGGCACATTTACTGATTATAATCACTGCCTCGGTTTTCTCGAACCAATGCAGTGCCGCAGTCGCTCCTTCATTTCCTGCAAATTCAGCGGGTTTACAAGTAAGAAATTCTTTGTAAGTGCAACCAGACGTTGCAGCTTTCATTTTCTTAGGGAGCGGAGCTTGCAGTGGTTCATTATCATGATTAGTATGATTACCGCCTTCATTTACGCTATTACTGAAGTTATCTTTAGAAATACGTTTGCTGGGAATTATTTGTTGAGGTTCAACAGGTTTCTGTGCAGCAGCAAGTATTGCTGGAATAGCATTGGCTATTCCTTGAGCAACGATATTTTCTTTATCTTGCCTAGTCATAAATTGATCCTTCGGGTGTTGTTCAGAATGGTTAACCTCATTTACTGGTTCATTATTAGCGTTTTCCATCTAATAATTAATATATAATTTTATTAGTATCGAATAAATAACAATCATACACAAATAATCATATAAATTTCATAATACACATATAGCCAAAACTATCGATTTCTAGCTTCTCATTGTTATATTTTATAATATGCGTCATTACACATCATTATTTTACAAAGTTTTATTTTAGGTTATTTCACAAGCTACATTCTACTTATTTATTTTACAACCACAGTTTCACATTCTCACACCATACTATCCCTCGTCAGATGGTATTTTAGTAATGGCGTTCCCTCTCATCGTAGGAGATCTGTTCTCCTACTTCCTTGATCCTATTTCCTGCATCCACCAACTCCTCACCAAAGTGGCGGAGTTCAGCTAAATTCTCATTGCTCATTGGTGGGTTTGGTATAGGTTCTGGGTCAAATTGAGGGAGAAAGGAATAAGGACTATTGAGAAGGTTTTGGAACTGCCAATCATTAGTCCACCATTCATCCATTCCGAAAGGTTGGGTGTGGATTATAGGTTCTGGAATTGCTGGTTCCAAGTTTATTGGAATTTGAGTTCCGACAGGATAAGAGTAGAAATTATTATTGACCGGCCTGACTATATCACAGCTTGCCAATGCACGATCCAATTCCTCCTGAAATGGTAACTCCTCAATTTGTCTAGAGCTTTCCCCAATTTCTAGTTGGGTTTGCCTAGAACCTTCCCCAAACTCCATTTCCATCTGCCTAGAATATTCTTCAAACTGCATTTCCATCTGCCTAGAACCTTCCCCGACTTCAATCCCCTTCCCTTTATCTAAGGGATTTTCTATTTTAGGAAGTCTCTTGGCTGGCTTTCTCTTACGTACACGCCTTCCCCATACAAATCTCTTTCTTTTCTTAGGTTTTAGCTTTTCCAGAGGTGGAGCGTTGAATTCCATAGGTTCTTCTATATCAGGGATATACCTATTGAAATCTCTGGAAACCTCTATTTTCACTGGATAGAGATTTAAATTCTGAAGGGCTTCAGACAAGTCACTCATGCTGTTTAGCATATATGCAAAATACACAAAAATTGCTAAGTTTAAAATTTCATAACAAAATGTCGTAAATAACCTTTAATTATTATTGCATAGCGTGTAACTAATTTAACACAAAGACAACTGACAATTAAAACATATTAAGTTTTATTGTAAACTTATTTATTGACTGGGTAAAGCTTCTAGCTTGTAGGTGATAAGGGTGCTAAAACTTGAGTCAAAATATTTAAAGATTTGCATTTACTGCTACAGTGGCTAGCATATAGAGATCTGTCCATTTTTCATCTAACTTGTCTTCCCATGGTGGGTTACTGCCTAGTTCTTGGGTTTTCTGATTAACTCTCTTTTCTTGTGGTTGTGATTTCTTTAATTTCTCCTGACTTTTCCTAATAATCAAACTTCTTTTATTAGGAGAAAGTGGTTCCTTATATTGTGCCTTTCGAACAAATATTCCTTCTTCAGGATTTGCATAAGGTTTTGAGGAATTTGTTTGGGATGAACTTCCCTTCTCGTTTGATGACCTATCTAATTTAAGATAGATGTTTGAAAGCTTTTGCTTACCCACACTGTAACTAACAAATAGTCAGTTAATAAACACATAATCACAAAATGGCAATCAGTAAAATTAAGTATTTTCTAAATACTTAATTGGCTTAAATCAGTGGCTCTGATACCACCTTTTTCTGTCACGGCCCCCGACCCGGTTTGACCCGTTTCGGGAGCCGCGGGACAGAAAATCCCGTGGTATTTATTTAGTTAAATTGACAGCGGAAGATTTCATCAGGATCTTTTAAAAACTAAATTTCCCGATTATTTTATTTCACAACTCGGGATAACAACCCTGTAATTTACAATCACATGATTTCACGGAGAAATCTTTATTTTACAAAAACATGTTTCTTTATTTTATATTGAGCCACTTCCTTAAGCTGATAGTGCTTCGTGGCACTTTTCCTGGATCACAACAGATCACCTGAAACATGTTTGAAAAAAATTTTATCAGCGGGAAATACTGGTGAATCATTCTTTTTATGAAAACGATTCGTTTGTTATAATTTACAGTATTAAGAGCGATTACAATGTTTCTATATATCAACCAACTACCCACGATATTTATCACTCAACCATCCATCGGTAACCTCATTGTCCAATGGTGTCTGTGACTATGGTCATATCACTCATTGGCTAACCCGTTGTCCAATAGTGACGGTTATCAAGTAATGTATACAAAACCCCACATACCGGCTGTAACTTGGTGATTACAAAGACTTAATCCCTATAATTATAACTTTGAAAATAACATGCTTTTGAAATTAAATTTGATAAAAAAAAAAGAATGACTCACATTGCAAATTTAATTTGAGCAGAGCCTAGCCTACTGATTAGCCTTTGACCTAAATTTAATAACATGCACACGAACTCGGTTAGTAAGTAATATAGCATTTACGATAACTCACGAGATTAAAACCTTCACAACGAATGACAAAGTGCGATACTTAAACATCCATCGAATTCACGACGAATGACAAAGCATAAACCCTAATGTGGGCAGCACTTAAACATCCATTGGATAGTTTAATCGATCGGACATTGAATCGTAGCAGCAATCGAGTTAATACCCGGTATCGAAGCAGCGCCTCACTATTATTGAAGTAATTTCGACCTCAGAGTACTAAAACTTCGTTTTTGAAAGTTTGTTTCGACACCAACAGACTGTGCATGCAACAAGCTATTTATAGCTAAAATTAAGGATTCACGTGGCCCGCGTAAACCCAGGGTTAATACTTACGCGGCCCGCGTGGCCGCCCAGTCTACGAGTAGCTTTGACCAGTCACGAGTAGGTTAGCCAGCTGGACACCACGTGGATCCGGAACACTTACCCGGTCAAACATGGGTTGACGCGGCCCGCGTAAAGTATGCTTAACCTTTACGCGGCCCGCCTGAAGACCATACTTCTTGTTTTCTTAGTTTTTCACTTGTGGGTTGGTTTATGACATTTTTGAGAGTCCTTACATTCTCCCCACCTTATTTAAAATCTTGTCCTCGAGATTTATTGGAATAAGTGAGGATACTTTCGCTTCATCTCTGATTCCAGCTCCCAAGTGTATTCAGGTCCTCTCTTTGAATCCCATTTGACTTTGACCAATACTAGCCGTTTATGTTTGAGAAACTTGATCTTTCTGTCTTCTATTTGAAGAGGTCTCTCAACAAATTTCAACTTTTCGTTTACCTCTATATCTTGGAGAGGTACTACCAAAGATTCATCTGATAGGCATTTCTTGAGGTTGGATACATGAAATACGTCATGTACTCCTGCCAGTTCTTCTGGTAGTTGTAAACGAAAAGCAACTGGTCCTATACGTTGGATCACTGAAAATGGTCCTACGTATCTTGGACTTAGCTTTCCTTTCTTACCGAACCGAACTACTCCTTTCCAAGGAGAAACTTTCAATAGCACTTTGTCTCCTACTTGGATTTCCAACGGCTTTCTTCTATTGTCTGCATAACTTTTCTGGCGATTTTGAGCCGTCTTCAGTCTTTCTTTGATTTGAGAAATTTTGTCGGTCGTTTCTTGCACTATTTCAGGACCTGATAATTGACTTTCTTCTATTTCTACCCAACAAACTGGAGTACTACACTTACGTCTGTATAGTGCTTCAAATGGGGCAGTTTCAATGCTTCCATGATAACTATTGTTATAGGAGAATTCAATTAACGGTAAGTGATCATCCCAGATTCCACCAAAATCTATTACACATGCTCGGAGCATATCTTCTAGAGTTTGGATTGTCCTTTCACTTTGTCCGTCTGTCTAAGGATGATATGCCGTACTTAAATTTAGTCGGGTTCCCATAGCTTCTTGGAAACTTTTCCAGAAGTGGGAAGTGAAACGACTTTCCTTATCAGATACAATGGAGAGTGGAACTCCATGTAAGGATACTACTTCATCTACATACAACTTTGCCAACCTTTCCATGCTAAAGGTTTCTTTCATGGGTAGGAAATGAGCTGATTTGGTTAATCGATCAACAATTACCCAAATCGTGTCATTACCCTTTCTGGTTTTGGGTAACTTAGTAACAAAATCCATGGTTATAAGTTCCCATTTTCATACAGGCATTTCTAGTTGTTGTAGTAGACCTGAAGGTTTCTGGTGTTTTGCCTTAACTTGTGAACAAGTAAGACACTTAGAAACATATCTAGCTATATCCTTTTTCATTCCTATCCACCAGAAGTTATTTCTTAAATCTTGGTACATTTTATTGCTTCCAGGGTGCATGGTATACCTAGATTTATGAGCTTCTTCTAAAATCTTATTTCTTAATTCTCCCTGCTTAGGTACCCAAATTCTTCTTTGGTGGAATCTCCAAATTCCACCAGATCCTTGTTCTAATTCTTTTATTCTTCCTTTCATTCCTTCAGCAACATCCTTAATTGCTGTTTCTTGAAATTGCTTCATTTGTTCCATTAAATCTAACTGTAAATTTAATCTAAGAGCACGAACCCGTCGTTGTTTCTCATGGTATTTACGACTTAAGGCATCTGCAACTACATTTGCCTTTCCTTCGTGATACTGAATATCACCCTCGTAGTCACTTAGGATTTCCATCCATCTCCTTTGCCTCATGTTTAACTCTTTTTGCCCAAATATGTACCTTAAACTTTTGTGATCCGTATAGACAGTAAATTTACTTCCGTACAGATAATGTCTCCAAATTTTAAGGGCAAAAATTATGGCTCCTAATTCTAAATCATGAGTCGTATAGTTTTCTTCGTGCCTTTTCAATTGTCTTGAAGCATACGCAATTACCTTCTTGCGTTGCATTAGCACACATCCTAATCCTAGTTTTGAAGCATCACAGTATATTTCAAAATCTTCTGTTCCTTCTAGCAAGGCTAGGATTGGAGCATCCCATAGCTCTTTGGCACTGTTACAATGTAACAGTCCAGCATAAATGTCATTTGGAAGAGCTGAGGCTACTATGCTAAAAGCCTTTGCATCTAATTCAATTTTTTTAAAATCTTGTTTTGAGTAGTTTTTAGGGGTTTTAGGCACAAAGCCTTTGGGATCTTCAGTACTAGGAACAATTGGAACGTGTGGTCCAAAGATGACTGACTTCCAGCAGCCAGTGTTTTGCTGAGCTAACACATGGCCAATCCTACGTTGCCAGATATTGTACTCGGATCTGACAAGCATAGGTGGCTTGAATAGTGTTCCAGTGTTGTGAGGGTCGTGTGATTGTGATGTCATCTTGGTTGATTTTACAAAAGTTTTCAAATAATCAACTTTGTACGTGATTACCTTTTACTCTGTTTTTCAACTGATACGAACAATTTTAAGTATCAATAGATTTGAGCTGAACTTTTATGTCAAATTGATTGTTAGATCGAATTTGACTGTCCTATGCTATGATACCAATTGTTAGGATCTGAGTTTCTTTTGATTGTATTGTCTAATAGAAATGAAAGATGAAACAGAGAATGATGTGCAGCGGAAATGGAAATAAACTTTATAACACGATCAAAGAAGAATAGTTTTCATCATACATGATTTCATTAGTCAAAAGATTGTATGAATTACAAAAGTTTAACTATGCATGCATGAACACTAAACTCCCCCTCAGCTTGAGCTCACTAGTTTGTTCGTACAAGATGATTGGTGCAAAAGAGCTAATAGAACACTACAGGTACAGTTCTATTTATAGTACATCCCAAACCACTGAGCATCTAATGCTGACGTCACCTAGACAGTGACATCTAACAGACTAAAAAAACTCAAACAACTAATATATGCAAAACACTGATACAATAAACAACTGATTATATAAACACTGATGCAGCTTCCTACTGTTGTTGCGTAAGCACTGATGTTGGAGATCAGTGCTTTCTTCAAGGGTGATCAGACCTTGAGTCAGCAGTGCTTTAGTCTTCATTAGTACTTGAGAAGCAGCAGTTGTTCGGACATCAGTCTTTATACCTCAGCAGTTCTTTGATTAACAGTTGTTGTGGAGATCAGCACTTAGAGTCATCAGCTGATAGAAAAAGACTGTTATTGGGGAGAATCTAGGACATGCACTGCTTATTGTGATCAACTGTTTGAGAACCAGTTTTTGCTTTTCATATCATCTGTTCTTCTGGGCTAGATTACATGGGCCAACAGAAGTTGTTGGTCTACACGGATAGAAAACACATATATCCGCATGAACCAAGGGATGGTGCACAATTAGGGTTTGCATTGGCTGCGCATCCGCACCAAACCACCAAGTCCGTACCAGTATTATTGATCCGCAGATAAGAGTGCGTCCGTGAATACTTTGTCCATCTGCATCTAGTGTTTGTGCGGATCAACATGTCCTATAAATACTAGTGACGTCTTATTCATTTGTATCTTTGAGTGACAGAGAGGCGAAGCTCGGCTCATTTGTTTTCGTGGTTTTGTAATTGTCCATCATCAATAGAAAACAACTTATAATTAGCTTGTTCTTGTCTGATCCACTCTCGTACTTGGATTCCGCACATGATACGAGATCTACGTATTCAACGGTGTATCGGAATCGATCCTAACACGAACTCACAACCATAGAAAAAAAAAAGAAAACTAACAGTTTTAACAAAACAACATCAATCATGAAAATACACACGCGTATACTCATCTGAATCACGGAACTAAAATCAATATACACATACACATGTGTACACACTTATACCTTCACATTCAAAAAATATACACATGTGTACACACTTATACTTTCACCCAAATCATTAGCATTCAAAGAAATTAACATTTTCACCAAAATAAAAATAATCATTAGAATACACATGTGTATACCCACCTCAAACACGAAACTAAACCCTAACCCTCTATCAGTCTCGAAGGCACATACAAACTCAACCTCCACATGATCGAAACAATTTTTTGCAAAAATTAAACACTAAACAACTTAAACCGGAACCCTAATACCCCAATAGATCAGAAAAACAAAAAAAATACAGATATTGAATACAAGCCCTAGATTTAATATTTCAACACTAGGAACGACAACAAACATACTCATTCTAAGATGATATCAGTGTACCTTGGTGGCTGGATAACGTCTATAGATTCCGGCGAATATTAATCTTCGAAGACAGTGATTCTTCTTCGTGGACTTCAGATGTAACAACCCTCAGAAGTGCCCTAAAACACCTCGCAATCAAAAAACCGAACCCGCATATTTTATTTTTATAAAAAATTGAAAAAAATAAAGTTTACACGTCTGTCACGGGCCGCGACAGACGTCCTTAAACCGGTCGCAGGGCGCGACGGCCCCATGACTTGTTGGATGCCTTTTGTGACACGCGACGGGCTTTGCCCGTGTGTGTCGCGGGGGGCGATGGGATGCGGAAACAACTATAAATTGAGCTTCAGTCTGCACATTCCAATCCGCTCAAATTTCTTTCTTTCTCTTTACAATTTTGAACGAAAATAATACCTAAAATACCCTTAAAATCACGAAGCTTTGCCAAGTTGTAAGTGTTTTAACCCCTGATCACTAATTCAATACTTTGTCCGGTCGATCTGGAACCCAACAACTGATGTCAAAGCGTGCCTAATAAAGGCTATGCTTTGTAAACTAAGTTGGTTTTCTGTCTCGTTACGTATTGATAAAGCTGAATTGGGTTATTATACTAACACGCGTGCATTGTTTATTTTTAATAGGAACTCAAGAAAATTATTAGAAAATATCATCAGGAAGCCTATAATAAAACCTAAGTTTACAAAATGAGTCACTCTCCTTTTTCTCACATTATTGTGAGCCATTTTATTTAAAATGCTTTACAAAACCCTAAATATTTATCAGTTATACTTACACTGATTAAGTTTTTGTATTCTGTAATTACTATCGGTATTTGGGTTTTGTATACATTAGTTGACGATCGTTACTACTGGACAAAGGGTTAGCCAATAATAGCATGACCACATGCACGGGGGAATTGTGCCCCAGTAGCAATACTTTTTGAGAAATTGTTAGATATAAACAAATGTAAAAACTCTTAATGCTATAAAGTTATAACAATGTGTCTTTTTTTATAAAATGGAATGAGCTCGCCTGTATTTATTGCTGATAAAATATTTTTAAAACGTGTTTCAGGTAACTTGATGTGAAGCTATTATAAGTCATCTATGGAACAATGAAGTCTTAAATAAAGTGGCTTTATAGTTACCTGAATAAAAGAAGGAAATTATGTTTTCAGCAACTAGGGTTTATCCCTATAAATACATTATCAACGGAATACGGGTTTTAGCCCATTTGTTTAATATAAAAGTTGGTGTTTTGCAAACTCTGAATTTATTTCCTAACTACGATCATGATATTTAATTCTGCTGCAAAATAAATAAACACCAATACCACTGTCTTGTGTTCGCGACGCCCGTTCCCATGGTGGGGTCGGGGGCTGCGACATCAGCTCTTCTTCTTCGTCGGCTGCAGTCGCTCTGCCTTCTTCTTTTGTTGATAATGATTATCAATGAAAGAGAAAATGAATGTCGACGGCAGTGATTCTTCTTCGTCGACGGCAGTGATTCTTCTTCGTCGGCGGCAGTCGCTCTGCTTTCTTCTTTTTTGATAATGATAATCAATGAAAGAGAAAATGAATGATCTTGAAATAAATTTGAAAGTGCATATATTGAGGGATTATGATATATTCAATAAAATTAACCTTTTCAGTTACCCTGGTTCCCTTTATTTATGATGTACATGTACAATAATGCCCTTTTCAGATTAATTAAATATTTAAAATTAACCCCATAAGTACCATCATGCCATTGAATTAAAATCTCAAGATTATGTATGTATGTATATGTATAGTGTTCATTAATATCTAGTTAAAGTTGTGATGTTAAACAGAGTTTGCAACGACTCGAAATATTCTATAAAACCCATACCGATAAAGATGGGAATTTTCCACCTCGGTAGCGAAAGAGGATTATGTAGGTATTTATTTAAAGTGTAATTCTCAGACACACAAACACACACACACATATGTATATATATATATATATAATGTAAGTATCTATAGAAAACCCACTTTAATTTAGAAAACCCGAGAAACTCTAACCTCCCGAATTTAAAAAAAAAAAAAAAATATATACACATGTTATATACATGTTTTTAAGGTATTTGGGCAAAAAAAATCAAAAAAGCGCCGAGTAGATATTTTTAAAAAAAATAAACAAGTTTTGGTGTAACACGTGTTACAAATATGTCAGATGAATGTAACACGTGTTACACCAAAACTTGTTTATTTTTTTTTAAAGCACAATATAATTTACAATCCCAAGTATACCCTTCACTCAAAAAACTCACGGGGTACACAAATCAATTTTAGGTTTTCTCATTCTCATTACATTTTATCCGCCCCCATCGACATGTTTTCTCTCCAGGCGATTCAAAGGATTCAAAAGGAGATCTAGGGTTTCTCTTGGCCATTCAAGATATGCCTTTCTCAAATTTCAAAAGCACAAATGAATTTCACTGGCTTTCAATCACCCTTAAATCTTTTGGGTGGGCTTTCAATTTTCAAAAGCCCTAAACATTTTCAGATCTGAACATAAACCAACCACGAATACTTTTTCAGATATCCCCTCTACTTCATGGTTCTAGCTTCTTCCTTTCTCTGGTTTTAGATATGGTGGCTGCCGTGTTATGGAAGAGGTTTGCGACAAAACTGCGGTGGTGGAACCTTTGAAGATCGACCGTGATGGCGGCACTTAGGGTTCCGGCCGTGAAATCGACTTTCTGGGGTTTAATCTTTGATGTTCATATTATTAGGTAAAAACATTGGTTAATGCATATTATATAAAATTTCATTAAACTTTTGAACCCTAATTTTGTTCTATTTTACTCTGGACAGATTTGCTCTTTGCTCTGGAGATGCTGTTCATTGAGATAGTAAGCCTGCAATTTGATAATCCTTTTTGTGATTATTTCATTTTTTTTTAATACTGAAAATTTTCATATCCTGAACAAAACCAAAAGATAAAAACCTACCACACCATCTTTTAGTTTTCTCATGGGGGAAGAACAAAAAAAAAACTGGATTTTCTTTTGTAAGGTGCTTTGATTAAGTGGTTTCTAAGAACTCACGTAATTATTATTTGTGTAGAAAGGGCCACACAACGAATTTAGTGTTTAATATATTTTTTACTAAGCCCAAATATGTGGTTTATGATTTTTTTTTTAATTTTGGTGATGGATGAAGTTTTTAAGTACTTGCACTCTTCCTTTTGTTACGCATTATCTTCCAATTAACCTTAAATTGATAATTTAAAGTGTATTATTTAAATAGATTAATTACTCAAATTTGTTTAGTTTGCTTGCTGGGACTTTAAATAAAATTTAAGTTTACAAATCTATCTCTTAACATTGTAGGTTAAGAATAAGAGAAAAGAAAAAAAAAGATGGTCTTCTGGGCTGAGTCTTTCAACTTTGGTAAGTAAAACTCATCTCTAAAAGCTTTGAATTAATATAATTTCTACGAGCTTACATCTCTGTTTTTGTACTTATAAATATGACTATTTAAATTCTAATCATTTTAGTTGATATTCAAAGCTTCAAATCACGTCATTAATCTTTGTTTTGTTCTCACATGATGGTTTTCTATGTTGGATGTAGTAAATTCGCGGTCGACTTGATTTGCCGCATGGCAAAGTCTTATTGCTGTTATAAAACGAGGCAGCGAGCTTGTCGGAGCACAAGCTGCAGGTCCATCGTATCGGGGTGGTCTTTAACAAATGGTATACCATGTTTGTTACCTATAGATGTGGTGTTGCATTATTTAAGCTATTTTATTTTCAATTGAAATGGTCATTGCAGTTGCAGCCAACTGTACCAGCCTCAAGTATTCTTGAATTCCTGTCTTCCATTCTAAAAACGCATTTCCTTAGGTTCGGCTCTTTCTCTCATTGTAATTTGATGCATGAAAATCGTTTAACAATAACGATTTTCTAATTGATCTTTAATTATAAATTTTAATCATAAGTCTAAGTTTGGTATGACAAGCTACCGACAAGCATGAATGTGCCATGTCATATGCCTTTTCTCACCAAGTATATATCTTTTAAAGGTGACAAGACATGTAGGTTGATTGGAATAGCAAATGGCTGATTTGGAGCACTTGGTGAAATGAGCACATGTTGGTCTACCCGATGAGGTATGCAATGTTCTTATATTTTGAGTTCGAGTGTCTTTCGGTTATTATTCCTTCCATGCTAACATGATCTAATATGTTGAACAGGTGTCCTTTTCCGGTTCAACAGAGGATTTTCCAGAAACTGTTGTTTGAGACACCTCGCCTTGAAAATATGATGTTTTTTCAGACACTTCGCGTCGAACGCTATGGTTTCCACTTCAGATCTGTTGCGTTGTTGCTTTGCCTCTTCTTCCCGGTTTTGTTTCCAGTTCAGGCTATCGTCGTCTCAAGGTGCGTTAAGGTTTCGATTTCGTTCTTAGGAAAATGAAGAACAGTAGTATGATTCCAAGCCCTAATTAGGTTTTGCGATCCGTTGCTATTTTTCATTTTTTTCACTATCATATGTGCAGGGGTTAAAAGGCTTATGGGGTCTAAGATCCGGACAGGCTAATCGGATTTGGCATGTCAAGTAAGTTATGTCGTTCATAATCTTTTACATAAACTTTATGTTGTTAAGTTACATTTTAAACATTATGTTACAGGCCTCCTAAATGTTGCATCGTTCCTAAGGAAGCTCCGTTTGAGACCTGAAGATCTTTAAAGGAAGAATGGTTTGATAAGATTCAAAATAGTTAGTATAGAGCTATCGCTGACTCTTCATTTATCATAATGTTGGTACATCTCGCCAAAGATTTCAAACAACATGGAGTTTACACATCAAATGTTGTCTACCAGGAAGTGTTGCGTGATTAATTAACCGCATCCATATCAAAAGGAAGGTAAGTTAGTAGATTTTGTGCCTTAATTGCTTCCAGAAATTACTTTTTAATTACTTTTTTAAAACACCTGTAAGCTTCTAACATTGTTTTTTTTATGTGTCGAAATCTGGTACAGTATAGGAGAAGATACAAGAAAGTCTTGAGCGAACGGATGTATTGGTAAAACAGGAAGAGATACAAGAGACTCCCCGTATTTTTTTTTTTTAGTGTTTTGTCCAGCTACTTGCCTGTTTTGTACTCTTCTTGTTTTTAATTACATCTACTTCCTTGTTTTGTATCTTTCTTGTAGATAGATAATGCCGAAGCTACAGCTAAAAAAATTTACCCGAGTATATCACCAAAGAATCGATAAACTAACAGAAAAACCAGTGCCAACATAGCACGAATAAGAAACTAACTTAAGTACTATACAATATATCACGAGAGAACGGATAAACTAGCGGTAAACGCGTACCCTATTGTAAATCGCCACTCCCCCCGCATCGCGCGGGTAAATGACTAGTATATATATATATATATATATATATATAGGTCGGTTAACGTACAATACGGCTTAACGTACATCACATACGACAGATAATTACACACATTCATTTGAAAATCACGCACGTTATACACATAATCACGCACGTTGTCATACGTGATGTACGTTAAGCCGTATTGTATTTTACACTTTTCCTATATATATATATATATATATGTTACATCATCTTTGTAAATACAGCGCTAGTTAGTGTTACAGTATGAGTCTTTGAGCCAACGCTCGTGTGAAGAAGGTGGTAGTTCTTCACAACCGGATGATGTTGCAATCTTCGAAAATGTGTTAGGTTCGAGGCGTGGTCATACTAGAGGTATTAGGCCTAAACCTTGTTCAAGTACATCGCATATTTTAATTCTATTTAGTTTCGAGTGAAAGCTCATTTTTGAAAGTATATTTACGCGTATTTTAATAATTCCCCTCCTAAATCATTGAATGTACACGGATTTCAAACTTTAGGTCTGTCTTTTACATTTTAGATATTAATTTTTATATAATATTTACATTTAGTTTGGGCCTTTGGGTTCTTAGAAATTTAATTTTGATTTTTCTATATAATACCATTGTCATATATAATTTTGCATCATAGTTCAAAGATAACTATGACATCAACATATGTACAATCTATGATTTGAAGCAGGGATTTATTAAACAAAACGAAGAGCAAGTTTACGTAGACAATGCCACTCTTTAAGAGTTGATGAGGTGTTTTGATGGATTACAACTTGTTTTGCTTACAACACACCAGGTTTCCAAAAATTTGAGTGCAATGTCAACCACTTCAGTTCGTGACTTGTGTGTTGCGAGCTGAGTAACTTAGAATGTGGTGATAGAGATTTGTAGGTCATGACAAAGCTTAGGGATATACAGCGAGAAGTTAAGTACTCGATGGAGTCAAAGTTAAAATTTCTTAGTTTCTTTTGTTAGATTTTAAATGTATGATTAGTTTTCATTTGTATATGTAATTGTTACCATTTTAACACTTTAAATTTTAAACATCTTAATCTTTCTTTTAATAGTTTAGTTTTACTTATTACTATAAGTGTAAACATTTATTGTTACAAATTATTATTCGTTTTATGTTGTATAAAGCGATTTCAAACAGTAATATCTACGTGGCCAGGACAAACCAAAATCCAAAATAACTCCATGATAATTTTTTTTGAAAGAGTATCTTTTCAGTCAAAGTTTGACTGGTGGCCTCAACCGACTGATGTGGTAGCATCTAAACAGGGTAGGGGTAAGGTGGTTGGTTAGTTATGCCATACTTTTTTATAACTAAGTTTTATAATTATTTTATATTTTGTTTATGATTCATTTGTATTTGTAGTACTTTTAAAATCACGAGGGGTTGATATTAAGGGTATTCGTAAAGCTAATCCGAAAAAGGAAGATGAGAAAGGGCCTCAACCGTATATTAATGCATTTAAACTGTGATTAATTGTAATAGTCTGTTATGTCGGGTCGTCTAAGTTATCAGTTAACCGAAATGTATAAGTTCTATGTTTAGAAAAAATGGGAGCAATCATCCACATTTACTAAAATATTGTAGAATTCGGGTTAAAGTGTTACACTTAAATAAATAAATAAATGTATAAAATTAAATACAAAAATTAAATTTAATATAAGAAAAAAAATAAAGTTACATATAAGAAACAGAAATAAATTATAAAATAACAATGTAAATAAATATAATTAAATTTTCTTACATTTAATTAAGAAATTCAGGTAAACTAGAAGTTTTGGCATGGGACATCATGTAATGCCCGGATAACAAATTTTGACATTGTGTAGCAGATTTCCATGTGGTAAGAAATGGATATGCTCTGCTAATGTTAACTCAGTTACGCCAAACGACACTTGTCAAACTTATTGGTTAAGATAGTAATTTTGGTAATTTTTTTTTCTTTTGAGAACTGATAGAGATGAATAGAGTACACACAACAACACATATTGGGCATGTTTGGCTTAGCTTATTTTCAACTTTTGTAAAATGACTTTTGTCAAAAAAAAGTCAGGAAATCCTGACTTTTGCCCTCCAAAAGGAAAGCCAAACACTTTTCAAAAGTCCTTTTGCCCTTCAAAAGTCCTTTTACCTTCAAAATAAGAACCCCAATAGATTCAAATGATTTATAATTTGGTTAATGAAAACTTTTATCCAAACAGCTTGCCCATCGGTCAAAATTACAACAGTTTATTTTGTATGATTAAAGTAAACCGTAGACAACAAATAACAACAAGTTTCAAAGTTGAATTGATATTTCAACATTTTTTCTTAATATAATAATATTTACAATTTACAATTATATCAATTTACATTCACCCGTTCTTAGTTACGCAACAAAATAACCCATGTTTACATGTATACGATCTTATCATGTATGAATATATAACTATACTTACCACTTACCGCATTTCCTAGAATCCACCTCATTCTCCAATAAATAATTAACATTCCTACCCGAAGCGATAAGGACATTTTGAAACGAAGAAATATTTGCTTATGCATGTTATAAAAAATACTTATTTAAAAAAAAATATGTGAAAAATAAAAAATACAACTTACAAAAGGGGAATCCAGTGGTGAGTATTCAATCATTCAAACTAATATAAAGTTCATGTAACTCTGAATTTAGCCTTTCACTGAATTCAAATTTTGACTCGGTATGAAGTTTTTCATATAAAAATGGTTGGTTGTTGATCTTCTTTGCGGATGTTTTGCCCGAGTCAAAACTAATAGAATAAGCCATACATTTTAGTAAAAAAAATAAACCACAAATACCTATATTCTTCGAAGTCAGTAGTTAGTGAAAAAGACCTTTGAGACAAGCAAATATAATTTGAAACATTCAATGACATTAGGTGATCAAATGAATTATTAACAACCCGTTCTACTTCCATATTTTCAACTTATCTTGTTTCTTAAATTTATTTATGAGGTGGAGGGTTCAATTTTTTTTACTAATAAATACAGGTATTATAAATGAGTTTTACAAAAGTAAAACCCGATGATGTGACTTTTTTGAAGGCTAAAAACCAGAAAAAAAAAAAAAAAAAAAAAATCCTATTGTGCATGCTCTAAAGTTGCTAGTGCATTAAACATAAAGAACCAAGAAAGCCTCCCACTACATGTCTTCACAGCACACGGTAGTTGATAACAGAAAAAATGAGTGCATGATATGAAATGACTACATGCAAGTAAGAAATCTTCACACTTGCAACAACAATTACATGGCGCCGGTCTTCTTGAAAAATTAATTAATTATTTTATCTTTAAACACATACCTTTAACAAATTATAAAATAAAATTAGTATTAAAAAAAATTACATAACTTAAAAAAAATACTAGACTGGTAAAAATTAAAAATCTTAAGAATTCTATTTTTTAGCGCTCTTTTCTTTCATTTTACGCAAAACTGTACGGTCTTCTTCCGGATACGAGTTGATATCGACTGTCATTATTTCCCATTCTTTTAGTTCTACCGCCTCTTGCTTCAACCGAACCCGTTCGTCCACTTCACGTTCCTTCGCTTGTGCCTTTTGGGTTGTTTGTGTTCGTCCATTTTCGAACCACCCCCCGATGAGCCTTGTTTTTGTTCGTTTAGCGCTTGCAACCTCGTTTGGAACCGGCGCCCACTTCTTATTGGTTCGCATAACCTCCCGTGCTCGAACGTGTGGGAAAACGACCCGATGCTCATCTTCGTATATACGTACCGCCTCTTGAAGAATTTTATAAAGTGGAGAGAGAGTTTTGGTTGTAATGGTTACAAAATAGGGTGAAAGGTATGTGTTTAAAGATAAAATAATTAATTAATTTTTCTTAAAATATAGTGGTTTGAGACATTTCATTCAAAATTTAATTTTTTATATTTTGACCGGCATGACCGGTGTGAGGAGGACCAGTGGCGGATCTTGCACGTTGAACCTGTCAGTGCCAAAAGACACGGGCACTAAAATTAGCACTACGGCCGAAAAACTTGCCAGGGCCGTGGCCCTACCACTGCTCCACTAAGATCCGCCCCTGGGGAGGACGGTGAAGACGGGACCGGTGTACTGGGGCGGTGTTCATACCCGTCCCTGGCTCTCGCCGACCCTAGGCCGGACCCGATACCGAATAGTCTTATTACAAAAATATTCTGAAGTGAACCATAAAATTTACATGTGAACTAGACAATTCTTATCGTCAGTCACAGGTGTACAAAGAAAAGTTGCAAGCATACCAAACAAGGGTACAACTTTTGAGATCTTTTATTTTCTTATTTACGTACGCTAATTTTATATTGTAACACCTACTTGGTCTAAAATTTCTTGTACTTAAATGACTACGAGAGGCTGAATATAAAATATATGCGTTGACGAGTTCGCTAACGACCAGACGACATTGCCATAGTAATAATAAACAACACAAATATGGACATTCTTGATCTATATCTAAATGAAGTATTGTTATTCAAATTCATATTCTTAATACGTTAATGGAGGAAAGAAGAGCGACAAAGACCAATATGATCTTTGGCTTCCTTGTACTTTATGCATCGATAACTTCTACGCATGCCGCAGACACCATATCTGCAAACCAAATCCTTAGATATAACGAAACCCTCATTTCACCACAAGAAACCTTTGAACTTGGCTTCTTTAACCCCGGTAACTCCACGAACCATTACATCGGAATTTGGTACAAAAGAATATCCACCCGAACCGTTGTATGGGTAGCCAACCGAAACTCACCACTCACCAATACCTCAGGCGAGTTAGCTCTCACCCTTCAGGGAGTTCTAATTCTCCGGGATGCCACTAAGGGCAATATTGTATGGTCATCAGCGAACTCGTCAACCACATCAATCATGAATCCGATTGGTCAGCTTTTAGATACAGGCAACTTTATAATACAAGACGAGGGTGAAGACATTGATAAAAAAGAGCCCATATGGCAAAGTTTCGACTTTATGACAGACACTTTACTGCCCGGAATGAAGCAAGGCTGGAATTTGGTTATGGGGATTGAAAGGCACTTCACGTCATGGAAATCTAGCGATAATCCTGCTTCCGGTGAGTTTTCTTATTTAGTTGATATTCGAGGATACCCTCAGGTGATGCTAATGAACGGCCAGAATATAAAGTTTCGGGCAGGTCCCTGGAATGGACTCACGTTTAGCGGAGCTGCTTCTTTAAGACCCAACCTGATTTACAACTTCACGTTTGTTCTTAATCAGAGAGAAATATACTACCAGTACAATCTATTAAGTAGTTCGGTTTTTACGAGGCTGGTGTTACAACCAAGTGGTCGTATAGAACGCTTGTTATGGGTTGATAGTACACAAGATTGGACCCTTTATTTGGCTCCAGAAAGTGATCAATGTGATCGGTACGCGTTGTGCGGTCCATTTGGGAGATGCAGCATTGACAGGTCACCCGTTTGTGAATGTTTGAAAGGGTTTGAGCCCACATCTCCTGATCAGTGGAGGGTCGGAGATTGGTCTAAAGGGTGTCGACATACGGTCCCTTTGGACTGTAACCCTGCAGAGGGGTTCAACAAATATACAAATCTGAAGTTACCAGACACTCGGGGGTCATGGTATAACCAGACCATGACACTTGTAGAATGCGAGAAGATGTGTAAAAGCAATTGTTCGTGTACTGCTTACTCAAACTCGAATGTCTCAGGGAGTGGGAGTGGTTGCTTGCTATGGTTCGGGGACTTAATCGATATAAGAACATTTGCTGCAAATGTGGAGACTCTTTATATACGATTTTCACCTTCAGAGTTAGGTATAACTAAAAACATCAATAGTTTTATTGCATTACTGTTCTTCATACTTATCTATATAAATGTCAACTGAACATTATATTTAATACAGATTTAATAGACAAAAGTAAAGGCTCAGGTGCAAGGAGAAGCGTACGAGTTGTTGTCCCCATAGCATTTGTGGTTTTGGTCATACTAGTTTCAGTATGCTTGTTTTATCGTTATAATAGGAAGAAGCAACACCAACAAGGTATGAAATTTGAAAATCAAGTATTTTGCTATCATGTCAAAACTAATATATCTAAAATCGAAGCGTTAGAAGTCGCAAAATGTATTCATAATCGTATAAAACCTTTTATATCTAAATATTTGCTGTAAACATTTTATGACTTTGAAAACAGAATTCATTTAATCAACAATAGCCAATGATTCCCAGCCCAATTGGTCTGGGAGGAGGTGAGAGGGTTTTACCAAGGTCACGAGTTCGATCCTCGCAGAGGACAATCAACTCGCCCGGCTCGAAAGGGCTTTGATCGGGGGTTTCCCGCTCGGGGGTGTTAAGGGGGGGTTCGAGTACTAACCGGCGTATGACTGGTGAGGGCTGGACCTTCGGGGGGGCCCGGGGCTCGAACCCGGGATCGTTAGGGGTGCACCATTAGCCGTTCAAAAAAAAAAAAAAATTTAATCAACAATACCAACATAAGGATGTCCACTCTGACATGTAAAAAGAATCTCCCTAATGCATGTGTAGTGGTCAAGCTACATAACCCACGTAACATGTGATAATTGTGTAAAAAAGGGGATTATGGGGGATTATATAACTTAACTGTGTAATAGGGTTATACCCCTTCAATTATACGTACAGGAGAAGGATCCGTTAGGAACCACCCTTTATTGCGAGAATCGCGAGAACCAATGTGAACACAACAAAAAATACCTAAAAATAGCTAAAAAACACACAAAAAA
Organism: Helianthus tuberosus; assembly: GCA_030545235.1. NCBI lineage: Eukaryota > Viridiplantae > Streptophyta > Magnoliopsida > Asterales > Asteraceae > Helianthus > Helianthus tuberosus. The sequence goes on along the minus strand of CM060411.1, from coordinate 39,728,505 downwards.
AATTTCTTTTACTATTTTTTATAAAAAAATCGCTATATTTCGTTAACAATTTTTTTTTCTTTTAAATTTTTTTTTTGCTACTAAAAGTAGCGATTTTAATGTAAAAAATATTAAAAATAAAAAATTTTTGTGTGTTTTTTAGATTTTTTAGTGTTTAGTTTTTAGCATTTTAGCTTGGGTGGGGGTGGGTAGGGGGCGCACTTCAGGCCCAACTATGGATGGACTAAGGTATGGGTGGTAAAGTGGGTAGGTTGAGTGAGTTTAGGTAATGGGTCAAGATGGGTTTGGGTTAAGATGAGTTTCCGTCAAGATGGACATATTAAGAAAAATGTCAAGATGAGTTTGAGTTAAGATAGGTTTAGATCAGGATGGGTACATTAAGAAAAAGATCAGGATGGGTTATAGTTAGGATGAGTTTGGGTAACGGGTCAAGATGGGTTTGAGTTAGGATGAGTTTCGGTTAGAATGGGTATATTAAGAAAGTTTGGATCAGGATGAGTACATGAAGAAAAAGATCTGGATGGGTTAGAGTTAAGATGAATTTGGGTTAGAATAAGTTCGGGTTAAGAAGAGATAAAAATAAATTAATAAAAAAATAAAAAAGAATTATATTTAACTCAGCTTTCTTAATTTAATAACTTTTTACAGAGTTTCAAGTCTCAACCTCTTTGTTTTGGCTATTTTGCCTTCGAACAGACACCAGACACTGTACAAAACTACAAAATCTCCATAATCTATCATATATTTTGATCTATAACAACAATTCTGAAGTAGATTAAAGCTTAACTAGGTTTATGACGTCGCCGTGTTACGGCTAACTTCTTATGTGATTAAATTTGTTTTGAAATCACTATGAGCGTGTTGTACACGGAACCGCTAATAAGAATAAAAAGAAAATATAGAAAAAACACTAAAAGATAACTGAAAGAAAATCAACCAAAAAGTTGTACGGTAATTATGTTGTTCGTATGAAACCCGTTGCTAGAGATGAGCAAATGGTATTGGGCATCTGTACCGAATTTCCCAAACCAAAAGATCTTAAGTACAAATTCGGTACCGACTTTTGGCGTTCCTGGTACCGATTCGGAACTGGTTTTACCTTCAAATACTAGTACCGTAACCGGTATTTTCGTTACTAGTACCGTAACCGACCTCATACCTACCCCTTAAACTAAAAAAAACAAATCATTAAAAGTTTTAGAAAGTCAACAAAAAATAATGTACGAAACCGTTGTTGTTCGTACGGTACCCGTGATCAGGGATGAGCAAATCATTCCGGGTAGCAGTTTCGAATTTCCCGAACTAAAAGATTTTCAATATCAATTCGGTACCAACTTTTAGCGTTTTCTGTTCCAGGCTAGTGCCGGTTTTTACAATCATGTACCGATCCGGTATTTTCGATACCGGTTGACACCAAGATTAACCCAACCCGTGATACAAAAAAATCAATAAAATTAAGAAAAATATGAAAATGTATTCAACTTAACCAGTACCGGTTCGATACTGCTTGACACCAAGCCTATCACAACACGTGATACTAAAATTATCATTAAAGTTAAGAAAAAATGAAAATGTATTAAACTTAAAAAGTAAAGGAAATTATTATTATTATTATTATAGCATTATAATAATAAGAGTATAAAAAAACTATATATAATATTATAATATAAAAATTACTATTTATTAAGCTTATATTATTAACATATAAATATAAATATATAAATATATTCTCTTATTAATATATATAATATAATTCCATCAAAAAGCATCATGATCATCCCCAATTTGACGAAAATCAAACAAATCACATAAATAAGGTGTAAAATACCTAAATTCAAGAGCGATGACGAAATTCAAGTTTGAAACTCCACTAAACCTATAAATTTGAGTTAAATTGTTAGTAGATGGAATGATAGTCACACGTGGATAAGTGAGTGAGGATGATTCCATTGCAAAATCAATTGTTTGCACATTAGGACTCCTGCATATGTGTTTTTTTAACGGCAAAGAATTTTACGTGCATGTATACCCACCCTGCTCGAGGCTATGTCCAAGGTCGACTCCTCGACCGCCATGAGACCGTGCCCCCTGATGCGCAAGAACCGGATGGAAAACGTAAACCCTCGCCCCCCGTCGGGTTCGAACCCGGGATTAAAGCCCCGATTCGTCCCTTCACCCAGGTGTCCATCGAAAATGGCCCAAGCGGGAACCGAACTTGCGTCTCCACTAGGAAAGGTAGGCCAATTAACCACTAGACCAAATTCTCAGGACATCTGCATAGGTGTTTCTTTTAGTGTTACCCAAATGGACCGATGCCATGTTATCATCTTACCCATCTTGACCCATGTCATGTTATTAACTAAAACCTAATAAGCCGATTCTGAGTCCTCTAAATTTAAATGTTAACCCAAAACAGCCCATGACTTTCTTTGTAGAGTCCATATCAACCCAAATGTAGACCCTTGGGCCAAATTTGCCAAGTCTCTACCTAACCCAACCCGCTTATATCTGCCACTTATATGTACTAGTTTTTTATAGAAGTTGTGGTTGTGACCTTCATAGGGACACCTGGAAACGAGTTTGAACATGATCGTGAAAATAGAAGTGATGATAATGAAGACATAGAGCTACCACTATTCAGTATGTCCACGTTACTTAAAGCCACAAACAACTTTTCAGTGAACAGAAAACTTGGAGAGGGCGGCTTTGGACCAGTTTACAAGGTATTATATGACCTCATGGCCTTCTATATAATACATATGTTGTTCATGTGTTGATGTATGATGTTTCGTAATACCTCTATAAATCTAAACCAAATAGCCATTAAGTTTACGTCAAGTTGCAAAATTCGAATTTGAATTAATACATAAAATAAAATAAAATGTTTTTAGTGCCATAATTATATTAAAAAATATGTTTCAGGGAGTACTTGAAGATGGGCAAGAAATAGCAGTGAAGCGGCTAGCAAAAACATCCACTCAAGGACTTCAGGAGTTCCAGAATGAAGTTATCTCGATATCTAAATTACAACATCGTAATCTTGTCAAGCTCAAAGGTTGCTGCGTAGAAGGAGCTGAAAAGATGTTGATTTATGAATATATGTCAAACAAAGGCCTCGATTCCATCATATTTGGTAAATCAAACAATAATGAAGAAAAGACAAAAGTTACAAAAGTTTTAAATTATATTTCTAACTATTTACAGATAAAACTCAAAGCAAGTTACTTTATTGGCCTGCACGTTACCACATTATCCATGGAATTGCACGTGGACTTCTTTATCTTCATCAGGATTCTCGGCTTAGAATGATACATAGAGATCTCAAAGTGAGTAATATTTTGCTCGATACAGATATGAACCCGAAGATTTCAGATTTTGGCATGGCTAGAACTTTTGGAGGAAATCAGATAGAGGAAAACACAAATAGAGTGGTTGGAACATAGTAAGATTCATCTACCCTAACCTTTTTCCATCTTATTTAGTGAATTGCTTACATGAATTTGATTCCTCACAGTGGCTACATGGCGCCAGAGTATGCAGGAGATGGTATCATTTCGATAAAGACAGACGTATATAGCTTTGGCGTAATAATGTTGGAAGTTGTGTGTGGGGAGAAAAACAGAGGATTCATTTACAAGGAACATTGCAACAACTTGATTGGATATGTAAGCTTCTTGATAGTTAAGCATAAATAAAGTTGGTTCTACAGTTTTGCCTTTTGAAACAACAAAACCTAATACTAGTTTATTTTCATTGTTCTTGATAGGTATGGAGACTACATAATGAAGACAAATCCTTGCAATTAGTTGATAAGTGCCTAGGTGAATCAATCAATGAGTCTCAGATCCTACGATCAGTCCATGTTGGTTTGTTGTGTGTTCAACGTGACCCAGAAGATAGACCGACTATGACGTCTGTGATCATGATGTTGGGGAGTGAGAGTCCATTGCCTTCACCAAAAGAACCGGGATTTTACATTGAGAAAACCATACAAAATACTATTCAATATTCAAGATCCTGTGGAACAGGTTCTAATAGCGAACTAAGCAATACAATGTTGATTGGCAGATAAAATGAAACTTGCATGTAATAAAAGAAAAAATCCTATCCATAAGCTATTTATGAATTTCCAATTTATCAACACAACATATTTATTTTGTAAAACATGTGTGTTGGTCAATTTTACCAGTATGTAAGGGTCTTTCAAATGAATGCCCAAAGTATGCCAAGAAACCTGAAGAAGGTAAGAAGACCAATGCAAGGGTCTTTCAAATGAATGCTCAAGAATCAATTCAGAATGACAACGTGATAACAGGTACCTTTCTTATCAATGATGTTTATGCAAGGGTATTATTTGATTCGGGTGCAGATAAGTCATTTGTTATGATAAATTCTGTAAGTTATTAAATTTTCCTGTTAAAACCCTAAGCATAAAATACGAAGTAGAATTGGCCGATAGCACCATAGAAACTGCTTCAACCGTGTTAGATGGATGTTTTATATCCATTAGGAACCACTCTTTTCCATTATCTTTGCTTCCTTTGAAACTAGCGGGTTTCAACATAGTGATAGGCAAGGATTGGTTATCTCATAACCAAGCCCAGATTGTTTGTGACAAGAAACAAGTGGTTATAAAGACTCCGTATGGTGAACCACTTACTATACAAGGAGATACTCAGTATGGGTTGCCTAAGCAAGTATCTATGCTTAAGACGTCAAGGTGTTTGAAGAAGGGTTGTGTCATTTATATGGCACAGGTGACTATTGATGAACCAAAGCCCAAGATTGAAGACATCCCTGTCATTTCTGAATATCCAGGCGTATTCCCTGAAGAACTACCTGATTTACCTCCAGATAGGCAAGTGGAGTTCAGAATTGACATTATTCCTGGAGCAGCACCTGTTGCAAGAGCACCTTACAGGTTAACACCGACTGAGATGAAAGAGTTAAGGACTCAACTGGATGACTTGTTGGCAAAAGGTTTTATTAGGCCTAGCTCATCTCCTTGGGGAGCACCGATTATGTTTGTGAAAAAGAAAGATGGATCGATGCGTCTATGCATCGATTATCGTGAGCTAAACAAGGTCACAATGAAGAACAGATATCCATTGCCCAAGATCGACGATTTGTTCGAACAATTGCAAGGGGCAAGTTACTTCTCCAAAATTGATTTGAGGTCAGGCTACCATCAACTGAAGGTTAGAGATGAAGATGTGCATAAGACTGCATTCAGAACTCGTTATGGTCATTACGAGTTCTTGGTGATGCCGTTCGGGCTCACTAATGCACCAGCAGCGTTCATAGACCTCATGAATCGTGTTTGTAAACCCTATTTGGACAATTTTGTCATTGTTTTTATTGATGACATACTCATTTACTCAAAGAATCAGGCTGATCATGAGAAGCACCTTCGGTGTATCTTTAAACTTCTTCAGCAAGAGAAACTCTACGCCAAATTTTCAAAATGTGAGTTTTGGCTTCGTGAAGTCCAATTTCTTGGACATATGGTTAGCGCGTGTGGTATCCAGGTGGATCCCGCTAAGATTGAAGGCATCATGAATTGGAAAGAACCGAAGACTCCCACATAGATTCGTAGTGTCACACCCTGGCTTTGCGGAAGCGTGGTTAATTTTGGTGTGACTTCTTAATACCATAGCTTAACCATAACAAAGCTATATGAAATAAAATCATGCAAGATCATCCATTCGATTAAGTTTTAAAACCAGAGTAACATATCGTTGTCTTAAGGACTTACAACCTCATAACGTAAAACATTGTCTTGAAAACCATAAACATCAACATGAAATAAACGCAGTTTAAGATTTGTGACTTGTCCAGGAAAGAGTCACATTTCCTAAACTGGGATGACCTTGGAACCCTTATGCAGCGGGAAAACATAACATACCGCGCCAGATCTTTAATTTCCTGAAATACATGTAAGTTGAAAAATCAACAATAATGTTGAGCGAGTTCATGTGTAAGTGAGTAAGTAAACCTTTGTGAGTATAAAAATAGTCTTGGTATGTAGCAAATAAGGGAATTGAGATCACCAATGGTTTGCAAGGCCACTGATATATGTGAAGTGCAAATAGGGAGACTCAAACCTAGCAGATTTCGCCACGGCATTAGTATGTGGACAAAGTCACCCCGAGGTCCGTTTCTAGTTTGGCCTGGGGCTGGGCTCGCTACACCCAGATAGATCTACCGCTCCTGTCCCTCGGTCCCGACATGAGGACTAATGGCCTCATATTGCTCCTACCCACTCACATGATCTAAGTAGTAAACCTCCTTACGCTAACCATACCGTGTATAAAGTACTCGTAATCATAGTAACATGTATTTCACCCCCGCAGTTAAGAAAACTGAAAACAGTTAGAGAAAAGGGGGACATGAACTCACAGTGAAGCGTCTCTACCAAGTATCTCCTGCTCACCCAGCTGTGTGACGACCTACACGTACTAATTCTATTAGACGGACGGCCGTGCCTTAGCTTTATAGTTTAAGTCTCACTTAATATATATACATATTTCCAATTCCAAAATATAAGTATTTTCTCAAAAATATTATATTTTCATTTCACATAATTTTTCTCCAATAATACGTTGTAGAATACGCGTTCAAAAATATTTCCGTAAGTGCGTAAGTTACGTTTTAACAATCGAGTGGTAATATAATTACCGATGTAACTTATATATTTATGGTGAAAGCGTTCGTATTAATTTGGATTCGTTAACGTTCGTAAATATTATTTTTACTCTAAAAATAATATTTATGTATTTTCACAAAATAATCATAAACAGTGTGTGAAAAAATATATATTTATCACGTTAAATTTTGTGAAAATCCCACCTCCGAATATTTAGTAAATAAAGTCATGGCGAAATTTATATTTTGAAAACATGTCCAAAAATAATTCTAACACTTGTAGTGTAAATAGTTCTAAGTGTTAGGTTGTTAGAAAAATTTCGCCAGAGTTTCCTCTGTAACTGGAGGTGGCCACGCTTTCAAGCGTATCATTTTCTTTAACAAATCAACTTAACAATTTTCTTTATTTGATCAGAACAACTTTTCTCACAACAACTAATCAACATATGTGTAAATTGCCAAAAATTACATGAACTTGTAGTTTTCCCAAAACTGTGGTGTAAATCCCCTTAAATTTAGTAGATCTTTATATAAGGTAATTTGATCTTGTAAAAACCTCGTTTTTAGAGAAAATCCATTTTTACAACTTTCCGTCATCTTTTACAAAAACTGTTATTTTGTCGGATCTTTTCATTTCACAAGTGTTTACACACTTGTGGTTTATAAAAATCATTCTTGTTAGTGTAAGATCCATTTTTAGAAAGCATGATTTCTTTAACGCTTGGTCCTTTGAAAATACCACTTGCAGATACGTAGATCTGCTAGTTTTAAACACAATTTCACAAGTAAAACTCTTTTACACAAGTTCATGATTCGCGTGTGGTAGAGTTTCACCTTTTAACCCTTGTATTATTCAAAACAAGCTTATGTTAAGATCCATGATCTTACCAAACCGGGTTAAACGATGATCCGAGCTACCACATCATAGATCGGGCCTAAATAACCATAAATTTCGAATACTACATCATTTACACAACTTATGAGCTATTAACCACCATTTTTAGTGTTTTAAGTAAACTTTAGAGCATCATCTTGCATGTTAACGAGTTTTAACCGATAAAAATTCTTTTAACCACTTTAGAGTAGTTCAAGAACGAGTTTTAAGCATTATACCTCTAGCTCGAGGCTAGGGAAGAATCTACGCGCAAAAGAGGTGGATAAAAGCTAAGTAGAGAGGTCCTTCGCGTTCCGCTTGCACCAAGCTTCCTAATACGAGACCCTTGATGCTTGAATGAGCTTGGAACTTGCATGATCAAACTTGAAGAATGGATGGATGGGGGTGGGGTGTTCGGCCGAGAGCTCTAGAGGGCAAGAGAGAGAGAGTTTGGAGTGTGTGGTGTGATGAATGATAATCTTGTGTTTAGTCATGAACTTATAGACAAATCATATGTGTATTAACCAAAGGATCTTGTGTCATTTAGATATTAGACAAACAAGATTTAGTAAATCAACATGGTACAAGAGTGGGGTCACTTGGTGACCGATTCGGTTGGGGGGGGGGGGTACCTAGTTCGAATCCAACTAGATGATTAGGAACTAGTGTTAGGCCCTAAAGTGTGAGACTGACGCATCAAATTAATACAACAAGCTATGGTTACGATCTGGGCTTTACCGGGTTAGTTTATGTTAGGTTTTGGACCTTTATAGGTCACTTGGGCCAAGCTTTAGGCCATGTGGGCCAAGCAGGCCCAAGGGGAGCCCATGTAGGAGATGGGCTTGTCTATGTATATAAACAAGTTTTTAACTTGTTTTTAGGTTTGAACCTCTAGGAACCTCCATTGATATAGAAATTCTAGAGAGCTAGAGAGAGAGGCGATCTTGGTGTCAACTTGTACCAGACGTTTTGCTTATTCAAGTAATAGAACGTGTGCAAGTTTGAAAGTGATTCGGTATTGTGTTCTTCGTATTTTCATATTTTTTGATTTATTCTTGAATCACATCAAGTTTGGATTCCGCACAAACTTGGTGTTGTTTGATATCATTGAAAGATCCGGTTACACGGGACTTACAAGTGGTATCAGAGCCTTTAGAACCTTTTCTAGGCTCGGTTTGATATCAAAGATTCAAGTTTTCTGAAATTTTTGAGTTGGTGTTCTTCGTGTTCTTCGCGGTATTCAAAGTGTTCTTCGTTTTGTTTAGAAAAATTCATTATATTTTGCTTAGTGATCTGTTCTCAATTGTGTTAAAGGGATTTTATCAAATCTTCAAAAGATTTTAAAATTCTTTATTTTAGAAAAATCCCAAAATTTTCGATATTGTAGTTGAAAATTTTCGAAACATTCTTGATTTCCAAAATTGCCAAAATCACAAATATCTTGTTTGACTTTTAAAAAAAATCACGTGCAAAAGTTTGGAAGTCTCTCTCCACAGTCTCGACTCATCACGCAATTTTTGTTCTGACTCGCAACCATCATCTCGACTCTTCACGGTTTCACCGTTCCGACTCGCAACCTCCACCGGTCTCGGCTCATCCTGTTTGGTTTCGACTCGCAACCATCATCTCGACTCTTCACGGTTTCACGGTTCCGACTCGCAACCTCCACCGGTTTCGGCTCATCCTGTTTGGTTTCGACTCGCAACCATCATCAGTTTCGGCTCATCCTGCTTTGGTTTCGACTCGCAATCATCAATTAGTCTCGAGTCGCAACCTCGGTTCCGAGCCGCAACCGAGATCTCGATTCATCTTGTTTTGTTTTCGAGTCGCAATCATCAAAGGTCTCGAGTCACGGATATTTGAATCGCCGGAAACCTGCAACTCCTTCGCTTCGAATCATCATCACTGCTTGATAATCTCCGTTCTTTACTGGTCATCTTTTCATCTGTTATCACCGCCACTTCCATCATCACCGTTGACTGCCGTCCTCCGTCGACATCAACCCAACCACCGTGCATTGTTCCACTGTTCATCATCATCATCATCTGTGATCAACCCTCATCATCACCGGTCATCTTCTCCGATCACTGTCGTCTCATCGCCGGTTATACTCCTCATCATCATCATCTTGGCGGCTGAAGTGATACTAGGGTTTCGTTTCGGTTTGTTTAACGAAGAAGAAGACAGACAACAACGTTGATTCTCTTTTGGTTTTATTATAATAATAATAATAATAATTATAATATTAATCATTTAGCAATCATTACCTTATCATTGGTTTTAATAATAATAATAATTAGTTATTATAATAATAATAGTATAATAATAATATCAATCATCACTTAATCATTTCATTATTATTAATAATATTAATTATAAACTTATTAATTAAAAAAAAAAAGAGTTTATTTATTAAAAAAAAAAAAAAAAAAGGGGGCTTTGTTTGTTTGGTTGTGTTAAGTTTTGACAGGATTTTGAGGCGCGGTTCAGATAGCAGGTTCATTCGTCTGTAAAGAGTTTGAGTTAGCGAGTACACAGGTTCTCGTTTTGGGCTTGTGTTGAGAAAACAGTTAAAAGATCACATTTTTGGGGGATCTCTTCTTAAAATGTCTTCTAAGAGAGAGGTGCTGGAGCAGGAACTCCAAGGATTCAGATACTCATATGGTGAATCTATAGAAGCACTTACATGGCGGTTTGCTAAACTACTCTCTGAAATGGAGAAGGCAGAGATGGTGGTGTCTACTCGCATGAGCAACAGAATGCTTCTGAATGCTATAAAAGAGATTCCAGATCAGGCAAACTGTAGTTGGTTTACCAATGTTAATCAGATAATAGTAACAACCGATTGTTACAAAATGAAGCTGGATGAGCTGATTTCACTCATAAAATCGTATGACAATGCTGACAAGCAGTCTACTCAAGGCAACACATCTGATGCAGTTTGCTCACCCACTCGTGAAGCAATTTGCTCACCCACTCGTGAAGATATACTTTCTGTCTTTTGCACTCCTAAGTGTAGAGAAAGAAATGAGGCATATAGGTTACACAACGCTGAGTTGATTCAAGACTACAACGAAATAAAAAATAAAAATTTTACTTTATCAAAGAATGAAAAGCTTTATAAAGATAAAATTGAAGCTCAGCGAAAAGACATCATCAAACTCAAAGATGATGTAAGTGTAAAAACAGCCCATTTTCTAGAAGCTCAGGAGAAAGTATGTATTTTGACTAAGGAACTGGAAGATATCAGAGATAGATATCAAATAAATGAGCTAAACATAAAGAAATTTGATTCTTCCAGCAAATTAGTCAAAAACTTGTGTGATCAACAGCTCGCATACAAAGAAAATAAAGGGCGTGGATTGGGTTTCATTCAAGTTCCTCCTCCATATAATGAAAACTACACATATTTACCCATGACTGAGGAGGAATTGATGAATGAGGACAAGATGACTTATGGCCCAAAAACTGATAAGTCATCAATCAACAGTGAACATGTTGAGAGTCGAGCAACACAGTCGATCACGTTTGTTGCTAATTGTGCAAATGATACTAATGCTTCGTATTCTTTTGCAGATGAAGTAACAGTTGAAAATGTAGTTAGGGATGAACAAGCATCAGAGTTTGGTTCTTATGAACATTTAATAAATGAACTTAATCAAGACTCCATTTCGTCATGTGATATTTTTAACTCGGTTTTTTACTCTGTGATTAATTTCAGGCCTGACGGTTTGGGCGAAAACGTTGATGCTTGTGAAACAAAGACTGAAACGACAAATGAAACGAATGAGCCAGTTGAACCATCTGATTCCAAATGTGAATCATCTGAAGCAACTGATTCTGAGAAATTGGAATAAGTTGATTCTAGTGGATTCAGCTCAAAGGCGTCATGTGCAGAACCGTCTTGTGCTAAAAATTTGTCAAATGTTTCAGATGAAGTTCCTGCTAAAGTTTCTGGTATTTCATCTAACAAACCAGAACTCTCCGATTCTGTCAAAGCTGATGACATGAATGATGAAGAGAAGATTGACGTGAACAAGGCTCCAAGTGCGCAAGCTAAACAATCTAAACCTTCTGTTAGTGATGAAAAGGTTCAGATCAAGCAACAAGAGCCGAAGCGAGCAGGTAAAGGACGCGGAAATAAGAAGCCTAAACATCACAGACGATCAGGCTCTCCACAGTCCTCAACGGGCAGCAATAGTTCTCAAAAGACCCGTGACGTGAAAAATGCTTTCGTTAAGCCAGTCATTAATGGCAAATGTGAGAAATATGCATTTGACTGTGCTAACAAAGCTTTCGGAAAGACTGGTGAGATTTCTGAACAAGACTTGCAGTCTAAACAAAACAAGAAGAATCAAAAGAAATCTCCACCACAGAAGGCCCCAGCAAACGACAAGTACAGACATCCAAATTCATCCTCGTTTGCAGGAAATGTGCAACACAAACAAGCACAGAAAGGACCGGTTTGTCCTTCAGGGTCTGCAAGAGCAAATCCAGCTGATCAGAATGCTTTCTACATGAAGAGACAAACATGCTTCAATTGCGGCATTGCTGGTCACATAGCTCGGAACTGCACACATCGTCCCTACGTACCATATTATATGCAAAATCGGAAGGTTACACCAAAGGATAACTACCATTCCAAGCCGATGAAGGTATCATCACCTAAGGCAATGAAGAATGTGAATCCCAAGGTTAAACCTTCTGATGGGGATTGGAACGCTGCCAAAAACAAACGCAAAGCTTTTCAGGAACAAAAATGTGCTTCTAAAACTAATAAGCCTGAATTAGCTAAAGTTGCTCAACCGAAGGCAACAAACATGTTTGTTAAACCGAAACAGATTTGGAAACCCAAATCCAAAGCAGTAACGTCTCCAATCCTTGAAACAAAAGGGGACTTGTGTTTAAAAGAAGTGTCTTATTTTGATGCTTCAGGAAATCCCAGGACCACGATGGCCTGGGTACCCATGTCTTACTAATCTCCTTAATTTTCAGGAACAACTAAGGAGGAGCTGTTGACAATCTCTGGAATGTTGATAGCGGTTGTTCCAGAGATAAAAACGGGTAACATTTCACTGTTGCAAAAAGTTCAAATTTTTTTTACAGATGATATGTTTCCTTTGGAGGAGATTAGAGAAGTAAGAAATGATCAGCAAAAGGTACCGTTTAAATTCAGTACTTTGATTTGAATTTGATTAGTCTTCAATCTAATGACGGAACGGTTAAGCAAAAATATTTTTCTCTTTTCTTAGTTTATAACTTTGTACATATTGTGTCCTTTCTCTAGTAAATGGTAAATTTGCGCAAAAATACAAGATTTATGCACAAATTTAGGGGGGGAGAGGAACATATAGATAGATATAGAGTTTAGGAGGAGAAAACTCAGAAAATACAAAAAGAGTTTGCTGTAAATATGTATTGTTTTAGGGGGAGAAAATGAGAAAAATACAAAAACATTAGAAAAATGAAAAAGCCAAAAAGAAAGATTGCATGACATGGGAAGTGAAATAAATGTTCATGTTAAAGGGTTTGACTAACACATGTAAGGTGCCATAGCTGAAAAGACTAGGATCTACTGCGATATGTCGATAGGCTTGACGCTCAACATGATAAAAGATACTAAGTGATATAAACATAACGAACTATGTACCATGTGGGTAACATACCAACGGCGTATGATTTTATGGTCTTAAATCTTGCGTTGATAGATAGCCAACATCTGAGGTTTTGGGTCTTTATATTGTTGAATCATCCGGGGATATCTTGGCTGTTCTTCTGTTTAGAACTAAAATTGTACATGACCCCAGGAAAGAAAGTCACTTGGAATTAGCTCATTTCTATTTGAATGTTTGTATGTTGTCCCGATACACACAATTTTGATCTGATTCTGAAATCTTCTCTGAAAAAGTCGTGTACCTCCTCTGCTGCATCCAGATATATGCTGACCTGGAGGTGCTAGGCAACGACAGCTTCTGCTGCATCCAGATACATGCTGACCTAGCTGTACGTTGTCGCGCTATAGATCTAATACACCCGAAAGAGGCCCTCAAGTGCCCAAAAGAAACCCAAGAAACCTATATCAAACTGAGAAAAACTTATTTGATCTGTATATTATACCATCTCTGCAAACGATCTATTCTGTTCTCTTCTCAACCTAGTCCCAGTTAAGATTTCAGAAATCTGGATTGGACTTGTGAAATATGTGGTAGGGAAGTTACTTGCATGATAGAGTGTGCTGTTTATATTTCCGGGATTTGATTAGTATTTGTTTGGGTGTTCATTGTTAAGATATCAAAACATGATAAAACAGATTATATGCAGACCTAGATACAGTCAGGATATCTTAAAGGATGACAGCAGTATACTCACCTGCTACGATGAATCGTTGTGCTTACCTTGATCGCGGGGGTATGCCTTGGAATGGGACACACGGGTATAATAGTATAATATTACCTAAAGCGTATCACGAAGTTAAAAAAAATTGAAAGTTGAGCGTTAAAGTTTAAGTGGACAAACATATTGGCAATCGCATAGACCAGTTTGATTAGGCTCGTACTGAAAAGTGTTCCTTACTCTGCCTGAGAACGAATTTTGATCCCATTGCAATTGTAATTGTATATTATGGTAGTTGTTTATATTTTGAGTTTTTATTTGTTTCTAGTTCTTAATATTAAAAAAATTCAAAAATACAAAAATAGTGTCTTGTTTTTCTATAAAATCAAAAATCCAAAAAAAGAGTGCTTATTTGTTTTTCTTAAAATTAAAAATGTAACCGTTCTTGAAGATTTGACTGATCATCAAAAGTTGAAAGAATTTAAATTGTGAAATCTGAGTATAAGTACTTGGTTGTACCTAGTGTTTATATGGTACTCTCCCTGTTGCATAAGAAATGTTTGCTTATGAGTTTGTGAGCATGTGCAGAACTTGATTTCAATCAAGAACAGGGGTTGATGAAGACTGAGATGCTGTTAGTTGCTGAAAAGGCCTGAAGCAGCACAACAAGAAGATGTACCTGAGTCAGAAGAATCGGATACGAATTGCCGTCTGACAGTGATAGTGCATTTGAAGAAGTACCGTGAACCTGCTTGAAAGACAAAAACTGAAGAAGAAAAGAGCTGCTGAGAATCCTCCTCTCACATTCTTTTTGACAAAGAGTTTCAAGCAAAGCTGATCGAGATCCTGATATGAAGCTAACCACAAGAGCTGAAGAAAGAGACCCAGTGCTGAGAGTTCAGAAGTCAAGAACTTCCACAACATCTGCAACATAGCGACAACCATAGACATCGTTGAAGACGTTTCTGATTTCATGTTATGAAGACAATTTGATAGCATCAGTCTAGGGGGAGATTGTTAGGCCCTAAAGTGTGAGACTGACGCATCAAATTAATACAACAAGCTATGGTTACGATCTGGGCTTTACCGGGTTAGTTTATGTTAGGTTTTGGACCTTTATAGGTCACTTGGGCCAAGCTTTAGGCCATGTGGGCCAAGCAGGCCCAAGGGGAGCCCATGTAGGAGATGGGCTTGTCTATGTATATAAACAAGTTTTTAACTTGTTTTTAGGTTTGAACCTCTAGGAACCTCCATTGATATAGAAATTCTAGAGAGCTAGAGAGAGAGGCGATCTTGGTGTCAACTTGTACCAGACGTTTTGCTTATTCAAGTAATAGAACGTGTGCAAGTTTGAAAGTGATTCGGTATTGTGTTCTTCGTATTTTCATATTTTTTGATTTATTCTTGAATCACATCAAGTTTGGATTCCGCACAAACTTGGTGTTGTTTGATATCATTGAAAGATCCGGTTACACGGGACTTACAACTAGTTAGTTAAGTTAAGTCTCTTACCCGGTTACTAATGTGCAGTGTGCTATGACGGGTGTTAGGGTATACGGGGACCCTAACTGGCTCAGAAAAAGATAAATAGTGTAAATGACAATATTTTCATGTTCCGGGTGTAGTCCGGTTGTTTGGTTGGATAGTAATCCGTTAAAGCGTTACTAAAGCTTTAAAGTGTCGTTATTACTCTTTTTAGTGACACTGCTCATTTCTGACACTTTGGAAAGTGTCTAGTAATATTTTTCTCAGGTTTTGGCACTTTATTAGTAGCTATAAGCTGAATTATTATGTAAAGTGCTGAGTTTTGTACTTAGAGTACGTTTTAGGCACATCCAGTCGTAGTGACTTATTCCTAGAGACGCAGTTCTACAACCCTTGTATCCCTACACTCACCACTAGTGTAGCAAAATATCTCAGGCTCTTACAGGCCTTAGAGGCAGTGTTTGCCTGATGCTGGCTTTATCAGCATGTTCAATAGGTTATCCGTTATAGTGCCACTGTGCTCTTTGTGCATCATGTTTGTCACTAAGGTTCAGCATGTAAATAATGTAGTGACAGCAAGCAAGTATGATGCAAGTAAGTACATGTATAAGTATTCGAGTAGCAGTTTATTCGCAAGTTCAAGTAAGCACAGTAATTCAGCAGTAATTAATTACTAATTAAGTCGTACGGATACCTGGTTTAGTGCGGGTTGTCACATTCTCCCCCCGTTAAATAAATTTCGTCCCGAAATTTAAGTTCTGCTTGTAGATGCAGGGTTCTTAGGAAAAAGGTGGGGGTATTTCTCTTTCATCCGGTCCTCACGTTCCCAGGTGTATTCAGGACCATGTCTGGCATTCCAACGAACTTTGACGAGCTTGACACTGCTCCGGCGGGTCTTGTTAACTTTCCAATCCGTGACCTCAACAGGTTCTTCAACGAAGTGGAGCGTGTCGTCAACATGAATCTCGTCGGTGGGAATGGCAACGGTGACTTGAGTTGGACTTTTCTTCAGGTTGGATACATGGAATGTATCGTGAACTGTATGGAGTTCAGCAGGCAAGTCCAGCTTGTATGCTACTAGTCCTATCCTTTCCAAAATTCTGAAAGGACCAATGTAGCGTGGATTTAACTTCCCACGCTTTCCAAAGCGTGCCACCCCTTTCCAGGGTGAAACCTTCAATAAAACCATTTCCCCAACTTGGAATTCCACATGTTTCCGGTTTGGATCCGCATAGGCTTTCTGTCTGTGGCGAGCTGCTTCGATGTGTTTTAGAATCTGCGCAATCTTGTCTGTCGTCTCTTGGACGATTTCGGGACCAGCAAGCTGCCTATCACCTGCGTCAGCCCAACATAAGGGTGATCGGCACTTGCGTCCGTAAAGGGCTTCAAATGGCGCGACACCAATACTGGTGTGGTAGCTGTTGTTGTACGAAAATTCGACCAAAGGCAAATGCTTGTCCCAGCTATCGCCCAAATCCATAACACACGCTCTCAGCATGTCTTCCAAAGTCTGTATCGTTCGCTCGCTTTGACCGTCAGTTTGCGGATGAAACGCAGTGCTCAGATTCAATTGTGAGCCAAAGGCTTCTTGGAAGGATTGCCATATCCTTGACACAAACCTTTCGTCTCTATCAGAGAGGATTGAGAGAGGCACTCCATGACGTGCGACAATCTCTCTCATGTATATTTCGGCCAATTTGCTCGTATTATCCTTCTCTCTGATAGGTAAGAAGTGTGCTGATTTCGTTAATCGATCCACTATCACCCAGATAGTGTCATGGCCTCTTGGCGTTCTTGGCAATTTTGTAATAAAATCCATGGAGATTTGTTCCCATTTCCACTTGGGAATCTCAGGTTGTTGTAGAAGTCCTGAAGGCTTCTGGTATTCGGCTTTAACCTTAGCGCACGTTAGACAATTGCTTACATAAACAGCAACATCGCCTTTCATCCTAGGCCACCAATAATAATCTTTGAGATCCTGGTACATCTTATCCGCTCCAGGATGGATAGAGTACCGCGACTTGTGAGCTTCGTCAAAAATAACTTTCCTTAAATCACCAAACAGAGGAACCCAAATCCTTTTCTCGAAGCATAACGTTCCTTCCTCGTTTGGTACCAGTAGCTTCTCCATCCCACGGAGATATTCTTCTTCAAGGTTTCCTTCCTTGAGAGCTTCTTTCTGCGCGGCACGAATGCGCAAGGAAAGATCGGTTCGGATAATCATTTCTAAAGCTCTAACCCTTATGGGTTTGATCCTCTCCTTCCGACTTAGGGCATCGGCGACCACATTCGCCTTCCCTGGATGATACTTTATCTCGCAGTCGTAATCGTTCAGCAACTCAACCCATCGTCTTTGCCTCATATTCAGCTCCTTCTGGTTGAATATGTGCTGTAGGCTCTTCTGATCTGTAAAGATTGTACACTTTGTACCATAAAGGTAGTGTCTCCAGATCTTTAGTGCAAAAACCACTGCGCCGAGCTCCAAATCATGTGTGGTATAGTTCTTTTCGTGCACTTTCAGTTGACGCGATGCGTAAGCAATAACCTTTTGGCGTTGCATCAACACACAACCTAATCCTTGACGCGAAGCGTCACAGTATACCACAAAATCATCTGTACCTTCCGGTAGTGCTAAGATTGGCGCATTGCAGAGCTTATCCTTCAGTATCTGGAACGCTTCTTCCTGTTTGATTCCCCAATCAAACTTCTTATCTTTCTGGGTGAGGAGCGTCAATGGTTGAGCGATTTTTGAGAAATCCTCAATGAACCTTCGATAGTAGCCAACCAAACCCAAGAATTGTCGAATCTCGGTTGGCGTCTTTGGCGTTTCCCAATCCTTGATCGCCTCGATCTTGGATGGATCCACGTGGATTCCATCTCTATTTACCACGTGCCCAAGGAATTGGACTTCACGTAGCCAAAATTCGCACTTGGAGAATTTGGCATACAGCTGTTCCTTCTTTAGCAGCTCCAAAATAGCTCTTAGATGCTGTTCGTGCTCGGTCTTTGTTCTTGAATATATCAAGATGTCGTCGATAAACATAATCACGAACTTGTCCAAGTACGGCTTGCAAACTCTATTCATCAAGTCCATAAAGACTGCAGGTGCGTTTGTCAGACCAAACGGCATAACAAGGAACTCGTAGTGTCCATAACGAGTTCGGAAGGCTGTCTTTGGGATACTCTCCTCTTGTATCCTTAACTGATGGTATCCAGATCGAAGATCGATCTTTGAATAAAAGCTTGAACCTTGAAGTTGGTCGAACAGATCATCAATTCTTGGCAGAGGATACCTATTCTTGATCGTCAGCTTATTCAATTCTCTGTAGTCAATACACATTCGAAAACTACCGTCCTTCTTTTTGACAAACAGGGCCGGAGCTCCCCAAGGCGAGAAGCTTGGTCGGATAAAACCCTTGTCTAACAACTCTTGAAGCTGTGTCGACAGTTCCTGCATCTCAGACGGAGCAAGTCTATACGGTGCCTTAGCCACAGGCGCGGCGCCTGGGACTAGATCGATGTGAAACTCTACTTGCCTCTGAGGTGGCAGTCCAGGTAAGTCCTCGGGGAAGACTTCTGGATATTCCCTCACGACAGGGATGTCTTCGATTCTTGGCTCAGCAGCCTTCTTATCCACAATGTGTGCCAGGAAGGCAACACATCCATTCTGCAAACACTTTCGCGCTTTCAGGCAGCTGATAATTCTTAACGGCGTATCACGCTTCTCTCCGTGAACCACAATTGTCTCGCCATCTTCGGTTGGGATACGAACAATCTTTTCATGACAAACTATCTCTGCCTTGTTGCCTGATAACCAATCCATTCCTACCACCACGTCGAAGCTTCCCAACTGGACTGGTAGTAGATCTAAAGCAAACTCACGCTCTCCTAATTCGATCACACAACCTCTGATAACTTCATTGGCTTCTACTAACTTCCCATTGGCCAATTCGATTGAGTACGGAATATGTAACTTATTAGCGGCTAACCCAAGCATATTCTTAAATTCTAACGACACGAAGCTATAATCGGCACCGGTATCAAATAAAACGGATGCATAGCGTTAATTTACAGGGAACGTACCAGTAACAACATTGGGGTCCTGGCGCGCTTCCCTAGCTTCGATTTGGAACACTCTTCCACGGGCTTGGTTTAACTCTGGGCAGTTCTTCTTAAAATGCCCGATATCACCGCAGTTATAGCATCCAAGTCTTTGCCCGTTTCCACCTCCATTTCCAGCTTGGTTCACAAAGTTGCCTCGATTCCCGTTTCCTCCATAGTTTCCTTGTGGGCGATTACCACCACGATTATTATTTCTATTCCCAAATCCTCCCTGGCCTCCCCGGCCAGCACTAGCCCAACAAGAATCCTTCAAGTGGCCCGGCTTTCCACATGCTTCACATATTTTCACACTACAATGGCCAGTATGATGGCGTTGACAGGTATTACACTTGGGCTGGGTGCCCTGATATCCTTTTCCTTTCTTTCCACTGCCAGCTGATCCTCCTTTCTTAACCGCCACACTGGCGCCTTGCTTGAAGTTTGAGAACTTCCGTTTGTTACCTCCTGATGACTCGACGTGAGTCTCTTTCTTCTTCGGCTCTGCTTCATCAAACTTGTTCAAACGAATTGCCTCCTCTGTGAGAGCCACGCTCAAATCAATCGCCTCAGTAATGGTCGCAGGCTTGGATGAGGTTACCATGCTTATGATTTCAGGAGCTAGTCCCCAAATGAAGCGTTCAATTCTCTTGAACTCAGGAGTGACCATGTAGGGTACCACATGCGATAAGCCATGGAACCTTTGAACGTATTCTGCGATCTTTGGACCGTCCATTTTCAAGTGCCAGAACTCGGTTTCCAATCTTTGGATTTCCGCGCGAGAGCAGTACTTCTTGCGCATAAGTTCCTTCAGTTCAGTCCAGGTCAGCGCGTAGGCAGCAGCTTCGCCAAGTGTCTGTACTTGCAGATTCCACCAAGATAGGGCTCCATCTAGAAACAGCCCTGAGATATAGGTGACTTGTTGATCCAGTGCGCATTTGCTCATGCGTAGAACAGATTCGGTTTTCTCAGCCCAACGAACAAAGGCGACAGCACCTCCTGTGCCATCAAAGTTTACGGGCTTGCAGTCTAAGAACTGCTTGTAGGTGCATCTTGTACATACGTTATAACATACGTTTGGCATTAGCATCATTGCTAAAGATATCCAATTAGGTCATGGTATGTCTAAATGACTTAGTATTACCATGAGGTGGATTATTGTTGTTGCCAGTGTTGCCAGAGTTGCTTCCACTAGTCCCTCCTTGAGAGGTGGCGTATTGTGCAATGGTAGCAGCGATAATTTGCTGGAGTTCTGCCTCATTAGTAGGCATATGTGTCTCACGTCTCGGCGGCATCTTCTAAAAGATGGTTTACGTTGGTCAGGCCATAGTAAAACGTACGTATATAGTAATAGTAATAGCACATAACATCTCATGTTATCAACACATCACAAATACCAATCACACAACATCCCATATCATAAAAATGTAATTAAGCAATCAAGCGAATCAAATATGGTGAGAATACTGCGATTGCCATATATCGAGACCACATAGTAAGTGTATCAGTACATCCCTGTGTCATACAATCATCAATCAACTAGGGGCTACATCACCCCTGTCCAAAAACTATATCATGTCAGTGTCAAATACGTCAAATACATGTCAACAGAAGTCAGGATCATAATGTAGTCTCCAAAAATGCTGTGCAGTCCAACAATCGCCGTCTTCTCACCCTCGTCTACCCAAACAGCACTGATGAACTCTACACGGATGGCGGTGGAGGAGGGGGAAAGTGAGTGTAAAACAAGCGACGTAACTGGAGCCAGTCCTCCTCCATGGCTCGCTGGGTACGAATGATAGAAGCAACCTGCTGCTCTAGTGTAAAGAGACGGGCAGCATAACCTGGAGGTAAGGGTCGAACTGGCTGCAGAGGAGAGTGTGTCTGACCATGGCACTGGCATGGTGGCAGCTGAGCTCTCTCAAGCTCCTGGATGCGCTGCGTGTGCGACTCGTGCTGGGCGACAAAAGACATCAAAACGTCCTCGATAGTATACCCCATGTGGAAAGAATGGTAGGGGTCAGTAGGTGGCATAGCAGAGTCTGGTGCCCAAAGGAACGGCTCACTGGTGGGATCAAAAGGTGCCACATGAAATGGAGCAACAGTGGGTGGAACAGATGACATCTGGGGCATGAAGGGGATAGACATCGGTACATGCCCAAAAGGATGGGCTGAAGAACCCTCTCCAGTCCTCGCTGGAGGTACAAACTGAGGAACCTGAAAAGAAAAATCAACATGTCGTGTATCAGGGATCTGAGGGGGAAAAGGTGGAACATCCTTATCAGCAGGTATCCAACCGTGTTGTGCATGCTCATCTGGTGGATCCATGCGTGCCGCGAACAGTGCATGCTCGGGCTCTAGTGGGATGGGATCAGGTGGGGGAGCAACAAAAGGGTAAACGGGTGCAATGTGCTCAACAGGATGGTCGATAGGTATATCAACAACAGGTAGAGGAACAACAAGATCAACAACAACATGATCGCCCTCTAACAAAGGAACATCCACGGGGAGATCATCAACAGGTGGGTCTGCTATAACAGGCTCAATAGGGATGCCAGCATGTACGGGGTCATGCTCAAGTATGGGGTCTAGAGCGGCTGCCTGCTCAGGAGCGACGACAGGCTCGGGATCATCAAAAGCCATCTCGAAGTCAAACTCGGGGTCGATAGGATCTACTGGGTCAGCTGGATCCTCCATGGGCTGATCCATAGGTATAAACTCGATATCCTCATCTGGGTCGTATCCCGGGGGAAAGATAGGATCAGAATCCTCTATGTCATCATGGTCAAACGCAAAGCTGGGAATGGGTGCAACAGAGGATGCCTGGTCAGGATCAGAATCATGCGCAAAGTGCTGTGCGCTCAATGTGTGAGAAGGTGCGGATGCCACAGACTCGAAGGAGTCTGGGACATGAGAATGTGCAGGCGAATCCTCAGCGGGAACGTCAGCGATCATCAGAAGATCGCCCGCAGGAAGAAGGGCCTCGCCCTGGAACTCATCCTCAAAGGGCTCATCCTCAAACAGGTCAATATCGCCATCAGCCTCGGCGTCAAGAAGAAGATCATATGCTGGATAAACGGCTAGGGGTATAGGGGCCGGAATCTCTACTAGAGGTAGGTACTCAGCGGGAGGGTCATCTGCAAGCTCATCAGCACCATCGGGTAGTGCGAAAGGCTGGAAATCATCCTCGTCAGTACTGGTATAGTCAGATGTTTGCACCTCGTGCTCGGAGGGTGTGAGGTCATCAGATACGATAGGTATGGGTCCAGTGGTGTCCGAATCGCCAGTACCGGCTGAATCCATGAGTCTGTAACATAAACACAAATATGCTCAAATAATCAGTCACATAATCAGATAATCACATAAGTCACCAAGTAAGGTATCACATAATTCTCTTAGTCTCACTAGCCAATTTCTCCCAGTCTCTAAGACTGCTCTATCCTCCACCTCGACCTCTTAGATCGAGCCTCGGTCCCCTTGACCGAGCCTCAGCCTTCATGACTGAGCCTACTCTTCCTAGCCTCACTAGCCAACTACCTCGGTCACCTAGACCGAGCCTCGATCCTCCAGACCGAGCCTCAGCCCTCAAGGCTGAGCCTATAAATAATAAAATGTGCTCAACATTTGTTTGTAAAAAGTTTTGGATCTGGACTTAAGTGGTATGCAGTAAAAATCTTTTCGTGAGAGCCCTAGTGATCATAGTCTAGACTCGAGAAAGAATCCTAGTTCGCTATGATCAGAGCTCTGATACCAAGCTGTCACACCCTGGCTTTGCGGAAGCGTGGTTAATTTTGGTGTGACTTCTTAATACCATAGCTTAACCATAACAAAGCTATATGAAATAAAATCATGCAAGATCATCCATTCGATTAAGTTTTAAAACCAGAGTAACATATCGTTGTCTTAAGGACTTACAACCTCATAACGTAAAACATTGTCTTGAAAACCATAAACATCAACATGAAATAAACGCAGTTTAAGATTTGTGACTTGTCCAGGAAAGAGTCACATTTCCTAAACTGGGATGACCTTGGAACCCTTATGCAGCGGGAAAACATAACATACCGCGCCAGATCTTTAATTTCCTGAAATACATGTAAGTTGAAAAATCAACAATAATGTTGAGCGAGTTCATGTGTAAGTGAGTAAGTAAACCTTTGTGAGTATAAAAATAGTCTTGGTATGTAGCAAATAAGGGAATTGAGATCACCAATGGTTTGCAAGGCCACTGATATATGTGAAGTGCAAATAGGGAGACTCAAACCTAGCAGATTTCGCCACGGCATTAGTATGTGGACAAAGTCACCCCGAGGTCCGTTTCTAGTTTGGCCTGGGGCTGGGCTCGCTACACCCAGATAGATCTACCGCTCCTGTCCCTCGGTCCCGACATGAGGACTAATGGCCTCATATTGCTCCTACCCACTCACATGATCTAAGTAGTAAACCTCCTTACGCTAACCATACCGTGTATAAAGTACTCGTAATCATAGTAACATGTATTTCACCCCCGCAGTTAAGAAAACTGAAAACAGTTAGAGAAAAGGGGGACATGAACTCACAGTGAAGCGTCTCTACCAAGTATCTCCTGCTCACGCAGCTGTGTGACGACCTACACGTACTAATTCTATTAGACGGACGGCCGTGCCTTAGCTTTATAGTTTAAGTCTCACTTAATATATATACATATTTCCAATTCCAAAATATAAGTATTTTCTCAAAAATATTATATTTTCATTTCACATAATTTTTCTCCAATAATACGTTGTTAGAATACGCGTTCAAAAATATTTCCGTAAGTGCGTAAGTTACGTTTTAACAATCGAGTGGTAATATAATTACCGATGAAACTTATATATTTATGGTGAAAGCGTTCGTATTAATTTGGATTCGTTAACGTTCGTAAATATTATTTTTACTCTAAAAATAATATTTATGTATTTTCACAAAATAATCATAAACAGTGTGTGAAAAATATATATTTATCACGTTAAATTTTGTGAAAATCCCACCTCCGAATATTTAGTAAATAAAGTCATGGCGAAATTTATATTTTGAAAACATGTCCAAAAATAATTCTAACACTTGTAGTGTAAATAGTTCTAAGTGTTAGGTTGTTAGAAAAATTTCGCCAGAGTTTCCTCTGTAACTGGAGGTGGCCACGCTTTCAAGCGTATCATTTTCTTTAACAAATCAACTCAACAATTTTCTTTATTTGATCAGAACAACTTTTCTCACAACAACTAATCAACATATGTGTAAATTGCCAAAAATTACATGAACTTGTAGTTTTCCCAAAACTGTGGTGTAAATCCCCTTAAATTTAGTAGATCTTTATATAAGGTAATTTGATCTTGTAAAAACCTCGTTTTTAGAGAAAATCCATTTTTACAACTTTCCGTCATCTTTTACAAAAACTGTTATTTTGTCGGATCTTTTCATTTCACAAGTGTTTACACACTTGTGGTTTATAAAAATCATTCTTGTTAGTGTAAGATCCATTTTTAGAAAGCATGATTTCTTTAACGCTTGGTCCTTTGAAAATACCACTTGCAGATACGTAGATCTGCTAGTTTTAAACACAATTTCACAAGTAAAACTCTTTTACACAAGTTCATGATTCGCGTGTGGTAGAGTTTCACCTTTTAACCCTTGTATTATTCAAAACAAGCTTATGTTAAGATCCATGATCTTACCAAACCGGGTTAAACGATGATCCGAGCTACCACATCATAGATCGGGCCTAAATAACCATAAATTTTGAATACTACATCATTTACACAACTTATGAGCTATTAACCACCATTTTTAGTGTTTTAAGTAAACTTTAGAGCATCATCTTGCATGTTAACGAGTTTTAACCGATAAAAATCCTTTTAACCACTTTAGAATAGTTCAAGAACGAGTTTTAAGCATTATACCTCTAGCTCGAGGCTAGGGAAGAATCTACGCGCAAAAGAGGTGGATAAAAGCTAAGTAGAGAGGTCCTTCGCGTTCCGCTTGCACCAAGCTTCCTAATACGAGACCCTTGATGCTTGAATGAGCTTGGAACTTGCAAGATCAAACTTGAAGAATGGATGGATGGGGGTGGGGTGTTCGGCCGAGAGCTCTAGAGGGCAAGAGAGAGAGTTTGGAGTGTGTGGTGTGATGAATGATAATCTTGTGTTTAGTCATGAACTTATAGACAAATCATATGTGTATTAACCAAAGGATCTTGTGTCATTTAGATATTAGACAAACAAGATTTAGTAAATCAACATGGTACAAGAGTGGGGTCACTTGGTGACCGATTCGGTTGGGGGGGGGGGGTACCTAGTTCGAATCCAACTAGATGATTAGGAACTAGTTAGTTAAGTTAAGTGTCTTACCCGGTTACTAATGTGCAGTGTGCTATGACGGGTGTTAGGGTATACGGGGACCCTAACTGGCTCAGAAAAAGATAAATAGTGTAAATGACAATATTTTCATGTTCCGGGTATAGTCCGGTTGTTTGGTTGGATAGTAATCCGTTAAAGCGTTACTAAAGCTTTAAAGTGTCGTTATTACTCTTTTTAGTGACACTGCTCATTTCTGACACTTTGGAAAGTGTCTAGTAATATTTTTCTCAGGTTTTGGCACTTTATTAGTAGCTATAAGCTGAATTATTATGTAAAGTGTTGAGTTTTGTACTTAGAGTACGTTTTAGGCACATCCAGTCGTAGTGACTTATTCCTAGAGACGCAGTTCTACAACCCTTGTATCCCTACACTCACCACTAGTGTAGCAAAATATCTCAGGCTCTTACAGGCCTTAGAGGTAGTGTTTGCCTGATGCTGGCTTTATCAGCATGTTCAATAGGTTATCCGTTATAGTGCCACTGTGCTCTTTGTGCATCATGTTTGTCACTAAGGTTCAGCATGTAAGTAATGTAGTGACAGCAAGCAATTATGATGCAAGTAAGTACATGTATCAGTATTCGAGTAGCAGTTTATTCGCAAGTTCAAGTAAGCATAGTAATTCAGCAGTAATTAATTACTAATTAAGTCGTACGGATACCTGGTTTAGTGTGGGTTGTCACACGTAGCTTCTTGGGTCTGGCAGGATACTATAGGCGTTTTACCGAAAACTTTTCAAGGATTGCAGCACCCCTAACTTCATTGACACGTAAGAATATAAAGTTTGATTGGGGTCCTAAGCAACAAGAATCCTTTGAGATTCTTAAGCAAAAGTTGAGCAATGCTCCAGTTTTGACATTACCTGAAGGGATTGAAGAGTTTGTGGTATACTACAACGCATCACATACTAGAATGGGTTGTGTACTCATGCAAAGAGGCAAGGTCATTGCCTATGCCTCGCGACAATTAAAGGTGCACGAGAAGAATTACACCACCCACGATTTGGAGTTGGGTGTCGTTGTATTTGCACTAAAACTTTAGAGGCATTATTTATATGGTACCAAGTGTGTGATCTATTCTGATCATAAGAGCCTTCAGCATCTGTTTAACCAAAAGGATCTGAACATGAGACAGCGTCGATGGATGGAGACGCTGAACGATTATGATTGTGAAATTCGATATCATCCAGGCAAGGCGAATGTGGGCGCCGATGCCTTGAGTAGGAAAGAAAGAGTTAAGCCCATTAGAATCAATGCCAAGAGCATTGAATTGAAGAACAACTTGAATAAAAGATTGTTAGCCGCACAGAAGGAAGCTGTATTAGAAGCTAACTATCCAAATGAAAAGTTGGGCGTAAGTGCGGAACAGTTATCGTATAGCAAGGATGGGATCCTAAGATTGAATGGACGAATATGGGTTCCAATTTATGGAGGACTTAGGGATGTGATTCTTCAAGAAGCCCATAGTTCCAAGTATTCTGTCCATCCTGGTAGTGATAAGATGTACCAGGATTTAAAGGCAAATTATTGGTGGATAGGTTTGAAGAAATCTATAGCCACTTATGTGGCCAAATGTTTGACGAGCGCGCAAGTTAAAGCCGAACACCAGAAGCCGTCAGGTTTGCTACAACAGCCTGAACTTCCCACCTGGAAATGGGAAATGGTAACCATGGATTTTATCACAAAGTTACCAAAGACAAAGCGAGGAAATGATACTATTTGGGTTATAGTTGACAGGTTGACTAAGTCAGCCCACTTCTTGCCTAGTAAGGAAACTCACAACTCTGACAAGTTAGCTCAGCTGTACGTGGATGAGATTGTATCTCTTCACGGAGTGCCAATGTCTATCATCTCTGATGGGGATACGAGATATACATCTCACTTTTGAAAAAGTTTTCAGCAATCCCTAGGCACTCGTCTAAACTTCAGCACTGCTTATCATCCTCAGACGGATGGGCAAAGCGAGCGCACAATTCAAACGCTTGAGGATATATTACGGGCTTGCGTTATTGATTTAGGAGGAAGTTGGGATGACCATCTTCCACTAATTGAATTCTCGTACAATAACAGCTATCATTCAAGTATTCAAGCAGCACTTTTTGAGGCATTGTACGGAAGGAAATGCAGAACGCCAGTTTGTTGGGCGGAAGTTGGAGATGTCCAACTAACTGGACCTGATATAGTCCTGTAGACGACAGATAACATTATGCAGATACGTGATCGTCTCAAAGCTGCCAGGGATAGGCAGAAAAGCTACGCAGATAAAAGGCGTAAACATCTGAAATTCGAGGTTGGTGACAAAGTGTTGCTTAAGGTATCACTATGGAAGGGGTTAATGCGTTTTAGCAAGAAAGGAAAGTTAAGCCCAAGATACATAGGACCATTCGAGATCATCGAATGTGTCAGAACAGTGGCTTACAAGTTAAACCTACCTGAAGAGCTCAGTGGGATTCATAATGTGTTCCACATCTGCAATCTGAAGAAGTGTCTAGCGGGTGAATCGCTAGCCATGTCACATAAGGATGTGAATATAGATGAGAGCTTAAAGTTTGTTGAAAAACCTTTGTCGATTGAGGATCGAAAGGTTAAGAAGCTTCAAAGGAAGCACGTACCAATTGTGAAGGTTAAATGGGATGCCCGTAGAGGTCCCGAGTATACGTGGCAGGTTGAGTCCACAATGAAACAGAAGTACCCTCATTTATTTCAGTAAATCTCAAGGTTGAGATTTCTTTTAAGGGGGTGAGGATGTAACACCTCGTAAAATCACGACCAATATAATGAAGACACGTGTCATGGACTTTAAACGCGTAAGGAATTACTTTCGAAGGACTAAAATTATCAAATAATGTAAATATGTGAATAAAGGGATCCAAAGTGTCAACATGCTATTCTTGTGCCTCTGATTGACCTCACACAACATTCGTATTCTTTAACGAACAAATTGCCAAACACTGGAAATTGTTTGTGCTTAAAATAAGGATCTTATGAAACATAGGGGTTAAAAGTGTCAACATGTTGAAAGTAACCTCTGAGTGACCTTCTAACAATCCCAATAACATTGTAATAATTGTACTTTTTGCTTTCAAGAATGTTGGATATTAATTTTGTGGAGTTTTGAAGTAAACAAGACTTTTCGGGTGATCGTACGACTAACCGGGAGCTTAACGGAGTTAGTTTATGACCCAAGGCCCTTAAAAGTTAACTATGGGGGTCCAAAATGTAATAAATGGAAGTTATATAAAGATTATATGAACCAGGGACCAAAACTGCAAAGCCTACAAAGTTTTTACCGCATCAGAAGGTCTACGCGGCCCGCGTGGACTCCTTAAGGAGTTTACGCGGCCCGCGTAGAATGCCTAGATGCAGAAGGATGTTGACAGCTGCGAGTTCAGCCAGTTCCACCGCCTTAGAAAGCTGGTTTTCGAATTCATGAACTGAACCAATGGTATTTCATGCATAGGGGACACCAGGGATGACCAGGAAACATTTGTAGACTTATGTGGAGTGATCTTGTGAATTTTTTTTGGCTATATAAGAGTTCTTGGTTGCTAGTTCACATGCTCATTCACAAAAATCATTCTCTACTCATCTCTGGAACTTCCTGGAGCTCAAGCAAGTTTCCTCAAGTTCCTAATTCGTGCTAAGAGCCTTTGTAAGCATTCTTAGCTTTCCTAGTTCAAGTTTTATTAGTCTAATAACCAAAAGTCAAAGCCGTCGTAATTAAGCTTTGACTTAGTGATTAATCACTAATGGTCCAGTCATTTTTCGAATTGAAAGTGGCTAAGAGTTGGTAATTATGTGGGTAATAAACCCTTAAAAGGGCACCCTCTGATTTCCACTCTAACTTGGTCAATTGTCGGGTCAAACTTAATATTAAAAAGTCAACAGAAAGCAATTTTGCAAATAAACTCATAACTAACAATGCAGAGGTTATAGCACCTGTTTTAACACTAATAAAACTTGGTAATTAATGTAAGAACATGTCTAGGCATGTTCAACCCGACAATTCTGAGTTTAGGCTCGGTTCTTAACCGAAAGTCGCAAAAGAAGACTTTTGCTTTGACTTTCAGTTCTGACCCGATTAACTTAGTTTAGATATGCCTTAGGGTTCCATTAGGACCATATTGCATGTAAGTATAACCCTCTGAGATTATACAATGTGGTTCCTTTGTAATCCGAATCATTTGCTTGTTTCCGTTAAATGCTTAATTGTTGACCATTATGCCCTTTTGACCTTAAAACAAGATTTTTGAAAATGTGAGAGGACAAAAACCTTTATTACTGATTTACAAACATGTCCTAAAAATTTGACATCAGTTTGTGGTCTAAATTAAGAGTTATGCTCAATATCGTAATTTGAAAGTTTTTTATTAATTTAACGGCATTTTTAGCATAAAGCCTACTTAAACCCAAATTTCGACACCAAACTTTTTACCCACTGATGTAATATAATATTTTGGGATTTTTGAAGATTTTTATTAATTTTTAAACTGATCATAACATGGGTTCTTACTTTGATTCGGTAATTGACGGTTATACCCCTTTTTACTAATAAAATAAGTTTTACATAACATTTTGATACCAAATCTTTTTCTACTGATTTCATATGTTAAATAAAATATTTTAAACCTTCTGGACTGATAAAAAATCTCAGCTTTTCTTATATAACCCTAAAATCGCCTAAAACCGACTTTTTACGCGTTTTAAACACATTGTATGGGTTAAAACTATGTTTAACATTTATGACCCATTAACTACTGATGTTTTAAGTAAATTTTGATATATTAACAGTAAGTAAAAGTTTTGAACTCAGATTTCCAAATTTGACCCTTAAAGCTTATGTGAAATGACCAAAATGCCCCTACGGTGCATAGTTTGGCCATAGATGATAAATTTCACATATGTTCAATATCTTACTGATATAACCTACTAAAATAAATATTTTTACTGATAATTTTAGACCAGAACCTCAGATTGTCATTTAACCTCTTTTATAATCTTTAAAATGACCAAATTACCCCTACGGGGTTTAAATTGATTTTAAATTCGTTTTGGGCATAATGGAAGGTATTCTACTGATATCATAACACATTTTAAGCATATTAACTTAGGGAACATGTACATGACTCATTTGGTTACCCGTTATGCATTATCCCGTTCGGTACGGTTTATGTGACTAGTTTGCATAAATCCAGAATGTGTTTAGTTCACCCATAATATACAAGTCTTCATACTTGTCGGGTCTAAATCACATTCTAATTCGGTCTTCGCTTAATCTTGCGTTTGAACCGTATATCTTTCTTTAAAATTAACCCGTCTAAGTTTAAACTTAAGTAAGACCCGTTAGGATTCTAATAGGTTATTAAAAACCTTCGTTCCAGATTAGGAGCCCGGTAAAAGCTATCTGTACTTGCTTGATTGATTTACGGCTGGGAATAAATTTATATTTTTGCTCAGGTAAATACTTTTAACTTATTTTCCCTTATACGGGCTTGGGGTACGGTATATAAAATACCGCTTGGTCGGGTATTGAATTCTTAATCATATGAAGGTTAAATCATTGAGATAACCCGTTTAATCTGTTTTGTTTGTTTTAAGCCTTTGGGGGGGGGGTTAATGACCATGTCCTGGATATCCTCGGCTCATTCATTGGAATGGCCACGACTTAAGCACGGGGTGTAGGCATACACCTGCCGGTGCGTATGTAAAATTATATACCTGCTTGTTCGAGAATAACTCGTCGTAGGTTATATTTTGTGGTGTGTCTATTAATCTTTAACCCGGTATTCAACCTGGGCTACTGAATGTATAACAAGCATATAACTCTTTTACAATATTATTTTTAAATAATTATCACAAGTTATAAAAGAATATTTGTGCCTTGTGCATTTAAATCAATTTTATAAACACTTTTCCAAAAAGAGTCGGTTAATTGTATTTACCAGTGTAAACTGACGTATTTTTCAAAAAGGCTAAGTGTAGGTACTAAGCGAAATGGGCTGGCTACTCCTAGCATCGAATAAAGAGTCTTGTAAGCTTTAGATGTTTAAAAATCTGTTGAACAATAATTCTGTTTATCTTTTGATCCACCTGTGGATTTCTTTACATTTTGTTGTAATACTATACGTTACTTTTATTCGGTTTGTAATATTTATACTTTAGACTTCCGCTGTGCATTGAACTGTGATTATTTGTTTATGATGATATCAACTACGTCACGATACTCCCCACCAGGCCCACCGGTAATACGTGGAAATATCGGGGTGTGATATATATATATAATCAACTTACCAAACTCTATATAATGTAATGTTATTTATAAGCTCATAGCCCACTAGATTTTTTTAACCTTTTACTCTAATTGATGTCAACTAGTGTTTTTTATTATGTGCAAGTTTTATATTAATGAGTTTATATTTTACATGTTTATATACATTGGATAGTTAACCGAAACCGATCCATAACCAATGATAACAGTTAACCGACCATCGGTTATGGTTATGTTTATGGTTAATACTTTCCAATTAACTGAACCCTTGGTTAACCGAATCCACGGTTAACCAACTTTGCATACCCGGACGACCTACCACTTCTAAATTATCACTTCTTCTATAGGTCAAGTTATAGTCTTTTGTCCCTTCCAGGTAACGAAGTACTTTCTTAGTTGCTTTCCAGTGATCTAGGCTATGATTTGTTTGATAACAACCTAGCATTCCAACAATATAAGCGATATGAGGGCGAGTACAGACTTGAGCATACATCAGGCTCCCGACTACTGGCGCATAAGGTATTTGGCTCATTTACACCTTTTTAACCTCTATTGTCGGAAATTAGAATGAATCGAAAACATCTCCCTTAACTATTGGAGCAGCTGAGGGTTTGCACTAATGCATGTTATTGTGCGTAAGAACATGATCTACGTAGGCCCTTTAAGATAATCCTAAGATTCCTTTGTGTCTGTCTCGGTGAATTTCGATGCAAATGATGTAAAAAGCATCTCCGAGATCCTTCATGTCGAAGTTATGCGAGAGTAACCACTTCAACTCATGCAACATATCTAAAGTATTACTTGCCAATAGAATACCATGTACATAAAGGACAAGTATAGTAAAATTGTTCTCACTCATCATGAGGTAGGTGCATTAGTCCACTTGATTTTTTTGCAAAACCTTGTTTCCTCATGACTTCATCAAACTTGAGATACCATTGATGTGATGTTTGTTTTAACCTGTATATGGATTTCTTCAACTTATAGATTAGATGTTATTGCCCGTAAGGCTTAAAGCCTCCAGGTTGTTTCATGTACACATCTTCCTCTAAGTATCCGTTAAGGAAAGTGGTTTTAACGTCCATCTGATACATCTCTAAATTGTAATGAGCTATTAGAGCCATGACGATCCTTAATGAATCTTTAAGAGAGACAGGTGCAAAAGTTTCTTGATAATCAATTCCCTCTTTCAGAGTGTAGCCCTTTGCAACCAATCTTGCTTTGTAGCATTCAACGTTCATATTCGGATCTAATTTTGTTTTGAATACCTATTTACATCCTATAGGTTTGACACCATTAGGTAATTCAAAACATTATTTAACTTTTGCTAATCACTATTTGTAAGAAAGATGTCGCAACCCCCGACCCCAGCCTCAGAGACGGTGGTATCGGAGGTTATCATTATTTGGCAGCGGAATTTTCATCAGGACCGTAGTTAGGAAATGTTTTATCAGAGTAAAACACCACACTTTTATATTTATAAATTTATTGGGACAAAACCCAAGTTTTCATTACAAACATGTTTATAGGGGTAAACCCTATCTTATTGAATAAAACATCTTTCTTTATTTAGGTAACTTTTATAGCCACATTTTTCCAAGCCTTCAGTGCTCTCCAGCTGGCTTCTATTTTGGCTTTCACATTTTGTTACCTGAAACGCGTTTAAAAACATTTTGTCAGTGGGAAATACTGATGAGTGAATCCCAATTTAATTAAGTCAAAATTTATCCTTGTACAATATTGAGAGCAATCTACCAATTACATTTGTTTACCATTCTACTTTAATTACCACCCACGGTACTATCAACCTGACTTGTGGTCATGTTACTATTCATAGTGTAGTAACAAATTTTGTATACAAAACCCCAACATACCGACGATAATTGTAGAATTTACAAATACTCAATCACTGTGAAATATAATTAAAAATATTTGAGGTTTTGTAAAAACATTTTGCAAAAAGGTTTACACAAAAAGGAGATTACTCACATTGCTAGTTTAGACTTTTCCTGGTGGTTTCCTGGTTATAATCTAGTAATTTACACAATGCACACGCGTTAGTATAATAACCCAATATTTACATTAGTTATACCCTCCCCGAGACAGAACTCCAACGACTACGTCGGGCAGAACCCCGACAGCCGTTACGGAGTACTAGATCAATCGGGCAGCGTATCTAATACGTAACCGGGGGTTATAATACTTACAACGAGGCAGAACTTCGTTAATTAGGGGGTATAATACTCGATTATAATTGCTACACTACAGAAATTTTGAGAGAGAATTCAGTTTTGAACGATTTGTGAACTGAGGCCGATTGCATCTATTATAGGGCTGATTATCGACTTCCTCGCGGCCCGCGTAAGCCTTGGCTTACTTCTTCACGGCCTGCGAGCTAGGGTATCTAGGCCCTAGGCTTGCTGAATCGGACCAATAGCCTTGACACGAACCTGCCACATGGCAGCTCAGGGTGCAACCTGATCTCCTAGCTGTCGCGGCCAGCGTAAGAGGAAGAGAGGGTCTTCGCGGCCCGCCAGAAACCATTAAATTTTTTTTATTTAATTTTTGTAAAATTAAAGGTATTCGGGACCGGTTTTCGTATACGGGGTGTATTTTAAGGCGTATGGGGACGTTCTAAATATTTTAGGAGTGTCGGTAAATAATTTTAGGAGGGTTGCTCTATCCTCCCCACCTTGTTTCAGAACTCGTCCTCAAGGTCTACTGGAACAGGTGTGGATATTTCCTCTACATCTCTGATTCAAGCTCCCATGTATATTCTGGTCCTCTCTTAGAATCCCATTTCACTTTGACCAGAACTAATTTCTTGTGTTTGAGATTCTTGACTTTCTTGTCTTCAATCTGTAGAGGCTTTTCTACAAACGTAAGCTTTTCATTTACCTCTATATCGTTAAGAGGTACCACTAGTGATTCATCGGCTAAGCACTTTTTGAGATTGCATACATGAAATACGTCATGTATTCCTTCCATTTCCTCTGGCAGTTGTAGCTGATAAGCTACAGGTCCTAATCTTCTAACAATCTCAAAAGGTCCAACATATCTGGGGCTTAACTTTCCTCTTTTGATGAATCTTACCACTCCTTTCCAAGGAGAAACTTTTAACAACACCTTATCTCCTACTTAAAACTCTAACGGTGTCGCAACCCCCGTCCCCTATCTGTCCCGGGAACAGACGGCCGCGAGACCTGATTTAGTGGTATCGGTGTTTAATACATTGGCAGCGAAAATTACATCAGGACCGTAGTTAGGAAATATTTTATCAGAGTAAAACACCACATTTTATATAAATAAACACATTGCGATAAAACCCAAGTTTTTATTACAAACGGATTTGTAGGGGTAAACCCTAATTTATTGAAATAAAACATCTTCTTTATTTAGGTAACTTTTATAACCACTTTTCCAAGTCTTCAGTGCTGTCCAGCTGGCTTCTATTTGGCTTTCACATTTTGTTACCTGAAACGCGTTTAAAAACATTTTTTCAGTGGGAAATATTGGTGAGTGAATCCCAGTTTAATCAAGAAGAGTTTTATCCTTTAACAGTATTGAGAGCGATTACAATGTTTATTTCTACACAATTACTCATTCAGTACTGTCAATCCTGACTAGTAGGTCATATTACACGTTGGCTAACTCTTTGTCCAATGGTAACGTGTTCCACATTTTGTATACAAAACCCCAACATACCGGCAGTAATTGAAGAACTACAAAGACTCAATCACTGCTATTGACATTATAAATTATTTAAGGTTTTGTAAAAACAGTTTACAAAAAGGAGATTATTCACAAAAAAAAAAAAGATATACAAAAAGAGGATAAATTCACATTGTTGTCTTAGGGTTTTCCTTAAGGATTTCCTGGTGATTATCTATTAATTACACAAATGCACATGCGTTAGTATAATAACCCAATATTTACATTAGTAATACCCTCCCTGAGACGGCATTTCAATGACTACGTCGGGCAGAATGACGACAGCGTTACGGAACCCTTGATCAATCGGGCAACGTATCTAATACGTAACCGAGGGTTATGATACTTACAACGAGGCAGAACTTCATTATTTAGGGGGGTATTATGCCCGAGAATAGCTTATACTATGTAAAATTTCGAGAGAGAAAGAAATTGTAGTGTGAGTTGGGACTGAAGGCCGATGGCCTCTATATATAGTGCCTGATTCGGACCTTGTCGCGCCCCGCGAAGGTTGTAGCCAATGGCTACGTGGCCCGCGAAGGCAACTAGGGTAGGTCCTTGCTTGTCCAATTCACCCCTAGCTCCAACACGTCGCTGCCACGTGGCAGCTCAGGGTGTCGCCCTGGTGACTGGCTGTCGCGGCCCGCGTAGAAACACAAGGGGGTCTTCGCGCCCTGCGAGTGATCTCAAATCTTTGTTTTTTTTATTTTTATAAAATTAAAGTATTAAGAGCCATTTCTCGTAATCGGGGTGTATTTTAGGAGATATAGGGATACTTTAAATATATTAGGGGTGTCGAAAAAATATTTTGGAGGGTTGTTATATCCTCCCCACCTTGTTTTAAAACTCATGCTCAAGGTCTACTGGAATAGGTGCGGGTATTTCCTTTGCATTTCTGATTCAAGCTCCCAAGTGTATTCTGGTCCTCTTCTAGAGTCCCATTTGACTTTGACCAGAACTAGTCTCTTGTGCTTAAGATTCTTGATCTTTCTGTCTTCAATCTATAGAGGCTTCTCTACAAATTTTAACTGCTCATTTACCTCTATATCCTTAAGAGGTACTACTAGTGATTCATCCGCTAGACATTTCTTGAGATTAGATACATGAAATACATCATGTATTCCGGTCATTTCTTCTGGCAGTTGTAGCTGATAAGCTATAGGTCCTATTCTTTTAATAATCTCAAAAGGTCCAACATACCTGGGGCTTAGCTTTCCTCTTTTGATGAATCTTACCACTCCTTTCCAAGGAGAAACTTTTAGTAACACTTTGTCTCCTACCTGAAATTCCAATGGCTTTCGTCTGTTATCTGCATAACTCTTCTGTCGATCACGTGCTGCTTTCAATCGTTCCTTGACTTGAATGATCTTGTCAGTTGTTTCTTGCACTATCTCAGGTCTGGATAGTTGCTTTTCTCCAATTTCTGCCCAACAGACTGGCGTTCGGCACTTTCGTCCATAAAGTGCTTCGAATGGTGCAGCATTGATACTTGTGTGATAGTTGTTATTATAAGAAAATTCTATCAATGGTAAGTGATCGACCCAATTACCTCCGAAATCAATTACACAAGCTCTAAGCATATCTTTAATTGTCTGAATTGTCCTCTCGCTTTATCCATCCGTTTGAGGATGACAAGCTGTGCTTAGAGTTAGCTTTGTTCCCATTGCTTTTTGGAAATATGTCCAAAACTGAGAGGTAAAACAACTATCTCTATCAGAAACAATTGATAAAGGAATTCCATGTAATGAAACTATTTTATTCACATATAATTTAGCTAACTGTTCTATACTAAAAGTTTCATTCATTGGTAGGAAATGAGCTGACTTAGTTAGCCTGTCTACAATCACCCAGATTGTAACATTACCTTTTCTTGTTTTGGGTAATTTAGTAACAAAATCCATTGTTATCAATTCCCATTTCCAAACTGGCATCTCTAACTGTTGCAACAAACCTGAGGGTTTCTGATGTTTAGCTTTAACTTGTGAACAGGTTAGACATTTTGCAACATACGCTGCTATATCCTTTTTCATTCCTATCCACCAGAAATTCTTTCTTAAGTCTTGATACATCTTATCACTTCCAGGATGCATCATATACTTAGATTTATAGGCTTTTTCTAGTATACGGTGGCGTAGGTTTCCTAATTTAGGTATCCACATTCTTTTCTTATGGAATCTCCAAATTCCATCTGTCCCTTGTCCTAGTTCCTTAATCATTCCTTTCAACTTTTCAGTATCATCCTTGATTACTGATTCTTGTCCTTTTCTAATCTGTTTATTTAAATCTACCTTCTGGTTTAACTTAAGAGAACACACTCTTTTTGGTTTTTCGTGATACTTTCGACTTAAAGCATCAGCTACTACTTTTGCCTTTCCTGTATGGTACTGGATATTGCAATCACAATACCTAAGTATCCCCATCCAGCATCTTTCTCTCATATTCAATTTCTTTTTCCCGAAAACCTACCTTAAACTCTTATGATCAGTGAAAATGGTAAACTTACTACCATAAAGGTAATGTCTCCAAATCTTAAGGGCAAAAATTATAGCTCCTAGCTCTAAATCATGGTTTGAATAATTTTCTTCATGATTCTTAAGTTGTCTAGAGGCGTAGGCTATAACCTTTTGACGTTGCATCAATACACATCCATAACCTAATTTAGAAGCATCACAATAGACTATAAATTCTTCAGTTCCTTCTGGTAACGCTAATATGGGTGCATTGGTCACTCTTTGCTTAAGGGTTCTAAAGGCTTCTTCTTGTTTTGGTCCCCATTCAAACTTAACAGATTTACAGGTTAGCTTAGTTAAGGGAATGACTATTCTAGAAAAATCTCGAATAAATCTTCTATAATAACCGGCCAATCCTAAGAAACTTCTAACCTCGATGTCACACCCCGATATTTCCACGTATTACCGGTGGGCCCGGTGGGGAGTATCGTGACATAGTTGATATCATTATGGTCAATTAATCACAGTTTAATGCACAGCGGAAGTCTAAAAGTAATTATACAAACCGAGTTGAAAGTATAATAAAATATTACACAACGGATTGTAAATGGATCCACAGGCGGATGTAAAACAGAAAGAAATATTGTTCAACAGATTTTAAGTATCAAAAGTTTGCAAGACTCTTTATTTAATACTCAGAAGTTCCAGCCCATTACGCGTAGTACCTGCACTTAGTCTTTTTGAAAAATACGTCAGTTTACACTGGTAAATACAATTAACTGACTTTTTTGAAAATATTTAGGAAAAATTGATTTGAATGCAAAAGGCACAAATATTCTCTAATAACTTGGGACAATTATTAAAATAATCTTGTATACAGATTTATATGCTTGTCGTACGTTCAGGCCCCGGGATAGAAGCCGGGACTAGATTAATAGACACACCACATAATATAAACCCACGGAAAGTTATCCTCAACAAGCGGGTATATCTTTTTACATACGCAACTGTCAGGTGTATGCCTACACCCCGTGCTTAAGTCGTGGCCATTTCAAATGAATGAGCCAAGGATATCCAGGACACGGTCATTAACCCCCGAAAGGCTTAGATCAAACAAAACAGATTAAAACGGGTTATCTCAATGATTTAACCACTAATCGATTAAATATTCAATACCCGACCAAGCGGTAATAATTTACCGTATCCCAAGCCCGTATAAGGGAAATAAGTTAAAAGTATTTACCTGAGCTTAAAATATAATTTTATTCTCAGCCGTATATCAAATCAGCAAGTACAAGTGGCTTTTACTGGGCTCCTAATCTGGAAGGAAGGTTTTAATAACCTATTAGATTCCTAACGGGTCTTATTTAAGTTATAACTTAGACCGGTTAGTTTTAAAGAAAGGTTTACGGTTCAAAACGCAAAAATTAAGCAAAGACCGGATTAGAATGTGATTTAGACCCAACAAGTATGAAAACTTGTATAAAATGGGTAAACTAAACACATTCTGGATTTTGAAGTAAAAATGAAAGGATTTGACCCGTTTGGGTTTATTTATGCAAACTAGTTACATAAACCGTACCGAACGCGAATATGCATAACGGGTAACCCAAAGAGTTATGTACAGGTTCCACAAGTTAATATGCTTTAAATATGTTATGATATCAGTAGGATATCTTCCATTATGCCCAAAATGAATTTAAAACCAATTTAAGCCCCGAAAGGGTATTTTGGTCATTTTAAAGTTTATAAAAGAGGTTAAATAGTAAACTGAGGTTCTGGTCTAAAACAATCAATAAAAATATTTATTTTAACAAGGTACATCAGTAAGATATCACACATATATGAAATTTATTATATATGGCCAAACTATGCACAGTAGGGGCATTTTGGTCATTTCACATACGCTTTAAGGGTCAAATTTGGAAATCTGAGTTCAAGACTTGAACTTACTGTTAAAGTATAAAAATTTATTTATAACATCAGTAGGTAACAAGTCTTAGGTGCTAAATATGGTTTTAAACCATACTATGCGCCTAAATCGCATATAAGTCGGTATTTGACGATATTCAGGTTATTTAAGGAAATCTGAGATTTTGATCAGTCTCAACTGTTTAAAATATTTTATTTAATGTATAAAATCAGTAGAAAAAGGTTTGACATTCAAATGATGCATAAAACTCATTTTATTAATAAAAAGGGCATTATCGTCAATTACCGAGGCCATGCAAGAACTCTATGTTATGGTCAGTATAAAATTTGAGAAAAATTTCCAAAAATCCCTAAATATTATATTAAAACAGTGGGTAGAAGGTTTGGTGTCAAAAATCGGGTTTAAATATGATTTATGCTGAATATACCATTTAATTAATAAAAAAACTTTCATTTTACGATATCGTGCGTAACTTCTATTTTAGACCATAAACTGATGTCAAAATTTTAGGACATTCTTATAAATCATTAATAAAGATTTTTGTCCTCTCACATTTTCAAAAATCTCGTTTTTATATCAAAAGGGCATAACGGTCAACTTTTAAGCATTTAACAGGAACATGCAATAAACTAGGATTTCTATGGAACCATCTTGTATAACCTCAGAGGGTTATACTAACATATAGTATGGTCCTAAAGGAACCCTAAGGCATAACTAAACTAAGCTAAATCGGGTCAGAACTGAAAGTTAAAGCAAAAGTCTACTTTTGCGACTTTCAGTTGCGAACCGAGCCTAAACTCAGAATTGTCGGGTTGAACATGCCTAAACATGTTCTTATATTATTTTCCAAGTTATTTAAGTGTTAAAACATGTTCCATAACTTCAGCATTATCAGTTATGAATTATTTTGCAAAAACTGACTCGTTTGACTTTTTGTTAAGAAGTTTGACCCGACAGTTGACTGAGATAACGTGATAATTTGAAGGTGCCCTTTTAAGGGTTTAACACCTACATAATTACCAACACATAGCCACTTTTAATTCGAATAATGGCTGGTCCGTTAGTGATTAATGACAAAGTCAAAGCGTAATTACGATATCTTTGACTTTCGGTCATTAAGCTAATAAAACTTTAACTATAGAAGCTAAGAACACTTACTAGAGTCCTTAGCACGAAATTTTAACTTGAGAAAGCTTCCTTGAACAGTAGGAGGCTTTAGAGAATGAGTTTTAAGTGAAAAATTTGAAAGTGTGCATGAACAAGGAACATCAAGGCCCCTTATATAGGAGTTTGATGATCTTCAAGATCAATCCATCTGTTCCTAGAGGTAATTCAGATGTTTACAAGTGTCCCTAGGGCAGTAAAACCAGTTGCACAGACCCTGGTATCGAAAAAATAGCATGCAAAGGCGGTGGACAGGCTGCAACATGCAGCTGTGTATGTTTCTGTCGCTGGCACTGCTGTCGCGGCCCGTGTAGACCTTAGAGGGAGTCTACGCGGCCCGCGAGAACCTCCTAATCTGGTAAAAAGTTTCCAAACTTTGCAATTTCAGTCCCTGGTCCATTTTTAATTTAAATAACTTTCTTTTATTGCACTATTGACCCCCATAGTTAACTTTTAAGAGTCTTAGGTCACAAATTAACTACGTTAAACTCCCGATTAGTTGTAAGATCACCCGAAAAGTCTTGTTTTCATCAAAACTCTATGAGATTACCATCCGATATTCGCGAGAGCAAAAATATAAATATTACAATGCTTTTGGGATTGTTAAAAGGTCACTCAGAGGTAACATTAAACATGTTGACACGTTTAACCCTTATGATTTGTAAAGTTTTCCATTTAAGCACAAACGGCTTCCTACGTCCGTCAATTTATTCATTCATGAATATGAACATCTTATGAGGTCTTTTTAGAGGCACGAGTTTGTCATGTTGACACATTTGATCCTTCTATACACATACTTTCTTTGTTAGTCAATTTTAGTCCTTCGAAAACAATTCATTATGCATTTAAAGTTCATGACACGTGTCTTCAATATATTGGACATGATTTTGCGAGGTGTTACATCCTCACCCCCTTAAAAGAAATCTCGACCTCGAGATTTACTGAAATAAATGAGGGTATTTCTGTTTCATTGTGGATTCAACCTCCCACTTGTATTCTGGTCCTATACGGGCATCCCATTTTACTTTCACAATCGGCACATGCTTTCTTCGAAGCTTCTTGACCTGTCGATCCCCGATCAATAAAGGTTTTTCAATGAACTTCAAACTCTCATCTATCTGCACATCCTTATGAGACATTGCTAGCGAGTCAACGGCTAGACATTTCTTTAAGTTGCAGATGTGGAATAAATTATGTATCCCACTAAGTTCTTCAGGCAGATTTAGCTTGTAAGCTACTGTCCCGACACATTCGATGATCTCGAATGGTCCTATGTATCTTGGGCTAAGCTTGCCCTTTTTGCCAAATCGCATCACTCCTTTCCAAGGTGATACCTTGAGTAGCACTTTGTCACCTACCTCGAATTTCAGAGGTTTACGCCTTTTATCCGCGTAGCTTTTCTGCCTATCCCTGGCAGCTTTGAGGCGATCACGGATTTGGACAACCTTATCCGTTGTCTCGAAGACTATATCAGGTCCTGACAGTTGGGTTTCTCCAACTTTCGCCCAACAAACTGGCGTTCTGCACTTCCTTCCGTACAACGCTTCAAAAGGCCCTGCTTGAATGCTCGAATGATAACTATTATTGTATGAAAATTCAATCAAAGGAAAATGGTCATCCCAACTTCAACCCAAATCAATAACACAAGCCCTAAGCATATCCTCAAGCGTTTGAATCATACGTTCGCTTTGCCCATCTGTCTAAGGTTGATAAGCAGTGCTGAAATTTAGGCAAGTGCCTAGGGATTGCTGAAAGCTTTTCCAAAAATGCGATGTGTATCTTGTATCCCTATCAGAGATAATAGATACTGGCACACCGTCGAGAGATACTATTTCATCCACGTATAGTTGAGCTAGCTTGTCGGAGCTATGCGTCTCCTTTATGGGTATAAAATGAGCTGACTTCATCAGTCTGTCAACTATAACCCATATTATATCGTTCCCATGTTTCGTCTTTGGTAGCTTAGTGATAAAATCCATAGTTACCATTTCCCACTTCCGAGTGGGAAGTTCAGGTTGTTGTAGCAAATCTGACGGCTTTTGATGCTCGGCCTTAACCTGTGCGCACGCCAGACATTTAGCCACATAAGTGGCTATAGATTTCTTCAAGCCTATCCTCCAATAATTTTCCTTTAAATCCTGGTACATCTTATCACTTCCAGGATGGACTGAATATTTTGAACTATGAGCTTCCTGAAGGATCACGTCTCTAAGTCCTCCATGAATAGGGACCTAGATTCGACCATTCAATCTAAGGATCCCATCCTTGCCATATGACAATTGATCGACAGTTACGCCTAACTTCTCATTCGGATAGTTAGTTTCTAACACGGCTTCCTTTTGAGTAGCTAACAGCCTATCATTCAAGCTGTTCTTTAGTTCAATGCTCTTGGCGTTGATTCTTATTGGTTTTATCCTTTCTTTCCTGCTCAAAGTATCAGCGACTACATTTACTTTGCCTGGATGATATCGAATTTCACAATCATATCGTTTAATGTTTCCATCCATCAGCGTTGTCTCATGTTAAGATCCTTCTGATTAAACAGATGCTGAAGGCTCTTATGATCTGAATAGATCACGCACTTGGTTTCATATAAATAATGTCTCCAAAGCTTTAGTGCTAATACAACAACACCCAATTCCAAATCACGGGTGGTGTAGTTCTTTTCGTGTACCTTTAATTGACGTGAGGCATAAGCAATAACCTTGCCCTTCTGCATAAGCACACAACCCATACCGGTGTGCGATGCGTCGCAATATACAACAAACTCTTCAATCCCTTCTAGCAATGTCAACACAGGAGCATTGCTCAACTTTTGTTTAAGAATCTCAAAAGATTCTTGTTGCTTGGGACCCCAATCAAACTTTATATTCTTGCGAGTCAACGAAGTTAGAGGTGCAGCAATCCTTGAAAAGTTTTTGATGAAACGCCTGTAGTATCCTGCTAGACCCAAGAAGCTGTGTATCTCTGTAGGTGTTTTCGGTGCTTGCCAATTCATAATTACTTCAATCTTAGCGGGATCCACCTGGATACCATGCTCGCTCACCACATGTCTAAGAAATTGGACTTCATGAAGCCAAAACTCACATTTGGAAAACTTGGCGTAGAGCTTTTCTTGCTGTCGAAGTTTAAGGATACACCGGAGATGTCTTTTATGATCGGCTTGATTCTTTGAATAAATAAATATGTCATCCATAAAGACAATGACAAACTTGTCTAGATACGGATTGCAAACACGATTCATGAGATCCATGAATGCTGCAGGTGCATTAGTGAGCCCGAAAGGC
The DNA here is from genome assembly GCA_030545235.1 of Helianthus tuberosus. Classification (NCBI taxonomy): domain Eukaryota; kingdom Viridiplantae; phylum Streptophyta; class Magnoliopsida; order Asterales; family Asteraceae; genus Helianthus; species Helianthus tuberosus. Next base: position 39,683,887 of record CM060411.1, on the reverse strand, counting down.
ATCACTAAGAACTCATAGTGGCCATAGCGTGTTCTGAATGCGGTCTTATGCCCGTCTTCATTTCTGACCTTCAACTGGTGGTATTCTTACCTAAGATCGATCTTTAAAAAGTAACTTGCTCCTTGAAGCTAATTGAACAAATCGTCGATCCTGGGTAACGGATACCTGTTCTTGATTGTTACTTTGTTTCACTCGAGATAATCGATGCATAGACGCATCGAGCCATCCTTCTTTTTCACAAACAGAATCGGCGCTCCCTAAGGGGATGAGCTAGGTCGAATAAAACCCTTTTCTAACGAATCATCCAACTGAGTCCTTAACTCTTTCATCTCAGGCGGAGCCAATCGATAAGGTGCTCTTGCAACTGGTGCCGCTCCAGGAATAATATCGCTCCTGAATTCCACTTGTCTGTCTGGAGGTAAACCAAGTAGTTCTTCAGGAAAAACATCTGGATATTCAAAAATAACAGGGATGTCTTTGATCTTGGGCTTTGGTTCATCAATGGTTACCGGTGCCATGTAAATGACACAAGCTTTCTTCGAACACTTCGATGCCTTAAGCATAGACACTTGTTTAGGCAACCCATACTGTGTATCTCCTTGTATTGTTAATGGCTCACGATAAGGAGTCTTGATAACCACTTGCTTCTTATCACATACAATTTGGGCTTGGTTACGAGACAACCAATCCATGCCTATCACTATGTCAAATCCCGCCAATTCCAACGGAAGCAAGGAGAGAGGAAAAGGGTGATTCCTAATGGATATAAAACATCCATCTAATACTGTTAAAGCATTCTCTATGGTACCATCAGCCAATTCTACCTCATATTTTATGCTTAGAGTTTTAACAGACAGATTTAATAACTTAAAAAATTTATTGTCTACAAAAGACTTGTCTGCACCCGAATCAAACAACACTCTAGCATAAACATCATTGATAAGGAATGTACCTGTTATAACATTGTCATTCTGAACGGCCTCCTAAGCATTCATTTGAAAGACCCGGGCATTGGTCTTTTTAGCCTCCTCAGGCTTCTTTGCAAATTGTGGGCAGTTGGTCTTGATATGCCCCTTCTCATTACAGTTGTAACAAGTTGCATCTTTCATTTTATTGCAATCCAGCGTTCAATGCTCTTTTGATTTGCAGATCCCACAAACTCTAGGCTGCGATTGTTGTTGCGATTTCGATTCGAGTCTGCACTTTCCAAAATGATTCTTTCTGCAGGTTTTACACTTGGGCTTCTCACTTGTTTGTTGGGTGTCCTTTTTAGACCCACAACTCTTCCTGTGATCTGAGTTCCCTTTTTATTCTTGTCGGAGCGATGAGAACTCTCATCCTCCCGCATTCGCTTTCCTTCATCAGAAGCTTTGACAGACTTGCCCCTGACAACATCAAGTGTAAGAGATAGAGATAGATCTACCACTGACCTGTATGTGGTAGGTCTGGATGCTTTCACATTTCCCTTGATTTCTGGAGATAGACCTCCAAGAAAACGTGCTATGCGCTTTGGTTCCGGGGTGACTAAGTAAGGAACCAATTGGGACATGGTGTTGAAGCTTGTAACATACGCTTGACAATACAAGTTCTTCATGACTAAAGTCAAGAAGTCGGTCTCAATTTTCTCCACCTCATGCTGTGGACAGAAGTTTTCCTTGATCAATGCAACAAATTGATCCCAAGTCAAATTATATAATGGAATCTTCCCTGTAGCTTGGATTAACGACCTCTACCAAGCTAAAGCTTCACCTTTAAATGATTGTGAAACAAACTTCACAATGTCCTGTTCTGCATAACCACTGATGTCAACCATGGTATCCATCTCATCGAGCCACGTCATACAATCAGTGGCTCCCTTTTCTCCTGTGAAGTCTCTTGGCTTGCAAGAGACAAAATATTTGTAAGAACAAGTTTTTACACGTGGTTCCTGATTAAGCACGATCTGCTTAGACGGGACACTCCTTTGGTTTGATGAATGATGAGAATCGTCTTTGTGAGATGTATGAGTCTTGGAAGGTGGTTTCGTATGAGGTACAGACTGAGTCCTGGTGCGAGTACCGCTTGATTCTTTAAACTGTCTGTCAAGGGCTCGAGTAACAGCATTATCTATTAACGCTTGTAGGTCTGCACCAACTACATTAACTCTGGTGGTATCATTTCTCTCCTTGGGGTGACTGTTAACCTGATCTGATTCAGCCATGTAGCTTGATTGCTACATAAAAATGATGACAATGATTTATTCAGAAGTCTTATTCTGGAATTGTCATTTTTGACGATTCATTAACCATGGTAAATACAAACCATATTAGTTAATTTGTTAGTCATATTTATTTGAGATTTTCATTATATTTTATCCTTAGATATAAATCATTAAAGATATTATAGTAGCACAAAATGCCTAGTCACAAGGACAGATTTAAATTATAAGCCATGATCTCATGAGATCGAGGCATTAAGGTTTGAACATAGTTCATCGCCTTTTCTTGACAGGGAGTCGTAGACTACAACTGTCTTTTGTCTTATTAGAAAATGAATATGACCCGTAGGCACTTCATCATTAATTGATATTTAAGTCAGGTAAGAATAAGGAATTGGAAAAAAATCCAATACAAGGATGACTAGTGTGATTTTATCGAATCACATTTACCAGGAGTGCTAACATATTTTCAGATGTTAACAAGGATTTGAATCTTAAAAAGGTTTTACCATCAGGGCCATGTCTAAAATGACATATGGGCTAGGTTATACCTTCAAGAATTTCCTTTAATATTGAATGGCAGATTAATTGTAAAATGGAATGATATTTTGTTTTATTATATATTCATACATATAATGACAAATGAAATTTAAATTAAAACTTTCCATAAATGGAAAGAAGTACATAGCTGCCCTAAACGGGACTTTTAAATAAATTACATTGTCCACGCAGGGATAGAAATAAGAAAGATAAGTCCATGCAGGGACTAAATACAAAAATAAAATGTCCACACAGGGACTTAATTGAAAATAAAAATTTCAAAACAAATAAATAAGGAATTTCAATAATCCCTCTTCTTCTTCCCCTTTATTAGGTTTGCCAAACCCTTAAGTAGACCCCAGCGGCTTCTACGCTCCTCCTGTACCTGTTGCTCCACCTCGTGCAACCGTTGAAGGATTTCCTTCTGTTACGGTGGTTGGATCTGTGGCGGTTGCGGTGGCTGTTGCAGCTGAGGTTGAGGAGGTGGTGGGTGTTGATACCCATATGCTGGGTACCCAGTTGGGTACGTAGCTGAAAAGGGTCAACATCGGGGGCATTGTTGTAATTGTAACCCGAGTAAGCTTGCTGCTCAAACAGGTTATACGCCGCCGCACCGTCGTAAGAAGGAATTGGGTTTTCATAACCCATGGGCGATGATGGTGTGACTGGAGCAGAGTCGACTTCAGAAGCTGGGTTTGAAGGCCCACCCATTTGCGGGTCTTCATACAGCGGCGGGTAGTGGCTGTTGCTGGAGTGTTGGGGGGTGCTAAAGTGAAATCCCCCACGCACGGACATCCGTGCACCTGTTCTTCAATGCCTCGGTGGTTTTGGAGGCAGTTGTTGCTCCGGCGGCGGCGGCGTGACCGCCTGAAAATGCGGGTCCTCAGAAGGGACCTGTTGGTGTGGTGGTGAGTAGTGGTGAGGGGTAGTGTACTCCCACTTGTATGTAGCCCATCTCTCAGCGAAAATGTCTGGGCCCCTGTAAGGCGAACCATGAAAGGATGATCCGCTGGATATATCAATGGGATGCATCGGTGATATGCGTGAATTAAATATATTTTTAATTGATGTTTTCTTCACACAAATTTAGTTTTGAAAATGGTTTTCCACCTCGGAACTAACTACACACACAAAAGGGCAAGTGTACCCATCGGGTGGTAATATAGCTAATCGGCAAGAACCGGATATCAATCCGTGGATGCGGTGTCTTGATACTAAACTTTTGCTACTTTAAAGCCTTTTCAAATGATTGGGTTGATTTTTCTAACTTAGCATGCAAATAAATAAACTACTAAAATTTCTAACAAAGGACAATATCTAAGGAAGGGTTGCCTAAACTAAGTTTCCACTAACAAACATATGACAACAAGGTGGAAGGTTTTGTGATGATGCAAGCTCTCATTTTAGCTAAGTCCCCAATCAAGGTTTCCTAAACATATAATCCTTAGGAAAACTTAAAATGAATTAACATTCTAATCACCTAAGAATTATTCTTTTAAGCTCACTTGCTAAGTTGATGTTAATCTTTAATCATGAGTTATTTGTTTGTCAAAACTCCTAACTCTACAAATTAGGGAAAACCAAAATGAACAACACTCTAATCACCCAAACTTGGTTTCAAGTAGTTGGCAATATCATCATGTTCTTCATATGAACCACAAGCATGGTCATGCTAGCTAACAATTTTGGCCTAAATCATCAAACCAACAAGAACACAAACTATAGAATCCATATAAACATACTTTTGATCTTTCCAAATCTAGATGCAAGAATTCATACACATGCTCAAATCATCATTCAATCACATTAGCAATCACCATTCCTAGTTTCATGCTATGAATCACACTAACAAGTTAACAAGATTCAATAATCATAATCTTTATATGGGCTTTCCAACACAACATGTAAATACTTATGAGCAAACATCCAAGAACAAGAACTTTAAGTCTGCACAAGAACTCCAAGAACAAGATTAAATGCCAACATGAAGATTAACAAGAACAATCATCACATCTACTTCCATGTTATCACATATTCATTAGCTTCAACAAAGTTTAGACAACTCAAATATTTAGCCCATAAGGCTCATGAATACCAAATCAAGTGAAAATAAACATAAATTGTTCATAATGTAGTAAGCTAACTAAGTTAAAGACAAGATTAAAATGATGTTTGAGTAGATCTTCAAGTGATTAAGTCCTCTTTAAGGCTCCCTCTTGGCTCCAACAAGCTTCCAAGACCAGATTCTTGAGAGAAAAGTTCACCAAAATGTTCCAACTCTCTTGCAAATGAGCTAGAAACTCGTATTTAAACTCTGGGCGTTTGGCACTACCATGCCACCTTTTGGCACGGTCGTACTTGGCAAGTGTCAGAGCCACTTTCTCGTATGTTGACCAAGTTTGCTTCCATTTTGGGAAAATCCGCGCTCAAAAGTTCCCTAGGTGGCACGACCGTGCCCGGGCATGGTGTGGTCGTGCGAGCCGATAGTGCTCGGCTATCATTGAATTGATCTCGGAAACAAGCTGATTAGATAGTGATTTTGACCTGGCACGGGCGTGCGTATGAGTGGCACGGTCGTGCTTAGCTGATCTTCGAAGGAATGTGCTGCTGGTGATCGTGCTGGACAAGAGTGCCGACGCTAGAAAGGCTGGCACGGTCGTGCGCCTGGGTGGCACGGTCGTGCCGTATCTGGCAGTTTGCTGGAATGTTCCGTTTTCGTTCCATTTTGCTCCAAAAGCCTCCGTTTCAACACCTGGCCGAAGCCCAGACCTGTATTTTCACAAACAACTCAAATGAGTACCAAAATCAATGAAAATACAAAGAGTTTTCACATAAACGGGGCGTATTTGACGTTTAAAAGATGTATAAATTCTTATACATCAAACATCCCTACACTTGAACTTTGCTTTTCCTCAAGCAAACAAAAATCAACGAAACTCTCTAAATGGCAATCATATCAAATAGCATTTCATAAGCACAAATAAATAAATCAGGTTATAACAATCAAGGATTGCTCAATATAAAGAAAGAACCAAAAAGAAGGGTATGCAAAATATGTTTATGAGCAATGGTCCATCTTAGAAATCCCTACAAGTTCACGATGCATCCTCACAATGTTCACACACACTGTAGGATCGTTTTTGGATCAGAACGAGTCGGTTAGAAGAGTTTTTCTCAGTTTGAGCGGCGGAAACAAACAAACCGAGTTCAATTCAGCAATTATACACTTTAAACTGTCAATTTATATTGATAGAATGACGTTTACAACCTGGTGACACTTCGGCAGCACTTCGTGGCTCACCGGAACACAACACCTAGAACTATATTCTGATTTCACCCCAAAAGTCCTATATATAGTAGTCTAATTCCGCCTGAAATGACATCGACTTATAGGAGCGGAATCAACTTTATAGATTCCGGGCGGAATCAGATATGCATGTTGAGTGAAATCAGCAACTACTTAACATAAATGCTTTTGTCTCATATGTAGTGATGCAATGATTACTTCACTATTATGATGTCATCATAAAAGATGATGACATCATCCTCTTTTCAGATCCGCAACGAGACTGAGACTCGACATAAGACGAAGACGACAGATGTATGCACCAACAGACTCCCCTTCAGATGTTGACGAGTCTTAAGTGTCTAGTCTTCTCAATCTTCAGTCTTTATCAAACTGAACACTCTCTGAAATATCTCACAGTGTAAGCATCCTCAAACTTTATCTCCTTCTCCTTTTCAGCATCAACAAACTCCCCACGAACAATCTCTACTCAGATGTCTTCAGACTCCCCCTTTCGATATGCTAGGATTGCAGTCTGGCATGTTGAAATCACAAATTCCTCAGGTATCGGAACCTGGCTTTCTATCATTCAAATAACCTGCACATTCTCTACCTCATAATAAATTTTCTGATGATAACTTGTAAAAACAATCTCACTAGCTAATGAACCACTTGCAAGAATAATACAATCAAAGAATAATTTTACAATGTTAATCTTTGATGAACCACTTGAAGATATATCATTTTTATGTTAAAAAACAACACACTCTCCCAAACCATCTGTTCATCATGTTTAGCACTTGGAATTTTGAAAATCGGCTCTCCAACACCAGTTTTCAAAAATCTTTTTGTATTTTACAAAATTTATGCTAAAACACACTGAAAATCTTTTTGGATTTTTGAAAGAATGAAATGCAGTAAAGAAATATTTACATACAATTTTTTTGTGAGTTTGTATAAGAGGATCATATCAGTTGTTGAGACAAATCACTAACACCGTTAAGCTTTAAACATTTTAAGTTCTAAACGATTCACTTAGATTGTCAGTATACTGATCCACTTAAATTCTCACACAAAGTTCAACTGATCCGAGATACGATATTAATGTTTTAAGCACTTAAACTCAATTGTGTGTCCCACCTCAGAATATACTCCCGTATCCAGATCCCAATATTCAGTCTTACAGATGAGTATACCACAGATGATAACTGTAAGGGGTTATAATGCGAGGGCCGTGAGAGCTCAGGTCGATACTTCCGTATACGCAGAGAGATGACGGCTTCGACTTTTGGTGTGTCCCCTTTAGAGGATCTTTTGATTACAACAGCAATGACTATCAATTTTATTGTTTCATCAATTTGCTGAGGGCGGCGCTATATTTCAAGCAAGCAGAAAGTATTCTCCGGGACTAGGCCATTGCTTCCGCAAAATCAGAAGTCCCGGGATAATACCCCAGATATCACTGAGTATAAAGACCTAGTATCTCAGAAAGAGGGACCTTTCAAACAAGATTTCGGGGGTTACCCATATATCCGAGAGATGTTTCCCCACAATATAAGCAAGTTTGAATTTAGGTTTATATCTCGTCACAATCTACTAAATGTGCAAAAACCTACTGACACATCATCAGTGAGACCGTTTATCACATTTTTACTTTCCATTTCTTTAGCATGTTGTGATAGTCCACTGATTTACTATCATTTCCTCTTCTTTGGCACAAAACTCATTTTTGAATTTTATCATGTTTTTGTCTTTTTCAAATTTTCAAATGTTTTTGGATTTTCTAAAATCTTACTCCCCCTAAAATGCAAACACATTTTAGGAAATTTGAAAATAAACTATACAATAAAATGACAACCGATATCGAATTGCTTCAAATCGCCATCCACTTGGCATAAACAATCAGAACTCCCCCTTTCAACAAGCTATTTTCTCATTTAGATTTCAAAACACTTAAGTTTGTTTTAATCAAAATGATTTTTCCGGAAAATAAGTTTGTTTTTACCACTTATAGATTCATGGTTCATCATATTGTCTTTCAACCACTTGTATGAAGATTACATCAAGTTCAAATTAATGACCTTGAATAATCACTATGCCAAAACAAACCTCTGTATCACTTGTACGATGAACTTATCAAAGTAAATTTCAAGATAAATGCCGATACCTACTCCACACTTACCAACCTGGGAGTTCCGGCATAGTCCTTCACCTGTATACATTTAAACACCTTTTAAAAAAAATTCACAAACAACAATTTTATGAATGATGCTGATTCCTGATCCACGATTACCAACTTGGGATCTCCAGCAAGTCCAGAGACTTACTGTTCATAGTATGAGCCATCCCAATCACAAACCAGGGATGGTTCAACTTTATCTTTCTTCGTCTTCTTCTCATAGAACCCTTTAACCCCTTTGACTTTTCGATCAATCATTTTACCAAAAATATGTTTCACAGTGGGGTTAAAGGCCTTTTCAACATCGAAAACCTTTTTGTCATCATAAAATTGGTTTGAAATCACAACTTTACCAATTTTCTTTTTATAGTTTTCAGTCCGAAGTGATGGAAAATTTTCATCATCCACAGTCAGAACTGATTTTTCTCCTTTTGAAACAACCTGTGGCTCATCTGATTTTGTGGAATCAGATTCATCGCCAGAAGATAGTTCCTTTGATTTCGACCTATCAGAATCATCGCTAGAACTACTATCAGATTTCTTAACAACCCATTTCTGGTTGTCAAGATTTCCTCTTTTCTTGTAAAACCTGTTTGAACTTTCACCAATTTCAAATTTTGAATTTTTAAACAATTTAGTTCTGTCAATTGGTGGTTCAAACTCAACCACTTTTTCTTTTAGTTTACGTGATACTCCCTGTTTTGATTGTATTGCCTTTGAACACTCTCTGGCAATATGTCCAACTTTGTTGCACTGGAAACAGGTTCTCGTAGCTTTCTTCTGCTCAGCCATCTTCTTCATGTCATCTTGCTTCTTTTCAAGGAACTCACTGTTTGACTGCCTCCAGAATTCTTTCTTTTCTTCTTCTTCTGAGCTAGTTCCTGAAACAAATGTCATTTTTGCTTTAAAATCACGAACATATTTTTCATTTTTCTGTTTTTCTGTTGGAGTAAAACCAAGACCTTTCTTTTTGAAATTACGATTAGGATTTGATTTCCTGTGAAAACCAGAATCAGAACTGTAACCTTTTTTCTTGTTTAATCTTTGTTGTACTCTTGAGGTGTATTTTTTAGGTTTATCAGTAAGATTTAAATCTTTTATTTCAGAAATGTTAATTTCTGTAAGTTTGAAAACCTTTTTTATCATCTCAGTTTTTACACCTCTTATTGGAAATTCCTAATCAGAATATAATTTGTCAGAATCATTCAATGTATATGCAACTTTGAATGTTTCGTCATTCAAATTAGATTTTGATAACAGAAATTCTTTGTTGTATACTCTTTTAACCGAAGAATTTGGACTGTTGACTGTCGAACTTGAACTTTCAGAACCAGACTCTGACTCTGACTCTGACTTTGACTCTGAGTTTGACTCCAACTTTGACTCCTCAGTTTCATTTTATCCAACACCTGATCGACCACTTTCTTTATTAACTCGGACTCATGATCAGTGTCAGATGATGTAAACGTGACATCAATACTTTCTGGCAAATTGACTGACGACTCCGACTCCCATTGTAAGTTTGTAGCCTTTTGGACTCTTTCAGAATTTGGATTTCTGGGCAAATATCCATTTTCCAGTGGGGGTGGACACTTGTTGTAATTGACACCTTGTTTCTTACCAAAATTTTTCTTGTCAGTCTTTTTCTTTGTGTCACTCTTCTTTTCAGTCTTCTCTTCTGGAGTCCTTTGTTCAGAAACTTTTTCAGCATTCTTTTCTTCAGTTACTTCATCCTCCTCAAATGCCTTCATGCCTTCAACAGTTGGATAAATCCTGTCAATGACATAAGAAGTACATGAGTAACTTTTCAACAAACAGTTTACTCTTTCAGTTTCGATTCTTTGCAATTCCAGTTTCTGTTCAAGAGCACCACACTTCTCAATGTAGTTGTTCACCACTTTTTGCTTCGTCATAAAAGCTCCCTGAAATGTCTTCATTGCTGTTGCTTGTTCTTCACTTGTTTGGTTGTATTGATTCATGGCTTTGTTCAGAACATCATAAGATTCCTTCAAACTGTTCAAGTTGTAAATCAGTGTGCTGTTCTGCTTCTTTATAGCTTCACAGTTTTCACACTTAACCGGAAGCATCAACTTCTTCATCAACTTTGAACTTTGGAACTTCAACCTTTACTTTCCTTTTGATCACTGGAACTTCTTCATCGTCACTACTAACTGGTGTCTTTACCTTTTTATTTTTCTTCTTGGCTTTTTCTTCTTCGCTATCACTCTCTGCCATCGTTTTGAAATGAGCTGCCAAACTTCTTGACCAATATTCACTATCATCATCACTATCCTCTTCAACTCGAGCAACAAAAGCTGTGTGAGCTATAGCTTGATCAGGAACATAATTATCCCATGTGAAATTTTCCCAGCTAAACCCTTCAGGTAACTTTTCGTCATCTTGATCTATTATCAAGGCACTACCATCAGCTCTTTTTGAAGACTCTTGATTAACCACACAAGCTCTCTTTCCAGAGTCTTCAATCACATTCCTTCCATGTGCAGTTTGTGCCTGATGTTGTTGTTGTTGAGGTGGTTGTTGAGGTGGTTGTTGAGCAACTTGATGATAGATGGCCTTTCGATAATAATCATTGTTGTTGTTGAACGGATTTTGAGCTCCACTTACTTCACGGTTTTTGCACTCCCTTTTGAAGTGTCCTTTCTCCCTGCATCGAAAAAAAGTGACTTTAGATTTGTCAAAACCTAAAGTAGAAACACCAGCCTCACGAAGATCATCTCTTCCAGTGATTTGTTTGAATTTCTCAGCTCTCCTCAACACGCTGGCGAAGCACCATTTTATGTCCATCAGCTCCATCTCTTCAGCATCAATCTGGTCGTAATCTTCCTTTGTCAGCATTGGATTTCCGATTCGACCTGCAACAAAACTACCATAAGATTCAAGAACGGTTCCCAATAAAGACATATGGCTTTTTGCTAACTCTTCAGAATATTCCTAATCATTTTCAATGTTCAACACAATGTTGCATTGAAGCTTTTTGCCATTTCTTGTTGTTGAAACGTTCGGATCAAAAGATGGAAATGATGAGAAACTCGTGTTGCTGTTTGATCCTTTTGATGAACTACCAGATGAATTCTTTGCATTGAAAGCTCTTTGAACTTTCGGTGACAAGTTGGTGGATTTATCACTAACACCACCTTTGTAGTAAAGACCGATGTCTTGTTCACCGTCGAAATCTTTCATTCTCAAGACTTTTCTCTGCTCCATTTCCTGAGCTTCAATCTTTTCAATGAACTTGCTAAGTGTTAAACTGCTAAAACCCTTCTTGTTTCTAAGCATCATGAGATATGTGCCCCAAGTCTCGTGTGGCAAAGCATCAGAAAGCTTCTCGATCAACTCTTCATTATCTTTCTTAATGCTCAATCTCTTCATGTTAGCTAGCAAATTGCAGTATCTTTCTATTATCTGCCTTGTGCTTTCATTTTCCAACCCACGAAACAGATCGAACTCTTTCTTCAAAAGTGATTTCTTGTTTTTGACCATCTCTTGACTCCCATGAAACTTCGATCTTAATTCTTTCCAGATTGAATAAGAAGTTCCATTATGTTGCAATAACACCAAGATGTCTTCTTTCACATCTTGTTGCAATAAACTCAGCATCATTTTCTCATCTTTGTACTTCTTTCTAGCATCGGCACTAAGATCTTTTATCGGAACCACTTCTTCATCATCATTCGTCGGTCGAATGTACTTCGTCTCGATACATTCCCAAGCATCTAAGTAATTTGCTTGTACCCAGTTTTCGAATTTTTCTTCCCAACTTTTGTACTCTTCGATGTTCATGAGTTTAGGCGGCTTTTGCATCGTGCCCGTTTCATTTTCCAACATCGTGTTCTGTGCAATACTCATCGGGGTAACCGGTGTAGCGAATGCATTGTAAAAATCCTCGTCCATGTTTCAGATTGAGCTGTATCACCTTGTAAAAATACCTGATGATAAACAAACAAACGATCAGTTTAAACTAACTGAATATGTAAAAATGTGTTTGTGAAATCAATCTAAGACTCGTGTCGAAGATTTGTGGACTCGTTTCAATGATGTTGAAGTGAGATCACTAAAAGAATGGGCTTGCCAAACAATATGGATCCAATTGAGCCGATTGAATTTGATGTTAAACAATTTCTGATTGGGCTTAGAGATTGGCAGTGGGCTAAACTAATAACTTTCAAACTAATTAAGTTTGGGTCGACAACTTTTGACTGTTACAACTGATTTACATGAACCGAAAGATTTGATTGGACCTTTAAATCCCACTAAGCTGACAACAACATTAATTGAGTTGATAGTCTGATAACATCACATGGGCTGCAACAAACTCATTTGATTGGGCCGCAAATATAATATGGTCGACAACACTACAACTAGTCACAATTCTATTTTACCTCTAAATCTGATCAATATGTTCACATGTATTTCAAACAATGTCCGATAAATTTTAATACCAAACTTGACTTCATTGGAACTTGAACTCCACTAAACCAAATAAGCACTATTTAATGATCACATGTAATGATGGGCTGAGATAATCACATGACACAGCTGACAATTTAATCTTTCAAAATTCTTTGATTGGACCGCAACTAATGTAGTGGATTGATGCAATTCAGATCACATGCAAACTGACCAACTCACATGCATATCTGAATTGATAACACTAAAACCCTTAGGAGCGGAAACACTCGATAACTGTTCTGAGCGGAATCACTGACAACAATTAGGAGCGAAATCAGCCTTAACTCAGGAGCGAAATCAGACTTAACTCAGGATCGAAATCAAACTTTGAAACTTGGAGCGGAATTAAACAATTCTCTGGAGCGGAATCAAGACCTATTTTTGAGCGGAATCAACTGTGACGTCATATTTCTCTCGAACATTTTTGAGCTAAATAACAAAAATGACCAGTTTTACTTCGAATTTGGACATGAAACTTTCAAGGCTTTGTTAATGTGTAATTCCGAGCACACTGTGAAAAATTGAACCAAATCTGACCGTGAAAAGTTTTGATTTTCGAAAAAGAATGGTGTAGAAACAGAAATCACAGCTGAATTGTATAGAACTCTTCTTCCTGAGCTCTGATACCACTTGTAGGATCGTTTTTGGATCCGAACGAGTCGGTTAGAAGAGTTTTTCTCAGTTTGAGCGGTGGAAACAAACAAACCGAGTTCAATTCAGTAATTATACACTTTAAACTGTCAATTTATATTGATAGAATGACGTTTACAACCTGATGACACTTCGGCAGCACTTCGTGGCTCACCGGAAGACAACACCTAGAACTATATTCTGATTTCGCCCCAAAAGTCCTATATATAGTAGTCTAATTCCGCCTGAAATGACATCGACTTATAGGAGCGGAATCAACTTTATAGATTCCGGGCGGAATCAGATATGCATGTTGAGCGAAATCAGCAACTACTTAACATAAATGCTTTTGTCTCATACGTAGTGATGCAATGATTACTTCACTATTATGATGTCATCATAAAAGATGATGACATCATCCTCTTTTCAGATCCGCAACGAGACTGAGACTCGACATAAGACGAAGACGACAGATGTATGCACCAACACACACTCTACTAAATATAGGTGCACATACAATTTGTGGAGTATGTTTAGAACACTCGATGCCAAGACGATAACTATGCGATATCATAAGCTTGTGGAAGGATCAAATCTAATCACTCGGCAAAAATAAAGCATAAATCATGAGGTCTTGTTTGGGTTGTAACTTGGCTTGGGTTAAGGGTGTCGAAGTGGATTTTTAAAAGTGGCTAAAGCGGTTGTAACCCGACGGCTCGACTAACTTGAAATACAAGAAAATAGAACTATACAACTAAACAATAACTAACCGAGAGCTAAACGACAAGTATTGCTTTTCATTCCCAAAATTGCTCTAACAAAGCCGATTGATAAGGCTTTTTTTTATAACTCATGCTTTGGAGAGAATTATGTACGTCTACTTAGATAAAAAAAAACTCTTGATCATGAGGGTACATAACAATGAAGAAGAACTATACAAAAACTACAAGTTAATCACTAACCGAACCGAGTTTCCAACCAAAAATGGGTTCAAAATATAAAAGGCTAATTTGGCTAAGTGGTTAATATTTGGTGGTTTAAAAGAAACGAACGGGGAAGGCTCAAATTGGTTTGACTAGGGGGATGATTTGGGTAGGGAGGTGAATAAAAAATGGCTAAAACAAAAAGGTTTCCTAATGCCTCAATCATTTTTATGCTTAAATTTTTGCTTTGTGGCCTCGAAATGTATACCTAACACAAGTTCTAAATCGCAAAAGTTATCCGGCTCACTCAATCTTTGCCCGCAAAAACTTGAGCAAATATAGTCCTAAAGCTACAAGGCTCAAAAATAACTTACGGAAAGGGGCATATTGGGTAAATATGCAAGGCAAACAAATAGGTCAATCGCTTGATTTCTCATGCTCATTTTTATACAAAAAACATGTCTTGACGGTTTCCCTTACACGTGCGAACCCCCTTTTTGCCCTTACCCTAATTTATTTATCAAAAAATTTGGTGCTTATTTTGATACTTTTGTTGATTTGATTAATATGCCACAAAAATTGATAAAAGAGAGCTTTGCATTATTATTATTATTATTATTATTATTATTATTATTATTATTATTATTATTATTATTGTTATTATTATTGTTGTTATTATTATTATTATTATTTTATTTATTTTTTATTTTTTGACAACAAAGCTCAAGCGATAGACCACCTCCCCACACTTGAATTGTACATCGCCCTCGATGTACAACAAAAAATGAATAAGCAATGGAAATGCGAATTCAATACACATAAATGAAGGTAGGAACACGAAAACTCCCTTGAAATATAAAGGCTAGAATCGGAGCAATATGGAGTAAAAAGGAGCATCCACAACGAACTACCAAGCCATCCGCCAGGCCAACATCTCATTGTTCATGCAAAAGAATTTGAACCAACAATGCACATTGAGCAAACAAGATCAAATTCACAAGAATTTTACCCAACCCATTTTTCCCTTGCCTTTGATTATCATTTAACCCACTACTAAAGCAATAAAAACTAACACCTACGACGGAGGGGTGTACGTACGACGTAAAATGGCACACCCCTCAAACACGAAATGATGATAAAAATACGAGATGGGTAGCGGGACTAAAACCTTTCACCGGATCCCGAAGGACCGGTGTCGTCCCTGGGATCAAATCTGTAACCACCCTGGTTTTCACACTCGCATTTGTTTTGACTTGCATTGTAACAAATACCGTATTTGGAATAAAACTTATTTGAACATACTTAATTTGTGCTTATACATGCTTATACCAATACAAACACGTGAAACAATTTCAAATTTGTTGAGTTTTATGCTATTAAACAAGGTTACATAAACTATAAGGGACTATTGTGACATTTTGTGAAACTACAATCTAAGGGATCTATTTGTCATTCTTTGAAACTTTAGAAATACAAGGGTTAAAAATGCAATTATTGAAAACTACAAGTTTAGGGTCCTTTTGGTCATTTTTGAAACTTATATTATTAAAAATAAATATATATATTTAGTTTTAAAAGTACAAGGTTCATTTGGTCATTCTTGAAACTTAAACTGTAGGGATTTATTCTGCCATTTCCAAACTTATTTTAACTATAAATCCTAACCAAGTTAAAATTTGTATAGAAATTCTTTCTTTGAGAACTAACCCAGTTAGTATATCTAACTGAATAAACCAGGGACCATTTGTGACATTTTCCGAAACTTCAGGGACCATAGTTGCATAGTTTCAAAATTTCAGGGTCTGTTTTGAATATTTTTCGAAAGTTCAGGGGCTGATTTTGTAAATTTCTGAAACTTGAGGAACTATTTTTGTAAAAAAAACGAAACTTGACAGGCCAAAGTGTAAATATCCAAAAACCCGGTCAAAAGGGCGTCCTTCTGTATCGGACCGGCCCTTGCCGGGGATCGAACTCGCGTCTGTACGTTATAACCGAAGTGTCTTAACCAGTTTATCCTCCTGTACAGGAGCTGAAAGATATGGGACTTAAATTCTTTTATATACTATTTAGAATTTTAATATTATGATTTAATTAATTGAGAAACCAAAAAAGGTTTTAAAACCTCAAAACCGGCCACCACGGGACTCGAACCCGGGCCCTCCGCAAACAACAGCGCGCACAAACCGGCTGGACTAACCAGCCACATGTGTTATATTTAAGATCGTATAATATATATATTAACTTTAAAATAAAGCGGAAATATATACACAGCTCCGCAGTTACGGGATTTCGACCAAAAATCCACCAAAACCGTCCAAAATCGAATTATTTCCACTTTAAACATCACCCTATAATTCCCAACCACTTTGCCAACTCATTGGACCACTTATTCGACATTATTCCATGCCAAATTGAATGTAAATCGGAACTTTTTATAAAAAATAAAAAGTAGATCCAACCCACTATTTCGTGTCGAATCTGAGATCTAAACTTCGTGTATTTAAGTTCCCTACATTCCTAGCAACATTCCACACCATTTCACAATCACTCAAACATCCGAAATCGCCGGAATTCGAACCTGCAACTCGCCGGAAGTTTCAAAGTCGCCGGAGTTTAACCGATTCGTCATTTCACACATCACCGGTTCGTTTTTATTGTTTCAATTAGTTCGTTTATGCTTATAGAATGTTTCCCCAAAGTTAATTTAGATATAACATAGGTTACCCGTAGAAATCACGAGTTTGACTTTTAGTTTGACCGGGTCTTCTGACTTTGACTTCTCTTTGGAGAAGATGACCAGGTCCTGTTTGGTTATAAGTTTAGCAGTCCTAAACCAAACACAAACAGAAGCTTAGCCCAGTGGTTAAGACTCTGTTTGGTTTTAATACAGACCCGGGATCGAACCCAGGGGTCTGCGTTTCTTTTTAAACGTTTTATTTTTAATATTTGTAACATTTCAATAATTTTTATAACACTACCAGACACTGTTACTTTTATTAAAAATATGAAGTTAGTCAATTTATTTATAAAACTAATTTTTACAATATTAAAACAGTTTATTACTAAATAATTCCTAATAAATTGATTTTTAGGAATTAAAATCTGAAAGTTTCAGATTAATTATTTTAAATACTGATCTTTACAAAAATAATACTTTTACTGATATTTTATATAATTTTGATATTTATATAATTAAATCAGTATTGTTACTTATAAATATAGTTTAATTTAATGTAATTAAATTATATAACTATATATTTTTTTTCAAAATTATTTTTATGACAAAATATGCATTATTCTGAGTTTATATAATTTTAGAATCTGAATTTTTATTATATTTAATTATTTAGATAATTAAACTTATATAAACTTATTTATTGTTATTAAATCATTTTAAATCATTTAATTTGTTTAAAATGATTTCAAGATCATAATAATTATTTTAAATCAGTAATATTAAAGTTCAATAATTAAAATTGTAATTTTTATTTATTCAGATTTAATATAATTATTTTGATAATTAATCATATAATTATCATATTTATTCTTTTAAACAAAATATTTATTATTTATCAAATAATATATATTTCAACCATCTAAATTAATTTATAATTTTTATAAATTAATTATATCACTTGTACAATATTTTACCAATAATCATTATATTCAATTACGTTATTTAATTATACTAATTAATTATATTTGATTTATTATTACAAATGTTTATATTAAAACAATTACATATCTTTGCAATTTTATTATTTATGTTAAATTAATATTTTTCATAAGTAATTCCTTTGCATCATATTCATTTTCCGAGTCCTCTTGTTAGGTTATCCAAACCACATAATTACCATTTAAACAAAACACTACCGAATCCTATAGATTTAGGATTTCCAATTATCCAATTAAACATTATTGTTGATACATATTCCATATTGTTGCATGTTCAATCAATTAGAGTGACGTGGAATCTTAATTCCAAGAACTCTCACACTTTGCATACTTGTTTGGATTTACCCGAAATCAAGGTGAGTTCATAGTCCCTTTTTACATTATTTTTGGGATGAAACATATGATTCATATGTATCAAAACGATTTCAATATTTTAACGATGGTTTCAAAACAATTGCGATGGTTTATACAAAACTAATAACGATTTCGATAATGTGAACGAACTTGTTGGTGATAGTTACATAACGAATGACATTCATTAACATTGATCAAGCCAGCCAGTATTAGGTTATAGTACCATAGGATCCGACAAATCCCGTTATCAGAACGGACCCATGGTTATGTGTGGGTTAGGTGGGTAACGACTGAATCTGATGATTGTTAACTTACCCTTTGGAGGTTTGTTAATACAAGAACGAGTTGAACGATGGACAAGTCACAAAGGTTTGAATGTACCACCAAATGACTGCTTGTATTACTCTTTTGCTTAAAGACATATCGCATGCCACAGTGTTAACTCATTTTCATATTACATTATTATTTTTGCCTAACAAAACCTATGTTTCAGGTGACAATGTTTGATGACATGATTTGCAAGAATATTTACATAGGATTGATCAAGACTTTTGCCTTAGATTAAATCCGAACTTATCATTTGTGAAACAATTTATGATGTATTTGTTTATGTTCTCTTATATTCTCAGATGTGAATGCAATCTATTGAATTGAACTTAAATTATATTTCAACTTAATATAATCTCCATGTGCTCAAATGCATTCTATCAACTTTCGTGACACCTTTGGCTTTTCCGCCTCCGGCCGGGGTGTTACAGGTTGGTATCAGAGCCATGGTTATAGGGATTTAGGTTATTAGAAATTACTTTTGACCTAGACTATAACTTACCTAGGACACTTTCCATTAGTAACTCTTCCGTTATCTTTGCCTTGTCTTCATCCCTATTCTTATCTTTTGTAACCAATGCCTCGTCATCACAGATCTCATCTTTAGATTTTACAAATGCTCATCACCTATCCTTAGGTGATTATTTTCAAAACCTCTTCTGATTTTTAAATTCTCATCAAAGTCTTGGGCTCTAATAACGAACTCATGCAATCTGGAAGGGTGGATGCCTGTATTCTGATTTTTCTGTCTAGGCAAGCACTTCGTATAAATCTCATCAGACGCGAGACCAGTTGTACTTACCTGGGAATTCTTGGGATGAGTGTCCACTTATAGGCTAAAGCATGACTTCACCAAGTTATAAGAACCCAACTACTTTGACTTGTCATTGATGTCGTTTATTCGTGGAATAAATGATATCCATCTTGTTACGTGTCTTCTTTGATCCTCATTGATTTTATGAAACTACTTTACCCGATTATGAAATCACCTCCACGACGAGACACACGTTTGCCTATATGGGAACTACCGATGAGAGTACAGAATACCTATAGGATCAAGGCATGTTACACTAATTCAAAAGGATTTTTTTCTTTTCTCCGTTTCAGAACAATCCAAGTTCTAATCAACCTACATTGTACTATTATCAATTTATTACAATACGATTCCCTCTTTTTCAACGTTTCAAAATTTTCTCGAGACCATACCTGTCAGATTCAAATTTTCAAACTAGCTGCAGAACGTAGCATGGAAGCTCTAACCGATCACATGGTGTAATCCGGAATCTCCTTATCTATATAAGAAACTCACTACTCGAGCTAATCTACACAAGAACTACAATTTATGATATAATTCAATACCCCATACCCAAACTTTTCTTAGTTCAACAAAACCCCATATCCCAATGGCAAATCTCCCAGCAGCATATGCTGAATCTTCAAATGCAGCAAAAATTCATCCCTTCCTTCAGTTTGCTAATTTACACAACTGAGAGAGGTATAAAAAACTCAAGCATCAGGAAGTTCTTGCTATTAGCGGTATTGATTGGCAACGAATGGGAATGTTTGATTCCAGTGGTTTGCTGGAAAGATTACTACAACCTAATACACCCTGGCGCCGTTTCTTCGACATCCTAGAACCATCATACGATGAACTGGTGTATGAGTTCTTGTCCACTTTCTATTACAAATATAATAAAAATCTTACCAATGAATCCATTCATTTTCAACTTTGTGGGCAACTTCATACTATGTCATTAACAGAATTCGCAGTCCATCTGGGCATATATACAGATGAAGAAGTCAAACAACCCATTTTTACAGAGGCATCAACCTCTTTTTCCTCCGCGGATATGGTAGGTTATTGGCAATGCCATTCATTAAAAGAATGGTGTGTCCACAATAATTCTACGAACTTCATAGACCCTTGTTATCAATATATGCACCGTGTTTTAGCCAACACTATCACGGGACGCAAACATAATCAACAAAGGGTTAGAACAATCGAACTTTTCTATTTGTATAGTATTTTTGAGCAAGTTCCTTGTAATATTGCCCACGAGCTTGCTGAATATTTTTCTAGTCAACAATCAAATCCTCTGAGATGTCTCATGGGATGGTCTTACATTACAAAAATAGCACAATCATTAGGTGTCTTAAGTGATCAGATTATCCAGGGATTATCTCCACCGAAGGCACCTGGGATTGTAATTCCTTACACCATAAGGCTAACCCCTGTTCACATTGGTACACTAACTCAACCATCACAGCCGGAGGGAGCTCCAGTTATCTTAGAGAATACCTTCCCACAAAATTTACAACAATCATTTTTGCAGTTTCCTCAACCGTCTTTTTATCGGTTTGATATGCAACCACCGCTGCCATCCATACAAGAACCTATTACAACTAACTTATCCCAACCTTTAATACCGAACGTCTTACCAAGCTTCTCACCGTTATTTTTCAAGGAGAATTCAACGATGCAAGGAACTTGGTTTGATGAAAACATGATGACTCAAGAACAGTTAGCATCAAAACCCTTTTTGCAAGCACCATTACTGCCACATTCTTTCTAGTCACTGTTGAACGAAGTAGAACAACTGCCACCAACTGATATAGCAGGCCCAAGTACGATGCCTCAAATGAATCTACCTCCAGATTCATTGGGAGTCGAAGTGACTAGATTAAACAATCAAGTTCGAAATTTGTCTCAACAAATAAAATGGTTGACAGAAAGAAATCAATGGTTGGAAAGCATGCTGAGACGATTAACTGATCATATGCAACTGCCCCTACCACCTCCACCACCTTATAATCCTGAATTTGATACATTACATGACTTATTTCAAATATAAATTTGTTCAACAGACTGTCAAACAAACAATGCTATCATTGCTAATGTGAAATACGTTTTGATTCAGTTGATGTTATGTTATATTAATGCTTGTTTGATTTAAGCAATACCTCAATCTTATTTGTTTTCCTCACTTAACTAGAAGTGCCATGTGGACCATGCGACGAAACGCGTAGTTTTGGGTGCACACTTAATTACGGGGTTCGACGCATGAGAATCATAGTAAGCCTTGTTAAGTAAGGTGGCATATAAAAACATTATGTGGTTATGTGATTATCCATTATTTGCTTATTTGTACACACATTTGTTTGCCTAATATTTACATTACAAATCCAGCATAACATAGTGCCATGCAAAACAATTTCTATACAATGATCCTCGTAAATTCCTCAAAATTATCAGCACCAAACAATGATTTGATTATCTTTCTAATAATTACAAGTATATTCTACGGTCTCTTTCGAATAAATTTCGGGAAGAAATTTTCTAAAGTAGGGGAGACTGTAACCACCCTGGTTTTCACACTCGCATTTGTTTTGACTTGCATTGTAACAAATACCGTATTTGGAATAAAACTTATTTGAACATACTTAATTTGTGCTTATACATGCTTATACCAATACAAACACGTGAAACAATTTCAAATTTGTTGAGTTTTATGCTATTAAACAAGGTTACATAAACTATAAGGGCCTATTGTGACATTTTGTGAAACTGCAATCTAAGGGATCTATTTGTCATTCTTTGAAACTTTAGAAAGACAAGGGTTAGAAATGCAATTATTGAAAACTAGAAGTTTAGGGTCCTTTTGGTCATTTTTGAAACTTATATTATTAAAAATAAACATATATATTTAGTTTTAAAAGTACAAGGTTCATTTGGTCATTCTTGAAAATTAAACTGTACGGATTTATTCTGCCATTTACAAACTTATTTTAACTATAAATCCTAACCAAGTTAAAATTTGTATAGAAATTCTTTCTTTGAGAACTAACCCAGTTAGTATATCTAACTGAATAAACCAGGGACCATTTGTGACATTTTCTGAAACTTCAGGGACCATAGTTGCATATTTTCGAAATTTCAGGGTCTGTTTTGAATAGTTTTCGAAAGTTCAGGGGCTGATTTTGTAAATTTCTGAAACTTGAGGGACTATTTTTGTAAAAAAAATGAAACTTGACGGGCCAAAGTGTAAATATCCAAAAACCAGGTCAAAAGGGGGTCCTTCCGTATCGGACCGGCCCTTGCCGGGGATCGAACTCGCGTCTGTACGTTATAACCGAAGTGTCTTAACCAGTTTATCCTCCTGTACAGGAGCTGAAAGATATGGGACTTAAATTCTTTTATATACTATTTAGAATTTTAATATTATGATTTAATTAATTGAGAAACCAAAAAAGGTTTTAAAACCTCAAAACCGGCCACCACGGGACTCGAACCCGGGCCCTCCGCAAACAACAGCGCGCACAAACCGGCTGGACTAACCAGCCACATGTGTTATATTTAAAATCGTATAATATACATATATTAACTTTAAAATAAAGCTGAAATATATACACAGCTCCGCAGTTACGGGATTTCGACCAAAAATCCACCAAAACCGTCCAAAATCGAATTATTTCCACTTTAAACATCACCCTATAATTCCCAACCACTTTGCCAACTCATTGGACCACTTATTCGACATTATTCCATGCCAAATTGAATGTAAATCGGAACTTTTTATAAAAAAAATAAAAAGTAGATCCAACCCAATATTTCGTGTCGAATCTGAGATCTAAACTTCGTGTATTTAAGTTCCCTACATTCCTAGCAACATTCCACACCATTTCACAATCACTCAAACATCCGAAATCGCCGGAATTCGAACCTACAACTCCCCGGAAGTTTCAAAGTCGCCGGAGTTTAACCGATTCGTCATTTCACACATCACCAGTTCGTTTTTATTGTTTCAATTAGTTCGTTTATGCTTATAGAATGTTTCCCCAAAGTTAATTTAGATATAACATAGGTTACCCGTAGAAATCACGAGTTTGACTTTTAGTTTGACCGGGTCTTCTGACTTTGACTTCTCTTTGGAGAAGATGACCAGGTCCTGTTTGGTTATAAGTTTAGCAGTCCTAAACCAAACACAAACAGAAGCTTAGCCCAGTGGTTAAGACTCTGTTTGGTTTCAATACAGACCCGGGTTCGAACCCAGGGGTCTGCGTTTCTTTTTAAACGTTTTATTTTTAATATTTGTAACATTTCAATAATTTTTATAACACTACCAGACACTGTTACTTTTATTAAAAATATGAAGTTAGTCAATTTATTTATAAAACTAATTTTTACAATATTAAAACAGTTTATTACTAAACAATTCCTAATAAATTGATTTTTCGGAATTAAAATCTGAAAGTTTCAGATTAATTATTTTAAATACTGATATTTACAAAAATAATACTTTTACTGATATTTTATATAATTTTGATATTTATATAATTAAATCAGTATTGTTACTTATAAATATAGTTTAATTTAATGTAATTAAATTATATAACTATATAATTTTTTATTCAAAATTATTTTTATGACAAAATATGCATTATTCTGAGTTTATATAAATTTAGAATCTGAATTTTTATTATATTTAATTATTTAGATAATTAAACTTATATAAACTTATTTATTGTTATTAAATCATTTTAATTCATTTTATTTGTTTCAAATGATTTCAAGATCATAATAATTATTTTAAATTAGTAATATTAAAGTTCAATAATTAAAAATGTAATTTTTAATTATTCAGATTTAATATAATTATTTTGATAATTAATCATATAATTATCATATTTATTCTTTTAAACAAAATATTTATTATTTATCAAATAATATATATTTCAACCATCTAAATTAATTTATAATTTTTATAAATTAATTATATCACTTGTACAATATTTTACCAATAATCATTATATTTAATTACGTTATTTAATTATACTAATTAATTATATTTGATTTATTATTACAAATGTTTATATTAAAACAATTACATATCTTTGCAATTTTATTATTTATGTTAAATTAATATTTTTCATAAGTAATTCCTTTACATCATATTCATTTTCCGAGTCCTCTTGTTAGGTTATCCAAACCTCATAATTACCATTTAAACAAAACACTACCGAATCCTATAGATTTAGGATTTCCAATTATCCAATTAAACATTATTGTTGATACATATTCCATATTGTTGCATGTTCAATCAATTAGAGTGACGTGGAATCTAATTCCAAGAACTCTCACACTTTGCATACTTGTTTGGATTTACCCGAAATCAAGGTGAGTTCATAGTCCCTTTTTACATTATTTTTGGGATGAAACATATGATTCATATGTATCAAAACGATTTCAATATTTTAACGATGGTTTCAAAACGATTGCGATGGTTTATACAAAACTAATACCGATTTCGATAATGTGAACGAACTTGTTGGTGATAGTTACATAACGAATGACATTCATTAACATTGATCAAGCCGACCAGTATTAGGTTATGGTACCATAGGATCCGACAAATCCCGTTATCAGACCGGACCCATGGTTATGTGTGCTTTAGGTGGGTAACGACTGAATCTGATGATTGTTAACTTACCCTTTGGAGGTTTGTTAATACAAGAACAAGTTGAACGATGGACGAGTCACAAAGGTTTGAATGTACCACCAAATGACTACTTGTATTACTCTTTTGCTTAAAGACATATCGCATGCCACAGTGTTAACTTATTTTCATATCACATTATTATTTTTGCCTAACAAAACCTATGAATTCACTCAACCGTTTGTTCACCCAAATATTTTCCCTAACATATGTTTCAGGTGACAATGTTTGATGACATGATTTGCAAGAATATTTACATAGGATTGATCAAGACTTTTGCCTTAGATTAAATCTGAGCTTATCATTTGTGAAACAATTTATGATGTATTTGTTTATGTACTCTTATATTCTCAGATGTGAATGCAATCTATTGAATTGAACTTAAATTATATTTTAACTTAATATAATCTCCATGTGCTTAAATGCATTCTATCAAGTTTCGTGACACCTTTGGCTTTTCCGCCTCCGGCCGGGATGTTACAAAATCTGGATCTGCGTGAAAAATGCGGCGGTGGCTGCGTGTATGGGTTGTTGATTGAGTTCGCGATGTGCTGCTATGAACCAAACAACCAATCCATGCTGCGGTGGGTCTGCTCATACATATCTTCCATGAAATTACCCTGCCTGTGTTGCTCCGTGCATATCAGATCGACATCTCGCCTCACCTCTTGCTGGTCTAATGCCAGCCCGTCCATACGCCTCCACAGATCCATCGATGACGGCTCGTAAGGACCGTAGGCGCCATAAGCACCATGCTCATAACCTTCACCACCAAATCCACCATACACGTTCTACCAGTTCGGACTATCAAACCCGTGACCTACTTCCCCAATTTGCATTTGGGGGCTCGCTCCCCCAGCGGCCCCCTCCTGTCCCTGAACTGGAATGTCGTGCATGTGCACGTCATAATCGCCACCATCACCACCCTCACCGTCATCATCAGCCTCATCATCAACAGGCAGTGGGTCCCATATCCTTCTTAATTTGTCCACAAGCTTCAGGACACCGTCTACTTTATGAGTTAGATGCATAGAGTTTAGTTGTTGAAGATCAAGAAGGCCATAGTCACAAGCTTCGGTCAAATTGTTTAACGAAACCCGATAGTATTTGGCAAGTTTGGTAGCAAAGGCCCCTCCGCAGATGCGCGATGTGGGTGTCGAACCAACACCCTGGAAAATCAACTCTGCAACGCTGACGGCTAAGTTGCAATTCGAGCCGGAGATGATGCAGTAAAGGTGAAAAAGGTCGCGGGTGGTGATATTTCCCGTGCTGTCACCCCGACTTCCAATGACGTGGAAGATAGCGCGCTCAATGACTTGGTGAAGCGGGTCAAGGATCCCTGTTGCTTTGGCTGTCCGAGGGTCCCATACCCGACCCGGTACAGTGATTTGATCCTAGAAGCCTGCCTTGTCCGCGTCGGGCTCCCAATCCTGTAAACTACCATGAAATAACTCTGAGTCTATCTCATCCTCCGTGTACAACCCTAACGCTACCGCGAATCGGCTGATCGATTGATGAAGCCATTTCCTTCCCTATCGAAATTTGACACCAACATTTTTGTCATACACATCTGGGCACGGAAAGGTGAATCGGAACGATGCAAAGAACTCAATCACCAACTCTACATACTGCGGCTCTGCAATCTCGAAAAGGCGGGACCAAGGAGGTGTCATGAGATCTTCAAACCGCTCGGATTGTCCGAGCAAGTCCAAGTCAACCATTTGTAGTCTCCTCATGGGCTCAATTAAGTGTCTTCTAGCCCATAACCTCTCCACCTTAGGAATGCAATACCCTTCCCTGGCATTATTGTGGAACCGCAATTACGGGTGATCCATCTGCAAGATTGAGACAAGATTAATCAGTAGCCAAAACAAACAGACACAAGTTACGGGACTGGACAATATGGCATGGTCGTGCCACCTGATGGCACTACCGTGGTAGACCTGGAATCAGTGAGTTTATGAAGATTGCTGGGGAATTTATGAAGATCTGGGTTTTTATTCCCCAGTCGCACAGTCATGCCACCCCAAAGACCCCTCGTGCGCTGCCGTAAACGGTTCGGAGATGAACCAACTTTTCTGAGAAGCACGATCATGCCGACCATCGGCACTCTCGTGACTGACCGATTTCCGACAACTGGTTTAAGCGATTTCACGAGAGGCACCACCGTGCCATATGATGGCACCCTCGTGCGACTTGAAGAACTAGGCAAAATATGAAAATTCGCATGAATTTTTGAAGATCACGACCATGCCATTATGAAGCACGACCGTGCGCTACGGAACCCTGATCTATGAAAACGCTGAAAACAGCTCCGAAACCCCAATTTTTTTCACAGATTTGCTTAGGGGTTTTGTAAATTGGTCCATTGTGGTTCAAACCAACACAAAAAAACACGAAAAACGGGCTTGAATCGGGTGATTTAGACTAAACCCGAAGAAATTGAAGGAAACTAACTATGAAGAACAAGACCACATAATCACTACAAACTAACAAGAAGAAGGAGAGATTCGTACCTGGAATGATTGTTGGGATGAAAGAATTCTTGGAGGATGCTAGGAGATGAAGAGGATTCGTGAGTGCTTTGAGTGGGCTCAAGGTAGAAGATGAAGTTATGAAGAAGAGGATGGTGGTGGTTGGGTTTTATTCAAAATGGCTCTATTATTGGTCTGCAAAAGGGTTTGGTGGTGCCAGATTTTGTTGGTAGTGCAGAATTTTCGAAATTAATTAATTAATTAATATTTTTTTAGGATGTAGAAAATGGAATTATATGTAGAAAAACTCCTTGAACCCGGGGCAGTCACGAAGCATCTCCTACCAAGAAAGAGAACAAACTAACATACCTGAGAGCCGGCAACAAGCTCTAACATCCCTCGCGACTAGAACGAATCGCAACCTGAAAAGAAATAGACAACCACACACAAAATAATAACAAAAATAATAAACAAACAAACATGCTAAGTTTATTTACGAGTCTTCAGCTAGACTCACCACCCCGAATTCATTTGTTCCTGGGGTGGAGGGTAACAACTTCCTCACTCCGGTCAACGGACCCTCCAACATAAGCCTTTAACCTAAGCCCGTTGACTTTAAACAACCGGCCATCCTCATGGCCTATCTCCACGGTCCCGTAAGGAAACACTGAGCGTACAGTGTAGGGATTCGACCACCGAGATTTAAGCTTGCCAGGAAATAACTTGAGACGTGAGTTGTACAACAACACACGATCACCCACTAGGAATTCTTTCTTGTCCTTCAAGCGGGCATCATGAAGTATCTTAGTACGTTCCTTGTACAGCTTGGAGCTTTCATAGGCATCGTGCCTAAGCTCCTCCATCTCATGAATCTGCACAAACCTGTTCTCACCCGCAGCAGCCATATCAAGATTAACCATCTTCAAAGCCCAGTATACTTTGTGCTCGAATTCAACAGGAAAATGACAAGACTTCCCATAGACTAATTTAAATGGTGTGGTGCCTATAAGAGTCTTGTAGGCTGTCCGGAAAGCCCACAGTGCATCATCCAATTTCTCAGACCAATCCTTACGGCTAGAATTAACCGTTTTCTCCAGAATCCGCTTGATACCCCGATTAGTGACTCAACCTATCCGCTCGTCTGCGGATGATATGGTGTAGAGAATCGATGTTGCACACCATATCGAGACAATGCTTTCTCAAGCCGAGCATTACAGAAATGCGTCCCACGGTCACTAATCAACGCTTTCGGGGCACCAAAGCGAGCAAACAACTTTTTCAAAAACCTCACCACCACCCTAACATCATTAGTGGGTAAAGCATGTGCTTCAGCCCACTTTGAAACGTAATCAACAGCGACTAGGATGTAGCGGTTATCAAAAGAGGTCGGAATAGGGCCCATGAAATCTAACCCCCATACGTCAAAAACCTCACAAACTTGGATGTCGTTTTGTGGCATCTCATGGCATGCAGAAATGTTGCTTGGCCTCTGGCAAGCATCACAGGACCTCACCCACTCATGGGCATCACGGAAAATAGTCTGCCAAAAGAATCCGGCGTCAAACACTTTCCTCGCCGTGTTGTTCGCTCCGTGGTGGCCTCCCGTGGGTCCTTCGTGACAGTGGCGTAAAATATCCCTCGCCTCATCACCATACATGCAACGCCGGATCATCCGATCCGCTCCTACCCTAAACAAATAAGGGTCATCCCAAAAGTAGTGCTTGACATCCGCTAAGAACTTTCGCTTCTGCTGATGGGTCATCCCCTTGATCAGGATGCCACTAGCTAGGTAGTTTGCAAAGTCAGCAAACCATGGGGAATCATCACTAGTCTCGATCCTCATGAGGAACTCGTGGGGGAAATTGTCATTGATGTTAGGCCCACGAGTTTCCTTTCCCTCGGAATGCTCAAGTCGAGACAAATGATCGGCTGCCAAATTCTCAGCCCCTTGTTTTATCACGGATTTCAATATCAAACTCTAGCAACAACAAAATCCAACATTTCAGTCTCGGTTTAGCATCCTGCTTGCTAAAAAGATACCGAAGGGCTGCATGATCCGTGTACACAATAGTCTTGGAAAGAACAAGATATGATCGAAAGTTATCGAAGGCAAAGACCACAGCTAGGAGCTCTTTCTCTGTCGTGGTGTAGTGCTCCTGAGCATAATTCAATGTCTTGC
The DNA here is from genome assembly GCA_030545235.1 of Helianthus tuberosus. Lineage (NCBI taxonomy): Eukaryota > Viridiplantae > Streptophyta > Magnoliopsida > Asterales > Asteraceae > Helianthus > Helianthus tuberosus. Next base: position 39,654,159 of record CM060411.1, on the reverse strand, counting down.
TCGCATAGTAAATCAGGTGAAAGTGTTTATCTTTCCTTTGACCCAAGACAGCCCCGACTGCGAAGTCACTCGCATCACACATCAATTCAAATGGCAGCTCCCAGTCGGGAGCGGCCATGATCGGGGCATTCACCAACTTCTCCTTCAACAATTTGAATGCCTGAAGGCATTCATCGGAGAAAACAAACTGGGCATCCTTCTCGAGGAGCTGAGTCATGGGACGGGCGATTTTGGAAAAGTCCTTTATGAATCGACGGTAAAAACCTGCATGACCTAGAAAACTCCTAATAGATTTCACTGATGTGGGAGGCGGGAGCTTTGAAATAGTCTCGACTTTGGCTCGGTCAACCTCGAGCCCCGCTTGTGAAATCTTGTGCCCAAGCACAATGCCCTCCTTCACCATGAAGTGGCATTTTTTTCCAATTAAACACAAGGTTGGCTTCTTCACATCTAGCCAACAACCATTTCAGATTCCCGAGACACTGATCAAAAGAACTTCCGAACACAGAAAAATCATCCATGAAAACCTCCATGGAGTCCTCAATTATGCCATGAAAAATGGCCACCATACACCTCTGAAATGTGGACGGGGCATTACACAGTCCAAAGGGCATCCTCCGGTAGGCGAATGTGCCATAGGGACATGTGAATGTCGTCTTCTGTAACACCCCGAAAACGGGTTTGGTAATTAAACCCCGTTAATACTAAAGAGCGGGTAGAATACCATTAGCAGAAAAGATTAACCTAGAAATAATTAGGATTTAAATAAATAAGCCTAATAATAAATAAAAAGAGAGCAAACGACTTGAGAAGAAAAAGTTCATAAGGAGCCCGAGTTAACGGGACTTAAAATAAAACGGGTTTTTAACTTCCTGAACCTACTAAGTTGGCTAGGAATAATTAACCTAGTTAAGTAATATGAATTTAAGTGATAAACTATGAGTTATAGCCCTATATGATCAAAAATGAAACATGAAGGACTAAAATGGCAAAGTGGGCAAACATGTTTTATTAAAAATAATAATAACACACAACACACACACTCTAAGTGTGTGTATATGTGTGTGTGCGCAGGAACGACCAGGAGCCAAGGGGGGTTCTATCAAAACCTAAAACTAATAAAATCCAACCAAATCGAAGGAGAATCAAGCTAAAATTTGGGGCTTTTAATAAATTAGTGATCACCAAGCCTAGGGGATCACAAGGTATGTCAAAATTTGTTGTTTGATTCCATTCAAAATTCTGGATGAACAATTATAATCCGAAATTAGTATTGCATGAATGTTGTTTGGATAAAATTAGAATGAAATAGTGTCTAGGAATAAACCCTAGTCATTAGATTGTTGAAATTATGCTCAATGCTTGAGAATTCCACAATCACCATTGAAGGTGTTAAGTGGGTTTTGTAGAAACATGTTAAACACTAGGATTTTCATAGTTATTCTAGTATAATTTGAGTTCCATGAAGTAAATTCAGATTTGTTGATCCTAAATTCGTGTATGTGATGTTTTTAGGATTTAGATTGCTAAAAATAGTGTGATAATGTCATAAACATGCTTTAATTGAAAGCTGAATTCCAACAGCTTCTGATCAGAATTTACAGCCGAATTGTATTGGCGGTAACATGGACAAAACATGACAAAAACATGTGTTTCTTGACTCTAAAATATAATTCCAGGAAATATCTTTAAAACCCCACTGGAATTGCATTTTTTTCGACGAAAATTGAATGTTTTATGAATTTTTCGTTATCGAAGATTCAGGATGCGTTTTCTGGCAGAATTTGCAGCCCATTACGAATGTCATAACTCAATTTAAGGATTGAATTATGATCTCAACTTTTTACTCTAGGTAGCTTCAGGTAATTCCAAAAATCTCCAACTGGAATTTCGTCAATCGGATAAACGAGGAATTTTAAATGAATTTTTTTGTAAGCTGCAGTCAGAAGTGACGAATCTGATTGCAGCTTAGTAAATGAATTTTTACGAATTCTTGATAAAGAGTTAGATCTTGAAATTTTAACACAAGGCCTAACCCTCCGAGAGATATGCACATAAAAACATCATAATTTTTGAATACTTGTAAACAGGTTAAACAGGTCACCAAAAACAGCCTATTTTCAGTGATATGAACTTGCCTAGTTAATGTTAAAGCTTGGCTAAACAACTAGTTATGAAACTTGATTGTTGATGTTATAAATTATGCCCACAAGGTGTTTGTTAAAATGCCTAAGTGAATGTTCATATGTTGAGCGTAATTTCCTAGTTCGACTAATTACGTGTGATGTGGGGTAATACAAATTTTAATTATGAAGTCGATTTAGCTTATATGCACATATGATATAATTAGGGGTAGTTAACTTTTGAAAAGTTAAACTAACCATGGACGGAGTCGAATAGTAGTTTTGACATTGAAAATACGTAAGGTGTAATAGTCGTGGTTATAATGACTAATCTAACCACCTTGTGAATGATGATGATCATAGTTTGACTCTTAACGAGCTAGGTGGAAGCTTGGGGAGAAAGCGGGTCAAATCGAGTCAAGCATAAAGGAAAAACGTATTCGAGATGCAAGGTAAGTAAAGCTTACACCCTTTTTGTAGGATATGTATTTATTTATAAGTTATAAATACAACCAAGGTTATATTCGAAATATGGTTCCGACACGAAAAGATACAGGTCGGAACATAATAAAAGACGAAAACCATGTTAAATGGTAAAAAGGGTCGAAATGGTAATTTGGTCATGTGATGAAATAAATAAAATAAGTTTTCGAATGGCTACTTTATAAGTAAGCCTAAACGAATTAAAATGAGAAAACGGTGATTTAGTCACATATAAATGGATAAAAGTCGAATTATAAAACGACACCAAGCGGCATAAGCCATGTTAAGTCAAACGTGTAAGAAACGGATTTAAGAGACCTAACTAAATGGTGAAGAATCCGAAACGAATTACTTAACAAAATGGTAAATAAATATCATTTATATATAAGCGCAAAATGTTTGGTCGTTTAGACCAAACGGGTCAAATGATAATGCTAATACCACTTGACATATAATGACTAATAAGTGTTTGTCGAGTCTTATGCTCGCAGGATAAAACGGCTTATGAATTAGCGATGCTAAGAATTAGAAAATTATTGAGACAAGGTATTAGAACGGGTCAAATTGTCGACCCGAGCCAAGTACGGATAAATAAGATTGTAATTAGACGAGCGATTTTGGTCAAGTACATATTGAAAGTCCTTTGTCGTTAAATGAGGGACTAAAATTGACCAAAACGGCGTTGATGGGAAAATCGGGCAAACGACCCATATGGGTTGTTTAGGAACTTGCATTTTGATTAGGAAATCATTATACATGAATACAAGTTATAGGCATAAACATTCTTGGATTAAATGCCTAAAATGGGTCGGTTGCGTAAAATGACTAACCGAAGGGTAAATTTAGGTTAATAAGTTAGGTATGCTAAAATACCACAAAAGTAGTCGTGGTGGAATATAAGCATATATTTTAGGGGTGGAATAATGAAGTGTGAAAAAAAAGAGTTAGTTTAGACTAGATAGCTTAAATCCCCTAAATGGGTCAAAAGTCTTAGTAATTCGATTTCATGCAGAGAGCTTGAAATCCCATATTTTATCAGCTCGGGTGTAGGGTTATAACCCCATATGACGGAAAATTAAATTGCGGACGCGTGGGAGAAAGAATCATGCGAAATGGATGAGTCGAACAAAAGTTATGGAGTTTTAAATTTAAGATTTTGGTTAAGTTTGAGCTGGGAAAGTGCAGCAACAAATTGAGAAACTTTCTTTCGAATTGGGGGTCTCACGGTGCGCAACAGGTGGGGGTCACCACCGTCACGGCAGGCGACACTAGTCGCGGCACGCGACCATACATCAAAAATCCCGTCGCGCGGCACGACGGGTATAAATCCTGTAAATTTTGTTGCTTTGTTTACTTAGTTAAAGGGGACTTGATAAAACTAGTTATATTAGTATCAAAACTAACATTTGTGTTGGTTTTGATTACAGGTAAACTTTAGTAAGCCTACGGATGAAGATCAAGCTCGTTGAAGGACCGAACACAATCAAGATACAAGCTTCCGCACGGCGTTTCGTTGTCATTTTAAACGGCGAACTTATTTATATTATGTTGTAAACTTTTAAGTTGCAAAAGATTTAAATTACTCATATTTTCTACGGATCCTTAATCGTAATTACATGTTTATTTTCATTATATATACGAAAACCTTTAAAATAATAACAAGGGTGTTACATATTCTCCTGATCCTCAGGAGAGATGGGAATCTGAAAATAACCCGAAAAATCATCAAGGAAGCAGTAGTACATCCAGCCCGACAACCACTCTAACATCTGATCAATGAAAGGAAGTGGGAAATGATCCTTCCTCGTGGCATCATTGAGTTTGCGGTAGTTAATGCAAACTCTACATCCGGTGACAGTACGAGTAGGAATCAACTCATTTTTCTCAATAGTCACCACTGTCATGCCTCCTTTCTTCGGGACTACCTGTACAGGGCTAACGCATGGTGAATCAGATATTGGATATATCAAACCTGCATTAAGTAGTTTGATGACCTCTTTCTTCACAATCTCCTGCATGTTGGGGTTCAAGCGCCTCTGATGCTGTACTACAGGTTTAAAGTCCTCCTCCATCAAGATCTTATGGGTATGGATTGATCCCTTTTTTATCCATAATCCTCCAAGCAATCGCCTTCTTGTGCTGCTTTAGGGCTTTAAGCTATCGATCCTTCTCTTCTTTCGACAATTTGGCAGAAATGATATCGGGCAGATGAGTCTCACCCTCCAAGAAAGCATACTCCAAATGACCTGGAAGCTCCTTAAGCTCAACCGAAGGTGGATCCTCAATAGAAGGGTGTGCTTTAGGCTCAGCAACGTGATCCACAACCTCGAAAACCTCGGGACACGGGGGAGACGTGCGACCTATCAGACAGGTCACCTCCTTGACTAATCGGTCCACCCTAGGTGAACTAAAGTCCTTCCCTCCTAGCAACTATGTGTCCACAACATCCTCCTCAAATGTATCATGAAGATGATCACTCACATATGCGTCAATAGTCTCAATGAAGTAGAGTGTATCATCTTTACTTTGTGAGTGTTGCATGGATTTCCCAATATCAAAGGTAACCTCCTCATCATCAACCCTAAGAGTAAGTCTACTGATGCAGACATCAATCAAGGCTCTCGCAGTGGCTAGGAATGGGCGACCTAAGATAAGTGGAACATTTTTGTCCTCATCCATGTCTAGAATCACGAAATCGACAGGAAAGACAAACTTGACGATTTTCACCAGCATATTCTCAACTATGCCTCGAGGATACTTCACTGAAATGTCGGCTAGTTGAATGCTCATACGCGTCGGCTTGGGCTCTCCCAAGTCTAGCTTAGCAAAAACCGCATATGGCATGAGGTTTATGCTAGCTCCAAGATCAGCTAACGCATTGCTGACAGACAAACTACCAATCAAACAAGGGATAGTGAAACTCCGAGGATCAATCATCTTCCTCGTTAGTTTGTTCTGAAGAACCGCTGAACACTCCTCATTCAAGGTCACCTGCGAAAGCTCCTCAAGTTTCTTTTTCTTGGATAGGATATCCTTAAAAAACTTGGCATACTTAGGCATTTGAGCAAGTTCCTCGACAAATGGTAAATTTATATGAAGTTGCTTAAAAAGCTCGAGGAATTTACCATAGTGTTCTTCCATTTTCTACTTCTTCAACCTCCCCGGATATGGAATGGGAGGGACATACTCTCTCACTGGCTCCTTGGGTCGTGCGGTACTTGCTGGGACTCGCCTTTGTTGCACCTCACCCGAAGACTCAACCTCTATCTCCTTGACAATCTCATCATCATCAACCGGCTTTGCTGGATCAGCCGGAGGGATGGGTTGAGCGGTCTCGCGGCTTCTCAACGTGATGGCCTTTGCAGTAGCATTTGGATTTGGCTCTGTGTTGCTCGGAAGGCCCCCCTGCTGTCTCTCAGACAACATCTTGGCAATCTGGCCAACTTGGTTCTCGATGGTTTGCATGGAAGCCTTTTGGCTTCTCAACTCACTCTTGTGCCTTGTAAAACGACCATCATACTCTCTAAAATGCTTCTCATTCTCGGCCTTTTGAGTGTTTTAACCGGCTAAGATCTGACTAAGCATATCATGCACGCTAGGCTCGCTAGAGGGATGCGCCTGCTGAGGTCGAGGTGGACCATATGCTCCATGAGCTGGAGCTATGGGACGTGGAGCAAATCCGGGCGGATGCTGATTAGAAGCATCAGGCTTCCAACTGAAATTTGGGTGATTCTTCCACCCCGGATTATAAATATTACTGTAGGGATTATTCTAAGGACGGTATTGGTTTCCCATAAAAACAACATGCTCGTGTGACATCTCTCCCGTCTGAAAATCGCCTACATGATATGCTCCCCCACTCAAAGAACCTCTCGAGTGCATTTCCATCACTCGATCAAATTTCGAAGATAAGGCATCCATACGTGCTGTCATGGCTGTGTAGTCGTCCACATGATGAACTCCCAGCCGAGAACTCTTAACTCTTGGTGGCTGTTGCGTCCAATTTTTCGACGCACATTTTTCCAGAATCTCGAATGCCTCGGTGGCATTTTTCGTGCCGATATCTCCACCCGAGTATGTAGCAACCATCATCTGTCCCTGACTGTCCAAACCATGGTAGAAGATCTGACATTGTTGCCACTTGGGCAACTCGTGATGTGGGACCTTTCTCATAAGCTCTTTAAAACGCTCCCATGCCTCGTAGAGGGACTCGTCCTCGTCCTGACGAAAGTTCAGAATCTTGGTTCTCAACCGAACAATTTTCTCTGGAGGGAATATTTCTGATGGAACTTCTCAGCTAATTGATTCCATGTAGTGATAGATCCAGCTGGAAGTGAAAGAAGCCACTCCTTGGCTCCATCCCGTAAAGAAAATGGAAAGAGCCGAAGGCGGAGAGCATCCGGTGATGCATTACGAATCTTAAACGTGGCACAAACTTCAAGAAGCCCCGTGATGTGAACACTAGGATCCTTGTGATCCTTGCCGTAAAACTGCACCGCATTCTGCAACATCGATATGGTGCCAGCCTTAATCTCGACGTTATTATTTTAGATTGTTGGTGCATTGATGCTCGCAGGTAAACCATCAAGTGACGGTTTTCCTATTTCATTCAAGATCCTCGTCTCCTCTTCGTCCGCCATATCTACATGAACCTTGTAGAATGTGTCGTCTACTCCTGCGTCTACCTCGATCGCCTCGGCTACCACGCGAAACCGCTCCCGCAGTCTCCGGTGAAGATCGCGCTCCGGCCCCGATGAAGGCTCAACGATATCAGCAGCGGGGTTGAGGATATGCACGACCTGTAGGGAATAAGGAGGAGCACAATGCACTATATATGTAAAGAAATAAAAACAACTAGCAAATAATCATTTTTTTCAAATAATCAAGCAAAGGAAAATAAGACAGGTAGACAAAAACTTTGTACTCTTTTCACAATGGCAAAATAAGTAACTCGAACCGTTCTCAAGAAGACTGCATCCCCAGAAACGGCGCAAAAAACTTGATGTGCGTAAATTAAATATAATTTCAATTGAGTTTTTCTTCACATAAATTTAGTTTCAAAAATGGTTTTTCACCTCGGAACTAACTACACACACAAAAGGGCAAGTGTACCCGTCGGGTGGTAATATAGCTAATCGGCAAGAACCGGATATCAATCCGTGGATGCGGTGTCTCGATACTAAACTTTTGCTACTTTAAAGCCTTTTCAAATGATTGGGTTGATTTTTCTAACTTAGCATGCAAATAAATAAACTACTAAAATTTCTAACAAAGGACAATATCTAAAAAAAGGGTTGCCTAAACTAAGTCTCCACTAACAAACATATGACAACAAGGTGGAAGGTTTTGTGATGATGCAAGCTCTCATTTTAGCTAAGTCCCCAATCAATGTTTCCTAGACATATAATCCTTAGGAAAACATAAAATGAATTAACATTCTAATCACCTAAGAATTATTCTTTTAAGCTCACTTGCTAAGTTGATGTTAATCTTTAATCATGAGTTATTTGTTTGTCAAAACTCCTAACTCTACAAATTAGGGAAAATTAAAATGAATAACACTCTAATCACCCTAACTTGGTTTGAAGTAGTTGGCACTATCATCATGTTCTTGATATGAACCACAAGCATGGTCATGCTAGCTAACAATTTTGGCCCAAATTATCAAACCAACAAGAACACAAACTATAGAATCCATATAAACATACTTTTGATCTTTCCAAATCTAGATGCAAGAATTCATACACATGCTCAAATCATCATTCAATCACATTAGCAATCACCATTCCTAGTTTCATGCTATAAATCATACTAACAAGTTAACAAGATTCAATAATCATAATCTTTACATGGGCTTTCCAACACAACATATAAATACTTATGAGCAAACATTCAAGAACAAGAACTTTAAGCATGCACAAGAACTCCAAGAACAAGATTAAATGCCAACATGAAGATTAACAAGAACAATCATCACATCTACTTCCATGTTATCACATATTCATTAGCTTCAACAAAGTTTAGACAACTCAAATGTTTAGCCCATAAGGCTTATGACTACCAAATCAAGTGCAAATAAACATAAATTGTTCATAATGTAGTAAGCTAACCAGGTTAAAGACAAGATTAAAATGATGTTTGAGTAGATCTTCAAGTGATTAAGTCCTCTTCAAGGCTCTCTCTTGGCTCCAAGAAGCTTCCAAGACCAGATTCTTGAGAGAAAAGTTCACCAAAATGTTCCAACTCTCTTGCAAATGAGCTAGAAACTCATATTTAAACTCTGGGCGTTTGGCACTACGATGCCACCTTTTGGCACGGTCACTACCGTGCCCGGGCATGGTGTGGTCGTGCGAGCCGATAGTGCTCGACTATGATTGAATTGATCTCGGAAATAAGCTGATCAGATAGTGATTTTGACCTGGCACGGGCGTGCGTATGAGTGGCACGGTCGTGCTTAGCTGATCTTTGAAGGAATGTGCTGCTGGTGATCATGCTGGACAAGAGTACCGACGCTGGAAAGGCTGGCACGGTCGTGCGCCTGGATGGCACGGTCGTGCCGTATCTGGCAGTTTGCTGGAATGTTCCGTTTTCGCTCCATTTTGCTCCAAAAGCCTCCGTTTCAACACCGGGCCGAAGCCCGGACCTGTATTTTCACAAACAACTCAAATGAGTACCAAAATCAATGAAAATACAAAGAGTTTTCGCATAAACGGGGCGTATTTTACGTTTAAAAGATGTATAAATTCTTATACATCAGTCGACGTCCCAGTCGGTGGTAGCTCGGGATCAGGATCCTCGTTCATCACCATATCCTGCATCTCAGGATAATGATCAGCTGGCCCCAAAGGGTTTAGACCCTCTGGTTCTTGAACCTGGTTCATCGGATTGAACCGGCTTTGGAAAAAGGGTGTCGGGTCCTAGAAGGCACGGTGCGAACCCGATCGCTGCAAAGGTATGAAGGAATGGTGCGAATCGCTATGCTCCTTGTCTTCATGAGGTTCGAATGAGTGATGGTAAGACGGGGAGGAACTGAGCGAGACTGAGCGTCTTGTAGGCTTTAAATAAGTTCTCCAATCCTTGTGGGGACTAGAGCTAAGGGTCGCTGAAGGTGTTCGCCAGTGGGATGGCTCGTCTTCATGATCATTCCTTCCAGTCATTGGTGCCTTTCCTATTCCACGTCTACCTCTAATACGTGGCGGCATTGTCTTTGATCCTGTCAAAACAAAAGAAAACAACAAAAGACAAAAACAAATAAGATTAGGATTAATCCTCAACAAGCAGGTATATCTTTTTACGTACGCAACTGTCAGGTGTATGCCTACACCCCGTGCTTAAGTCATGGCCATTTCAAATGAATGAGCCAAGGATATCCAGGACACGGTCATTAACCCCCCAAAGCCTTAGATCAAACAAAACAGATTAAAACGGGTTATCTCAATGATTTAACCACTAATCGATTAAAGATTCAATACCCGACCAAGCGCTAATAATTTATCGTATCCCAAGCCCGTATAAGGGAAATAAGTTAAAAGTATTTACCTGAGCTTAAAATATAATTTTATTCTCAGCCGTATATCAAATCAGCAAGTACAAGTAGCTTTTACTGGGCTCCTAATCTGGAACGAAGGTTTCAATAACCTATTAGATTCCTAACGGGTCTTATTTAAGTTATAACTTAGACCGGTTAGTTTTAAAGAAAGGTTTACGGTTCAAAATGCAAAATTAAGCGAAGACTGGATTAGAATGTGATTTAGACCCAACAAGTATGAAAACTTGTATAAAATGGGTAAACTAAACACATTCTGGATTTTGAAGTAAAAATGATAAGATTTGACCCGTTTCGGTTAATTTATGCAAACTAGTTACATAAACCGTATCGAACGCAAATATGCATAACGGGTAACCCAAAGAGTTATCTACAAGTTCCACAAGTTAATATGCTTTAAATATGTTATGATATCAGTAGGATATCTTCCATTATGCCCAAAATGAATTTAAAACCAATTTAAGCCACGAAAGGGTATTTTGGTCATTTTAAAGTTTATAAAAGAGGTTAAATAGTAAACTGAGGTTCTGGTCTAAAACAATCAGTAAAAGTATTTATTTTAACAAATTACATCAGTAAGATATTATACATATATGAAATTTATCATTTATGGCCAAACTATGCACCGTAGGGGCATTTTGGTCATTTCACATACGCTTTAAGGGTCAAATTTCGAAATCTGAGTTCAAGACTTGAACTTACTGCTAAAGTATAAAAATTTATTTATAACATCAGTAGGTAACAAATCTTAGGTGCTAAATATGGTTTTAAACCATACTATGCGCCTAAATCGCATATAAGTCGGTATTTGACGATATTCAGGTTATTTAAGGAAATCTGCGATTTTGATCAGTCTGAACTGTTTAAAATATTTTATTTAATGTATTAAATCAGTAGAAAAATGTTTGACATTCAAATGATGCATAAAACTCATTTTATTAATGAAAAGGGCATTATCGTCAATTACCGAGTCCATGCAAGAACTCTATGTTATGGTCAGTATAAAATTTGACAAAATTTTCCAAAAATCCCTAAATATTATATTACAACAGTGGGTAGAAGTTTTGGTGTCAAATATCGGGTTTACATATGATTTATGCTGAATATACCATTTAATTAATAAAAAAGCTTTCATTTTATGATATCGTGCATAACTTCTATTTTAGACCATAAACTGATGTCAAAATTTTAGGACATGCTTATAAATCAGTAATAAAGATTTTTGTCCTCTCACATTTTCAAAAATCTCGTTTTTATATCAAAAGGGCATAACGGTCAACTTTTAAGCATTTAACGGGAACATGCAATGAACTAGGATTTCTATAGAACCATGTTGTATAACCTCAGGGGGTTATACTAACATATAATATGGTCCTAAAGGAACCCTAAGGCATAACTAAACTAAGCTAAATCGAGTCAGAACTGAAAGTCAAAGCAAAAGTCTACTTTTGCGACTTTCGGTTGCGAACCGTGCCTAAACTCAGAATTGTCGGGTTGAACATGCCTAAACATGTTCTTATATTATTTTCCAAGTTATTTAAGTGTTTAAACATGTTCCATAACTTCAGCATTATCAGTTATGAATTATTTTGCAAAAACTGACTCGTTTGACTTTTTGTTAAGAAGTTTGACCCGACAATTGACTGAGATAACGCGATAATTTGAAGGTGCCCTTTTAAGGGTATAACACCTACATAATTACCAACACATAGCCACTTTTAATTCGAATAATGGATGGACCGTTATTGATTAATCACAAAGTCAAAGCGTAATTACGATATCTTTGACTTTCGTTTATTAAGCTAATAAAACTTTAACTATAGAAGCTAAGAACACTTACTAGAGTCCTTAGCATGAAATTTTAACTTGAGAAAGCTTCCTTGAATAGCAGGAGGCTTCAGAGAGTGAGTTTTGAGTGAAAATTTTGAAAGTGTGCATGAACAAGGAACATCAAGGCCCCTTATATAGGAGTTTGATGATCTTCAAGATCAATCCATCTGTTCCTAGAGGTAATTCAGATGTTTACAAGTGTCCCTAGGGCAGTAAAACCAGTTCCACAGACCCTGGTATCGAAAAACTAGCATGAAAAGGCGGTGGACAGGCTGCAACATGCAGCTGTGCATGTTTCTGTCGCTGGCACTGCTGTCGCGGCCCGCGTAGACCTTAGAGGGAGTCTACGCGACCCGCGAGAACCTCTTAATCCGGTAAAAAGTTTCCAAACTTTGTAATTTCAGTCCCTGGTCCATTTTTAATTTAAATAGCTTTCTTTTATTGCACTTTTGACCCCCATAGTTAACTTTTAAGAGTCTTAGGTCACAAATTAACTCCGTTAAGCTCCAGGTTAGTTGTAAGATCACCCGAAAAGTCTTATTTTCATCGAAACTCTATGATATTACCATCCGATATTCGTGAGAGCAAAAATATAAATATTACAATTCCTTTGGGATTGTTAAAAGGTCACTCAGAGGTAACATTAAACATGTTGACACATTTAACCCTTATGCTTTGTAAAATTTTCCATTTAAGCATGAACGGCTACCTACGTCCGTCAGTTTATTCATTTATGAATACGAACATCTTATGAGGTCTTTCAGAGGCACGAGTTTGGCATGTTGACACATTTGATCCTTCTATACACATACTTTCTTTGTTTGTCAATTTTAGTTCTTCGAAAACAATTTGTTATACATTTAAAGTTCATGACACGTGTCTTCAATATATTGGACACGATTTTGCGAGGTGTTACACTCGGTTGGTGACTCAGTGATTTTCCATTTGGTAATCGCCTCGATCTTTGTGGGATCCACATGAATTCCTTCATGATTGACTAGATGTCCAAGAAAATGTACCTGTTCTAACCAAAACTCACACTTCGAAAACTTAGCATAAAGCTCTTCTTTCCTTAATAGACTTAGAAGTGCGTGCAGATGCATTGCATGTTCCTCTTTATTCTTTGAGTAGATGAGAATATCATCTATAAAGACAATTATGAATTTATCCAAATATGGTTTACATATTCGGTTCATCATGTCCATAAATGCAGCTGGGGCATTGGTTAGGCCAAATGGCATGACAGTAAGTTCATAATGACCATACCTTGTTCTAAAGGCGGTCTTAGGAATGTCCTCTTTCTGTACCTTTAATTGATGATATCCTGATCGTAAGTCGATCTTTGAGAAAAATCGAGCTCCTTGTAGCTGGTCGAACAGATCATCGATTCTCGGTAATGGGTACCGATTTTTAATCGTGACTTTGTTCAATTCATGGTAGTCAATGCACATATGCATTGATCCGTCATTCTTCTTGACGAAAAAGATCGGTGCTCCCCATGGCGATGAGCTTGGCTGTATGAATCCTTTTTTCAACAATTCGTCTATCTGTTTCTTCAGAACCTGCATTTCTGCAGGTGCCAAACGGTAAGGTGCTTTGGCAATTGGGGCTGTTCCTGGTAGTAACTGAATTTTGAATTCAACTTCCCTGTCTGGAGGTAGTCCTGGTAACTCTTCTGGAAATACATCTGAAAATTGGGATACTACTGGAATATCCTTTAGTTCTTTTTCATTAGTGTTAATGATTATTGAAATCAAATACACTAATGATCCTTTTCTTACATAACTGGCTGTTTTCATTACAGAGATGAATTTTATGGATCTAGAGGGCTTATCTCCTTTAATTGTGATCTTTTCACCCCTTGCTGAATTTACTTGGATTGACTTTTGATCACATAAAATACTGGCTTTATTGACTATTAACCAATCCATTCCTAATACAACATCAAATCCTGCCAGATTCATTGGGTAAAGGTTTGCAATAAATTTTTTAGTTAAAAATTATATTCTTTCTTCCTGCAAGATTTCAGAAATCTTAATGGTTTCCCCGTTGGCTGTTTCTACGAGACATTCTTGTGAGAGTTTAGTTAATGGTCGATTGAGAAGTTTGCAAAATGAAGTATTAATAAAACTTTGGTTTGTACCAGAGTCAAATAATACTTTAGCAAAAACATCATTAACTAAAAACGTATCGGCGATCACATCTGGGATCATCTTTGCTTCTTCTACAGTCAGAACAAATGCTCTAGCATTTTTAGCATTCTTGGTGTTTGGGACTGGAGCTAGTTTTGGACAGTTTGGCTTGATATGTCCTTGTTCTCCACACTTGTAGCACATCCTATTGTTAGGTTTTACCTGCAGTCTTCTTCCTTGTGTCCAGATATTTTACAGAAGTTACAGTATATGGAGCATTTTCCAGAATGCTTCCTTTTACAATACTTGCAATAGGGTGTAGAAGTAGAACTTATATTTTTCCCACTGTTGGAATTTCCAAAACAAAATTCTTGGGTAAGATTTTGAGCTAGGTTTCTCCTTTGGTCCTCTTCTCGTGTACACCCTAATTCATCAGTAAAGGTGTTTGCTAGTTCTGCAACTTCTTCTATAGTTTTAGGTCTAGCTGCCTTGACTACATGCCTTATCTCACTAATTAATCCCAAGATATAACGGGAGATTAATACTGGTTCAGGTGATGCCAGGGTTGGCACTATTCTAGCATATTCAAAGAATAAAGTAGTGTATCCCTTACTATCCACTCCAGTCATCCTATGGTTTAGGAACTTATTTGCTATCTGTTCTTTTTCATTGGGAGGGCATAATTTCCTTTCTACCATATTCTTAAATTCCTCCCATTCCATATTGTAAACCCTGTCACTTCCCCTAGACTGGAGGATAGTGTTCCACCATTCTAAGGCTGAGTTCTTAAACAGATTGGAGGCAAACATTATCTTATCTTCTTCTGCACACTTGCTTATTTTTAAAACTGCCTCAGTCTTTTCTATCCAGCATAGAGCTGCAATGGTCCCTTCATTTCCCGAGAATTCTATTGGTTTACGAGACCATAATTCCTTATAAGAACAACCATAAGACATGGTTCTTCTTCTTTGGAAATGGGCACTTGAAGTATGGGTCCATTGTGCACGCTGTGACTTAGTTCTTTTTGGGTTCGTTTACTTCCATTACCACTTTTATCATTATTTTCTGCATCCCTAACATTTTGGATAATAGCTGGCATGGCATCTCTAATTCCTTGGGTTACAAGATGTCGAATTTCACTATTATTCATTTGATTTTCATTATTCTGGTTTTCTGGATTTGCTGCATCGGCCATCTAGATTTTAAACAATTACCAAGTATTAATATCGTAGGACAATATCTAATTCAAACAATTATACGGCAAGCATGTTGATCAAAATCGTCGAGCATTGCGACTTACTCTATTTTATAGTATGCATCTATATTTACTACAAATACACTGGAAATAAAATACAATACTAATATGCATCCCTAACCACTAGGTGGTCTATACTACAACATATATATTATCATATGCCCTCCCAAACATACACACATATTATATATTATTATTATTATTATTGTTGTTGTTATTATTATTTTATTATTATTACTACTATCACCATCACTGATGTGGGTTCATCCAGAACTCCATATTACGCTCGTCATACTTCCAGACGAGTCGTTCTCCTATTTGTCTCATCCTTTCGCTCTCTTCTAAAACCTCCTCATCAAAGGTTCGGAGTTCTTGCACATTCATGTGCTCATTGGGGGTGCAGGTGCTGGTACTGGATCTGGGTACTGTGGCATGGGTTCTTCCTGAGGATATGGATTCTCTAAGATCTCTCTAATGTATTCATCATTATCATAATAGGGATCTAGAGGGTCCAGACCTGGGTAGGATGCTAGGTTTGGCATGGGTTCTTCTGTTATTGGGTAGCGTTACTAGTAATCCCTATGGTCGTCAAACCACGGGTCGTAGTCTGGGTCTAAGGGATTAGGTGCTGGTACTCTAGGTATCTCAGTTGGGTCAAAGGCTGGTGCTGGGATTTAGTTTTCTGAGTTGACTTCAATCTCCATTAGTTGTGTGGAAACAAGGGTAATGGTTAGGGTGCTATGAGTCGCTGTAAATTAGGGTCTACAGTTGTAGTTGCTAGAATATGAAAGTTTGCTAGACTCCTATTGAGCATATCTTGGGTGTGAGCATCTGTTTCTCTCTTAGCGGCTACTAAAACTCGCTGTTGTTTTAACTTTTTCATCCTCTTCCTACGTTCATGTGCACCTCTGCTGAACCATCCTCTCTTTTTAGGAGGGAATGACTCTTCAGATTGAGCCTTGAATATGAATATCTCGTCTTCATTGTCAGCTGAATACCCTGAGAGGGTAGGCTGTGAAGAGGTACCTTCGTTTTGAGGTGAGCTGGACAACTGACGGTAGGCGTCGGAAGGTCCTTGGTCGCTTATACTTTAAACTAACAAATAGTCAAATAACACACAACATTAAAATACAGATATGCACGTACTTTCGTAATCAATTTCCTAACATTGTAAATAATATCTTGGTGTCAGCAGAACACTTATGTGGCTGAATTAGTGGCTTAGCTCTGATACCACCTTCTGTCGCAACCCCCGTCCCCCATCTGTCCCGGGAACGGGCGGCCGCGAGACCAGATTTAGTGGTATCGGTGTTTAATACTTTGGCAGCGGAAATTACATCAGGACCGTAGTTAGGAAATATTTTATCAGAGTAAAACACCACATTTTATATAAATAAACACATTGGGATAAAACCCAAGTTTTTATTACAAACGGATTTGTAGGGGTAAACACTAATTTATTGAAATAAAACATCTTCTTTATTTAGGTAACTTTTATAGCCACTTTTCCAAGCCTTAAGTGTTGTCCAGCTAGCTTCTATTTGGCTTTCACATTTTGTTACCTGAAACGCGTTTAAAAACATTTTGTCAGTGGAAAATACTGGAGAGTGAATCCCAGTTTAATCAAGAAGAGTTTTACAATGTTTATTTCAACACAATTACTCATTCAGTACTGTTAATCCTGACTGGCGGGTCATATTACACATTGGCTAACTCTTTGTCCAATGGTAACGTGTTCCACATTTTGTATACATAACCCCAACATACCGGCAGTAATTGAAGAACTACAAAGACTCAATCACTGCTAATCACATTATAAATTAATTAAGGTTTTGTAAAAACAGTTTACAAAAAGGAAATTACTCATAAAAAAAAAGATTTACAAAAAGAGGATAAACTCACTTTGCTGTCTTAGGGTTTTCCTTAAGGATTTCCTGGTGATTATCTATTAATTACACAAATGCAAACGCGTTAGTATAATAACCCAATATTTATATTAGTAATACCCTCCCAAAGACGGCATTCCAACGACTACGTCGGGCAGAACCACGACAGCCGTTACGGAACCCTGGATCAATCGGGCAGTGTATCTAATACGTAACCGGGGGTTATGATACTTACAACGAGGCAGAACTTCGTTATTTAGGGGGGTATTATGCCCGAGAATAGCTTATACTATGTAAAATTTTCTAGAGAGAAAGAAATTGTGGTGCGAGTTGGGACTGAAGGCCGATGGCCTCTATATATAGTGCCTGATTCGAACCTTGTCGCACCCCGCGAAGGTTGTAGCCAAGGACTACGCGGCCCGCGAAGGCAACTAGGGTAGGCCCTAGCTTATCCGATTCACCCCTAGCTCCAACACGTCGCTGCCACGTGGCAGCTCATGGTGTCGCCCTGGTGACTGGCTGTCGCGGCCCGCGTAGGAACACAAGTGTGACACCTGTGTCACTTCAACCGTCAAACAAATGCCAAACCAATGAAACATTGTATTTCATACTTGGGATTTGTAAAAATACGTGTATCATTTGCACATATCAATTCTTGTTCGATTTCAAGCTTTAAATCGCTTTCTAAAGGGTTATACGCGTACTGAATGCGTAAATATAACCATCTTAATGCAACGAACACTTTGGAATAGTGAAATAGGCTTAACATACCTTAAATAACCTTTACATAACTTAGAAATAAGTTTTGAAGGCTTTGGTATGGCAAAATCAAGTTAATTCGCTTACAGGGACTAAATTTGACAAACTGCGAAAGTATGCCAATTTGAACTATAAGAGACATTCCGGAACATGACCATAAGTTAAACATACCATAATTATCCTTTACATAGCTTAGAAATAGGCTTTAAGGGGTTCGGTGTGCTAAAATAAACTTTTGGGTCATTCAGGGACTAAAAGTTCCAAAACGTGCATAAGTTTGCACTTTCGCGCATAACTTACGTTCTGAATACATCCGGACATCCAAAAATTTATGTAAGCACTAAAATATTTTATTTTAGTGTTTGGCATAAGAAAAATCCATTCGTCGCGTCATTTGGATCGTTTTTCGCGCTTATGCGCATTCCGTCGTAATTAACCGAACAACGCAATCGTACGGCCAAACGAACCGACATCCGAGATATTTTTGAGCACATTTTAAGTTCCCTATACTTTAACTTCATTTTAGAGCTTTGAAATGGGGTTAACGGGGCTTAAACGTGTAAAAAATGCATCAAAGAGCAAGTTTGGAGCTTCAGGGGCCTGTTCTGCCATTTTTCAAACTTCTGGTCTGCAGGTCCTTGCGCACCTCAACACTCTGAGTGTTACGGTGCGCAAGCAGGGGTCAGATGCAGAAACTTGTTTTTAAACAGCTGTTAACAGCCCTTAAACCCTCCAAAGGCCAATGCCACTTGTCAATAACTGGTGGTGGGAGCAAAATGAGGTACCACAACATTCCGACAAGTGTACGGGCGAGATCAAGGCACGTTATCCAAGAAACGATCCTAACGGTGAACCGAAATCTATAAATACCCAACCCCCACTCCTTGCAAACCCACATTTGATCTGAGTTTTTCTGTAAGTGGTTGTGATTTCTCACTTCCTACCTGAGATTACTTGGAATCAAATCTTGCGGGGACCCTTTGTAAATGTTCCTTCGTTCTTTTATTGCTTTTCGAGTCCGAAAGTCAAACTTTGTTTGACTTTCTGCATTAACCAGTTTATGGTCAATGCGAAGTTCGTTTGAACTTCATAACGTGAGGGTGATCACGATGGTTATAGTCCCTAGTGACTATACCTACTGATTACCACGTTATCTAAGCTCAGTGACGAATCGTAGTTTCGGCCAAAATGCGCATTTTTGCGTATTTCGTAACCAAACTACTCTTAGGTATCAAAACCGTTTGTTTTGATACCAAACCTGTTTTTTAAACTTAGTTAAGCATGTTTTAACATGCTTAGCTCGTCACTTTTAGTTTAGTGCTTATATAGGGTCGTAAGGTAAGCGATCTAAACAATCGCTTATACTTTCGAACCCGACCCGTTTGGTCGATCATTAGGATCCGACCAAACACATTAGGTGACCATAGTATATAGGGAATAACCTTCCGAGGTTATACCTTATGGTCGCTTCGTTTAAGTAGTTGTATGATAGGTAGTTTATATGCCTTAGGTAAATTACCAAAATGCCCTTTTTACGCCAAAATTCATTTTAAGCATATGTAACATAACTTTTGGTATCTAAACTGATTTAGTAACAATATTAGACATGTTAAGGCATATTTTACTTGTCATAGGACTAGTTAGGCGTTCCGAACGCATTTCACGCGAACGAAGCGTTAAAGTAGCATAAGCTACCTAAACGGGTCGTAATGGGTCGTAAGCACTTAGGTTAGGTTTCATTTTAGTATGTGGGCCTTGTTAAACCATATTACACGAGTCTCCATACTCGTTTTGTTTACGAACCCTCATTCTATCCAATCCTCCGATTTAGGTCCGGTATATTAACATTGTTACTCAAGGATTACTAAGCAATCTCAAGTGAGTACATAGAACCCCCTCTTTTACTGTTTTCCAAACATTTTGGGGTGGAACACATGTGCCTACTTGTTACTTTCATGCTTTCCATGTTTTCACAGCATATACTTGCTATGTTCATTAGTACATTTATAGTACATGATTTACATTACATTTCATGCTATGTATGCCCATTGTGTGTGTACTTAGTACATCGCTTCACATTACATTTTATGCTATGTATGCCCATTGTGTGCGTACTTAGTACATTGTTTTACATTACATTTCATGCTATGTATGCCCATTGTGTGCGTACTTAGTACATTGTTTCACATTACATTTCATGCTATGTATGCCCATTGTGTACTTAGTACATTGTTTCACATTACATTTCATGCTATGTATGCCCATTGTGTGCGTACTTAGTACATTGTTTCACATTACATTTATGCTATGTATGCCCATTGTGTGCGTACTTAGTACATTGTTTTACATTACATTTTATGCTATGTATGCCCATTGTGTGCTTACTGAGTACATTGTTTTACATTACATGCTATGTATGTCCTTTGTTGCATACTTAGTACATTTGTTATTCATCACATACTTATATTTTTACATTCATATACACAATTCGTGATTTACAATAGACATAAACATTTTGACATTTGATTTTACATAAACATTTTACTTTGGTGGTTTGGTTTGGGTAAGTGATTTAAGTAACGAGGCGTGTGTAATACGATACAAGTATGATGGATACGCCGCTGGTACTTCCTATATATAAGTGCTTGTATGTTATTACATATCGTAGCGTTATTTGCATCATTTCAACATAAGACATATAACATTTTATACAAATAACATACTTTTCACAAGACATTGTTTTACAAAACAACTTATCTTATACAAACTCATTTTACTTGGTTATTCATTTAACTATACATTATTCTCTTATTTATACATATCATCTGAACTTATTGTTTTTCAAATGATTTACAAAACAAATCAAATTACAAGGTTCATGACTAAACTTTATTAAACAACTCTTTCTAAACTTACAAGTCATGAAACCTATTTTCACAAAACCTATGTATTTCACAGGCATTTTTATGCTGACGTACCTATTTTCACATGTGTTTCAGGAGATGATGCATAGGACTTATCGAGACATACTTAGGCGGACCTGTGCCTTAGTGACTTAAAACGAGACAAGAACTAGTTAATTTATGTTATGTACTCTTTATTTCTTGTTTAAAGACAATGTAACTCGCTTGTTTGATGAATAAAACGAAACTTAAATTTCCATGGTTGTGAAACATTAATTCTGTTACAACACTCCCCGACGTTTCCGCCACGTTTCGTTGTTTTACGTGGTCGGGGTGTGACAACAAGCGGGTCTTCGCGCCCCGCGAGCGATCCCAAATCTATGTTTTTTTTATTTTATTTTTATAAAATTAAAGGTATTTAGGGCCATTTCTCGTAATCGGGGTGTATTTTAGGACATATAGGGATACTTTAAATATATTAGGGGTGTCGAAAAAATATTTTTGAGGGTTGTTATAAACGGTTTTCTCCTGTTATCAGCATAACTCTTTTGTCGATCGCGTGCTGCTTTTAGTCGTTCCTTTACTTGAATAATCTTGTCTGTTGTCTCTTGCACTATTTCTGGTCCAGATAATTGTTTTTCTCCAAATTCTGCCCAACAAACTGGGGCTCGGCACTTTCGTCCATAAAGTGCTTCGAACGGTGCAGCATTAATACTGGTATGATAGCTGTTATTGTAAGAAAATTCTATTAATGGTAAATGATCGTCCCAATTTCATCCGAAATCAATTACACAAGGTCTAAGCATATCCTCCATTGTCTGAATTGTCCTTTAACTTTGTCCGTCTGTTTAAGGATGATAAGCGGTGCTTAGATTTAGCTTGGTTCCCATTGCTTTTTGGAAACTTGTCCAAAAATAAGAGGTAAAATGGCTATCTCTATCAGAAACAATAGATAAAGGAATTCCATCTAATGAAACAATTTCATTTACATATAACTTGGCTAATTGTTACATACTGAAAGTTTCCTTCATCGGTAAGAAATGAGCAGATTTAGTTAACCTATCTACAATCACCCAGATTGTGTCATTACCTTTTCGTGTTTTGGGTAATTTGGTAACAAAATCCACTGTTATCAATTCCCATTTCCATACCGGCATTTCCAATTGCTGCAAAAAACCTGAGGGTTTCTGGTGTTCAGCTTTGACCTGTGAACATGTTAGACACTTGGCAACATAAGCTGCAATATCCTTTTTCATTCCTATCCACCAAAAGTTCTTTCTTAAGTCTTGATACATTTTATCATTTCAAGGATGTATCGTATATTTAGACTTATGGGCTTCTTCTAATATTTGGTGGCGTAGGTTTTCTAGTTTAGGTATCCACGTTCTTTTCTTATGGAATCTCCAAATTCCATCTGTTCCTTGTTCTAGTTCCTTAATCATACCTTTTAATTTTTCAGTATCCTCCTTGATTACTGATTCTTGTACTTCTCTAATTTGTTCATTTAAACCTATCTGCAGATTTAATTTAAGAGAACCTATTCTTTTTGGCTTTTCATGATACTTTCGACTTAGTGCATCAGCTACTACATTAACCTTTCCTGCATGGTACTGGATATTACAATCATAATCGCTAAGAAATTCCATCCAGCATCTTTGTCTCATATTTAGCTCTTTTTGCCCAAAAATGTACCTTAAACTCTTATGATCAGTGAAGACAACAAATTTATTTCCATATAAATAGTGTCTCCAAATCTTAAGGGTAAAAATTATGGCTCCTAACTCTAAATCATAGGTTGAATAGTTTTCTTCATGATTCTTAAGCTTTCTAACGCATAAGCTATAACCTTTTGACATTGCATCAACACACATCCATAACCTAATTTAGAAGCGTCACAATAGACTTCAAAGTCTTCAGTTCCTTCTGGTAACGCTAGTATGGGTGCGTTGTTTAATCTTTTCTTAAGAATTCTAAAAGCTTCTTCTTGTTTTGGTCCCCATTCAAACTTAACAGATTTAAAGGTTAGTTTCGTTAAGGGAATGGCTATTCTAGAAAAATCTCAGCTAAATATTCTATAATAACTGGCCAGTCCTAGAAAACTTCTAACCTCCGTTGGCGACTATGGAACTTTCCATTTAGTAATTGCCTCAATCTTTGTGGAATCTACATGAATTCCTTCATGGTTTACTAAACGTCCGAGAAATTGCACCTCTTCTAACCAGAATTCGCATTTCGAAAATTTAGCATAAAGCTTTTCTTTTCTCAGCAAATTTAAAAGTGCATGCAGATGCCCTGCATGTTCCTCTTTACTTTTATAAATGAGAATATCATCCATAAAGATAATTATGAATTTATCCAAATATGGCTTACATATTCGGTTCATCATGTCCATAAATGCGGCGGGCATTGGTTAAACCAAATGGCATGACAATAAATTCATAATGGCCATACCTTGTTCTGAAAGCGGTCTTAGGAATGTCCTCTTCATGTACCTTTAATTGATGATATCCTGAGCGTAAATCGATCTTTGAGAAAAATCGAGCTCCTTGTAGTTGATCAAACAAATCATCGATTCTTGGTAATGAGTACCGATTTTTAATCGTGGCCTTATTCAATTCATGGTAATCAATGCACATACGCATTGATCTGTCTTTCTTTTTTACGAATAAGATCAGTGCTCCCTATGGCGATGAGCTTGGCTGTATGAATCCTTTTTCCAAGAGTTCGTCTAATTGTTTCTTTAACTCTTGCATTTCTGCGGGTGCCAAACGGTAAGGTGCTTTGGCAATCAGCGCTGTTCCTGGTAGCAAATGAATTCTAAATTCGACTTCCCTGTCTGGCGGTAGTACTGGTAGTTCTTCTGGAAATACATCTGAAAATTGAGATACTACAGGGATATCTTTTAATTCCTTTGCTTTAGTGTTAATCATTATAGATATCATATACACTATTGACCTTTTTCTTGCACAACTTGCAGTTTTCATCACAGAAATGAATTTTGCGGATCTAGTTGGCTTATCTCCTTTAATTGTGATCTTTTCACCTTTTGGTGAGTTTACTTGTATTGACTTTTGATCACATAGAATACTGGCTTTGTTGGCTATTAACTAATCCATTCCTAACATAATATCAAATCCTGCCATATTCATTGGATAAAGATTTACAATAAACTTTTGATTTAAAATTTCTATTCTTGCTCCCTGCAAGATTTCGGTAATCTTAATGGATTCTCCATTTGTTGTTTCTACCAAACATTCTTGTTGGAGTTTAGTTAATGGTTGGTTGAGAATTTTACAAAATGAAGTATTAATAAAACTTTGGTTCACACCAGAGTCAAATAATACTTTAGCAAAAACATAATGAACTAAAAACATACCGGCAATCACGTCAAGGATCATATTCGCTTCTTCTGCAGTCAAAACAAATGCTCTAGCATTCTTAGTAGTCTTGTTGTTCATGGCTAGAGCTAGTTTCGGACAATTCGGCTTGATATGCCCTTTTTCTCCACAGTTGAAGCACACTCCATTACTAGGTTTCTTCCTACAATCTTCTTCCTTGTGTCCTCGTATCTTGCAGTAGTTGTAGTAACTGGAGCATCTTACTGAATGCTTCTTCTTACAGGCTTTACAGTAAGGTGTAGAGAGTAGAACCTATATTTTTCCCACGGTTGGAATTACCGTAGCGAAATTCCTGGGTAAGTCTTTGAGCTAGGTTCCTCCTCTGGTTTTCTTCTTGTGTACGTACTAGTTCATCAGTCAAGGTATTTGCTAGTTCTACAGCTTCTTCTATGGTTGGTGGTCTAGCTGCCTTGACTACATGTCTAATTTCACCAATTAATCCCCAGATGTAACGAGAGATTAACACTGGTTCTGGTGTTGCTAGGGTTGGCACTATTCTAGATATTCAAAGAATGTAGTAGTGTAACCCTTGCTGTCTACTCCAGTCATTCTAAGGTTTAAGAATTTATTAGCTATCTGCTCCTTTTTATTAGGAGGACAAAATTTCCTTTCCACCATATTCTTAAACTCAATCCATTCCATACTATAAACCCTGTCACTTCCCCTAGTCTGGAGGATAGTGTTCCACCATTCCAGAGCTGCATTCTTAAATAAATTGGAAGCAAACATGATTTTGTCTTCCTCTGTGCACTTGCTTATTTTCAAGACTGCTTCAGTCTTTTCTAACCAACGTAGAGCTGCAATGGCTCCTTCATTGCCCTAGAATTCTATAGGTTTACAAGACCAAAATTCTTTGTAAGAACAACCATAAGACATGGTTCTTCTTCTTTTTTGGAATTGGCAATTGAAGAAATGGCCCATTGTTCACGATGTGACTAGGTTCAGTATGTGTTCGCTTACTTCCACTATTACTTTTATTATTATTTTCCGCTTCCCTAACATTTTGGATGATGGCTGGCATATCATCTCTAATTCCTTGGGTTACTATGTGTCGAATGGCACTGTTATTTATCTGGTTTTCATTATTTTGGTTTTCCCGCTTTGCATCGTTGGCCATCTGGATTTACAAAAAATTACCAAGTATTAATATTTTAGAGCAAAACCTAATGCCAATAATCACACAACAACACATTGATCAAAATCGTCAAACATTGCGACATTTACTCTATTTTATATATTATGCGTCTATTACAAACCACAACTGAAACTTAAAATACAATACTAGTATACATCAATAGCTATTGTCTAAAATATATATATATATATATATATATATATATATATAAGTCCTCTACCCGCGCGATGCGGCGGGGTGACGATTTTCAATAGGATACTCGTTTACCGTTAGTTTATCAGTCGTCTCGTGATATATTGTATAGTACTTAAGTTAGTTTTTTTATTCATGATATGTTTGTATGATTGGAATTATGAATGATCCTGTTGGGACTTTACCATCTGAATTTTGATGATTAATATTATAGGGTATAGGCTTTTGCGATTGGAATTTATGCGGTTATCTTAGCTTAGTTTCTTGGAACTATTACATTTGAACTTTATGTTTTCTAAGATTAACAACGTTTCACTTCATTTATCTACACATATTTTGTTTCTTTGTAACAGATACTTTCTCTATGCAGGTGGATGATGTGATCGTTGAAGTCGCGGAAGGCGATCTTAGGAATGTTCTATGTAAAGCCGTAGAGTGGCACCGTGCTACTATGCTGGTCGTCGGTAGCCATGGTTATGGAACAATCAAAAGGTACATTGTTATTTATGCAAATAGAGATTATAAATGTTATATCTCGACTGGAATGTCGTTGCGAATCACTATTTACACAAATTTGCTCTCATATCAACATTGAACAATATGGTTTTTGTAGGGTGGTATTGGGGAGTGTAAGTGACTATGTTACTCATCATACTCACTACACCGTGATGATAGTTAAGAAGCCAAAGACATAAAGTCATAAACAATTGGTGACCTTTCACTTGCTATAAGCATATTCTTTCCACACTCAGGATATGAAAGATGAATTGCTTTGATCTGTGTATACCACCGTTAGTTACCGTAAACATATATTTACTTTAGCATCGTTTACTATATACAATACATTTGCCTGGCTTTTGATTGAATCTTTATTTCATGGAACAAATGGTCATAATATTGGTTGGTTGTAGTTTGATACAAATGAGTCCGATCTCATGATCATGTCAATTTTAGCTATCTTTAGCCCTGGCACTCTAGCAACTTTGTAACAATGTAACAACCATGCACACAAACATCCACACAGTTGAAGGTTATATGGGCAGTCTTAAACTGACGCTACCAAAGCAAAACTCCGAATCAAAACACATTAAAGCTATTCAACAATACATACCAATTCAACAAATTTATCCAACTTGGTCTAACAAATGTAAATAGGCAATGAGGATTCGCGAGTCCATGCATGCCCGACATCTTTTAACACAATAAAAATCCCATGTTGGTTATTGTAACAAATTTATACCGCGATAAACTCTTGCTCCTGCTACGGCTCCTGCTTTTGCTCGGGCTCTGGCTCTTGCTAGGACTGCGATTTTTGGGGCTTTTACTGACACACTTTGGTGAGGAGCTTAGTCGAATCATACCCAAATCTGATCTCTTCCCGATGAACGGTTCCAGTAGGGATATTGCTGCAAAATAAGGTCTTGTTTTTTTTTTGTAAAACTCAAGAGAGAGAGCGCTTCTTAATTGTCACGGGCCAGCCCCGGTTTTACCCGGTCAGGGGCCGCGGGACAGGAACCCGTGGTATTTATTAATTGATGTGACAGCGGAAGATTTTACAGGATCTTTTAAAAACTTGAATTGCCTGATTATTTTATTTCATAATGCGGGATAAACCCCGTAATTTACAATAAAGTGATTTCACTGGGAAATCCTTATTTTACAAAACATGTTTCTTTATTTATATTGAGCCACTTCCTCAAGCTTGTAGTGCTTCGCGGTACTTTTCCTGGATCACAACAGATCACCTGAAACATGTTTGAAAAAGGTTTTGTCAGCGGGGAAATACTGGTGAATCATTCTTTTTATTAAAATGACGCTTTGTTATAATTTACAGTATTAAGAGCGATTACAATGTTTATATATATCAACCATCTACCCACGGTATTTGTCACTCGACCACCTATTGGCAATCTCATTGTCCAATGGTGTCTGTGACTATGGTCATATCACCCCTTGGCTAACCCGTTGTCCAATGGTGACGGTTATCAAGTAATGTATACAAAACCCCACATACCGGCTGTAATTTGGAGATTACAAAGACTTAATCCCTGTAATTATAACTTTGAAAACAAACATGATTTGAAAGGAATTTTGGTAAAAAGAGAATGACTCACATCGCAGATTTATGCGGACAGAGTTTAGCATGCTGATTATCCTGATAACCTAATTTAAATAACAATGCACACGAACTAGGTCAGTAACTAATACACATTTACGATAACTCACGAGATTAAACCTTCACAACGAATGACAAAGTGCGATACTTAAACATCCATCGAATTCACGATGAATGACAAAGCATAACCCTAATGTGGGCAGCACTTAAACATCCATTGGATAGTTTAAATCGATCGGACATTGAATCGTAGCAGCGATCGAGTTAATACCCTGTATCGTAGCAGCGCCTCGCTATAATAATTGAAATTTCCACTTTGGAGCAGTAAGAATTCGCTTTCGAATTGAAATTTTCACACCATCGAACTGCTCAGGAGCTAAGCTATTTATGGGTGAAATTCAGGCCTGTCGCGGCCCGCGTGAACCTTCGGCCAACCTTTACGCGGCCCGCGTGGAGGTCTATTTCGTAGACTAGGGCTAGCGTGTCACGCCTAGGCTCGACACGTGTGTGACGCGTGGCCCGGCATGCTTATCCGGTCAACCACACTTTGACGCGGCCCGTGTAAGGCTAAGCTAACCCTTACGCGGCCCGCCTGAAACCCATAAAATTTGATTTCTTTATTTTTCATGCACAGTAGGGTTCCAGGGGTCTGGGTTTTCACTTATGGTTCGCTGTAGGACATTTTTGAGAGTCCTTAAATCCTCCCCACCTTATTTAAAATCTCGTCCTTGAGATTTATTGAAATATGTGAGGATACTTTCGCTTCATCTCTGATTCCAGCTCCCAAGTGAATTCAGATCCTCTCTTTGAATCCCACTTGACTTTGACTAGCACTAGTCGCTTACGTTTGAGAAACTTAATCTTCATGTCTTCTATTTGAAGCTGTTTCTCTACGAATTTTAATTTTCCATTTACCTCTACATCTTGAAGAGGTACTACCAAAGATTCATCAGATAAGCATTTCTTGAGGTTGGATACATGAAATACATCATGTACTCCAGCTAGCTCCTCTGGTAGTTGTAAACGATATGCGACCGGTCCTATACGTTGGATTACTGGAAATGGTCCTACGTATCTTGGACTCAACTTTCCTTTCTTACCGAACCGAACTACTCCTTTCCAAGGAGAAACTTTTAAGAGTACCTTGTCTCCTACTTGGAATTCTAATGGCTTGCGTCGATTGTCTGCATAACTTTTCTGGCGATCTCGAGCCGTCTTTAGTCTTTCCTTGATTTGAGTGATCTTGTCGGTAGTTTCTTGAACTATTTCAGGACCTGATAATTGACTTTCTCCTATTTCTGCCCAACAAACTGGATTTCTGCACTTACGTCCGTACAGTGCTTCGAATGGGGCAGCTTCAATGCTTGAGTGATAACTATTGTTATAGTAGAATTCAATTAAAGGTAGGTGGTCATCCCAGTTTCCACCAATATCTATTACACATGCCCTAAGCATGTCTTCCAGGGTTTGTATCGTCCTTTCACTTTGCCCGTCTGTTTGAGGATGATATGCCTTACTTAAATTTAGTCGGGTTCCCATTGCTTCCTGGAAACTTGTCCAGAAATGGGAAGTGAAACGACTATCCCTATCCGATACAATGGAGAGTGGAACTCCATGTAAGGATACGACTTCATCTACATACAACTTGGCTAACCTTTCCATGCTAAAGGTTTCCTTCATGGGTAGAAAATGAGCTGATTTGGTTAATCGATCCACAATTACCCAAATTGCATCATTACCTTTTCTGGTTTTGGGTAACTTAGTAACAAAGTCCATTGTTATGAGTTCCCATTTCCATACAGGCATTTCTAATTGTTGCAGTAGACCTGAAGGTTTCTGGTGTTCTGCCTTAACTTGTGAACAAGTAAGACACTTAGATACATATCTAGCTATGTCCTTTTTCATTCCTATCCACCAGAAATTGTTTCTCAAATCTTGGTACATTTTATTGTTACCAGGATGCATGGTATACCTAGATTTATGAGCTTTTTCTAAAATCTTACCTCTTAATTCTCCTTGCTTAGGTACCCAAATTCTTTTCTTATGGAATCTCCAAATTCCATCATTTCCTTGCTCTAATTCTTTTATTCGTCCTTTCATTCCTTCAGCATCATCCTTGATTGCTGTTTCCTAGATATTTCTTAGTTGTTCTATTAAATCTAACTGTAGATTTAATCTAAGAGCACGAACTCGTCGTTGCTTCTCATGGTACTTACGACTTAAGGCATCTACAACTACATTTTCCTTTCCTTCGTGATATTGAATATCACAGTCGTAGTCACTTAGGATCTCCATCCATCTCCTTTGCCTCATGTTTAATTCTTTTTACCCAAATATGTACCTTAAGCTTTTATGATCTGTATAGACAGTAAACTTACTTCCATACAAATAATGTCTCCAAATTTTAAGGGCAAAAATTATGGCTCCTAGCTCTAAGTCGTGAGTCGTATAATTTTCTTCGTGCTTTTTCAATTGCCTTGATGCATACGCAATTACCTTTTTGCGTTGCATTAGCACACATCCAAATCCTAACTTAGAGGCATCACAGTATACTTCAAAATCTTCTGTTCCTTCTGGCAAGGCCAATATTGGAGCGTTTGTTAACTTTTGCTTCAAAATCCTGAAGGCCTCTTCTTGTCTAGGTCCCCATTCAAACTTAACTGCTTTACAGGTTAGCTTAGTTAATGGTACAGCTATTTTGGAAAAATCCTTAATAAACCGTCTATAGTATCCGGCTAACCCTAGGAAACTTCTAATTTCCATGGCTGATTGCGGAACTTTCCATTTGGTAATCGCTTCTATCTTAGAAGGATCTACGTGAATACCATCATGATTCACAATGTGTCCTAAAAATTGCACTTCTTACAGCCAGAATTCACACTTTGAGAATTTGGCGTAAAGCTTCTCTTTTCTTAACAAAGTTAAGAGTGCATGCAGGTGCTCACAATGTTCCTCTTGACTTTTGGAATAAATAAGTATATCGTCGATGAAGACAATTACAAATTTATCCAAATACGGTTTACAGATTCTATTCATCATGTCCATAAATGTTGCGGGAGCATTTGTTAGTCCAAAGGGCATGACTGTAAACTCGTAATAACCATACCTAGTTCTGAAAGCATTTTTAGGTATGTCTTCTTCCTGTACCTTCAATTGATGATATCCGGAGCGTAAGTCTATTTTAGAAAAATATCTAGCTCCTTGAAGTTGATCGAAAAGATCATCAATTCTAGGTAATGGGTATCGATTCTTAGTTGTAACTTTATTCAATTCCCTATAATCGATACACATTCTCATTGAACCATCTTTCTTCTTTACAAACAACACTGGCGCTCCCCATGGGGATGAACTAGGTTGTATGAATCCTTTACTTAGTAATTCATCTAATTGCTTTTTCAGTTCTAGCATTTCTGTGGGTGCTAACCGATAAGGTGCTTTGGCTATCGGTGTAGTTCCAGGAATTAGATGAATTCTAAATTCAACTTCCCTATTGGGTGGTAATCCCGGTAGATCTTCTGGGAATACTTCTGGGTATTCGGATACTACTGGAATTTCTTTGAGTTCTTTACTCTTAGTGTTAATGATTACTGAAATCATATACACTATTCCTTTCTTTCGTTCATAATTAGCAACTTTCATTACTGAAATGAACTTTAGTGGCTTACGTGGCTTATCTCCTGTAATTACCACTAATTCTCATGTGGGTGTACGAATCTCTATGGCATTTTTATCATAGAGAATTCGAGCATGGTTGGCTACTAACCAATCCATTCACATCGAATTCGGCTAACTTCATAGGTAACAGGTTTGCAGAGAATTTGTGGCCTAAGAGTTCTATCTTTTCTTTTTGCAAAACCTTATCTATGATAACAGAATTTCCATATGCCGTTTCTACTGTAAAAATCTGCCTATGGTTGGTGAAAGGTAATTTAAGAGCTTGGCAGAATAAATTATCGATAAAACTTTGGTTTGCACCAGAGTCAAATAATACTTTTCCATACACGTTATGAACTAAGAACGTACCAGCTATCACATCTGGAATGAGTTCTGCTTCTTGAGTGGTCAGCTGGAATGCTCTGGCATTCTTCTTAGTAACTCCATCGGCCGTCTTAGCTTTGTTGTCTGCCGGTCTGACCAATTTGGGGCATTCAGGTCTGAAATGTCCAGTTTCTCCACAGTTATAGCAGATCCTGGTCTTCTTTCTACAATCTTCCTCACGATGTCCTACAACCTTGCAAAAGTTGCAGGTTTCATTGCATTTTCCAAAATGTTTCTTTCTGCAATTCTTGCAGAAAGGCGGAGTGGAAGATTGCCCGGTTCCCCTCTTCTTGAATTTGATTATTACCCACACGAAATCCTTGGGTAATTTTCTGAGCCAATTCCTTCATCCGGTTTTCTTCTCTTGTGCGTACCAGCTCGTCAGTTAGGGTGTTAGCTAATTCTACCGCATCGTCAATAGTGCGAGGTCTCGCAGCTTTAACGATATTACGGATTTCGCCTATCAATCCCCAAATATAGTGGGAAATAAGCACCGGCTCTGGCGAAGCCAGGGTTGGTACTACTCTCGCATACTCGAAGAATGTCGAAGTATCCCCTCGACAGTCTATACCCATCATCCGATGGTTCAGGAATTTATTTTCCATTTGTTCCTTTTCATACTCGGGACATAATTTTCTTTCCATTAACTGCTTAAATTCCTCCCAAGTCATGGCATAGGCCACCTTTCTTCCTTTGGCTTAAAGTACCGTATTCCACCATTCTAGCACCCCTTCTTTAAACATATGCGACGCATACATGGCCTTGTCGTCCTCGGCACATTTACTTATTATAATCACTGCCTTGGTTTTCTCTAACCAACGCAGTGCAGCAGTTGCTCCTTCGTTACCTGCAAACTCGGCTGGTTTACAGGCAAGAAACTCCTTGTAAGTGCAACCAGGCGTTGCAGCTTTCATTCTTTTTAGACCTGGGGCTTGCAGTACATTATCGTTATTATTATTAGTATGATTGCCACCACCGTTTATGCTATTGCTGAAATTGTCACTGTGTGTGCGTTTGCTAAGAATAATTTGCTGAGGTTCAACAGGATTTCTAGCAGCAGCAAGTATTGCTGGAATAGCATTGGCTATCCCCTGAGCAACGATATTCTTGATATCTTGCCTATTCAGAAAGTGATCTTCATTGTTATGCTCAGATTGATTAACTTCATTATCTGGTTCATTACCAGCATGTGCCATCTGGTAATTAATTTATATAAATACTTAGTATAGGGTAATTAATAACCAAACAAAACAAAATAATTACACACAATCATGTTAACATGTATATTCACAAAATTGTTGATTTTCCAATGCTCGATATTTTATATAATATAGTAGGCATCCATACAAACTGATTATCTTACACAAGTTTTATTGTTTATTTTACACGTTTTATTTTGATTATTATATTATTATTAAACAACCACACTATCTTTTGTCAGCTGGTGCCTCAGAAGCGGCGTTCCCTCTCGTCGTACTTCCAGGAGATTTGTTCCCCTATTCCCCGGATTCTATTCCCCGCATCTATCAATTTTTTGCCAAAATGGCAGAGTTCAGCTAGGTTTTCATTACTCATTGGTGGGTTTAGTGCAGGTTCTGGATCAAATTGAGGGAAAAGGTGTAAGGATTATTTAGGAGGTTTTGAAATTGCCAATCGTTGGTCCACCGCTCGTTCATTTCTCCTAAAGGTTGGGTATGGATCAGAGGTTCTGGAATGGCTGGTTCCAAGTTTACTGGAAGTTGGGTTTCAGCAGAATAAGGGTAGAGGTTTTCATTGATAGGCCTAATGATATCACAGCTTGCTAGTATACGATCCAATTCCTCCTGCAATGGCAATTCCTCGGCTTGCCTAGAACTTTCCCCAATTTCCATTCCTGTTTGCCTAGAACTTTCCCCAATCTCGATCCCTTTTCCTTTATCCATAGGATTTCTATCTTGGGAATTCTCCTAGTTGCTGGTTTCCTTCTGCGTACACGCCTCCAGCCCACGAATCTTCTCCTTTTCTTAGGCTTTGATTTCTCCGGAGGTGGAGCTTGAAATTCCATGGGTTCTTCCACATCTGCTAAGTAACCAGTAAAGTCTCTAGAAACTTCTATTTTCACAGGGTATAGATTGAGATTCTCAAGGGCTTCAGACAATTCATTCATGCTGTTTTAGTATTTATGAAGAAACACACAAAATTTTAAGTTAAACTTTTTGTAATTTAATTTTTTCACAAAATCACAGTTTTGTTAATTTGGAAAATTTAATATTATTACAAATATCTAACTTGTAATTTAAATTTTTCACAAAATCACAGTTTTGTTAATTTGGAAAATTTAATATTATTACAAATATCTAACAACTATTTTATTGAGACAAAATATTTATTTATAGTATAACTAAAATATTAAAGTTTCGGACTTATGGATAATATGGGTGCTAATACTGGGTCAGGGTGTTGGCAGTTTAAAGGTTAACATTTACTGCTACAGTAGCTAACATAAAAAGATTTGCCCATTTTTCATCTAACTCATCTTCCCATGGTGGTTTATCACTTATTTCCTGAGTTTCCTTATTATTTATCACTTCTTTTGGTTGTGACTTCTTCCTCATTTTCTCTTGACTTTTCCTAATAATCAAATTTCTTTTATTAGGAGAAAGTGGTTTCTCATATTGTGCCTTACGAACAAATATTCCCTCCTCAGTATCTACTGGGTATCTTGAGGATTGGGATGAACTTCCCTTCTCTTTTGGTGAACTATCTAATTTAAGATAGATGTTCGAAAGCTTTTGCTTACCCATACTGTAACTAACAAATAGTCGGTTAATAAAACATATAATCACAAAATGATAATCAGGAAAATTAAGTATTTTAAATACTTAATAAGCTTAAATCATTGGCTCTGATAGCACCCTTTTCCTGTCACGGCCCCAGCCCCGGTTTTACCCGGTCAGGGGCCGCGGGACAGGAACCCGTGGTATTTATTAATTGATGTGACAGCGGAAGATTTTACAGGATCTTTTAAAAACATGAATTGCCTGATTATTTTATTTCATAATGCGGGATAAACCCCGTAATTTACAATAAAGTGATTTCACTGGGAAATCCTTATTTTACAAAACATGTTTCTTTATTTATATTAACCCACTTCCTCAAGCTTGTAGTGATTCGTGGCACTTTTCCTGGATCACAACAGATCACCTGAAACATGTTTGAAAAAGCTTTTGTCAGCGGGAAAATACCGGTGAATCATTCTTTTTATTAAAACGACGCTTTGTTATAATTTACAGTATTAAGAGCGATTACAATGTTTATATATATCAACCATCTACCCACGGTATTTGTCACTCGACCACCTATTGGCTATCTCGTTGTCCAATGGTGTCTGTGACTATGGTCCTATCACCCCTTGGCTAACCCGTTGTCCAATGGTGACGGTTATCAAGTAATGTATACAAAACCCCACATACCGGCTGTAATTTGGAGATTACAAAGACTTAATCCCTGTAATTATAACTTTGAAAACAAACCTGATTTGAAAGGAATTTTGGTAAAAAGAGAATGACTCACATCGCAGATTTATGCGGACAGAGTTTAGCCTACTGATTATCCTGATAACCTAATTTAAATAACAATGCACACGAACTAGGTCAGTAACTAATACAAAATTTACGATAACTCACGAGATTAAACCCTCACAATGAATGACAAAGTGCGATACTTAAACATCCATCGAATTCACGATGAATGACAAAGCATAACCCTAATGTGGGCAGCACTTAAACATACATTGGATAGTTTTAATCGATCGGACATTGAATCGTAGCAGCGATCGAGTTAATACCCTGTATCGTCGCAGCGCCTCGCTATAATAATTGAAATTTCGACTTTGGAGCAGTAAGAATTCGTTTTCGAATTGAAATTTTCACACCATCGAACTGCTCAGGTGCTAAGCTATTTATAGGTGAAATTCAGGCCTGTCGCGGCCCGCGTGAACCTTCGGCCAACCTTTAAACGGCCCGCGTGGAGGTCTATTTCGTAGACTAGGGCTAGCGTGTCACGCCTAGGCTCGACACGTGTGTGACGCGTGGCCCGGCATGCTTATCCGGTCAACCACACTTTGACGCAGCCCGCGTAAGGTTAAGCTAACCCTTACGCGGCCCGCCTGAAACCCATAAAATTTGATTTCTTGATTTTTCATGCACAGTAGGGTTCCAGGGGTCTAGGTTTTCACTTATGGTTCACTGTAGGACATTTTTGAGAGTCCTTACATTAATCCCCCATGTTTCTGAAAAACGTGAAAATGGTAACATAAATCTGAGTAAAAAAAACTGAGGTTTATATTACACATGGTTCCATACCTCCATGCTCAAATGGGGTGCATCATGAGAGTGAGTTATGATGCATGAATCAAGAACCATCGTCAGGAATACTAACTTGGGCGGGACTATGCCACTGTGGCCAATCTCTAATTGATGAATAAACAGATGGAATGCTACAATCCACTCCATACCACCCATTATCACGCTGCATACATGACACGTAAGAAAATATGAAAATATATTTGATTAAATTATTTAGATCACATAGACATGGTTCTTTTTGTGAGTGTTCATCGGTTCACATTTCGGATTTTTCAGTTCAGTTTATTAGATTTAAATTTTTTTGGTTGAAACCGAAAACCTAACTGAACTGAATTCAGAAAGTCAAAACCAAATAATTCCTTTCCCTTTTTTAGCTTTTTACCATTATTTGTTATTGGATTGGGTTTTGCTTAATAAGATTGGGCTAAATAAAAAAAACTTACATAACCATTATTTGATTTCCGGTTTGATCGGCTTGTTCGGTTCGAACCGAACTCAGATATCTGAAACCGAAAACCGAATTTGTAATAATTAAAAATAAGATTACTAAAAAAAATATCTGCACTTTGCTGACGGGTATCCCGGGCTCTTTTAACTGAGCGCTCGGATAATTGGGGTTAGAGAGTTGAGTTGGCGGATCTCTCCATTACAACCAGCTTAGATAGATCATCAGCAAAAGTCAGTCCCCTCCTTTGGTTCGTTTTAGATGGAACCCCTGGGTCCCGCCAAAGGCTAGTCTTTTTGTTTGGCTGGCCCAAGAGGTCGGATTGCGACTATGCAGGCTATTGTTAGAAGGGGTATGCACCTTCCTTCCTCTCTTTGCTGCATGTTTTTAATCTATGCTTTGCTTCATAAAAAATCTGGTATAATGCAAAAAAAAATCTGTTAACATAATTGTGCCCAGCTTACACTCGTACACCAGTTGCATCATACATGACCTTCCAATAATGTCATTATCAGATAGATGCATTTTAAACAATGACAGATGATTAAAAGAATTATTAATAGGAATATAATCATACCATACAATCTAAAATGAGGGCAGTTGCAAGGTCGAACCCCCAAAGTCATCTTGACATCTTGTAAACCAACAACAACCACAAGAGTAGTGACTGTCGACGAATACAAACTGCCAGCCTAATCTTTGCGGGCCTTCAAGCAGACCCTCGATCCCGAACATCTGACCCAGTATTTCTCTCAGCTCATGGTAGCTGTTGAACCGGCTCATGTCTAATGACCTCGCAACACACCCTGATTTGTATACCTTCACAAATGTCCGGTTAGGGTTCGCGTTAGATTCCAACAAGATTCAAGCTCTCTTCAGGTTGATCATCAGCTGAAACCATCGGTGCAACATTCGCAGCAGAAAGTGCAGCATTCGCAGTGGTTTGCGAACCGATTAATTCACTCCCAAACGATAAAGTAAGTGAGTTTTCCGCTCTTGCTGCATCAAGTCTATGATCTAAATAATGCAGTCAATGAAAATTAATAACAATTGAAAAAAAAGTGAAAAACTACTAACAATGTATCGTAAAATACAAAAAACAATACCGGGAACAGGGTGCAATCCAAGCCACAAATTTGGGGAATTGGGGGCAACATTGACTGAATGTTTTCAAACGGATGAGCGGATGCCTTTCGTTCCAACATTTCACGAAAAGCTAATGAAATAAAATCGCAACAAATATTAAGAAATGATAAAGTTAAGTAATTTCGGATATAAATGAGTAAAATAAACGGAAACCTTTCTTAAATTTGGAACTGGTCTTTTGCAAGAGCCCAATAAGGATAGTTGCTTCAGAAGTAGCCTTGGTCGGTTTCGGGTCTTTTCAGAATTAACTGCCAACTGTCAATCAATAAAACAATTCTTTATTAAAACAAAATTATGTATAAACTAAAGTAAATTTACTTTTTTAGTTACCTGAAACAGTACAAGTGCTCTTTACCCGCATCCTGTAATCGCTAGTAGCAACTTTTCGAGAACTTGCAATTTGCCACCGATATTGATTTCAAAAGCCAATAAATCATCAACAAATAAAGCTTCTTTTAAAGAATTTCTCAAAGGATGATCCGCAAGATATGGATGATCACAACACTGTAAAAACAAATAAGCATATTAAGTGTGATGTAGACTGAAGGTGAGACTTCTTAATTTTAAAGTCATGTGTGACACATGTTAGCTATGTTTGTCTGGCAAGATATCAGATATACAGCTAAGAACCTTAAGTACAGATCATGGTAATTAAAAAACTTACAAGCTCGTCATCATGACAAACTTGTCTATTATACAGTTGAAAGAGAAACTAAAAACTGGCATTGGTGAGTTAAGTTACATAAATGAAAGCAAACATTAAGGCTAAAAAAGAGGGGTACAGATCCAAGTAAGAAAGTAAAAGAAAGGTGGTTTAGCAATATAAAAACTGATCTAATGGCTGTTAAATGAAAAAATGACAAATATGTTGAATGACGATGAATAATGTAACTTGACTGAAAGGAAAGCTCAATATTAAAAGACTTGAGAAAAAGAAACCAACACAACATAATTTTGCCTTGAGGAACTTAAATAAATGGCAAGTGAATTTAATGACATAAAATGGAAAACTGACCTAAGCTGCTGAAATCATTGCCAGGCCCTTATATGATAGAGCCTCTCGATGCCCTGCTTTGAGACAATAAAATTTTTATAAGTTTTTGCTTATTCAATGTTTTAATAGAATTAATGCCGGTAATTCTCAAAGCACGGGAAAGAAATGACAACGTTAAGCTCGTCTTTATCTACAAGAACCGACCAAAATCGCGAATGGATAAATCATAAGAAGCTTCTTAAGAAAACCAAACATAGAGTCCAAGAAACCAATTAAACAAGAATCATTTCACAAGGTACTAAACGAACAAGACATAGATTAAGAACCCAAGCGGGTAAAATTAGCAATCTAAATTGTGAGAGCGAGTAAACGCAACAGCATGTACCGTTTGGATATTGTTGACTGCCCACGTTCTTTTTGTTAGCAGCTGGTCCAATTCGCATTGGTCTGGTTTAGCATAACCTTCCATTCATTTCAGTCATAGCATGTAATTGCTCACTCTCATCCCCAAATTTCACTAAACCATAACCTTTTGTGCGTCCTGATATCCTATCAGTCTCAACCTTAGCACCCTTAACAGAAGGATAATGCGCCCTAAACGTCTCCAGCAAGGTATAGTCTGTAACATCAGCTGCCAAATTCCCCACAAATATAGTGTATTCGGGTGTGCCATCTTGTTTTCTTTCACCAGCACCAAAGGAAGCCCAGTTCAACCTAAAGAGCTGCTCAACATTGGGTATCAAAGTACCATTATATGCCTATAGATGCCTTTCTGCAGCTGCTCGGTTAACAAACTCAATGAAATCATAACCCTCAGATTGACCAGATTGCTTGACTTTTGCAGAAACCACCTGCAAGCCCAAAGGATATATTATATAGCTTTACAATAACAAGCAACAATAATACAATAAAACACACTCCAGATTCACATAGATATGCAACAAACCTGCTAAGAACAGTAATCACTAAAACATATTAGCATATTCCAATTATACTAAATAAGCAAAAACCAAATGAACACCCAAGCAAAATTGGATCAGCACATTACAAGTTTACAACCCTTCCATACTTGTGACATTTATCATGTACACTTAAACATATACGTAAAGTGATCAATGTGTAAAGCACTAAAAGTTTTCCATAAAAGTAATAGGTTGTAAATAAACAACCAGAAATCTAAATATTACTCATGTATATCATAACCTAATCAGTTATAAATCTGACTATCAAACCCCAAAAACTTAGGTTTGTTGATGTAACATTCAAAACAGAATTGACCTCAGCCAAGTAAAATAAGAAAATATAGTTAAAAAAAACGAGACATGAAAGAAAACCCCGAGATCTGCAACTTTAGAGCAAAAAGAAAAAATCAAATTCGAGATCTGAAGCTTGTGACCTAAACAAATAAAAAACAGGTCGTTGGACATACCTCAGTTTGTCGGAACCTACCTCAACCACCATCTAAAACCGGAACTCATCTATGTTGCCACCGATCGGCTTGAGAATTATACCACTGAAACCGCAGTCGTCGGATTTAACACTACACACCACGCCGTCTTTTGATCTTGTGAAATCTTGCTCATACATCACCGATTGGCAGACCAAACACCCCCTAACAACAATAATCTTTCATTTAGCATAATAAAAAGACATTGAGTAGAATAGCAGCCATACCTTTCTCACACGTCACTGATTGGCAGATACAAACCCTTCACCACCTTCAAACTGTCGCAACCCCCAATCCCTGATCCCTGGGAACGGGCGGCCGCGAGCCAGTTTCGGTGGTATCGTGTGTCGTCTAATTTAGCAGCGGAAATTTTTCATCAGGACCGTAGTTAGGAAATGTTTATCAGAGTAAAACCACCATTTATATATATATAAACATATTAGGATGAAACCCAAGTTTTTATTACAAGCTGATTTACAGGGATAAATCCCATTTTATTTGAATTAAAATGCCTTCTTTGTTTAGGTAACTTTTATAGCCACTTTTCCAAGCCTTCAGTGTTGTCCAGCTGGCTTCTAATTGGCTTTCACATTGTGTTACCTAAAACGCGTTATAAAAACATTTGTTAGTGGGAAATACTGGTGAGTGAATCCCAGTTTAATCAAGAAACATTAATTAAATTTAAACAGTATTGAGAGCGATTACAATGTTTATATCTACACAATTGCTCCATTAGTACTGTCAATCCTGACTTGTGGGTCATGTTACACATTGGCTAACTCATTGTCCAATGGTAACGTATTGTCATCCCGACTTACTACTCATAGTGTAGTAAATTTTGTATACAAAACCCCAACATACCGGCAGTAATTGAAGAATTACAAAGACTCAATCTCTGCTAAATTGCATTGTAAAATAGTTAAGGTTTTGTAAAAACTATTAACAAAAAGGAGATTACTCACATTGTTGTCTTAGATTTTTCATAAGGGTTTCCTGGTGATAATCTAACATTTACATAAATGTACACGCGTTAGTATAATAACCCATTTTAACATTAGCAATACCCTCCCCGAGACGGCATTCCAATGACTACGTCGGGTAGAACCACGACAGTCATTACGGAACCCTAGATCAATCGAGCAGCGTATCTAATAGGTATCCAGGGGTTATAATACTTACAACGGATCAGAACTTCGCTAATTACGGGGGTATAATACCCGCGTATTATCTCTACTATTCAGAAATTGAGATTGAGAAATGAATTTTGAACGAATTCTGGTTGAATCCGATGGCTCCTTTATATAGTTGTTGATCTTGACTCTCTCGCGGCCCGCGTAAGAGTAGGCAAGAGCCTACGCAGCCCGCGTCAACCCTGGTCAACAGGGTTGCTTGTCCGGGTCATCTACTAGGCTCGACACGATGATGACACGTGTCATCACCGGGCTGCGCCACATTTTGGGACTCTCGCGGCCTGCGTAAGTTTTATGGGTAGCTTACGTGGCCCGCCTCAACTTAATATCTAAGAAAATCTGATTTAAACCTCTATACCGCCCGCGTAAGGGTTGGGGTGGGTCTACACGGCCCGCCTCAGCCCAAAAATTTCAATTTTAATTATTTTTAATACTATTTAATATATTTGAGGCCCGTTTTCGCGTATGGGGTGTATTTTGGGACATATTGGGATATTTTAAAATATATTAGGGTGTCGGAAAAATAATCAAGGGTGTCGGTTTATTAAGGATTGTTACATCCTCCCCACCTTGTTTTAGAGCTCGTCCTCGAGATCTACTAGAACAAGTGTGGATATTTCCTTTGCATTTCAGATTCAAGCTCCCATGTGTACTCAGGTCCTCTTTTGGAGTCCCACTTCACTTTGACCAGAACTAGTCTCTTGTGTTTGAGATTCTTGACTTTCCTTTCTTCAATCTGTAGAGGCCTTTCTACAAACTTGAGTTGTTCATTTACCTCTATATCCTTAAGAGGTATCATTAGCGATTCATCAGCTAAGCAATTTTTTAGATTTGATACATGAAACACATCATGTATTCCTGCCATTTCCTCTGGCAGTTGTAGCTGATAGGCTACAGGTTCTATTCTTCTAATAATCTCAAAAGGTCCAATATACCTGGGACTTAGCTTTCCTCTTTTGATGAATCTTACTACTCCTTTCCAATGAGAGACTTTCAACAATACTTTATCTCCTACTTGAAATTCCAATGGCTTGCGTCGGTTATCAGCATAACTCTTCTGTCAATCACGTGCTGCTTTTAGTCGTTCATTGACTTGAATAATCTTGTCGGTTGTTTCTTGCACTATCTCAGGTCCAGATAGTTGCTTTTCCCCAATTTCTGCCCAACAGACTGGGGTTCGGCACTTTCGTCCATAAAGTGCTTCGAATGGTGCAGCATTGATACTTGTATGATAACTATTATTATAAGAAAAATCTATTAAAGGTAAGTGATTGTCCCAATTACCTCCGAAATCAATTACACAAGCTCTAAGCATGTCTTCAATTGTCTGAATTGTTCTTTCGCTTTGTCCGTCTGTTTGAGGATGATAAGCTGTGCTTAGATTTAACTTGGTTCCCATTGCCTTTTGGAAACTTGACCAAAAATGAGAGGTAAATCGGCTATCTCTATCAGAAACAATTGATAAAGGAATTCCATGTAAAGAAACAATTTCATTTACATATAATTTGGCTAGCTGTTCCATACTGAATGTTTCTTTCATTGGTAGGAAATGAACTGACTTGGTTAGCCTATCTACAATCACCCAGATTGTATCATTTCCTTTCTTTGTTTCGGGTAATTTAGTAACAAAATCCATTGTTATCAATTCCCATTTCCACACTGGCATTTCTAACTGTTGTAGAAATCCTGAGGGTTTCTGGTGTTCAGCTTTGATTTGTGAACAGGTTAAACATTTAGAAACATAGGCTGCTATGTCCTTTTTCATTCCTATCCACCAGAAATTTTTCCTTAAATCTTGATACATCTTATTATTTCCTGGATGCATCGTATATTTAGACTTATGGGCTTCTTCTAATATACGATGACGTAGGTTTCATAATTTAGGTATCCACATTCTCTTTTTGTGGAATCTCCAAATTCCATCTGTTTCTTGTTCTAATTCCTTAATCATACCTTTTAGTTTTTCAGTATCATCCTTGATTACTGATTCTTGTGCTTCTCTTATCTGATCATTTAAATCTACTTGTAGATTTAATTTAAGAGAACATACCATTTTTGGCTTTTCATGATACTTTCGGCTTAAAGCATCTGCCACTACATTTGCTTTTCCTTCATGATACTGGATATCACAATCATAGTCACTAAGCATCTCCATCCAGCGTGTTTGTCTCATATTCAACTCCTTTTGCTTGAAAATATACCTTAAACTCTTATGATCAGTGAATATGGTAAACTTACTACCATAAAGGTAATGTCTCCAAATCTTAAGAGCAAAAATTATACCTCCTAACTCTAAATCATGGGTTGAATAATTCTCTTCATGATTCTTAAGTTGTCTAGATGCGTAAGCTATAACCTTTTGACGTTGCATTAATACACATCCATAACCTAATTTAGAAGCGTCACAATAGACTACAAAGTCTTCAGTTCCTTCTGGTAACGCTAGTATGGGTGTATGGGTTAATCTTTACCTAAGGATTCTAAAGGCTTCTTCTTGTTTTAATCCCCATTCAAACTTAACAGATTTACAGGTTAGCTTAGTTAAGCGAATGGCTATTCTAGAAAAACCTTGAATAAATCTTCTATAATAACCAGCCAATCCTAAGAAACTTCTAACCTCGGTTGGTGATTCAGGGGTTTTCCATTTAGTAATCGCCTCGATCTTTGTGGGATCCACATGAATTCCTTCATGATTGACTATGTGTCCAAGAAACTGTACCTGTTCTAACCAAAATTTGCACTTTGAAAATTTAGCGTAAAGCTTTTCCTTTCTTAATAAACTTAAAAGTGCGTGCAAATGCTTTGCATGATCTTCCTTATTCTTAGAGTAAATTAGAATATCATCTATGAAGACAATTATAAATTTATCCAAATATGGCTTACATATTCGGTTCTTCATGTCCATAAATGCGGCTGGGGCATTGGTTAAACCAAATGGCATGACAGTAAATTCATAATGGCCATACCTTGTTCTGAATGCGGTCTTATGAATGTCCTCTTCCTATACCTTTAATTGATGATATCCTGACCTTAAATCGATTTTAGAGAAAAATCGAGCTCCTTGTAGTTGATCAAACAGATCATCGAGTCTTGGTAATGGGTACCGGTTTTTAATCGTGACCTTGTTTAATTCACGGTAGTCAATGCACATACGCATCGATCCGTCTTTCTTTTTAACAAACAGTATC
The DNA here is from genome assembly GCA_030545235.1 of Helianthus tuberosus. Classification (NCBI taxonomy): domain Eukaryota; kingdom Viridiplantae; phylum Streptophyta; class Magnoliopsida; order Asterales; family Asteraceae; genus Helianthus; species Helianthus tuberosus. The sequence goes on along the minus strand of CM060411.1, from coordinate 39,609,607 downwards.
GGCGCTCCCCATGGTGACGAACTTGGCAGTCTAAATCCTTTCTCCAACAATTCGTCTAATTGTTTCTTTAATTCTTGCATTTCTGTAGGTGCCAAACGGTAAGGTGCTTTTGCAATAGGTGCTGTTCCTGGTATTAAATGGATTCTGAATTCAACTTCTCTATCTGGAGGTTGCCCTGGCAATTCTTCTGGAAATACATCTGAAAACTAAGATACTACTGGAATATCTTTTAAGTCCTTTCCTTTAGGGTCAGTGATTATGGAAATCAAATACACTATACAACTTTTTCTTATATAACTTGCAGTTTTCATCACAGAGATGAATTTTGTAGATCTAGATGGTTTATCTCCTTTAATTGTGATCGTTTTACCTTTTGGTGAATTTACTTGTATTGACTTTTGATCACATAAAATACTGGCTTTATTGGCTATTAACCAATCCATTCCTAAAACAACATCGAATCCTTCCAGATTCATGGGATAAAGGTTTGCAATAAATTTCTGATTTAAAATTTCTATTCTTCTTCCCTGCAAGATTTCAGAAATCCTAACGGTTTCTCCATTAGCTATCTCTACTAAGCATTCTTGTGATAGTTTAGTTAATGACTGATTTAGAAATTTGCAAAATGATGTATTAATAAAACTTTGGTTTGCACCAGAGTCAAATAATACTTTAGCAAAGACATCATTAACTAAAAACGTACCAGCTATGACATCTGGAATCATCTTGGCTTCATATGCAGTTAGAACAAATGCTCTAGCATTCTTAGTATTCTTGTTGTTTGTAGCTGGAGCTAGTTTCGGACAGTTAGGCTTGATATGACCTTGTTCTCCGCAGTTGTAACATATCCTGTTATTAGCTTTCTTCCTGCAGTCTTCTTCCTTCTGTCCTGATATTTTGCAAAAGTTACAGTATATGGGGCATTTTCCTAAATGCTTTCTTTTGCAATTCTTACAGTAAGGTGTAGAGGTAGAACCTATATTTTTCCCACGATTAAAATTTTCAGAACGAAATTCTTGTGTGAGCTTCTGGGTTAGGTTCCTCATTTGATCCTCTTCTCTGGTACGGACTAATTCATCTGTCAAGGTATTTGCTAGTTCTACAGCTTCTTCTATGGTTTGAGGTCTAGCTGCCTTGACTACGTGTCTTATCTCCCCAATTAATCCCTAGATATAACGGGAGATTAACACTGGTTCTGGTGAAGCAAGAGTTGGCACTATTCTAGCAAATTCGAAGAATATTTTAGTGTATCCCTTACTATCCACACCAGTCATCCTAAGATTTAGGAATTTGTTTGCTATTTGTTCCTTCTCATTAGGTGGGCAGAATTTCCTTTCTACCTTGTCCTTAAATTCTTCCCATTCCATATTGTAAGTTCTATCACTTCCTCTTGATTGGAGGATAGTGTTCCACCATTCTAGTGCTGAATTCTTAAACAGATTAGAAGCAAACAATATCTTATCTTCTTCAGCACACTTGCTTATTTTCAGAACAACCTCAGTCTTCTCTATCCAGCGTACAGCTGCAATGGGTTCTTCATTGCCCGAGAATTCTATTGGTTTACAAGACAAGAATTCTTTGTAAGAACAACCATAAGACATGGTTCTTCTTATTTTGGGAATGGGCGCTTGAAGTATGGGTCCATTATTCACGCTGTGTTCTGGTTCAATTGGTCGCTTACTGCTATGTTTACTTTTATTATTCGCTTGTTGAACCGTTTGAATAATAAATGGTATTTCATCTATAATTCCTTGTGCCACTATGTGTTGAACGACACTATTATCCATTTGGTTTCCATTGTTATTGATGCTCGGATTCTTATTGTTGAACCACGTTAATGTTGAACCACGTTAATGTTACTCTGGTTATCATTATTCAGATTTCCTTAATTTCCTTCATCGGCCATCTGAATTTTAAACATCTACCCCGTATTAATATCACAAAATAATATTAATATAGTTAATCACATGACACGCATTTTTGCCAAAAGCGTCGATCATTGCGACTTAACTCTATTCATCTATTATCTATTACATACCAGTACTGAAATAATATTACAATACCAACTGAAATAAATAATAGTCGGCATCCGTACACACATATTTTATTATTTTATTATTATTATTACTATTACCATTTTACCATTCTCACATTCACGGATATGGATTCATCCAAAAATCCATATTGCGCTCATCGTATTTCCATACGAGACGCTCTCCCACATGTCTCATTCTCTCACTGCTTTCTAAAATATCCTCACCAAATGTCCTAAGTTCTTGTACTTTTTCTGCACTCACTGGGGGTGTAGGTTCTAGGACTGGGTTCAGAATCTGGGGTGTGGGTTCCTGGTGTGGGGGTGTAAGTGCCTGAAATCGGTAAGGATCTTCTAAGATCTCCCTAATGTATTCGTCATGGTAATAGGGATCTAAAGGGTCCATACCTGGGTAGGCTCCTATGGTTTGCATGGGTGTGTCTTCATGTATCGGGTAGCATTGCACATAGTCCCTAACGTCATCCCACCAGGGATCGTAATTTGGGTCTAGGGGGTTTGGTGCAGGTACCCTAGGGATTTCTTCCGGATTGAAGTCATGCATCTCTACTTGGTTTTCAGGGTTTTCTATCTCCATGGGTTGGTCTGGGATTGGCAGTTGTGGTTGGGGTGCTATTATTTGCTCCAAATTTGGGTCAGCTGCAATGGTTGCTAGTATGTGGATGTTGGCTATACCCCTATTTATCATATCATGGGCATAGGCATCTGTCTCTCTCTTGGATGCTGCTAGTACCCTCTGATCTTGCAGCTTTTTCATACGTTTTCTACGCTCGTGTGCCCCTCTACTGAACCATCCCCTCTTTTTCTGAGGAAATGGCTCTTCTGACTGAGCCTTAAACACAAAGATTCCTTCTTCCGTATCAGCAGAGTACCCTGAGAGGGCAGGCTGAGAAGAGGAGGTGCCTTCGCTTCTAGGCGAACCAGACAATTGACGATACGCGTCAGATGGTCCTTGGTCGCACATACTGTAAACTAACAAATAGTCAAATAACACATAACAAATAAATGCAGTTTTGCACGTATTTCCGTAATTTATTTCCTAATACTTTACATTTTGATGTCAGCAGAACACCTCTGTGGCTGAATCAGTGGCTTAGCTCTGATACCACCTTCTGTCGCAACCCCCGATCCCTGATCCCCGAAAACGGGCGGCCGCGACCCAGTTTCGGTGGTATCGTGTGTCGTCTAATTTGGCAGCGGAAATTTTTCATCAGGACCGTAGTTAGGAAATGTTTATCAGAGTAAAACCACCATTTATATATATATATATAAACATATTGGGATGAAACCCAAGTTTTTATTACAAACTGATTTACAGGGATACATCCCATTTTATTTGAATTAAAACGCCTTCTTTGTTTAGGTAACTTTTATAGCCACTTTTCCAAGCCTTCAGTGCTGTCCAGCTGGCTTCTAATTGGCTTTCACATTGTGTTACCTGAAACGCGTTTTAAAAACATTTGTCAGTGGGAAATACTGGTGAGTGAATCCCAGTTTAATCAAGAAACATTAATTAAACTTAAACAGTATTGAGAGCGATTCCAATGTTTATATCTACACAATTACTCCATTAGTACTGTCAATCCTGACTTGTGGGTCATATTACACATTGGCTAACTCATTGTCCAATGGTAACGTATTGTCATCCCGACTTACTACTCACAGTGTAGTACATTTTGTATACAAAACCCCAACATACCGACAGTAATTGAAGAATTACAAAGACTCAATCACTGCTAAATTGCATTGTAAAATAGTTAAGGTTTTGTAAAAACTGTTAACAAAAAGGAGATTACTCACATTGATGTCTTAGATTTTTCTTAAGGGTTTCCTGGTGATTATCTAAAATTTACACAAATGTACACGCGTTAGTATAATAACCCATTTTAACATTAGCAATACCCTCCCCGAGACGGCATTCCAATGACTACGTCAGGCAGAACCACGACAGTCATTACGGAACACTAGATCAAACGGGCAGCGTATCTAATATGTATCCAGGGGTTATAATACTTACAACGGAGCAGAACTTCGCTAATTAGGGGGTATAATACTCGCGTATTATCTCTACTATTCAGAAATTGAGATTGATAAATGAATTTTGAACGAATTCTGGTTGAATCCGATGGCTCCTTTATATAGTTGCTGATCTTGACTCTCTCGCGGCCCGCGTAAGAGTAGGCAAAGCCTACGTGGCCCGCGTCAAGCCTGGCCAACAGAGTAGCTTGTCCGGGTCATCTACTAGGCTCGACACGATGATGACAGGTGTCATCACCGGGCTGCGCCACATTTTGGGACTCTCGCGGCCCGCGTAAGTGTTATGGGTAGCTTACGCGGCCCGCCTCAACTTAATATCTAACAAAATCTGATTTAAACTTCTATACCGCCCGCGTGAGGGTTGGGGTGGGTCTACGCGGCCCGCGTCAGCCCAAAATTTCAATTTTAATTATTTTTAATATTATTTAATATATTTGAGGCCCGTTTTCGCGTATGGGGTGTATTTTGGGACATATTGGGATATTTTAAAATATATTAGGGTGTCGGAAAAATAATCGAGGGTGTCGGATTATTAAGGATTGTTACACAAACTCAGTCGATTGGGTGTCGTATAGAGAGAGATTCGCTGAACTGGTGTCATTGAGAAAGCCAGATCTTGCATCGAGAAGAGAAACCCAAGATCTCCTTATGAATCGCCTGGAGATAAAGTAGCTCGATGGGGCGGATAAAATTCTATGAGAATGAGAAACCCTAATTGTGTACCCCGTGTGTTTTTTGAGTTAAGGGCATAATTGGGATTGTAAATTATATTGTGCTTTAGAGGGTTGTACAGTATGCTTTAGGGGTGTTTTAAGAGAATTCATATGACCTTAAGAAGTCCTTTGGATATGCTTATTAATATAGTATAGATATATAGGGTGGAGACATGATAGAAAGTTTATTTGGTTAAGAAGGCTAGGAAGTGATCTTGACCATCCATTTAGTTAATCTAGGGCTAAGATTAAATTAGGGAAATTGAAGGGAAGAAAAGAGGCGCGTGAGTTTGTTTAGGGGTATTCTAGTCAATCTAATGCAATAGTTTCTCTCTCCTCGAATCCCCCCCCCCCCATTTTTTAAACGTTAATAACTCTTTCATACGACATTATTTTTTTATAAAAATTTCACCAAATAAACGAGCGTTTTTTATCTTTAAAACGAGTATACTATTGCTATATTTTCGAAAAAAAATTTCTAAAACCCAGTTGCGTAAAACGCAATGGAAAAAACCCAGTTGCGTAAAACGCAATGGAAAAAAAAACCTAAAAAATGACATTTTTCTAAAACGCAATGCACCAAAAAACACAAAGAAATGACTTATTTGTAAAACGCAATGGCCAGAAAACACAAAGAAATGTCTTATTTCTAAAACGCAATAGCCTAAAAACTCAAAAGAAAATGTACTTTCTAAAACGCAATGGACTAAAAACACATAAAAATGTGTTTTACCTAAAACGCAATGCACCAAAAACATAAACAAATGTCTTATTTCTAAAACGAAATGGCCAGAAAACACTAAAAATGTCTGTTTTCTAAAACCCAATGGACTGAAAACACATAAAAAGTGTTTTACCTAAAACGCAATGCACCAAAAACACAAAGAAATGTCTTATTTGTAAAACGCCATGTCCAGAAAACACTTAAAAATGTCTCATTCTAAAACGCAATTGCCTAAAAAAACAAAGATATTGTTCTCTGTAAAACGCAATGGACTGAAAACACCTAAAAATGTGTTTTACCTAAAACGCAATGACTAAAAACACTTAAAGAATGTGTTTTTCTAAAACGCAATGGCCAGAAAACACATAAAAATGTTTTAGTTCTAAAACGCAATTACCTAAAAACAATAAAGAAAGTGTTCTCTCTAAAACGCATTGAACCATGACAATAGTTTTGTCTGTGCTGCAATTTACGAATGCAGTTTTCCAGAGGCAATTTACCAATGCAGCTCAACCCCAACCAGGGGCTCTGCCTCTTGGACCCCGCCAGGAGCGCTGCCCCCGGACCCCCGCCAAGATTGTAAAACGCAATGACTAAATCAAAAACCCAGATCGTAAAAATGAAATTAAAGAATTTCTTACATGGATCGAAGTGATTTCTTCAACAATTGGTGAATTTTGAATGATTGAAACACTTATCAGCGCTCGAAATCTAACGGATCGAGTGATTATCTTCAAAATCACCGGAAAAACGAGATTTTGTATGAAATTAAACTGGGTTTTCTTCAAAAAAGCTGAAGAACACGTTGATCGGGTGTTTGAATCATTGATTGGTGATGAAAATCGCACTATAATGTAGTGATTATTGAGATAGAAAGTAAAGAAATGGTTGAAGATGGTGGGTTTTGAAAATGGTGGGTTTTGAAGTTACTGGGTTTTGAAAAGGAACAAGAAAGGATAAGATTGACTAAAATACCCTTCCTCTTTATTTTAAATTTTGCCACATATCCTAATCCTATTGCTTCCTAGCCAAAATAAACTTTCTGTTTGATCCACACCATAGATATATATATATTTCATGTCACACACACACACACATATATATATATATGTATATATATATATATATATATTATTACTACTACTGATAGTGGTTCATCCAATATTGCAGATTACACTCGTCATATTTCCAGACGAGTCATTCCCCTATTTGTCTCATCCTCTCACTTCCTTCTAATATCTCCTCACCAAAGGTGCGGAGTTCCTGTAGGTTCTCAGTATTCATAAGTGGGGCTGGTGCTGGTATTGGCTAAGGGTATTGGGGCATCGGTTCCTCCTGAGGGTACGGGTTCTCTAGAATCTCCCGGATATATTGGTCGTTATCAAAATATAGGTCTAGAGGGTCCAGGTTGGGATAGGGTGCTATTGGTTCCTCTATTGGGTAAAGTGGCTGGTAGTACCTGTGGTCGTCAAACCATGGGTCATAAACTGGTGGAGCGGGTGCTGAGATTCAAGGGATTTCAGCTGGGTCTAAGTCAGGTAGTGGGATCTAGTTGGCTGGGTCAATTTCTACTTCCATGGATTGTGTGGGAAACAGTGGTAACGGCTGGGGTGCAATGAGTTGCTCTAGATTAGGGTATGCCGCTATGGTAGCTAATATGTGAAAATTAGCTAGCCTTCTATTGAGTATGTCCTGGGTTTGAACATTCATTTCTCTATTGGCCGCTGCTAAGGCCCGTTGTTGTTGCAACTTTTTCATCCTTTTCATCGTTTCTCTTCTTGGTAGGGAATGGCTCTTCAGATTGTGCTTTAAACACGAAAATCCCTTCTTCAGTATCAGCCGAATACCCCGAGGGGGTAGGCTGAGAAGAGGTTCCCTCGTCCCTAGGTGAACTGGACAGTTGACGGTAAGCGTCCGAAGGTCCTTGATCACTCATACTGTAAACTAACAAATTGTCAAATAACACAAAATAATAATCTACATGTATGCACATAGTCTCATTTATTATTTCCTAACAAAATTGAAAATTTCAATGTCAGGAGAACACTTCTTTGGCTGAAATTAGTGGCTTAGCTCTGATACCACCTTCTGTCGCAACCCCCGACCCCTACCTCGGGAGGCGGGCGGTCGCGGCCTACTCAGAGATGGTGCTATCGGCGGTAATCATTATTTGGCAGCGGAATTTTCATCTGGACCGTAGTTAGGAAATGTTTTATCAGAGTAAAACACCACACTTTTATATTTATAAATTTATTGGGACAAAACCCAAGTTTTCATTATAAACATGTTTATAGGGGTAAACCCTATCTTATTGAATAAAACATCTTTCTTTATTTAGGTAACTTTTATAGCCACATTTTCCAAGCCTTTAGTGCTCTCCAGCTGGCTTCTATTTTGGCTTTCACATTTTGTTACCTGAAACGCGTTTAAAAACATTTTGTCAGTGGGAAATACTGGTGAGTGAATCCCAATTTAATTAAGACAAAATTTATACTTGTACAGTATTGAGAGCAATCCAGCAATTACATTTGTTTACCATTCTACTTTAATTACCACCCACGGTACTGTCAACCCGACTTGTGGTCATGTACTACTCACAGTGTAGTAACAAATTTTGTATACAAAAGCCCAACATACCGACGATAATTGTAGAATTTACAAATACTTAATCACTATGAAATATAATTAAAAACATTTGTGGTTTTCTAAAAACAGTTTGCAAAAAGGTTTACACAAAAAGGAGATTACTCACATTGCTAGTTTAGACTTTTCCTGGTGGTTTCCTGGTTATAATCTAGTAATTTTGTGACAAATGTGCTCTGTAAATGATGAACAATGAACAATGAAAAACAATGTTAATTATCAATAAAACAATGTGTTTTGGTGTTACTATATGTGTATTTGTGTTTGATGATTTTACGATTCGATTCGATTCTGATTTCAAGCTTTAAATCGCTTTCTGGAAAGTTATATGCAAACTGGTGCATAAACGCAGTCAGTTTAACGCGAAAAACACTCCGGAATAGTGAAATAGTCTTAACATACCTTAAATAACCTTCACATAACTTAGAAATAAGTATTGGATGGTTTGGTGTGTTGAAAACAAGTCTATTCGATCGTAGGGACTATTTGTGTCAAACTGCGAAACTATACCGATTCGTAGGATATCAAAGAGTCCGGAACTTGATCATAAGCTAAACATACCATAAATAACCTAAACATAGCTTAGAAATAAGCTTTGAGGGGTTCGGTGTGCGAAAGTATGCTTATTTGATCCTACAAGGCCTTAGTGACTTAAAAATAGTTATAAACAATGTGTAAATTTGTTTGTTTTGGTTTAAAGACAATGTACATTATTTGATAATTCAATAAAACAAAACTTTTATATACCATGGTTGTTGAAACGATGATTCTGTTGCAACACTCCCCGACGTTTCCGCCACAGTTTTGTTGTTTTAACGTGGTCGGGGTGTGACAAATTTACACAATGCGCACACGTTAGTATAATAACCCAATACTTACAATAGTTATACCCTTCCCGAGACAGAACTCCAACGACTACATCGGGCAGAACCCCGACAGCCGTTACGGAGCACTAGATCAATCGGGCAGCGTATCTAATACGTAACCGGGGGTTATAATACATACAACGAGGCAGAACTTCGTTAATTAGGGGGTATAATACTCGATTATAATTGCTACACTACAGAAATTTTGAGACAGAATTCAGTTTTGAACGATTTGTGAACAGAGGCCGATTGCATCTATTTATAGGGCTAATCATCGACTTCCTCGCGGCCCGTGTAAGCCTTGGCTTACTTCTTCGCGGCCCGCGAGCTAGGGTATGTAGGCCCTAGGCTTGCTGAATCGGACCAATAGCCATGACACGAACCTGCCACATGGCAGCTCAGGGTGCGACCTGATCTCCTAGTTGTCGCGGCCCGCGTAAGACCAAGAGAGGGTCTTCGCGGCCCGCCAGAAACCATTAAAAATTGTTTTTATTTAATTTTTGTAAAATTGAAGGTATTCGGGACCGATTTTCGTATACGGGGTGTATTTTAAGGCGTATAGGGACGTTCTAAATATTTTAGGAGTGTCGGTAAATAATTTTAGGAGGGTTGTTATCATGGTTGTAAAAGTCGCTAGGCGCTCCCTAGTCGGTCGACCGGGGAGTTGAGAGTACTCGACCTAGGCGGAGAGTACACGGGGAGTACTCGGAGATGCCAAATTATAAAGAAATTATTTTTCAGAAATTAAATATATGTCAAATAACATAAATTTACTAATATTTATAACAAAATACGTGAAATTGATAATCATTCTTTAAAATGATAAGCATAGAAATTATGTTTTATTTTATTTTAAGTCAAACTCGGCCCGAGTTGACCTACTAGATCCGATTTTAGCCAATGTTGACCGCATTGATCGATTCCGAGTAATTAGTCGGAGTTGAAGAAAGTCGCCTCGACAGCCTACCTTGTAGTGACTACTCGGGGAGTACTCGGCCTTGGAGACCTTGTTTTACAACCATGGTTGTTATAAAAGAACCATTGATTCACTACCAACTGTTTGACTATAAAAGTTAAACAAAGCCACTGTTTTTCATAAACCAACCACTATTTCTTTTAAAAACTTTGTTTCTAACCCAACATAGGTTTCAAACATGGGTTTTCATCCATATGTTGACCAAAAGACAAACAAATGTACCAACCACTGTTATATCCATCCAAACAGAGGTTTCAAAGCAAACTTTTGAAAACAGACCTTACATTTGCCTCTTTAAAGGGTTTTCTCATTTTAACCTTTTTTTGTTTTTGATTTTTTTTTGTTGAATTTTATTCTTTTTATAATTTTCACATTTAACATTTTTATTTGGAACACTTCAACTTTTATCAAATTCAATATATGGTTGTGTTTGAATTTTCTTTTTAACACTTGGAATTTCTTTATTATTATTATTATTATTATTATTATTATTATTCAAATTTTGTGGAAATTCATCACCGACATCACTAACATCACTGCTTTTTGTAGCCTAAATATTTTTCTTCACTGTCTGAGAATCCATAGGATCCACCATTGACGTTATTTGAAGAATAAACTGTTAGTGCATTTACTGTGCGCGTTATTGTGCGAATAGGCTAGATAGAGCGTGTGTTGAATATTTTATAGTTGTGTGTGTGATTAAGAGCGCATGACATGATCCTGGACAAGAGTCCTATGCACGCAGTGTCACACGCTTAGGTTCATAAGTTTGATAGTTTTTAGATTTGAGAGGGGATCGAACTACGTGTTCTCTCCTAGCATTTAATGATAGATGCTCTTTCGGTATAATTTAGAAGCTAATAAAATCGGGTTGACTAAACATCATGTTGCATAAATTTCTACCAAGTTAGTATTATCTCTTCCAAACTTCCGTCTAAACACCATTCTTGTTCCTACAAGTGGTATCAGAACTCAGGAATTGATATCTACTTGTGATCAAGCTTGGAATTGAAGAATTAGGTTAAAAACCTTCATTTTTCATCATTTGAAGACATTCCAAAGTTAAAAAGTTCTGAATTTCTTCCCAGACCGTTCTTTTCTATTCTAGAGCAACATAACAAAAGATTACACCCATAATCATCCGTTTACACATTCAAATCATCGAAAAACTTGCAAAAATGAGTCTGAGCGCAAGAGGGTCTCACACGTAGGAGTCCCACGCAGCAGTTCCTACATACGCGAGAGCATCAAACGTAGAAGACATTTGTACGCAGGAGGGTCCTACGCTCCTAGAAGGCTTGTGGTTCTTTAATTGTTTGAAGGGTACTGTGTTTCAAGAGTCCTACACTTAGAGTCCTAGACCTGGAGGTCATACGCTTAAATTAAATGAAAATTGATGAAGTGGTAGAAATGGATTCAGGAGATTATAATGCTTTTGCAGCAGGGAGTTCAACACCGTTTGTTCAAAACCCGAATTTAGTGAATATGATGGGTACTACAAATAAGTGTCCAAGACTGCTTCGAATGGAAGATTATCTGGGTTGGGCTGAAAGGTTCGAGACGTATGTACAAGCTAATCCCTGGAAGCTTGAATGGTTATTCAAGATGAATATTGAATTCGAAGGAAGGAAGACAGAGAAAGGGTAAAAATATCTCAAATTCCTCAAGTGAAAGACCGTTTGTTTTATGAGATAGAAAGAAAATTTTTTAATCTTCTTCAACAATCTTTAAAGGATGGCATTTTACATATGTCACAAGAGTTTGATACATCATAATCTTTGTGGAAAGCATTGAAAAAGAAATACAGAGGAAATCCAGACATGTAGAAAAACAAAGCAGATCTCATTAAGAAAGAGTTTGATATTTTTACTGCGATAAAAGGGGAAAGTTTTCAACAACTGATCGAAAGATTCTTTCATTTGATAGCTGAGATAAGAAGACATAAGATAGAACTAGATCAAAAAGATTAGATTGAGAAGTTCGCCGATGCTCATCCGGATGAAGATTGGAAGTTGTTCATGATGATTCCAAAGTCAAGGATAGCTGAATATACAGGTTTGATGCTAAGTGAATTCATAGCGAAATTGGAAGCTCATGATTTAGAGTTAAGGAAGAAAGCTAAGTGTAAAGCCTATTCGGTGCCACAAGACATAGGGTTATATTACTAAGGTTCCAAAATAGTAAGTCAAAAGATTCAAACTGGTGTTAGTGCAGATGCGGCATAGATAAAGTATATTGCAGTTCTTGACGGAAGAGGTGGGTATATTCAAACGGTTGGTACCACTTGAAGAAAACAAAGTTAGTGGAAATGAAATGCATTTGTTAGAAGTAGCTTTAGAAAATTTTCTTCACCTAATCAAAGCCAACAATCAAGATATGGAGGAAATTTTCCATTCACTCAACAAACTCAAAGCTTTCAGGGTTAAAACTTTCAACCTTAACAAAATCAACAACCACAACCTCAACAAAATCAAAACTAAAGCTTAGAGAATCTTCAATGTAATGTCACTTTGAATCTCATGAATCTTAAAAATTTCACCATTTTGAATGTCTAAGAGCATGTTGCACTCCTCGCCTCAATGCTACAATCCGACAAAAGTTTGGTTCTAGGAAGAATCGGAAATTATAATCTTACAAAAGAGGATTATGATCAGATTGATCCTGAGGAGATGGAGTTAATTTATATCAAGTGGTGTATGGCAAGCGCCATGAGGAGATCTCAAAGATTCATGTAGATTACAGGGAGAAACAATCTTGAGGAGACAAGCTCGAAGATAGGTTTTGATAAATCGAAAGTTACGTGTGTTAAATGTGGCGAACAAGGGCATTTCAAAAAGGAATATACCAACAAAGAAGTTGAAGCTAACTATAATCCGTTCGGAAGGAGTGATTATTACCAGAGAGGTTATCAACACCGACCACGTAATCTAAGTCCAGGCTTAGTTAATCGATGGTGATTCCGATTGAGGGTTCTCCATCATCAAATTCAACACCAAAAGAAAAAGCCCTAACGGTGGTTCAAGAGGATGAAGGATTCATCTCGAATTCAATTGTTTAGAAGACTTAGGAAATTAGAAGAGTAAGGGAATTGCTCTAGTAACTGAGATCATAGAGATTAAAGAGTCGAAAACAAAAAAAGCACACTAAACCGTTCCTACAAGTGGTATGAGAGCTACGGTACCGATTCACTCGATCTAACTGTGGATTGAATCACCTATGCTCATGATTTGTGTGTTTTAGACGTAAAAATCAAAATTCGAGATCAATTCATGGATGAAATGTAAAATTCAATATATATTCTTGATCAAAATTGATTTTCGCACTTGTTAAAAGTGATTTCATCATAAAATTCAAAGAAAAAAGATTTTGTATTGAAATATTGCAAATAGCATGCTGGAGAGCACGAGTCTTACGCGCGCCCCACCTAAAGCGCATGAGTCATATGCGCGCAGGAGAACAATCGTAGAAGTCATATGCGCGCAAGAGTCATACATTCAGGGGAAGTCATGTGTGCACAGATGTAAAAAAGGCATCTTTTGTTCGCGGTGACGAGACGAGTGTCCCGAAAAAAATTGGTGATAGAAATTTTTTTTGAGATTTTAATCTTTAATACAGGTTGTTTGAGGACACGTCAGATGATTCATAGAAAGTTTACAATGATGAAATCATGGAGAGGATTAATGATAGTGGGATAGTCATGGAAACCGGTTCAAAATGTTCATCAATTGGAGAAGTGACTATTAATGGACCAAAATGTAAAATTCCGCATTAATGATAACCTGACTTTTATGGAACAAAAATAAAATATTCCGCAAAGTTGACATTTTAGAGAAAGTAGATATCAGAATTTGCCAAGATTGAGGGGGAAATTATTGGAAATTCTTTTTTAATTTTATAGAGGCCATAATTTGCCAAAAAATCAAGGGAATAAAAATTTCACATCATATATTGAAATTTCGAACATTTTTGGAAATTAGGACGAAAAGTGACAGAGAAGATATGCAACAGTATTCGGGTGGTTCTGATTCAAATTATGTGGTAATGTAGAATACCATTCTTTGGTTTGGAAACAAATTGAGGTCTTCGTCAAGCTAGTTTACAGATACTATCAAGCGGTCTTTATCAACCATCAGTTTTCAGAGGTTATCAATTTATTAGAATATTGGTAAAACAATGAACGAGATTCATAGTGGTAGCTTTGTCTGGAGAGACTAGATATTGGATTTTTAAGCAGATGAGTTATTTTCTAAACTCATCGTCAGGAAATAATGATGTTTGAAGATTACGTTGCACCAGGACTAACGGAGAAGACTATATAATTGATCTTGAAGAACGTTTATCATTATACTTTGAAGATCTTAGTGTGTTACTAGATAATTTTTTATCCGATGATGGTTTGCTGATTATGGAGATTACCATTTACACTGATCAATCATTAAACAAGGTTGTGCATAACGTTGATTTACGGAAAACGGGATTCCAGATTTTCATGAGTATTCCATTTATTTGAAGATGACCAGTGTGGTATTTGAAGTTTCTATCAATTGCTAGTTGGTTTTTGAAGAACAGTGGATCGAGCAAGGAGCGCGTTAAAACCGAATGTTGATTTGATTAACGTCAAAATGGAAAAACTACATTGCTTAGTTTCAAATTCGTTAATATTCATGAAGATTGCGGTTTAGCTAATCAAAGGATTGTGTTAGGAACCGTGTAGATAAAGATCCAAAGTATCAATTCAGGGGGAATTTATTGAATCAAATTCAAACCCAAATCGTCAATCAAGAGGGAACTTGATGACATCAACAAAAACTTGATTGAAGTTGTAGAATATTCAAACATGACTCTTATATGAAGATCAAGATTCAACACTAGCGTATAGGGGGGGATCTGTTAGTGCATGCAGTGTGTACGTTACTGTGCGAATATGCTAGATGGAGTGTGTGTTAAATTTTGTATAGTTGTATGTGTGATTAAGAGTGATTAGGAGCACATAACATGAACCTGCGTGGGAGTCCTACGCACGCAGGAGTCCTACGCACGTAGTGTGATTAAGAGTGATTAGGAGCACAAGACATGAACCTGCGTAGGAGTCCTACGCACGCAGGAGTCCTACGCACGTAGGGATGCTTAGGAGCATGTCTATATATAGTAGTGTCATGCACTTAGGTTCATAAGTTTTCTAGTTTGTAGATTTGAGAGGAGATCGACCTGCATGTTCTCCTAGCATTGAATGAAGTATGCTCTTTTGGTATGATTTGAAAGCTTATAAATTTGGGTTGACTAAACATTATGTTGTCAAAATTTCTACCGAATTAGTATTATTTCTATCCAAACTTCGATCTAAAGACCGTTCCGGGTCCTAGCACAAACTCTATTAGATTATATTTCTCAGGCAAGAAGTATAATTGTTGTTAAGGGGTGGAGGAACAATAATATATCCTATACCCTTAGTTGAACCATTTGTTAGTTGTTTAAAAATGATGCGATCCAAAACAAAAGATTAAATTTTTGTAGCTTTCAAGTTTTCTTTTAAAGATGAATATTCATATTGAGCATTTGCATACTCAGTGCGACTTTGGTTAAAACAATGATTTTTAATTTAGATGCATCTGTTGTTAAAGCTTCGATTCTTTCTTTACAGAGTTTTTCTTCTTTATTAACCATTTTATTTGCCTAATCCAATTTGTTCAAATCCTCAATCAGTTTGAGATTTTGGTCATGATATTTATTTACCTTTTCAGTACAATAATAAAGAACTAGAACAAGAGTTGCAAGAAACCTCAGATTATGATGACATCTCTGAAATAAGAAGCAAAGGATTTCTCAAATCTCAGATCACAATCCCTCTGCATCTTTGTTTCTTCCTTTTGAATACTTCCAAATTTCTCATTAGCACGTCCCAAAGTGCTTTTGAACTTTTGTACTTTATGAGACAAGATATTTCTTGGTAAAGCGTTTGTTAAGAATAAATATGTTTTCTTTTCCCAGTCATATTCAACTTTTTGTTGACTATTCAAATTCGGAACTTGTAATTCTTTGGTTGAACCTTCTTGAATTGGTCGTGTGTACCCTTTTTTAGCTAATAAAACCCACAAACTTAAATAAACATAGAGTGAATTGCAAAATTTGTCCTTTATTTTTATACCTGATTGCAGGCGGTGTCCTTTATCTTTAGAATTGACGAGTTTTGTACTTTATGTTTTAAAATTCTACACGTTATGTCCTTTAGGCCTAACTCAATTAAATCTGATCATGTGCAAACACATGAGAAAATTTTTATCAATTCATATTTACAAGGACTAATTGTGTAGATAATATAAATAACCAACCTTTTTTAAAAAATAAAAAAATACTTAAAAAAAGGTGGCCCACCTTCTTCATCAAACACCACCACCAACACCACACCTGCCATCGCCAACTCCGGCCACCACCAACACCGGCCTTTGTCTCTTCCTCTGTTTCCATCTTCACTACAAAACACACACATAGTTGCAGAATTCGTTCTTAGTTCCATCTTCCTCTGTTTCTTTGGCCATTTTCCCAGAAAGATTTCCTGTTTACCCTAACTATTTATTATTGCTCTAGGTTAAAAGCAGTAAATAACTTCATTTTAAAAATCCAAATAGCTAGGTGACTCACAACCCAACATACATACATACCTTATGGGACTCACAAGGATGGGAAATAAACTACTGGGCTTGATGACCGAGGTCAGCTCCCAATCACTCATTACAGGAACTATACCATCACCTGGAATTTGCGGTACTAAATCGAACCACCAATATCCAAAGCAATACCCAAATGACCTTATCCATTGGATCACAGATGATCATTATAGTTGGTTGCACCGTTCAGTTGACAACAATAAGCCTATAATAATAGATATGTCGTCTATTCTTGGTCAGTCTCAGACTTACCATTTTTCATCTTCTTAGGCCATGTTATGGGGCTTGGTCGGTGCCACATCCCCTCTCTCTATCAGCGCCACCACTCACACATCTCCACCCACCACCACTCCTCCACCCGCCACCACCTGTCGCCACCATCGTTGCAACCCCACCATCACCACCCACCCACCTACGAACGCTGCAACCACACCATAACCACCCACCCACCACCGTTGCAATCTTAACACATCAACATTACAACATTTCAGATCTTAAACCACAAAAATCCTCACTTCCGGCGCCAGTCAGACAATCGTCGTGTTTCTTCACTGTTTGGATGGTGAAAATGATAAGATAATGAATATGATTGTGCTAGCCATGAAGAATTTGAGAGGAGTGTTTGTGGGTTTTCAACATTCACCAAGTCTGAGGTCTGGAGAGTTTAGAGACAGAGGTTAGGGCATTTCAAGGATTTAGTGAAGTATAAAAATTTATATTATTTACACAATCAGTCCTTATAAATATGAATTGACAAAAATTTGCACATGATCAAATTTAACTGCAAAAATTAACTGGGTTAGGTCTAAAGGACAAAACGTGTATGATTTGAAAACATAAAGTACAAAACTCGTCAATTCTAAAGATAAAGGACACCGCCTGCAATCAGGTATAAAGATAAAGGACAAAATTTGCAATTCACTCATAAACTTATTAATGAACAACTCTAAACTTCAATTTCCACTCATAAGACTAGTGGGTATGGGGAGGCTTATCCCCATGAGGATGGGCCGCCACGTAGGCGCCACATCACCATCTTATGGAGGATGACCTCCTCCATTTCTGAGGAGGGTGGAGGATGGGGCTACCGGCTACCCCACCTAGTTATTTTATGATTTTCTTATTATTTTTTGTTAACTTATTAAAAACTTCATAAAAATAAAAAAAAATACAACATAAAACATCATAAATAAATTCATTTCATAACATAAAAAAAAATTACATTTCCTAAAAATAAAAATTACTAATCCTAGAAACGGAAAACATAAAAACGAAAAAAAAATTACGATACGATTAAAAAAATAAACAACCTACGACGTCCATTTTTTCTTCACCTCCTCTTTCATCCTCCGATAAACCTCGCGTTCATCCTCCGGAACCGAGTCGAGATCCAACCTCATAATCCTAAAATCCTCCGCTCGAGCATAGTCGGCCGACACGGTTTTCTTGTGACTATATTTTTCGGCCGCGAAATCTTTGAACGAACGGAATTCATTTATCAACTCGTCCATTTTCGAAGACGCCTTCGACCCGCCCCCTCCACCCGAGCCGCCCCCTCCACTCGAGCCGGCCCCTTTGCGCTTTCCGGCCGCCTCTTTTTTTGCTTTGTCCCTTCCGGTGGGACGTTCGTTCTCGTGAACGGGCAAGACATCCTCGTCATATATCGGGTCGTCGTTTATGTCGATTTGACAACGAGCGGTGGAGCCTCCCGCACTATAACTTCCGGACTCAGAAGGTTTAGTCCGTTTGGCGGTTGCGACCTCATTTGGAACCGGCGCCCATTTTGGTTCTTTCTTTAAAATGTTTTATGCTTGGAGGTGCGGGAAAGGCGCCGGATTTTTTGAATCCCATTTAGTCCGTTTGGCGGTTGCGACCTCATTTGTGAGAAGCCGTTGGGTGATTGTTGGTAACCCGAAAACGTAAATTGTGGAGACCCCCACGAAGGATCCATAGTCGGAGTGTAAGCTGGACTCGAAAAAAAGTTAGGTTAGTTCGGGTTGGGATTGTTCGGGTTGGGGTTGTTTGGGTTGAATGGATTCATGATTTGTATAAAAAAAGGGGAGCGTTTTTTTTTATAAAAATGGATGAGAATTGGATAAGAATGAGAGAAAATGGCATAAAAATGGTTGAAATGAGGGTATTTATTTAAAGTTTAAAAGTTTTTTTTTTAATTATAGCCGTTGGTTAACGGCATTATTTTGAAAAAAATGGGCCCGTCATAAACGTCTTGGGGCAGCCGGTTATCACAAGCCGGGCCAAGGGGGCGGTGTGGAGGACCGGCGCCGGGCTTCACCGGGCCTAAGCCGGCCCCCATACCCCTTGTTCTAATAATCTTCTTGAATCAACAACATTGGTGGAGACGTGCCTTGCCTTTTAGTAACTATTGACCTCTTTGAACTTTCAGTTTTGATTTCCCAAAGAACTTCTAGAGGTTATAACCTGACACAATTTTATTTAAAAAAAATTAAACCCTAACCAATCCAAATTCAAATCTTTTATAAACTTGCAGCTCAGTTTGCAAAGACCCTGTTAAACTTAAATCCTTAATCCTTGGTCCCATTATTGAACCAAATATCAATCGGCTGGCCCACTTGAATTTAATTAAATCCAAAAGAACCTATCCAGACTTTCAATGCATTAACCATCATTGGCCCACGTATTTTAATAGGTCTGACACTTTGATTTAACTCGCAGGATATGAATCCAAATATAAATTTATTTTTTTTAATAAAACTTTATTAAAAAAACTTCGGACCCAAACGGGCAAAATGCCAATACAAAACAGCACCCTGACCCAACCAGGCAAAGGGCAAAATTACAACATATACATAAGATATTTACACAACTCCTTCCAACTAATATATTTACATGACGATCTATTTTTAAACCACCCAAAACTCTCGACTTAATTTCTATCAAAATTTCTTGCGAACTTCTCCTGATCTGATTAAATACCAACTCGTTTCTGCCTTTTCAAATACACCAACACGAAATAATAACCAACCCACGGATAATCTTCTTCATTTTTTTCCACCCTGATTAGAATTATGTATATCCATTAAATCTTTGAATTCGAAAGCGAAGATCGGGGGAATGTTGCACCGCCCACACCCGAATAGCCACCGAATATGCTGTACACAAATGATCCATCGTTTCCTCATACTCGTCGCAGAAAGGGCACATAACTGATGAAATATCCACGTTCCTTCTTCTCAAATTGACTCTGGTAGCAAGTCTATCCAAGTTACCTCTCCAAAACATAATATTACTTGATTGGCACCCATTTGCTCCACTCGAAATTAGGGAGGTTGCTACTTCCGCTATCAGAAAATATAGCCTTTTCCACATAATTTACCGAGAAACCATCCTGTCAGTCAACGTTTCATAACCATGAGTCCTTATCATTTGACAATCTCACCATGTTGATAACGTCTTAACATTCCTGCCATTCCTTAAGCTCTATATTTTGGGTTGTCTAAACCCAATTCTAAATATAGCCACATTTCCTTGTCTCGACCCCATTCTCTCTGAAACCCTGCAAGATTTATACGAATCCAAAACAAACAGATGTGCCCATCTTTCCACGAAAGGAAGATCACTCACCCAGGTGTCTAACCAAAACGAATATCAACCCCGCTCCCCACTTTACCCAGGATCACCCGATTTATACCTTTCCTGTTTAGTTTCATTTTGGAAATCAATTTCACAATATTATTCCAGCAACCCGCTGAATTACCGTTTAGCGGCAAAAAGCTTCTTTAATTGTTTTTACCATAACAAGCTTCCACCACTTTTCTCCACAGATTTTGATTTTCGACCCAAATATAAATTTAGAACACAAGTGGCATAACTAACCAAAATTACAACCGCCCACTAATTAGTATTGGACAATTTACCACCCACACATCATCCGCCCACTTGTGTAAAATACCAGCCTTGACTTTATTTTAATTTGAGACCCGTACCTTTCTTTTTTTTCTCTAAACGTAAAAAGAACCTTATTCACCTATAAATCCATGGCTTTTAGTTTCATTACCATCTTCTGCCACTTCCAAAACAAATCTTTAGGTAGTGTTCGTTCCATGGATTGTTATGGAATTGTAATGGTAATTCGCGCAAAAATTGAAATTTGATTTGTAATATAGGTGTATTTGTTTTGCAAAATGGAATGAAATTTGGATGGAATTGGAATGTTGATTCCGTTCCTTATATTTTTGTTCAATTCCAATTCATTTCCGTGTTGAAACAACAAAATAAGGAGTAAAATCAACATTTCAATCACATCAAGATTCCATTCCATTCTGTGAAATGAACACCACCTTAGATTCTTTCACACGCCACACACAATCTTCCCAAACAAACAAGCAACTAATTCCACTCAAATCAAACTCATTGAATAGAACCAATCAACAATTTCAAATTGTCTGCTAAACTTCCTTCATTCCTTTACAGTTGAGACTAGATCTAATATACTCGGAATTTCGAAAAATGGGATTCTATGGGTTTATGTGCGGGAAGTTGCATACATAGAGCGGTTCATACGTAAGAACCTTCATATGTATGAAAACTTCATACGCATCAAGCTTCATACGTATGAACCACTCTATGTATACAATGAAAACTTCATACGTATGAAGCCATTTGCCTCTTCATGCACATACCGTATCAATCCTATAACCAAACTCTATACTTACAACGATACAAGGAAGCTGATACAATATCTTGACAAGATCTCTACGGTATTGAAAAACCGGGGTGTAACAACTCGGATAGTTGTTGTCCCAAAAAGACATCGCTAAGTAGGGAGGAGATTTTTTACCGAAATACCGGTACCGTGACGATGCCGTACCGTACCGATCATAAACGGTTCCGGTATCGGTAATAGATTTTTCAAAATTCGGTTTCGGTAAAAAACGGTATTGGTACCGGTATTTTTCGGTAAATACCGGTATTAATACTGAATTTAATAATGGCTTTATGTATTTTGCTATTATCTTAGATCCCACTATGAAGTTATATTTTCTTAAACATTGTTTTACAAAAACCAATATCAAATTTCTGTTGTTTGGTTAATTTTAGTCAATTATGATGACTTTTTAGACATGTTGGAATTTGGATATTAAAAGTCGAACCCATGGATGTTTACCTTTTGACTTTTTTGACTACTTAATATGTTTACATTCCTCTATATATTACTCTAGTTCAGTTAATAATGGATAGATGGGTTGCACATGAAATTTTTTTAGGTGAAACAATGGATGACACCAAAGCGGTACTAATGTGGTAAAGTACCGAAATACCGGTACTGGTACCGAATCTATAAATACGGTACGGTAATCGGTATCCACATTTCCTCAATTTCGGTAACGGTATTTACGATATCGGTACCGGTACGGTACCGGTATCGTACCGATCTCATCCCTATCGCTAAGTAAAAGAATTTGAATGAAGAGAATGACACGAAGATAGATGAATGAAAAATGAATAAATATAAAGTGGTTTACTTAGTAAGTTTTTTACGGAACATTACGTCGTGTTATATAATTGATGCACATAACGAGGAATCTTGTTTTGTGTTAAATAATTGACGCACATATCGAGGAATCTTATGTTCAGTCAACTAGATTCACATGCATATCGAGGAATATTACGTCAAGTCAAATTCGCAAGGTGGCTTTGAAGATGGTTCTTCCAATAAGTATCATCTGACATGAAATGTATGTTGAAACTTGATTAGGCAAATATTAGTCTTGTTATAGTAAGAGATTGACATATTTGGGCCACTTGCTTATACCACTTGGAGTTTACATATACCACATTGAATCTGATCAAGAATAAGAATTGTTCAACAAACTATCAATGAGACATGATCCTAGATAATGATCATACAACAAGAAAGGATTAATATTTGATGGCCTTAAAGAGGCTTAAATTATATTTATTCTAAATAAGAAATATGGACATAATTATTTACAGAAAAAATATGACAGTATCCTTTAATATTATTAAGCTATAATTTGGAGAAATAAGAATGACTAATTAATATAATGTATTAATAGTATCCTTTATTATTTAAAATTATTATAATCTATATACAGACTGGGTGATGAGTGTGCTGCTACCCCACATAGTATCCTTTATTATTTAAAATTATTATAATCTATATACAGACTGGGTGATGAGTGTGCTGCTACCCCACATAGTATCCTTTATTATTTAAAATTATTATAATCTATATACAGACTGGGTGATGAGTGTGCTGCTACCCCACAAAAAATAAAAATCTAAAACGGACATTTGTCTTTAATGTTTAGAACTGATTCAAAATGCTTATATATTGTTAACATTGTAAAAGTGTTATTGATCATAGGAAGATGGAGGAAAGAAGAGTGATGAAGACCAAGTTAATCTTTGGCTTCATTGTTGTACTTTATTCATCACAAAATTGTATCTTGGCGGCAGACACCATGTCTGCAAACCAAACGCTTAGATATAATGAAACCATCGTTTCGCCTCAGGGAACCTTCGAACTTGGTTTCTTTAGCCCCCTTAATTCCATGAACCACTATGTCGGAATTTGGTACAAGAAAATACCGAAACGAACCTATGTATGGGTAGCCAACCGAAACACACCGCTCAAAGATACCTCGGGAGAGCTAACTCTCACCCTACAGGGAGTTTTAGTTCTCAAAAACACCATAAGGGGCAATGTCATATGGTCGTCAGTGAACTCATCAACGAAACCTGTGAACAATCCGATTGGCCAGCTTCTAGATACGGGCAACTTTATAATTCACGAGGAAGGTGACGGCATCAATCAAGAAGACCCGATATGGCAAAGTTTCGACTTTATGACAGACACTTTACTTCCTGGAATGAAGCTGGGCTGGAACATGACTCCCGGGATTGAAAGTCACCTCACGTCCTGGAAATCCGAAGATGATCCGGCTTTGGGTGAGTTTTCCATGAAGATCGATGCGAGAGGTTACCCTCAGCTTTTCGTATTTAAAGGCCAGGAAGTAATATACAGAGGAGGTCCATGGAACGGACTCAGGTTTACGGGAGTTCCCGAATTAAAAACCAATGAGTTTTTCAACTTCACTTTTTTTCTTAATCCGAGAGAAGTTTACTACCAATATAATGTTAAAGATTCTTCAGCTATTATTCGGCTGGTGTTACATCCATATTATGGTATTGTAGAGCGCTTGTTTTGGACCGATAGCAAACAAAAATGGGAACCTTACCAGTCCGGACAATATGGTCAATGTTATCAATATGCGTTGTGCGGGCCATTCGGGAACTGCAATAATGCCAAGACAGTTTGTGAATGCTTTAAGGGGTTTGTACCCACATCTCCTGATCAGTGGAGTAGGCAAAATTGGTCACAAGGGTGTCGACATACTATCCCTTTGGATTGTAACTCCAGTGAAGGGTTCAACAAATATTCAAATTTGAAGTTACCCGACACTAGAGGGTCATGGTACAACCAGACCATGACCCTTGTAGAGTGTGAGAAGATGTGTAAAAACAATTGCTCATGTACTGCTTACACAAGTTCGAATTTCTCAGGGACTGGGAGTGGTTGCTTGCTATGGTTTGGTGCCCTAATTGATATCACAACGATTGCTGAAAATGTGGACACTCTTTATATTCGAGTTTCATCTTCTCAGTTAGGTAATTCAAAATGAGTCGTTTTATATTCATTACTAACTTCGTAGTTATTTGTCTAAATATCAACTTAAGATTTTATGTTTTGCCACAGTCTCAATAGAAAACACTACAAGTTCAAGTGCAGGGAGAGGAGCCACAGCCTCAATAGAAAAAACTACTAGTTCAAGTGCAAGGAGAGGAGTACGAGTTATTCTACCCATAGCATCAGCATCTGTGGGTTTGGTCATACTAGTTTCAATATGCATATTTTATCTTTTTTATTGGAAGAAGCACCCGCATCAAGGTAATTATCTATTTATGAATCGTATTTTTACCACTAAGTACTCGCTACTGTTGAAAAGTCGTCCCAGGTAGTAGTCTCTGATAGATTGTTTTGCGACGGGATACCGACTGGCCACAACCATGTAGCCGTGGATAACCGACAAAACTCCCCTCGGTTATAGTAATTAATTTTATGGAGAAGTAGGTGATATATGTTTATGAATAATTAAAATTTTATATATTTCGTTTTTAATATCAATAAAAAAACACATTTAAATAATTAATAGAATTGAATAATTATATGTAAAATTATTGAATTACCCTCACTTTCAACAAAGTTAGAGTCGACGAGCAAACTCGCAACAAAATGAAAACTTCTGAGAGAAAAATGGCAGGTTTTCAACTATTAGTGTAAAACCATTAAAATTGTCCGAACGAAGTTAACTCTAAAAGAAAAGCTAATACCAAACTACTTTAGGCGTGTAAAATGGGTCGTAAAAACGGCGCGTAAAAACGGGGCGTAAAAAACGGGGCAAAAAATGGCGCGTAAAAACGGGACGTAAAACACGGCGCGCCAAAAAACGGTGCGTAAACGGGGAATAAAAAACCGCACGTAAAAAACCCGGTCTCAAAAACGGCGTGAAAAAACGGGGCGTAAAAAAACGGCACGTAAAATGGGCCGTATAAACGGTGCGTAAAAACGGGACATAAAAACGGGACGCTAAAACGGTGCGTAAAAACGGGACGTAAAAACGGTTTTGAAAAACGTGACGTAAAAAACGGCGCGGCAAAAAACGGTGCGTAAAACTGGGCATAAAAAACGGCACTTAAAAACCCGGTCGCAAAAACGGCGTGAAAAAATGGGCGTAAAACGGGTCGTAAAAAAACGCGCGTAAAAAACGGGGTGCGTAAAAAAACGGCGTATAAAACGGGTCGTAAAAACGACGCGTAAAAACGGCGCGTAAAAATGGGACGTAAAAAACGGGGCAAAAAACGGCGCGTAAAAACGGGACGTAAAACACCGCGCGCTAAAAACGGGAATAAAAAATCGCACGTAATTACCCGGTCGCAAAAACGTCGTGAAAAAAACGGGGCGACGGTGCGTAAAACGGGCCGTATAAACGGCGCGTAAAAACGGGACGCTAAAACAGCGCGTAAAAACGGGACGTAAAAAATGGGGCGTAAAAACGGCTTGTAAAAACGTGACGTAAAAAACGGTGCGTAAAACCGGGCATAAAAACGGCACTTAAAAAACACGGTCGCAAAAACGGCGTGAAAAAACGGAGCGTAAAACGGGTCGTAAAAAAACGCGCATAAAAAACGGGTCGTAAAAAAATGCGTGAAAATTTTTTAACGCACGTAAAACTTAAAACGTAAAAAGTTTAACGTAAAACGTAAAAAAGTGTAAAAACGGCGCGTTAAAAAAACGTGAAAAAACGGTGCGTTAAAACGACATGTGAAAAATCATGTAAAAAACGGCGTGTAAAAAAACGTGTAAAAACGGCGCGTTAAAAAAACGTGTAAAAAACGACGATTGAAAAACGGCGCGTAAAAAACAAGGGGCTTGATTGCGGCGCATAAAAACGCCGCGAAAAAAACGGGACGTAAAAAACGTTGCGGTAAAACGGGACGCCAAAAACCGGCGCGCAAAAAAAAATTCGCTTTGTTAAAAAATCTGAATTTAAAAAATGCTTTTAATAAAAAAATCTTTTTAAAAAATAAAAAGTAATATAATAAAACTAAAAAGTAATATAACAAAACAAAAAAGTAATTAAAAAATAATAAAGACAAAAAGACAAAAAAGATTTATTTTACTAAACTACCCTTTTAAATTAAAATATTAAAGACATAATAAGAAAAAATGTATTTAATATTAATTTTTGTTACTTTTAATCTCAACCATCCATCTTGTTGATCTAAAGGCTAGAAAGTGGTTCCCATGGTTCTTACAATTAGAGTTGGTTTTCATTTTAGCGATCCCCTATATATATATATATATAGAGAGAGAGAGAGAGAGGTAACATTATTTGAGAAAAAAAATTATCTGAGAAGAAAAAAAAACAAATGTTACAATTGTAAAATATTAAATAGTTCTTCTCTCTTCATTTATTATTATCTTTAACGAATTAATTAATTATAAAGACTAGCATTCTCTACACAAAATTTGTTTCCCTACACACACCAAAATTTATTCTACACATATTAAATTTATTTTACACATATCGAAATTTATTCTACACTTTATCCTACATAACTCATAATTTATCATACTCACCTTGTAATTTATTCTACACTCTAAATTACTTTTTCTTAAATATATATATATAGGGGATAGGTCATGAGAAAACTAGTTTAAATGAAAAAACCAAAAAACTAACTAAATAAACCTAAAAAACATACCAAATATTTTTTTCTTTTAAATTTTTTATAAAAAAAATCGCTATTTTTTATGTATGGAAAAAAAAAATTTTAATTTTTTTATTGTATTGCACATGTGCACTAATACAGATATAATGAACATGTGTAGTACACATATAATACACATGTGCAGTACAACAATTTTTTTTTTTGAAAATTTTTTTATATATAAAAAATAGCGATTTTTTAAAAAAAAATTGTAAAAAAAAAAATTTTTGGTATGTTTTTTAGCTTTTTTTTAGGCTTTTTTAGTTAGTTTTCTAGTTTTCTCATTTAGATGTAGTTTTCTCATGATCCTCTCCCTCTAGATATATATACTGTGAGGTTCAATAGGGAACACTAGATAAATGAGCAAGATTGTAACTATCTTTTATAACTTACATATATTTTAATAGATTAAAGGGTATAATTTTATTTTTCTTTATTCATTTAATTAATTGATTTTTTTCTCTCTCCTAAATTCTTTTTCCAATTAGAAGAATATTTAGTTAAATTCTCCATATTTTTTTCTCTCACAAATTAACTAACTTAATATTCGATAATTTAAAAAAAATATAAACATTATCAAATATTGTTCCATCTAGAACACACGATAAAAAATATTTAATTAAATTCTTTATACATATATGTATTAGATCAATGTTTGATGAAAATATGCAAAGTGAAAACAATATGTAATAATACACAAGTGTATAAGTATGGTAATGTAATAATACACAAGTGTATTAGTCTTGTATATGCTGACCTATATACACGTATGTTAAAAAATATAATTTAATTAGCTTTAATATTTAATTTTAAAAATAACATAAGAGTTTATTTAGAAAAAAAAATTAGCCCTTCAATCTTTTATAATTAAAATAACAGAGAAATAATTAAAAATAAGAGAGAGAGAGAGTTAAGAGATGAGAAAATTAAGGGATTTTAATTAAGGTTTTTGGGGAGTGAGGGGGCGGGGGGTTAGGTTTTTTTAAGGTTTTTGGGGGTGAGGGGGGTTTAGAATTTTTTTTTTTTTTTGGGGGGGGGGGGGGGGGGTAGGTTTTTGGATGGTGGTGGTGGTGGAGTGGGTTTATTTCGTTGTGTTCACATTGGTTTATCATTCTTTTCGCAATAAGAGTGCTTCTCTCAAATCAAACCTACTACATATATATATATATATGTATATATATATGTAGGGGGCCGCTAGAATGAGAACCACCACGAGTTATGAGAACCGCGACCCGCGGGTGGCCGTTGACCACGAATTTTTTTTTACGACTAGATGTGTATATTTTAACACCATACGTAAAGTTTGGGTTCAAACGGCGCGCCCGAGGGGGTAGTTTTTTACGCCCAAAGTTTGGGTTTTTTTATTTTTTCTTTTTTTTAACCAAACTTTGGGCGTAAAAAACTACCCCCTCGGGCGCGCCGTTTGAACCCAAACTTTACGTATGGTGTTAAAATATACACATCTAGTCGTAAAAAAAATTTCGTGGTCAACGGCCACCCGCGGGTCGCGGTTCTCGCGGTTCTCATAACTCGTGGTGGTTCTCATTCTAGCGGCTCCCTATATATGTATATATATATGTATATATATATATATATATATAGAGTGAGAGAGAGAGAGAGAGAGAGATGAGCTAAAATAAGAACCAACTTGAGTTGTGAGAATTGTGAGAACTAGGCCATCTAAAAGGTTTTTTTCGATTTTTTTTTTCTCAGAAGTCATAAAAAACCACTTGTTTCATAAATAAAAAAAAAATTTAAAAATGCCACATACCCACATTTATATGAAGCGTAAAAAAATATTTATCTTTGTCCAAAATTTACACCACCGCGTAAAAAAAACTAGAATTAGTCAAAACTACCGACTCGACAATTTTTTTTAGTTTTTTTTTACAGATGTTTATAATATTTTCTTCTACGTTTGTGCAAAAAAAAATTCGCCCAACTCGACCGGGAAGAAAAAATTCTCACGGTTCTCACAAGTCGTGGTGGTTCTCATTTGAGCGTACGCGATGAGTATTCCGCATGTTATAGGGGTCTGGGTTTAGTGAATACGCATGTTATTGGTTTCCGGGTTTGTGAGTTTATTGAATTCGCATGTTTTATAGGTGTCACCGTTCGGGAGTTTAGGAATTCTGCATGTTTATAGATGTCCGAGTTTGTGAGTTTAGGAATTCCGCATGTTTATTGGTGTCCGGGTTTGTGAGTTTTAGGAATTCCGCATGTTTATAGATATCAGGGTTTGTGAGTTTAGAAATTCCGCATGTTACAGGTTGTCCGGGTTTAGTGAATCCACATGTTATAGGCTGTCTGGGTTTATGAAGCCGCATGATATAATTTGTTCGGGTTTGTGAAGCTGCATGTTATATTTTCACAGCGTACGCATCATACGTTAAGGCCAGTTGTACAATAACCGGCCAATATATCTATATATAAGGGAAGGTTTAAATGAGAACGCTAAATATTGTGAGAACCGTGAGAACGAATGAAAAAAACCACTAGAACTTTGTCAAAAACAATTCAAATTCAAAAATTTTTTTACACTTATCATTATTATTCGAATACAATGTTTGAAATTTAATTTACACTTTTAAATTTACGTGAATTCGTAAATAAAGAAAATTTATGTGAATTCGTAAATAAAGAAAATTTACACATGTATAAGTTTGTCATTTACACATGTGTAATTTTGTTATATTTATACTTGTGTAAAAAAATTAATAAATGTGATTTTGAGAGGATAAATAAATTATTTGATGTTGTAAATTCTTTTTTTGATGTTGTATCTTAATTACAATGAGCTTGGTTTTATCGTTCGTTCTCACGGTTCTAGCAATATATAGCGTTCTCAAGATAACCCTACCCTATATATATATATATATATATATATATATATATATATATATAGGGGTCCGCTAAAATGAGAACCACCTCGAGTTATATATATATATATATATATACATATATAGGGGTCCGCTAAAATGAGAACCACCTCGAGTTGTAAGAACCGTGAGAACTACACCGTACGGGGCGAGGTGGACCAAATTTTTTTTCACAAACGTAGATGCGTGTTTTATAAACACATTTGTAAAAAAAAATTCAAAAAAAAAGGTTTTTGAGCACCACAAGTGTGTGTTTACGGGTACCGTAAATTTTCCGGTAGGATTTACGGTACCCGTAAACACAAACTTGTGGTGCTCAAAACTACACACACGACATTTTTTTTTTGAATTTTTTTTACAAATGTGTTTATAATACACGCATCTACGTTTATGAAAAAAAAATTGGTCCATCTCGCCCCGTACGGTGTAGTTCTCACGGTTCTTACAACTTGAGGTGGTTCTCATTTTAGCGGTCCCCTATATATATATATATACTGTTAGGTTCAATGGGGAATACTAGGAAAATGAGGAACGAGGGAACAACACATTTAACATGTTAAATACATAGCATAAAATTCTATCGGAAATGCTGAATTATCTTTTTTTTAAATGTTTTTTGAAGCTTTTATATATAAAGATATATAGAAGCTATTTCAAAAAAAGAAATCACTTTTGTAAAAAAATAGTTTTTTACCATCTTTAACTGTTTTTACTATTTTTAAATTTTTGTTATTAAAATTTCTTCTACATGTATTTATATGCAAAAGAAACAAAAAGATTTTTGCAAAAATATTAATTTTTAACATGTTTAATTTGATTTTTATAATATATTTAACATTCTAAATGCACTGTTCTCGGGTTCTATACTTTTCTAACATGTATTTAACATGTATCATGGAACCCGACCCTATAAAGCATTTATGAACCACCTTTTATGACGATAACCACTATGAACACAACCAAAACTACTTAAAAACACACATTTTTTTAACATTTCATTAAAATCGCAACTTTTTATTATTAAAAAAATTTTGATTTTGTTTGTTTCAATCTTCGGTCTTCAATATCTTGCTTCGTCTAGTTTTACAATTTTATAATAAAACAACTTTTACCTAAAATAAAGAGTAATTGTCCGGATAGTCCCTGTGGTTTGCCATTTTTCACGTTTAGTCCCCACCTTTTCAAAATAACGTGCTTGCTCCCTATGGTTTGCTTACTTGTTACTCGGGTAGTCCCCAGAGTGGATGACCATTAGTTTATTAAGTTAAATCCATGTTAAATGAATTAATTGCCCTTAATGATAAAGCAAATTAAGTAAAATAATTATTAAATATATAGTGGGGCCCAGTTATTGTCTTCTCCACAAATTAGCAGCCCACTCATATTCTTCTCCGGCCACTTTCATTTTTCCGGCCTCCACACACCACCACACCCCTCCTTCTCCACACCACCACCCATTTTTGCAAACACACTTCTTCATCCACCCAAACTCATACCTGTAAACCCATTTCTTCCTTCTCCCAAACCCACCGTTGAAATTTCCCATGGCAAACCCACTGTTGAATAAAGCTGCTCCATCACATTTATTAAATCTATTATACTTGGAGACTGAGTAATGATCCGAGAAGGGTCATCTTTCAGGAGGATGTAACATAAGGTTGTTATACGGAGGATCGTTTTCTCTGCTTTTTGTTCGGCTAGTTTGAGCTCCATGTAGAGCTGCAAACCCATTGACTGCATTAAAAATTGAGAAGCTTAACGAAGTGGGAATAACGGGATATGATATGGTGTAGTATGATGTTGGGCCACTAAGGTATGATTTAGACGCAAGGTTCAGTTCCGTTTATGCACACTCGGGTACGATTTAGATAGTGCAATGGGTGGGAGATGGTGATGACAATCGCAATGGGTGGTAATACCGATGTACGATTGTTTAATGGGTTGTCTCTGGTGTTTCAATAGGTGGGTAGTCTTCGTATTTCAGCACATTCGTCAACACTAGTTGTGCAGGTCCAGACGCAAAGTTGCAGGTTTGTCGGAATTCGGCCGCCGACGAGTGGGGTTGGTCGTCAGCGAGTGGGCTGTATTGTTCCTTATCAAGATAGTTATTGGTAGAGTTGGTGCGGTTGTCAGAGAAACGAATGAGGATGGTGTAGATGACGGCGCCGGAGGAGAAAGAGGGGAAGTTGGAGTTGAGGGTGACGGCCGGTGGCGGTACGACGGTGGTGGTGTTGCAGGCGAGAAAAAAAGGAGAGGATGACTAGGGTTGTGTTTAAAGTGGGCAAGAAGCAAAGAGAAAGAAAGAGAGAAGGGGTGGGGTTGGGTTGGGTTGGTATCACACCCCAAATTCCACGTGTCACCGGTGGGCCCGGTGGGGGAGTATCGTGACGTGGTTGGCAACATAATAGTCAAACAACACAATATTTAAATGCACAGCGGAAGCAAATGAAAGATATATTTCAACCGAATATATTATTGTAATATCGTGTATCATAATAGTTGAAAGTTTATCCACAGACGGATCAAAATAAATAGGAAACAGTAGTTCAACAGACGATAGGCATCTTAAGCTTGCGAGACTCTTTATTGATGCTAAGGAGAGAATCCAGCCTATTACGCTTAGTACCTGCATTTAATCTTTTTGGGAAAATACGTCAGTTTACACTGGTAAATACAATCAACTAACTCATTTTAAAAATGATTAAAAATTGATTTGGATGCACGTGGCATAAACATTTTATAACTTGGGATAATTATTCAAATGTATAATCTCGTAAAAGAATTACATGTTCCTTATGCGTTCAGTAGCCCGGATCGTGCCGGGTTAAAGATCAATAGACACACCACATTATTTATTTATGCACTGACGGGTGTACGCCTACACCCCGCGCTTAGGTCGTGGCCATTTCGTAAAATGATGCCAAGGATATCCGGGACATGGTCATTAACCTCCCAAAGGCTTTAAGTAAACAAAACATAATTTAAACGGGCCGATTAAAATATCAATTAACCACCAAACGATGGAAGATTTAAAGCCCGACCAAGCGGTATTTTATATACCGTACCCCAAGCCCGAATAGGGAAAATAAGTTAAAAGTATTTACCTAAGCAAAGTATAATTCACAATAAGCAAATGCAAGTAGCTTTTACTGGTCCTCCTAATCTGGAACGAAGGTTTATAATAACCTATTAGAATCCTAACGGGTCTTTAATTAAGCCTAAGCTTAGACCGGTTAGTTTCAAAGATACGGTTCGTACGCACGATTAAGAGAAGACCTGATAGAATGTGATTTAGACCCGACAAGTTTGAAGACTTGTATAATATGGGTAAACTATCCACATTCTGGATTTTGAGATAAAAACGATAAGGTTTGACCCGTTTCGGCTAATTTATGTAAACTAGTTACATAAACCGAACCGGACGCGCAAGATGCGTAACGGGTGACCATAAGGGTCCTAAACAAGTTTCCTAAGTTAATATGCCATAAACATGTTGTGATATCAGTAAGATATCTTCCATAATGCCCAAAACGAGTTTAATCTCTATTTAAGCCCGTAGGGGTATTTTGGTCATTTTAAAGATTATAAAAGGAATTATTTATAATTCTGGTGTTCGGGTCTGAGGTAATCAGTAAACAACTTATTTTTAACAGATTATATTTGTTAGTAATAAGTCTTATGTGTCAAAATGGTTTTAAACCCAAACAATGCGTTTAATAAGCGTAATAAACCGTTTTAAGCGATTTACGGGTTAAAATAGGAATCTGAGTTTTCAGGTCAGTTCGTAAGGTTCAAAACACTTCATTTATTATTTAAAATCAGTAGCAATTGGATTGGTATCAAAAGGACTTGTAAAACTCATTTTATACCCGAAAAGGGCATAATCGGTATTTACTGATTCAAGGCGATAATCCTAGTTTAAGATCAGTTTAAAAATAATTAAAAATCTTCAAAAATACCAAAATATTATATTACATCAGTGGGTAGAAGGTTTGGTGTCAAAAATTGGGTTTAGGTAGGCGTTATGCTAATGACGTCGTTTAATTAATAAAAAACTTTCTAATTACGTCATTAAGCATAACTCCTAATCTAGACCTCCAATTGACGTGAAAATTTACAGACATGCATATTAATCAGTAACAAAGATTTTTGTTCTTTCACATTTCCAAAATTGTCATTCTAAACGTCGCTTTCAGGTTTTGCATTTCTTGTTTATTGCATTTTCAGTCCCCGGTCCTCCTAAACGTCGCTTTCACTTTAATTCTTGCATTAAGAGGCTTTTAAAATGACATATATGGACTCCAAGACTTATCTCTATTTTGCAAAGTCCTTGATCACTTTGTGTTTACCAGAAAAGTCATAAATTTCATTGTTGACGTTTCTAACCCCTCGCACACGAATTTGATCATAACTTTCTCATACGATAATGAAACTTTATGAAATTCTTATCGTGCATTCTAGTGAGCATAATTAATCGTTACAAAGCTTCGGGTTTGCTAAAAGGTCACTCAGAGGTATAACTTAAACATGTTGACACATTTAACCCCTGTAGTTTGTAATCTCTCACTTATAGCTTCGTATGATCCATGATTTATTCGTTTGATGCTATAAACGTCATGTAGAGTTAATGTACAATATATTTATTCACTGTTGACATTTAGAACTCGTATATTCACATACTTTCCATGATTGTCAACTTTAATCCTTCTATAACATTCTTTCACACGTTCAAACCTATGACACGTGTCAACACATTATAGGACGTGAATTTTCGAGGTGTTACATCCTCACCCCCTTAAAAGAAATCTCGACCTCGAGATTTACTGAAATAAATGAGGGTATTTTTCTTTCATTGTGGATTCAACCTCCCACGTGTATTCGGGACCTCTACGGGAATCCCATTTTACCTTTACAATAGGCACATGCTTCCTTCGAAGCTTCTTAACCTGTCGATCTTCAATCGACAATGGTTTTTCCACAAATTTTAAGCTCTCATCTATATGCACATCTGTATGTGGTATGACCAGTGATTCGTCAGCGAAACACTTCTTCAGATTGCAGATGTGGAATACATTATGAATACCACTGAGCTCTTCAGGTAAGTTTAACTTATAGGCAACTGATCCGACTCGTTCGATAACCTCGAAAGGTCCTATGTATCTCAGGCTCAACTTGCCTTTCTTACCAAATCGCATCACTCCCTTCCAGGGTGATACTTTAAGCAACACCTTGTTACCTACTTCGAAGTGAAAAGATTTACGCTTTGGATCTGCGTAGCTCTTCTGCCTATCTCGGGCAGCCTTGAGACGGTCACGAATCTGGACAATCTTGTCCGTCGTTTCAAAGACGATCTCCGGTCCTGATAATTGGACCTCTCCAACTTCCGCCCAACAAACGGGCGTTCTACACTTTCTACCGTATAAGGCCTCGAAAGGCGCAACCTTAATGCTGGTATGGTAGCTATTGTTGTAGGAGAACTCAATCAATGGTAGGTGGTTATCCCAACTACTACCTAAATCGATCACACATGCTCGAAGCATGTCTTCCAAAGTTTGAATAGTACGCTCACTCTGACCGTCCGTCTGAGGATGGTAAGCCGTACTAAAATTCAAACGCGTGCCCAAAGATTGTTGGAAACTTTTCCAAAAATGTGACGTGTATCTAGTATCTCTGTCAGAGATAATAGACACAGGTATGCCATGTAAAGCTACAATCTTATCTACATACAGTTGGGCTAACATGTCGAAGCTATAAGTCTCCTTGATGGGTAAGAAGTGTGTTGACTTAGTCAGTCTATCAACTATAACCCATATCGTATCATTTCCTTTCCTTGTTCTTGGCAACTTGGTGATGAAATCTATTGTCACCATCTCCGACTTCCATGTGGGAA
Source organism: Helianthus tuberosus (assembly GCA_030545235.1). Classification (NCBI taxonomy): domain Eukaryota; kingdom Viridiplantae; phylum Streptophyta; class Magnoliopsida; order Asterales; family Asteraceae; genus Helianthus; species Helianthus tuberosus. The sequence continues at coordinate 39,573,826 of CM060411.1, read as the reverse complement.
GTTCAGGCTGTTGTTGCAAACCTGACGGCTTCTGGTGTTCGGCTTTTACTTGTGCACATGTCAAGCATTTAGCTACATAGGCAGCTACAGACTTCTTCAAACCTATCCACCAAAAAATTGCTTTCAAATCCTGGTACATCTTATCAGCTCCAGGATGAACGGAATATTTAGAGCTGTGGGCTTCCTGAAGGATAATATCTCGAAGTCCTCCATAAATTGGAACCCATATTCGTCCATTTAATCTCATGATTCCGTCCTTGCCCTGAGATAATTGCTCTTCAGTCACTCCCAGCTTTTCATTAGGATAGTTAGCTTCCAACACAGCTTCCTTCTGTGCAGCTAACAACCTTTCATTCAGACTGTTCTTTACCTCAATGCTCTTAGCATTGATTCTTATAGGCTTCACCCTTTCTTTTCGACTCAAGGCATCGGCGACTACATTCGTCTTGCCAGGATGGTATCTTATTTCACAGTCATAATCATTCAAAGTTTCCATCCAACGCCGTTGCCTCATGTTTAAATCTTTTTGATTGAACAAATGTTGAAGGCTTTCGTGATCAGAATAGATCACACATTTGATTCCATATGAGTAATGCCTCCAAAGTTTTAGTGCGAATAGAACGACACCCAGCTCCAAGTCATGGGTGGTGTAATTCTTTTCGTGCACCTTTAGCTGGCGTGAAGCGTAGGCAATGACTTTGCCTTTCTGCATAAGCACACATCCCATCCCGGTGTGTGATGCATCACAATATACCACAAACTCCTCGATTCCATCAGGCAATGTCAATACTGGAGCGTTGCTCAACTTCTGCTTCAGAATATCGAAGGATTCCTGCTGCTTAGGACCCCAGTCAAACTTAATCTTCTTACGCGTCAGCGAAGTCAGGGGTGCAGCAATCCTTGAGAAGTTTTCTATGAATCGCCTATAGTATCCTGCCAAACCTAGAAAGCTACGAATCTCTGTAGGTGTCTTTGGCTCTTGCCAATTCATAACAGCTTCAACTTTAGCGGGATCCACTTGGATACCACGCTCACTAACAACGTGTCCAAGGAATTGGACTTCTCGAAGCCAGAATTCACACTTCGAGAACTTGGCATAGAGCTTCTCTTGATGAAATAGTTTCAGAATGCAACGGAGATGCTTCTCGTGATCAGCTTGGCTCTTCGAGTAAATGAGAATGTCATCGATGAAGACGATGATGAATTTATCCAAGTAAGGCTTGCAGACGCGATTCATGAGATCCATGAATGCGGCAGGTGCATTAGTGAGCCCAAAAGGCATCACTAGGAACTCGTAATGACCATAACGAGTCCTAAACGCAGTCTTGTGTACATCTTCATCTTTAACTTTCAATTGATGATAGCCTGACCTCAAGTCGATCTTGGAGAAGTAACTTGCCCCTTGCAGTTGATCGAACAGATCGTCGATCCTGGGCAATGGATACCTATTCTTGATAGTGACTTTATTAAGTTCGCGGTAATCGATGCATAGACGCATCGATCCATCCTTCTTCTTTACAAACAGGATTGGCGCTCCCCAAGGAGATGAACTAGCTCTAATAAAACCCTTGGCTAGCAAATCATCTAGCTGCGTCCTCAATTCCTTCATCTCTGTTGGTGCCAACCTATAAGGTGCTCTCGCAACAGGAGCTGCTCTGAGGATGATGTCGATTCTGAATTCTACTTGCCTATCTGGTGGTAGACTAGGTAGTTCTTCAGGAAATACTTCAGGGTATTCAGAAATGACAGGAATGTCTTCAATCTTAGGTTTCTGTTCATCGATAGTTACCTGTGCCATATAAATGACACAACCCTTCTTCAAACATCTAGATGCCTTGAGCATAGTCACTTGCTCAGGCAACCCATACTGGGTATCTCCCCGAATGGTAAGTGATTCACCAGATGGAGTCTTTATCACCACCTGCTTCTTGTTGCAGACAATTTGGGCCTTGTTATGAGATAACCAGTCCATACCCAAGACTATGTCAAAACCGGCTAACTTAAATGGAAGTAGGGACAAAGGAAAAGAATGGTTCTTAATGGATATAACACATCCATCTAACACAGTTGAGACGGTTTCTATGGTACCATCATCCAATTCCACTTCATATTTCACGCTTAAGGTTTTAACAGGCAATTTCAACAATTCACAAAACTTGTTATCTACGAACGACTTATCAGCGCCTGAATCAAAAAGTACTCTTGCATAGACATCATTGATGAGAAAGGTACCTGTGATTACGTTGTCATCCTGGACTGCTTCCTTTACATCCATTCGGAAGACCCTAGCGTTGGTCTTCTTTCCCTCGTCAGTTTTCTTTGCGTATTTTGGGCAATTGGTCTTGATATGCCCCTTCTCATTACAGCTGTAGCAGGTTGCATCCTTCAACTTTTTGCAATCCAAGGTCTTGTGTTCCTTGGATTTGCATATACCACATGCAAAAGTTCTTGTCTAAGTCTGCGAATTCGATTCAAACCTGCACTTCCCGAAGTGCTGTTTCTTACAGACTTTGCACTTGGGCTTTTCACCTGACTGATGCCCATCCTTCTTTGACTCAGATCCCTTCTTGTTGTCACCGTTTCCTCGATGCTTCTTGTTTGGCCTACGTGAATTGTCATCCTCACGTTTCCTCTTACTTTCTTTAGATTTCTTTAGCGATCTTATCCTGATCGCATCTAAAGTAAGGGACAGAGAGAGATCAGCTGCTGACCTAAACGTAGCAGGTCTTGAAGCCTTAACATTGGCTTTGATTTCTGGGGCTAAACCCCCAATGAAGCGAGCAATTCGCTTCGGTTCCGCTGTTACTAGGTAAGGAACCAGTCTGGATAGAGTATTGAAACTGGTGAGGTAAGCTTGACAATCTAAGTTTGTCATCACCAATGATAAGAAATCTGATTCAATCCTTTCGACCTCGTGTTGAGGGCAGTAGTTTTCCTTAATGAGAGCAACAAACTGTTCCCATGACATGTTGTAGAGCGGGATCTTCCCAGCAGCTTAAATGAGAGACTTCCACCATGCCAGTGCCTCTCCTTTGAACGATTGGGATACATACTTCACAACATCCCTTTCAGCACAACCGCTAATATCGACAACTGTGTCCATTTCGTCCAACCAGGTCATACAATCAACTGCCCCTTTCTCCCCAGTGAAATCCCGGGGTTTGCAGGAAACAAAGTATTTATAAGTACAGGACTTGGTACGTGGTTTATCATCGAACACTATCCTCTTGGATGGAACACTGTGCTGATTAGATGATTGTCGATCATCATCTTTCTTTGGTCCCTCTTTCTTAGGTGGTGGCTTGCTATGAGCCTCAGAGTGAGTCTTTGGTTTGGAATGCGGTGAGGATCGGGTTCTACTGTGAGTCCCTCTATAATCATTATATTGTTCTTCCATAGCTTTGGATACAGCTGTATCAATCAGTGTACGGAGTTCTTCCCTGGTTACATAAATCCTATTATCCTTGTTATTCTCCAGGGGATGACTGTTGATTTCGTCTGAATTAGCCATTTATCTTGAACTGTTACACATTGACAATAATTTATTTGTGAGTTTATCATAGAATTGACTTATATGGCAATTTATTAACCGTGGTAAACGTAGACCATGTATGGTTAATTTATTACTCACATTTACTTAGGATTTCTATTTTAATTTATCCTAATTATAAAACAATAATAGTTTTATTAGCACACAAGGCCTAGTCACAGGGACATCCTTAAATTAAAAGCCATGATTTCAGAGAATCAAGGCACGAAGGCTTGAACATAGTTCTTTACCTTTTTCGGACAGGGAGTCATAGCTACCACTGTCTTTTGTCTCATGTGGAAATGAGAAGGGCCCGAAGGTATTATATTACTAATGTATGGTCAAAACATGATCATTTTAATTGATGCTTTAAACCCATGATTCAGAGATCATTAAATTGGGTTAGGAATCTTTTGAAGAATCTTATTATAAGAATGACGTGTGTGATTCTGACGGATCACATCTGCCAGGAGTGTTAACATATTTTCAGATGTTAACAGGGATTGGAATCTTTTATACAGGTCTTACCATCTTGGCCAAGTCTCATTATGACATGTAGGCTAGGTTATACCTTTAAGATCCTTATTTAATATTCAATAGGCAGATTATTTTAAAAGGAATGGTTTTCGGTTTGTTTAGTTCATGTATAATATATAAATACATAAATGAAAGAATGAAATTTTCAAACTTCACATTCCATTAAAATTTAATAAGTAGTACACTTTGCCCTAAACGGGACTTTTCACACAAACAACTTGCCCACGCAGGAGCCAAACAGATAATACAAGTCCTCGCAGGGACTGGTTACTAAAATAAATGTCTACGTAGGGACTAATAAAGACAAGTCCACGCAGGGACTACATACACACATAAATAAATGTCCACGCAGGGACTTGATTTAAACAAGGAAATACAATAATACATGTTGGGATTTAATGATCCCGCCTCTTCCTTCCTTTCAGCAAACTTGCTAAGCCACTCATGAATCCCCGATTCTTCCTACGTTCTCTCTGGAAGTCTCGTTCAACCCTGTCCAATCTTTGGCGGAGTTCCTCTTGCTCCGGTGGGGAAAACCGTGGCGGCTGTTGCTGAAGTAGCGGCTGAGCAGGTACTTGATACCCACTAGTTGGATATCCCATTCCCCAAGGGGTTCCATATGGTCCTTCGGGATTATGGGCGTTGTAGTTTGCCGCGACTAGGTACGGGTCGGCCTCAGCATAGTTATAAGTAGTGTATGCCGACGGTCCAAATGGGTTGTATGTTGCTGGAGCAGTATAAGCAGGGATAGGGTTGCCAAAACCCGATGGTGGCGGTGCAACAGGTGGTGAATTCACTTCTGATACTGGAGCTGAAGGTCCACCCATTTGTGTGTCTTCATGTAGTGGCGGGTAGTGACTGCCACTAGAGTGTTGAGGGGTGCTGAAATGAAAATCCCCTGCACGTGCGGACATTCGTGCACCAGTCCTCCTATGTCTTGGTGGCTCTGGAGGTGCTAGATGTACTGGCGGCTGTGGAGGCGGTGGCGTGACTGCCACGAATCGTGGATCCTCAGAGGGATCCTGCTGTTGCTGTTGCTGCTGGTGAGGTGAAGAATGATGTGATGGTGTAAAGTACCACTCACATTGGTCAAACCGTGCCTGGTAACTGTCTGGACCACGGTAGGGTGATCCATGAAAAGACGAACCATCAGATACTTCGATAGGATGGTTGGGGGTCCCGGTCGCAGGCTCGATGGGGTCCGTATCTTCGTCCATATCCATCGCCTGATCTCCAGAGAAGTGGTCTTCCGGTCCTAGCGGGTTAAAACCCACTGGTTCTGGTATGTAGTTTGCCGGGTTAAACCGGCTCTGAAAAACTGGAGTGGGGTCTCCAAAGGAGTGTTGCGATAAGGATCGCTGTAGAGGTATATACGAAGGTTGCGGGTTATTGGGTTCATTTTCGGACTGAGGTCCGAAGGAATGGCGGTTTGAAGGCGTTGAGCTATGCGAGATCGATCGTCTGGCAGGCTCCACATAAGTCCTCCAAGGTTCTCGAGGATCAGCACTCCTGGTGGTTGAAGACGTTCGCCGGAGTGATGGTCCGGCTTCGTGATCGTTAGGGGCGCTGATTGGCCCCTTGCCTTTTCCCCCTTTTCTGAATCTTGGCGGCATAATTCCTGTCAACATAAACCAAGATAACACCAAGGATATATAAAATAAAAGACAAAATAAAACAACAAAATAGAATTTGTCCTATGTTATTTGTCTAGACTCGAAAATTTAGGATTGTGCAATTGTGTCATTGAGATTAAACACAAAAGGCTAGTGTTTAATTCACTCAACGTTGGCTCTGATACCAACCTGTCACACCCCAAATTCCACGTGTCACCGGTGGGCCCGGTGGGGGAGTATCGTGACGTGGTTGGCAACATAATAGTCAAACAACACAATATTTAAATGCACAGCGGAAGCAAATGAAAGATATATTTCAACCGAATATATTATTGTAATATCGTGTATCACAATAGTTGAAAGTTTATCCACAGACGGATCAAAATAAATAGGAAACAGTAGTTCAACAGACTATAGGCATCTTAAGCTTGCGAGACTCTTTATTGATGCTAAGGAGAGAATCCAGCCTATTACGCTTAGTACCTGCATTTAATCTTTTTGGGAAAATACGTCAGTTTACACTGGTAAATACAATCAACTGACTCATTTTAAAAATGATTAAAAATTGATTTGGATGCACGTGGCATACACATTTTATAACTTGGGATAATTATTCAAATGTATAATCTCGTAAAAGAATTACATGTTCCTTATGCGTTCAGTAGCCCGGATCGTGGGTTAAAGATCAATAGACGCACCACATTATTTATTTATGCACTGACGGGTGTACGTCTGCACCCCGCGCTTAGGTCGTGGCCATTTCGTAAAATGATGCCAAGGATATCCGGGACATGGTCATTAACCTCCCAAAGGCTTTAAGTAAACAAAACATAATTTAAACGGGCCGATTAAAATATCAATTAACCACCAAACGATGGAAGATTTAATGCCCGACCAAGCGATATTTTATATACCGTACCCCAAGCCCGTATAAGGAAAATAAGTTAAAAGTATTTACCTGAGCAAAGTATAATTCACAATAAGCAAATGCAAGTAGCCTTTACCTGGTCCTCGTAATCTGGAACGAAGGTTTATAATAACCTATTAGAATCCAAACGGGTATTTAATTAAGCTTAAGCTTAGACCGGTTAGTTTCAAAGATACGGTTCGTACGCACGATTAAGCGAAGACCGGATAGAATGTGATTTAGACCCGACAAGTTTGAAGACTTGTATAATATGGGTAAACTATCCACATTCTGGATTTTGAGATAAAAACGATAAGGTTTGACCCGTTTCGGCTAATTTATGTAAACTAGTTACATAAACCGAACCGGACGCGCAAGATGCGTAACGGGTGACCATAAGGGTCCTAAACAAGTTTCCTAAGTTAATATGCCATAAACATGTTGTGATATCAGTAAGATATCTTCCATAATGCCCAAAACGAGTTTAATCTCTATTTAAGCCCGTAGGGGTATTTTGGTCATTTTAAAGATTATAAAAGGAATTATTTATAATTCTGGTGTTCGGGTCTGAGGTAATCAGTAAACAACTTATTTTTAACAGATTATATTTGTTAGTAATAAGTCTTATGTGTCAAAATGGTTTTAAACCCAAACAATCCGTTTAATAAGCGTAATAAACCGTTTTAAGCGATTTACGGGTTAAAATAGGAATCTGAGTTTTCAGGTCAGTTCGTAAGGTTCAAAACACTTCATTTATTATTTAAAATCAGTAGCAATTGGATTGGTATCAAAAGGACTTGTAAAACTCATTTTATACCCGAAAAGGGCATAATCGGTATTTACCGATTCAAGGCGATAATCCTAGTTTAAGATCAGTTTAAAAATAATTAAAAATCTTCAAAAATCCCAAAATATTATATTACATCAGTGGGTAGAAGGTTTGGTGTCAAAAATTGGGTTTAGGTAGGCGTTATGCTAATGACGTCGTTTAATTAATAAAAAAACTTTCTAATTACGTCATTAAGCATAACTCCTAATCTAGACCTCCAATTGAGGTGAAAATTTACAGACATGCATATAAATCAGTAACAAAGATTTTTGTTCTTTCACATTTCCAAAATTCTCGTTCTAATATCAAAAGGGCAATATGGTCAACATTAGGCAATTTAACGGAAACGTGCAACGAATTGGTCAATCAAGGAAACAGCCACAGAGGTTTATACTAACATGTAACTAGGTCCTAATAGAACTTTAAGGCATGTATAAACCTATCAAAACCGGGTCAGAACCGAAGTCAAAGCAGAAAGTCAAATTATGCGCCATTCGGTTCCGAATCGATCCTAAACTGAAAATTATCGGATCAAACATGTTTAGACATGTTCTAACATTGATTACCAAGTTATATTAAGGTTAAAACAGATTACACGCCTCTCACATTGTTAATTATGCGTTAAATCAAAGTTTACATTTCTGTTGACTTTTTATCATCATCTTTGACCCGACAAACGACTTGGTTAAAACGGGAATAAGAGGGTGCCCTTTTAAGGGTTTAAAGCCCACATAATTACCAACTTATAACAACCTTAAGTTTGACTAAACGCTGGACCATTAGTGACTAATTAATAAGTCAACCGTTAATTACGATGATTTGACTTTAAGGCTATAAACTAAGCAAAACTTAATTAAGAGAGGTTGAGGATACTTACACAAGTCCTGTGAACGAATTGGAGTGTCTTGGGTCTGCACTTGAGTTCCAGAAATGCTCCAAAGATGAGTTATGATTGTAAGAACAAAAGTTGCAACTCATGCTCCTTTATATATGCATTTTGATTGTCCAAGATTGTGCCATCTATGTCTATAATTGTTCCAAGATGTGTACATGTGCCCTCTAGTGCCTAAAAACCATTATAGGAAGCCCATGGTATGCCAAAATGGCATTTTGAGTCGGTTAAAGGCACAACAGACAGCTGTCTGTTTGTTTCTGCATCTAGGCATCGCACGCGGCCCGCGTAAAGTCCTTACAACCTTTACGCGGCCCGCCTCAGTCCTGCTGTCAGGTTTTGCATTTCTTGTTTATTGCATTTTCAGTCCCCGGTCCTCCTAAACGTCGCTTTCACTTTAATTCTTGCATTAAGAGGCTTTTAAAATGACATATAAGGACTCCAAGCCTTATCTCTATTTTGCAAAGTCCTTGATCACTTTGTGTTTACCCAAAAAGTCATAAATTTCATTGTTGACGTTTCTAACCCCTCGCACATGAATTTGATCATAACTTTTCTCATACGATAATGAAACTTTATGAAATTCTTATCGTGCATTCTAGTGAGCATAATTAATCGTTACAAAGCTTCGGGTTTGCTAAAAGGCCACTCAGAGGTATAACTTAAACATGTTGACACATTTAACCCCTGTAGTTTGTAATCTCTCAATTTTAGCTTCGTATGATCCATGATTTATTCGTTTGATGCTATAAACGTCATGTAGAGTTAATGTACAATATATTTATTCACTGTTAACATTTAGAACTCGTATATTCACATACTTTCCATGATTGTCAACTTTAATCCTTCTATAACATTCTTTCACACGTTCAAACCTATGACACGTGTCAACACATTATAGGACGTGAATTTTCGAGGTGTTACAGTTGGGGGTGAGTTTGTTTTTTTATTTTTATGTTTTATTTATTAGTAAGGGCATTTTGGTCATTTCATACCAAAAGTTAACCCACATCTATTGTAGGGACTATCCGAGTAACAATTTGTTAAACCACATGGACAAGCTTGCTATTTTGAAAAGGTGGGGACTAAACATGAAAAAATGGAAAAACACAGGGACTATCCGGGAAATTAACTCTAAAATAAATCTAACTATTACAAAGGGTTCCAAATAACCCGTAAAATACAAATATTGAAACCAAAAAAAATTAGAAACAAACAATATAACCACAAGTCTCTAGGGCTTGATTTATGCAATCACAATTACAATCACATCAAAACGATAAAGGCTTGCTCTTTTTTGTCAAAGAAAAGTTTTAACAAACAATAATATATGAACTGTTGTAAAAGTGGCTATACTACCATTGTAGGGAATCCAGGGTATCTGTTTTAATTTATAAAATCTAGTTTTATATTAAAATAAAAATAATAATTACTTTTATTGTTAACTAAATGCGGAAGCGTGATAAAACACAAATACGGATAAACTTATCCCACCAATGATCTAGTTATAATCTACTCAGATAATTATATATAAACACAACTACAACAAATTTTGGGTTACACCTAGACAAGAATCGAAGACTTGCACAATGGATGCAAAGAACTGCCCTGCTAGTAAAATTGATCACCATAACACCACGAGATTCCACGCGCAGAAATCGCATCTGAATCGCCAAGACGTGAAACGATGGGTGGCGATGGTAGTTGGCAGCGGCAGTGTGGCTTGGCAGAGCAGCGGAGGTGGCCGGCGAGGCGTTGGCGGCCGATAACAGTGGGCGGCGGGTCGTCGGCGTCGCAAAAGGAGAGAGGAGGAGCTAGGGTTTTTGCCTGATCTCTCTTGTTATAACTATGTTGTAAGTAGGGTTTCAGGTTAAAGTTCTATTTATAGGACCCCTAATTACACTCTAGCCCATCAACATTTGATTTTCCATCCAAATAATTAATCCTTAACTATTTACTCTTTACTAGTCAACCCTTGAACTTGGTTTTTATAAAAAAAAAGCAATTCGTTCTAATTATTATCTAATAATAACTAATCCCAGTTTTTTTTCAAATAACTATTATTCACCGCTAAATTAAAACCACTAGTCAAACGCTTTGACTTTTATTTTATACTCAATTAAATACCCTTTTAATTTATTATCTAAACAATAAATTATTAATTGTTTAACTCTTTAAAGGACACCAATTATTTCCGTTGAATTAATTGTTTCGCAAACAATTAATATCTCTAGTATTTCACCAAATACTCAGTATCCACAATTAATTCGCTTTTGTGATTTATATTATTTAATAATTAAATATCATTATTTGGTCTTCGTCCAAATTGTAATTCTTTGGATCATACCCTAATAGAAACGTTAAATAATCGATAATTGGGCACTTAAATCCAGTAAACTCTACATGATAACTAATATCTAACATGCAATCATACACATCATATGAACAAGTTTCACATAACTTTACTAAAATCACATTACATAAACAAATCAAACATTCAAACTTCACAATATCCTAAGAATCGTCACATCTAGAAAGCAACTAACATTTAGCCAAACATGATGAACCAAAACAAACCAAGCATGAATAGAAACTTAGTTTGATAATAAAGAAACTCTTAAACCGATTAAATAGAACTCTTGTGGACCAGATCCTAAATCTGTGATAGATCCTGTGTTTTGTCCCTTTGGTTTGCGTTAGATAGAACTTACAATCATCTACTACAGCCACTGAATCTTCCTCCACCTTTTTCAGCCATCGCGGTGTATATATATCCAACTTCAGCCTCTAGTTCCTCCTCCTTTTTCAATCGTCCACAACAAGCATTAAGGTTTTGACTTTTTTCTTTGCCGACTATCGACACGATCTATACCGGTTCACTGGGTACGACTCATACCATGTTTAACTCTCTCATGATTTCTTCGTCTTTCTAAATTCAACCTCGTCTACATCCAAGATCCTTCCTTTTCATCCAAACCAGCAAATCATCAAATATATTGAACATTAATATATTCCACTAGGATTTATGCACAAAACAATACTAAATAAGGATCTTTTTATATTAGAAAAGTTGTTGTCATTCAGACACATTAAAAATCACCACACTTAAGCATTGCTTGTCCCTAAACAATCTTTCTGTTTACATTAGAAAATTATGTAACCTTCGATTCTCAAGTCGATGCTATTCCTAACCCCAAATCTCAAAGATTGACTCCCTTGACTAACAAAGGCAAGAGGTTGACAACCTATGCAATTCATTGGTGTTATATTTTAAAAATAAAGGAATCACCTAAGTTGTTCGATCCAATCTTATAACTCAACACAAACAATCAATCCATACCCCTCACAATATAATCATCTCTCGGTTATTTTTTACATGATCATAAAGTGTGCTAGTAAATTTATATAATCTCACCCAACATTTGGGACATGATCCTAGAAATATTGTGGTTATCTAAAAGTTATGGTTATCTTTTTTTACAGGGACACCTAGATATGCATCGGGACATGAACCTGGAAATGAAACTGGTGATGAAGATCTAGAGCTACCACTATTTGGGTTATCTACAATACTTAAATCTACCAACAACTTTTCAATGGACAACAAACTTGGAGAGGGCGGTTATGGACCTGTCTACAAGGTAATATATCACTCCATATGGTGTTCATGTGTACTATAAGATGATTCATAACTGAAGTTATAAATCCTACAGTTAAATCAAAATTGTTGCAACATAAGTCATTGACATACATCTGTTATCTTGAGAACAAGTCACAAGTGATCCAAGACTGCTGTTACATTGTAGTCATGGAATAGATTCATCATACTGTTACATTGTAGTCATGGAATAGATTCATCATATCAATCCATTGAACCCCATAAATACATGTCATCCTTATAATTTCTTATTCACTTAGTGTACCATAGTTCTGTTCTTACATGATTTGAGATCAAAAGTGGGTCATGCTTTACCCAATGATTACAATAAAAATGGCGAAAGGAAATAAGACATGCAACATATAATATGTGGGTCGTGATGTATAGAAGTCTTTTAATGCAATACGTATCTTAAAAGTTTATTTTCCAGGGTGTACTCGAAGACGGGCATGAAATAGCAGTGAAGCGTTTAGCAAAAAAATCCACTCAAGGACTTCATGAGTTTAAGAATGAAGTCATCTCGATATCTAAACTACAACATCGGAATCTGGTCAAGCTCTTGGGCTATTGCATAGAGGGAACAGAAAAGATGTTAATATATGAATACATGCCAAACAAAAGTCTTGATTACCTCATATTTGGTAATGGTACAATAAGAAAAAAAAATCAATTGAAAAATATATAATTTAGAAAAATCTAAACTCGAAATCAAACTATTTACAGATAAAACACAAAGCGAACTTCTTGATTGGCCTGCACGTTACCACATAATCATTGGAATTGCTCGTGGACTTCTATATCTTCACCAAGATTCTCGGCTCAGAATCATACATAGAGATCTTAAAGTCAGCAATATTTTGCTTGACACATATATGAATCCGAAGATATCCGATTTTGGCATGGCTAGAACTTTTGGAGGAAATCAGTTAGAAGCAAACACAAATAGAGTGGTTGGCACATAGTAAGATTCATCTTCCCTAAACTCATTCTAAATTATTTAGTAAATCACTTATGTTATCTTTGATATCTCATAGTGGCTACATGGCGCCAGAGTATGCAGGAGATGGTATATTTTCAATAAAATCAGACGTATATAGTTTTGGCGTATTAGTCCTAGAGATCGTGTGTGGAGAGAAAAACAGAGGGTTTGACCATAAAAAAATTTGGAACAACCTTATTGGACATGTAAGTTTGGGCCTTTTAATATTAAATTTAAATTGTATAATAGTCTAAAATCGAAAAGCTTTGCAGTTTTTTTTAACTATCTTTATTTTCACTCATAACAATAATCAAATTAAACACTTGCAAGACCACTCAAAATAAAGGTTCTTAACAATATTCCCATTACTTAATTACGTTAATATAATTATGAAGAAAGTTGATCGCTTTTTTATAGCAATTTGTCAAACAACAAAACATATGACTAGTGGTCATTATTTTTTACAGGCATGGAGACTCCATAACGAAGGTAGATCCTTGCAATTAGTTGCTAAGTGCCTAGGTGACTCAATCAATGTGCCTCAGGTTCTACGGTCAATCCATATTGGTTTGTTGTGTGTTCAGCGTGATCCAGAGGATAGACCGACTATGACTAATGTGCTCCTGATGTTAGGGACTGAGGGTCCATTGCCCTTACCCAATGAACCAGGATTTTACGTTGGAAACACTAAGCAAGATGCTACACAATCTTCAAGCTCACATGGAACATCTTCTAACAATGAGCTAAGTATTTCAATGTTGAGTGCTAGATAAACAGCTTCCAGCTAAATAACCTTATCAATTAAGCTCCGTAGATTTGTCAGATATTAAGGATTAAAACTAAGATCTTATATTACTGTATAATAATTGTGAACTTTTATTTACCTCGCTACTTGCTAGGACATGGATGTAAAATAAACACATAATTAATCTTATGAACTCCGGTGTACTTTCCTTATCTTGCCAATGTTTTTTTCCCAAATTATCAAGGAAAATTTGATGGAATAGCGGTCATAAGACTGCAATTTAAAGTTGCTGTTGGAATTTATACATTTGTTATTATGATGAAATCCTATTGAAAAACACTAAATCACGTATACGGTCTACCTATGGGTGGGTTGGGCAGGTTTGGGCAATGATTAGAATGGGTGTGGGTTAGGATAAGTTTGATTTAGGATGAGTTTTCTAAGAAAAATGTTAGGATGGGTTTGGGTCATAATAGTTTGGTTTGGGTTAGGATAGTTTGGGTCGGGATGGGTTTATGTCTGGATAAGTTTCGGTCATTAAATGCTAAAAAAGAAAAAAAAACAAAAAGAAAATTAAAAATAGTGAAAAACAAAAAAAATAGAAAATCAAAAATCAACAAAAGACAAACATATGCGTTTCAAGAGTGGCTGGTGATGGAGAAAGTGTGTTAAATAAACAAAAACTAAATAAATATACCCAAAAAAATTAAAAAAAATTAAAAAAAATTAAAATCAAAAATTCAAAAATCAAAAATTAAATAAAATAAAAACGAAAACTTTAGATTTTATTTTTAAATTTGTGTGGTTTTTTAATGTTTTTGATTTTTTTGATTTTGATTTTTGATTTTTATTACTTTTGATTCTTTTAAGTTTTTATTTTTTTCTGATTTTTTTTTTGTATTTTAAAGGTTTTTATTTTTTTGGATATTTTTACATTTCTTACGTTTTTTTAATTTTTATTATTTTTATTATATTTTGGATTTTTATTTTTTTAGTTATTTTTATTTTTCTTGAAATCACCTTCCAATATGATGGATTATGATGACTAGGGTTTTTGCTTCTTGGTTCTTCTCCTGGACACCTCCACGCACGCACATAAGTGTGTGTGGAGTGTGTGTCTTTCAATTAATAGGATTTACTTTTAAATTTTCAATTTTAGTCCCCCGGTTTCTAATATTTAATTTATTCGAGTTCAAACTTTCCTTCTTATAACTATCTTAAAAGAAATAAATAGATTACATATTTTTGGGGTGTTACAGTTAACGGAGGTGGACTAAAATGGTTACGAAAGTAAAACCACAGGGACTGAAATCGCAATTTTTAAACTAATGGACTGAAATAGTGATTTTTGACAAACCACAGGGACAAAAACAGTAATTAAATCAAACAAGAAACAACAAAATAATCGAACCATACCCGGAAGGAGTGATGAAGATGTTGTTTTCATGAGTTTGGTGGCCGGAATTGCGGTGGGCTGGGTTATTATATTTCTGTTCAAATTAATTTATCAGATTGGGTTGGGTTTGGATTATGGTGTGTTTATTGGGTTAAAGGTTAAGAGAAAGTTAATTAGTTAAGTGGAGAGTTAATTAGGTTGTATTTAAAAAAAAAAAATCAGTGTTTACATAAAAAAAAATTATAAATTCATAAGATTTTTTTTCGTAAGGGGAGCGGTCGAAAATTTTCAAGGGGTGCGGACGAAAATTTTTAAGGGGTGCGGTCGGGATTTACCAGGAATTTAACACTAAATTTTCTTTTTTCAAGGTGTGCGCCCGCCCACCTTGATATATATGTGGGTACGCCCATGTGTGGGTACGCCCATGAATATAGACTGAATGTAAACAAAGCAAAAATTATGCATCATCGTAAATGATTATGTAATTGTACATAAATTTCATTCTTATGGTTAATTGTCACTATACGAACAAAGGTTCATACAAAATGTTGAATCCGTAGTAAAAATGATTAATTGTACATAAATTTCATTCTTATGGTTAATTGTCGCTATACGAACAAAGGTTCATACAAAATGTTGAATCCGTAGTAAAAATGATTTGCTATAAAACAAAGGGTCTTAACACACTCTAATATGCACATAAAATTTTCGTAATCTATTTTTAATATGCCATACATAATTCTTGCATATTAGTGGAAGTATAACCATTTACATGACGTGCTAAATCCCTTTTCCTCATAAAATTGGGCAATGAAAGTTACTCTTTATAGATTTCTTTTTATAGTCTTTGAAATACAGATTTACATGTGGAATGTCATATTTGACAAGTACTCTTTATAGATTTCTCTCTTAGATTGCGGGGAGTGGGGGCGGGGGTTGGGCGTGGGAAGCCCTCCAACGCCAGTTGCTCCACTCCGGGTTGGGCTTGTGTATGGCGTTGCCCCTTTGGCTTGGGAATTCAGCCTGGCGTGGGGCGAGGGTTTGGCTGGATTTGGTTAGCTAGTTGGCTACATTAATTAAAAAAAAATCACATGGCTGGCTACGCCAGGCTAAGCCACGTCACACCACATCCCTCATTTTTCACCATAAGCTTGTGGATCTCACCCTCGTCACGTGTCGAGCAGTGTCTCCAACCCAAGCACCTCCACTCCCCACATTTTTAGCATGTCTATGTTTTTCGAACAATTTGGAATCTAAAATCTCTAGAAAATAATGCACATTCTTTGCGTGACAGTTTTTCCAAAATATCCACATACGACAACTTTGTTTACAACGTCTTTGTTGGAAGTTTGTGAGAAAATAAGCCAAAAAATTATTATGTAAATATCGTGGAACTCATACTTCCATAACATCAGGTACGGAGTGAACAGCAATGTGCATCCTGCACACCAAAATTGTTGTGCAAAACATACAATTAATTATCACCCGATAACCAACAAGGACATCTCCCATTAAGGCAACGTCGATCAAGCTTGGGAGATGTTTTGATTTCACGCGAATGCCACAGATCCCGGCCACTAGTGGAACACGCTTAGCAACATCATCACTCTCACGACAATCACTGTCGCGAGAAAAAATATCAAGAAACACACTAATAGTTCTGCATGATTATTTCGAACGTTGTTTTCAATAATAGCAAGACTCGAAGAATTCAAGGTCATGAAACAAAGGGACCTGATACCCCGAAGAAAAACCCGCATCCCGTCTAAGGCATTCACAGAATGACATGATCATCGACACTTGCCTCCGAGTATACACACTCCGTGACGAACACAAATTGTTGTCACAAGCCGTCTTCGCGTAAACGGGTCATATTTGTTGAACCATCATCGACAACTCGTCCGGATAAAAGTACTCAAACATGTTGGAACCCGCCTTCACATACGACTTCTACACAACTGAAGCAGTGTCCTCAATACCGCTTAAACAAAGTTAAGATCCATGTTCGCAACAATTATTAAGTTCCATATCTTTTGCTCCTTACACCACAAAACATGCTTAAAATATATGAATATACTTACGATGCATGATCATCTTAAATCCCACACGACCATGTTGTATTAATTTGGTTATAGAAAACTTGCATATTATAATTCATTCAAGTAACATACGACTTTTCTTAACTACATACATGTGAACACATGCATTCGTTTTTTAAATTTCATCATATAGATATTCTATGTACAAATTGGTTATGCATTATGTACAACTTTCAAAGCATGATTAGCAATATATTTTAAGCATTTTTATATCTATATGACTATATCTATATATAAAGGTATGTATTAAACAGTGTTTTCACTTAGGGCAAGCAAAAAATCACTTGAATATACAAGAGATTTGTTGGACTCTGTATGCCCAAAACACATATTAAATTGATATGGTTAGTTCGTTGTGATCAAAGTCGGGACATACCCAATAACAAGCTAGACAAACACCTACAATATTTATTTATGATATGATCAAACAAATAAATATTAACACTTAAAATATTTAGAAATTGGTTTTCTAAATAATTGCACTTGAAAAACTAATAAATTATATGAAAAATTTATTTTGAGAGAATATTTTATGTTGTTATTTAATGGGTTAAATAACATTGTAAAACATTGTGAGATTTTGCATAAAATCTTGTAACATGTTATATTATATTTTATAAAAGGTTATAAAATTAAAACAAGATTACATTTTAATAAAAATTTGAAAATTTTGGTTGGTAAAATCCCCATAGGGCCGCCCACTTTGGGTTCCAATCAAATTTCATGCAACAATATCTCATATGTATGGCACTTGTTTTTTGTTTAAAAATATACATCTTCTCTCACATGTTACTACTAGTATTTTCAAGTTGCAAGAACTCAAAAAAAAAATCCTCTAAATTTTCGGCCAAAGTGGTGTTGATCAAGAGGGATTTTCAAGTGGGTTTCAAGTGTACAAATCCTAGCAACATAAGGTGTTCGTTGGAATCTTGGGGTATGCAAGCTTGAGGTCTTCTACTTTGAAGATTTCCATTCAAGAATATTATCTTCTTTATATCTCCTTGCTCTTGGAATGGTAGTATTCTAAAACAACATATGGTTGTATTTTGATAGCATGTATGTCATATATGGATCCGGTTATTGGGTTTTGCATTTAAAAATGGTTTTTAAATGTTGTAAAGTAACATGTTTTAAATCCTTTTCCGCTGCATTTTAATTTTATATGGATAAAATTACTTTGATAAACATGTGAAAAACCCAACAATGGCATCTAGAGCCGCTTATATGAGTGCATGCTTCATCGGATTTAAAATTTTCGGGTTTTCGGGTTTGTAGAAACCCTATGGCCGAAATTTTATCCATGGTTTTCCTTTGTTTTTTAACGATTTATTTCCTATATCCATAAATGAATCTTGAAAAAATTATGTCATGTGGATGATTTGTTTTGTTTCGACAAAAACCCACATTTTTCGGTTTTTTCATTCTTGACCGAAAATGTAGGTTGTAAAAGGAAACCATTTTGCTCTTAAATTTTATATATATATATATATATATATATGTGGATATATATTTTTGGTGTTCATAACCTAGCCATGACCTTATGTGAATATGTTGAATGTTTTGAGTTTATGATTTATATTTAATTATTCAATGGGTTGTAATAATTTTATCCTTGTTCTTCCATTTGAAAAATATGTAATTTATTTATTTTCATTTGGTATGTAAGTAAATAGATTAGGTGCATTTTATTTACTAGAAAAAATGTATTAGGATACTTTTTTTTTGTAAAAAAAGGATGCACACAAAAGTGCGGTTTTGGTTTTTGCCAATTTCGGGCATAAAAGACTTCATAGTTCTTAACGGGATTTTAGTCCGATAACCAAAACACATTTTTGAAGTCCAAAGGAGTTTGGAGCTGAAAATAAAAGACATTTGGAAGCTCAAAGAATGTGAAGAAATCACAACACAAGATGAAGACTTGAAGCATTTGGATGCGGGATCAAGTGGGAGTTCAACGACACATTATTTGTGTCTATATTCACCCTTTAGGAATGACATTTTGACACATTTGTTTCGGCTAACAAGCGTGGTCAAAATAGTTGGCTATGGTTATGCAGCTTTTTGATATATGTGTTGTGCTTGTATGAATTTTATTTATGGTTGTTTGGATGATATTTGATATGCATGCTAAACAACTAATAATCCGTAACAAGCTTAAAATTGGTTCTTAACAAAATCATTAAAATGGTTAATAAAAGGTTTTATTAAAAGTTAATGATTTTATAATAAAATGGGTTTTATTAAAAGAACCTTGAAAATTGGTTTTCACTAAAGTACCATTGATTTGAATGCATGCAAATATATGGTACATAAAATTTTTCTAAACTAGAATTTTAAAAAATAAAAATCTCTTTTATAAAACAAGTCAAACACCATCATTTTATACAACACTCGAATCACTTGGGAACTCTTTGTGGGATAAAGATCACCTAACCACATTTGAGGGAACTTGTATATTTGAGGTGGGGTTACCATATTTATGGGATAAAGGTCACCTAACCACTTATGTGTGTAAACTCACATGTGTGTATGAGTTGGACGACTTGATTTGGAAACCATGAACTTAGGGTCACCAAAGCATGGGGAACAAAGGTGTTGATGGGATTAAACATGCCAACTAAACATAAAGATGTTTAACCGATCCCATATGGCTAGAAGTTGCAAAGGGTTGCAATCGTCAAACGTTGACTACCTTGTTAATTTAAATAATGGGATAAAGGTCACCTAACCAATATTTAAATGTAACGTTGGATTCTAGATTTTAATTATTAATTGTCTATGAGATATAAAAGGATATTAATGTTTAAAATTTTAATAATATCAAAAACACTAAAATTGAACATTGTTAAATTTTGTAGATGGCCGCTAACAATGCAAACCCGATTACCCAAACCGTCCGTAACCTATTACTAAGAACCATCATTAAAAAGGATCGTCTCAACCATAATAACTTCATGGATTGGTTTCGAAACTTGAGAATTGTTCTCAAGCAAGAGAAAATATCCTATGTGTTGGACGATCCTATTCCCGATGAACCTGACGAGGAAGATGTAGAAGCCTACAATGATTGGGTTAAGTATACCGAGGACTCCATGCAAGCCTCATGCCTCATGTTGGGAACTATGATTCCCGAGATTCAAAAGGACTTTAAACATCATGGGGCATACGACATGATTACCCAATTGAAGGAAATGTTCCTACAATAAGCAAGGGTAGAACGCTTCGAAACGGTTCGAGCGCTTCATGCATGTCGAATGGAGGAAACCCAATCGGTCTCATCTTACGTCCTTAAGATGAAAAGCCACATTGATCGCCTCGAGAGGCTCAATTGTCCTGTCTCTAAAGAGTTGGCTACGAATTTGATCCTCAACTCTTTAACAAAGAAATTTGAGAGCTTTTTATGAACTACAACATGAATGGATGGGACAAGAGCATTGGTGAGCTTCATGCAATGCTCAAAACGGCCGAAGCGGGAATGGGTAAAATGGCTTTACCCATTCTAACGATCAATGAGGGAGGCAAGAAAGGGCATCACCCCGACACCAAAGCAAATGTTGCCAAGGGAAAGGGGCACGTCAAAGGGAAGGGAAAAAGAAAGGCTAAAGCAGAACCACCAAAACCAAAAGAGAAGAAGGCAAAAGTTGCCACGAGTGTCACACCCCGACCGCGTAAAACAACAAATCGCGGCGGAAACATCGGGGCGTGTTGCGACAGAATTAATTGTCTCATAACCATGGCATACAAAGTTTTATTTAATTATTAAACAAGGGTGTTTCATTGTTTCAAACAGGTAATTAAAGAGTTCAGAACATAATTAAACATAGTCTATCTTCTTTTAAAGTTTCTAAGGCACAGGTCCGCCCTAGTATCATGATCAACATCCTACGGAAAAGCACCTGAAAACACATGTGAAAATAGGTACGTCAGCATAAAAATGCCTGTGAGATACATAGGTTTGTGAAAATAAGATTCATGACTTGTATTTGAGAAAATGTTTAGTCATGAACCTTGTTATTTGCTTTGACTTGTAAATCATTTGAAAACAATAAGATCAGATGATATGTATAAGTAAATGTCAGGTTAAATAAATAACCATGTAAAAATGTGTTTGTATAAGATAAGTTGTTTGTAAATCAATGTCTTGTGAAAAGTATGTTATTTGTATAAAATGTTCTATGTCTCAAACTGAAATGATTCAAATAACGTTACGCCATGTAATACCATACAAACACTTATATATAGGAAGTACCAGCGGCGTATCCACCATGCTTGTATCATATTACACACGCATCGTTACTTAATCACTTAATCAAACAAAACCAACCAATGTAAGAAGTCTATGTTTAAACAAATTGTCAAATGTATTGAATAATATGTCAAGTGTAAATCATGTCAAATGTCTATGTCAATTATCCATGTCAAATGTCTATGTCAAATATCCATGTCAAATGTCTATGTCAAAATATCCATGTCAAATGTCTATGTCAAAATGTCATGTATGGCAAGTGAAATGTCTCAAACTAAACCATATGCACAAAAACAAAGTATTGAAGTAAAACTTGGTTTAAATCAAAGCTATGTTTTGTGTGAATGCATGCAACTACTTAATATGAACATTTATGTGGTATTGTGAATATGCATACATCCAAGCCTGGCGACTGTGGTGATAAACCCTTTAAACAAATTAAAGGTCTATCTGTCTTAATGTCAACGAATTCGGTCATTCCTTTCTGTCCCCTTACCCTGGGATGTCCGGAACGGGAGTTGTCAATTCCTATGGTACCACTACCTACTAACGAACGGCGTAGCTAATGTTAATGGATATATTGTCCCATGTAAACAAACCAAATGTCATAACAAAATGTGAGCATGTGAAAACAATGCACTAAGTATGTAATCAAATGAACATACATAGCGTGAAATGTCATGTAAAACGATGTACTAAGTAATGCACACAATGGGCATACCTAGCATGAAATGTCATGTAAAACAATGTACTAAGTAATGCACACAATGGGCACACCTAGCAGGAAATGTCATGTAAAACGATGTACTAAGTAATGCACATAATGGGCATACCTAGCATGAAATGTCATGTAAAACGATGTACTAAGTAATGCACACAATGGGCATACCTAGCATGAAATGTCATGTAAAACAATGTACTAAGTAATGCACACAATGGGCACACCTAGCAGGAAATGTCATGTAAAACAATGTACTAAGTAATGCACATAATGGGCATACCTAGCATGAAATGTCATGTAAAACGATGTACTAAGTAATGCACACAATTGGGCACACCTAGCATGAAATGTCATAAAATCATGTACTATAATGTACTAACGAACATAGCAGTATATGATGTTAAAACAGGAAAGCATGAAAGTAACAAGTAGGCACATGTGTTCCACCCCAAAATGTTTGGAAAACAGTAAAAGAGGGGTCTATGTACTCACTTGAGATTGCTCAGTTGTATAAAGATAATCACCAAGCAACGCTAGAGATCTCGGAATCAAACGACACCTAATATAGGTAACTATGTTAATAAACCGGACCTATCTCGGAAGACTGGGTGGCATTAGGGTTTGTAAACCAAATGAGTGTCGGAACTCACGTGATATGGTTTAACAAAGCCTACATGCTAAATGAAACTTAACATAATTGTTTACGACCCATTACGACCCGTTTAGGAAGCTTATGCTACTTTAACGTGTCATGCGCGTGAAACGCGTTCGGACCGCCTAACTAGTCCTATGATAAGTATTATATGCCTAAACATGTTACATAATCAGTTACGTGACAAAAGTTTAGGTTACATATGCTAAATTACCAATTATGTATGAAAAGGGTATTCTGGTAATTTACCTAAGGCATATAAACTACCTATCATATAACTACTTAAACGCCGTGACCATAAGGTATAACCTCGGAAGGTTATTCCCTACACTATGGTCACCTAATGTGTTTGGTCGGATCCTAATGATCGACCAAACTGGGTCGGGTTCGAAGGTATAGGCGATTTATTAGATCGCCTACCCTACGACCCTAGACAACGTGGTAATCAGTAGGCATAGTCCCAAGGGACTATAACCATCGTGATTACAATCACGTTGCGAAGTTCTAACGAACTTCGCATTGACCATTACTGGTCAACGCTGAAAGTCAAACAAAGTTTGACTTTCTGACTCGAAAAGCAGTAAAAATAAGGAAAAGAACGAAAGAATACTTACGAAGGGTCCCCGAATGCTAACCCAGATCAAAATAGCTCAGGTATGAAACGAAGGTTCCAACTTAGAGCTTTCTTAATCAGATTTGTGGGTTTTGGGGTTGTGGGTGGATGGGTATTTATAGAATTCAGGTAACTGTTAGGATCGTTTGTCGATTATCGTGCCTTAATCTCGTGCGTACACTTGTCACAAAGGTTATGGAGCCACATATGCTCCTAATCTTAGTGATTAAGCAAGTTGCAAACATGTGGTTGAGGATTAATTGGCTGCAACTTGTGATAAAAACACTGAATCTGGTCCAGATAGGGGCTCGCGTGACGCTAAGGACCCTCGCGTCACGCTAGGCCCCTGTTTTGGCAGATTTTGCAGAAATGGTCCCTGTACGTGTTTTAAGCGATTTTCGATGCGTTTGAACCCCGTTAACCTCATTTCAAGGCTCTAAAATGAAGTTAAAGTATAGGGAACTCAAAACATGTTCAAAAATATCTAGGATGTCGGTTCGTTTGGTCGTACGAACGCGATGTTCGCTTAAGTACGACGGAATGCGCATAAGCGCGAAAAACGATCCAATGACGCAACGAATGGATTTTTCTTAAGGCGAACACTAAAATAAAATGTAGTCATGCTTTCATAAATTTTTGGATGTCCAGATGTATTCAGAACGTAAGTTATGCGCGAAAATGCAAACTTGTGCACTTTTTGACACTTTTAGTCCCTGAATGTCCCAAAAGTTTATTTTAGCACACCGAACCCCTCAAAGCCTATTTCTAAGCTATGTCAAGGATATTTAAGGTGTGTTTAACTTATGGTTATGTTCCGGAATGTTCGTTACAGTTCAAATTGACATACTTTCGCAGTTTGTCATATTTAGTCCCTGTAAGCGAATTAACTTATTTTTGCCATACCAAAGCCTTCAAAACTTATTTCTAAGTTATGTAAAGGTTGTTTAAGGTATGTTGAGTATATGTTGATGTTCCGGAGTATTTCTCGCATTAAACTGAGTACGTTAACGCACTAGTTTGCGTATAATTCTCCAGAAAGCGATGTAGAGTTTGAAATTACATAAAAGTCAAAACATGAAATATGTATAACATAACAAAACAAACATTGGGATCAAATAACATTGTTTTATTGATAACAGAACTGTTCATAGTGATTACAAGCACAGTTGTTACAGTCTCCCCTACTTGTGGAAATTTCGTCCCGAAATTTATTTAGAGGAAACTTGTGGAAAAAGATGTGGATATTTCGCCTTCATTTGATCTTCGCGTTCCCAAGTAAACTCAGGTCCACGTTTAGCTTCCCAGCGAACTTTGACCAAAGGAATGCGCTTGCGTTTAAGCCACTTGACTTCACGTTCCATGATTTCCACTGGTTTCTCAACAAATTTCAGTGTTTTGCCAACACGAATTTCGTCAAGCGGTATGGAGTAGTTCTCATCAGCTGTACACTTCTTGAGATTTGATATGTGAAAAGTTGGATGAACATTTCCAAGTTCAGGAGGTAACTCAAGTCTGTAGGCTACCTTTCCGATTCTTTCGACGATCTTGAATGGTCCAACGTATCTAGGTGCAAGTTTTCCTTTCTTTCCAAATCTGATCACACCTTTCCAAGGTGAGACCTTAAGTAATACACGATCACCGACTTGAAAATCCAAGGGTTTGCGTTTTGGATCCGCGTAAATCTTCTGACGGCTTCTAGCTGCCTGAAGGTTATCACGAACTTTCTTGACCTTGTCAGTTGTCTCTAAAATGAGGGCAGGTCCAGTAAGTTGAGCCTCGCCAATCTCATTCCAGCAGACTGGTGAACGACATTTTCGACCATAGAGAGCTTCGAAAGGAGCCATTTGGATGCTAGTGTGATAACTGTTGTTGTAGGAGAATTCAATCAATTTAAGATGTGAATCCCAGCTACCACCAAAATCGATCACACAAGCTCTTAGCATATCCTCCAGTGTCTGGATTGTTCTCTCAGATTGACCATCCGTTTGCGGATGATAAGCTGTGCTCAGATTAAGTTGGGTCCCCATAGCAGATTGCATGGTTCTCCAAAAATGAGAAGTGAAACGAGCATCTCTGTCAGAAATGATGTTCAAAGGAACACCATGTCGAGCCACAATTTCATCTACATAGATTTGAGCAAGTCTGTCAGTAGGAAAATCCTCGCGGATTGGCAAGAAATGTGCTGACTTTGTAAGACGATCAACGACTACCCAGATGGCATCATGACCTTTCTTTGTGCGCGGGAGTTTGGTAACAAGATCCATAGTAATGTTTTCCCATTTCCAAACTGGGATTTCTGGTTGCTCCAATAAACCAGATGGACGTTGATGTTCAGCCTTAACCTTAAGACAAGTAAGGCATTTTGACACGTATAAGGCAATGTCTTTCTTCATACCAGGCCACCAATAGTGAATACGAAGATCCTTATACATCTTATCTGAGCCCGGATGAATAGAATAACGAGACTTATGGGCTTCATCCATAAGCAAGGTACGAAGATCATCTAGGCTTGGGACCCACAAACGGTCCATGAAGTAATATGATCCATTGTCCTTCAGTTCCAGTGCAGGTGTTATGTGATAAGGAAATTCCTTATCCATCAATCCTTGTGAAACACAAGATTGTTGAGACTGAGAAATGCGTGCTTGAATATCGGATCGAGCTTGAATAACAGATTGAACACGTACACAATGAAGCTTAGTACGTTCCTTACGACTCAATGCATCAGCTACGACATTCGCCTTACCAGGATGGTAGCGAATTTCGCAATCATAGTCGTTTAAAAGCTCAACCCAACGTCGCTGTCTCATGTTGAGTTCTTTCTGATTGAAGATATGCTGAAGACTTTTGTGGTCAGTGAAAACCACACATTTTGTGCCGTACAAATAGTGTCTCCAGATTTTGAGAGCAAAGACAACTGCACCTAACTCAAGATCATGAGTGGTGTAGTTCTTCTCATGTATCTTCAATTGTCTTGATGCATAGGCTATGACTTTGTTCCTTTGCATAAGAACACAGCCAAGACCCAATTTTGATGCATCACAATACACAACAAAATCATCATCACCCTCAGGCAATGATAGAACAGGCGCATCGCAAAGCTTCTGCTTCAAGTGTTGAAAAGCTTCCTCTTGTTTGAATCCCCAGTAAAAGGGCATTTTCTTCTGAGTTAGAGCAGTTAGAGGAACTGCAATCTTAGAGAAGTTTTCAATGAAGCGGCGATAATAACCCGCTAGACCAAGAAAAGAACGAACTTCAGTAGGAGTAGTAGGCGTATCCCAATCCTTAATCGCACTGATCTTGGAGGGATCTACATGAATACCCCGTTCGTTGATAACATGCCCCAAAAATTGAACTTCTTTAAGCCAAAATTCGCACTTGGAGAATTTGGCGAATAGTTGCTCTTTCTTTAGGAGTTCAAGGGTAAGACGAAGATGTTGCTCGTGGTCAGCTTGCGTCTTAGAGTATATCAAGATGTCATCAATAAAAACAATGACGAACTGATCCAAATAAGGTTTGCAGACCCTATTCATTAAGTCCATGAAAACAGCAGGAGCATTAGTCAAACCGAATGGCATGACTGTGAATTCATAATGCCCATAACGAGTACGGAATGCTGTCTTCGGAATGTCTTCTTCTTGCACCCGAAGTTGATGATATCCAGATCGCAGATCAATCTTCGAAAAATAAGAAGCGCCTTGTAACTGATCAAAGAGATCATCGATGCGAGGTAAAGGATATCGATTCTTGATGGTAAGTTTGTTAAGCTCACGATAATCGATACACATCCTAAAGGATCCATCCTTCTTCTTTACAAAAAGAACGGGAGCACCCCAAGGTGAAAAACTAGGACGTATAAAACCTTTGTCAGAGAGCTCCTGAAGTTGTTTGGACAACTCTTGCATCTCAGACGGTGCAAGACGATATGGAGCTCTAGCAATGGGATTTGCACCAGGTACGAGATCAATGCGGAACTCGACTTGGCGTGCTGGAGGTAGACCAGGTAAATCTTCAGGGAATACTTCAGAATAATCCCGAACGACAGGAATATCTGAAATAGACTTACCCTTGCCTTTATCTTCTGTAACATGTGCTAAGAAAGCCACATAGTTCTTCTGCAGATACTTCCGAGCTTTAAAACAAGACATGAGTTTGAGACCACCGATAGGCTTCTCACCTTGAACCTGCAGAATCTCGTCTGTCGAAAGCGGCACACGAACAATCTTCTCAGAACAAACTATCTCTGCGTGATGCTTGGATAACCAATCCATTCCCACAATAACGTCGAAGCTTCCAAGTTGCATAGGCGCGAGGTCAATAGGAAAAAGATGGTCGTTAAGGTTCAACTGGCAGTTGTGAAGAACAGAATCAAGAATAATGGGTTCACCACTAGCAACCTCTACTGTCAAAGATTTGCCTAGTTTCGTTCTAGACACGCGAAGCATTTGCTCAAAAGACAAAGACACGAAACTCTTATCGGCACCAGAATCGAAAAGAACAGATGCAGGCTGATTATTAATAAAGAACGTACCGTTCACCACATTATCATCAGCCTGTGCCTCTTGGGCATTCATGTTAAAAACTCGGCCTCTAGCCGGAGCCGGATTCTGGTTCTGGTTCTGGTTGGCTAGCCTTGGGCACCGATTTCTATAGTGGGTCAGATCTCCACAATTGTAACAAGCACCAGGTGGGTATTGCGGTCTTGCAGCTTGACCCTGTTGTGGTGCAGGAGGCTGAGCAACTTGTTGAGCCGGGTTCTGAACCGCGGGATTCTGAGCAGATCGACAAACATTGGCGAGATGGCCTGATTTCCCACAGTTAGTACAGAAACGGCATGGAAGTTGCGGCTGGTGGTGACTGTTGCATCTATTGCACAAAGGTGCATTCCCTGAATAGGGTCTCTTCGCTGGAGGCTGTGCAGGTTGGTTGAGAGCTGCCTGATTAGCTTGGGCAGTGATAGCAAAATTTTGGGAAGCCTTACGCTTCTTTGACCTCTTCGAAGAACCTGAGTTCTTTCAAGTTTTGACCTTTCTTGCTATCTTCCTTGTCAGCCGACTGCTTCTTGCCCTTGTCACCCTTCCTGTGTAACTTGTTCTTCCGGATCTGCGACTCAGTCAATGTCGCAGATAACTCGATCGCCTGACGAAGTGTGGCAGGGTTACTACCAGTGAGAATGTCTTGTACCGAGTCAGGTAGGCCATCGATGTATCTCTCGATAGCCTTGTCGAGTGGGGTGACCATTGTTGGGCAAAGCAGACTCAGTTCTTCAAACCGATCAGTATAAGCCCTGTGCTCACCACTATCTTGCTTCAACACATCAAACTCTTTCTCCAACGCTCACTGTTCATGGCGAGGACAGAATTCCCTCATCATAAGGGCTCTAAGTTCAGCCCATGTCTGTGCGAGAGCGACTTCTGCACCTTGGTCCCTCATAACCCCGTTCCACCATGTCAAAGCCCTCTTCTGAAATACGCTCGAGGAGAACTCGACTTTACGATTATCCGGACACTGCACATGGCGAAAAGTATTCTCTATGCTCTCAAACCACTGAAGAAGCCCAGTCGCTCCTTCAGAACCACTAAACTTGAGTGGTTTAGCCGAGTTAAAATCCTTGTATTTGCATGGAGCATTGTTGTTATTGTTGGCTGCGTGCCATTGAGCAAAGAGATTTGGGAACTGAGCAGCCATCTGTTCCGCAATAATTTCTGCCAGCTCGGCAGTAGCTATCTGGTTCTCGCGTCGAGGAGGCATTCTAAAAGAGGAAAACATGAAAGGAAACGAGTGAGATGATTGGATGAAAAGAATGAGATGAAACAAAATCAACAAGAGCAAAGATGGTGGTCATTCGTTCGTATCACAAAGCAAACAAACGACACACAGTGACTAATCAAAGTAAATGGGTCAAAATAATGTATTAGTGAAGACATGCTCGCCTATAAGTGAACACTCACTCCAAGAATTCCCAGGTAAGCACAACTGGTCTCGCGTCTGGTTGAGATGTATACGAAGTGCTTGCCTAGACAGAAAACCCAGAATACAGGCATTCACCCTTCCAGTTTGCACATGTTCACATTATTTAAAACCCACAACGTTTGACGAGATTTTGAAAATTTGAAGGCACAAGGCCAAAAACCAAACTGAAAAAGGGTTCAAAACCATATAACAGAGGGTTCAAAACCTTATAATTGAGGGTTCAAAACCTTATAATTGAGGGTTCAAAACCTTGTAAAGATTTATTCAAAAACAGATGATTGTTTTTCAAAAATCGTTTCGGAAAAAATAATTTTGGTTCCTTGTTTTGTTAATCACCTAAGGATAGGTGATGTACATGTTTTAAGATCTAAACACAAGATAACTTGTGTTAGGTTCCTAGAAAAGTTATAGTCTAGGTCAAAGCATTACTAATAACCTAATTCCCTATAACCATTGGCTCTGATACCAACTCTTCTGTCACACCCCGACCGCGTAAAACAACAAATCGCGGCGGAAACATCGGGGCGTGTTGCGACAGAATTAATTGTCTCATAACCATGGCATACAAAGTTTTATTTAATTATTAAACAAGGGTGTTTCATTGTTTCAAACAGGTAATTAAAGAGTTCAGAACATAATTAAACATAGTCTATCTTCTTTTAAAGTTTCTAAGGCACAGGTCCGCCCTAGTATCATGATCAACATCCTACGGAAAAGCACCTGAAAACACATGTGAAAATAGGTACGTCAGCATAAAAATGCCTGTGAGATACATAGGTTTGTGAAAATAAGATTCATGACTTGTATTTGAGAAAATGTTTAGTCATGAACCTTGTTATTTGCTTTGACTTGTAAATCATTTGAAAACAATAAGATCAGATGATATGTATAAGTAAATGTCAGGTTAAATAAATAACCATGTAAAAATGTGTTTGTATAAGATAAGTTGTTTGTAAATCAATGTCTTGTGAAAAGTATGTTATTTGTATAAAATGTTCTATGTCTCAAACTGAAATGATTCAAATAACGTTACGCCATGTAATACCATATAAACACTTATATATAGGAAGTACCAGCGGCGTATCCACCATGCTTGTATCATATTACACACGCATCGTTACTTAATCACTTAATCAAACAAAACCAACCAATGTAAGAAGTCTATGTTTAAACAAATTGTCAAATGTATTGAATAATATGTCAAGTGTAAATCATGTCAAATGTCTATGTCAATTATCCATGTCAAATGTCTATGTCAAATATCCATGTCAAATGTCTATGTCAAATATCCATGTCAAATGTCTATGTCAAAATATCCATGTCAAATGTCTATGTCAAAATGTCATGTATGGCAAGTGAAATGTCTCAAACTAAACCATATGCACAAAAACAAAGTATTGAAGTAAAACTTGGTTTAAATCAAAGCTATGTTTTGTGTGAATGCATGCAACTACTTAATATGAACATTTATGTGGTATTGTGAATATGCATACATCCAAGCCTGGCGACTGTGGTGATAAACCCTTTAAACAAATTAAAGGTCTATCTGTCTTAATGTCAACGAATTCGGTCATTCCTTTCTGTCCCCTTACCCTGGGATGTCCGGAACGGGAGTTGTCAATTCCTATGGTACCACTACCTACTAACGAACGGCGTAGCTAATGTTAATGGATATATTGTCCCATGTAAACAAACCAAATGTCATAACAAAATGTGAGCATGTGAAAACAATGCACTAAGTATGTAATCAAATGAACATACATAGCGTGAAATGTCATGTAAAACGATGTACTAAGTAATGCACACAATGGGCATACCTAGCATGAAATGTCATGTAAAACAATGTACTAAGTAATGCACACAATGGGCACACCTAGCAGGAAATGTCATGTAAAACGATGTACTAAGTAATGCACATAATGGGCATACCTAGCATGAAATGTCATGTAAAACGATGTACTAAGTAATGCACACAATGGGCATACCTAGCATGAAATGTCATGTAAAACAATGTACTAAGTAATGCACACAATGGGCACACCTAGCAGGAAATGTCATGTAAAACAATGTACTAAGTAATGCACATAATGGGCATACCTAGCATGAAATGTCATGTAAAACGATGTACTAAGTAATGCACACAATTGGGCACACCTAGCATGAAATGTCATAAAATCATGTACTATAATGTACTAACGAACATAGCAGTATATGATGTTAAAACAGGAAAGCATGAAAGTAACAAGTAGGCACATGTGTTCCACCCCAAAATGTTTGGAAAACAGTAAAAGAGGGGTCTATGTACTCACTTGAGATTGCTCAGTTGTATAAAGATAATCACCAAGCAACGCTAGAGATCTCGGAATCAAACGGCACCTAATATAGGTAACTATGTTAATAAACCGGACCTATCTCGGAAGACTGGGTGGCATTAGGGTTTGTAAACCAAATGAGTGTCGGAACTCACGTGATATGGTTTAACAAAGCCTACATGCTAAATGAAACTTAACATAATTGTTTACGACCCATTACGACCCGTTTAGGAAGCTTATGCTACTTTAACGTGTCGTGCGCGTGAAACGCGTTCGGACCGCCTAACTAGTCCTATGATAAGTATTATATGCCTAAACATGTTACATAATCAGTTACGTGACAAAAGTTTAGGTTACATATGCTAAATTACCAATTATGTATGAAAAGGGTATTCTGGTAATTTACCTAAGGCATATAAACTACCTATCATATAACTACTTAAACGCCGTGACCATAAGGTATAACCTCGGAAGGTTATTCCCTACACTATGGTCACCTAATGTGTTTGGTCGGATCCTAATGATCGACCAAACTGGGTCGGGTTCGAAGGTATAGGCGATTTATTAGATCGCCTACCCTACGACCCTAGACAACGTGGTAATCAGTAGGCATAGTCCCAAGGGACTATAACCATCGTGATTACAATCACGTTGCGAAGTTCTAACGAACTTCGCATTGACCATTACTGGTCAACGCTGAAAGTCAAACAAAGTTTGACTTTCTGACTCGAAAAGCAGTAAAAATAAGGAAAAGAACGAAAGAATACTTACGAAGGGTCCCCGAATGCTAACCCAGATCAAAATAGCTCAGGTATGAAACGAAGGTTCCAACTTAGAGCTTTCTTAATCAGATTTGTGGGTTTTGGGGTTGTGGGTGGATGGGTATTTATAGAATTCAGGTAACCGTTAGGATCGTTTGTCGATTATCGTGCCTTAATCTCGTGCGTACACTTGTCACAAAGGTTATGGAGCCACATATGCTCCTAATCTTAGTGATTAAGCAAGTTGCAAACATGTGGTTGAGGATTAATTGGCTGCAACTTGTGATAAAAACACTGAATCTGGTCCAGATAGGGGCTCGCGTGACGCTAAGGACCCTCGCGTCACGCTAGGCCCCTGTTTTGGCAGATTTTGCAGAAATGGTCCCTGTACGTGTTTTAAGCGATTTTCGATGCGTTTGAACCCCGTTAACCTCATTTCAAGGCTCTAAAATGAAGTTAAAGTATAGGGAACTCAAAACATGTTCAAAAATATCTAGGATGTCGGTTCGTTTGGTCGTACGAACGCGATGTTCGCTTAAGTACGACGGAATGCGCATAAGCGCGAAAAACGATCCAATGACGCAACGAATGGATTTTTCTTAAGGCGAACACTAAAATAAAATGTAGTCATGCTTTCATAAATTTTTGGATGTCCAGATGTATTCAGAACGTAAGTTATGCGCGAAAATGCAAACTTGTGCACTTTTTGACACTTTTAGTCCCTGAATGTCCCAAAAGTTTATTTTAGCACACCGAACCCCTCAAAGCCTATTTCTAAGCTATGTCAAGGATATTTAAGGTGTGTTTAACTTATGGTTATGTTCCGGAATGTTCGTTACAGTTCAAATTGACATACTTTCGCAGTTTGTCATATTTAGTCCCTGTAAGCGAATTAACTTATTTTTGCCATACCAAAGCCTTCAAAACTTATTTCTAAGTTATGTAAAGGTTGTTTAAGGTATGTTGAGTATATGTTGATGTTCCGGAGTATTTCTCGCATTAAACTGAGTACGTTAACGCACTAGTTTGCGTATAATTCTCCAGAAAGCGATGTAGAGTTTGAAATTACATAAAAGTCAAAACATGAAATATGTATAACATAACAAAACAAACATTGGGATCAAATAACATTGTTTTATTGATAACAGAACTGTTCATAGTGATTACAAGCACAGTTGTTACAACGAGCGATCCATGCTTTGAGTGTGGAGAGATAGGGCATTGGAAAAGGAATTGTCCAACCTATCTCAAAGAGTTGAAAAACAAGAGGGATGCGGGGCAAACCTCAGGTACAATCTTTATGATACATATTGATCTAAATGTTATTTCTTCTAACAAATGGGTATTAGATACCGGATGTGGAACTCATATTTGCAATTCGTTGCAGGGGTTCAAAAGAAATAAGCATTACAACAAAGGGGACACTAGTCTCTTCATGAGCAATGGAGCGAAAGTTCAAGTTGAAGCCCAAGGAGACTATGTTTTAAAACTTCCAAGTGGTTTGGAAATTTGTTTAAAAAATGTTTTGTATGCTCCTAGTTTGACTAGGAACATTATTTCTGTTTCCCTTTTAAGACAATATGGATTTGATTTGAAGTTTGTGAACAATGAAATTTATGCTTTGATGAATAACATGTTCTACTTTAAAACTACGCCTTCAAATGGTATTTATGAATTGGTTCATGATGATACATCATTTGATAATTCGATGTACCAAGCAAACACCAAGAAACTCAAAATGGATTTGAGTGAGACCTATCTTTGGCATTGTCGTCTTGGTCATATAAACAGAAATCGCATGCAAACACTTCAAAAGAATAGTCTTTTGGAAACAAATGAAATTGGTTCATTTGATACATGCGAATCTTGTTTACAAGGTAAAATGACTAAGAAACCCTTTAGTGGCACCAACCATAGGGCAAAAGATTTATTAGGTAACATACATTCGGATGTATGTGGTCCTTTTAAGCCAATGACTAGGAATGTTGAAAGATACTTCGTAACTTTTACCGACTACTATAGTCGTTATGGTTATGTGTACTTGCTAAGACACAAAGATGAAGTTTTTGAAACGTTCAAAATCTTCCAAAGCGAAGTAGAGAATCAACTCACCAAGACAATCAAAGTTCTTCGTTCCGATAGAGGAGGTGAATACCTTATTTATGCTTTTCAAGATCATCTTAGGAGTTGTGGGATCATCTCACAACTTACTCCACTTGGAACACCACAACATAATGGTGTATCTGAGAGGAGGAATCGAACTCTATTGGATATGGTTCGATCCATGATGGCTAGAAGCACATTGCCTCTATCATTTTAGGGTTACGCTTTGCTCTCTGCGGCTCGTATATTAAATATGGCCAATACCAAGAAAGTGGATAACACACCTTTTGAAATATGGCATGGAACGGTTCCATCATTATCATATTTGAAGGTATAGGGTTGTGATGCTTATGTGAAGCAATACACCCCAAACAAGTTAGAAGTACGAACCACTAAGTGTATCTTCATAGGATATCCTAAAGATGATATAGGATATTATTTCTACGATCCAACAGAGCAAAAGGTATTTGTTGCTCGAAAGGCTAAGTTCTTTGAAGATAAGTTCCTTATGGAAGGAACTAGTAGAACAGTGGAACTTGATGAGGATCAAGAACTACAAGCCGATACACGTTTGGTTGATACTAGCACTCAACAAGAGGTTGTTGAAGATGATCAAATGGTTGATCAACATACACAAAACATTCGCAGATATGATAGAATTAGTAATCCACCTGAAAGATATGGATTTTTCATGGATGGATACTATGTGGTAGATTGAGATGAACCAACCACATACCATGATGCAATGTCGAAATCCGATTGCGACAAATGGCTTGAGGCTATGAACGTAGAGATGCAATCCATGTATGACAACCAAGTTTGGGAATTGGTTGTGCCACCTCTTAACTCCAAAGTAGTTGGAAGTAAGTTGGTTTTCAAGAAGAAAACGGATATGCATGGTAACTTGGATACTTATAAAGCGAGACTTGTAGCAAAAGGTTTCACTCAAACTCAAGGGGTTGATTATGATGAGACCTTCTCGCCCGAGGCGATGCTAAAGTCGATTAGGATATTATTTGCCATAGCTGCACATTATGACTATGAGATTTGGCAAATGGATGTCAAAACGGTTTTCCTCAATGGATATCTTGATGAAGATGTCTATATGGTTCAGCCTGAAGGTTTTGTCGATCCAAAACATCCTAACAAAGTATGCAAGTTAAAGAAATCAATCTATGGATTGAAACAAGCATCGAGAAGTTGGAATCACCGTTTTGATGAAGAAATTAGGAACTTTGGATTCATCAGGAATGGCGATGAAGCTTGTGTGTATAAGAAAGCTAGTGGGAGCACCGTCACTTTCTTAGTATCGTATGTCGATGACATTCTACTATTTGGAAATGACATTCCAACCATGGAAGGTGTAAAAGCCTGGCTTGAAAGATGTTTTTCCATTAAAGATCTTGGAGAAGCCGCCTATATTTTGGGAATAAAGATCTATAGGGATAGATCAAGGCGCTTGATAGGTTTAAACCAAAGTGCATACATTGACAAAGTCTTGAAGAGGTTCAAGATGGAGAACTCTAAGAAAGGTTTGGTACCTATTCAAAAGGGGACAATATTGAATGTAACTCAATGTCCAAGCTCAAAGGATGAGCAAGAAAGAATGAAAGGAATCCCATATGCGTCTGCTGTAGGATCCATAATGTATGCAATGATATGCACTAGACCGGACCTGTCATGCGCTTTAAGCATGACAAGTAGATACCAGCAAAATCCAGGTAACAGTCATTGGATGGCTGTTAAGAGCATATTGAAATACCTTAGGAGGACTAAGGATATGTTTCTAATATATGGATCTGGTGATGAGGAACTCGTTGTAAAGGGTTATACGGATGCGAGTTTCCAAACTGATCAAGATGGTTCTCGATCACAATCTGGGTATGTCTTCATTTTGAATGGAGCTGCAGTCTCTTGGAAGAGCTCGAAGCAGGATGTTGTAGCATTGTCCACTATAGAATCAGAATACATCGTCGCCTCATTGGCAGCGCAAGAAGCTGCATGGTTAAAGAAGTTCATTGCCGACCTAGGGGTAGTCCCTACCATTCAAGACCCCCTAGAGATCTTTTGTGATAACGAGGGTGCGATTGCTCAAATCAAAGAACCTCGTGCACATCAAAAGAATAGGCATATTGAGCGGAGATTCAACTACATAAGGGATAAGGTTAAAAAAGGAAAGATATGTATTCGCAAAGTTCACACCGATCAAAACATTGCGGATCCACTCACGAAGCTCCTTGAACGGCCAAAACAAGAGGGTCATACTTGTGCCTTAGGACTTCGATATTCTAGTGATTGGATTTGATCTATTTTGTATTTGGATATTGGAACAATTGTTATTTTAACTCTTTTATGGTATTTTGAGTTATGTTCCATTTTAGCATGCTTAAATCCATGAATAAATTAATTATTCTAAATGTCCGTAGTCGATCATACTTGTGGGAACAAATATGAATGTAAGACTATTATGAACTTGGATTGGTGGATATTCATTAGGTATGAATATAGAGCAAAGTGTTGCTGCCAAAGTTCATAGATATTTGTGGGATACAAATACTGGACTGGCCCGCTCTCAAATGTTATTGTATGGAATCATTTGTGATTGATCATAAGTAAATTTGAGCAAAGGCGAATATCATAGTATCCTCTGACCTGAGATACATATTGGGTCTTGATATTCACCAAATATTATACCTTGACTTAGCTCTTCCCTGTCTGTAATAAGACAGTACATAAGGCTAAGCTCAGGTGTGGTACGAGGTGATTGTGAGAGACGTATGTAGTCAAGAAGGGATTTGTTCCTCTTATTTGTTGAGAGTAAGATGTCTAAGGACTGCTAAAGTTAAATCAACAGAGAATGATCACACTATGTCTCTGGATTTGACATGACATCTGTAACAAAAGGATAAATGATAGATTCACCTAAATCAGCTTCAAGTAAGGGACTTGAAGGGAATGATGTTATTGAATGGCACTTCGTCATATGTATTAGGGGTAGTAAACCGTTGTTAGGCGTTATTTACTACTTGCATCAATCTTCTATGTATCTTGTGCAAGTGGGAGATTGTTGGACTCTGTATGCCCAAGATACATATTAAATTGATGTGGCTAGTTCGTTATGATCCAAGTCGGGTCATACCCAATAACAAGCTAGACAAACACCTACAATATTTATTTATGATATGATCAAACAAATAAATATTAACACTTAGAATATTTAAATATTGGTTTTCTAAATAATTGCACTTGAAAAACTAATAAATTATATGGAAAATTTATTTTGATATAATATTTTATCTTGTTATTTAATGGGTTAAATAACATTATAAAACATTGTGAGATGTTGCATAAAATCTTGTAACATGTTATATTATATTTTATAAAAGGTTATAAAATTAAAACAAGATTACATTTTAATAAAAATTTGAAAATTATGGTTGGTAAAATCCCCATAGGGCCGCCCACTTTGGGTCTTCCCAAGAGGGTTAGTCCAATCAAATTTCATGCAACAATATCTCATATGTATGGCACTTGTTTTTTGTTTAAAAATAGACATCTTCTCTCACATGTTACTACTAGTATTTTCAAGTTGCAAGAACTCAAAAAAAATTCCTCTAAATTTTCGGCCAAAGTGGTGTTGATCAAGAGGGATTTTCAAGTGAGTTTCAAGTGTACAAATCCTAGCAACATAAGGTGTTCGTTGGAATCTTGGGGTATGCAAGCTTGAGGTCTTCTCCTTTAAAGATTTCCATTCAAGAATATCATCTTCTTCATATCTCCTTGCTCTTGGAATGGTAGTATTCTAAAACACCCTATGGTTGTATTTTGATAGCATGTGTGTCATATATGGATCCGGTTATTGGGTTTGGCATTTAAAAATGGTTTTTAAATCTTGTAAAGTAACATGTTTTAAATCCTTTTCCACTGCGTTTTAATTTTATATGGATAAATTACTTTGATAAACATGTGAAAAACCCAATAAGATTTGTACTATAAAAGTAACTTTTTTTACAAGCACACTTTGTACTTTATTACTTTAAAAAAAAAAAAAATAGAAGAGATTTGATATCTTTATAAAATTCTGACATATTTATGTCCTCTTGAGACATCCTATCAACTTTATAGCTACTGATCTAAAATTTGGATGTGTCTACTATTCACATCAATTATGACAGAACAGCTACACCTACATCTGTAAAGGTAAGCTAATCTGGTCAGCGACCAGGGAGGCTAAGCAGGACAAACGCTATAAACGCAGCCTTAGAAGTTATAAGCCCAGAAGCCAGAAGCCTAAAGCTATAAGCTTCAAGTCATGCTCAGAAGGTATAAGCACAGAAGCCGGAAGCTACTAAGCCACACGTTTAAAGCTATACGCTCAAAAGCTATAAGCCCAAGCTCAAAAGGTATAAGCTTAGGTTCAGAAACTACACACGATCAAGCCAAAAACCTATAAGCCCGGAAGCTACTAGCCTAAAGAAGATACGAACGTACCCTGTAACACCTCGTAAATACGTATCCAGTAATGTACTTACACGTGTCCATACTCTGAATTGTGCCTAATGTTGGCCGGGAGGGACTAATTTTGCCAAAAAGTAAAAAAATAAATTGAAAGTATGAATGTGGAGGGACTAAAGGTGTCAACATGCTGAAACTATGCCTCTGAGTGACTCTTTACGGACCGCAAGCTTGATGCTATACGGTCATGTCCATACCCTCAAATGAGCCAAATATTGGACGAGAGGGACCATTTTTGACAATATATATATATATATATATATATATATATATATATATATATATATATATATGTAGGTCCCTCGTGGAGGATGAGGTTAAACCTTAACCTTGTTATATTAACACACTAGCAAGTGCGGAATCCAAGCTAGAGTGCAACCGAGTCGAGACAAGTATAAACACAAAACACACAAGGTTCACCGATTAACACCACTGTATTAATGCGTATGAAAGGTTCCAGTTACAAGCACAAGGTTTACAACTCAGTATTGCAAACTCTCTAAAGTGTGTGTGTGTGTTCTTGACAGAATGCTCTCACTATCTCTCGAGTGTATCTTTCTGTCTCTCGTCCCTCTATACTTCGAACACACACTGCATGGGTATATATATACCCAGTACAGGCTGCATGGTCGAAGGATCAAGTTGACTGATCGATAGATCATCTGTCGATCACAAAGCCATCGAAAGATCCATATACTTCTAAGGATGGCATATCCTTCGAAGTCCATCCATCGAATGATATCTTTCGAGCTCATCGAAGGATATTCACAATCCTTCGATGACTTATCCTTCGACACAAAGCATTATACAACCATATACAAACTGTTTGACCAAGTCAAACCGGAGGATGGTTGACTTAGTCAAACTTACATGACTAACAAGGACATCGTTTACATCGTGACCGAATACAGACAAAGTACAGACACAAGTGCACCAACAAACTCCCCCTTGGCTGTAGCTTTGTCTCGATCTTGATTATCTTTGATCTTCGTGTCTTCAAGACTCTGATGTCCTTTCAAGTCTTCAATGTCGGAGGATCTTCAAAGTCTTCACGTCTTGAAAGCAGAGAGTGTATCAACAAACTACCCGTATTATGTAGGAAGTGTGTTGACAAACTCCCCCTTGGCATAGGCTCCTCCTTGAGTTATGCTCGTGAAAGTCTTGATCTTTATGAAGTGAGATCCTTGTGGTGTTGATGATAGTCAGCGGCAACTCGATCATCTTTATCTTCTGAGCGCCTTCACGTTGTGTCTTCATTCCGAAGCTTGTCATCGACTATGTTCTCCTTGCCTTTAGAATCTGCACATGCCAGAAATCTAAACGCATAATGAGAACAACTGCTTGGAATAGTTAGTATAAGCAAATGACACACGAATGACCATGTCACAATCAAACACCGTCCGACAGTATGAAAGTTTAATAAATTTGTCAATTTGAGATTTAACTTTCAAAAACTTGCAAATTTCGACCGTTTATGAAGATTTAGTCAATTCGGTTTTCAGTCAGGTTTCAGGTAACGAAGATTCGAGCTCCAACATCGTACGATCGAAAA
This sequence comes from Helianthus tuberosus, assembly GCA_030545235.1. Taxonomy (NCBI): domain Eukaryota; kingdom Viridiplantae; phylum Streptophyta; class Magnoliopsida; order Asterales; family Asteraceae; genus Helianthus; species Helianthus tuberosus. Next base: position 39,533,194 of record CM060411.1, on the reverse strand, counting down.
TAAAGTAGAAATAAAATCTTTTTGGCTTTTATAAAGATTATATCAAAACACACCTAAAATCTTTTTGGTATTTTTGAATAAATTAAAAGTCAACAATTTTAATATCCTTTGAGTGTTATCAAACGACATCACCGCTAATGTCGTGCTGATACGCACCAAACGACGAAACTGTTTAAAATAAAACAATAAAGATTAAGCAGTAAATAAATATATACAGACATTCTTTTTGCGAGTTTCGAGGGTAAGAGAATCATATCAGTGAACGGTCATGCCAAAACGCTCTTGTTGTTCAGTTAGTTAACATTTAGATAAGCATCCTATAACGATTATCGGTATTGTTGTCCACATAAGCTCAACTTATCATTTGTAATCATGGCGAGGAGATACGTTAATGTATGATTTATACTTACCGACCGGTGTTCATCCACATCACGACACATTCCCGTATCAAGGTATGCACGAGGGTTCATCTTACCGGTGAGTATACCGATTATCATCTGTTTGACCGTATATGATGTGAGATTCTCACTTATTTTGATTTGAAAACAAGCCCTATGTGATAGAATCACTTATTGATGAGGAACTTGATTTTCAGATGCATGAGGGCACAGGAGCAAGTCCGTGAACAGGTCAGTACTTTCGTACAGCAGAGAGACGAACTTGACTCCCGGATAAATGTGATATATTATCACTTATTTGTTTGGACATGTGATTGTTGATCACTTATTGAGGTCGAATGCAATATGTACACGTATGTATGGTATCATGGAAGATCTAGACTTGCGTCCCCGTTATTTTTACGGTAAAAGAAACAACCATGATACCCAGATGATAAGCAGCATAAAGACCGAATATCTCAGAACCTCGGCAATCTCTCAAACGAAATTTCGGTACCAAGACCATATGCCAATGAATGGTTCCCACCCAGTCTTCAGTCGATTAAGGTTTATATCACCCTGCACACTTTAAAATGATTGTGAGCCTACCGATACATCTTATATAGAGCTGCTTATCGTTTTGCATTTAAGGATTAAAGAGGTTTAGACAGACCACTGATGTACTATCATTTTCTCTTTTGCTCGCCAGGAAACTCATTTTTGTTTTTCTATTGTTTTTGGGTTTTTGAAATTTTTCAAATTTTTGGATATTTACTCCCCCTAAAATCAACAAACCAAGATAAAATTTAAAACACAAAGGTATTTACGAAAATGATTTTCCGATGTTGGTTTACTCTTGCTTGACCTTAATGCCGTTTACCAATAATAAAAAGTCAAATCTTGATTTGTCAAATGCTTTGGTAAAAAGGTCGGCACGTTGGTCATCGGTGTGGACCTTAACGACATCGATTAGCCTTTTCTCAAAGCAATCACGTATGAAGTGATATTTGATTTCGATGTGTTTGGTCTTTGAGTGCTGCACAGGATTTCTAGTGATCTGTAATGCAGCAGAATTATCAACGTAAATAGGAGTAGTTAGGAATTCAAAACCGTAGTCGCGTAATTGTTGTTGGATCCAAAGAACTTGGGAGCAACAACTTGAGGCAGCAATGTATTCAGCTTCGCATGTTGATGTAGCGACGCACGTCTGCTTCTTGCACTGCCATGTGACTAGGCGATTTCCTAAAAACTGACATCCAGCCGTTGTGGATTTGCCGTCGATTTTGCATCCGCCATGATCAGAATCACTGAATGCGATAAAGTCAAAGCTATTATCCCTAGGGTACCATAGACCGGTGTCAGGGTGACCCTTCAAATAGCGAAAAATCCTTTTTGCAGCTGCAAGATGTGAGGCCTTCGGGTTAACTTGATATCTGGCAAGCAGGCACGTTGGGTACATTATGTCTGGCCTTGATGCTGTGAGGTACATAAGAGATCCGATCATTGCGCGATAGTATGAGGGGCTAACAGCTTCACCCTTCAAGTCTGGAGTAATTCCATGATTTTGTGGCAGTGGGGTACCAATGGGCGTTGCATCAGACATCTGGAACCGGCTCAAGATGTCACCGACATATTTAGTCTGATGGATGAATATCCCAGACTCAGTTTGTTGCACTTGTAGGCCCAAGAAGAAAGTCATTTCCCCCATAGCACTCATCTCGAATTTATCCTGCATAATGCGCTCGAAATTCCTACACAAGACATCATTAGTAGAACCAAAAATAATATCATCAACGTATACCTGTACCAGAAGAAGATCTCCATCTTGTTCTTTGATGAAAAGAGTACAGTCGATAAGACCTCTTCGAAAACCATTCTCCAGCAGATAGGTAGATAAGGTTGCATACCAAGCTCGCGGTGCTTGATGAAGACCATAGAGAGCTTTGTTGAGCAACCAAACCCGATCGGGATGGATAGGATCTTCAAAACCTGGGGGCTGTTCGACGTACACCTCTTCTTCAACCACACCATGTAAGAATGCACTTTTCACGTCCATCTGATAAACCTTGAATCCTTTGAATGAGGCATAAGCCAGAAAGATCCGAATTGCTTCCAGACGTGCAACAGGTGCATAGACTTCGTTGTAGTCGATTCCTTCTATCTGACGAAAACCTTGAACGACTAAACGTGCTTTGTTCCGAATAACCACTCCACGGTCGTCTTTCTTGCATTTGAAAACCCATCGAGTGCCAATTTTCTTGTAGTTCTCAGGTCTTTCAACAAGCTTCCAAACACCAAGCTTTTGAAATTGCTGCAATTCTTCCTGCATGGCTTCAACCCAAGCATTGTCTTTCAAAGCATCTTTCCACGATTTTGGTTCTTCTTGTGACACGTAACACGCGAAGGACCAGTCATTCTGAAGACCAGATTCTCTTATAGCTGAATACAAACCAGCATTCCGGTTGTTTCTCAGCTGATTACGCGTCTGCACACCGCGATGGACATCTCCTATAATATTCTGCTGGGGGTGGGTATCGTGAATCCTCATTTCAGGATTTTCTGACACACGTGCATTGATACCCAAATTGTTAAGATTAAGATCAACAACCAACTCCACACCAGGAATGTGTGTAGAGGTGGATGCATTCCCTTCAGCAGTGTCTACATTCTGCATATGAGGTGTATCAACAGAGGCACCTTGAACAGGAGCAGCTTGAGCCGAAGATCCTTCAGCTGCATCATGAAATTCATCATCTTCAGAAGATTCATTATAATCAGCAGCATCTTCATAAACCTCATTTTCAACCATATTGTTGACAGACGAAGAAGCTTGTGGGTCAACAACAATAGGTCTAACCAAAGGCGAGTCAGCAGCGTTGTCACATTCAAACAACATTCTAGCCGCTGCTGATTCTTCGTCAAAGGTTGGCAGATTGAAGGAGTCAAATAGTCCATCATAATCGAACATCCACGGATCACCCGGAGCCCTAACAGGACTCGTGTACCTTTGAACCCTCACTTCACTCCATAGCTCAATCTTTCTGGTAGCCAGATTCCAAACACGAAAATTCGGAGTATCATATCCAAGGAAGAAACCCTCGATAGCTCTAGCTCCAAACTTTCCATCCGGCTCAATCATAGTACATGGAGCACCAAATGGTTCTAGGTAAGAAAGATCCGGTTTTCTTTTCTGAAGGAGCTCGAAGCAAGTTTTGCCATGTCTCTTTACTGTAAGAACTCTGTTTAACGTGTAGCATGCAGCCGATACAGCCTCCCCCCAGAATTGAATAGGGAGTTCCGACTCTACTAACATTGTTCTTGCAGTTTCGATAATCGTCCGATTCTTCCTCTCCGCGACACCATTTTGTTGTGGAGTATAACGAGAACTGTACTCATGAAGAATGCCTTTAGAAGTACAAAACTCATGCATAACTTGATTCTTGAATTCGGTTCCATTGTCGCTTCGGATCCTCCTCACTTTCAACGAATAGAGATTCTCCAACATTGTAAGAAAATCCTTGAGGATGCCAGGAGTTTCACTCTTGTGTGCCATGAAGGATACCCAAGAAAATCTAGAAAAATCATCAGTAACAACTAGACAATAAGCATCTCCGAATGTTGTCTTGTGCTTCATAGGTCCAAAAAGATCCATATGAAGACGTTCAAGAGGTATGCTGACAGTGTTGATTTTCTTCAAAGGGTGAGACTTCTTTGTTTGCTTCCCTTTTTGGCACGAGACACAGATATCTTGTAAATGAAAACTTCTCACAGGCACACCATTCACAAGATTATTTTTCACCAAATGGTTCATCTTTCTCAAGTGAATGTGTCCCATTCTTCTGTGCCAAGATATAGACTCCTTTTCTGTGGCTTTCGAGACAAAGCAAGTGACTTGAGCTGATGTTGTAATCGCCTGGCTCATGTCGAGAATATAAAGATCATTAACTCTCGGAGCCGATAAGAGAATCCATTCTTGTGGAATTTTGAATCCAGGTTTCAGCACATAGCAGCCGGCATCATCAAAATGCACTGAGAACTTTTTATCGCAGATTTGCGACACACTGAGAAGATTATGATCAATTTGCTTAACATAATTGATCTTATCGAAGCACACAATACCATTGGAGATACTTCCCTCTCCAGTGATGAATCCGCCTTTGTCTCCCGCAAATGCGACATACCCTCCTCTAATATATCTCACGTCGTATAAGAGCCGTAAGTCGCCAGTCATGTGCCTGGATGCTCCACTATCAACGATCCAATGACTATTAATAGTTCCTCCTGGAACACCCTGCACATGTCATTTAAAAGTATCAGTTGAGGATGGGGACCCAAGCCTTAGTGGTCTTGGGTCGTCCCTGAGCATCACGAAACGTGATATCAATCTCTTGATGATTTTCAAGAACAACTGCTCCCCCTGAATTGTCACCTCCCTTAGGTAACCAAATTTGTTTTTGCCTATCAGTTTGAGTGTAAACAGTTTTTGAAGCTTCTGGTTTTACAGGTTGTGACACACTTGGTTCCCTGTTAACTGTTTTAACTTCAGATTTCAAGGCTTTTTCAACAGTTTTCATGTTCTTACGTCGTTGTTTAGTTTCTTGTTCTTTTACAGTTCGTTTATCATGTTTAGGTGAAACTGACCGACGTTGAGGATGAACTGTTTCAGGTGGAGCTTTCTCAACAAATTTATTCTTTGGAGCATTTGGGCAGTTTTTGATGATGTGCCCAAATTCTCCACATTTAAAACATGTTCTCCTTTCAACAAATTTAGGAGAACTTGATTGACCACAAGATGTCGAACTCGTGGAATCTGAGGTACTAGCCTTTTCATCACACCCCTTTGTGCGTTGAGTGTAATTGTTATCAATGTTACGTTTTAAGATTGTGACCTATTGTACAAAATCTGTGTTTGATTTATTCTCAAAAGTCTCAATCTTATCAGTACCTGTGGATGCCACGAATTTGACACTTTTTGCTTTCCTTTGAGATCGAGCTCGTTTGACTGGTTGTTTACCATTAGAAGCACTAGGTTGTTGAGTGGTTGAAGATTTTTGATTACCAAACTGTTTTCTAATCTCAGCCTTAGGAACCGGATCACATTGTGTTACAACAATTCCCGGAAGTGTTTTTCCCAAAAATTTGTTTGTGTTGTCTTCAAAGACTTTATCAATCAAAGATTGATTTACATTTTTAATTGGGAAATCGTGATCTGAGTAGATTTTATCATCTCCAACCAAAGTATACAACACATTACTGCTTTTAACAGTAGACACACATGTCTTATCAACTTTGACAGAATCAATCACTTGTTTCTTAACAGAGGAGACATCAGGAGTATCAGGATCACAAAGAATGTGATTCTCTCGTGGAATAACTACTCCTTTCATCTTGTTAAGTGATTTATCCTGATCACTTACATCCACTTCTGATTCATCATCCGATGTCTCATAGTCCTCGATAACTGGAGGACTTTGCTTCATAGATGATGAAGTTTCTTGTTGCTTAGAGGATGTGTTTAAAGAATTGTCCGGTTTGAACCCTAGGCCAGTAGTAAATTCCTCAAAATCAAGAGGCACACTGGGTTCATACCGAGGCATTTCCTCCTCATCAGGCATCTTGGTATAGTTATTCATCAAAGGAGACGGACATTTCTTATACCCTATGCCTTTCTGATTTCCCTTCAGTTGTTGAACATCGATAATGTGATCAAGCACAAATTGGGAGTTAGAATAACTCTCCAATTTTTGTTTGATCGCATCATGCTCGCATTGGGCAATGGCTAATTGTTTCTTAGTTTCTTCCACAATGTTGATGTATTCATTTATACTTACTTGCTTGTGGTAAACTACTTTGTTCACTTCGGACACGTTTTTCTTTAATGTTTCAATTACTGATTTAAAATCTTTTTCGTTCCGAGTTAAAGCCATATTTGCCTCTTTGCATTTGGAAAGTTCAATAACCAAATTTTGATTATGACTATGAAGCTTTTCTAATTCAAGCTTCTTTTCAGCACATGATTCACAAACACTAGGAGCAGGAGGTTCAGAATTTACCTGACTCGAAGAGGCTGACACATTTGTCATAAATGCAGTTTGAAAAGAAAAAGATCCATCTTCAGAAAAGAACTTTTCCATTTCCCTGGATGCAGTAGCAGCCTTCTTGATCAGAATTGATTTCTGACATATAAGTTCACCAGCTTCATTCAATAAATCCTCAATACCAGAACCTGCTTCCTCCTTCACATCAGACTCAGACTCTGATTGATTATCCCCAGAAACAGAGCCTTCTTCATCAGAACTTCCAGAATAACCAGAACTGTCATCACTTTCAGAGGACTCTTCTTTGTGATTGATGATCTTTGCATAACAAGCTGTTCCACTTCCTTGATCACCTTCACCAAGCTGCACAGACCAGTCACATCCCTCATCAGCTTGAACAGTCAAAGCCCGATTGGGATTTGAAGATCCAGGTTGTGCCTGATTGTTATTAACTCCCACAATCCTCCTTTCACGGTTTTCTTGCTGGGCATTCACATTTGCAGTACTCGTCTGGTTTCTGAAAGGGTTGTGATTGCCTTGTTTTGTTGGTCGAGTGCACTCACGTTTGAAGTGCCCTTTATTACCACAATTGTAGCATGTAACGGCGTTGATATCAAACCCATACTTTGTATCTTTCTTTCCTTCCAACGAAGTTCTTCCAGTTCGAGCCATGAAATCTTTTGCCCTTCTTACTGCACTAGCAAAAGCCCATTTGATATCCATCAACTCCATTTCTTCTTTGTCGATCTGTTGATAATCTTCATCGGTCATGTTGATGTTTCCAAGCTTACCTGCTACCAAACCACAGTAAGCACTGACCATTGTATTGATAATTTCCATATGCTCCTTAGCAACTTCAATACTGATGTGTGAAAGGTTTGAATTATCGACTCGGATTGTGTTAGGGTTTTGAGGTTGAGATTGAGGATTGTTTGTATAATGAGCCTGTTGTTGTTGTTGTGGTGGTTGGACTTGTGGCTGTGTTGGGACGGGAATGTAAGATCTCGGATCAAAAGCCGGAGCAGCAGTTGATTGAGGAAACGGAAGAGAACTTGTGTTGGACACAAATGCAGTTTGCAGTTTAGGTTGCTGAGCTGCAGCGGATCTTGCCAAAACATCGAAGCCTGGAAGGTACATTTCTGTATTCTGAGGAGCGGGAGCTCGCTTTGCTTTCCTGATTTCTTCATCATTTTTATGTTCCAATTTCTGAATAAACTCATAGATGTTAACCGTGTCTAGAGTTCCAGTATGCTTCAACAACTCAATAAACGAACTCCATTTTGGAGGTAATGCGTCAGCAAACCTATTCACCATGTCTTGTTGAGTAGATACAACCCCATAAGCACACATTTCACTAATCAAATGATAGAACCGTGTGGTCATATCATTTAGAGTTTCGTTTTCCAAAAACTGAAACGATTCGAACTCTTTCTTCAACAAATCATGACGAGACTTTCGAGTAGCTGCATTGCCTTCACCTCTAGCAACTAAGGTATCCCACAATGTTTTCGTGGTCTTGCAGTAGGAGAACTGATGATAGATATCTTTGTTGAGTGCTTGTGTAAGTGTAGCAAAGGCCTTTTTCTCCAACTCATAAGCCTTCTTGTCATTTTCGAGCATGTTAGCATAACCTTCTGAAGTGGACGCTACAACCTCAAGATTAGCATTGAATGCATTTATGAAACATGTCCAAAGATCGGTGCTTTGCCCTTGAACATACGTGTGAAAGCGGTTTTTCCATGATGGAAAGTCATTCATATGGTTCAGCTTTGGTGGACGATTGTTGCTGCCCGTTTCGCTTTCACTAATCAAAAGATTTTGAATGCTTTGACTTTGATTGGATACCAAAGCCCATTGACTTGGACTGATTGATGGCGGTGGAAACATACTTTTCGCCCAAGCTGCAGCAGAGGTTAGCTCTTGACTAGATTGTGAGTCAATACTCCAGTCCCAAGGACTTGTACAACTCATTTTGACGAAATACTAATACACAACCTACACAAACACAAACTGTTAAGTTCAAACAGACACGAATTGAAAGGTACAGACCTGTTCGAAAGACCAAGACTTGTTCGAAGGATCAACAGTGTTCGAAAGATCACTGTTGAGTTTCGAACAAAGACTTCGAAAGATTCACAATTTGAAAGATCCATATCTTTCGAATATCTCTCTCGAAAGATTCACAATGACAGATCCTTATCTTTCGAATAACTATCTCGAAAGATTTACAATGAAAGATCCTTATCTTTCGACAATAGATTCCCTTGATCTCGAAGGATAGATCACAAACTACGAAGGATGGGTCGAAAGATGATTATCTATCGAGCCTTCCTTGATTGAAAGATGATCGTTCGAAATCGAAAGATATCCTTCGATCACTTCTGACACAACTGATACTGAAATGATAGGTTGGTGAAAAGGTGATGGGTTGGTAAAGTCAACTTTCGGCAAAAGAGTATGATCAGACCGTACTTTCTGCCAAAACCAGATTTGGTTTGATTATTTTAACCAAATATCCCTTCCCAATACACAAACAACTTTCAAAACAAATCTCAAAGATCAAAAAGTCATAAACTTGAAGAACACTATGAAGATTTAAATGAACAACATGAATTTATCGGTGAACCTTCAAATTACGAACACAATATTTTGTTAAAATATTTAACACAAACCCATAACTAACATGTAAACATGAAAAATAACAAGGTTTAATCTGATTTTACGTTGTTTTCCAGAAAAATATGAACTTTAATACCCGAAAAACAAACCAAGAACACACTCGGTTTTAACAAGGAGAAGAGCCAAGGCTCTGATACCACTTGTAGGTCCCTCGTGGAGGATGAGGTTAAACCTTAACCTTGTTATATTAACACACTAGCAAGTGCGGAATCCAAGCTAGAGTGCAACCGAGTCGAGACAAGTATAAACACAAAACACACAAGGTTCACCGATTAACACCACTGTATTAATGCGTATGAAAGGTTCCAGTTACAAGCACAAGGTTTACAACTCAGTATTGCAAACTCTCTAAAGTGTGTGTGTGTGTTCTTGACAGAATGCTCTCACTATCTCTCGAGTGTATCTTTCTGTCTCTCGTCCCTCTATACTTCGAACACACACTGCATGGGTATATATATACCCAGTACAGGCTGCATGGTCGAAGGATCAAGTTGACTGATCGATAGATCATCTGTCGATCACAAAGCCATCGAAAGATCCATATACTTCGAAGGATGGCATATCCTTCGAAGTCCATCCATCGAATGATATCTTTCGAGCTCATCGAAGGATATTCACAATCCTTCGATGACTTATCCTTCGACACAAAGCATTATACAACCATATACAAACTGTTTGACCAAGTCAAACCGGAGGATGGTTGACTTAGTCAAACTTACATGACTAACAAGGACATCGTTTACATCGTGACCGAATACAGACAAAGTACAGACACAAGTGCACCAACAAACTCCCCCTTGGCTGTAGCTTTGTCTCGATCTTGATTATCTTTGATCTTCGTGTCTTCAAGACTCTGATGTCCTTTCAAGTCTTCAATGTCGGAGGATCTTCAAAGTCTTCACGTCTTGAAAGCAGAGAGTGTATCAACAAACTACCCGTATTATGTAGGAAGTGTGTTGACAAACTCCCCCTTGGCATAGGCTCCTCCTTGAGTTATGCTCGTGAAAGTCTTGATCTTTATGAAGTGAGATCCTTGTGGTGTTGATGATAGTCAGCGGCAACTCGATCATCTTTATCTTCTGAGCGCCTTCACGTTGTGTCTTCATTCCGAAGCTTGTCATCGACTATGTTCTCCTTGCCTTTAGAATCTGCACATGCCAGAAATCTAAACGCATAATGAGAACAACTGCTTGGAATAGTTAGTATAAGCAAATGACACACGAATGACCATGTCACAATCAAACACCGTCCGACAGTATGAAAGTTTAATAAATTTGTCAATTTGAGATTTAACTTTCAAAAACTTGCAAATTTCGACCGTTTATGAAGATTTAGTCAATTCGATTTTCAGTCAGGTTTCAGGTAACGAAGATTCGAGCTCCAACATCGTACGATCGAAAATAAAGTAGAAATAAAATCTTTTTGGCTTTTATAAAGATTATATCAAAACACACCTAAAATCTTTTTGGTATTTTTGAATAAATTAAAAGTCAACAATTTTAATATCCTTTGAGTGTTATCAAACGACATCACCGCTAATGTCGTGCTGATACGCACCAAACGACGAAACTGTTTAAAATAAAACAATAAAGATTAAGCAGTAAATAAATATATACAGACATTCTTTTTGCGAGTTTCGAGGGTAAGAGAATCATATCAGTGAACGGTCATGCCAAAACGCTCTTGTTGTTCAGTTAGTTAACATTTAGATAAGCATCCTATAACGATTATCGGTATTGTTGTCCACATAAGCTCAACTTATCATTTGTAATCATGGCGAGGAGATACGTTAATGTATGATTTATACTTACCGACCGGTGTTCATCCACATCACGACACATTCCCGTATCAAGGTATGCACGAGGGTTCATCTTACCGGTGAGTATACCGATTATCATCTGTTTGACCGTATATGATGTGAGATTCTCACTTATTTTGATTTGAAAACAAGCCCTATGTGATAGAATCACTTATTGATGAGGAGCGGAGACAGTAGTCTATATGGTCCGCAAAGGAGCGGAGAATTCTGGTGCGCAAGAGGTCTTTACGGACCGCAAAGGGTATACCCCTACAGCCCGCAAAAAGTGCCAACTATGAATTTTGGCTTGGAGTCCAAACAAAGTTGCATGAAACCTACATTTCGAAACCATGGGCTATATGGCTGCTCCAGCCCATTTAGGGACATGTGTACTTATCTCTAACAACTCCTTAACACCTGTAATGATCAGAATCATGATCACCAAGTATAAATAGGACCTAAAATCTCCATTTTCAAGTGCACCATTCTTGAATTCATTATCTCATCTCCTCTGGAAGTTCCTAACTGAATGGAGCATCTAAATTAGTCCTATTTTCATCCAAGGATCACTTGTAGGTGTTCCTCTCCTGAGATTTTTCATTTTATAGGCTTTAAAAGCCGAAAGTCAAGCAAAAATGATATTTGCTTTGACTTTCAGTCTAGACCATTATGGTCCAGCCATTGTTCGAGTCGAACATGGCTACGTGATCGTAAATAGGTAGGTGTTAATCCCTGAAAAGGGCACCTCCTGAAAATCACGTTAACTAGGTCAAATGACGGCTTAAAGTTTTATTATTTAAAAAGTCAACGGTCAGTTTTTCGTAAATATCATAATCTGATTATATAGATGTTATAACCAATGTTTTGACACTTAATCAAGTTGGTAATTAATATTAGAACTTGTGTGAACATGTTCGGCTCGTGATTTCCAGTTTTAAGGTCGGTTCGTAACTGAAAGTCGAGCAGTTTGACTTCTACTTTTACTGTCAATTCTGACCCGATTTAGCTAAGTTAGCTACTGAATTTAAGTTGTATTATGATCGTAATACAATGTAGGATAACCCTCTGAGGTTATATTACATGATCATAATCCGATTCTGAGTTTATATGCAAGTTTCTATATTATGTCAACTTTCACCAAAATGCCCTTTTTGCAATAAACAAGGTTTTAATCAACAATGAACTTACAAATGATTTACCTACTGATATGTTAATATAATTAACAAAATTTGATATTATGAAACTGATCATAACCTGAGTTTTGATACAAGATTGTAAATTATGTTATTTAATGACCGAAACGCTCTTTTTGCGCATAATATGGTTTTAAACCATAACTATCATACAAAAATAAAATACCTATTGTTATTATAACATAATTTAAGTATTTTCACAGTAAGTACTAGATTATAACTCAGACTTCTAAACAAGTTTTCAAATTATGTTATATAATGACCACAATGCCCATACGGTGCATAGTTTGGTCTTAAATCATAAAACCCATACATGTTTGATTACTTACTGATATTACATCATAATTAAAGTATTTTTTACAGACTGAAAATGTTCATAATATCAGATTAGATGTAAGTTCTTAACATTTGTGTAACACCTCGCAAAATCATGACCAATATAGTGAAGACACGTGTCATAAACCCTTAACGTGTAATAAGATGTCTTTGCAGGACTAAAAGTGTCAATATGTGAAAACTATGCTTTTAAATAACCTTGCACAATGTTCGTAATCTTAAAACGATTGAATTATTGGGTGTGAGAAGCCATTTGTGTAAAACAAGTGAAACATATAAGACGGAGGGGTTAAATGTGTCAACATGTCAATTCTTACCTCTGAGTGACCTTTTAACGAACCCGGAGCTTCGTAATGTCCAATTATAATTCCGAGAATGCCAAATGATAAATATATATGGTTTCGGTATCGTTATTTAAAAGTTGTGCAAGATTTCAAGAAAAAGGGATTAAAAGCGTCAACGAGAGAAACTATTACCGTTCGGGTGATCTCGTAACTGAACGGAAGCCTAACGGTATTTGTTATAAGTCCCAAAATACTTAGAAACTAACTTTAGGGGTCAAAAGTGCTAAAAATGAAAGTTAATTGAAGTTATAAAGGACCAGGGACTGAAACTGCCAAGTCTAAAAAATGTTTAACCGGAATAAAGGAGAGTCGCGGGGCGCGTAGGACACCCCTGACTCATACGCGGGCCGCGAGGGACCTGCCAGCGTCCAAAAAATGTACAGCTGCATGTTGCAGCTTTCTAAACCCCCATTGCATGCCTTCTGCTCGAAACCAGGGGTTGTTTAATGGTTTTTACTGACACCTTAACACCTGTAAACATCTGGGAGCCTCTCATAACACCTAGATTAATCTCAATGTCCCTTTTTTCACTATAAATAGAGCTCGTTCTTGAGCTTTTGAACTTGCACCTTCAAAGAAATTCTCTATACTTCTTCTCTGGAGCATCCTGGTCATAAAGGACACTCCCCTCAGTTCAAACTTCGTGCTAGGACCTTGTGTAAGTGTTCTTAGCTTCTGTTGGTGCATATGTCTGTCGACTTCGTCTTGTATCGAGTCTTGTTTTAGGTTGGCTAGATCAGGGCACGTAATACGAGAAAAGTGTGAAATATGTGGGAAAGATCATTTCGCACGAAATGGAGTTGTGACCATTTCGTACGAAATGACATTAGCCATTTCGTGTGAGCCAATTCGTGCGAAATGGTGAGCCTATAAATACGTGTCTTGTGATTTCATTTGTAATGTTTTTCGATTCCGGTAGCGAAGCTCTGCCAAAGTGTCTCTAGCATTGTAAAACGATATGATATCAATACAGAGGCAGTTTACAGTGAATCTAAGTGCAAATCAGTTGAAATAACTCCGATACGTCTGTTTCCGCCTTTCGTATTGGATATAACTCTTCTGAACGACTCGTTTTAGTCGTGCAAACGATCCTTCAAGTGGTATCAGAGCTCAGGAAGAAGAGTTCTTACCATTTCAGCTGAAAATTTCTGATTTCTACTCACTTTCTTCACATTTTTCAAAATTAAACAAAATTTCACGGATAAAATGGCTTGATTTTCAATTATAACGTGCGAAACAGTGTTTTAACAAACCCTTGAAAGAATCAGACCTTAAATCGGCTTAAAACTTGGTCAATTTGTTCAAAAAATGTCCGAAAGGGTGACATCATCACCATTTCGTACGAATTGGTATCATTTCGTTTGAAATTGCTCCATTTCGCACGAGACGAGATTCCATTCCGCACCAAGATTCCATTTCGCATCAAAATGGCATTTCGTTTGAAATCTGATTCCATTCTGCAGAATTGAGATTGAAAAGTTCATTTCACACCAAAGTGCCATTTCGCTTGAAACTACATTCATTTGGTACGAATTGGGAGTAAAGGGTCCATTCCGTTTTAGAAGTCCATTTCGTTTGAGAAGTCCATTTCGTTTGAGAAGTCCATTCCGTGTGAAAGTTCATTTCGCTTGAAAGAGGCATTTCGTTTGAGAGTTGATTTCATTTCGTTTGAATCATATCCATTTCGTTTGAAAGTATGTGTTTGGGAATTTTTGAGAATAGAATCATGGAAAACGAATTCTACAACGCCTTTGCTAGCCCGATGACTATTACTCAGAATACAATGCTAGAAAATGAAACGGGGACAACGCAAAAACCACCTAAGCTTATGAGTATTGAAGAGTATAGTGGATGGGCCGAACATTTTCAAAATTGGGTTCAAGCATATTACCTAGATGCATGGGATTATACTGAATTTCGATATATTAGACCAGTTAAGGATGACGGAAAGAAGGTTGATATTAAAGATTTAAGTGTTGAAGAGAAACAGAAATACAAAAATGAAAAGTTGATGGTTAGTCTCTTGCAGCAAGCCATAAAGGATGAAAACTTGATCTTACTACAACACAACGGTAGTGCACAATCAATATGGAAAGAATTGAAATCGAAGTTTGTTGGAAGTAAAGAGATGATCAAGAACAAAACGTCGCTTATGAAGAAAGAATTTGATCTATTTCGTGGATTAAGAAATGAAAGCACCAAGCAGATTATAGAAAGATACTGCAATTTGGTGAAGAATATGAAAAGATTGAGCATCAATAAAGATAAAGAAGAATTTATTGAAAAGTTGGCCGATGCGTTGCTACATGATGTTTGGGGAACGTATCTTATGATGTTGAAAAAAAAACCTGATTTTGACAATCTATCGCTGAGTGATTTTATTAAACAACTCGAAGCTCAAGAGATGGAACAAAGAAAGATAGCGAGAATGAAGAACTATGATGGAGAACAAGACATTGGTTTGTTTTACAAAGGTGGTGTTAGTGATAAGACCAACATTGCACCAAAGATCGAAACTGCTTTCAATGCCAAAAGTTCTTCTGAAGGTTCATCTCAAGGATCAAGTAGCAAAACAGGATTTACTTCATATCCATCGTTCGATCCAAATTTTTCAACAACAAAGAGTGGCAAAGTTCTACAATGCAACATTGCACTAAATCTTGAGAATGATCAAAATTATTCTGAAGAAGTAGCCAAAAGTCATATGTCTTTGCTGGTAACTGTGTTAGAGTCTTATGGAAGTTTGGTGGCAGGGAGGATCGGAAATCCGATGTTGACAAAAGAGGATTACGATCAGGTTGATGCTGAGGAGATGGAATTAATGGATATAAAGTGGTGTTTGGCAAGCGTGTTAAGAAGAGCTGAAAAGTTTAAACAAATTATGGGAAGAGATGATTTCCGTGATGCTAATGTTTCTACTTTAGGATTTGATAAATCTAAAGTTACTTGTTTTCGTTGCAGGGAAAAAGGGCATTTCAAGCGAGAATGCACAAACCGCGAAGCAAGTGGAGCTCAAAATCCTTTCAACAATAATGATTATTATCGGAAAGCGATTTATCATCAAGTTGCTCAACAACCATATCAACAATCGCCACAAACTTCACATGCAAGGAAGGAGATTGAAGAACCAAAGAAAGCTTTTCTAGTTAATCAAGAGGATGAAAGACTGCCAGAAGGTTTTAGCTGGGATAAATATTGTCCGGATGAAGAGATTTTAAAAGCTAAAGCTTTTGTTGCTCAAGTTGTTGAAGATGATGCTGATGATTATTGGGCAAATAGTATGAAAGAGCATTTAAAGTATCTAGCCGAGAGAGATGCTGAAAGGGCTCGAATGGCAAAGAAGAAGGTTGAAAAACAAGATGATCGTGATGATGATTATTCGTATGAGGCAGAAAGAATGAAAGAGCTTTTAAAATTTCGAGCTGAGAGAGACGAAGAAAGAAGGAAGGGTAAGAAAGATGAAGAAGAAGTTCAAGTGATAAAGCAGAAAGAAATTCCAGCTTTCGAGATCAAAAAGGATGCTGTTGCTGAAAAGGTGTCTGAGAATTGTGAAAATTGTGAGACAATGAAAAAGCAAAACAATGAGTTGATTCACAACATGAACAAACTGAAAGAATCGTATGATATCTTGAACAAAGCCATGAATCAATACAATGAGTCAAGCAGTGAACAAGCTACAGCTATGAAGACACTCAATGGAGCATATATGATAAAGCAGGAAATGATTAACTATTACATTGGGATATGTGCTGAGCTTGAACAGAAACTGGAAACTCAGAGAATAGAAACTGAAAGAGTAAACAAGTTGTTAAAAAGTTACTCATGTTCTTCTTATGTGATTGACAGGATTTACCCCACAGTTGAAGGCATGAAGGCGTTTGAAAAAGAAACATCTGAGGAAAAGAATTCCGAAACAAAAGAGGATACTGAAGTGAAGATTTCTGGTAAAAAACAAAGTTTTGGCTATAACAAGTGTCCACCCCCGCTTGAAAATGGATATTCTCCATGAAATCCAAATTCAGAAAGAGTCAAAAAGGCAACCAACTTACAATGGGAATCTGAGTCTTCATATAACTTGCCAGACAACATTGATGTCACTTTCACATCACCCGACACTGATCATGAGTCTGAGATAATTAAGAAAGTGGTCGATCAGGTGTTGGATAAAGATGAAACGGAGGAGTCAAAGTCTGAGTCAAAGTCTGAGTCCGACACGTCAAGTCCATCAGTCAAAAAGGACAAACGTGTTTACAATAAAGATTTTCTGTTATCGCAAAATAATTTGAATGATGAAACATTCAAAGTAGCATATACTTTGAATGATTCTGACAAATTATATTCTGATGAAGAATTTCCAATAATTTGAATGATGAAACATTCAAAGTAGAAATTAATATTCCTGAAATAAAAGATGTAAATCTTTCTGAAAAACCTAAACAATACACCTCAAGAGATAAACAAAGATTAAACAAGAAAAAGGGTTACAGTTCTGGTTATGGTTTTCAAAAGAAAACAAACCATAACGGTAATTTCAAAAAGAAAGGTCTTGGCTTTATTCCACCGAAAAATCATAAAAATGAGAAAATTTATAAACCTAAAACTGTATTTGTTTCAGGGATATCATCCGAAGAAGAAAAAGAGCAATTGTTCAGAAAGCAGACAAACAAAGAATTCCTTGCGAAGAAGCAAGAATAAATGAGGAAGGAAGTTGCTCAGAAGAAGAAGGAGACAAGAACATGTTTTCAATGCAAAACAGTTGGTCATATTGCCAGAAATTGTCCAAAGGCAATCCAAACAAAACAGGGAGTCTCTGATAAACTGAAAGAAAAGATGGTTGAGAATGAACCACCAACCAAACAATTTAAAATTTTCAAAAATTCAAAGTTTGAGGTTGGTGAATGTTCAAAGAGTTTTTACAGAAGAAATGTGAAGCTTAACAACCAAAAGTGGGTTGTTCAGAAATCTGATGCTAGTTCTGGCGATGAATCTGACTCCTCAAAGTCAGAAGAGCCACAAGTTGTGCTAAAAGAAGAAGAATCAGTTCCGCCTTCGGATGATGCAAATTTTCCACCATTGCGGGCTGAAAAATTTAAAATCAAAAGTTGGAAAAGTTGAAATTTCAAATCAATTCTTTTCTGAAAAGAAAGAATTTGATGTTGAAAAATCCTTTAACCCCACAGTTAAAAATATTTTTGGAAAAATGGTTGACGGGAAGGTCAAAGGGGTAAAGGAATTTTATGAAAAGAAAACGAAGAAATCAGATGAAGATGGGTCATCCCAGGTTAGCAACTGGGATAGAACCTATCATGACTAAACTTTGGACTTGCCGGAGCTCCCAAGTTGGTAATCGTGGAGCAGGAATCGGCATCATTCTTGAAAATGTTTGTTTGGTAAACCTACAAGTAGTAGTATTCTTGAAAATTGTCATATTTCAATTCTCAAGTGGTTTGGTTGATAAGTGAACCTACAAGTGGTTAATCAAGGTCATTAAATTGAATTTGATTTAACTTTCATTCAAGTGATTGAGAAACAAAGTGATGAGTTTATCCCCTAACCTACAAGTGGTTTGTGTAATCAACAAAACTTATTTTCCGGAAAAAACCATTTTAATTAAAACAAACTTAAGTGTTTTGAAATCATAATGGGAAAATAGTTTGTTGTCAGGGGGAGTTCTGATTGTTTATGCCAAGTGGATGGCGATTTGAAGCAATTCACAACAGTTGTCACTTTGCTTGTACAGTTTATTTTCAATTTTTTCCTTGAAAATCAAAAATTGAAACATATTTTTGATTTTAGTGGGAGTAATTTTTTTTTTAGAAATTTCGAAAATTTGAAAATTCCAAAAACATGATAAAATTTTAAAATCCAAAAACAGTGAAAAATGAAAATGAGTTTTGTTGTGAAAAAGAGGAAATGATAGTACATCAGTGGACTATTACAGCACGCTAAAGAATTGAAAAGTCAAATGTGATAAACGGTCTCACTGATGATATGTCAGTAGGTTTTTGCATGCTTAGTAGATTGTTGTCGAGATATAAACCTAAATTTCAAACTTACTTATTTCGTGGGGAATATCTCTCGGATATATAGGTAACCCCTGAAATCTTGTTTGAAGGGCTTTCTATTTCTGACAAACTAGGTCTTTGTGCACGGTGATATCTGGGGTATTATACCTGGACTTCTGATTTTGCGGGAGCAATAGCCTAGTCCTCGTATAATACTTTACATTGCTTTAATCTTAAAGCTCGCCCTCAGCATAAAAAATGATGAAACATTGAAAAATGCTAATCATGTGCTGTTGAAGAAAAGATTCTCTAAAGGGAACCCACTGAAAGTCGAACCATCATCTCTCTGATTTTGCGGAAGCAATAGCCTGAGCTCTCATGGTCTCGCATTTAACCCCTTTACAGATATCACTAGTGTACATTCACCTGTAAGACTGAATATAGGAGTCTGGATACGGGAGTATATTCTGAGGTGGGACACGCGAATAAGTTTAAGTCTCTAAAACACTAATCTCGTATCTCGGAACAGTTGAACTTTGTGTGAAAATTTAAGTGGATCAGTATACTGACAATCTAAGTGAATCGTTTAGAACTTAAAATGATTAAAGCTTAACGGTGTTGGTGATTTGGCTCATAAACTGATATGATCCTCTTACACAAACTCACAAAAATATTGTTTGTAAATATTTCTTTACTTCTTTTCATTAAATCTAAAAATCCAAAAAGATTGTGTTTTAGTTTAAGTTTTTGAAAAATTCAAAAAGATTTTCGACAACTGATGTTGAAGAGCTGATTTTCAAAATTCCAAGTGCTAAACATGATGAACAACAGGTTTGGGAGAGTGTGTTTGAGAAAAAGATATGTTTACAAGTGGTCATCTGAGATTATAAATGTTAAATCTTTTTGGATGATATTTCCATGAGATTGTTTGAGTTTGAAAGTGGTAAACAGAGTTTAAAATTGTTAAAATTTAAAATTTGTGAAACTTATGTTTTAAGTAGAGATTGTGCAGGAAGTAGCAGCAAAGTTTCGACTCCTGAAAAATATGAGAAAGCCAGGTTCCAGATTCTGTGATTATGGAGAGTCAGGCAATGGTCCTGAACCTGTGAAAGTTGCAGAGTGTGAGCCAGGTCACGATTTTGGAACAAGAGCTATTCCAGACTGCGATCCCAGTTTCTCGAAAGGGGGAGTCTGAAGACATCAAGAGGGAGTCTGAAGATGTAAAAAGCCAGTTTCTGATCCTGGAACTGCTGTTTATGCAAGCTGCTGATGCTGATGAACTTAAGGAATCAAGAGATCTGATCAAGAGAAGATAGAGACAGGTTGAGATTCTGGAAGAAAGAGAAAGAGATTGATTGAGGATACTTACAATGGAGAATACTTTGAAGAGAGCTTGAAGACTGATAAAGACTGAAGATGTGACATACCGAAGACTCGACACTGAAGACTTCGTTAACATCCAAGGGGGAGTCTGTTGGTGCATATGTCTGTCGACTTCGTCTTGTATCGAGTCTTGTTTTAGGTTGCCTAGATCAGGGCACGTAATACGAGAAAAGTGTGAAATATGTGGGAAAGACCATTTCGCACGAAATGGAGTTGTGACCATTTCGCACGAAATGGCAATGGCCATTTCGTACGAAATGACATTAGCCATTTCGTGTGAGCCAATTCGTGCGAAATGGTGAGCCTATAAATACGTATCTTGTGATTTCATTTGTAACGTTGTTTGATTCCGGTAGCGAAGCTCTGCCGAAGTGTCTCCAGCATTGTAAAACGATCTGATATCAATACAGAGACAGTTACAGTGAATCTAAGTGCAAATCAGCTGAAATAACTCCGATACGTCTGTTTCCGCCTTTCGTATTGGATAGAACTCTTCAGAACGACTTATTTTGGTCATGCAAACGATCCTACAGCTTCTGTAGTTCGGTTTTTATATGTTTAAAGACCGAAAGTCAAAGTTGTCGTAATTACGCTTTGACTTTTAGTTTAAACTTTATCGGTCCAGCCATTATTCGAAACGAAAGTGGCTACGTGATCATAATTAGAT
This sequence comes from Helianthus tuberosus, assembly GCA_030545235.1. NCBI lineage: Eukaryota > Viridiplantae > Streptophyta > Magnoliopsida > Asterales > Asteraceae > Helianthus > Helianthus tuberosus. Next base: position 39,512,374 of record CM060411.1, on the reverse strand, counting down.
AGGAAAAAATCTCTCAAAAGGGCACCTACTAATTACCACGTTTACTTAGTTAATTGTCAGTCAAAGTAATTAACATAAAAAGTCAAACGGGTCAGTTTTTTAAATAAATTCATATATGATAATGTAGAAGCTATAAAATATGTTTTATCACTTTAATAACTTGGTAAATAATTTTAGAACCTGTCTAAACATGTTCGACCCGACAATTCTGAGTTTAGGCTCGGTTCGCAACCGAAAGTCGCAAAAGTTGACTTTTGCATTGACTTTCAGTTCTGACCCGAATTAGCTTAGTTTCTTTATGCTCAAGGTTCCTTTGTGACCATATTATATAGTAATATAACCCTCTGAGGTTATATTACATGGTCCCTTAGTAATTTGAGTTTATTTACTTGTATCCGTTAATATGCTTAACTTTGACCATTATGCCCTTGTGGTCTAAAAACGAGATTTTTGAATATGTAAGCATGCAAATAACTTAGTTACTGATATATATACATGTCTAAATTATTTTTACATTATTTTATGGTCTCAAATTAATGTTATGGAAGATATCGTAAATTTAACTTTTATAAAATTTAAATTACGCTTTTATACACATATCATGTTTAAACCTAAATTCTGACACCAAACTCATTATCTACTGTTATTATATCATTTTTAGGAATTTTTGGAATGTCGGGTCAGATTGGATACTGACCATAACTTTGAGTTCTTGTATAAATTGTGATTTGCATATGATTAACATGCCAAACCTTTTTCTACTGATCTAATATGAAAAAAAAATTAAACATTCAAGGCTGAACAAAATCTCAGAATCACATAAACATCGCAAATATCGTCAATTATCGATTTTTACGCTAATTAGGTGGATAATATGATTTAAAACCATATTTAGCACCCAAGACTTGGTACCTACTGAAATTATAAACAATTTTTAATATTTTTACAGTAGGTGTAAGTCATGAACTCAGACTTCCAATTTTTGTCTCTAAAAGCATATGTGAAATGACCAAAATACCCTTTCGGGGCATAGTTTGGCCATAAATGGTAAACCACACATATATATGATATCCTACTGTTATAACATCATAAAATAAATATTTTTACAGAATGTTTTAGACCAGAACACCAGTTTACTTTAAAACTTCTTTTATAAATCTTAAAATGACCAGAATGCCCTTACGGGACTTAATTTGGTTTTAAAATCTTTATGGGCATATTTGCTGATATCTTACTGATATCATAACATATTTTAAGTATAATAACTTATGGAACTTGTATATGACTCATCCGGTTACCTGTTTATGCTTATACGCGTTCGGTGCGGTTTGTGTGACTAGTTTACATAAATTAGCCGAAACGGGTCAAATCTTATAATTTTAACTTCAAATTCCAGAATGTATTTAGTTTACCCATATAATACAAGTCTCCATACAAGTCTCATCGCTTAATCTAGCGTTTCGTACCGTAAATCCTTCTTTAAACTAACCGGTCAAAGTTTACAATTTAAATAAGACCCGTTAGTAATCTAATAGGTTAATAAAACTTTCATTCCAGATTAGGAGCCCCGGTAAAAGCTACTTGCACTATTTTGACTAGATTATACGGTTGAGTAGACAAATCTCGCATTTTAAAGCTCAGGTAAATACTTTTAACTTATTTTCTCTTATACGGGCTTGGGATATGGTAAAAATATATTACCACTTGGTCGGGTATAAAATCATTTAATCGAATAATGGTTAATGAATTACATAACCCCGTTTTAATCAGTTTTGCTTGATAACATCAACATTGGGGGTTAATGCGACCGTGTCCTGGATATCCACGGCTCATTTCATTTGTAAATGGCCACGACTTAAGCACGGGGTGTAGGCATACACCTGACAGTTCTGTATGTAAAAAGATATACCCACTTGTTGGGGATAACTCCTTGTGGGTTTATATTAGTGGCGTGTCGGTTAATCATGTCTCCGCTTCTATCCCGGGCCCTAAATGTATGACAAACATGTAAATCTGATACAAGATTATCGTTATATAATTTTCCCAAGTTATAAAAGAATATTTGTGCCCTGTGCATTTAAATCAATTTTCATAAATGTTTTCAAAAGAGTCGGTTAATTGTATTTACCAGTGTAAACTGACGTATTTTCAAAAAGGCTAAGTGACAGGTACTACTCGTAATTGGCTGGGAGCTTCTGGGCGTTAATTAGGGAATCTTGCAAGTTCTTAATGCCTTAAGTCTATTGAACAATGTTTTGTATTATATTTTAGATCCGCCTGTGGATCCTTTCTTACAACCGTCTGTATATTATTTTATTCGTACTTTACACTTTCGGTTTGTAATAGTAATTTCTACCAAGACTTCCGCTGTGCTATAAACTGTGTATATTTGACTATGATGATATCAACTACGTCACGATACTCCCCGTCGGGCCCACCGGTAAAAAGTGGAAATATCGGGGTGTGACAATTTGTCACATAATGACTAAAATGCCCTTATGGTGCATAATTTGATTTTAAAACCTTAATGGTCATACAAGTTGATAACCTACTGATGTAACAACTTATTTAAAGTACATTGGCATATAGAACTTGTTTATGACTCTTTCAGTTACCCGACATCGCTTATACGCGTACGGTTGAGCTTATGTAACTAGTTTACATAAGTTTATCGAAACAGGTCAATCCTTATAATTTTTACTTCAAATTCCAGAATATATATTGTTTACCCATATTATACAAGTCTTAGTACTTGTTGGGTTTAAACTACATTCTATTCCGGCTATCGCTTAGTCACGAGTATCGTACCGTTTTTTATAATTTTAGTTAACCGGTCCAAGTCTATGACTTGAATATGACCCGTTAACATTCTAATTGGTTATTTATAGCATTCATTCCAGACTAGGGCCTTCCAGTAAATTGCAATCACCCTTAATTAATTGATTACGACCGAGCTGTTTATAATTCTTGCACTTATAAGACGAATTTTAGCCCAGGTAAATACTCTTAACCTATTTTCCCTATACGGGCTTCGGATAGGGTAAACTATTACCGATTGGTCGGGTATGGGATCATCTGTCAGATTGTGACTACAAAATCTTCATAACCCGTTTTAATCTATTTTGTCTGTTAACTTAAACATTGGGGGTTAACGCGACCATGTCTTGGATATCATCGGCTCATTTAAGTTACTAATGGCCACGACCAAGCACGGGGTGTAGGGATACACCTGACAGATGCTAATGCTATTTTAAAATGTTTTTCTTACCCGTTAATCGGGGATACCCCTTTGTGGGTTTAAGTGGCGTGTCGGTTAATCATGTTCTCGGTGTTTAGTACTGGTCCCCATATATATTGATAAGCTTGTAAAACTGTATTCAGGATCATTTTGAATTGTCCCAAGTTATTTATATAAATCATGTGCCTTGTGCACTTAAAATTATTTTGAAATGTTTTCAAAATGTGTCGGTTATTTGTATTTACAAGTGTAAACTGACATATTTTCAAAAGACTAAGTTACAGGTTGCAAGGATACGTAAATAGGCTGGAGGTTGCCTGGTAATGCTAGAAGAGGAATTTACAACTCCTTTGAATAAAGCCTAGTAGTCTGAATATTTCATTTTGTACATTTTTTATCCGCTTGTGGATCTTTATTACAAGTTGTCTGTGATTAGTATTTTGAACTTTTGGACATTTATGTTTGTAATAATATTTTAACTCCAAGACTTCCGTTGTGCTATCTGTGTTGTGTATTTGATATCAATCTTCATGATACTCCCCAACCGGGGCCACCGGGCGATGTGATAAATATCGGGGTGTGACATATCCAGAGTAGACAAGAAGCATGTGATCTTTATTACAAGCTGTCTGTAATTAGTATTTTGAACTTTTGGAAATTTATGTTTGTAATAATATTTTAACTCCAAGACTTCCGTTGTGCTATCTGTGTTGTGTATTTGATATCAATCTTCACGATACTCCCCAACCGGGGCCACCGGGCGATGTGATAAATATCGGGGTATGACATACCCAGAGTAGATAAGAAGCATGTGTAACACCTCTTAAAATCATGTCCAATAATGTTTTGAAATGTGTCTCTATTCCTATTTATGCCTAATGTTGGCTAGGAGGGACTATTTTTGCCAATTGTGAAAAAGTATGAATATGGAGGGACTAAAGGTGTCAACATGCTGAAACGATGCCTCTGATTGACCCTTTACGGTGTCCGTCCTCTCAAATGAGCCACTTGTTGGACGAGAGGGAGCATTTGTGACTTTATATGGAAGTTTGATAGTAGGAGAACCAATGGCGTCAACATGTTAATTTATACCTCTGAGTGACCCTTTAACGAATCGGGCGCTTAATGATGTTCGGTCATACTCTCAGGTGTGCCTAATATTGGCCAAGAGGGGCTAATGTTCGGTCATACTCTCGCAGGGAGAGTGATGTGCACGAAGTGGTTAATTAAAAACAACTAAAATTAACCCGAATCTAGACACTCTAAGCTTTAAATTTATAAACTTAGACTCGATCTAAAACTAAAACCACACAACCGGCAAGTGTACCAATCAATGTAGTAAAGCTAGAGTAAGTCCGAGTATCGAACCCACGAGACTCTAAGGATTACGCTAAGACTCTATCTAGACTATGACTGACACGACTTAACTAAATGTTGTATATTTGATGAGGGGGGTTTCTAAAAATCCTAAATAAAATAATAAACTAAAATATTAATAAAATACTAAACACGAATGTGGACGAAGACTTTAATCAAAGGCGATGAAGACAACCTAGGCTAGACGCAAGCTTAACCTGGAAATGATTTCTATTCGATAGTATTGTGGTATGGAACCGGGATCTTTAAATACTAAACCTATTAAGACACCAACTAAGCCCCTCGATCCTTCTCAAGGCGATTCTTGTGGCACTACCTAGGCTGTTACGATTACCGGTTTTTTAGATTTCCTCACAGTCCTCTAATTTCTTGAAAGAGCCTTAATATGACGATCTACCTCACAGCGCGAAAGTCTAAGGCAACTATGGGTTTCAATCTTGGTTTAATAGACAAGAGAATGGGTAGGGAACTAGATCGATTTTTCACAAAACCTAAATCTAGCTATAATCCAAACCAAGACCTATTAACAACCTCGAGCCTCACAGCGACAAGATTAGTAGAACACTTGATTTTATAAGATTACCGAATATTACTTCTAAGGTTACTTACTTGATTTTCACCCTAAAGGATTAATGACTTATTACGTGATATAGACACTCACCTAAATCAAGAACCCTAGCATAACCCTATTATGTGATATAGACCGTCACCAAGGATTATACGAAGCAATAAACAGCGATCAAACAATATCAAGCATGCATATACACCAAGTTAAAATTCCATAGTCGTTTACAATACAAGAAAACCCATAAACCACACTAAAACCGAATAAAAATCCAAACTTTATTAAACCATTGTCATAAGCCTAGGTAGTATGAAATATTTAGCCGACAATCATGGTTTTAAAAATAAAAACAGAAAGTCTCAAACAAGAATTCATTGAATTAAACAAGAAAAACTAAGAACAAGATAAATCAGAGTGGTAAAACCCCTCAATCTTTGTTCCGTGGGCTTCCCGCTTCTTGCTTCAACCCAAAGATTCCGTGCCTTGAACCCTTTGCAATTTAATCTCCAAAATTCGTTCCTGATGATCTTCGTGAGTCCCTGTTGTGCGGCTGATCTTCCTTTACTGCGTCCAATCTCGATGATGTGTTGTAGCCCCCCTTATATATTAATGTCTGATGTGTTATTTAATATGATGGATTCTCCTCCAAGTTAAATAAAACCTTCGTAGCAGTAGGTGTTTCGTATTTTAATTGTAACACCCCTCCAGGATTTGGGCGCATATCACTAGGAGGCAAGATGGGCCTGTTGCGAGTTATAGAAGAGGAGTGGGCCGATGTCATATTATGAATATGGGGTATTAATAATATGGTATTTTTCATTGAATTACAACACCAATATAATGAATCTGCCATCATATCAAGTTATCAACATCACACTAAACGTATCCAAGACTTTAACCAAAACAGGTGGTGGCAAGTGATGTAATTAAAGGGGCTTCATATATGGCAGCCTATTTTTTATGGGTATTTTTGCAGCCCAAACTTCATACGGTCCAATACCAATAAATTAGATGAACCCAAATTATAAAAGTATATATTGATGTTGGCCTAACCCTTTCAATCGATCCAAATATATATATTTTTGTGACAGCCCTCTAACTCAAAAAATATAGATAGTGGCTTCGGCCCACTCACAGAAATTAGCGGCAATTTTCCTTCGATCACTAGCATCCTACTCTGCCCAACAGGCTGGTCATTTCCATATTACTCGTTTTTGCTCCATTTGCACCAGTACCTGGACCATCACAAAATAATATAACATAATACTAAAAACTAAAAAGAATAAATAAAAACTAAACTAAAACTATACAATTTATACGGGAAAAATATTTATATTTTACCCTACATCAAATATCCCCATACTTAACCTTTTTTCGTCCCCGAAAAAGAATTGTGCAAACGGAATCATAGTCGAAATAGTCATTTGGGACAAAAGCTTAAATTACTTATTAAAACCGAAATTTGTGTTAGCCGTGATTGCAAGTATATTTGTCCTCTTAAACCCAAACCCGGTTCCAAACCCTTATCATGCAATTTAGGTTCAAGTGCGGTCAATCTACCTAGGGTCTCACACTAAAAATCGCAAGTCCACCTAATCCCCCCTCAAGCTTATAGGACAAAAGGAACAACCACTGGACTATTTCCTAACCGCCTTATACCAAGATCAAAAGAGTTTAGAATCAAATCTATTCTTTTTTTTTCTTTCCATTTTTTTCATCACTTTTTCATCATTTTTTTTTCTTTCGAGCGTAGACGTTGCTCTCCCTAACCCAGAGGCATTCCGGCTGTAGAGTCACTATCCCAACTCGGATTACTTAGGCTTCGGTACTTTTTATTTTCTTTGCAAGGTCGATTTCACACACCCTAGCGGTAATCCGGCTGTAGAGTCGCTATCCCCAACCCAGACTACATAGAAATGGCTACTTTCATTCAATTTCTAGCTCTTTTTTTACTTTTTTATATTTTTTTCATTTTTCATTTTTCCACGAGATATGACAAAAAACTCTAACGATCTTAGCTTATAATGGCATCCCTTATACTATTATTGACGGTTTCAATTTCCCCACTTTCCCTAGATGAGAACCCACTAGTAGACCGACAATTAGGTATATTCAAGATCAAAGGAACCTAGAACCGAATCGGGCCTACCCGCACATCCCAAACTAGACACAAGCTCAATTATATTATTATCTCATATTATTATTATTTGAACCCGAACAAAAACCCGACTTTTCTATCATTTTCCGCTTTTTAGTTTGCAAACTTCTTATTTCAAAAGACATTTTCTAATTTTTTAAATTTTTTTTTTGAAAATTTTTAAATTTTTTTGTATTTTTCGACTTTTTATGACTCAAGACTCACTAACTAAACACTAAATGATAGTTTCCCATCCCCACACTTAAACTTTACATTGCCCTCAATGTAAGATGGAAATCGACTAAAAAAAACTAAAAATAAATAAGAAATAAGAAGACAAAGGGCATAAATGAAAAGGACTTAGCTGGTTAATAACAACGCGTATGCTTCAAAACTCTCGTCCAATCCAGCTCGATCGTATAGCATTTCATTCGCGATCGGCTTTTGACACTGACTAGTACACTCGATAAATGCCTGGAATTTGATAAGCAGCCCCAAAATCACCCGAATGGAGATTGAGTACGGGTGGTACATATTCAAACCTGCATAAACAAAAACAAGAAAAAACCAAAGCAGTACCGACTAAAAAAAAACGACTCAAAAACAACTAACTTAGACTCATAGTACACAATAAACGACTCAATAAACAAATAAACACGAAAATACCTAAAAGTACAATAAAATCTACAAACTCTACAAGTGGGCTATCAACTTTTCTAACACTCACGGAGGATCATGTAGACGCGGCTCACCTCCGTACCAAAACTCACGGGCTGTAGCACCATCGAACCTATTACGACCAGAACCTCTCCAAACATCTTCATACCTCTCACAACCTCTCAACTCATCATCGGGCGGTTTGAACTTATACGTTTCAAACCTAAATCTATCCCCACGCTGAGCTTTGCTCAGTGCTTCTAGATTCGATTCTAAACATTTCTCTTTTTTCAAGATCCTCAACTCTCCTATCAGGTGGATCCCCACACTAGGGTCCTATCGCTTCCTCTAGACTAGGACCCTTTACCACCTCTTTCTCACTTCTCTCGTCTTTCCCACTCTCCCCTACTGACGCCACTGCCTCCACTCTATCATTCGACCCTCTCGATTTGGTAACCTTAAAAACTACCGACTCCTCACCCGCTCGAAGTGTGATAGTGCCTAAGAAGACGTCTATAAGAGCTTTGGATGTGTTCAAGAATGGACGTCCTAAAATCAACGACACATTTTCATCGGCTTCCATGTCTAGTACTACGAAGTCCACCGGGAAGACAAACTTATCAACTTTCACTAACAAATTCTCTACAATTCTCCGGGGATACTTAACCGTTTTGTCTGCTAAAGATAGGGTCATACGAGTGGATTTCAGATCACCAAGGCCTAGATTTTCATAAAATGAATATGGCATCAAATTAATACTAGCACCAAGGTCGGCCAATGCGTGGTTTTGAACATCACCACCGAACAAGCACGTGATTGTGAAGATACCCGGATCAGTGAGTTTTTCCGGTAAGGTGTTTGTGACCATGGCAGAGCATTCGACATTCAAAGAGACATTTGAAATTTCCTATAATTTATCTTTCCCTTTCAGGATTTCTTTTAAGAACTTAGCATATTTCGGCATATGCTTGAGGGCTTCAATTAACGGTAGATTGATCTTAAGTTGCATAAACATATCCAGGAAATACCCGTATTCCTTAGAGTATTTTTGGTTCTTTAAACGCTCAGGGTAAGGAGTACGAGCATGATCAATCTCAGGACTCGGTCTAACTAGCTTAACCAGATTCCTAACATTCTTCTCTAGTGGAGGGGCCTCTAACTCTATCTCCTCATCCACCGGCTCCTCTTTCTCTACTCGAACCGGCAGGGGACCTACCTCTCTTAAATTTAGACCCGGCTTAGTAGATATAGCTTTAACATGATGATTGGTTGTGTTAGGTTGGGTGTTACCCGAGTACTGACCGGAAGACCTTTCTTGCAATTGACTATTTATGTCACTGACTTACCTTTGAAGGTCCAAAAAGTTGGAGTGATTGTTCTTTTAAAATATGGAATGATCCTCTAAGGTTCTTTGAGTGGCCTCTAAGGCCTTTTGGGTTGCTTCTAAGGTCCTTTCGGTTGCTTGATTCTTACTAGTATTTGGGATAACATAGCTTTAATCTCATCTAGACCACTACCCAAGTCTTGGTTGTTTGAACCTTGACTGTATGACCCCCCACTATTGAACTGACCTACTGAACCTGAACTACCAAACTGACCCTGCTGATTCGAACCCCCACTAGAATAATAACCCTGTCCCCTGTTTTGATTTGAACATGATTGGAAACCGGGGGGATTACCGGAAGAGAAGAAGGTGTTATTGTTACCACGCCAATTGGACCCTAAATTTGAATTGTTGAAAGGGTTCGTTGGACCTCTATTGGCTATGAACTCTACCTGCTCAACAGTGAGTGTGGGACAATCTATAGTATCGTGACCCCCTCTACACACTTCACACCTATCTACCCTTGCCTCTAAATTGCTAATCCTACTAGTAAGCTTTCTCTCAAGGTTTTCCATTGTCGCGACCATCGATATATCCAAGCTAACTTGGTGTACTCCTCGACCGGCCGAGGGAGTACTAGTCACAGGAATGGTAGTCCTGCCGATGGCGCAATGATCGATGTCAGAATTGGCGAAACTCTCAAAAATGTCATTGCATTCGGCCACTGTTTTCTTACCTAGGAGGTGGCCTCCTGCTGAAGTGTCAAAACGGACTCGAGTCTATGGAGTGAGACCATTGTAGAATTTCTCTACAAGTGCCCAAACAAATAACCCATGTTGAGTGCAACGAGAGAGTAGGGTTTGGAATCTTTCCCAGGCTAAGTGGTAGGGCTCGTCAGGCTCCATCCGGAATGAATGGATCTGATCACGAAGACGAGATGCTTTGGCGGGTGGGAAGTATTTGGCAAGGAAGGCATCTCGAAGGGTGGCCCATGTGGTAAACGTACTCGCGGGTTGTGAATCAAGCCAGGTGGCTGCGCGGCCTGCGAGTGAGAATGGGAAGACCTGAAGGAAACGAGCGTCAAGGTTGGCACCTTCAATGGAAAAGGTGCTGCAGAGGCGGGTAAGGTGGCTGATGTGAGCTGGGGCATCCTCGTCATCACGACCGTGAAATTGGCATGAGTTGGTGATTACGGCAAAGATGTAGGACGAGAATTTCCAAGACTTGTCATTATTGATGGCGGGAAGGGTAATGGGTGAGTTCGCACCGGTGAAACCAGCGGTGGATTCCTGATGAACCGTTTGACGACCTGCCATATGGACAACGGGTTGTGGGCTAGTAGGATGGGAAGATGGTGGTGAATAGTGTGGGGATGACTAAGGCTGGTGGTTTATAGTGGATGGTAGAGTCAGAAAGGGTGGAAGATGAAGAATAAGAAGAAGAACTAACCTTGAGATTTAAAGAGGAGAAGGGTAGCTGCGGTGGCGGTCCTTATGAACGCGTATGGGGCATCCACTGAAAAACCGACACAGAAACGAGCAAACTGACTCTAACTACGACTCAATCAAAAGAAAACAACTAGCACGTATGATGTCAATTAAGTCCAAATAAAGTAATCAACGCAATTGCCAAAGAGTCCCCGGCAACGGCGCCAAAAACTTGATGTGCTAAAAGTGGTTAATTAAAAACAACTAAAATTAACCCTAATCTAGACACTCTAAGCTTTAAATTTATAAACTTAGACTCGATCTAAAACTAAAACCACACAACCGGCAAGTGTACCGATCAATGTAGTAAAGCTAGAGTAAGTCCGAGTATCGAACCTACGAGACTCTAAGGATTACGCTACGACTCTATCTAGACTATGACTGACATGACTTAACTAAATGTTGTATATTTGATGAGGGGGTTTCTAAAAATCCTAAATAAAATAATAAACTAAAATATTAATAAAATACTAAACACGAATGTGGACGAAGACTTTAATCAAAGGCGATGAAGACTACCTAGGCTAGACGCAAGCTTAACTCGGAAATGATTTCTATTCGATAGTATTGTGGTATGGAACCGGGATCTTTAAATGCTAAACCTATTAAGACACCAACTAAGCCCCTCGATCCTTCTCAAGGCGATTCTTGTGGCACTACCTAGGCTGTTACGATTACCGGTTTTTTAGATTTCCTCACAGTCCTCTAATTTCTTGAAAGTGCCTTAATATGACGATCTACCTCACAGCGCGAAAGTCTAAGGCAACTATAGGTTTCAACATTGGTTTAATAGACAAGAGAATGGGTAGGGAACTAGATCGATTTCTCACAAAACCTAAATCTAGCTATAATCCAAACCAAGACCTATTAACAACCTCGAGCCTCACAGCGACAAGACTAGTAGAACACTTGATTTTATAAGATTACCGAATATTACTTCTAAGGTTACTTACTCGATTTTCACCCTAAAGGATTAATGACTTATTACGTGATATAGACACTCACCTAAATCAAGAACCCTAGCATAACCCTATTATGTGATATAGACCGTCACCAAGGATTATACGAAGCAATAAACAGCGATCAAACAATATCAAGCATGCATATACACCAAGTTAAAATTCCATAGTCGTTTACAATACAAGAAAACCCATAAACCACACTAAAACCGAATAAAAATCCAAACTTTATTAAACCATTGTCATAAGCCTAGGTAGTATGAAATATTTAGCTGACAATCATGGTTTTAAAAATAAAAACACAAAGTCTCAAACAAGAATTCATTGAATTAAACAAGAAAAACTAAGAACAAGATAAATCAGAGTGGTAAAACCCGTCAATCTTCGTTCCGTGTGCTTCCCGCTTCTTGCTTCAACCCAAAGATTCCGTGCCTTGAACCCTTTGCAATTTAATCTCTAAAATTCGTTCCTGATGATCTTCGTGCATCCCTGTTGTGCGGCTGATCTTCCTTTACTGCCGTCCAATCTCGATGATGTGTTATTTAATATGATGGATTCTCCTCCAAGTAAAATAAAACCTTCGTAGCAGTAGGTGTTTCGTATTTTAATTGTAACACCCCTCCAGGATTTGGGCCCTTAGGCATATCACTAGGAGGCAAGATGGGCCTGTTGCGAGTTATAGAAGTGGAGTGGGCCGATGTCATATTATGATTATGGGGTATTAATAATATGGTATTTTTCATTGAATTACAACACCAATATAATGAATCTGCCATCATATCAACATCACACTAAACGTATCCAAGACTTCAACCAAAACAGGTGGTGGCAAGTGATGTAATTAAAGGGGCTTCATATATGGCGGCCTATTTTTTATGGGTATTTTTTAGCCCAAATTTCATACGGCCCAACACCAATAAATTAGATGAACCCAAATTATAAAAGTATATATTGATGTTGGCCTAACCCTTTCAATCGATCCAAATATATATATTTTTGTAGCAGCCCTCTAACTCAAAAAATATAGATAGTGGCTTCGGCCCACTCACAGAAATTAGCGGCAATTTTCCTTCGATCACTAACATCCTACTCTGCCCAACTGGCTGGTCATTTCCATATTACTCGTTTTTGCTCCATTTGCACCAGGACCTGGACCATCACAAAATAATATAACATAATACTAAAAAACTAATAAGAATAAATAAAAACTAAACTAAAACTATACAATTTATACGGGACAAATATTTATATTTTACCCTACATCAGAGAGCTCGGTTCACTCTTCAACTGCGAAGAGTGAACCTAATAAACTAGTGCTTCATGATAGCGAATCTCGCAATCATAGTCATTCAATGTTTCCATCCAGCGGCGTTGTCTCATGTTCAAATCTTTCTGATTGAACAGATGTTGGAGACTCTTATGATTAGTGTATATAATACACTTTGTGCCATATAAATAATGTCTCCATAGCTTAAGTGCGAATACAACGGCACCCAACTCCAAGTCGTGGGTGGTGTAATTCCTTTCGTGAACCTTTAGTTGCCGCGATGCATAGGCAATCACCTTGCCTCTCTGCATAAGCACCCCATGCCAGTGTGCGAAGCATCACAAGAGACAACGAAATCCTCAATGCCCTCAGGTAGGGTTAGCACGGGAGCATTGCTCAACTTGTGCTTCAGAATCTCGAAAGATTCTTGTTGCTTCGGACCCCAGTTGAACTTAATATTCTTATAGGTCAAGGTAGTTAAAGGAGTTGCTATCCTTGAAAAGTTATCAATGAACCTCCTATAATAACCTGCCAATCCTAAGAAATTAGGAATCTCGGAAGGTGTCTTAGGTTCTTCCCAGTTCATAATGGCTTCAATCTTGGCGGGATCCACTTGGATATCACGCTCACTAACCACATGTCCAATAAATTGGACTTCATAAAACCGGAACTCACACTTCAAGAACTTAGCATAATGCTTCTCCTGCTGTAATAGCTCAAGGAAGCACCAAATATGTTTCTCGTTATCAGCTTGATTACGAGAATAGATAAGTATGTCATCTATGAAGACAATGACAAACTTATCTAGATACGGCTTGCAGACTCTATTCATGAGATCCATGAATGTTGCAGGTGCATTAGTAAGCCAAAAAGACATCACTAGAAATTCATAGTGCCCATACTCTCGTTCTGAAGGCAGTCTTTGGAACATCTTCACTTCTTACCTTCAGCTGATGATAACATGACCTCAAGTCTATCTTTGAAAATTAGCTAGCCCCTTGTATGTAACGCCTCGCGTTTTGTAACTCTTTTATTTAGCAAGTCCTTTGTACTTTCCTTTTATAGAAGCTTGTGATCCCTTATAATCGTATTTCTCTTCCTATGTTGTAATCCGAGACATGAATCATAATGGAAAATGTTATCTTTTATATACTTGTGTTATACATTAGGATAAATTACACTTTTCGTCCTTTATGTTTATAGCTAGTTGCAATGGATGATCTTTACCTTTAATAATTACAGCCACAGTCCTTTATTTGGAAAACTCATTACACGTTAGGTCCTTTAACACTAACCTGGTTAAAATTATCAGTTAAGTTTCATCATGTGCAAGGCACATGGGGGTATTTGAGTCATTTTACCATATTCTTTTATTTTAAAGTATATTTATAAATTATAAATAAATCAAAAACTAACTTAATAAAAAAACTAAAAACTAAAAAACATAGATAAATCATCAATTTGTTTCTTCTGCACATCATTATCAAAGTCAAGATTCAAGAAACCACCATCATCTTCTGCACATCATAATCCAAGTGCAGCCCAATATTCATCTCTGCTATCCTCCAGCAACCATGAGTGCCACCTCCACTGCCAGAAACCACCACCATCTTCTCAACCACCACACCGGACTTGCTGCCGCCGCCGCCTCAAAGTGAAGATTTCCAACGAAGATGAAATGGGTGTGCCATTAAGAACTTGCTGATGCCGCCGCCGCAAAGTCTCGTCGGAGAATCGATACACGCCGGAATCGCTGGAAGTTCGTCCTCGTCACTTCTCACTCGCAACCGGTATGAGATTTATATATCATCCAATTCGGGTTTCAAAGGGGATCAAAACCCCCAAGGGTTTGGATTGAATTTGATGTTCGTGTAACTTGAATTTGATGTTAAAAACATCAAGGGTTTGGTTTGGGATCTGATTGAAGAAGATGACACCTTTATTTAAAATTTAAACTGCAATCGATTGCCGGATCTAGGGTTTAGGTAGATAAAGAGATGAAGGTGCGACTCCCGAATCTGGTGGTGGGTGGCGAAGTGGCTACGACGGTGAAGTACAGAGAGAAAGATGGAGACGCAGGTACAATCTGATTCTCTTCTCTCGCCATTTGTGTGAAGAAAATCATTTGTGTGAAGAAAATCATTTGTACAGAGAGAAAGATGGAGACGCAGGTACAATCTGGTGGCGGTGATGGTTGTTGTTGATATTTGTGGCCAGATTTAACCATTGCAATCTGATATTATAGCCGGTTCTAGGGCGGTTGTGCAAATGGTAGTGGGTTTAGGGTTTCTAGATCGTCATTCAGATTTGTGTGAGGGTGGTTAGTGGTGGTTGCAGGTGGTGGTTAGTGCTACTTGTGTGGTGGGTTGGTGTTGGTGGGTGAAATCATCGGCTCAACAAGATCCGAAAGCTGATGATGTTGTGGCAACAGAGGTGATGATCTTAAATGCAGGTTTGGATAAACCCTAAAATGAGGTATTTGGGGAGAAGAGTGGTATTTATATGGTGGGGTAGTTGCTATGTGAATGGACATAAATGCCCTCACGTGCTATGCACATGATATAACTTAACTTAATTTTCTAACTGGGTTTGGGGTAAAGGACGAAAGATGTAACAGGTTTTCAAAATAAAGGACTGTGGCTGTAATTATTAAAGGTAAAGGTCATCCATTGCAACTAGCTACAAACATAAAGGACGAAAAGTGTAATTTATCCTATACATTATTCATAAATTCTTGGTGTTTATTCAAGCTTCATACATACTTAATATGTTGTTCTATGCAAATTCATACGTCTTCATACTTAATTTACATGTAAAATCCATTATTACCCCCTTTTTATACTTGCACAACATTTGTACATTGCATAAATAAGCTCAAAATGGCTGGAAAATGCAACATATGGGCCAAGGCCCAGCAGCTTCGTACGAAGCCAGCCCAGTGCCTTCGTACGAAGGCCCACTTCGTAAGCCCAAACCCAAATTAGCCTATTTCACCCTTAAACCCTAATTCTTCCCTATAAATACAACCTCTACTCTTCACTTTCAACCTTCCACTCCTACTTTACTCTCGCAAAGCTGCTAAAACTCCAAGAACTCCCTTCTGGCATTTCAAAAGTGAGGATTTCTCCATCTTCTTCTGAATTTCTTTAATTTTTACAACTTTTCCTCAAACATAGATTCCTCCCGAATCTTTTGGTACATCAGCCTCGCCTTGGCAGCTGATACAAACTCTCAAACAAGATTGAGGACTAACATAAGCGGAGAAAATCTATCTTAAAAACCTTCTTTTCTCAAACTTTTAATTTTGAACGGAACCGAAACCATGTGCACCGAGTTCACAGCTGAGATAATAGCCGTGGAAGCATGTTAGGACTGATATTTAGTTGATTAGAGGTTTAGAACGTGCAAAACGAGCTGTCTACCTCAAGAACAGCAGCTTCGTACGAAGCCACCTCCTGCCTTCGTACGAAGCCACTGTCTCCAATCAAATTCCGACGATTTTCATCATTAACTGTTGATACGTTTGATGCTGTTAATTCTGGACACATAACCTGTATATTCCAGTAATTTCTTCCTTGTAAACATGACCAACCGATCAGTTCTACTGATTTGTGCTTTGGTGTTAATTAACGAGGCGAAATACCCTCTATGCATGACTTCTGTGATATTTCTAAATTATAGTATACGTTGAATCTTAACAACAGACTAACAGGATCATCAGACATAACTAATAGATAGTTAAAAGCTCAAAAACAAAGGTTGACTAACAAATAGTAGCCTCGTACGAAGCCACCAGTGCCTTCGTACGAGCCCCTGTCCCTTCGTACGAGGCCACTATTTACGAACCGTTCAAGCTTCTGATTCGTATTCTGATCCAGTGTTATCCATCACTATTTACGACCCAGTAATATGTTATGTTCCAAATATCAGAAATGGTAGCATGGTGCTAATCTTAGGAGTAAAATTACTCTGCATTATCTACTATTCCTGTTTCCGTTTAATTAATTAGTACAAGTCATGATAGTTTTTGTTTATGCATGTTAGTTTTATCTACTATTTCCCACTTGCATTTGATCTATTTGCTATACATATAAATTACATTTTTTTTCTTTCAGTAATCAACTTCTTATTTTTTTATCATTTTGATATGATAACTAACAAGATTTCTTGAAAGTGTTGGTTTTTTTTAAGGGTGTTGTTAAATTAAATATACCCAAAAGTCAACCTGTAGAGAGAAAGGTGGGCAGGAGAGAGAAAAAAGTTGTCATTAATTACCTAAAACATTTGTTACCTAATATTTCTATTTTATTTTTTAATTATTAATTACAATCATTAGTTTTTAGCTTTTATATTATTTTTTAAGTGAACATATAGTATTTTTTATACAATCAAACTTTTATGTAATGAGTTTTCTTAATAATTGTTATAACACACAGACTTGACAAATGTTTTGAATAAATTATTCAACTTTTAAACCAATCAAGTTGAATAAAAAGTCATCTGAAATGTGTAAAAATATTAAAAGACAACAGTTTATCATATAAATGCTTTAGTTTTTTAATTTAAGATGGTTAATATATAAAGTTGGCATACTCTTGTGATTTGTTTATTATATATAATTTGTTGCATTTGATTGTTTTAATTTATTATATATAATTTGTTTATATATTGGTTGTGTTATTTTAAAATTTCGTTTATAGGTATTCGGGTCTTGTGAAGAATTGATGAATTGGGTACATGTAACACCCCAAAAATATTTGCTAGACATAAGTTAAAATGTTATAAAAGGGGAGTAATTTAAGTTAATTAAGTGGTAAATATGGAGGGACTAAAGATGTAAATGCCCAAAAGTTTAGATAATAAAATGTTAAATGATTAAAACCCACACACAACTCGTGTGTGGGGTTCTGGACGATCGACAGAGAGGAGCAAGGAGGGGTGAAACCCTAACTTCACAAAATCCACAAGAATTACTAGAAATCTTAAGGAAATCGAAAGAATAATCATCAAATTCTAAGCTCCTACACCTGTTCTTTGAAGTGGTAAGTTCAATTTTGTGATTTTCTAAATTGTATGAAGTGGGTCTTAACCCAAGCATGAATGCATGGCATAGGATTTGTGAAATTTGGTTAGGATTAAGGATTAGGATAAGAATTATAGCAAGAATTATGTTTGAATTGGGATGGTTGTTGTGATTTTAGCAAAAACCCACTTGTTAAGAAGCTAGTAATTGTAGGATGATGGAATGAGATCATATAACTAGAACTTTGATTATGAGCTTGATGTGATACATGAATGATGAATAAAATTTATGTAGGATGGAGTAGTTATGTAAACCCGAATGAATATGAATGTTGTATGATGATAAACTAGTAAGAATGTGCCTTATAGTTTTGTACCGAATACCATGATTATGACGCTTCCAAGGTGTTTGATGAAATGCCTAAGAGAACAAATTTGTGAAATTGTATGAAAGTTGTGGGTAGGTATGTATAGAAAGTGTTTATGGTGTAGTCGTTAACAAGATAATAGGTGAAGTATGCTTTAGATGGAGTCCATACGAAAATTCGGATTTGAATGAATGATTTGGTAAAATCATGCATTAGGGACTTGTACCTGGTGTATAAATGGTGTGATGCTCACCATGTATTTAATGCGCTTGATTTATAGTAATCAAAAGTGAATGTGTACGAATGTGAAACGAATAGTTTATTAATAAGTAATGATGTCGGAGTTATGTTGTGTACGTATCTATGATAATAAGTTTGACTAAATGAAGGTTGAACAACGTAGTTGTCAGTTCATGTTTTATGCGTGATAAAGTTTGACTACTAAAAGTTTATGTAGCTAAGAGTTGAAAATGGATGCGATATGAATGATCACACGTGCTAACTATGAAATGGGTATAATGATTTGAAAGGATAGGAAACCAAAATTTACATGGACTCAAGTATGGAAGGCTATCGGATTAAGAGGAAACCAGGAAGTTATGCACAAACTTGGACGCACGAGGTAAGTGATTTCCGTAATCACTTCTTAGTTTGTTTAAGTAATATAATGTTTTAAATTATTAAGTTCATATGAAGTTGAGGTCAAATCAATAGATTATTTTGATAAATGCACGAACGGGTCGAATAGTTCGTAGATGAGTAACAAGCCGAACACGTTTAAGTTAAGAAATTCCTTAACTCGGATGTTGGATTTCAAGTTCACATGATAGAATATTAATTTACAATCATGTAGGAAGAAACGTGATGCAAAACGGATGAAAAATGAGAGAGTTATGTCCGTTTCGGTAAGAATTAATGTCTAGGAAAAGTGCAGAATTGACCCGGCCGGGTGGTGAGCTGACACGGCCGGGTGAAGGTTCTGTCCAAAATATTACTTATGTGATTTATGCATCGTAGGCTTCGGTATATTATCCGTGGACTACGATGGATCTCCCAAACGTGATTTCGAGTGTTCCCTTGACGATTATAGGTTGTAAACCCATGTCTAAGCTTCATGTAATTTATATAAGAGTATGATAGATGTATGTAATGAAGTTGGACATGTATTACATGTAAATGGTATACAAGAATGCGTACGGAACACGTAGGTATGAATACATGATTGTAGGTATGATTGAATGTATATTAGGTATGTAGATGTGCATGATTGTAAGTATGTATGTGTGCAAGTATGTGCGAATGCATGATTTGGATGCGTTTGAGAATTAGCGTTACTAATAATATCCTTGGGTTTGGAATGTAAGTTAATGAGATGCATTTAAATGGTTAACGTCCTTTTTACGAAGATGTAGTACTTGAATATGTTGAGATTACAGGTTTGCTAACCAAGTTATTATTGAGTATGTTGAAAGAGCAGGTTTATGAATGTCGGACTTTCGAAGTGTTGAAGTAACTTATGCGGTTAGAATATGCTATGGATGTTTTAGTTTACACAACATTTTATGTTTGGTCATCATCATTTACAAACGGGTTAGTTGTATGAAAATATATGTCATACCCATTTAATTGGGTAATCAAATGCGTGAGAGAAATGAAAGTATATACACGAATGGAACTAAAGTGACGGCTTTATAAGCAAATAAGTATAATGACTAACTTTTTAAAGCTTTGTTGTGGAATGTAGGTAAATCCTCAATTCAGGCGACTTGGAGAATTGGAGCGAGCACGTGTTCATGTTATGTCATACCAAACGCTTCCGCTAGTTTGTTCAAATGTTTTTGGTCCAAAATTTGTTGTATTGGTTCTTAGTAGTATTTTGTCAAATGAATTGTAGAATTGTATCTAGTTTGATTATGTTTAAAACAGGGGTATGCTCATTTTATGGACGGGTCATGCCCGATTTTTGTTAAATTATAGTATGATAAAATCACACTTAGGAAGATGAAATTTGGGCGTAACAAGTTGGTATCAGAGCCTAGGTTTGAGGGATTCGAGCAAGAGTATCACTGCTTGAACTCAAACCGATGGCTCATGCAAAAGTGTGCTCGCTCCGAGATCGCCAATGAGGTAAAATTTTAAATTTTCGATTAATATAAGTATGTATAGTGTGTTACGGTATAAGTTTTAAGGTTCAAGTAGGTTATGGGTGATAAGGCGTGTAAACTAAGAAGTCCCGGGACCCGTGTAGCTGAAAACGGACCCGGTAAATGGTCGGAACACTCAAAAGAAATTCAGCAGCGTTTCAGCAAACGGGAGGCCGTCGCCGACGGGCTCCTGGCCGTCGCCGACGCCCCCTTAGTCCCGACGCCCTAAGTGTCTGTCGACGGGCAAAAGTGGCCGACGCCACATTCCAGGACCCGTCGCCGACGGGTGTAAGGCCGTCGCCGACGGCTTGTGGAGTAAAAATCTGCTGAAATTTTTATTTTAGTATTATTTTCGCGTTCCGAGTTACCTGGCTGTCCGAAAGTCCATTTAAATGTTTATGAAGGGTCCAAATAATGCCTAATAAGATGTATCTAACCACAATTAGTGGTTACGATGGAAAGAAACTTGTAAAGACCTTGTTTTCGTACTTTGAGTTTCTAAATTGTCTAAAAGCTTAATGAATGTTCGTGTAAGATCTATATAAGGCCTAGTACGACATATGTGACCACGATTAGTGGATAAGATAGACGGAATATGCTAATCATTTATTTATATGCTATTTATAAGGCCAAGATGCACGCGGGTTATGTGAAGGGTAAGCGCAATTGTTCGGAAGGAATGATCCGTGAATGCGGTCTAGGACCGGCATCAAGGCAAGTAATAAGACGAATTGATCCCTGGTACGTATACTCAACGCGTTGATGTATGAAATAGTATAATTATGCAAGTGAAAGAAAAATCTAAATGAATATAACAACGACATGGTAAAGGAGTTTTTAAAATGTAACACGTGCCGAAACTTAATTCTTCGGGCATAATGTGGCGATTACGCGAAGACACGAAACTAGTACGTGGATTGTGTACCTGGCCAGCACACAAGAAACGTATGACGTTCGTGAGACCGCGATAATTGTTACATGTATGTCCGTTAGAATTGGGTAGCAGGTGGGCGTACGGGTGAAATGAGTAGTAAGACTCTCGGGAGATTGAGAGTACTACGTAAGAGTAAAAAGTACAAGTGATAGGAATAAAATGTTGAATCCGTGAGAAGTACGGACCAACAGTGTAAGAATGCAATGCTTGAATCCGCGAGACGGATTCAAGGAATGAAAGATACGAATGCAATGCTTGAATCCGCGAGACGGATTCAAGGAATGAAAGATATGAATGCAATGCTTGAATCCGCGAGACGGATTCAAGGAATGAAAGATATGAATGCAATGCTTGAATCCGCGAGACGGATTCAAGGAATGAAAGATACGAATGCAATGCTTGAATCCGCGAGACGGATTCAAAGAATGAAAGATATGGATGCAATGCTTGAATCCGCGAGACGGATTCAAGGAATGAAGGGCATGAATGCAATGTTCAAATCCGCGAAGCGGACTTAAGGTATAAAAAGGAGAAAACTAGTCTACATAATAAGAGTCAATAGTTTGACCATGATTGCGTCAAACAAGTCATATAAGTAAATGTAATGCAAATGAACAAAGGAATGATAAGAAGGCAGATATTCGAATGTGAAGTGATTACATACCAAACAAATAAATGTTCCTTTAGTGATATGATTCAATTTATGATTGAACTTCTATATATATACATATGAATATATTATGCAAATGCGTTTCGTACAAGAATGGTCGATAGGACAAATGGGTCATACGGGTCAAATGGCGATTGCCATTTGAACTCGGTAGCTAATGTTTTGATTGTTAAGTTTTATACTCATAGGTAAGCTTGATGAATAGACGCGCAATGTCATTAATCGGAAAGGAACGATTACCGAAAGGTATGGATGACGAATCAATGGAATTCACTTCCGTCAGGTACGTATAAAAAGGGTTGTAACTGTAGTATGAGGTTATGACTCGACTAGAGAGGGATGCGTCAGAGTAGAATATGTATATACAAACCGTGATGAAAAATGTGAAATGAACTTCTAAATGTTCGTAATGATCGTCGGGTGGTATTGAACCTGAATGCACATAACTGTGGAAATTCTGATAGAATATAAGAGACGACAAGTATCGTTAAGAAATGCTAACTTTGATGCTCGGCTTATTGGCCATGTTCATTTGAACAAAATATTGTAGAAAAGATACGCATGGCATGTATAACAATAGTAACCTTGGAAATAATACTTAGTTTTTGAATTAAGTACGGATAAGTAAGTTGAAGAAGGGTGACTTTGATTTAAATAATAAGTCTTTGAATGATTATAGTATGCATATGATAATATATTGACCCCCCCCCCCCATGAGTTTAAAGGTAATCAAAAGTGATGATAGAAATGGAATGTTTGGATGATTCGTGGTGAACAACATGAAAGATAGCATAGGATGTATGAGCAGTATGAAATTAAACCGATTTATTTTGTTTAGTAAATATATGAATGTAATATGCTTAATTAGGATGTTAGAAACAAGCCGTAGACTTAGTTTGTATGATTAATAACTGTATACACTTGGAATAAATTCGATGAATGAAGCGATGGTGATGGTATGTGCTAGGAGCTAGCATTATAAAGTGAAGACGACACTAATAAGAGCTCTGGATCAGATTCTGACTTTAATGCGATTATGAAAGTAATTTACTTGATTTGAGAACGGAGGGACAATGCGTACAAAGATGCTTATGAATGAATAAAACTCTTGCCAATATCTCAAATGCATCCCTGTGGTAGTAAGCATTGTGAATGAAAAGATGAAAAAAAAAGTAGGAATAGAACTAGTCCAGTTGGAATGAGAAAGGTTTCGGGGACGAAACCTCTTTTAAGGGGGGTAGACTTGTAACACCCCAAAAATATTTGCTAGACATAAGTTAAAATGTTATAAAAGGGGAGTAATTTAAGTTAATTAAGTGGTAAATATGGAGGGACTAAAGATGTAAATGCCCAAAAGTTTAGATAATAAAATGTTAAATGATTAAAACCCACACACAACTCGTGTGTGGGGTTCTGGACGATCGACAGAGAGGAGCAAGGAGGGGTGAAACCCTAACTTCACAAAATCCACAAGAATTACTAGAAATCTTAAGGAAATCGAAAGAATAATCATCAAATTCTAAGCTCCTACACCTGTTCTTTGAAGTGGTAAGTTCAATTTTGTGATTTTCTAAATTGTATGAAGTGGGTCTTAACCCAAGCATGAATGCATGGCATAGGATTTGTGAAATTTGGTTAGGATTAAGGATTAGGATAAGAATTATAGCAAGAATTATGTTTGAATTGGGATGGTTGTTGTGATTTTAGCAAAAACCCACTTGTTAAGAAGCTAGTAATTGTAGGATGATGGAATGAGATCATATAACTAGAACTTTGATTATGAGCTTGATGTGATACATGAATGATGAATAAAATTTATGTAGGATGGAGTAGTTATGTAAACCCGAATGAATATGAATGTTGTATGATGATAAACTAGTAAGAATGTGCCTTATAGTTTTGTACCGAATACCATGATTATGACGCTTCCAAGGTGTTTGATGAAATGCCTAAGAGAACAAATTTGTGAAATTGTATGAAAGTTGTGGGTAGGTATGTATAGAAAGTGTTTATGGTGTAGTCGTTAACAAGATAATAGGTGAAGTATGCTTTAGATGGAGTCCATACGAAAATTCGGATTTGAATGAATGATTTGGTAAAATCATGCATTAGGGACTTGTACCTGGTGTATAAATGGTGTGATGCTCACCATGTATTTAATGCGCTTGATTTATAGTAATCAAAAGTGAATGTGTACGAATGTGAAACGAATAGTTTATTAATAAGTAATGATGTCGGAGTTATGTTGTGTACGTATCTATGATAATAAGTTTGACTAAATGAATGTTGAACAACGTAGTTGTCAGTTCATGTTTTATGCGTGATAAAGTTTGACTACTAAAAGTTTATGTAGCTAAGAGTTGAAAATGGATGCGATATGAATGATCACACGTGCTAACTATGAAATGGGTATAATGATTTGAAAGGATAGGAAACCAAAATTTACATGGACTCAAGTATGGAAGGCTATCGGATTAAGAGGAAATCAGGAAGTTATGCACAAACTTGGACGCACGAGGTAAGTGATTTCCATAATCACTTCTTAGTTTGTTTAAGTAATATAATGTTTTAAATTATTAAGTTCATATGAAGTTGAGGTCAAATCAATAGATTATTTTGATAAATGCACGAACGGGTCGAATAGTTCGTAGATGAGTAACAAGCCGAACACGTTTAAGTTAAGAAATTCCTTAACTCGGATGTTGGATTTCAAGTTCACATGATAGAATATTAATTTACAATCATGTAGGAAGAAACGTGATGCAAAACGGATGAAAAATGAGAGAGTTATGTCCGTTTCGGTAAGAATTAATGTCTAGGAAAAGTGCAGAATTGACCCGGCCGGGTGGTGAGCTGACACGGCCGGGTGAAGGTTCTGTCCAAAATATTACTTATGTGATTTATGCATCGTAGGCTTCGGTATATTATCCGTGGACTACGATGGATCTCCCAAACGTGATTTCGAGTGTTCCCTTGACGATTATAGGTTGTAAACCCATGTCTAAGCTTCATGTAATTTATATAAGAGTATGATAGATGTATGTAATGAAGTTGGACATGTATTACATGTAAATGGTATACAAGAATGCGTACGGAACACGTAGGTATGAATACATGATTGTAGGTATGATTGAATGTATATTAGGTATGTAGATGTGCATGATTGTAAGTATGTATGTGTGCAAGTATGTGCGAATGCATGATTTGGATGCGTTTGAGAATTAGCGTTACTAATAATATCCTTGGGTTTGGAATGTAAGTTAATGAGATGCATTTAAATGGTTAACGTCCTTTTTACGAAGATGTAGTACTTGAATATGTTGAGATTACAGGTTTGCTAACCAAGTTATTATTGAGTATGTTGAAAGTGCAGGTTTATGAATGTCGGACTTTCGAAGTGTTGAAGTAACTTATGCGGTTAGAATATGCTATGGATGTTTTAGTTTACACAACATTTTATGTTTGGTCATCATCATTTACAAACGGGTTAGTTGTATGAAAATATATGTCATACCCATT
This sequence comes from Helianthus tuberosus, assembly GCA_030545235.1. Lineage (NCBI taxonomy): Eukaryota > Viridiplantae > Streptophyta > Magnoliopsida > Asterales > Asteraceae > Helianthus > Helianthus tuberosus. Next base: position 39,486,706 of record CM060411.1, on the reverse strand, counting down.
TAATTGGGTAATCAAATGCGTGAGAGAAATGAAAGTATATACACGAATGGAACTAAAGTGACGGCTTTATAAGCAAATAAGTATAATGACTAACTTTTTAAAGCTTTGTTGTGGAATGTAGGTAAATCCTCAATTCAGGCGACTTGGAGAATTGGAGCGAGCACGTGTTCATGTTATGTCATACCAAACGCTTCCGCTAGTTTGTTCAAATGTTTTTGGTCCAAAATTTGTTGTATTGGTTCTTAGTAGTATTTTGTCAAATGAATTGTAGAATTGTATCTAGTTTGATTATGTTTAAAACAGGGGTATGCTCATTTTATGGACGGGTCATGCCCGATTTTTGTTAAATTATAGTATGATAAAATCACACTTAGGAAGATGAAATTTGGGCGTAACAGTACAAAAGTTGGCATACTCACTCGGTGTTGTCGTCATTAAAAGAAGGTCGAATAAAAGTCCTTGCGGTTTCGTATATAGGGTTGTGCTCTAGTGTGATCGTGGCGGACAAATGAGAGAAGAGTTACAAAATCGATATCATATCTACGCGGACATTTTTGTCAGGGATGTAAATTCATTATATCATGACTTGTGTTTCTTAGGGTCGCCTTGTCCAGAAGAACACTGGATGAAAATGCCTGAAGCAGGTGTTCTGATTACCAATAAGTTTGGTGTAATCGTCCATTCTTTAAGCATGTCAAGCAGTTTCACTATTTTCTCGTTTTGGAGTGGTCCAGAAGATATTCTATAACAATCCTCAAAGAAAACCGACACCCTCGAATTACTTCCAACACCCTAATATATTTTAAAATATCCCAATATGTCCCAAAATACACCCCATACGTGAAAACGGGCCCCGAATACCCTAAATACTATTAAAATTAATTAAAAAAATTGAGTTTTGGTTTGAGGTGGGCCGCATAGCCTTTGGACTAACCCTTACGCGGGCCGCGTTAACTTAAAACCTGGCACGACCATGGGCCGCCACCTGGCCCAACACCCGGCAGACCTATAAGCTGATCCAGCCAATCTACGACGTTGACCGGGTTTGACGCGGGCCGCGTAGACCCTTGTCAACATTTACGCGGGCTGCGTAAAAGTTGAAGTAAGGCACTATATATAGAGGCCCTCGGATCTTCAGTCGAAATCGTTCAAAATCAAAATCTTTCTCTCAATTCTGAATATTAGCCATAATATACGGGTATTATCCCCCCCTAAATAGCGAAGTTCTGCTCCGTTGTAAGTATTATAACCCCTGGATACGTATTAGATACGTTGCCTGATTGATCTAGGGTTTCGTAACGGCTGTCGTGGTTCTGCCCGACGTAGTCGTTGGAATGCCGTCTCAGGGAGAGTATTACTAATGTTAAAATGGGTTATTATACTAACGCGTGTGCATTTGTGTAAATTATAGATTGTCACCAGGAAACCCTAAAGGATAATCTAAGACAGCAATGTGAGTTGATCCGCTTTTTGTAAACCTTTTGTTAACTGTTTTTACAAAACTTCATACAATTAAATGTATATTAAAGCAGTTATTGAGTATTTGTAAGAATACAATATCATGAGTATGTTGGGGTTTTGTATACAAAATTTGTTACCACCTGGTCAAGGAGTAACATTTCCACAAGTCGGGTCTGACAGTAGCATGGATGTTAATTGTTACAACTTGGAAATAAATGTAATTGCGAGATCGCCCTCAATACTGTACAATGAGTTTTACTTAAACTTGATTAAACTGGGATTCACTCACCAGTATTTCCCATTGAAAAATGTTTTTAAAACGCGTTTCAGGTAACAAACTATGAAAGCCAAATAGAAGCCAGCTGGACAGCACTGAAGGCTTGGAAAAGTGGCAATAAAGTTACCTAAAATAAAATTGATGTTTTTATTGAATAAAATAGGATTTATTCCTATGAAAGTGTGTGTAATGAAAACTTGGGTTTATCCCATGTGTTTAATGTTATGAAAAGGTGGTATTTTACTCTAATTCAATATTTCCTAACTACGGTCCTGATGCCAAATTAGACAATACGTGATACCACCGAAACTGGCTCGCGGCCGCCCGTTCTCGGGAATTTGGGATCGGGGGTTGCGACAGAAGGTGGTATCAGAGCTAAGCCACTGATTTAGCCACAGAAGTGTTCTGCTGACATCAAAATTTAATCTGTTAGGAAATAAATTACGGAAATACGTGCATAACTGTATTTATTATTATGTGTTATTTGACTATTTGTTAGTTTACAATATGAGCGACCAAGGACCATTTGACGCGTATCGTCAATTGTCTCGTTCGCCTAGAAGCGAAGGCACCTCCTCTTCTCAGCCTGCCCTCTCATGGTACTCTGCTGATACGGAAGAAGGAATCTTTGTGTTTAAGGCTTAGTCCGAGGAGCCATTTCCTCAGAAAAAGAGGGGATGGTTCAGTCGAGGGGCACACGAACGTAGAAAGCGTATGAAAAAGTTACAAGAACAGAGAGTACCAGCAGCAGCTAAAAGAGAAACTGATGCCTATGCCCAGGATATGATTAATAGGGGTATAACCAACATCCACATTTTAGCAACCACTGCAGCTGACCCTAATCTGGAGCAAATAATAGCACCCCAACCACAACTACCAATCCCTGACCAACCCATGGAAATAGAAAACCCTGAAAATCAAGTAGAAATGCATGACTTCAATCCAGAAGAAATCCCTAGGGTACCAGCACCAAACCCCCTAGACCCAAATTACGACCCCTGGTGGGACGACAATAGGGACTATGTGCAACGTTACCCGATCCATGAAGACATGCCCATGCCAAACATAGGAGCCTACCCAGGTTTGGATCCTTTAGATCCCTATTACCACGATGAATATATTAGGGAGATCTTAGAAGATCCTTACCGATTCCAGGAACCTACACCCCCATATCAAGAACCCGCACCCCAGATTCCGAACCCAGTCCTAGAACCTGCACCCCCAATGAGTGCAGACAATGTACAAGAACTTAGGACATTTGGTGAGGAAATTTTAGAGAGTAGTGAACGAATGCGACAGGTGGGAGAGCGACTCGTCTGGAAGTACGATGAGCGCAATATGGATTTCCGGATCAATCCATATCCGTGATGTAATGGAGGAGACGGTAGTAGTAATAATAATAATAATAATAAAATAAAATATGTGTGTACGAATGCCTACTATTATTAGTGTAATTTTATTTCAGTTGGTATTGTAATTTTTATTTCAGTACTGGTGTGTAATAGATGCATAATATATGAATAGAGTAAGTCGCAATGATCGACGCTTTTGGGCTAAAATGTGTGTCATGTGATTGATAATATTAAATATTATTTTGTGATATTAATACGGGGTAACTGTTTAAAATTCAGATGGCCGACGAAGGAAATCAAGGAAATCTGAATAACGATAACCAGAGTAACATTAACTTGGTTAATGAGAATCCAAGCATCAATAACAATGGAAACCAAGTGGATAATAGTGCTATCCAACACATAGTGGCACAAGGAATTATATATGCAATGCCATTTATTATTCAAACGGTTCAGGAAGCGAATAATAAAAGTAAACATAGCAGTAAGCGACCAATTGAACCAGAAAACAGCGTGAACAATGGACCCGTACTTCAAGTGCCCATTCCCAAAAGAAGAAGAACCATGCCTTATGGTTGTTCTTATAAAGAATTCTGGTCCTGCAAACCAATAGAATTCTCGGGCAATGAAGGACCCATTGCAGCTCTACGCTGGATAGAAAAGACTGAAACTGTTTTAAAAATAAGCAAGTGTGCTGAAGAAGATAAGATAATGTTTGCTTCTAATCTGTTTAAAAACTCAGCCTTAGAATGGTGGAACACTATCCTCCAATCAAAAGGAAGTGATTGGATATACAACATGGAATGGGAGGAATTTAAGAATATGGTAGAAAGGAAATTCTGCCCTCCCAATGAAAAGGAACAAATAGCAAATAAATTTCTGAACCTTAGGATGACCGGGGTAGATAGTAAGGGTTATACTACCACATTCTTTGAATATGCTAGAATAGTACCAACCCTTGCATCACCTGAACCAGTGTTAATCTCTCGTTACATCTGGGGATTAATTGGAGAGATTAGACATGTAGTCAAGGCAGCTAGACCCCAAACTATAGAAGAAGTTGTAGAACTAGCAAACACATTGACAGATGAATTAATCCGTACTAGAGAAGAAGAACAGATGAGAAACCTAACCCAAAGGCTTACTCAAGAATTCCGTTCTGGGAATTACAATCGTAGGAATATGGGTTCTACCTCTGCACCATTCTGCAAGGTCTGCAAGAAAAAGCATTCGGGAAAATGCTCCACTCTTTGCAATTTCTGCAAGGCACCCGGACACAAGGAAGAAGATTGCAGGAGAAAATTTAGTAATGGACTGTGCTTCAACTGTGGAGAAAAAGGTCACATCAAGCCAAATTGTCCGAAATTGGCTCCAGCTGCGAACAACAGGAACACTAAAAATGCTAGAGCATTTGTTCTGACTGCAGATGAAGCCAAAATGATTCCAGACGTGATAGCTGGTACGTTTTTAGTTAATGATGTCTTTGCTAAAGTATTATTTGACTCTGGTGCGAACCAAAGTTTTATTAATACTTCGTTTTGCAAACTTCTAAATCAGTCATTAACTAAACTACCACAAGAATGTCTAGTAGAGACAGCAAATGGAGAAACTGTTAATATTTCTGAAATCTTGCAGGGGGCAAGAATAGAAATTTTAAATCAAAAATTTATTGCAAACCTTTATCCTATGAATCTGGCAAGATTTGATGTTGTTTTAGGAATGGATTGGTTAATAGCCAATAAAGCCAGTATTTTATGTGATCAAAAGTCAATCCAAGTAAATTCACCAAAAGGTGAAAAGACCACAATTAAAGGAGATAAACCCTCTAGGTCACCAAATTCATCTCTGTGATGAAAACTGTAAGTTATATAAGAAAAGGATCTATAGTGTATTTGATTTCTATAATCACTAACATTAAAGGAAAAGAACTAAAATACATTCTAGTAGTGTCTCAGTTTTCAGATGTATTTCCAGAAGAATTACCAGGACTACCGCCAGATAGAGAAGTTGAATTCAGAATTCACCTACTACCAGGAACAGCACCGATTGCTAAAGCACCTTACCGTTTGGCACCCGCCGAAATGCAGGAACTGAAGAAACAATTAGATGAATTGCTGGAAAAAGGATTCATACAGCCGAGCTCATCGCCATGGGGAGCACCAATTTTATTCGTAAAAAAGAAGGACGGATCAATGCGTATGTGCATTGACTAGCGTGAATTGAACAAGGCCACGATCAAGAATCGATATCCATTACCAAGAATCGATGATCTGTTCGATCAATTGCAAGGAGTCGATTTTTCTCTAAAATCGATTTAAGGTCAGGATATCATCAATTAAAGGTACAGGAAGAGGATATTCCTAAGACCGCATTCAGAACAAGGTATGGCCATTATGAATTTACTGTCATGCCATTTGGTTTAACCAATGCGCCAGCCGCATTTATGGATATGATGAACCGAATATGTAAGCCATATTTGGATAAATTCATAATTGTTTTTATTGATGATATTCTCATTTATTCTAAAAGTAAGGAAGATCATGCAAAGCATTTGCACGCACTTCTAAGTCTATTAAGAAAGGAAAAGCTTTATGCTAAATTTTCAAAGTGCGAGTTTTGGTTAGAACATGTACAGTTTCTTGGACATTTAGTTAATCATGAAGGAATTCATGTATATCCAACAAAAATCGAGGCGATTACTAAATGGAAAACCCCTGAGTCACCAACCGAAGTTAGAAGTTTCTTAGGATTGGCCGGGTATTATAGAAGGTTTATTCAAGATTTCTCTAGAATAGTCATTCCTTTAACTAAGTTAACCTGTAAATCCATTAACTTTGAATGGGGACCAAAACAAGAAGAAGTATTTAGAATTCTTAAACAAAAACTAACTAATACACCCATACTAGCGTTACCAGAAGGAACTGAAGACTTTGTAGTCTATTGTGACGCTTCTAAGTTAGGTTATGGATGTGTATTAATGCAACGCCAAAAGGTTATAGCGTATGCGTCTAGACAACTTAAGGAGCTATAATTTTTGCCCTTAAGATTTGGAGACATTACCTTTATGGTAGTAACTTTACCATATTTACAGATCATAAAAGTTTAAGATATGTTTTCGGGCAAAAGGAGTTGAATATGAGACAAAGAAGCTGGATGGAGATGCTTAGTGATTATGATTGTGATATCCAGTATCATGAAGGAAAAGCAAATGTAGTGGCAGATGCTTTAAGCCGAAAGTATCATGAAAAGGCAAAAAGGGTACGTTCTCTTAAATTAAATCTACAAGTAGATTTAAATGATCAAATTAGTAAAGCTCAAGAATCAGTAATCAAGAATGACACTGAAAAACTAAAAGGTATGATTAAGGAATTAAAACAAGGAACAGATGGAATTTGAAGATTCCATGAAAAGAGAATGTGGATACCTAAACTAGGAAACCTACGTCATCGTATATTAGAAGAAGCCCATAAATCCAAGTATATGATGCATCCAGGAAGTGATAAAACGTATCAGGATTTAAGAAAGAATTTATGGTGGATAGGAATGAGAAAGGACATAGCAGCCTATGTTTCTAAATGTTTAACTTGTTCACAAGTTAAAGCTGAACACTAGAAACCCTCAGGTTTGTTACAACAACTAGAAATGCCAGTGTGGAAATGGGAATTGATAATAATGGATTTTGTTACCAAATTACCCAAAAATAAGGAAAGGTAATGATACAATCTGGGTGATTGTAGATAGGCTAACCAAGTCAGCTCATTTCCTACCAATGAAGGAAACTTTCAGTATGGAACAGTTAGCTAAATTATATGTAAATGAAATAGTTTCATTACATGGAATTCCTTTATCAATTGTTTCTGATAGGGATAGCCATTTTACCTCTCATTTTTGGTCAAGTTTCCAAAAGGCAATGGGAACCAAGTTAAATCTGAGCACAACTTATCATCCTCAAACAGAAGGACAAAGCGAAAGGACAATTCAAACAATGGAAGACATGCTTAGAGCTTGTGTAATTGATTTTGGGGGTAATTAGGATGATCACTTACCTTTAATAGAATTTTCTTATAATAATAGTTATCACACAAGTATAAATGTTGCACCATTCGAAGCACTTTACGGACGAAAGTGCCGAATCCCAGTCTGCTGGGTAGAAATTGGGGAAAAGCAACTATCTGGACCTGAGATAGTACAAGAAACAACTGACAAAATCATTCAAGTCAAGGAACGACTGAAAGCAGCACGTGATCGACATAAAAGTTATGCTGATAACTGACACAAACCCTTAGAATTTCAAGTAGGAGATAAACTATTGTTAAAGGTCTCTCCTTGGAAAGGAGTAGTAAGATTCATCAAAAGAGGAAAGTTAAGTCCCAGGTATAGTGGACCTTTTGAGATTATTAGAAGAATAGGACATGTAGCCTATCAGCTACAACTGCTAGAGGAAATGGCAGGAATACATGATGTATTTCATGTATCAAATCTCAGGAAATGCTTAGCCAATGAGTCACTGATGGTACCTCTTAAGGATATAGAGGTTAATGAACAACTCAAGTTTGTAGAAAGGCCTCTACAGATCGAAGACAGGAAAGTCAAAAATCTCAAGCATAAGAGATTAGTTCTGTTCAAAGTAAAGTGGGACTCCAAAAGAGGACCTGAGTACACATGGGAGCTTGAATCAGAAATGCAAAGGAAATATCCACACCTATTCCAGTAGATCTCGAGGACGAGCTCTAAAACAAGGTGGGGAGGATATAACAATCCTCAAAGAAAACCGACACCCTAATATATTTTAAAATATCCCAATATGTCCCAAAATACACCTCATACGTGAAAACGGGCCCCGAATACCTTAAATACTATTAAAATTAATTAAAAAAATTGAGTTTTTGTTTGAGGCGGGCCGCGTAGCCTTTGGACTAACCCTTACGCGGGCAGCGTTAACTTAAAACCTGGCACGACCATGGGCCGCCACCTGGCTCAACACCCGGCAGACCTATAAGCTGACCCAGCCAAGCTACGCCGTTGACCGGGTTTGACGCGGGCCGCTTAGACCCTTGTCTACATTTACGCGGGCCGCGTAAAAGTTGAAGTGAGGCACTATATATAGAGGCCATCGGATCTTCAGTCGAAATCGTTCAAAATCAAAATCTTTCTCTCAATTCTGAATATTAGGCATAATATACGGGTATTATACCCCCTAAATAGCGAAGTTCTGCTCCGTTGTAAGTATTATAACCCCTGGATAAGTATTAGATACGCTGACCGATTGATCTAGGGTTCCGTAACGGCTGTCGTGGTTCTGCCCGACTTAGTCATTGGAATGCCGTCTCGGGGAGGGTATTACTAATGTTAAAATGGGTTATTATACTAACGCGTGTGCATTTGTGTAAATTATAGATTGTCACTAGGAAACCCTAAAGGATAATCTAAGACAGCAATGTGAGTTGATCCGCTTTTTGTAAACCTTTCGTTAACTGTTTTTACAAAACCTCATACAATTAAATGTATATTAAAGCAATTATTGAGTATTTGTAAGAATACAATTATCATGAGTATGTTGGGGTTTTGTATACAAAATTTGTTACCACCTGGTCAAGGAGTAACATTTCCACAAGTCGGGTCTGACAGTACCATGGATGTTAATTGTTATAACTTGGAAAAAAATGTAATTGCGAGATCGCCCTCAATACTGTACAATGAGTTTTACTTAAGCTTGATTAAACTGGGATTCACTCACCAGTATTTTCCCATTGACAAATGTTTTTAAAACACGTTTCAGGTAACAAACTGTGAAAGCCAAATAGAAGCCGGCTGGACAGCACTGAAGGCTTGGAAAAGTGGCAATAAAGTTACCTAAAATAAAATAGATGTTTTTATTTAATAAAATAGGATTTATTCCTATGAAAGTGTGTGTAATGAAAACTTGGGTTTTATCCCATGTGTTTAATGTTATGAAAAGGTGGTATTTCGCTGCCAAATTAGACAATACGTGATACCACCGAAACTGGCTCGAGGCCGCCCGTTCCCGGGGATTTGGGATCGGGGGTTGCGACAGATTCAACATCACAGAGCTCTTACAATTGCCTTAGTAAATGACGAGAACCATTATGTCATGGTGGAATTACAAGGAGGGTTCCCAATACCTACAATCACGCCTTATTGGAATTTTCGCAACATTACACTACAAAAAAAATGTCATCTAGTGGCATGCAAAAAGTGCCACAGAAAAACAAGAAAGTGCCACTAACGAACCTTGTAAGAATGGGCGGCACACAAAAAAAGTGCCACAAGAAGCGCTGACGCTAAAGCCTTTTAGTGGCACATTTTCAATGTGTCGCACAAAGTTTTTAGGCTTTTAGTGGCACTTTTTTATCTGCCAGTACAAACTTTTGAGCTTTTAGTGGCACATATTTTTTGCCACAAAAATCACATCAAATTAAATGCCATTGACGTTTATCATATTAATTTTAATTAATTACAATTATCATTTATTTACATTAAAAAAACCAAATTGTAAAATGTAGAAATCATAAAATAATCACTTCAATTAAAAGTTCAATCAATCTTCCAAAGATTCCAAATGGCTAATAAGTGTCGATCTAAGTCTAATGATAAAACATACAACCCAAATAAACTAACAAGTGTACGAATAAAAACTCAAAACTTCATTGTGTTCATGAATCTCTTTCACAATCTTCATGCGAGTTAAATAATCGTGTTGATGTTTTCTTAGTAGTCATACTTCCACTTCAATAACAATCAAAGATTCGATCCCACTGTCAGGAGAGTAACTGCGCACTTTTACCAATCCAGGATCAATAACATACTTGACTCCTGGTATTGTTACTGATGTTTCAGCAATGTTTGTTGCCAGTATAACCTACCAATAACAACACCCAAAAATCAACTCCATGATCAGACGACCAGGTACAAATATTTTTGATTGTACAAAACATCGCAAGTGTTTACCTTTCTGAACCCTCAATGGATTCAATCTCTTCTTGACCAGATAAAAAAACAAGTATATCACCAGGCCCTTCCTCCATATGTATCTAAAAATACGGAAAAATGGTCAAGAACTAGAATTTGTGAGCTATTCAAGATCGGCTCAAACCAAGCCAAGCTTGCGCTTGAGCCTAAATTGGAAAAAAAATGAAAGAAGTCGAGCAAAAACCTGAAATATGGTAACGAAAGCTGCATCCAAACAGTCCGTCTCAGGTTGCAGATGGGATGTATGTAACGATTCTGCTCAGTTTGGGTATCTGCTGTTATAATGAGGATTAATATCATATGTACCCTCCCAAACTTGAAAATTTTATATCTTTAATGAATTTTAAATAATGACGATTCTACCCCTCTACATTCAATTTGTTTTTACCCTAATTCTGTTTTTTTATTTGGAAATCTGATACACCTGTAAGCAAGTCTGGTGTTAATGGCAAATCGGATCGCACGTACTGAGTTCCTGAAGCTGAGCTTCAGTGAATCCACCGTCTTTCTTAGTTCCGGATCGCGCCATGAGCTAAATGATCCATATAACGGCTTCGCTATAATCCTGTTGTGTGGCCCGGAAAAACTGAAGCCTAAGATTCTGCATGATGGATAAAGCTAGAAGACCTTCTTTGTCAAAATATGGGTGGGCTAAAGCGGCTTTAGCACTGGTCCTTTGTCAGACCTTGCATGTGGCTTGACACTTTTTCTCCATGCATTGAGGTCATAATCACATCTTTTTAGTTGACGGTTGAATTGTATGAGACCGCTGTCTGAGCAGAATGAAGAGAATGCCTAAAGTAAACACATACCGTAAATTGTAAATTCTTGTTTGTAACTTTTTTCAAAACAAAATGGTTCAGTTTGGCTACTTACCATTTGAAGTAGTACGAGACCCGTGCTGTAAATGTCGAAACGATCCGGAAGGTTCAACTGTCAAAGGGTTTTCATGATCAAGAATAATTAGTTTAAAATCCAGGTAAATATAGGTAAGTAGGTACCACCATGGAATCAAGATGTGACAATTTCAACCCATTTTAATATTTATTGGTTGACCGGGTTATTTTCTATCTCAAACAGATATAATAAAAAGGATTATCTAAAAAGAAATTGAGCCAAATGGGTCGAAAGCCTCCATATATTAATGCACAAAATGTTTCAAATCATTTTATTTGAAAAATTTGTAGTCGTAATGGACACACCGAATGTAGGCTATCGTACCTGCCATAGAACCAGAGACAGCGCAGCTGCAACAGGAGCTGATGGTGCAGATGGAGTTTGTGTGCTCATAATATATTGCTCAGGTGTTGTATATCTGAAAATGTTTCGAATATTTAGGCTTCAAGAACAACCTTAAAACATTTATGGAGATTCGTGGATCCCGTCTTCATTTCGCATTGGCGAGACCCACAAATTAAAAGGTTTAAAATTTTAATCTTTACCACCTTGGGTCCAAAAGAAACTCTTTTGGGATATAATTGATGCCAGCTCTTAAATCTGTAGCAGCTCCAAGATTGATAATCTTGAATGTTCGAGACCCTGTTATTAAAAAAACGGATTAATACATAACATTCGGAGTGGAAATTTGGCGAATTTGGAATAAAAAAGATGTCATATATACCTTCAGAGAAAATAATATTTTGTGGTTCGATGTCTTGGTGAACAATCCTTGTTGAGTGAAGACCGTCGAATGCAAACAAGAGTTGCCTGAGAATCGTTTGAATGACTTTATTTTCTCGTTCTAATCCATTTGGTAAGTCTTGCACCTCCCCGAGAATCATTGATTCAACCTGTACATATTTTTGGGTTTAAAACTAGCACTTTGGGCCGATCTAAAGCGCAATGCACCCATCATAAGTAGTGGTGTCAATTTTGACCCGTTTGTTTTTATCTACTGTAATGATGGTACACATCTGGGTTAAAAAATCTGTGCTAGCCATTGAGGCAAAACAATGATATAAAATACTCCTGTTTGAAAATTTGAATTTGGAGGTGGTAAATCCTACGTGTTTACTTATGAATGAGTAGATTTAAATTGTGTTATACCACTGAAGCTAAAACAGCAAAGCCATAAAAGAAAAGAAATGAATTGATTGGGTCATATCATATAGGTATAATTGTATAAAGTCACCTAATGATCTAAAATGAATTTTAAAACAAAATGCTTCCTAATCAACTTCATTATAAAAACTAGGTTATTATTGAATAATGTAATTTTTATGATCATATATTTCACAACAATCATTTTAGAAGCCCTACTGAACAAAAAGTGGTTAAAACAGCCAATCTGGGGCCTCTATAAGTCGCCCATATTGACCTGTTATCCAATTCACCCATCCCATGTAGTTCGCCACGTACAAACTTGAACTATTTCAGTTTTCTAATCCACATAATTTTATATTCACTGTCATGTGAGGCAGCCTATCTAGGACTTGTTTTTTTATATATATTTATAATTAGGGTCCCATTTTTTTCTACTCGTACATGGCCCATGAATTCTAAGTGACGACCTTGTTCACATGGGCCCTAGTTAGAGAACGTAGTTGATATCTTATACGTTGAAACTAAAATTAGAACATCGAAAAGTAATTAATAATATTGCTAAGTGTATATTTTAATGATAAGTCATACCCATGCCAGAGGTCTCTTCCACCACATAGTAAAAACTTACCATCCGAGTGGGCATTAGCTGTTGCATACCTGAAAAAAAATAAAAATCAATTAAAAGTCCAAACTTATATACATATATTCAGTTCGTTTTGGTCTAGTATCAGTGAAACCAAAAACCAAATTCGTCAACTAAAACTACAAATTTATCACTAATTCAAGAAAAGGAACCAAGGTATATAAATGGTGCGATCTATATAATTACATAATATGTTAAATTTTAAGTTTCGCTTTATTCTAGCAGAAGGTTTGTCACCATCTGGATTTAACCTCTGCCATGCATATGGTTTTTGAGCAGTATCCAAAGCCCAATCAATGGACAATACTTTCTTTCCTACACAAAAATGATGCTATTGACAGTGATCGCTATAGCCGCTCCTCCATGCCTAGTTTCTTGCATGTAGCGCCTTTGTATTACTTTGATTTGATCCATCATCGATTGACTAATATTCCTACCTGAAACAAAATGATATCAAAACCTAAATAAATAAACAATAAAGTGTAAATCTAACGATAAATTACAAAATTCCAATACTTAAAAAAGCAAAATTAACACTAAAGCTTACTTCTCCTTCAAAACAGCATAATGCAGGTTGGAAAAATCAAAAGCCTGATCAAAGCATGTTTCTTCTCGCCTCTGGTTTCTATCATGTACTAGAAACAAAATATAAAATGTTAGGTTTTGTTTACTTGAGGCTTGGGCCTAATAAAATTACTTTAGTAATTAAAAAAGCCATCTTTTATCTAAATATATAGATTATTTTACTACCACTCCCCCAACTTATTAAACATACAACAAGATGCGCATTACCTAAGTTTAGAGTGTCATTCCCGGAGCACCATATCTATCCTCCCTTCAACCTGCAACCAATCCTTCAAACTATTTCATTTTCTTCTCCATCTTTGTAATATTCAAGAATGGACTCACCGTCCAAAAAACATTGATGTCAGTCGAAAAATTCATGTATACATCTCTATATACGCTCGAAAAATCAATGTTGTCCCGTGACTATGGTGAGACCTAAGTAGGTCCGCCCCTGACTACAACATAATTCAGAAGTCAATATTTTTGAAACTATATATTAGAAAATTACTAACACTCAAACAACAAAACTAATAAAAATATGTGAACTCAAGATACATCAAATAATTAGTTCCAACAAGTAAACTTAAAAACAATACAAAATTTGATAGAAGCATTTCATCGAGCAATTGATGTGCATCTTCAAACCAGCAAATATCGATTCTTTAAACCAGCAAAACAAAACTATTTTTTAAGGACTTGGGTTTTATAGTACCAACAAAATCTTAAATCAATTAGGAGAACATACATCTGGATCTCAGATTCAAAATAAAACTACAATAATACTATAATTAAATCATAAATAGATGTCATTCAAAGAACAACAACAACAATAATAATAATAGATATCAAGAGAAGAGATGGTTCTACTTACCGATTGAGCACCACCTCTAGAGCAGCTCCATGGCGGAATACGAAATATCTCGAACTAATGAAGCTGTAAGTCACGGAGTGGCGGAAATCTGTCTCTGAATTTGAATCGATGCTTATTGTTGGGTGTTTGATAGCGAGACAATGGGAGTGATGTTTGAGGGCAGGTGCTCAATGTAGGTTTTGAGGATTAGGGGGATTTAGGTTTTTGAGAAAAACTGAAAAAAATTGGCGGGATGGTTTTATAGTGGTGGGAAACTTGAATATTTTGATTTTTAATTTAGATGAAACTGATCAATGTCTATTGGAATTGGAAAAAGAAAATAAATATTTATTAATAGATTATGTGTTAAAAAATAGATTATTTGAGTAAATTAAAAAGTATATGTTAAGTGTCATTATATAGCAGATGGGGAAGGTTCAAATGAAAACCACTAGTTATTGTGAAAACTCGAAAACTAATTAAAAAAAGCCAAAAAAACATACAAATTTTTTTTTTTTTCAAACCAATTTTCGCAGATTTTATTATATAAAAAAAAAATTTCAAAAAAAAAAAAAAAAAAAAAAAATTTTTGTGTAGTGCACATGTGTAATACTACACATGTGTATTATTACACATGTGTATTATTACACATGTGCACTACACAATTTTTTTTTTTTTTTTTTTTTTGAAAAAAAGTTTTTTTTTATACATAAAAAGCAGCGATTTTTATAAAAAAAATTTGAAAAAAAAAAAAAATTTGTGTGTTTTTTAGGCTTTTTTTAGTTAGTTTTCGAGTTTTCACAATAAAAGTGGTTTTCATTTGAACCATCCCCTATAGCAGATTCGTTTTTTTCAATAACTTGTAATATCGGGGTGATCGGTTTCCATTTGAAGGAAAATACTATATTTTTATCGGGACTTCTTTGCTCTACTAAATATGTAAATCAATTGACATGAGAAACTCAAAAGGAAAAACTGTGGAATCAAACCAGAGCCAACTGTTAGAAAGGGCTGTTTTGTCTTTGAACGGTTCGGTTTTGGTTCGAAGATAAAAAATCATTACTAACAGTTTATTTCACGGTTTTGACCTAAAAACCGTCAAAACTGAACCGTAAATACACTTAACAAATATGACATACGTAAGGTACCATTAAAAACCTATATTAGTAACATAAAAAGCTAAATGCCACTAAAGATATTTGTCAAACAAATATGGCATACAAAAAGTGCCACTAAAAACCTAAATTACTAGCATAAAAGCTAAAAGCCACTAAAGGTGTGTATCAAACAAATATGGCATACACAAAGTGCCACTAAAAATCTAAATTGGTGGCACAAATGCTAAATGCCATAATAAATGTGTGCCACTAATTGGCATTTTTTTTGTAGTGTTAGCAAGTCTGCGGCTGGATGGGAGACCATGTAAATGTGGCGTATAGAATTATATACCCAACTTTATCGTCGTGAAAGTGGTTTTGTCGATCTAGGTGATTAATTGTTTTAATGTTTGCACATTTACTGTTTTATTAAAGACTCGTTATTTATTTATGATTAACTTTTTCACTTTCGTATTTATAATAAAGTGTCTTGATTATTTATTTATTAATATTGATATTAATACTAATATTAATAGTATAACAAAATATAAAAAAGTAACAAAAGTATCATAAAATAAAATAAGATAAAAAAACATAATTATTACTTTTGACTTTATAGTTAATCATTACTAAATTATTACTAAATTTGACTTTTGAGTATATTAATCTTTAGACTAGAGGGTATGGAGAGCCCCATCCCCAAGGGGTGGGCCGCCACGTCACCGCCACGTAGGAAAGGCTTCAAGGGCATGGACCTAGGGGTGGGGGATGAGCCCCTTTATGTGTATATATGTATGTATGTATAGGTTATTGTGAGAGATCAAGGCCCGTCCTCTCCGTCTGTGGGGAGCCGAAGTTGCCGTGCCGGAACCAGGGGGCGGTGTGGGGGACCGGCGCCGGGCCTCAGCCAGCCCCCATACCACTTAGTCTTATCTTGGGTATATTTATCACACCCTTTTTTTAATTTCAATTTAATATTTCCTTGACAGATTCTTTGTGGTTGACTTTCACCAATCAACCAGTCATCATGATAATGATATATATGGTAGATTAGAGTTCACTAATCTCAATGGCCTCAAGTAATCAACTTAATGATCTTTTTGACGATTTCAAATGATACCCAACAAGATTTCTTAAAAGTATTATTTTTTTAATTTTAATTTAATGTTTTATAACATGTATCTTTTTGACAATTTCAAATGTTACCTAACAGCATTTCTTATAAATATTGGTTTTTTAATTTCAATTGAATGTTTTATAACATTTTCTTCGTCACTATTCGTGACATATCTGCTAGCGCCTATGCTTTTATAGTTATTTCTTCATGGATCAGGAATTTGATGAACAAAGCTTATATCTTTTTTGTCTGCCAACAGTTATTTAGCTTATCTACTTCATTTTAATGTTTAATATGGTATTTATTATTCTTTGTTGTAGATTGGATGACACTCTAAGCAGATAATTATATATATATATGGAACCCATTAAGTGGAAGTTACCTTTGAAATCAATATCATCCGTTCGATTATAATGAGATTAAATCTGGGCCGTGTAAACTCTTAATTTTAACCACTGTCTTGGCAGTTCTGAGCGGTAACTTGCAGCAAGCATGTTTTTCTGTCCATGTTCCTTGAACTCGAACAGCACCATCCCACGTTCTGAGCAGTTTTTCTGTCCATATTTTTGGCAGTTCAGCACCTAAAAAAATGGGTAGTGGTGGATTTACTACTCAGTTCCTAAAAAAATGGGTAGTGGTGGTACCTGCTGCAGTTGTGTTCTTCTATAATGAGAACTTGAGAAGCAGTCTTCATCGTTCACTGATGGTAGTTTCTTCCTCATCCCCACTCTCCCCGTGATTTCAGCCTTAGCGGTTTTACACCCACGTCTATGCTCACATCTTTCAACCAACTGCCGCCACCCATTATAAACCCCCACCTCCACTATCTCCCTCCTTCAAACCTACAACAAAAATTGGCAGTTTATCAAGGATAACATTTTTGGATTTGGTGGATAGTTTCTTCCCCATTCCACTGCCCCATGATTCCGGGTCTCCATCGCTCCTCAACCACTATAAACCCTACCAACACCTACGCTCTCTTCAAATCTGAAGCCGATTGGTACGTACCTTTGATTTTCCCTAATTTTTTGTTCGATTATCGTTAGTCATCGATGTTAATTTGTTTGATTTGGATTTGGTTGATTGTCCAACTGAGTCAACCCGCGTGCCTAAATTTTATCAATTAGAACTGCAATGTTTCATCGCAGGACTAAAAGAGAGACGTACGGGACATGCTTGGTTATTGGCTAGGGTTGTTAGGAGAGCGCTTTCTTCATTGGTTATTTTAATATCATTGGCAATCTAAACCAATTTTAAGTCATAGGTATGCCTTTTTTTAACTTCACTTTTCTGTACATCATATACGACTCATGGAATTGATTAATGGTTGATAGCTCTTAAAAAGGTGCATATCTAAATAAAAATCGAAGGATGTGGACTTGATAGACATGCCAGTTGGTGGATATAAAGATTTGGACTTATTAAAGAGACTCAAGACTCTTAGTTTTCCTGTGATGAAGTTCTTGGAACTGAGTAAGATTATTATACATACTTTTAAGAAGTTAAAAGCTTTTATATTTGGTTATTTTTATTGTAATTTAATACTTGAAAAATTTAATAAAAAAATAAGAAATTGGATTGATGATCAAAATACTAAGTTTTTTGACAAGAGAAAGGAAGCAGAGGATAAACTTTCTGTTGCAACAGATA
This sequence comes from Helianthus tuberosus, assembly GCA_030545235.1. Lineage (NCBI taxonomy): Eukaryota > Viridiplantae > Streptophyta > Magnoliopsida > Asterales > Asteraceae > Helianthus > Helianthus tuberosus. The sequence continues at coordinate 39,468,659 of CM060411.1, read as the reverse complement.
ATGTATAAACTTTACTTTTGTTTTAGTCATTTTATGTGTTGATGTTATTATTAATTACCTTTTGAATTTAGGGACAAAAGTTGGAAACAGAAAAGGTGGCATAAATTATAGGTGGAAAAGGTGCGGTAAAGCTTTTGACATTCTTGGTTTTTACACATGCCTGTTAAATCGCCGACTTTATTTGATGATACAACTTATAGGTGGCTGATGGCATAATCAAACCTTTTATAGGTAAGGGGTCGATTTGCTTTATATCTCTTCTCAAACGTGTCAAATGGTTTAAACTGGAAAAAAGCTAAAATGTAAATGGGTTAAACGGTTTGAAACAAAATCATCCATAAGTGTATTTCATTTTTTAACAATGCGAGATTATTATTTGTAATAATGATATGATGTGTTATAGGAGGGAGGCGGCGTTAGATAAAGACAGCAACAAGAGTATTCCAGGCTCTAAGAATAGTAGTTAATGATGAACTAAAGATGCTAGAGTCTTCTTTGTTTGTTGATATTATATACTGTTCGTTTAAAAACTCAAGTCTAGCATCTTTGTAAAATTGGTCAATGGGTGTAAAAGAATTCCATACGATTCGGATGCTTCTACGTGAATGTGATTTAAAACGGTCAAAATATCATATTGGAATAGAGGGACAATTGACAAAGTCTCTACTTTATGTATTAGTTGGTTTTCTCACATTGTATCATTTGTTGGCTTAGGTGGTGGTTAGTCGGTTGCCTCTGAGTAGTCAAAAAATTGAGGACATCACCAATAGAGGTAAGTGATTCTCATGTCTGTCTCTATTGTACATGAAGTATTTTTGGTTTTAGTCTTCTTAAATTGTTTTGTATCAATTATAAGTGATGAGAATTCATCTATGATACATTACTTTGAAGCCTCTGTATGAACTAAAATGGGAAGTGGTAATCTACACCATAAGCTGTAATGAACTGATAAGAAGGGTACAAGATTAACTATGAGATGAATCACAGCAGTCTGCCAGTGTAATGTGATCATCTCACACCTAAGAATCACAGCTATAAATGTGTAGAAAAGGGGTAGAAAACACAGCTGTAAATGTGAGCAAAAAATGAAAAACACAGCTACAAATATGATTAAAAATAGTATAAAACGCAGCTGCAAATGTGATCAAAATGGCCACAAAACGCAGCGGCAAATGTGATCTAAAATGGCATAAAATACAGTTGTAAATGTGATAAAAAAATGTCAATGTGATCTCCAAATTAAAGGAATTTTCTACTAATACGTGGAACAATGAAATTGAAAATTTAAAAAATTATGTAATGAAACAAAATGCGTTTTGACCTTTACTCAAGGGCGTAACTTTGTGAGGGCGGGAGGGGGCGGCCAACCCCCGAATATTTCGCTCAATAGTGGAGAGTATGTAGTTTTCGTATAGAAATTTTTGGGTATATACGTTTTCAACTCCCGGTTTTATAGAAATTTTTTGGTAAATACGTTTTCGACCCCCGGTCGGAAATAGCCACTGCCTGTACTTATGGTTGTATATCCTCATGTCAATTTCCTATTGCAATGATTTTATCCATGCATAATACTTTGCTTTTTTACGTAAGATAATCTGAAATATCTTTACTTTTGTGATTAGAGAAGTTTATATCATAGGTTATAGTGCTGTAAGGTGTGTGCTTATCTTAGGAGGTCATTTACTATGTTAATGAAGAACCTTGTATCAGTTGAAAGTTATGATAAAAAAAAAATATCTGGAGTAAACTTGCTTTATTTAGCCCCAGAAATAAGAACTTTCAATCTCTCCCCTTTCAAAAACCATCCAAGTATTATGTTGCTTCTACTTTAATCTCTACTTTGAAGTCACAGTAGCAAATGAAGTAGCAGACCCTGCATATATATTCTCAAATCCCGCATCATAATGCCATACATATGGTGCGAAGGATTGCATAACTTAAGTAATAACTGGTTTTTGGGCAATTTCATGCAGTTATTCCATGGCCGGTTCATTAGCCCCACCATTTCAAGGAGCTTTCAAGGGTATACATGTGGTGCCAAGGATTGCAGAACCTATTTACAGAGATGACGTCCCGGTTAAGGATCATTGGCTCTGAAATTGTGATCAATTTACTCCCAATAGTCCCAATTCCCAAAAGCCCAAAGACGTAGATTGAAAACTGGACTGGATGGTGATATTGATTATTTAAAAAATAAACCATTTGTTTACAAACCGTTTTTAGTGTATTGATAGGGACAATAGCAGGTTTATAATGTTGTTTAGACTTGTGTCCACTTAATGTGGGTGTTTGGGATTGCTTATTTTAAGCTCCTTTTAAGTTTTTGACTTCTTAAAAGTTAATAGGTCATTTTTTTAGTGTTTGGATAATGTGTTTTGAGAATGAGTTTTAGTGGTTTGAAAAGAAGAAAAAGAAAAGTTAGATGGTTGCAACCTTTTCAAAAAAGGATATGGAAAAGAAGAAAAGGAGAAGCGTTCCCGAACACCCTCAATATACATTATCTTTGTTTGTTACGTTGTTAGCGTAAGCCGTCCAACGGACGGGTATTAAACTAGTTCTTATAGTGTCACTTGAACGTAACCGCTTTAATCCATTTATCTAAATTAAATTTGTAAAATAGGTTGTTTATAATTTTGCATTTGTTCTTCATTTAGTATCCTTATCGCTTTATAACTTTTTAATCTTTTTTATTTTTTGGCATTTCTTTTGGGTACACTTTTAGCGGCGAATAATTCGAGAACACTAACGCTTCTTGACAAGGGACATTAGAGGGGGGGGGGGGGGGGTTGGTTTGTAATGTCCTTCAAGTAATAGGCTTAAAATGGGCTTCTTTTATTTTGTAGTCCGATTAATTTTTTGGTTTTTAACTATTTTGTTTGTTATAGCGTGTGCCAATATTAGTACCGTAATGAACCAACCCAATACTTAACGAACTTCTGTCACGCTTCCGCCGCAACACTAGGGATAAATACCACTAGTTAATAAATAAGGATAAGTGTAAATTGCTAAAATCGTCCCTGATATTTAGATACAATTGCCGGATCAATCCAAAATGTTTTTTCTCTTAATTGGACCACTGAGATTTCAAAATCATTGCTAGATCCATCCACATTTCAAACCTTATTAAAAACTAATGTTAAATAAGTGGTATTTTGCCAATATGAGTTGGTAAAGGCACATACCTCTTAGAGAGAAGGCCCTAGATTCAAACCTAAACAAAAAGTATAATTTAGCATAACTGATGTAAAGAAATATTTGTCATTCAACAAAAAAATGAGAGGCATTTTGATTATTTTTATTAATTTATTTTTTCTAATAAATACTTAGAAACCCTACTAACAACTAGCATCCATCATCAATTGTTAAAATCACAATCCATTCACTGCACTACAAGAAAAACGAGGCAATAGAGGCGATCGCTGTCGTCTCTAATAATCTAGATCATCGTCGCTAATGGAAATAGTGGTGACATATCGTCACTATTGTAACGTTGCTATTGATGGGACTTAACGATTGCAAAGGGGGCGTAAACGCAATGGATAACCTCTGCGTTTGTAGTCGTTAACCCGCTGCGTTTACGGCCCGTACGTAGCCGTTATACGCCCGTAAACGCAGCGGATAACCGGCTGCAAACACAACAGTTAACCGCAGCGTTTACGGGCCGTTCGCAGCCGTTATACGGCCGTAAATGTAGCCGTTTAACGGATGCGAACGGACCGTAAACGCAGCCATTATACGGCCGTAAACGTAGCGGTTTAACGGCTGCGAACGAGCCGTAAACGCTGCGGATAACCGACTGCAAATGCAACAGTTAACCGCTGCATTTACGGCCCGTTCGCAGCCGTTATAGGGCCATAAACGCAGCTGTTTAATGGTTGTGCACGGGCGTTAAACGCAACTGATAACCGCTTCTTTTGCAGCCATTAAACCACTCAGTTTACGACCCGTTCGCACCCGTTATACTTCCGTAAACGCAACGGATAACTGCTGCAAACACATTTTTTCGAACAGTAAGGTGCACCACATGTGCATTCCTTCAGGTGGTTAGTTATGGCATCCCTATGTGATTGTCTGACATTGCGCCAACCCATTTTTTTGAACGATTTGGTGCGCCACATGTGCATACCCGCCTCCCGCGCAAATAGATCATTTTTTTCACCAACAGGGGTATAAGTTGCCTCTCTATCAAACTGAATAGAAATAGGCCCCTCTGTTTTAACCCTATTTCGAAGCTTTTCATTTTTCGCCTTTCCTCTTACTCTCCTAGCAAGAACCGCTGTAATTAAAAATAAAATTAATTAATGACAGCATTTATAATTAATGAAATATAATACTAAAAAATAATTAATAATAATACTTACCATAAGTCTCGTGAGTCCCACGGCGAAAAGGATCCGAAAATGGCGGATCCCCGTCTCCGTCGCCGCCGTGTCCCCGAGGGACCACATAGGCCATCAATTAAACAAGCATAAACCACAGAGGAAACATATTTCTTAAAACATACATAGACTTACATGCTACCATACACATGTACATGCTTACATACACCTACATACAAACATACATAGACTTACATACACACATTTTCACCAAATACACATACATTAGACATTTTGGCATACATTAATGACATATACACATTTAAATACAAACGTACATCCTTACATACACATTTACATACCTACACAAACCTGAAATTACACAATTTTTTCAATATTTATATACACATTTACATACTTACACACATTTTCACCAAATACACATAATTTATACATTCTTACAAACACCTACATAAAAACATATATACATACTAATATAAATACTTACAAACTAATACAAATTTATATACAAACATACATCCTTACATACACATTTACTAACCAAAATTACACATCTTTTACTAACATTCACATCTTTGAACATACATTTACTAACATTCACATTTACATTCCAAAATTACACATCTTTTACTAACATTCACATATTTGAAAATACATCCTAACATCCATTTACTAACATTCACATTTTTGAACAAAAATAAACATAAAGTAACCTTAATTTGAAGTTTGTAGTACGTGGTGACGGTGGAGACGAGGTGGTGGCCGGGAAAGTGACGGTGGTGGTCGGAAAAGTGATGGTGGTGGTCCGATTTATCTAGCGTACACACATACAAACACAAAAATTAAAGAGGATAACATATATAACTTCAATTATAGAAGAAATTTAACAAAACCTAACAAAAAAAACCTTTTAATCGATTTGGAGCGTTCAAAGCCGTCGCCAAGGAAAAGGAAGTGAAAGATTTGGGGGAAAAGTGAGAAAGGAGGGAAGAAACCCGCCTTTAGACTTCTGCTACGTTTTAGGGTTTTAGGGGCGACACATGTCACCGCTATTGACCCTTCATGTCGCCGCTATTGCTTTAAATAAACCCCAGTCGTTCGATCATGATAAGGAATGAGTGGCTGGGGTTTATTGTGGGACACTGGGTTCCGGATCAACCAATGGCTTCGACATATGAAATGTCGCCGCAATTGCTCATATTCTTATGGTGCTAACACATATAAACCACTTTTTTTAAACGGCAAACAACAACATTTAATTCATAACCAAACTTTCGGACAATACAATGGTTAGTAAGCTACTAAGCCAATTACCTTTAAGATATAAACCACTTAACACTAACACAATTTCATAGACATTTCAAGACTAAAACACCATTATGACGTCGGAAACAGTTGAACTACCTCGAGCAATTGTTAAATAACAACTTATGTTATTAAACTTATAAAAAATCATTGTGCGTTATTTTGTATTTTTATGTAGCTAAATTATTGGTTAAGCAAGAAGATCAATTACCTAACAATTAAATGGCTAAGTACTAACCCAAAGATTTATATACAGGTTTCTTATGTATAGATTTTACATTCATATTGATCCAAGTAATACATATAAAGTAATTTGTAATAAAGTGATAGTGAAAGAATAACAACGTGCGTTTGATCAAATTGTGTTTTTAAACCCTAATACTTAAACGGAGTTGATTGACATTGACATATTAGAGTTTGAAAAACAGGTAATACAACTAATTTTTCTGACGAGTTCTTGTGCCAATTTTTCCGACGAGTCCTTCCGTCAATTTTTCCGATGAGTCCGCTCTAAATTATGTCTTCTTCTGATGACCACTGTCGTCTAACTTTGCTCTTCTTGTCACCGGATTCAAACACCTTCGGGAATACCTCTAACTTTGTTCTTCAATTTAGGATTTTGGGGAAAAGGAAGAAGATGAATTGGAAGTTTTGATGTTTGGTGTGTTGGTTGGTCAGTTTAGGGTTAACCAAATAAGAGTTAAGAGAATTATAAAAGTACCCCTTATTTAACATTTATGTTTAATAGGGGTAGAAAAGTGGATGAATTTGACAACCCTTTTGAAATCTCAGAGGTCCAGTCCAGAAAAAAAAAAAAAAACTTTTTGGATGGATATGATAGTTGTATCTAAACCTGAGAGACGATTTTGCGAGTTTACTCTAGGGATAATAACTAATGAATAAAGATGTGAATGTAGCCATAATTAAGAGGAGAGGCAAGTAGGCAAGCGAGTATTTTAGAAATATTGGTGTTAGTATAAGTATAATTTGTCTTTTAAGAAAAAGATACAAGAGGGAAGATAACACATTGGTGAAATTCAAGGATACGCATGTTGAAGCAAAAAAGAAATCGCATGTTGTAAAGAAAAATTCGCATATTGTAAGGCAATCTCGTACGCATCATATGTTAACACAAATTGTATGTTTGTCAACCCTATATATAAAGTGATTGTTCTAGTGTATCACATCTTAGAGGGTTTGAGGTTTCGGGTTGGGCAAAATATGGTTTATGGGAATTTGTGGGTATAAAATATGTTTTTAATATTATATATATATATATATATATATATATATATATATTTTTTTTATGATCAAACACTTTTATATAGTAACGTGATTAGACTTTTTTTCTTCATCATGCTATTTTTTTACATACACAACATGCGATTTTGTTTTTATACACCATGCGACTGTTTTTTTATTACATGCGATTGTAGTTTATAACATGCGAAATTTAAAAGTCGTACGCTCATACGATAAGGCATATTATACAATACACTTTCACTTATCTATATAATAATATATGCGGCGTGATTGATGAGATGACATGGACAAACATATTTTAGATGCTACAAAACTTATTAATCAAGTATATATATTGTGTTGAATAAGAAAGAAAATGACACCCCTTTACTTAATCTATAATATCTCAATCATCGTAAATATCAAAGAATGTATTCACCAAAAATAGTAATACCTATGGTCAACTTAAAGGAATCAAACCAAACCCCACAAAACACAAATATACACTTATTTATTTGGTCCATATAATGTAGTTTTGTTTTAATCTTGAATTGAATAAAAAATGTTTTCATTTTAGTATTGCAAAAAACGTTAATGATACGTTAATGGAGGAAAGAAGATCAGTGATCAAGTCCATGTTGATCTTTCGCTTCCTTGTTGCACTTTTTGGATCCATAACTTGTTCCCATGCTGCAGACACCATATCCGCAAACCAAACCGTTAGATATAATGAAACCATCGTTTCACAGCAAGAGATCTTTGAACTTGGTTTCTTTCGCCCCGGTAAGTCAAGGAACCTTTATGTCGGAATTTGGTACAAGAAAACACTGAACCAAACTGTTGTATGGGTAGCCAACCGGAACACACCACTCACAGATACCTCTAGTGACTTAACACTCACCGATCAGGGGATCTTAGTTATCCGGAACGCCACCACAGGCACTGTCATATGGTCGTCAGCCAACTTGTCGACGAAGTCAGGGAGGAATCCAATTGGTCAGCTTCAAGATACTGGCAACTTTGTAATTTACGAGGAAGGAGACATCAATAGAGAAAATCCCATATGGCAAAGTTTCGACTTTCTACAGCACACTTTACTTCCTGGAATGAAGCTGGGCTGGAATTTGGTTAAGGGGACTGAAAGCCATTTAACGTCATGGAAATCTGAGGATGATCCTGCTTTGGGTGACTTTTCGTATTCGATTGATGCCAGAGGTTACCCTCAGGCCATCATAACGGAAGGCCAGGAACTAGTATACCGGCAAGGTCCATGGAATGGACTCAGGTATACGGGTAGTCCAAATTTGAGACCGAATTGGTTTTACAACTACACCTTTGTTCTTAATAAGAGAGAAATCTACTACCAGTATTATCTTGTAAATGCTTCAGTTTTTACGAGGCTGGTGTTACAACCAACTGGTCGTTTAGAGCGTTTGTTATTGATTAATACCAACCAAGAATGGAGTGTTTATTTGTCCCGACCAAATGATCGCTGTGATCAATACGGGTTGTGCGGTCCATTTGGCAGCTGCAACATTGACAAGTCACCAGTCTGTGAATGTTTGAAGAGATTCGAACCCACATCTCCTGATCAGTGGAGGACAACAGATTGGTCACAAGGGTGTCAACATACTATCCCTTTGGATTGTGACCCTGGGGAAGGATTCAACAAATATTCGAATTTGAAGTTACCGGACACTCGGGGGTCATGGTATGACCAGACCATGACCCTTGAAGAATGTAGAAACATGTGCAAAAGCAATTGTTCGTGTACTGCTTACACAAATTCGAATATCTCAGGGACTGGGAGTGGTTGCTTGCTATGGTTTGGTGGCCTAATTGATATCAGAACATTTGTTGGAAATGGGGACACTCTTTATATACGAGTGTCAGCCTCAGAGTTAGGTAATTTAAAACAACAGTTTTATTTTCATTACTAATTTCGTGGTTGTCTCTCTAAATGTCAGCTTAAGACTTTGTGCATATTTTGATAGATACAAACTCAACAGAAAACGCTAGAAGCTCAAGTGAAGGGAGAATATCAGTACGAGTTATAGTCCCGGTAGCATTTGTAGTTTTGGTCATGCTAGTTTCAATATGGTTATATTATCGCTATCATAGGAAGAAACAGCAGCCACAAGGTATGAGAATTGAAAACCATGTTGTGCAGGGCGGTTTAAGTTATGTGTTTTATATTTAACATGTCATAATCAAAATTATGTAAAATGAAAATAGTTAAAACTCACCCTAAATGTATTTTGAATTGCATAGAACCTATCAATTTTTTTTTTTTTGCCATAATTAAAAACTATTCAAATAATATATTTCTGTAAATCATGTGTGACAATAATTTATTATAAAAAAAATTGAAGTTTTGAAGAAATGTTTCTAATCAAACAACCCCACAATGTCCTTTATGAGGGATACTAAGAAAGTATATCATGCCAGTATCCAAATATAAAACAAGTGCTGGGTATTTGCTACACAGTGACACCAGGAAACGAGGTTGGACTACAAGATCCTGAAAACATAAGTGATGATAATGAAGATCTGGAGCTACCACTATTTAGCTTGTCTACGATACTTCATGCAACAAACAACTTTTCATTCAACAACAAACTTGGAGAGGGCGGCTTTGGACCCGTTTACAAGGTATTCTGTGACCATGGCCTTCTATGTAATATATATGGTATTCGTACATTACCATAAGATATTTCTTAGCATATTTCGGAAAGGTTAAATAAATCAAATAACAATTAAGAATTCGTGGAGATGTATATATAGATGGCTTTTTCTTGACATACTTAAAACGCTTGATTCAGGGTGTACTTGAAGACGAGCAGGAAATAGCAGTGAAGCGACTAGCAAAAACGTCTACTCAAGGACTTCACGAGTTCAAGAATGAAGTCATCTCAATATCTAAACTTCAACATCGGAATCTTGTCAAACTTTTGGGCTGCTGCATAGAAGGAGCTGAAAAGATGCTGATTTATGAATACATGCTAAACAGAGGCCTCGATTCTTTTATATTCGGTAAATGGAACATTTTAAATAGAAAGCTTAGAAAACTATCAAATCTACAAAAAAAAAAAAACTTCAATTGAAAGTTAAAACTATTTACAGATACAACTCTCAAGGAACTTCTTGATTGGCGAGCACGTTATCACATTATCAATGGAATTGCCCGTGGATTACTTTATCTTCACCAAGATTCTCGTCTTAGAATTATACATAGAGATTTAAAAGCTAGTAATATTTTGCTAGACAAGGATATGAACCCAAAGATATCAGATTTTGGCATGGCTAGGACATTCGGAGGAGATCAGACAGAGGCAAACACAAACAGAGTGGTTGGAACATAGTGAGAGTCATCTATCTTAACCTTATTCAAATATATTTAGTGAATACTTACAATTTACATTCATTCTTCACAGTGGCTACATGGCACCAGAGTATGCAGGAGATGGTATCTTTTCGATAAAATCAGATGTATATAGCTTCGGCGTATTAGTGTTGGAAATTGTGTGTGGGAAGAAAAATAGAGGGTTCGTGCACAAAGAACATTGCAACAATCTTGTTGGACATGTAAGTTTGAGCCTTTTAATTTTGATATCCAAAACTATATAGATTTTGATATCCAAAACTATATACAGTGATAGAAAAAAAAAAAAAAAAACTTGTGCTTTTTCCTACTAAGGGGGGACGGGGTGGTTAACTAGTGATAAAATCTATCACTCACAAGCACCAATCAAGTTCCGCCATGTCATCAACCATTTTTTCCATCACTCACAACCTTTTTTAGGCGGGGTGGTCATCACTCACCACCACACCCAACAATTTCCCCCCAACCAACAAATACCCTCACATTAAATAAATGTTTCGCCCCCTTTCTCTTTCATGAAACACACGTGTAGGTGTCACACACCACCACATGCAGGTGTCAAACAGATAACCCCCCATGCGCAGACCAAACATTGCAATTAAATTGCTAAAGGACAAAAAGGATGTCAGAATGGCAACAATCTTTAACGCGTAATAGGGGTAACGAGTTACAAAAATAACGCGTTTTTTTTTTTGCGGCGGCGGTGTTACGTGGAGGTTTAACGCGTGATGGGGTGGTACCACGGACCACCCCGTCCCCCCTAAGTGTCATTTTCTTCCACCGATAAAGGTTACCTAAGCTATAATTTTTTTATGAAAACTTTTAAACATTGCCGAAAATGAAAACTTCTTGACCGTTTGTGCCAAGTAAAGTTAGTTATCGAGAAGGAAATAAGACCAAAGGGAGTTAATCTATTACTACACTTTGTGTTAAAACAACAAAACATGTGACTCGTGTTCATTGTTATTGATAGGCATGGGGACTCCATGCTGAAGGTAGATCTTTGCAGTTAGTTGATAAGTGTCTAGGTGAATCAATCAAAGTGTCTGAGGTTCTACGGTCAATCCATGTTGGTTTATTGTGTGTTCAACGCCACCCAGAAGATAGACCGACTATGACTTCTGTAATCCTAATGTTGGGGAGTGAGGGTCCATTGTCATCACCCAAAGAACCAGGATTTTATGTTGGAAAATCTACGCATGACACTACTAAATCTTCAAGTTCAGATGGAGGAAGTTCTAACAATGAACTAAGCATTACAATGTTGGATGGTAGATAAAATGATAGTTGCATTTATTAAATGAAACAATGTCTACCTATAAGCTTATCAAGCATTTCAAATTCATCAACATAACTTATGTAACTGGTAAAGAATGTGAACATTTGTTTATCTTATGTATCATAAATAATTTATTGGTATCCCATTTCTTTTGCCTTTGTTTACAGTGATTGTACAAAAAGATGTACAACATCTTTTCTGATGACAATCATTCGAGGCATGCGAAAACCTAATTACTCTAGAAAGCTAGGATAAGTCAGGCATCGTATCCATAAGGAGCACATAATTAGTATTACACGTTTGTTTGATTAGTTATACTAAAAATTAATTCAAAATTGGTATTTTTTATTTGATTGAATGATTAAAAACTGTCGAAAATTAAAAACGATTAATTTGCAAACAAGAAAGAAAAATTCAATCACCCCTTGTAGTTTTAGGCTTAAAAGGTAGAAATATAACCTAGGTTTATTATCTAGTTGGAAAGTTACATAAACATAACTGTATATTCATATCAGGGTTTTGAAGAACAATAATCACTTAAGATAGGACACCAAATAAGGATGCAAGCTAAGATGTTTTCTAACCAATTGTCACCCTAACTAGAAAGTTACATAAACATAACTATATATTCATATTAGGGTTTTGAATTACAATCACAAGACTAAGGAATCCAGCTAAATCAGTTAAGATATGAAACCGAATAAGGATGCAAGCTAAGATGTTTTCCAACTAATTGTCACTTAATCAGATAGTCAACCTCGCGTCATGGTTATTAATGGTTCAACAACCAAATAATTGTCATATCAAATAGCTAAGTCAAGTAAGATGGATTTTAAACACTCTTCAAAATGGTGTACGGATAAATAAAGGCTCAAACTATCCAGACACCTTATCTGCCTATTTAGACACCCTTTGCCTCGTATAGGCCTATACGAGGCGTATAGGGTTACATCAAAATCAGTGTCTGACTCATGTCACTTCTGGTTTGACTGCTTCAATACGCCTCGTATAGGCCTATACTGGGCGTATAGGACCCTTCGTATAGGCCTCATGTATGACCCTTTGTCCCTTATATGCCTCGTATAGGCCTATACTGAGCGTCTTGAAGGTTTTTTTTTTTTTTTTTTTTTTTACAAACATTTTATACAATTTTAATCGTTTTAGCAAACTTTTATACAAAAACAAGTTTTTTTATTTTAAATAATTAATATTAGGACCCCGCGTTGGTTTTTTTTAGTTGAAAAATGGATGTTTTGGTAGGGTAATTTGATTGTTTTTTGAGGGTGATGTTTTTTGAGTAAAAAAATAGGTGTTTTGGTGGGGTAATTTGAGTTGTTTTTTAAGAAAAGTTTTATTTTTTTATGAAAATATTTTACCGTTTTCAAGATCGGCCTTTAAAAATATTCAATCGTAGAAATATTACATTGTTTTTAACATATAGTGTAGTATAGGTCTCGTATAGGTCCCTTATAGGTCTTGTATAGGCCTATCGACGTATACGGGCGTTGTATCATATCCTATAGTATCGTATCGTATCGTATAGTGTAGTATAAGTCTCGTATAGACCTATATGGGACCCATACGAGACTTATACTATACACTATACGATACAATACCATACTATACGATACAATACGATACTATCGTATCATATAGTGTAGTATAGGTCCCTTATAGGTCTTGTATAGGCCTATCGACGTATACAGGTGTTGTATCGTATCGTATAGTGTATAGTATAAGTCTAGTATAGGTCCCATATAGGTCTTGTATAAGCCTATAGGCCTAAACGGGACCTAAACCACACCTATAGTCCTATACGAGTGTTGTATCTTATCCAATAGTCTAATATCGTATTGTATTGTATCGTATCATATCGTATCGTACCGTATAGTGTAGTATAAATCTCGTATAGGCATTGTATGGGCCTATGGATGTGGTATCGTATCCTATAGTATCTTGTTGTATCGCATCGTATCGTATAGTATAGTGTAGTATAAGTCTCGTATAGGTCTTGTATAAGCCTATCGTGTTGTATCGTATTGTATAGTATAGTATAAGTCTCGTATAGGTCTCGTATAGGCATCGTATAATTAATATTAGTGTTATTATAATTAATATGAGTTTTTTTATAATTAATATTAGGGTTATTGATATTAATATGAGTTTTTTATAATTAATATTAGTGTTATTATAATTAATATGAGTTTTTTATAATTAATATTAGTGTTATTATAATTAATATGAGTTTTTTATAATTAATATTAGTGTTATTATAATTAATATGAGTTTTTTATTGTTATTAAGAAAAGTTTTATTTTTTTATAAAAATATTTTAAAATATTCGATCGTATAAAAAAAACCAACGAGGGGTCCTAATATTAATTATTTAAAATAAAAAAACTTGTTTTTGTATAAAATGGTGTACGGATAAATAAAACATTCGTCAATTACATATTAGATATGTCCAACGACTAGTAAAACATGAATAAATATTCTCACTAACTAAACCTTACACTCAGTGGCGGAGCTTGACCAAAAGTTTCGATGGGGCGTAAAGTAATGAGACACAATTTTTTTTTCTTCCTATAGTTATGTTTCGAGTCGGGTCGGGTTGGCTATTCCATTCAAATCGGGTCAAATAATAATAGTTCCAACTAAAACAAAATGTACATTTACCAAACAGCCCATCATTTATATACAGAGTTTATAAATATTTAGGATATACAATTTAGGATAAATAATCGGGGGGGGTGACCCTATATAATTTTAAAATTTTCGGACGAAAATCGGAACTTGTACACTTCTAACCGAAATATTGGGGTGGGCGGGTGCACCCCCGGGCACCCACAATGCTTGGCCTCTGCTCACACCTAAGGTTGATCATGAAAATATTTAGCCCGTTATAATCTATATCTATATTCTATATTACTATATTAAGACCACGGGGTATGCTGAGAATAGTCCCCAAAGGGACTATCCGCCAAATAAGCATAGGTGGAGGACCATCCCCTTGGGGACTATCCAAATGTGTGGTGGATGGTTCTTCCCCATTTTTTTATTATTATTTTTTTTGCCATATTAATTAAAACAAAGTAAATAAAAATAAAAAAAAAGTTACATTTAAATAAAAACCTAAAGTCATATTTAAATAAAAATCCTAAAGCTACATTAAAAAAAACCTAAAGTAACATAAAAGAAAACCTAAAATTACATTAAAAAACCTAAAGTTACATTAAGAAAAGCCTAATGTTACAAATAAATAAAAAAACTACACGTTGTTTTCTCCGAGACTCCAAATGTGATCGATCAAGTCCGATTGAAGATTGGCATGTGTGAAATCGTTATGTATCGAGAACCTGTTTAAATCTTGTTATTCTCCGCAAACCGGAACATTATTCTGCTCCACCGCATTCTCGTCATACTCACAAATTGCATGTCCTTCGTCTTCGAGGATCATGTTATGCAGCAGAATACAAGCATACATACAGTATCGTAACGTTTTGGGTGTAAAAGCGCGTGCTGGGTTTTCAATAATATGCTATCTTTGTTGGAGAACCCCAAAACACCGTTCAATATCTTTTCTAGCCGCTTCATGAAACTTGGAACATTTCTTTCTTTTTTCATCTGGAGGATGCCTAACCGTTTTAACAATTGTAGAGTATTGTGGGTATATTCTATCGGCAAGACAATACCCGCGTCTGTACTCGACTCTCGAAACCCTAAACCTCGTATCAGGACCGATCCCTTTTATAACATCGTCAAAAGCCTCAGAATTTTGTAGAACGTTGATGTCGTTATTCGAACCAGGAATCCCAAAGAAAGCATGCCAAATCAATAGATCTTGAGACGCAACAACTTCTAGAATTATTGTTGGATGTCCCTGATTGCCTCGCGTATACATTCCTCGCCAAGCGGTAGGACAATTCCGCCATGGCCAATGCATGCAATCAATGCTCCCGAGCATGCCTGGAAAACCGTGCCTTGCTTGGTGGTGTTGATACAAATTTTGGACGTCATTGTAATTTGGTTTTCGCAAATATTATTGGCTGTAGAGCCTCACCACAAATTTTCAAAACTTGTATAAACATTCTCTAGCAGTTCTTTCGGACATCTTTAAGTATTCGTCCCAAGCATCGGCTGTCGTCCCATAAGCTAGTTGACGAATCGCCGCAGTGCATTTCTGTAAGGTGGTGAAGCCCATTTTGCCTCTAGCATCGGGTCGCAAGGTAAAAAAAACAGGTGATAAGCGGCTAAATCGTCGGCAATACGTAAGAAAAGTCGACGACTCATTCTGAAACGACATCTAAAAATAGCCTCCGAGTACAACGGCTCGTCGGCAAAGTAATCGGCGAATAATCTTTGGTTAGCACCTATAAGATAAAAAAAACATATATACAACTTATAATTAAAAAAATAAGACTAAAAACATAAAAATAAAAATATAAGACTAAAAACATAAAAATATAAGAATAAAAATATAACTAACTTTCTCGGTCTCGCTCGATGTGTGGGTTCCTGTTTCGTGGTTGTGACGAAACTTCCTCCTCCTCTTCTTCTTCTTCCAAAATTAGTTGCGTCGCCTCTACCACCTTGTTTATAAAATATTTTACGGCTTCCATGGTGTCCGTCGAACCCGATGAAGAGGAAGATGACATGGTGTATTTTTTAGAGAAGATTATGTGAGAATATGGGTGAATTTTTGTATAAAAATTGTGTGTAAAGTGAGTTGTTTGGAGAAAGTGGGTGAATTTTTTGTATAAAATTGGTTAAATGGTGTGGGTATTTATATAGGTTTTAAATTAAATGAATTTGTTTTTTTTAAGTAGCCGTTTGTAACGGCATGATTGAAGGGGCCCACCATTATCCGGCTCGTCTCCGTCGTCGGGGAGAGGTCGTTGAAGCCGCGACGGGCCACAAGGGGCCGGTGTGGGACGACCCACTTTGAGGGCGCCGGACCGGGGACGAGCCCCATACCCCTCGGTATAAGGAAACTGGTTAAACACAAGGGTAATTTCCATCAAATTTTAAGATGTCATACCAAGAGTCAAATCTTTTACATTTTTCTTCCAATAATTCCCCTGCTCTCCCTTCACAACGAAACCAACGTCTCTTTATTTCCCATTCGTCCCTTGAAACCCTACCATTGAAGGGCCTTAGTTCAATTGAGAATCGATTCTAAGTTATTAGAATAAAATTATGATAATGAGTATTAAATGAGAATTGATAAATTCATCTGAGAGGTTCTTCTACAAATACAAATTCTTTGGTTTAATCTTCAGTGCCATTATAATGCCCATTAGACCACTGGGGTGGTCCGTTATAAACAATCCACCACTTGTGAAACTATCACTAACACCGCCGCCACCTATTCCCATCACTCGTGAAACTTTAACGTGTTGATAATATCACGCGTTGAAGAATTCTTGAATGTATGTGTATGACTTGTACGTTGTGTATTAATACTTGTACATTGAAATCCCATCACTAGTGATGACCACCGCCACTAAAGAATGCTTGTGAGTGATAGAATAGTGGCTGCTGACATGGCGAAACATGATTGAATGTTTGTGAGTGATGGAATTTCATCACTAGTGACCATCCCCACTCCCCTTATTACCCATAATAAAAATTGTAACCGGTGTCTTCCATCAATGGGAATAAAACAAATCATTTGGTTCAATGCTATAAAAATGCAAGCCCTTTCGCATATACAAGATTCTTACCAAAACCCTTCTTGCCATGTGCCATCTCATGTACTCCAACCCTGAAGACTCACTGACACATGTTCAAAGCTTTGGAAACAACTGTACCAATCTTGTCGGAACTCCGTATTGTCTGCATATTTTATTTATTCTCTTAGCTGGTTAGAAGGAGGAGCTGATTCAGTTACCTTGTTGAAGACCCCGTTTTTCGACCTCTTGTTGAGAAATTCGCTACAGTAGTACATTTTAATAATGTTAGTTTTATAAAATTCATAGAATTATAAGCACTTTACAATAACAGGATCATAATGCTTTCTTCCAAGCTTTTGTTGAGTCCTACATGTAGCTTGGCGAGTTGGGGTAAGCTTTCGCAATTAAAAAAACTATATTATTACAGTGGAATTACTAAAAAACAAAAATTTTAAACTGTTTTGACTTGTTATTTCGCATATTAGTTTATTCTGGTAATTAAAGGGTGTCAGGACATGCTACATCCTTGTGTTTGTGTTCATTTTCATCTTCGTGTTCTTGTTTTCGCTGAATAGACAATAAAGTTAAAGTACAACTTGGTTTGGTTTAGGGTACTTATGTGACAACCGGTGATTTACGGCTCCTAATTACGTGATTAACAGATGATTAACGCGACAATAATAGTGTTTAAGACACAAATTAACTTAATGAGGCCTTTGGAGTGCCTAGAAACGGCTAACCGGCTTTACAGGGCATGAACGGTGATTTACGGAAAGATCTGGTGAATATTAAGCGACAACGAACTGAAACCGAACAGAATACTGACAACGCCGACGAATATTAAATTTTTACGATATATTCTAGCTTCGTAAGTAAATTTTAGCAGTCGTAGTTGAAACCGGCTCAAAAAACGGATTAAAGACGGCAACGATATAATTTTTCGCGATTATTACCGTAATCGACAAACGAACGCGACGACAATGATACCGGTATTATTCTACATAATTTCAAAACTAAAATTTTATATTATGACGTTCCGACAATTTCGAGTTTTGATAACGGGTCTCGTAGGAATTACGGGCCGCTTAAACACGGGGATTGAGCTTGTGGGCCTTGGGCCTAAGCCCAAAACCCACAAGCTAAACCTACAACTAAATCTTAGCAAAATCTTTACATGATCTGTATAAGAGATGTTGTCTCAAATCCCTTGAAAATCTTATCAAAATATTTACAAGATTTCTATAAGAGATATTGTCACAAAAGTTGAAACACTACCATTCTATAAGACCGCCCGTAGTGGGGCGTGTTTTTTAAAAATTTATAAAAAAAACGCCCTATAACGCCCCGGTAACCGCTACACCCGGCGTTACCGGGCGTTATTTTCGAGAAAATTGCCGTTTGGCGTTTAAATTAAAACGCTTAAAATCAGGGGGGCCCACCTTTTTTACCGTTGTCAAACAAACGGTCATATTATTATTATTTTTTTTAATTTAAAATATTACCCCACTATATATATATCACCCCACATTTTTATAAAAACCCACTTTATCTTCTACTTTCTCTCCCACTTTTCTTCTATTTTTTTATAAAAAAAACACCCACTTTCTCCTACATTTTTATACAATCATGCATCTATTTCGACCCCATTTTGGTGTCCCCGCAAGACCCACGAACCTTCAAGACATGGACCCGAGCTTTTTAACGTACGCGGCTTACTTGAGTGGCGCCCCTCCGTTTGTGCCTCCCACTTTCGGCTATGGTCAAGCCGGCGGGTCTCAACCCGAATCCGAACCCGATGTCGAAGTCGTGCCGGAGACGCAAGCCGAACCGGTGCAAGAAACATCGAAACGCGGCAAAAGGTCGCATAAGAAGAAGGAAAAAGACGCACCACGGCGTACAAAAAATATCATTAAGTGGACGAAGGACGAGGAATTCACGTTGGCTCGGGCGTGGCTCGACATTTCGGAGGACGAAGATACCGATAACCATTTTATATATATATATATTGTTTTACTTATTTTGTTACTATAATTTTTAACATACAACTTATAATTTTTTTTTAATTTGTAGCAAACTTTCAAACTGGCCCGGTTTTTTGGGATAGGGTTCGTGCACTCTTTTTTACTACTTGGGGTCAAGGCGAACATCGGGACAAAGATTCCATTTCTAGCAAATGGACCGACATCAACAACAAGTGTCATGCGTTCCAAGAAGTCTTCCAACGTAACTACGATAATCGCCCGAGCGGTGAAGGTGACGTTTGGGTTTTAACGAAGACTTTGGAGGAGTTCGAGAGGACAAAATGCCCTTTCACGTACTATAAGTGTTGGGAGCTACTACGAAAAAGTCCAAAGTGGGCGGTAGTTAATCCAATGACGTCTAGTAGTAGACGTCGGGCTAAAAGGTCAAAAACATCATCCTCCGTTGACCCGTCAACTCCGACATCGGATGCCCGCAATGTTGATTTAAATGAGGCGGTGGACGTTGACGAGGGAATTCAAGAAGAGTTGGTCCGACCAACCGGTAGAAGAAAGGGAACCGGGAAAAAAACGGTCGAGTCGTCTTCCGATCTCGAGTTAAAGGATGATTTCGAGGAGATGAACCGTCGTCTCCAAGACATTCGCGACCTCGGCTACAAACGTTGGGAGATTATGCAAGAACGAGTGGCCGAAACCAAAAAGTTTAACGAGATGCAAGAGGCGAGGCAAATGGAAAAGGACATTGAGTTTTTGTCCAAATCGATCGACCACTTCCAAGGCGACGCGTTGATCCTTGCGCAAATGCGTCAACAAAAAATTCGAGAAAAATATGGACTCTAGATCATGTTATTTTTTTAACTTTATTTTTTCTGTTTTTTTTTATTTTCTGTTTTTTTATTTTTATGTTTTTCAGTTTTTTTTTTTCAGTTTTTTTTTTATTTTCTGTTTTTTTTTTCAGTTTTTTTTTTATTTTTATTTCAAGTAATGTAATTTTATTTTTAAATTAATGAAGTTTTTTTATGTTTTAAATTAAAAAAAAAATAATTGTGAAATGATTGAATGGGGGTTATTGGCATAATGCCCCACTATGCCACTTTTTCTATAATGCCCCCTTGCTGACTAGGACGTCACATGTCGGATAATGCCCTATGGTAGGGGCATTATAAGGTGTTACCACTACACATGGTCTAATAATCCATTGCCTAATCTTCACCTCTTCACTCTATACTCATACAAAACCCAGGCAAGTATCTTCACTCTCCTCTCTCAATACAACTCACGCACACAAGTTCCCCTGATCCTTCTTCTCCTTCATACTTCAAATAGAAAACCCTAAAACAATCTACTTCAAATTTCAACCACACCCATTCCTCTTTTGGATCTCTGCAACTAAAAGAATCCCTCAACACAACAAATACACTACTCATCTCTAACCTCCAACTCCTTTCCACTCAACAGCCGGTCAACCACCATGATGGTGGCGGCTCACAGCGACAATCGACAGAGACAGACAAGAGACGGAGAGAGAGATGACGCAGGAGAGAGAAAGAGGCCGAGGAGAGAGAGAAAGTCGGAGACGGAGAGGCGCCGCCGCCCACGGCGGCGGCAGTGGAGGTAATGGCGGCTGTAGCGGTAGTATCTCGGCGGTGATGATGGGGGTCGGGTGAAGACGCTGGTGGTGGGTGTCGGAGTCGGCGACGGCAACGATGGCAGTCGACGGCGGCGTGGTGTGGTCGGTTGAGTTTTGGTTCGGGTTCCGTTGTGGTCTCGACTTGGTTCAGGCAACAAGAGAGTGGTGATGTTATTCAGTTTTGGTTCAAACGACAGATTTGGTTCGGGTTTTGTCAGATTCGGTTCAGCGGGGTATATCTTCCGGTTCGGGCTCGGGTGAAGTCCAGTCAAACCGGGTCAGATTTCGTGTCCTCGGTCAACAACGGTCAACAGGTCAGCCGGTTCGGGTTCAGATTCGGTCAAAGGCAACGAGTCAACTCAGTTTCAGTTAGGGTCGACTCCGTCGAACCGAGTCGACTCGGTCAACCCTGGTCAACATAGCGAATTGACTCAGTCAACTCAACCGGTCAACTCAGTTGACCCGGTCAACTCAGCCAACTTTTTTTGGCGTTTCGACTTGAAGATTCGATAAAAGACTTAGGACTAACATTATTTACGTTAACTATTCCTTATTTTTTATACGTGAGAAACGAGCTCGAACCAATCGATTAAAGTATACTACATCTTTACATATTTGACGTAATCTTGTATATTGATTGAATTTTGAAAATTGACGACAACTGTGTTGTCGGGGGCGTCCAAAAACAGAGGAAACTCTGCCCATTTTTCGAGAAAAAAAATCCGTAAAACGAATCGCGTTTTAATACAAAAATATAGCCGATCAACTACAAACGTCTTTTATAAAACTAAAAACAAGTGTATGATTTTCGATAACGCTTTATGATATGCGAAAGCGACGATACGGAAATTATTTACAAACAATAAATATAGTACTTTAAACTTCGAAACTTGACAAATCTTTTATAAAAACAATATACTTATTTATATTGTTTCAAACGCCGATAATCCGATTTCGTTTATACAAATACATATAGTTTGCATATGTATTTCAAATGCATATAATACGACTTCTTTTACTAAAATAAATATAGTATATATGTTTATTTCGATTATCAAACAACATGATTTCGCATTATAAAAACAAACATAGTTATATGTTTATTTCAAATACCAAACGAAGTGAGTTTGTTTTATGAAAATAAATATAGCTTATATATTTATTTTAAATATCGTGCAACACGAATTCTTTTATAAAATAGATATAGTTCATCTATTTATTTCAAACTTCAAACAACTCGACGATCGTTTTATAAAATAAATACAACTTTTATATTTATTTCAAAACGCCTAAACGGCACACTATAAATCATATATGTCGAGTACGAGTTTGTTACATGATATTTTCATACAAATATTTGTTTCATACACAACGATTTCTCAAGACGACCAATGAGATTCTACCGAAATATTTATATATTTTTACATAAATATTTATATATTCTAAATCTCACGAGAACTAAGGGGCTGTTTGTTTACCTCTTAATGAGGCTCTTAATGGTTCAAACCTCTTACTGGTTCAGCACTTAATGGTTCAGACTGTTTGTTTCACGAGCAAATGTCTGAATGGTTTAGACATTTGCCTCTGAATGGTTAAGATTTATACAAAGTTTGAATGGTTAAGACCTCTAATCTGAATTGGTCAGACATTTGCCTCTGAACGGTTAAGCATTATACAGGCTCTTAATGGTTCAGACCTCTTACTGGTTCAGCACTTAATGGTTCAGACCTCTTACTGGTTCAGCACTTAACCATTCAGATGTTGTCAAACAGCCCCTAAGTGTTTTTCAAAGACTTAGTAAACTATTACCAACATTAGGCGAAACTTAACGAGTATAGCTTAATCGTTACTATTAAGTTATCAACTTACGTCGAATCGTTCAGTTAACGAATCGGTAGAGCTCGGTGACACGTAGTTTAGTTATCGGTTTTATTTAGAAACTTATAAGATATTCCGTGTTAGGAATATTGTAGAATGCACGCTAGCGAGTCACATCTTGGAAACGACATCACGAAATCATAATTAGCTAGCTTTGCACATGGAAATTCAGGTGAGTTCATAACCCCATCTTTTTACGGTTTTACATTTTTATAAATGTTTTCGGGGTGGAAAGACATGCACGTTTTGCAGAAAACACACAAAGTTCTCGATGAACAAAGACTGCATATTTTTAGACAAAGCACGTTGTGCAAGAACATACAAAGCTTTTGAACGAACGAAAACTCATATTTCTAAATCATATTACGAATGGATTATACTAAATATACCGGTTTTTACAAAACAAATGTGTATTATCGAAATGTGAATGATTTTCATGACTAGGGATGGATCGTCTGGTGAT
The DNA here is from genome assembly GCA_030545235.1 of Helianthus tuberosus. Classification (NCBI taxonomy): domain Eukaryota; kingdom Viridiplantae; phylum Streptophyta; class Magnoliopsida; order Asterales; family Asteraceae; genus Helianthus; species Helianthus tuberosus. Next base: position 39,445,489 of record CM060411.1, on the reverse strand, counting down.
AATATATAGAGACTGGGGAGTTGGCCTTAGAGGCTGGGGAGGTTCAGCCTTAGAGGCTGGGGATGTTCAGTCTTAGAGGCTGGGGAGGTTCTGCCTTAGAGGCTGGGGAGGTTTAGCCTTAGAGGCTGGGGAGGTCCAGTCTAAGAGACTGGGGTAAAATACATGTTACAAAAGGATTACAGACATTTTATACAAGGTATGATTAGCTTAAGGAGGGTTTACTACTAGATCATGTGAGGGGTGGGTACAACACTTAAGGCCATTAATCATCGTCGTATGACCGAGGTACATGAGTGATAGATCTATTTGGGTGTAGCGAGCCCCACCCATGAGTCCGCGGGATGGACCATGAGGTGACTATGTCTTCCAGCCGGAAGCCCGGTACAAATTTGCTAGGTTTGAGTTCTTCCTGCATCTTTTCACACATACCATTGGCTTTGCAACCCATTGGTGATCTCTTTTTCCTTATTGCTACATACCAGGGATATACATACTTATAGAAATACTTGATTTATACAAATTAAATACCATGTTTTATACATATTCAAAGCATAGGATTTATGCGGGCGTGGAGTCAAAGTCAGGGTGGGCATTGGCGGTTATACGAACATTACAAATACGAGAGTTTACAAATACATGGTTTTACGAACATAATGCGTTACAATTACAAACTTTCCATATAACTTGGCAAGAAAATGATTTATAAATTCGTTTTCTCAATATTATTTCACAAACCGGTTATTCAAAAGTTTTATTTCAAATCTTTTACAAACAAACTATGAACTCGCCCAACTTTATATTGACTTTTTCGCATGTTTCTTTCTCAGGTTGCATTTCTAAGACAAGGCTCGGTTGGAATAGGAGAACCATGTGAAGTCGAGTACTTAGCGGGCGTTCAATTTCTAGAAAGTCTTTGCTTATTTTGCTTCCGCTGTGCAATGAAGATACCAGTCCAGTCACGCCAGCTCTGATAATTTCGGGGTGTGACAACTTATAAGACCAAATTGCATAAATCAACCTTTATGTTATACCTAAACTACACTTCATACCATTCACTATAAAATTGGAGAAACCCAACCTTTATGTTAATGTTTTGCTACAGAGTATAACCTTTAACACAAACGACGTTTATTTTCTTCGTTAAGTGCCATCACATGCAATGCATGTGAGGTATAATTTAGTTAATATATTTAATGTATATTAAAAGAAAGAAATATTATCATTCTCTCTCATACCTTTCTCTTTCTAGGGGAGGCGGGGTGGTCCGTGATGGCCACCCCATCACGCGTGGAAATACAATGAACACCGCCGCCGCCATGTTTTAACGCGTGGAAAACGTAACGCGTTGTGTATATCACGCGTTGAAATTGGAACGAATTTGAACGTTGGACATTATTCGACCGTTGAATAACGGTAAGTTTATTAAAAAAAAAACCTTTAAATCTTTTATATATATCTCCATTTTAAACCATTTTACACACACCAAAAACATAAACCCATTTCACACAATCTATATCTTTCTCAAATGGAGTTCCCTACGGATTCGACGTTTCCGGTGTCTAGCGATAGCGATACCGACTCGTCTTCCGACAATGAGACGCTAAAATATTTTGTGTCAGTGTATAACGAACTTGATACTGAGTCGTCCCGCCCAAAGAAGAAGATGGTAGACCGTGATCGTATACGTGCCAACGAAGTGTTAATGAATGATTATTTTGTGGAAAATCCGCTCTACAATGCCGAAACGTTTAGAGATCGGTTTCGTTTACCCAAAGAATTATTTTTAAAGATTGTTGGAGACATCGAAGCAAGCGAGGAATGGTTTCAAGAACGTTACGATGCGAGGGGCAAACCAAGTTTCACGCCGATACAAAAATGCACGTCCGCCATTCGCCAACTAGCGACAGGGAACCCTCCCGATCAATATGATGAATACCTAGCTATTTCGGCCAGAACTTCACGTGAATGTTTGCAATTTTTTTTGCAACGCGGTCATTAAGTTGTATGGTAAATAGTTTTTACGTAAACCGACGAGCCACGACATCTCACGTATTTACACCGCACATGAGGCTAGATGACATTTTCCCGGGATGCTCGGTAGTATCGATTGTACACATATCGAGTGGAAAAATTGTCCAAAAGAGTTGCGAGGGGCGTATGTTAGGGGTGACATTAAAAGACCAACCATCATACTAGAAGCGGTGGCGTCGAATGATTTATGGATTTGGCATTCGTATTTCGGTGTTCCAGGTTCAAACAACGACATCAATGTGTTGCACACATCCCCGTTGTTTCAAACCGTAACGGATGGTACCGCACCTTCCTCTCCTTTCTATGTTAACGGTCGACATTACAAACGAGGCTTTTTTCTTGTGGATGGTATCTACCCGTCATGGTCTGTTTTTGTGAAAGCTCCCTCATTTCCTGTTGAGGCCAAAGAAATCGTGTTCAAAAAATTGCAAGAATCGGCAAGAAAATTTGTTGAGAGGACATTTGGTATTTTAAAGGGTAGATGGGGTATACTACACCGACCGGTTCCTGCGATGAACAAGAAAGCAATACATAGAATAGTGTATGCATGTATCATATTGCACAATATGATGATCAAAGAAGACGGACGTGCAATATCACCGGCTTGGGTGCCGGATCCTCCTACACAAGTTCAAGTTCCACAAAATATCCAACTAGAATTACGTAATGAAGAAACTCACTTTCGGTTGAGATACGATTTAATCGAACTAGTAGGTTCTCTAGGTTTGGAGTTTCATGAGTCGGATGAGGAGTGGGTTTTTTTTTTAAATTGTAGCCTAATATATTTCTGGTATGTTAAATTGAAGTAGTATGTTTTAATTTAATTGAAATTTATAATTTTAGTGTTTTATTGTTAATTTCTAATTTAAAATAAAAAATTAAAAAAATTTGTGAGTGATGGAATTTTATCACTAGTGACCACCCCCACTACATTTCTATCACTAGTGATAGAATATTAGGTGATGACATGACATGAGTTGATTGGATATTGGAAGTGATAGCTATCATCACTAGTGATAGAATATTGGTTTACCGATTGTTTCACCTTTATTAACTTATTCACCTTTCCGGTAGAATAGCTATCATCACTATAACTCCGTTTGAGTAGAACTCGTACCTTCCACCGTTTCCCATGAATTGGTTGGAATGGGATTCCGATGATGATGGTTTACGTGGTTATGGGTATGGATGATGGGACCAAGGTTTGCACATGTTAGTTTCTTGTCTAATTATTGGTTGTGTTATGGTAATACTTGTGGTGGTGACCGGTGGTTAATGGTGTTTGGAGACAATGAAATGTGTTGTTATGGAGGTGTGTGAGGTTGTGACTTATGCAAGAGAATAGAGGGAGATATATTGACTTTGATATTTGAAAAAATATGTTAAATAAAAGCCGACATAATACCCTCACATGCAAAGCATAACTTAGCTAAGAAAATAAACGTCGTTTGTGTTAAAGGTTATACTCTGTAGCAAAATATGAATATAAAGGTTGGGTTTGGCCGATTTCATAGTGAAAGGTATAAAGTGCAGTTTAAATATAATATAAAGATTGATTTGTGTAATTTTGTCTACTTATAAATAAAGGTCACTTCCTTTTGTGTGACACGAAGTATGATGAAATCTTTTGGTTATCTTATTTTGGAATAAAACTGAATTTTAGAGAACAAGTATGATGTTATTCAAAACAATTTGGTGTTTTATGGTACATAAAAAAATTTGTATAATTATATTTTAGTGTGGATCATCTTGTTGGAGTTCATTATATTAAATAAATCCATGTTAAGGCAATTAATCATTTATTAACAAATATAAACCTATATAGGGTCGGGTGGTACATAAGACGTATCTAAAATTCTAAAGTAATTGATAAATAGTTTTTATATATCGCGCGTTTCGTCGAAACCGAGCAAATGATAATGTAAAACAAACGTAATTTGAAATAAAGCATGTTGTTTAGAAAGTCAAACATTAGAACGATTTAGTTTATCATCGTACCGTGTTTTATGATACCAAATAAATATTTTATTTTGAGTATAACCTCGTTTTTAACAAAACTTATAACGGAATGTTAGGTAAAGAAATCAAGCACAACTACGTATTTAAGTTTTTAGAAAAAAAAAGTTATAAACGTAACTTATTAAAGAAGTATCAAATTAATCGATAAATTAATATATGTTCAAAAAAAAGAAAAAAAAATATTAAAATAAGGTAAATGAAATAAATGTTTAAAAAAAAAGAAAAACGTGTTATTAAAAGTAATTATAATAATAAACTATTATAATATATAAAATAATAAAAAACTATCTATTAGTATAAAAATAAAGTTACTATTCATTATCACTCGAAAAGAATATATATATAATACGTGTTAACTACCTTAGAGTTATCAGTATTTGTTGCACATTAATAATAATAATAATAATAATGCCTAAATTTTGTCAGTGTTTTAAAGCATGTCGAGTTAGATTGCGTTCTCTAAAAAAACGTTAGTGATAGTATCAAATTTTTCACTAAAATTAATCAACTAAAATAATCATTTTTGTTCGACAACTAAATTTAACAAAAACAAAATAAACTCTATTGCGAACTTTAATATTTTCTGGCCTCGGTTCGGCTCTCCAACGCTGCCGTATGCTAACTTCCCTTGTCACAAAACCAAACTCCCCCTTTTATTTTATTTATTTATTTATTTATTGTTGTGGGCTCTAGGCGTTGTTTCTTGTACTTGGTCCACCAAAATTCAGATTATATATTCAGCCCAGCTTCTATTCATTTATCCATGGCCCAATTAATTGATGTAGTCCAGTACTAAAGCCAGCAAGTTGAAAGTTATTTTATGAAACTTATGTTGTTATCGGCTGAAGCTATACTCGAAGCAGGTTAAAAATTAACTATTTCACGAAACTTGTGTTGTAATCGGCTTTTTTTTTTTTTTTTTAAGTAAACTTCATTAACCAAACGCCAAAACCTCAAACCGAGGCGGCAACCAAACAACAAAACCATATATAATTACAAATTTACACCAAGTGTCCTAAGAAACCTTTAAAGATTTAGAGTACAGTAATGGCATTAATGAGAATTTAATTTTAGGTTTGAGGTTACATGTCTCAAGTTCGAATTCTATCCCAACCGAGTTTTGTCAAATTAAGCCTTTGGGCGACGAGTTTTCCTCAGAACTGGAGATGTTGCCTTTTGCCAATAGGTTATACTGGGTAGCCGAGCTTTTATTTTATTTTATTTGATTGATCGTTAAATAAAATAGTACTTCACTTTTAACTGGTCAAAAACTAATTAATACAAAAGTAATTCTTATTCATCTTCCAATATGTTTTGTTTTGTTTTTTCTAAACTCAACGAAGTTAATTTGAGATCCAACTTTATTTCATTCACTAGCTAGGTTAGTTACTCCTCTAAAATACATTCTAAACTAACATCTTTTGTAAATGTAGTTTTTAAGTGAAACCACATAGAACATTGAATAAAAAAATACAAAACCATAATTAGAATTAATGCTTATAAATCTAAAAATATAAAAGTAATTCATTAATCTCTAAATATTTTTTTATACAACATTTGTTATTTTATTTGACACATTACCACCTCTATCCAATACACGGTTTGTACATTATAAAATATATAACTAATACTTCTATAAATAAATGGTATAAATAACATTACATATAGCATTAAATAAATAAGAATAAATTATGATTATAATTATCTATAAATGTATAAATAATTCATAAATTTGTAAGTATTTCTTTGTATACAATGTCAAATCTTTATACTTATAAATAAAAATGATATACACTTGGCTAGATTTCAGCCCCCTTTTTTTTAATTTTCTCCTAACTTGATGTATTCCACAGCTGCGCCACGTAGGAATTTTGTACACGTGTCCTGTTTTGTTCATTCTAAGCGCTTTTTGGCTTCTCCTCATTCTAATTCTAATTAGGTTTTTAGTTTAGACAATCCTCCCAACTCTTCTCCTACCTCCAGCCACTCGATACGAAGAAAACCCTTCCCACCATATTCTACTAATTGTATAATCTCAATCTTCAACTATCATCGCCATTTGATATTCAAATCTGTCTCAGGTTTGTACTTTTATTGCTTCTATTAATTGGATTTTACTTTCAAGAAACCCCAATATAATTTTCGAACCTATTCTCTGTCTGCTTCTAATACTAAATCATTCTTCGTTATTTACATCCCGTTATCGATTGTCGTTTCTCAATCTATTGGTTATTTGTTACGATTCTGCTATAAATCAAACTCCCGTTATCATGTTAAGGTATTATTAAAATATTAAACATGAAACAACGATTATCTTTTTATACTATTCATATTGGTTAATCACTTATGAGTTCATCGGCATCGGTTCCATTGGTCAGGTTTGAAGGGTGACTGGTGTTGTCGATGTGAGGTTAAAGGAGGGATTGCTGCCGATCCTTGTAGTTTTGGAGGTTTTGAAAATGATGACTTCATATGAGTTCAGGTTTGTAATTTTATTGTTTCGATTAATTATTTTTATATTTTTTTTTCTGTCAAATTATGTTAACGTTAATAGTTATATATGGGATTAATTTTGTAGGCTCATGTTCAAGCTCAAAACCTTAGGCTTCTTTTTACAAAAGGGTTAATGTGATTATTTTTATATTATTTGTAGTGATGATAGATTTAAAGGCTTCTTTTTTGTGTTCTTTTAGTATGTTAATGGTAGGTGTAGAGTATAACTGTTGCTGTCTTGTAAAAGAATTATGTAATTTGACTATTTTAGGTCAACTTCATGGTTCATTATTATATATAATAAGTTAAATTATGGGCTGGTTGTTATCATTATGGCCGGTGTACTTTTGAATTTTGATACATGGAATCCATTTTAATTCAGTTGGGAGGCTCAAAAAATAGTATTGTTTAGCTGCATATTCAGTTACGCAACGGGACAGCTACCAAGAGTAGCAACAAGTAACTTGTGGGCGTCGTTTTGGAATGTTTGGTAGCTTGGAGGCAATATGGTGGTAACTATGGTGCTTCTCCATATAGGTATATGTTTTGTTGATTCTTTTTGAAGTTTTTTCTCGATAATTTTGTAGATGCGCGCTTAATTGCCTCTAAAAGAAAGATACGTGAAAATTTGTCGCATGTAAATGTCAACATGGCCATTTGAGAGTGGACCTAAACAACTAAGCTTCTGACCTTTGCATGTTTTCGTAATGTTTTCTTTATTCACCAATGAAAAACTATGTAAAGTTTTTTTAGTTTATACCCATTTGGATGTATTGAGAACTTTAAAATTATTTATAGAGAAGGGCTTAGCACCAGACAAGGGGGTTCTAATGAAATCCAATAATACATTGATCCAATGCATGCTGACTTGGATGATGAGATCAGTGTGGACTTGCCCGTGAGAACTGGAATGGCCTTTTAGGTTATACCCATTTGGATGTATTGAGAACTGGAATGCTTATTCTAACAAAAATAGTTTAAGGAAATTCAAGTGTAAGATTCGTAGGGTAGGATGGCGGTAGTCAACGTATTGAGGTTCGTTTTATGATAGACACTTGTCGAAGACTGTTTTTGTTTCAAGTAAGAAGTCTTTCATGATCAATATATGATAATCCCTATAGTTAAAATAAGTGTCTTTACAAGAAATGTAATGATTTTGCTGATGTTATTATGAGTTTGGCTTTTTAAATTTAAAATTCTCCACTTGCCTTATTTTTTGTATATTTTTCACTTCACTGCTATATTTGTAGCCTGTAAGAATAGTATTAGCTCATATTCAATCTTCCTAAATTCTAAAGTCACCCAGACACCTACCCTTATACAACCCCAACGTTTGAGAGGGCTAAGATTGCTATACGACCCAATTGAAAGGGTTACATCATATGAGTCGTATGATTTGTCAGGTGTCATATGGTGTCCGCTGTTGTAGATGTACATAATGACACCCTTACCCTTTGGATTATGAACAAATTTGAAAGAAATGACAAGATTACTTAACTGATTAACTGATAAACAAACTGTTTATAATATTGTGAGTGTCATTTTCTTAATTTGGCTTACGAAACAATATTTTTTTAATTAATTAAGTTGTAGCATTTTGAACTAAATAACCAACTGTATAATCTAATAAGTTATAATCATGATAAGATTTTGAAAATACCAAGATTCATACTTTCAATCTTAATTTAGTTGTGTACACCCGTTATTTAGTGTTAATATTTCAACATTTATTTTACATAATATATTAGTTCAGCCCGTGTATCACACGGGTAACTAACCTAGTATGTAAAACGTTGTATAAGTTTACCTCATTTATCCCTTCACATGAGAGGTTTTCCGTTGTAAATATATATGATTTGGTACTTATGTGACACCCCATGAAAACAGTTTAACACATTAGCTTGTCAGTGGCTGTGCGCTAAATTTCGCGACGAAATTTCTTTGAACCTAGGGATAATGTGACACTTCAGGTTTTCCTGCACAACTTTATTGTACGATACGAATTATGTAAATTTATTAAATGAAATCTAATTGATAATTATGCGTGTGTTATGTGGTTGGTATGTGAATTTGTTATGGTTAATATTAAATTTTAAACCAGCCGCACACTTCTTCCAGAAACCTTACCCCCTTCCTGAACCCGCACACCTGCACCCTCCTTGTTTCTGTTTTTGGGCCACCGCACAATGAGTTGGATCAGGCCCAACACGAGTCCACTAGGAACCCTAAAGGACCGCCCACTTGTGTGTGGGTGTGCGGCCTCTTTGTGTATTTAAGGGCAATGGGAAACGACAAGTTGAAGGGTTGTTGTATCAATCATTTGGCAGCTATTTCTAAAAATATTCCTTCTCTCTCCCCATCCACTTTCTCTCTCTAGAGACCCTAAAAACACTCAACACCTCCGCCTCTCTTGCTGATTTTGACGGCAACTCTCATACCCGGAGGATAATCACCATTCATCAATCCTGGAAGCTTATTCTTGATCTTTCTACACACTCTTGCATTCCACACTAACCGGTTAGTATATCGACTATAGTTGGATGAACATAAATGGTAAAGATGTTTACTTGTTTGATGATTTAGATGTTAAATGATGTTTTTCATGATGATATGATGATTGTTTGTATGATAGGATACTAAAGCATGTTAGGATTGGTCTATGTTGGTTTATGATGTATCTGTGTAATATGATCATGAACAACATGTTAACAAGATAAGAGTAGAGAATTGTTATGATTAGAACAAGATGATGAATGTTGAAATGAATCTATCTTTGGTGATCGGTTGATGATGAATCTGCTTAGGCCTGATCATGTTAAATGAACGAATAATAAGATGATTTTTATGTAATGAGGCCCTGAATCTATGATCAAGGTTTAGGTGATATATGGGAAAAGTGAAATAATCTGATAAAGTTAAACATGTTAGCATAAACATTTAGAATTGTTTGCAAAACGATTGTTAAAACATGATTTGAAATCCCAGGAATGTGGGTGTTGAATGGTGCGAAAAGATCTATTTTGTCTTATATGATTTAATCTTGAAACCTGTGACATATCATGTGTTTTGATATCGCACACTCATGTATAAATTAAGCTGCTTGTTGTACAACCCTCCTTGCACACCGTACACTCGTGTGTGTGAGGTGTACAGTACACCGGACAAACGTGCAACCCACTGTGTATTTTGTACAACCAAGTATACTAGGTCGCACACTCCAATGCAGCACAAACCTGAAGTACAAGCTGAAACTGCACAAAATACAAGGAGTTTAGGCTAGTCGCACACCAGGTGGACCGCACACCTCCTTGTGCAAACACATAGGCACATGTGAAGGTCCGTTTTCGGAGGATCGATTACGAAACCAAATCACTTGCTTATATCAAACACGGTCACAAGTGCGGAATCCCCGTGACGATGCCAAACCAAACACAAAATATAACAACACGAAGTAACCAACGATTCACAGTCTATTGATTAAAACGGATGAGGACAAGGATCAAACACATACACACAATGTTTGAATGTAAACTCACAGTAGGGGTATGCTCTCATGGTTTCACACAGAAACCAAGTGTGGTTTATATAGGCAGCCCAGCCCAAGTGTTGACGAAACACTGAATGGGCCTGACGAAATACCATGGTCGACGAAAGACAAGGTCTTTCATCGATGTCTATGACGAAACAAGGAATGGCCATCATTGAGGTTTTTCGTCACCCTGTGTTCGACGAAAGACATGGTCTTTCGTCGTGGGCTCCACAAACAGATAGTCTGCAAACAGTCAGTTTGCAGCAGATCAGAAATAAACACACAAACATAAAACTACCATCTAAATGCAACATGCATCGTTCATATAACATTACAAACTAACGAGACAAACTGTCGGACCCAAGTAGGATAGGAGGATATCCGACTTGGTCGACTAACGGACATTACAGACTCGATAAATAAAGACCGTAAAATACATCGTTAATATAGAACAAGTTACAGACACAAAATATGCATCAACAAACTCCCCCTTGTCTGTTACTTGGTCTTCGGTCTTCAATCTTCAGTGCTTCAGCGACCAGGTGCTTCCAGCATGTATCCCTCGGTAAAAACAGAAACAAGCGACGCGTTGAAATTGTAGCGCTTGATGTGCGTCCTTGTCTTCGTAAAAGATATCATGCCGAAATAGCTTGCTGATGTCGTTCGCCGATAAATTCACATTCCACATCGGATCTAGCATCTGAAAATTCTCACAATCACCCTTGAACACAATCACCGCTTCATGAGTATCCGAGTAGTAACACCACAACACCATTTCTTCAAGAAAGTTCAGTTCCATAGGCATCAACGGAATCTTGTTCATGTCCTTCGCCGGCTGGTATATGAGCTTGTATCGAGCCGTGTTGGTCAACGGATCCAGCGTGAATTTGATCTGTTGATATATTGGAAACTGTGGCTTATACGACGCATCCTTCCATCCTTTCTTCCGCTCGAACTTGATTTTCTTTGCAAATAACGTTGCGCCAAAGTAATTTGAACGATTGATGATTTCCAGCTTCGATAAGGAAGCAACATCATAGAACGGCAGAGATAGAATGCTCAGCATGGAGGTGAAATACTGGATTCCGTGTTCGCGCTTGATCGCAACATAGTGAATTTCCTTCACGGACATCTAGCTCAGAATTTTCCCATGAGGCTTGACTTTTTCAAACTGCAGAAAATCAACTTGTGCTTTCGGAGGCGTAGGCTTTTCAACCTTCGACAAGAACCTTTTTCTCCATTCTTGGAATGAATCCGTCGGATTATCTGAAGACGTACGATTCTTTAACTGCTCATCAATGTCTTCTTGATTTTCTTTCATCCATTCTTCATCAAACGGATCAAATTCCATTCCATTGGCATGAACATAAGTTGATTTGCTTGTTTCACCTTCAAACATTATTTCTTCAATGTTTTCGGTATCAACGGTCTCTGGTTCAATCGGCATTTGATCAATCACTGAATCTTCAACTGATTTCATTTCATTCAAGGCAAGCAGCTGTTCATGTGAAAGATCCGCAACAAACTCTCCCTCTTCTAGAACTTCGCCAGTAATAGGATGAACAGCCTGCAAAGAAAGATCAGCAGTACTAGGAACAGAAGATGTACCAGCCTTAGAGCTTTCAATGAAAGAACTGCTTTCCAATTGTTGGACTTCTTCTACAGATCCACTAGATGTTCCTTGTACCGATTCAAGCTGCGAAGGCTGAAAAACAACGATTTGAGTAGAGGCGGTGGCTGGCGGTTGCTCTGATGTGGCAGAAGGGTCAGGGTTCCCCTGATCCTCAGGATCATCATCCTTTTTCTTCAATACTTCTTGTTGTTTGCAACGATCGGCCCATAAAATATTCACACGCTTTCTTACAAACTCGAAACCTTCAGTGATTTTCTTCACCCCTTCGGTTATCGTGGTGTTGCGAGAATTGTACCACTCTCACATATCTTCATGGTTTTGGTTAAGAGTATCGGCCAATCTCTGAACCTGAATGCTTCTTTCTTTCAAGCGGTTCATGTCAATACCAAGCATGTTATCTGCAGCTCGCATCTGTTGCAACTGACATTCTCTTTCTTCATCAGCAGCCTTCAGCGTTCATTCTCTGCTTTCAGTTGCTCAATCTCTGCTTGTTGGTGAGTGATTTCTGCTTGCTGACGACCAACAGTGGAATTCAACGTGTTTATCTCCAACTTTTGTTTGATCATGTCGCTTCTTGTAGGATTTATCACTTCCGATTGCTTATTGATTTGACCTGCAGCAGCTTGCAATTGAGAGAACAGGAAATCTACCTTTTCATCTTGCTGCATCTGAGAGAATATACTTTGTCTGTGCTCTGAGGCCGGTTTAGAAGTCGTTGCACGAATGGTCGATGCTATAGTGCGAGCCGGTTCTTGAGGTGTCACTGTAGGAGTTTCAGGAGCTGAAGTCACTATAGGAGTTGGTTCGGAAGATCTTGGAGGAGAAGCAACCATAGCAGTAGCTTCAGTGGCCGTGAATCCAAGGTTTGGACCCATTTCCGCTTCTTGAGAAGGTTCTTGTTGAGGAACGGATTGTTGCGCAGATGAAGAACCAATGTACTTCCTTGCTTTCTTCTTTCGACGGACAACCGTTTGCTTTTTCTTCAAACGTTCCGCTTCGGTATCCGAAGGAACGTAGTCAGCATCATCCTCTTGCCTAATCATCCTGATCCTTTTCACACCACGTTTATCGAAATAAACTTCGTACCCAGGCTCAGGTGGTTTATCATCCGATTTCATATCCTCCGCATCATCGCCAGCTGAACTCGCACCAGTCGTACCAGCACCAGATGCACCAGCAGTAGGTACACCAACGACACCTGCATCTCCACCATCACCAGCTTCATCATCACCATCACTGTCACTATCGTAAGAATCAGAATGCTTTCGACCAAATTTTTCTTCCATCTTTTTCTTTAACTCCGGCTCCTCATCATCAGATTGGCTGTCATTGTGACGCCATTTGTCATCTTCTGGAGCGATGTAGTCGGTTTTATCAAGAGCACCGAACAGTTTCCTAGGCGGCTTGCTTTCTTTGTATCTCTTTATTGCAAGGCCCCTGAATATCTTCAGTGAATGTTCGATCATAGAATCTATCTTCAAGATGTCATCATCGGCTTTTGGAAGATTGGGATGCTGGACATTCATGATCATTTGCAGAAATCGAGGATACATCCAGAATTTATTCCCAGTTGTTCGACCACCAGTTCTTGTCATGTTCTCCTTCATGTTGGTAAAGATGTACTTTGAAATGCTAAACGGTTTGTTATGCACTAATGCCACCATGAGTCTCATGAGATCATTGCTTGCCATGTCATAGCCAGCTCTTCTGTTGCTAAGACATTGAATAAGTACGTGTAGTAAAAAAATTTACCGCAATGGCAGATCTCCCTTGTTGATTTGACTGCTGAAGATATCACCGGTACACTTCATCCTTAGTAAACAACCGCATATGCACATTATTGGAATAGAGTACGGTGCATTTGGATCATCTTGCAGTTCAAGAACGGTGTTCAAGATTTCAGGTGAGACATTCACATTCACTTCATTCACTTGCCCTTGAATAAATTCAGTTCCATCAATCTCGACAACGCTCGCTGTATTCCAGAATGCTTTGATGAGTGATTTATAAACTGGAGTTGAGAAAGTGACAGCTTTGTTTATCCGCGACTCCCTTATCCACTGTGTGATCTCTTTCAATTCAATGATCTTCCCTTCGGGATCAAGATAGGCAATCATATTGTGACGCTTCTCTGACATCACAAGTTCTTCCAGTTTGTTGGTAATCTTGTTCGCGGTCTTATGTTTCTTCTCCTTTGGTGCCATCTGTATTTGTAAACATCCACAATAAGTCACAATATCATAGAATGTGCATTAGACATATGTATAAACATGTTTATGTGTAATGTGAACAATTAACATGTATAAATATATCTTCTGTGAAAGGGCACCAATCTGAAAATTTCCTAAGTGTTGGACGACGAAACACTAGCACTTGCGACGAAAAACATATTATCACGACGAAAAACCCTTGGTCAAACAAAGTCAATATTGACCTTTGACCACCGGTTTTTCGTCGACAAACTCTCAACGAAAGATACTCTATTATTAAAAAGGTATTTCGTCGTAGGGTGTTTCGTCGTCTGAGGGGTTTCGTCGTCGGTTAGGGTTTCATCGAAGGACAGTGAATTGGGGGTTTTCAAAACAGAAGGGTTTTTTGCTGACATATGTTAAATCGATGATCGATTCACAAAAACCAACATTATGACACTTTGTTTTAACCCCAATAAAGACAAAACAACCCAGAATTGAAAAACCGACATGATTTTGACCGAGAATACACAAACCGGTTAAACATTCAACTATAATCCAACCCCTGTTTTTGGTATCCGAAACACAAACACCAAATCATTGTATAAACCATCATATATACCCTAAGTCTATCAGATTTTATGAAATGAACAAAGTATATCATGACAAAATCAATCGACAAAGGGTATCCAAGGGTTTGTGAAAAAGTTTCAAAAAACAAAGGGTCCCTAAAGATCGATAGATGAAAGTAACCCATTAAATACCTTTGTTTGGACGAAAATTTTAGAGACAATGAAAAGGTTTTGAGTTTTGAAGTCGGTGAGAAGGTATGGGGTGTTTGGAGTGTTGGAGAAGATAAATAGTTGAGTAGGTTTGAAAAAGTGAGGTTGGTGAAATACTGGGTCCCCTTATATATCCACTCTCTCGACGAAACTTTGTCCTCGACAAAACACAAGATGGGCTCGACGAAACATGTGATGGGCTTGCACACAAGATTTTACTGATTTTATCAGATTTTCCATTATGATTAAGTTTACCAAAAGCAAAGGACATTTTATGAAGTCGGTTTCAGGCGTTTGGCAGAAAACTCCAAGTTTCAACTTCAGCTAATCAAAAACGAACTTTACAAATTACACTAGACTAGAATTTAAAGTGCGGTAAACTAATGACAATCAACAAAAAGTAGTAAACAACTGTACAATAGCAAACTTTTTGCGAGTTTCAAAGAAATAGAATCATACCAGCTTACGGTCTTAGTCAACATGGTTTTTGATTTCGGTTTAAAGCTTTGGATAAGTATACTACCATGATTATCGGTATTATTGTCCACATAAGCTCAAACTGATCAGATGTAATCATAATTAGGAGATACGATTTATGGTAAGGATTATAGTTACAAGTCGATGTTCATCCACTCACGACACATTCCCGTATCAAGGTATGCACGAGAGTTCATCTTACCGGTGAGTATACCGTTTATCATCTGTTTGACAGTATAAAAGAATGTGAGATACTCACTTATTTTTTATTGAAAACAAGCCCTATGTGATAGAATCACCTATTGATGAGGAACTTGATTTTCATATGCATGAGGGTACAAGAGCAAGTCCGTGAACAGGTCAGTACAACGTACAGCAAAGAGACGAACTTGACTCTCGGATAACTGTTATATATTATCACTTATTTTGTTTGGACATGTGATTGTTGATCACTTATTGAGGTCGAATGCAATATGTACACGTATGTATAGTATCATGGAAGATCTAGACTTCGTCTCCGTTATTTTTCGGTAAAAGATACAACCATGATACCCTGATGATAAGACAGCATAAAGACCGAATATCTCAGAACCTCGGTAATCTCTCAAACGAAATTTCGGTACCAAGACCATATGCCAATGAATGGTTCCGACCTAACTTGAAGACTGTTAGTTTTGTATCATCCTGAACATTTTAATCTGATTGTGAGCCTACCGATACACTGTTAGTAGAGATACTTATCATATCTCAATTTTTTGTTTTACATTTTGAACATGTTGACCGACCACACCAGTGAATATCATCATTTTCCTTTACCCAAGAAACTCATTTTTGGTTTTCTAATTTTTGAATTTTTTAAATTTTCAAACGAAATGACAGAAATTAAAAACATCTTTTTGGATTTTTGACTTTTTCAAATGTTTTTGTATTTTCTTGAATTTACTCCCCCTAAAATGCTAAAAGGTTACGAAAACGAAAATCTTTTTGTATTTTTAAGAGTTTTTAAAGAAAATATTTACAATAACGATTAGCCAAAGAAGTTTTACTCGGGTATTACCTTAATGCCATTGACCAAAAGAAGATAATCAAAATGTGATTTATCAAAAGCTTTAGTGAACAGGTCGGCACGTTGGTGATCGGTGTGAACTTTAACAACATCGATGAGTCTTTTGTCAAAACAATCACGTATGAAGTGATATTTAATTTCGATGTGTTTGGTCTTGGAATGTTGCACAGGATTTCTAGTGATCTGTAAGTCAGCATTATTATCAGCAAAAATAGGAGTAGATAGGAATTCAAAACCGTAGTCACGCATTTGTTGTTGGATCCACAAGACTTAGAAGCTACAACTAGAGGCAGCAATATATTCTGCTTCACAAGTTGATGTGGCAACACAGGTTTGCTTCTTGCACTGCCACGTGACCAGGCGATTTCCTAAGAATTGACATCCAGCTGTTGTTGATTTGCCGTCGATTTTGCAGCCACCAAAATCAGAATCACTGTATGCAATCAAGTCAAAGCTATCATCCCTAGGGTACCATAGACCGGTGTCCGGGCAACCCTCAAATAGCGGAAAATCCTTTTAACAGCTGCTAGATGTGAGGCCTCCGGGTTGGCTTGATATCTTACGAGCAGGCACGTCGGATACATGATGTCGGGCCTCGAGGCTGTGATATACATTAGAGATCCGATCATTGCGCGATAGTATGAAGAGTTAATACTTTCACCCTTCAGATCCGGAGTAATCCCGTGATTCTGTGGAAGTGGGGTACCAATGGGCGTTGCATCAGACATCTAGAATCGGCTCAAGATGTCACCAACATATTTAGTCTAATGGATGAATATCCCAGACTCGATTTGTTGAACTTGTAGGCCCAAGAAGAAATTCATTTCTCCCATTGCGCTCATCTCGAATTTTTCTTGCATCACACGCTGGAATTGCCTGCACAAAGAATCATTAGTTGAACTAAATATGATATCATCAACGTATACCTACACCAACAGAAGATCTCCATCTTGTTCTTTGATAAAGAGAGTGCAATCAATAAGACCTCGTCGAAAACCATTCTCCAGTAGATAGTTGGATAAGGTTGCAAACCAAGCCCTAGGTGCTTGATGTAAACCATAAAGAGCTTTATTGATCAACCAAACCCGATCAGGATGAATAGGATCTTCAAAGCCCGGAGGTTGTTCGATGTGCACCTCTTCTTGAACCACACTATGTAAGAAAGAACTTTTGACGTCCATTTGTTAGACTTTGAATCCTTTAAATGAAGCATAAGCTAGAAAGATTCGAATAGCCTCAAGACGTGCAACCGGTGCATAAACTTCATTGTAGTCAATGCCTTCGATCTGACGAAATCCCTGAACAACCAATCTCGCCTTGTTTCGAATGACTACTCCACGATCGTCCTTTTTTGCATTTGAAAACCCAACGTGTGCCAATTTTTTTTTTGTTTTCAGGCCTTTCAATAAGCTACCATACACCCAGGTTTTGAAATTGTTGCAGTTCATCCTGCATGGCTTCCACCCATGAATTTTCCCTAAGAGCTTCTTTCCAAGACTTTGGTTCTTCTTGTGAAATGTAACACGCGAAGGACCAATCATTTTGAAGACCAGATTCTCTGATGGCTGAATACAAACCAGCATTCTGGTTGTTTCTCAGCTTATTACGCGTCTGCATACCACTTTGGACATCTCCGATAATATTCTGCTACAGATGAGTATCATGAATTCTCGTTTCAGGAGCATCAGGAACACGAGCATTAATACCAAAATTGTTAAGATTAAGATCAACAACCAAGTCCACACCGGGCATAGGCGTAGAGGTAGATGCATTTCCTTCAGCACTATCTACATTCTGCACATGAGGAGTTTCTTCAGAAGCACCTTGAACAGGAGCAACCGGAGCTGAAGTGCCTTCATTCGCATCATGGTATTCATCATCTTCTGATGACTCATTGTAATCAACAGCATCTTCAAATACCTCATTTTGTACCGTGTTGTTAACCGAATTAGAAGCTTGGGGGTTAACAATAATTGGTCTCACCAATGGTGAGTCAACCGCATTGTCACTTTCAAATAGCATTTGAGTAGCTGCAGATGCCTCGTCAAAGGTTGGCAGATTAAAGGAGTCGAATAGCCAATCATAATCGAACATCCAAGGATCACCCGGAGCTCTAACATAATCAGTATACCTTTGAACCTTTACTTCATTCCATAACTCAATCTTTTTGGTCGCCAAATTCCATACACGAAAATTTGGAGTAGCATATCCAAGGAAGAAGCCCTCGATAGCTTTGGGGCCAAACTTTCCGTGCGGCTCAATCATAGTGCATGAAGCGCCAAAAGGTTCTAGGTGAGAAATATCCGGTTTCCTTTTGTGCAGAAGTTCGAAACACGTCTTGTCATGCCTTTTAACTGTGAGAACTCTGTTTAACGTGTAGCAAGCAGTAGACACAGCCTCCCCCAGAACTGAACAGGAAGCTCTGACTCTACTAACATCGTTCTTGCAGTTTCAATTATTGCCCGATTCTTCCTCTCAGCGACACCGTTTTATTATGGAGTGTAGCGAGAACTGTATTCATGAAGATTGCCCTTAGAAGTACAGAACTCATCCATTATACGTGTAACACCTCGAAAATTCACGTCCTATAATGTATTGACACGTGTCATAGGTTTGAACGTGTGAAAGAATGTTCTAGAAGGACTAAAGTTGACAAACATGGAAAGTATGTGAATATACGGGTTCAAAATGTCAACAGTGAATAAATATACTTTACAATAACCCTACATGATGCTAATACCTTTAAACGAATAAATCATGGATCATACGGAGCTAAAAATGAAAGAAAGTGAGAGATTACAAACTACAGGGGTTAAATGTGTCAACATGTTTAAGTTATACCTCTGAGTGACCTTTTGACAAACCCGAAGCTTTGTAACGGTTAATTATGCTCACTAGAATACGCGATATAAATTTCATAAAGTTTCGTTATCGTATGAGAAAGTTATGATCAAATTCGTATACAAGGGGTTAAAGCGTCAGATTTGATCAGAAGGGGCGTCGCGCCACGCAAGGACCCTGGGGGGGGGGGTCTACGCGTGCCGCGAGGGGCCATCTGCTCCGAAATCTTTGGGTTATGGTCTACTAGGTGCTTTGTAACCGACTTTAATCCGATTTTCCACATCTTGGACGACCCCTAAACAACCCCTAGGCCCTTGGGGACATCTGGAAATGATCCATGGCCATTGCTAGGCTTGTGTGTCGATGATCCATGAGGTTTTGAACACTATAAAAGGCCACAAGGTTGCAACCATTTCTTCACACCTCATTTCTGCAATTATGGAGCTTCCTGGAGCTTAAGAGCAGACCCAAGTTCTTCCTAATCGTGCATAGGACTTCAGTAAGTATGCTTAACCTTTCTTAGTTGAGTTTTTGCTTAGTTATAGCTTAAAAGTCAAACCGTCGTAATTAACGGTTGACTTCACGATTAATCACTAATGGTCAAGTGATTAGTCGAATTGAAAGTAGTTATAAGTTGATAATTATGTGGGCAATAAACCCTTAAAAGGGCACCCTCTGATTCCCACTCTAACTAGGTCAAATGTCGGGTCAAACTTGTTATTAAAAAGTCAACAGAATGTTTATTTTCCATTTTATGCATAATTAGCAATGTAGAACCCATACAACCTGTTTGATCATTAATATAACTTGGTAATTAATGTAAGAACATGTCTAAACATGTTCAACTCGACAATTTTCTGTTTAGACCCGGTTCGGAACCGAATGTCGCAAAACTTTGACTTTTGCTTTGACTTCAGTTCTGACCCGTTTTGGTATGTTTTAGAAATGCCTTAGAGATTTAATTGGACTAGGTTACATGCTAGTATAACCCTCTGTGATTATACACCTTGGTTCATCAGTTATCCAATTAATATGCATGATTCCGTTAATTGCTCATATGTTGACCATTATGCCCTTTTCACCATAAAACGTGATTTTTGAAAATGTAAAAGTGTAGAAACCTTAGTTACTGAATTATAAACTTGCACCCAAAATTTGACATCAGTTTGAGGTGTAGATTGAGAGTTATGCTCATTAGCGTAATTAGAAAGCTTCTTTAGCGATTAAACGACATAATTAGCGTATAGCCTATTTAAACCCACTTTTTGATATCAAACTCTTTACCCACTGATATAATATATTATTTTGAGATTTTTGAAGATTTTTAATTAATTTTAGGCTGAGCATAACTTAGAGTCGTAGGCTTGATTCGGTAATTGTCGGTTTTGCCCTTTTGGGCTATAAAATGAGTTTTACATATCTTTTTTACTCCAAACCTTTTGCTACTGATTTTATATGATAAATAAATTATTTTAGACCTTATGGAATAATAAAAATATCAGCTTTATTTATAGAACCCGGAAATGGCTTCTAATCGCCTTTTTAAGCGTTTTTAACGCATAGTATGTACTAAAACTATTTTAAGCATACAAGGGTTGATACCTACTGATATTTTAGGTAAATTATCATATTTTAATAGTAAGCAAAAGTTGTTTAACTCAGACTTCAGTTTTGAGCTCTTCGGCTTATGTGAAATTACCAAAATGCCCCTACGGTGCATAGTTTGGTTATAATGGATAAATTTCACATATATGCAATACCCTACTGTTATAACTTATCAAATTAAGTATTTTTGCTGTTTACATCAGACCTGTAACTCAGGATAATAGTTAAACTCTTTTATAACCTTGTAAATGACCAAAATGCCCCTACGGGGCATAGTGTGTGTTTAAATTCGTTTCGGGCATAATAAAAGATATCTTACTGATGTCACAACATATTTAAGGCATATTAACTTAGGAAACCTGTATATGGCTCTAATGATTACCCGTTACGCCTCTTGCGCGTTCGGTTCGGTTTATGTAACTAGTTTGCATAAATTAGCCGAAACGGGTCAAACCTTATCGGTTTTATCTCAAAATCCAGAATGTGTTTAGATTACCCATATAAGACAAGTCTTCAAACTTGTCGGGTCTAAATCACATTCTATTCCGGTCTTCGCTTAATCACGCGTTCGAACCGTATCATTCCTTAAAACTAACCGGTCTAAGCTTAAGCTTAACTAAAGACCGTTAGGATTCTAATAGGTTATTATTAACCTTTGTTCTAGAATAGGAGAATCGGTAAAAGCTACCCGCATTTGATATTTGTGAATTATACTTGCAAAGGTAAATACTTTTAACTTATTTTCCCTTATACGGGCTTTGGGTACGGTATATAAAATACCGCTTGGTCGGGCATTCGACCTTAATCGTTTGGTGGTTAAGTATTATCGAGATGACCCGTTTAAAAATATGTTTTGTTTACTTAACGCCTTTGGGGGGTTAATGACCATGTCCCGGATATCCTTGGCATCATTTTACGAAATGGCCACGACCTAAGCGCGGGGTGTAGGCGTACACTCGTCAGTGCATAAATAAATAATGTGGTGTGTCTATTGATCTTTAACCCGGCACGATCCGGGCTACTGAACGCATAAGGAACATGTAATTCTTTTACAAGTTTATATATTTAAATAATTATCCCAAGTTATAAAATGTTTGTGCCATGTGCATCCAAATCAATTTTTAATCATTTTTAAAATGAGTCGGTTAATTGTATTTACCAGTGTAAACTGACGTATTTTCCCAAAAAGATTAAATGCAGGTACTACTCGTAATAGGCTGGATTTCTCCTTAGCATCAATAAAGAGTCTCGCAAGCTTAAGATGCCTAACGTCTGTTGAACTACTGTTTCCTATTTATTTTTGATCCTTCTGTGGATTATATTTCAACTATTTGTGATACATGATATTACAATTAAATTCGGTTGAGATACATCTTTCATTTGCTTCCGCTGTGCATATTAAATATTGTGTTGTTTGACTGTAACGTTGCCAACCACGTCACGATACTCCCCCACCGGGCCCACCGGTCAAACGTGGAAATCCGGTCAAACGTGGAAATGTCGGGGTGTGACAGGTTGGTATCAGAGCCAACATTGAGTGAATTAAACACTAGCCTTTTGTGTTTAATCTCAATGACACAATTGCACATTCCTAAACTTTCAAGTCTAGACAAATAACATAGGACAAATTCTACTTTGTTTTGTTTTGTCCTTTATTTTATATATTCTTGTCATTATCTTATGTTATATTGACAGGACAAAATATGCCGCCAAGATTCTTTCGACGAAGAAGACGAGGCAAGGGGCCAATCACCGCCCCCAATGACCACGAGGCCGGGCCTTCGCACATGCGAGCTCCTTCCACCACTGCGAGCGCTGATCCTAGAGAGAACAGGAGAAACCTTTTTGAGCCTTCGATACGGTCTGTCTCGCACAGTTCGACGCCTCCCTTTCATAACTCTTATGGGCCACAGTCGGAAAATGAGCCCGATAACCCTCAACCTTCTTACATACCTCTTCAGCGATCCCTATCGCACCATTCCTTTGGTGAACCTACACCTGTTTTTAGGGGCCGGTTTAAACCGGCAAACTACATACAAGAACCAGTGGGTTTTAACCCATTGGGTCCAGAGGATCATTTCTCCGGCGATCATGCAGAGGACATGGACGAGGACACGGATCCCGTCGAGCCCGCAACCGGAACTCCCAACCATCCTATCGAGGTCTCAGATGGTTCGCCTTTTCATGGATCACCCTACCGTGGTCTAGACAGTTATCAGGCACGGTTTAACCAGTACGAGTGGTATTTTACACCCTCGCATCATTCGTCGCCTCACCAGCAGCAGCAGGATCCCTCTAGGGATTCACGATTCGTGGCAGTCACGCCACCGCCTCCACCGCCACCAGTTCAGCCGGCGCCTCCGCAACCGCCGAGGCGTAGGAGAACCGGAGCACGTATGTCTACGCGAGGATGGGATTTTCATTTTAGCTCTCCTCGACAATCAAATGGCAGTCATTATCCGCCACTACATGAAGACCCGCAAATGGGTGGGCCTTCAAACCCAGTTGCACCGCAACCACCACCAATGGGTTTTGATAACCCGATTCCTGCCTACACTGGTTCGATGGAGTACAACCCATTTGAGCAGCCGGCTCACACCAACTATGGTTACGCTGAAGCCGACCCATACTTGGTAGCGGCCAACTATAACGCCCTTCATCCTAAAGGACAGTATGGAGCTCCTTGGGGAGTAGGGTACCCAACTCATGGGTACCAAATACCTGCTAGACCTATAATCCGGCAACAATCGCAACCGCCACGGTTTTCCCCACCCGAGCGGGAAGAAATTCTTCAAAGATTGGACCAAGTCGAGCGAGATTTTCACAGAGATCGCAGAGAGCGACAAAGCTTCTTCCAAGGATTGACAAGTTTAATAAAAGGGAAGAGCAAGAAGGACCATTGAATCCTTCCATTATTTGTTGTAATTTCCTTGTACCAGTTGAGCCCCTGCGTGGGCCTGTCTTGCTGTATTGACCCCTGTGTGGGTATGTTTGTTTTGTTTTGACCCCTGCGAGGGTCTATCTTTCTGTTAACCCCTACGAGGGTATGTTGTTTGTTTAAGTCCCTGCGTGGACTAGTATTTCAGTTTGACCCCTGCGTGGGTAACTTGTGCTGTTAAAAAGTCCCGTTTAGGGCGATGTGTAATCTTTTTAATAATTTATGGAATGTTAAGATTTCAAATTTCATTTTGTCATTATATGCATAAATAAATTATATATGAAATAAATGAATCAAAATCATTCCTTTTAAAAATAATAATAATAATAATAATAATAATCTGCCTATTTAAATATTAACTAAGGATCTTAAAGGTATAACCTAGCCTGCATGTCATTATAAGACCTGGCCAAGATGGTAAAACCTGTTAAAAAGATTCAAATCCCAGTTAACATCTGAAAACATGTTAACGCTCCTGGCAGACGTGATTCGTTAAAAAATCACGCACGTCATTCTTATATAAGGATTCTTCAAAAGATTCCTAACCCAACGTAATGATCTCTGAATCATAGGTTTAAATCATCAATTAAGATGATCATATTTTGACCATACATTGGTAATTCAATGCCTACGGGCCCTTCTCATTTTTATATGAGACAAAAGACAGTGGTGGTCTATGACTTCCTGTCAGAAAAAAGGTAATGAACTATGTTCAAACCTTCATGCCTTGATTCTCTGAAATCATGGCTTAAAATTTAAAATGTCCTTGTGACTAAGCCTTTTGTGCTACTAATAAAACTGTTATTGTTTTATAATTAGGATAAATTATAATAGAAATCCTAAATAAATATGATTTATAAATTAACCAAATATGGTCTATGTTTACCATGGTTAATGAATTGCCATAAAAGACAATTCCATAATAAACTCCCAAGTAAACTATTGTCCTTGTCTTATGTAACAGTTCAATAAAAAATGGCTGACTCGGACGAAATTAATAGTCACCCAGTGGAGAATAATGATAACGCCCGAATTAATATAACGGGTGCTGAACTGAAAGCGTTAGTAGACGACGCAGTTACAAAGGCCTTAGAGCGGCAGTATGAAGAATATAGTGGGACTCGAAGTAGGACCCTATCTACACCGCATTCAAAGCCTCCCTCCAAGAAGGAAGAACCAAAGAAAGATGATGATCGACTCTCCTCAAACCACCACAGTGCTCCATCTCAACAAATTGTACTAAATCAAGAAACCCGTAATAAGGGTTGCTCCTATAAATACTTTGTTTCATGCAAGCCCAGGGATTTCACTGGGGAAAAAGGAGCCATTGACTGCATGACGTGGTTAGATGAGATGGACACAGTAGTGGATATCAGCGGATGCGCTGAGAGGGATATAGTCAAGTTTGTGTCTCAATCTTTCAAGGGTGAGGCTTTAGCCTGGTGGAGATCGTTGATTCAAGCCACTGGGAAGATCCCATTGTATAACATGTCATGGGAACAATTCGTTGCCCTCATCAGGGAGAACTACTGTCCTCAGCACGAGGTCGAAAAGATTGAGTCGGATTTTCTTTCGTTGGTAAAGACCAATCTAGATTGCCAAGCTTACCTCACAAGCTTTAATACAATGTCCAGGTTGGTTCCGTATCTGGTGACCCCGGAACCCAAAAGAATAGCTCGCTTCATTGGGGGTTTAGCCCCAGAGATAAAGGCAAGCGTGAAGGCCTCCCGACCAACTACTTTCAGATCGGTGGCTGATATATCTTTGACCCTCACACTGGACGCGGTCAGACAAAGATCGCTGAGGAATAAGGATGCTGAAAAAGGAAACGTGAAGATGACAATTCACGGAGGTCAAACAAGAAGCACCGAGGAAACGGTGACAACAAGAAGGGGTATGAGTCAAAGAAGGATGGGCATCAAACTGGTGATAAGCCCAAGTGCAAGGTCTGCAAGAAACAGCACTTCGGGAAGTGCAAATTTGAATCGAACTCACAGGCTCAGTCAAGAACTTTTGCTTGTGGTATATGCAAGTCCAAGGAACACAAGACCTTGGATTGCAAAAAGCTGAAGGATGCAACGTGCTACAGTTGCAATGAGAAAGGGCACATTAAAACCAACTGCCCTAAATACGCCAAGAAGCCTGAAGAGGCCATGAAGACCAATGCTAGGGTCTTTAGGATGGATGCGAAGGAGGCTGTGCAAGACGATAACGTGATCACATGTACCTTTCTCATAAATGATATCTATGCAAGAGTACTTTTTGATTCAGGCGCTGATAAATCATTTGTAGATAATATGTTTTGCAAATTGCTGAATTTACCTGTTAAAACCCTAAGAGTGAAATATGAGGTGGAGTTAGCAGATGGCACCTTAGAAACCGCCTCAACCATATTAGATGGATGTTTCATATCCATTAAGAACCACTCTTTTCCTTTGTCCCTACTTCCTTTGAAGTTAGCTGGTTTTGACATCGTTTTAGGCATGGACTGGTTATCCCGTAACCAGGCCCAAATAGTCTGCAATAAGAAGCAGGTGGTGATCAAAACTTCGTCTGGCGAATCACTTACCATTCAGGGAGATACCCGGTATGGACTGCCGGAGCAAGTGACTATGCTCAAGGCCTCTAAGTGTTTGAAGAAGGGTTGTGTTATCTACATGGCATAGGTGACTATCGATGAGCCGAAACCTAAGATGGAAGACATCCCCGTCATTTGTGAGTACCCTGAAGTGTTTCCTGAAGAACTACCTGGGTTACCACCAGATAGGCAAGTGGAATTCAGAATTGACATCATCCCTGGAGCCGCACCTGTTGCTAGAGCGCCTTACAGGTTGGCACCAACAGAAATGAAGGAATTGAGAATGCAACTAGACGAATTGCTAGCTAAAGGTTTCACTAAACCTAGTTCGTCTCCATGGAGAGCGCCAGTCTTGTTTGTCAAGAAGAAGGATGGATCGATGCGTATGTGCATCGATTACCATGAGCTTAATAAGGTCACAATAAAGAATAGGTATCCTTTGCCCAGGATCGACGATTTGTTCGATCAATTGCAAGGGGCAAGTTATTTCTCGAAGATTGACTTAAGGTCAGGCTACCACCAACTGAAGGTTAGAGATGAAGACGTACACAAAACTGCATTTAGGACTCGTTATGGTCATTACGAGTTCCTAGTGATGCCTTTTGGGCTCACTAATGCACCTGCCGCGTTCATGGATCTCATGAATCGCGTTTGCAAGCCTTACTTAGATAAATTCGTCATCGTTTTCATCGACGACATTCTCATCTACTCGAAGAACCAATCTGACCATGAGAAACACCTTCGCTGTATTCTTAAACTCCTACATCATGAGAAGCTCTATGCCAAATTCTCTAAGTGTGAATTCTGGCATCGAAAAGTCCAATTCCTTGGACATGTGGTTAGTGAGCGTGGTATCCAAGTGGATCCCGCTAAGGTTGAAGCTATTATGAATTGGCAAGAGCCGAAGACGCCTACAGAGATTCGTAGCTTTCTAGGCTTGGCGGGATATTATTGGCGTTTCATTGAAAATTTTTCAAGGATTGCTGCACCCCTAACTTCATTGACTCGTAAGAAGGTAAAGTTCGATTGGGGTCCTAAGAAGCAAGAATCCTTTGATATCCTAAAGCAAAAGTTGAGCAACGCTCCTGTATTGACATTGCCTGAAGGTACCGAAGAATTCGTAGTTTACTGCGATGCATCACACACTGGTATGGGGTGTGTGCTTATGCAGAAAGGCAAGGTTATTGCCTATGCTTCACGGCAGTTAAAGGTGCATGAAAAGAATTACACCACCCATGACTTGGAGTTGGGTGCCGTTGTATTTGCACTAAAGCTATGGAGGCATTATTTATATGGTATCAAGTGTGTGATCTATTCTGATCACAAGAGCCTCCAGCACCTGTTTAATCAGAAGGATTTAAACATGAGGCAGCGCCGATGGATGGAAACTTTGAATGATTATGATTGTGAAATCAGATACCATCCCGGCAAGGCAAACGTAGTCGCCGATACCTTGAGTCGAAAGGAAAGGGTGAAACCCATCCGAATCAATGCCAAGAGCATTGAAATAAAGAACAGTTTGAATGAAAGGTTGTTAGCTGCACAGAAGGAAGCTGTGTTGGAAGCTAACTATCCTAATGAAAATCTAGGGGTAACTGAGGAGCAGTTATCTCTTGGCAATGACGGAATTCTGAGATTGAATGGACGAATATGGGTTCCAATTTATGGAGGACTTCGGGATGTTATCCTCCAGGAAGCCCATAGTTCTAAATATTCCGTTCATCCTGGAGCCGATAAAATGTACCAGGATCTAAGGGCAAACTATTGGTGGATAGGCTTGAAGAAGTCTGTAGCTACCTATGTAGCTAAATGCTTGACGTGTGCGCAAGTCAAAGCAGAACATCAGAAACCGTCAGGTTTGCTACAACAGCCTGAACTTCCCACCTGGAAGTGGGAAATGGTAACTATGGATTTTATCACCAAGTTACCTAAGACAAGGAAAGGAAATGATACCATATGGGTGATCGTAGACAGACTGACTAAGTCAGCACATTTCCTACCCATTAAGGAGACCTACAGCTCCGACATGTTAGCCCAATTGTACGTGGATAAGATTGTAGCTTTACATGGCATACCTGTGTCTATTATCTCTGACAGAGATACTAGATACACGTCCCATTTTTGGAAAAGTTTCCAACAATATTTGGGCACGCGTTTAAATTTTAGTACGGCTTACCATCCTCAGACGGACGGCCAGAGTGAGCGTACTATCCAAACTTTGGAAGACATGCTTCGAGCATGCGTGATTGATCTAGGTGGTAGTTGGGATAACCACCTGCCGTTAATCGAATTCTCCTACAACAATAGCTACCATACCAGCATTAAGGCTGCGCCTTTCGAGGCCTTGTACGGTAGAAAGTGTAGAACGCCCGTTTGTTGGGCGGAAGTTGGAGATGTCCAATTATCAGGACCAGAGATAGTCTTTGAAACGACGGACAAGATTGTCCAGATTCGTGACCGTCTCAAAGCTGCCCGAGATAGGCAGAAGAGTTACGCCGATCCCAAGCGTAAACCTATGAAATTTGAGGTTGGTGATAAAATTTTACTTAAAGTATCACCCTAGAAGGGAGTGATGCGGTTTGGTAAGAAAGATAAGTTAAGCCCGAGGTATATAGGACCATTCGAGATTATCGAATGTGTTGGGTCAGTGGCTTACAAGTTAAACTTACCTGAAGAGCTCAGTGGTATTCATAACGTATTCCACGTCTGCAATCTGAAGAAATGCCTAGCTGATGAATTGCTAGTCATACCACATACAGATGTGCATACAGATGAGAGCTTGAAATTTGTGGAAAAACCATTGTCGATTGAAGATCGACAGGTTAAGAAGCTTCGAAGGAAGCATGTGCCTATTGTAAAGGTAAAATGGGATGCCCGTAGAGGTCCCGAATACACGTGGGAGGTTGAGTCCACAATGAAAGAAAAATACCCTTATTTATTTCAGTAAATATCGAGGTCGAGATTTCTTTTAAGGGGGTGAGGATGTAACACCTCGAAAATTCACGTCCTATAATGTATTGACACGTGTCATAGGTATGAACGTGTGAAAGAATGTTCTAGAAGGACTAAAGTTGACAAACATGGAAAGTATGTGAATATACGGGTTCAAAATGTCAACAGTGAATAAATATACTTTACAATAACCATACATGATGCTAATACCTTTAAACGAATAAATCATGGATCATACGGAGCTAAAAATGAAAGAAAGTGAGAGATTACAAACTACAGGGGTTAAATGTGTCAACATGTTTAAGTTATACCTCTGAGTGACCTTTTTACAAACCCGAAGCTTTGTAACGGTTAATTATGCTCACTAGAATGCGCGATATAAATTTCATAAAGTTTCGTTATCGTATGAGAAAGTTAAGATCAAATTCGTATACAAGGGGTTAAAGCGTCAACGTTGAAAGTTATGACTTTTCGGGTAACAATAAAGTTAACCGAGGTCTTAACAAAGTGGGTATGTGTCTTGAATCCCTTATAAGTCAAATTGGAGGGTTCAAAGTGCAAGAAATAAAGTCGAAACAAATTTTTCAAGAGCCAAGGACCAAAGCATAAAAAATCAAAAATTTAGATTTGATCAGAAGGGGCGTCGCGCCACGCGAGGACCCTGGGGGGGGGGGGGGTCTACGCGTGCCGCGAGGGGCCATCTGCTCCGAAATCTTTGGGTTATGGTCTGCTAGGTGCTTTGTAACCGACTTTAATCCAATTTTCCACATCTTGGACGACCCCTAAACAACCCCTAGGCCCTTAGGGACATCTGGAAATGATCCATGGCCATTGCTAGGCTTGTGTGTCGATGATCCATGAGGTTTTGAACACTATAAAAGGCCACAAGGTTGCAACCATTTCTTCACACCTCATTTCTGCAATTATGGAGCTTCCTGGAGCTTAAGAGCAGACCCAAGTTCTTCCTAATCGTGCATAGGACTTCAGTAAGTATGCTTAACCTTTCTTAGTTGAGTTTTTGCTTAGTTATAGCTTAAAAGTCAAACCGTCGTAATTAACGGTTGACTTCACGATTAATCACTAATGGTCAAGTGATTAGTCGAATTGAAAGTAGTTATAAGTTGATAATTATGTGGGCAATAAACCCTTAAAAGGGCACCCTCTGATTCCCACTCTAACTAGGTCAAATGTCGGGTCAAACTTGTTATTAAAAAGTCAACAGAATGCTTATTTTCCATTTTATGCATAATTAGCAATGTAGAACCCATACAACCTGTTTGATCATTAATATAACTTGGTAATTAATGTAAGAACATGTCTAAACATGTTCAACTCGACAATTTTCTGTTTAGACCCGGTTCGGAACCGAATGTCGCAAAACTTTGACTTTTGCTTTGACTTCAGTTCTGACCCGTTTTGGTATGTTTTAGAAATGCCTTAGAGATTTAATTGGACTAGGTTACATGCTAGTATAACCCTCTATGATTATACACCTTGGTTCATCAGTTATCCAATTAATATGCATGATTCCGTTAATTGCTCATATGTTGACCATTATGCCCTTTTCACCATAAAACGTGATTTTTAAAAATGTAAAAGTGTAGAAACCTTAGTTACTGAATTATAAACTTGCACCCAAAATTTGACATCAGTTTGAGGTGTAGATTGAGAGTTATGCTCATTAGCGTAATTAGAAAGCTTCTTTAGCGATTAAACGGCATAATTAGCGTATAGCCTATTTAAACCCACTTTTTGATATCAAAATCTTTACCCACTGATATAATATATTATTTTGGGATTTTTGAAGATTTTTAATTAATTTTAGGCTGAGCATAACTTAGAGTCGTAGGCTTGATTCGGTAATTGTCGGTTTTGCCCTTTTGGGCTATAAAATGAGTTTTACATATCTTTTTGACTCCAAACCTTTTGCTACTGATTTTATATGATAAATAAATTATTTTAGACCTTCTGGAATAATAAAAATATCAGCTTTATTTATAGAACCCGGAAATGGCTTCTAATCGCCTTTTTAAGCGTTTTTAACGCATAGTATGTACTAAAACTATTTTAAGCATACAAGGGTTGATACCTACTGATATTTTAGGAAAATTATCATATTTTAATAGTAAGCAAAAGTTGTTTAACTCAGACTTCAGTTTTGAGCTCTTCGGCTTATGTGAAATTACCAAAATGCCCCTACGGTGCATAGTTTGGTTATAATGGATAAATTTCACATATATGCAATACCCTACTGTTATAACTTATCAAATTAAGTATTTTTGCTGTTTACATCAGACCTGTAACTCAGGATAATAGTTAAACTCTTTTATAACCTTGTAAATGACCAAAATGCCCCTACGGGGCATAGTGTGTGTTTAAATTCGTTTCGGGCATAATAAAAGATATCTTACTGATGTCACAACATATTTAAGGCATATTAACTTAGGAAACCTGTATATGGCTCTAATGATTACCCGTTACGCCTCTTGCGCGTTCGGTTCGGTTTATGTAACTAGTTTGCATAAATTAGCCGAAACGGGTCAAACCTTATCGGTTTTATCTCAAAATCCAGAATGTGTTTAGATTACCCATATAAGACAAGTCTTCAAACTTGTCGGGTCTAAATCACATTCTATTCCGGTCTTCGCTTAATCACGCGTTCGAACCGTATCATTCCTTAAAACTAACCGGTCTAAGCTTAAGCTTAACTAAAGACCGTTAGGATTCTAATAGGTTATTATTAACCTTTGTTCTAGAATAGGAGAATCGGTAAAAGCTACCCGCATTTGATATTTGTGAATTATACTTGCAAAGGTAAATACTTTTAACTTATTTTCCCTTATACGGGCTTTGGGTACGGTATATAAAATACCGCTTGGTCGGGCATTCGACCTTAATCGTTTGGTGGTTAAGTATTATCGAGATGACCCGTTTAAAAATATGTTTTGTTTACTTAACGCCTTTGGGGGGTTAATGACCATGTCCCGGATATCCTTGGCATCATTTTACGAAATGGCCACGACCTAAGCGCGGGGTGTAGGCGTACACTCGTCAGTGCATAAATAAATAATGTGGTGTGTCTATTGATCTTTAACCCGGCACGATCCGGGCTACTGAACGCATAAGGAACATGTAATTCTTTTACAAGTTTATATATTTAAATAATTATCCCAAGTTATAAAATGTTTGTGCCATGTGCATCCAAATCAATTTTTAATCATTTTTAAAATGAGTCGGTTAATTGTATTTACCAGTGTAAACTGACGTATTTTCCCAAAAAGATTAAATGCAGGTACTACTCGTAATAGGCTGGATTTCTCCTTAGCATCAATAAAGAGTCTCGCAAGCTTAAGATGCCTAACGTCTGTTGAACTACTGTTTCCTATTTATTTTTGATCCTTCTGTGGATTATATTTCAACTGTTTGTGATACATGATATTACAATTAAATTCGGTTGAGATACATCTTTCATTTGCTTCCGCTGTGCATATTAAATATTGTGTTGTTTGACTGTAACGTTGCCAACCACGTCACGATACTCCCCCACCGGGCCCACCGGTCAAACGTGGAAATGTCGGGGTGTGACAATACGGTTTTTGAACTCAGTGCCATTGTCGCTTCAGATCCTCTTCCATTTCAATGAGTATAAATTTTCTAACAAAGTAAGAAGATTCTTGAAAATTTCAGGAGTTTCACTCTTGTGCGCCATAAAAGATACCCAAGAAAATCTAGAGTAGTCATCAGTAACCACCAGACAATAAGCATCCCCAAAAGTTGTCTTGTGTTTCATAGGTCCAAAGAGGTCCATATGAAGACGTTCGAGAGGCATGCTAACAGTGTTGACTTTCTTAATCGGGTGAGATTTCTTCGTTTGCTTTCCCTTCTGGCATGAAACACAGACATCTTGTAGATGAAAATTTCTCACAGGCATACCATTCACAAGATTGTTTTTCACTAAATGGTTCATTTTTCTTAAGTGAATGTGCCCCATTCGTCTGTGCCAAGATATAGACTCCTTTTCTGTGGCTTTCGAGACAGAACATGTCACTTGTGCAGAGGTCGTAATCGCTTGGCTCATATCAAGAATATAAAGATCATTAGCTCTTGGAGCCGATAGGAGAATCCATTCTTTTGGAATTTTGAAACCAGGCTTCAGCACTTAACAACCAGCATCATCAAAATGCACGGTGAATTTCTTATCGCAGATCTGCGAAACACTCAGAAGATTGTGATCGATTTGATGAACATAATTGATCTTATCGAAACACACAACACCATTGGAGATCATTCCTTCTCTAGTGATATATACGCCTTTGTCTCCAGCAAATGCGACATAACCTCCTCTAATGTTTCACATCATAAAGAAGCTGTAAGTCGCCCGTCATGTGCCTGGATGCTCCACTGTCAACAATCCAATGACTATTAACAATTCCTCCTGGAACATCCTGCACATATCATTTGACGATTAGTTGAGGATGGGGAGCCAAGCCTTAGTGGTCTTGGGTCGTCCCTGAGCATCACGAAATGTGATCTCGATTTCTTGATGATTTTCAAACATAGCACCTCCCCCTGAACTTTCACCCGATTTAGGTTTCCAAGTTTGATTTTGTTTACCAGATTGAGTTTTGTGAAAAGATTTTGAAACTTCTGGTTTTAAAGTTGTGATGAACTTGGTTCCCTTTTGACAAATTTGACTTCAGATTTTAAAGCCTTTTCTATTTTCTTGACGTTTTGACGTCGTTATTTTGTTTCTTGTTCTTTAACGGTTCGTTTATCATGTTTTGGTGAAACAGGACGACGATGTTAGTGACCTCTTTCAGGAGGGGCTTTCTCAACAAATTTCTCTTTGGGAGTATTTGTACAGTTTTTAATGATATGTCCAAACTCCCCACATTTAAAACAAGTTCACCTTTCAACAAACTTAGGAGAATCCGATTGACGAACAGATGTCGAACCTGTAGAACCAGAGGTACTTGCCTTTTCATCACACCCGTTTGTGTGTTGGGTGTAGTTGCTTTGACTATTGCGTTTTAAAATTTTGACTTGTTGGACAAAATCGGTGTTTGATTTATTTTCAAAAGTCTCAATTTTATCAGTACCCTTTGATGCTACAAATTTGACATCACTGCTTTTCTTCTTGTAACGAGCTCCTTTTGTTTCAAACTTTGATTGAGAAACTTTAGGCTTTTGAGCTCGTTGTTCTGATTGTTTACCCTTAGAAGCAATAGGTTGTTGCTTTGTCGGTAATCTTAGATTTCCAAACTGTTTTCTGATCTCAGATTTTGGAATAGGATCACATTGAGTTACAACAACTCCCGGAATTTTCTTTCCCAAAAACTTGCTTGTATTATCTTCAAAAACTTTATCAATCGAAGATGGATTGACGATTTTAATTGGAAAATCTTTGTCTGAATAAATTTTAGAATCACCGACCAAAGTATACAACACATTATTACCCATAATGGTAGACACAGATTCCTTGACATCCTTGACAGGATCTATCACTTGTTTGGTAACAGGTTGCACAGCAGGAGTAGGAGGATCACAAAGAATATGATTCTCAATTGAAATTTCTACTCCTTTCAACTTATCAAGTGATTTATCCTAATCACTCACATCTGATTCATCATCAGACGAATCATAGTCAATAATTGGAGCACTTTGATGCGTCGATATTGAAGTTTCTGTTTCTTCAGATGAGGTACTCGAGGAACTGTCCGATTTGAACCCTAATCCAGTAGTAACTTCCTCATAATCAAGAGGCACACTGGGTTCAAAACGAGGCATTTCCTCTTCATCGGGCATTCTAGTATAGTTGTGTCTCAAAGGGGGCGGACACGACTTATACCCAATGCCTTTCTTGTTCCCTTTCAGCTGTTGAGCGTCTATAATAGGGCTGGCAATTGGGTACCTGTTAAGACACGATTAGACCTGTTTGACTGAAAAATACACCCTTTGACTTTTTTAACTTTTAAAATAATTAAAATTACAATGTTAGAATCTATCATTTATTCATCTTTGTACATAAAATATAAAACTGTTTTATAAACATGAGGTAGAAAGTAGTTAAACGAGTCGTAATCATGTTTGAAACTTATGTTGTGCGCGCCGTCAGAAACCTGTTAAACCTGTTAAGACACGATTTGCCAGCCTTAGTCTATAATGTGATCGAGCACATATCGGGAGTTAGAATAACTTTCCAATTTGAGCTTGATTGCATCATGCTCGCATTTAGTAATGGCTAGCTCATTCTTGGTTTCCTCAATGATATTAATGTAGTTGTTAATACCAATTTGTTTGTTAAAAACAGTTTTTGCCAATTCGGAAACACTTTTCTTTAAAGTTTCGATTACAGATTTAAAATCCTTTTCATTTCGAGCTAAAGCCATGTTTGCCTCTTTGCACTTAGACAGCTCAATAACCAAACTTTGATTAAGACTATGAATCTTTTCGGATTCCATTTTCAAATATGCACACAAATTACATACACTAGGAGTAGGAGTGTTGGATTTTACCTGACTGGTCAAGGCTGAGACATTTGCCATAAAGGCAGTCTGATAAGAAAAAGATCCATCTTCAGAGAAGAACTTCTCCATTTCTTTTGATGCGACAGCAGCCTTCTTGATCAAAATAGATTTCTGACACTTTAACTCCTCTGCTTCATTCAACAAGTCATCAACATCAGAATTCACTTCTTCCTTCACATCTGATTCAGAATTATAACCTCCCGTATTCGAGCTTTCTTCATCCAAACTACCGCTATAACCCGAACTATCATCACTTTCAGAAAATTCTTCCTTGTGAACATGCTTGATGTGATTGATGATCTTTGCATAACATGCGGTTCCTCCTCCTTCTTGATCACCATCCCCAAACTGTGCTGACCAGTTACACCCTTCATCAGCTTGAACGACTAATGCTCGGTTGGTGTTTGAAGGTCCAGACTGGTTTTGGTTGGTTGTATTATTCACAGCTACCATCCTTCTTTCACGGTTCTCTTGATTTGTGTTGGAAGTACTTGTCTGATTTTGGAAGGGATTTTGATTGCCTTGTTTGCTCGGTCGAGTGCACTCACGTTTGAAGTGACCCTTTTCACCGCAATTAAAACATGTAACTGCATCCTTATCGAAACCGTACTTCGTGTCCTTCTTCTTTTCCAAGGATGTTCTTCCTATTCGACTCATATAAGCCTTAGCCCTTCTAACAGCACTTGCAAACGCCCACTTAATATCCATCAACTCCATTTCATCACAGTCTATCTGTTGATAATCTTCATTGGTCAAATTAATGTTTCCAATTTGACCTGCGACCAATCCGCAATAGGCACTGACCATTGTATTGATAAGTTCCATATTCTCCTTTGCCGCTTCGATGCTGACTTTCGAAAGGTTTGAAGTATCAACTCTGACTGTGTTGGGGTTTTGGGGTGGAGGATTGTTACTGTAACATGCTTGTTGTTGTTGTGGTTGGGCTTGTGGTTGGGATTGTGGAAGATAAGCACTTGGATCAAATTGAGGTTGAGTAGTGGAAACTTGAGGTGGAGGTTGGGGGTTTGGGAGCCAGGCACTCGGATTGAGTTGAGGTTTTGAAAGAGCATGAGCTTGAGCAATAACATGCGCTGGTGGGAGATAGGCACTTGGATCGAAAACCTGAGTTGGAGCTGACTAGGGAAAAGGAAAAGAGCTTGTATTGGACATAAACGCCGTTTGTAGCTTTGGTTGCTAACTGGAACTGGAACTAGCTGCAGGATTAAACCCTCCAAGATACATTTCCGTATTTTGAGGAACTGCAATCCTTTTAGCTTTCTGGATTTCCTCTTCATTCTTATGCTCCAACTTCTAAACAAACTCATAGATACTGACCGCATCCAAAATGCCTGTATGCTTTAAAAGCTCAATGAATGGACTCCACTTTGGAGGTAGAGCGTCAGCAAACCTTGCAACCATTTCCTGTTGAATTGCAAGAACAGCATAAGAGTACATTTCACTAATCAAATGATAAAAACAAGTTGTCATATCATTTAGCGTTTCGTTTTCCATGAATTGGAATGATTCAAATTCCTTCTTCAATAAATCGTGGCGTGTCTTTCTAGTAGCCGCATTCCCTTCTCCTCTTGCTACCAAGGCATCTCATAAGGCTTTTGTGCTAGTACAATAAGCAAATTGATGATAAATGCCTTTGTGGAGTGCTTGTGTAAGAATAGCAAACGCCTTCTTTTCCAGATCATATGCCTTTTTGTTGTTTTCTTGCATATTTGCCAAGGTCGTCGCATTTGATCCTGTTTCTTCTAGAGCTGTGTTGTATGGCGAAGTGAAACACGTCCATAACTCAGTGTTTTGCCCTAGAACATAAGTGTGAAAACGACCCTTGATGCGTGTAAGTGTCGTATAGTTTTTAATATATATTTTAAGCCTTTTTTAACACTTTAGCCAAGTTTTAAATTTATAAAACACGATATTTACTAAACACTAAACACACATATGGGCAAGTGCACCCATCGTGAGCGTAGTATAGTGATGGTAAGATACCGAGGTCGTCCAAGGACACAAGAGCTTTTAATACCGGTTTATCCTCAAAGTCTAATAAAATCAAAAGTTTAGAAAAAGGTTTTAAACTAGAAAATAAAAACTAAAAATGCTGAAAAATAAAAATAAAAATAAAAAACAGATAGACAAGATGAATCACTTGGATCCGACTCTCCTTTAGTGTAACCTTTGATTATTTTCGCACTTTTGCACTTTTTAAGAGATTATCTTAGTTATAATAGTAGGCCCCTCTTTTGAAGGTGACGTTACCGTCAACCCGGTAGTTTGAGTTAGCAAGGATACAATCCTAAAGGGTTGGATTATTGAAAGATAATTAATGAAGTTATTAATGCATATTGTGGTAGGCCCCTCTTTTAAATGTGACGTTACCCTCGGCTAAGTAGTTTGAGTCAGCAGTGATACAATCCAAAATAGCCGGGTTAAAGTTTTAATAGTAGTTTACATATGAGGGGGTCAATGAGTTCGGACCCCAGCCATCTAATACCAGTGAGTATTGAAGGAGGTTCTACTAAAATTGACCCAGGTCCTTGCAGGATCTATACACTGAACAAGGCAAGACTCTTACCAAACCGTTCCCTTAACCCCCGACCAGGTAGCCAACATATCTCCATATAGACCGTGGAGATATAAATGGTGAAAATCTTTTATTTTATATAGACAGTAAAATAATGCCAAGACACCACGGACAAACGATAAGGAAGAATCACCTTCAACATAAGAAATTAGTTATTAAAGTCATTAATACATAACCAAATAAAAAATGCGAAAAGATTAAAAATAAAAGGTATTACACTAAATGCTTGTCTTCACCAAGTGATGTAAGAGACTTAGGCAAACATGGCCTTTGATTGTCAAGAACTCTTACGACCAATCTTGGATCCCGAGACTACTACACACACTCTTACGACCAATCGTAAGAGTTCTTGACAATCAAAGGCCATGTTTGCCTAAGTCTCTTACATCACTTGGTGAAGACAAGTGTCTAGTGTAATACTTTTTATTTTTAGTCTTTCCGCACTTTTTACTTGGTTATGTATTAATGACTTTAATAACTAATTTCTTATGTTGAAGGTGATTCTTCCTTATCGTTTGTCCATGGTGTCTTGGCATTATTTTACTGTCTATATAAAATAAAAATTTTCACCATTTATATCTCCACGGTCTATATGGAGGTATGTTGGCTACCTGGTCGGGGGTTAAGGGAACGGTTTGGTAAGAGTCTTGCCTTGTTCAGTGTATAGATCCTGCAAGGACCTGGGTCAAATTTAGTAGGATCTCCTTCAATACCCACCGGTATTGGATGGTGGGGGTCCAAACTCTTTAATCCCCTCATATGTAAGCTACTATTAATACTATAACCCGGTTACTTAGGACTGTATCCCTGCTGACTCAGACTACTTAGCCGAGGGTAACGTCACCTTCAATAGGGGCCTACCATAATATGCATTAATAACTTAATTAATTATCTTTCAATAATCCGACCCTTTAGGATTGTATCCTTGCTGACTCAAACTACTGGGTTGAGGGTAACGTCACCTTCAAAAGAGGGGCCTACTACAATAACTAAGATAATCTCTTAAAAAGTGCAAAAGTGCGGAAATAATCAAAGGTTACACTAAACACGAGTCGGAACCAAGTGATTCATCTTGTCTATCTGTTTTTACTTTTATTTTATTTTCAGCATTTTAGTTAGTTTTTATTTTTCTAGTTTAAAAACCTTTTTTCTAACTTTTGATTTGATTAGACGTTGAGGATAAACCGGTACTAAAAGCTCTTGTGTCCTTGGACGACCTCGGTATCTTACCAACACTATACTACGCTCACGATGGGTGCACTTGCCCATATGTGTGTTTGGTGTTAGTAAATATCGTGTTTTATAGATTTAAAACTTGACTAACGTGTAAAAAGGGCTTAAAATATACTTAAATATATATCACACCACACGCGCATCAAGTTTTTGGCGCCGTTGCCTGGGACACAAGGATTTTA
Organism: Helianthus tuberosus; assembly: GCA_030545235.1. Classification (NCBI taxonomy): domain Eukaryota; kingdom Viridiplantae; phylum Streptophyta; class Magnoliopsida; order Asterales; family Asteraceae; genus Helianthus; species Helianthus tuberosus. The sequence continues at coordinate 39,405,821 of CM060411.1, read as the reverse complement.
AGAAAGTTAGGAATCAACGGCCTAATCGTTTTTTCTATTTTTTCTGTTTTTTTTTTTAGGATTTTTCTTAATTTTTCAGCTTCTGCAGAACTCAGCATGGGCCGTGCCCGCTGAACACGCCCCGTGCCCAATCCTTGGAACTGGCAATCCTGTTTTAAGTCAGACAGTAAGCTGAACATGGGGCTGTGCCCACTCAACATGCCCCGTGCCCAAGTTTCAGTTACTGAAAACAGAACCGTAAGATCCCGACGGTTGGTAATTTCTGACACAAACATGAGTGATACTGATATTTTTTACTTTCGGCACTCTTATGGTACGTGGTGTCAAATATGTGGCGGTTCCCATAAAGATTTAGAATGTTATTTTCTAAATTATAAGCCCCATTATATAGACCCATCGTTTTCCTGTATCCTTAAGAGGGGCAAAAGTAAAAATAATCCCTATCTCTCCCTCGAATGCTCTCAACCGGATCTTCTAGGAGAAATGCTTCTTGATGAACTATTTCAATTGGAAGATCTAATTCTTAATTGGTTAAAAGAACTTAGGATAGATTTCGATAATTTATCTCAAGACAATAACCAAGACGAATCGTGGGGATCGCATTCAAATGAAAACAACTTCGTTGTTCCCGACGATACCTCTAACTCTAGGGAGGACTTGAGCGATAGACGTCCCTTTGTCGATTGTGCCGTGAAGGACTCCCCATCAACTTCGTTCGATGCATACATAGACTTGAGCGATTCGGTACACACTTTCTTTAACGAGAGCCCGGGAAAGGGTTGGACTTGTCCACCTACTTATAGCATAGGAATCACCCTCACCGACAACCTCTTGCGTTCTCGTCTTAATCTAGAGCAATTAAGGTATCTTAGGCACGTTGGGGTTGTTCCACCCAGTAAGGAACCACCCGATTCAAATAAGTTCCTTAGAAATAGATAAACTTCATAAACAACCTTTCGACACGGGGCCGTGCCCAGGTCAACACGCCCCCGTGTCCACCAAAAGATTCCTTTCTGACTTTTTGTCAGAATACGGACAAAATGTGTCAGGATCTTGCCTGCACACGGGGGCGTGTCCAGCCGACACGGGGCCGTGTCCAGCATGCTGTCGTTTTCTATAAATGCAGCCAAGAATCCTGCACATTTGGACCATCCAGGGACAGAGATTTGAAAGGATCTTCTCACCTACCATCTTAGGTATTTTCTAAAAGAAGGTTCTAACAACCATCTTGTCCTTTCCTCTTTTATCCATTGCCTTCTTCTTCTTCATCTTTCTTGCATCAACACCTCCATTGAAGCTTGAGATCACCATGACTCCAAGCTTTATTGTGATGTTTATTAGGTTTTTGTTCAAGGAATCTTGTTAAAAATAAGTTGTATAACATTGTTTTAAGTTATTTCTGCTCAAAAATGCTTCATAAGTTGGAAAAATAATTTGAAACTCCAAGATTCCTTGTTCCAAAGATCTGCAGAAAATTGAACACGGGGCCGTGCTCATTGAGCACGGGGCCGTGACCTAAGTCACTGTTTCATTAAAATGAATTGTTTTTGTTTTTTTTTCATAGAATGTCTAGTCAAAACAGTGGAACCTCTTCTGCGCACTCCAGAAACAGTCGAAGGGAAAGAAGGTCATCAATTGAAGCAATTCTCGTACGCTACGTAATGGCATTACGTGAAGCCCTTGAAGAGATGACTTCGGTAGAGGAGGTCCTAATAGACCGTATAAATTATCTTACGGTGGGGTTGGAAAACAGTTTTCAAGAAATTAATCTCTTGCACCAGAGGTTAAACATTCTTGTAGCACCTCCCATGGAACCAATCCCCCCTCAAGAGGATTGGAACCTAGCACTTGGAATCAACAATCCTACTGGGTGGGATGACCTTCCAGCAGAGCCTCCTCTTGAAGATCTACAAGAAGTCCCGGTGGAGGTTGCACCTCCTCAAACCAATGCCAATGAGCCCGCCTTTCTTTTCCCAAGGGAGATAGAGGAGTGGCTCGCCGACATGCGAGGAACCCATGCCCAGAGAAAGAAGTTCTTCATACCGCATCCAACCAAGAGAATTATCTCTTTGGAAATTTTGCTAGTAGAATAAATTTTAGGCTAGAACTTCTTGATTTAGATTTCTTGTGCTTCTTTGACCTACTTATCTAGAATTTTAACTTTTAGGATTATTATGTAATTCTCTCTATGACTTAATGAATGATGGGTTTTAGCTAATTTGGTGTTTGGATGTTGTAATGAATAAAAAACACTCGGGATGGCAAAGGATGACAAGGGAAACTTGAACCAGCACCCCATGCACGAAAACAGGGCCATCCGACAAAATTTTCTTCATTATAGCAAGTTCAGCATGGGCCGTGCCCGCCCAACACGTCCCCGTGTTGCACAATCTGCAGAAATGCCCAGTTCAGGTAACTGGACACGGGCCGTGTTCACCCAACACGCCCCCGTGTCCAGGCTTCTGTTTCTTTTTCAATTTTGTTACCGGCGATCTGAACACGGGGCCGTGCCCGGACACCACGAGGCCGTGTCCAGACACCCAGTAACACGAATTTTTGTTTTTTCACATTCAATCAACCTAAAAACTTATTTTTGGGACACATTGAGGACAATGTGTAATTTAAGTGTGGGGGGGATGCTAAAACCTTGAATCTTGCAAGTCCTAATTACAAGCCTTACACAAAACTATATTGGAATTCAAGTTCTAAAAAGGTTATATTTTTACAAATTTACAACCGATAGCGTCGTAATAAAAAGAACCAACATAAGAAAATTATGAAACGGCATGACAAGCTTAGTTAAAATTTGATTATATATACTTGATCACATAAAAACCCATTCCCACAAAAGTGAGTTTTGAGCCTTTATTGAGCATACAAATACATATATTTAAACTAAATGCTCATTTTTCGTTTCTTGTTTGAATAGCCGCTTGGTTCTTACGACTCTAGAACTTGCCACGATGATACATTCCCGGTCCTTACCAACTTAAACCCGAGTAAGTAAATGATGGAGGCATTAGGCCTAACCCTTTTTATTTCTACACCATTATTTTTTTTTACCACCTACCCAAAAATCCCCCTAGTTAACCCCTTTGAGCCTAAACCTTTTCATTTCATAACCCAAACCAAACATCCTTTCACCCACCAAAACCTTTTTTTATTTTAACCCTTTGTTTTAGTAACAAGCTCGGTTTTTCATATGACTTTTAAAAAAAAAATGATGATGATGATGAAGCAAAAGAAAAATAAAAAACAAGTTTATCAAAAAATAACTATGTTTGAATAACAGCTTCATCAAATAAAAATTTCAAAAATAAAAAGTCTTACGAAAACCGACGCTTTTTACGCCTTTCGCCCTTTTACTAACCACTAACCCAACCACCTACCTTTAACCCAAGCCTAACCCTTCACCCAAAAGTCCTCTTGATATTTACAAAGGTATATAGTTAAAAAGGAGGAGGATTGATTGCTTGGCAAGCCTATGGTAGGAGTAAGTTCCGTGCCGCTCTCGAGTGATTCACTAAAATACGTTTTCGGCCGAGTGTTGAATGATCCCCGTGAGGTATGTGAACTTGTATATAAATAGAATTTTAAAGAGGCATGTTATGCCCTAATAAGTAATTTATCTTATGAAATGTTTTAAATAAATCATGACGAATAGGGTTGTAAATAAATAAAAATGAAACTTAATAAAAAATCTTGGAAATCTCGACACTCTATGACAAGCCCAAAAACCATCTCTTCTACCCATTCCATTTGGGAGTGTAAAGCCACATTATAAAGAGTTTTGCTTGAGGACAAGCAAAGATTCAAGTGTGGGGGTATTTGATGTGCACAAAATGCAACATATAAATTACATCAATTGTGGCATAAAACTAACCCTTTTTTAGTACTAATGTTGGAAAAAAGTGTGTTTGTGTCTTCCTTTTGTATTTTCAGGATTAAATGAGCTCAAATGAACAAAAGAAGCAAAAAGGCAGCTAAATCTAACATAAATACAAGAAAAGGAACAAACGTGACATGCCCGACCCCCCGACAGCATCTTTCCAAGCAAAATCAAGAAGACAGAGGGCAGAACACGCCCCGTGCTCAGTGAACACGGGGGCGTGCCCAAGTGTCAGCAGAAAAGACATAGCTGTAGAAGCTTCTATCGCCCACCACGGGGTCGTGCTCAGCGGACACGGGGTCGTGGTCAACTCTAAGATTCGCAGAATCTGGGGAAATCTTGATAGTACAGATTTGCTTCTGCACACGGGGGCGTGGTCAACTAATGCAGACAAACTGCAATTAATGAAGGAAGAGAAGGATGATGGACATGGGGCTGTGCCCAATGGACACGGGGCCGTGCCCGAGCTGCTGTTCAGGCTATAAATAGGGGTGCTTGGCTCAATTTCAAACAATCCCTTGGCACACCACCTCTCTCACACTTCACCCACCACCACCATAACACCATCATCCACCACCATCATCCATTGTCCATCATAGAGTGTGTGAGTCGTCTCGGGATCCAAGATTGATCGTAAGAGTTCTTGACAATCAAATGCCATGTTTTCCTAAGTCTCTTACATCACTTGGTGAAGACAAGTGTCTAGTGTAATACTTTTTATTTTTAATCTTTTCGTACTTTTTACTTAGTTATGTATTAATGACTTTAATGACTAGTTTCTTATGTTGAAGGTGATTCTTCCTTATCGTTTGTCCGTGGTGTCTTGGCATTATTTTACTGTCTATATAAAATAAAAGATTTTCACCATTCATATCTCCACGGTCTATATGGAGGTATGTTGGCTACCTGGTCGGGGGTTAAGGGAACGGTTTGGTAAGAGTCTTGCCTTGTTCAGTGTATAGATCCTGCAAGGACCTGGGTCAAATTTAGTAGGATCTCCTTCAATACCCACCGGTATTAGATGGCGGGGGTCCAAACTCTTTGATCCCCTCATATGTAAGCTACTATTAATACTTTAACACGGCTACTTAGGACTATATCCCTGCTGACTCCGACTACTTAGCCGAGGGTAACGTCACCTTCAAAAGAGGGGTCTACCATAATATGCATTAATAACTTAATTAATTATCTTTCAATAATCCGACCCTTTAGGATTGTATCCTTGCTGACTCAAACTGCTGGGTTGAGGGTAACGTCACCTTCAAAAGAGGGGCCTACTACAATAACTAAGATAATCTCTTAAAAAGTGCAAAAGTGCGGAAATAATCAAAGGTTACACTAAACACGAGTCGGAACCAAGTGATTCATCTTGTCTATCTGTTTTTACTTTTATTTTATTTTCAGCATTTTAGTTAGTTTTTATTTTTCTAGTTTAAAAACCTTTTTTCTAACTTTTGATTTGATTAGACGTTGAGGATAAAACGGTACTAAAAGCTCTTGTGTCCTTGGACGACCTCGGTATCTTACCAACACTATACTACGCTCACGATGGGTGCACTTGCCCATATGTGTGTTTGGTGTTAGTAAATATCGTGTTTTATAAATTTAAAACTTGACTAACGTGTAAAAAGGGCTTAAAATATACTTAAATATATATCACACCACACGCGCATCACCCTCCCATGGAGAACCTCCTATGGTCCAAGGACCTCCATGGGACTTATTGAGCCCTGATTACAAGTCAGGAAACATGCAACATCCTCATTGCACCACCTCCCAAGGGGGACCTCCTCAATCCGAAATAGGTCATCCTTAGAGCCCTCGAGACTGTTGTTAATTTCTAGTCTTGCCTATATGTATTCTTCGTTTTCTCCCTTCATAGCGGCTGGTTCGGACGCGTTTGAGGACGTTTTAGAGTTGTTTTGAGTGTCTTTCCCAGATCAAGTCGAGATTCTTGAAGAGCGCTAGTATTGGGTTGGTTTGGTTTTTTGGTTTTCACTCATTTTAGACCCGATTCAATTATGTTTATGTGGGATTTTTCTAGATTTGATTTTCTGATGTATTTTAGAACCTTGATTGACTAGATCTTTTAATGATTGTCTAGTATTTGGGATGACTTTTGATATTTGATGAATGCTTATGAGATTTGAAACTTAGAAATTGATGTCTTTGTGTTGCATTTTATCACTTGGATGATGTTTAGTATGTGATTTTAGATCTAATTGGCTATCTTTCTTTTTTGACTTGGTGTTTTGGACTAAGAAATTGCATAAATTTATAGTTAACTTTGTGTAGATTATTGATTAGGTTGACTTTTCAATATTAGATCTACCTCTTGCATGTTAAGACTTCATACCCTGTTAGCACCTTCATTGAGACCGATAGGATATAGATTGTGGGTCGGTTAGGTTTTCCCGAACTTAGGTCAGAATTTATATGGGTGTGAGATTCTTTCTAATTATATGTTTTGACCGCTTATCGAAACCTTGACATCATTTGGTGTCTTGAGATTTGTGAGACCGAGAGGATATCAAACCTTAGGGCGAGTAAACATCTAGTGCTAGGTAAGACCGAGAGGAGATCCTTCACTACACGGTGAGCTTTACACGACCGTTTGGATTAGCATTGTTGTTCCTATTGAGACCGATAGGAGATTTAGGACACCTCAGCGAATCTCGTACGAGACCGTATAATTATATCCCGGTTTTAATCCAAGTTTTCATTTCCCATAGCATTCAGCTTTATCATTAGGATTCTCCAACTAGCCGATCACTTCTCCCATTCCTAACTTCTTTTCCATGTGTTGCATTATCAGTTATTTCCTTTTTATTCCTCCCTACTTCTTTGCCCTCTCTTTCTGTTTACTGCTCTGATTAGTTGTTTAGTTGATACCATGCTATTTTATCCAAACTAAGACTTGGCATGGGTTTAGTATTAAGGGTTGTACATCAGCGTCCACCGATTGATACTTGGTCTTAGCGTGGTTTAGTTTGGTAATTCCATTTTAAAACCCAGATTGTGTTAGATTCAGATTTTATATATGCACGAGCACTCATAACAATGTTTGGTGAAAATGTTAACAAAAAACATTGTACTGAACTTTGATACACTGTAAGTAAAACAAATAAGTGAACAAAAGTATAAACATGTCTAATGTATTAGTAAGTATAAATGACTAATAAAATTTAATACTTCCTCATTAGCTATTCTTTAAAATATGTAAGGCCTTAAACAAAGTTAGTTTGGTCCATCCATTTGTTTTTCGATGTAATTAACAATTCAGTTAATTAATTATATTTAACATCAATATGTAAATAACCATGTAAAAGCGTATCAAAACTATTATTGTTATTGTTATTATTGTTATTATTATTATTATTATTATTATTATTATTATTATTATTATGATGGTATGTGAAGAAACAGTGATCTAATTAGACCGGAGTCAATCAAATCGGGGGTTTTGTCCCTGCATAAAAGGGGTTAATCCTCTGGTCGATTCAGTGGTTAGCTAGTTTCCTTCTCCGATGATTACTGCAAAACAGAAAGCCGTTAGACTCGCCACGGGGAGAATGGGGGTTCTCTCCGTGACCACCTTCCGGCGTGAGAATAAGTAAAGTGATCTCGAGGAAGAAGATGTAATAAAAGTGAGAGTAAGTGAAGTAAGTTGTTAGATGACCATACCTGCAGTGCCTTATTTATAACCGGATTTTGGCGGGAAAATGGTGTAATGGAGAAAGTAACGGAAAGCCCTTTTCCATTAGCAGTTATTCTACTTTCCGTTAATAGTTAACTTTACATCCATGCACACGGATTGTGAGCTTGATCAACGGCTGGGGAGATGCCACATGGAAAGTGGTTTTGTGTAGATCCTCCTTCAAGTGAGTGCCATCATCATGATTTAGATGGGTGTCCACGATTGTGCCACGTCACAATCAGTTGTAACCGAATGGCCCCTTCTAGAAGATCTACAGCTGTAAACCTTTATGCCTTTGTCACGTGTCTATTATGTTGTAACATAAAAGATTCCTTTTGTTCAAGTCTTGACTTCAGGCGCGCGGAGATGTTTAGGTTTTACTCTTTAAACTTATCTGTGTCCTTGCACGAGCCCGCACAAGGGTGTTAGTTGAGTGTTTGTCTCCCTTTTCCTCCGGCGCATGGTTATCGACGACTGTTTTCTTAGAAATCCTGTTTAGAACCATTGCGCAGCCGCGCATGGTTTTGTTTAAGATGTTCTTTGGAATGAAGTTAGGGGTCTTATGCGCTTGCGCAGGGTTTTTGGGACCATACCCCTTCAGTATGTATAACATAATACAATGAATATTGAATTTTGATAACATAACTAAATGGATATTGAATTAGAATTGAATAATTTAATGAAAGTGGAGAAGAACTTGGATGATTGCGGTAGAAGAAATGATGTTTATTATTATAGAAAAATGTAATAAACAGCTTAGTATATATACATGATGGAAATTCTTATTAATTTGTATATTAATAAATGGAAACAAATGGATATTTATAAATAATGAAAGAAATATTGAAAATAATTTTGACAAATTGATCAACAATAAAAAAGCTAAAAAAATTGAGTTTTGAATAGTTTTATGGTTACTAGAAACAAAAATGCATATCATTTAAATATGCTCAAATCTTTCAAATAATTAAAACTGTTTGAAAAAAAAAACAAATTAAAATTGGTATTCATTTCAATCTACGAAATAAAATTCTAAAAGTTGGTATTCTAAATTTGTATACACTAATAAAGCAATTTGATTATTTAGGAAACATTTTGTCATATTTTGTTATAAAAAAACTTATTGAAAATTTATTTTAGCTTAAAATAACATAACTAAAAAAACAATGAAATAAATTAAAGTGCCGAATGTTAAACCATAGCAGACACGTGTCCAATTGTTAGGCTATAGGGTGTGGTCATGACCTAATGATCACCATGAACCTCTATGTTAGTGCCATGTAACTCACGTCTAAGGCTAAAGGGTGTGGGGGGCATGGTTGGGTCAATCGTCATCTAGGATCATTAATAAATTGCTACACCATCCTCTTGTCTCATCCACCATGGTTGGCATGGATTAAATAATGGCAACCATGGGTTTCCTTTTTCAATATCTTCTTTTCCTTTTTTACAAAAATAAATTAAAATAAAAGAATAGTGGTTTGGGTTTTGGAAATCGGTTTTGGCGAAGTTTCTTGAGCTAATGGAACAAAGACCGTATCGAGATATTGACTCAGTATCTTCTAAGTGGCGAAAGTTGAGCAGGTTCGTGAAGGGTATGGTCCCAGATCTTGCGTCAGCATGACCGAGGATGACCATCACCCTTATCAAAAACCCCCATCAAGCAATAACTCACCTGTGTCCGCGTCGGCACGTGCGAACACAGCGGTCCAATCTGTCCAGTGATGAGAAGACTTACCTTAAAGACGGAAACCAATGTTACGCATAGCGATACGGCCCGGCACCGCATCCTATGAACATTTTCGTCACGACAAGGGGTCTGGACAACAGTAACAGTCACTAAGCGGCGATGCGGCATGGCACCGCATCCCGCATAAATCATGGATGGAATAACCAACGCGGGAACAACATCAATGACCGCAAGCAGCGATGCGGCCTGGCACCGCATCCTGCCTACAAGGCAAGTGGGTCTGACACCACAGTACAAGTGGTACTGAGAACAGTCACCCACTGGCCTACACATGTACAACAGTCTGACATCACAGCAGGACGTGGCATCACCTCCGCAACCGACAGGTCTGACACACCTGCAAGCAGTTGTACGATGTCAGACTAGCTACTCAACTACCCTCCTTCACTCCTCGGCTATATATACCGACCCCAAACCAGGTTTGAGGTATCACTTCTCAACTCTCTCAATACTACTATTATCACGCTTTGCTTCCCAAGCAAACTACTGATTCTCACGCCGGAGAGTGGTAACAAGGAGCACCCCCCACCCCATCCTCCTTGTTACGAGTCACGGCTTGTTTCCTTGTGCAGGAAACCCACCACCAGACGATCCAGCCAGCGATCCTCGGAAAGAAGGGATTAACCCTCTTGACGAGACCAGTGAGTTAACCCATTCGGTTAACCATTGTTTCATCATTCACCGCTACTCCTAGCACTTTTTCCAACCATCCCTCTCTCCAAAGACCATGTCTGATCGTCAAAACAACACTACCGGGGATAACCTAAACCCCGTAAACACAGGGCCTACGGGGACTGCCCCTCCAGCCCCAAATATTGAACATATTGGCACATCAACACAAGGGGGTGCATCCCTTACGTTCGGCCACGATCTATCACAGTACGCTTCTGTGATACCTCCAGGCATGAACCTTCATACCTGGTACGACCAGCAACAAAGCTTTGCTTGCCACAGCATACAACAGAGCCTGCGCAGATGCACAAGTATCTGCGGGGCCTACCCCAGCACCACATACCCCTGCGGGTCGTACTCTACAATACAACGGCAGGGCCCCAACACATCCGGCCTCCAGAAGCAGGCACGAAGACCGCGATTCCTCTTACTGCGATGTTCGCACACTAGATGCGGAGGATTCCTCATATGGGTCCCGCCGCAGGGACCCTATACATAGCCGCCTAGGCCCCCATGGCGAGGATAGGCGACAGTCTACAGCCCACCGCGGCCTCGGCATTCATAGCCGACTGGGACCCTAGTCCCACCATGAAGGGCAAGGCCATACTGATCCAGACGACGGTACATACCGCGGCGAGTCTCATGCTACCAGCAGTAGACCGGGAGGACATAACTATGTCCCTCCCACTCACCCCCGTACCACATACCTCCGCGCTATAAAGCGCCACCAAAGCCAACCCTACAGGCCGAAATCTGCGGCCGAAAACTCCAAATTCGCCCTAGAAATCGCCCACGCCGATGTCACCACCACAAAATTCCCATTAAACATTGGGAAATACAACGGTTCGACCGACCCAGATGATCACATGAACATCTTCGTCGGCGCCGGGTGCAACGGCAGGTGGGATGAACCCACATGGTGTCATTTTTTCCCCCAGACCCTAACAGGTCTGGCCAGGGCTTGGTTCGATTCTTTGCCAGTGAACTCACTGACATCATTCGAGGAATTGCAAGCAAAGTTCCTCGCACACTTTAGCCAGCAGCGACGTTATGAACGTGATTCTATGGACGTCATGAACATATGGCGCAGAGACAACGAATCGCTTGAGGCATTCGTTGTCCGTTACAATAAAGAGTGCCTAGAGATAGGAGACGTTGCCGACCAGATGGCACGTAACCATTTCATCGTTGCAGTCAAGGACGAACAAATGGTTATAAATATCTCCGGCAAGGACGGCTTGCCTAAGAAATAGGAAGATGTCATGGCTGCGGTCAAGACATACGCCCAGACTCAGCGGTCCCTCAAACCGCACGTATCAAAGGCACAGCACCAAACGGAGGTCCAGTCCTCCCACCAAGAACACAAGCGCAATAACAAGCGCAACCGGGACACAGGGAATCGCGGCAGCGATCCCAGACCATATGTCCCACGTAACAACCAGCCCGACGCAAGGGCTACAATCAACGCCCAGCGTGATAACCGGGCATCAAAGAAAGAGTCTCGGGACCGTAGCTGGACCGAGATCAACCAGTCGCCAAGCGACGTCCTCCTTACGGACGCGCAATTCTTGCGACCGGCCCAACCAATGAAGTCCAAAAAGAACCAGGATCTCGCACTCTACTGCGAGTATCACATGGACAATGGCCACACAACAAATAGCTGCATCAGTCTCCGGCTGGAGATTAAGCGGGCCCTAAAAGAGGGGAAACTGCAACACCTGTTGACAGGCGCACAAAAAGCTACCAAGCGCATCACTCCCCACAACGAGGGCACCTCCACGGGTAAGAGGACCATGTACGTGGCCTCTACCCACATGATCAATGGAGGAAAAGGAAGAACGCGCAAGGCGGCGCGAAGACCGGACAATGACTGGAAAGATGAGCAAGTCGTCTTTCCAAAAGTCCGTGGCGGACCGCGCGATAGGCGCGCCGTGGTTATCACAGGCCACCTGGCTCACTACTGCACCGAGCGGTTATTCATCGACCCGGGCAGTACATCTGATATTATATACGAGCAGTGCTTTAACCAATTCGATCAAGAAGACAAAGATCGATTGCAACCGGTGGACTACCCGTTGGCCGGATTTGCGGGGGAGACCGTATTCCCCCTGGGCCAGATTACTTTTCCTGTGCGCCTCACCAACGGGAGGCACGCAAGAACGAAGGAGGTAAACTTCATGGTTTTACCGCACACCTCCAGCGTACTTCTCGGGAGAGAGTCCCAGGGCGACTTCAACATGATCACATATGTCCCCCACTCTGCCATCGGTTTCCCAACCGAGACGGGGATTGTGATAATTTACGCCCGCAGAGAAGTTATGTCCTCGGACGAATTGCGTCCGACCAAGGTAGCAAGGCCTACCCCCAACACGCAACCAGAAAAATGGGTTCTTAACGCAAGACACCCAGAACAAACGGTCACGTTGGGCCATGCCTTGTCCCCCACCATCAAAGCGCGCCTGAAGCAACTCCTCTTCAGGAACCAAGATATTTTTGCATGGACACCCGCAGACATGACAGGGGTGCCACGCAAAATCGCGCAGCATTTCTTGAAGACCATGCCAGGTATCAAGCCAGTGATCCAAGGCCAACGCCACCTTGGATCAGTAAAAAACGCGGCAATGGAAGAGCAGGTACAGGAACTGCTCTCCGCAGGTATCCTGCGGGAAGTCAAATACCAGACTTGGTTATCCAACCCAGTCATGGTAGAAAAACCAAGCGGGGGCTGGCGCATGTGTGTCGATTACAAAGACCTCAACAAGGCCTGCCCCAAGGATTGTTACGCACTTCCGGAGATCGACGAGAAGGTCGATAACCTTGCACTATTTCGATGGAAGTGCTTCCTTGATTGTTACAAAGGCTACCATCAGGTACAAATGGCAATCGAGGACGAAGATAAAACGGCGTTCCGCACTCCTACCGGAAACTACTGCTACACAAAAATGCCGTTCGGGTTGCGCAACGCGGGCACAACCTATCAAAAATTGATGAACGACACTTTTCACGGCCAAATCAGCAAAAGTGTCGAAATCTATATGGACGACCTGGTCGTCATGAGCATGGAAGAAGACACCATGCTCAATGATATCGAAAGAACATTCCAAATTCTGCGAAGCGTCAACATGAAGCTCAACCCAGGGAAATGCTTGTTTGGAATGGAAGAAGGCAAGTTCCTTGGATTCATCGTAACCAAAGATGGATTCAAGGTCAACCCGGAAAAAGTACAGGCGATCGAGCGCATGCCATCGCCTTCTACGATGAAAGAAATGCAACGACTAGCCGGCAGGCTAGCCACACTCAACAGATTCTTAGCCAACCATGCAGCTAAGTCGTATCCTTTCATTAAGACCCTGCGGAGCTATTTAAAAAAGGAACAATTCCAATGGACCGCAGAAGCTGAAAAAGCTTTCCGGGAGATGAAAGAGTGTTTGATTCAACTCTCAACTCTAACCGCACCTCGCAAGGAGGAACCACTTGTCTTGTACCTATCTGCCGCGGACAATGCAGTAGGCGAGGTACTCATAGTGGAGTGAGAAGGGGTTCAAACACCCATCTACTACATCAGCAAAATGCTCAACGACCCAGAGACAAGGTACTCCATCATGGAGAAATTGGTGTTAGCACTAGTACACGCATTGAGACGATTACGATGTTACTTTGCAAACCACGTCATCACAGTGTTAACCAACTACAGGATCGGCCCGATCCTATCCAAACCCGACATCTCTGGGAGGTTAGCAAAATGGGCAATCGAGCTGGGCACACTTTCACTAAACTATAAGCCGCGCCCCGCAATCAAAGGCCAAGTCTTGGCTGATTTCGTTGCCGAAGTACCAGCAAACCGCATTCAAGAATGCGAAGAAGAACAAAACCCTACACCACCACCATCCTCCACAGAAACCTGGGCACTATATACGGATGGTGCGTCAAACGAAGATGGTGCAGGAGCAGGTCTGCGACTCGTCAGCCCCGACGGCCAAGAACTTCCCTACGCAATCCGCCTCGATTTTCAAAGCACAAATAACGAGGCAGAGTATGAGGCTCTATTGGCCGGGCTGCAGCTGGCAGTCAAACTTGACGTCAAACATTTGGAAGCACACGTCGACTCTCTATTAGTGGCAGGGCAGATACGCAGCGACTATACCGCAAAGGGGGATAACATGATCCTCTACCTCGAACAAGCTTTGCAACTAAAATCAAAGTTCACTTCCTTCAATATCCGCCATATCAACATAAGTGATAACAAACCCGCGGATGCACTATCAAAACTCGCATCCACCAGCTTCCAACACCTAGCAAAAGAGGTACGCATCGAAATTCTGCAAAATCCTTCCGTACCCCTACGCCAAGTCAATGTCATCCAGTACGGTACAACATCCTGGATGACACCGATTATTGCATACTTGCAATCAGGTGTTACTCCCGAAAGCAAGGCAGAGGCACGCAAGCTACAATACAAAGCGTGCCATTACCAAATGGGAGACGGTATCTTATACCGTAAATCATACCTGGGGCCACTCCTACGATGCGTCGACCCTCAAGATGCCACATACCTCATCAGAGAAATACACAAAGGAATATGTGGCATACACGCAGGACCACGCATGGTGGTGGCCAAAATTATGAATGCCGGTTACTACTGGCCCGACATGCACCTGGACGCAGTTAAAGTCTTGCGCAAGTGTTTCAATTGTCAGCAGCACGCTCCCAAGACCTTACGCCCCAAGAATAACCTGATCCCCGTCACCACGGCGTGGCCATTTCAAAAATGGGCAATCGATGTGGTAGGACCATTTCCAGACGCACCAGGTGCAGTAAAATTTATCATAGTGGCTGTTGACTACTTTACAAAATGGGTAGAGGCAAAACCGCTTGCCTCAACCACCGCTATGATAACAAGGAAATTCGTTTGGGAACACATCATCTGCCGGTTCGGTCTACCAATGTGCATCGTCACCGACAACGGTACCAACTTCGCTGCTGATGACTTCCAAAAATGGCTAAAGGAGCTAAATATTGAACACATATTCTCCTCAGTGGCACATCCGCAAGGGAATGGCCAGGTGGAGAGTATCAATAAAAGCTTAGTCGAAGGCATCAAAGCACGGTTGGGAATAGCCAGACGCGGCTGGGTCGATGAACTCCCAAGTATCTTATGGGCCCACAGGACAAGCCCAAAGACAAGCAACGGTGAGACACCCTTCAGCCTCGTCTATGGCACTGAAGCGGTGATCCCCGCAGAAATAGGCCTCCCTTCACCAAGAATGTTGGCTATTAACAAAATAGACAACAATGAAGAACGCAGGGTTGACTTGGACCTACTGGAAGAAAGGCGTGAAAACGCTACCATCAATGAGGCCAAGTACAAAACCAAACTTGAAAAGTACTACAATGCACGCGTCCGCATTTGTACCTTCAACCCGGGAGACTACGTCCTTCGTGACAATGAAGCATCTAACGCAGAACGCCCAGGAAAACTTGCCCCCAAGTGGGAAGGACCCTACCTCATTCAAGAGGTCCTAGGCAAAGGCGCATATAAACTACAAACATTAGAGGGCGAAACTATCGCACGCACATGGAATGCGCAGCAGCTTCGACGCTGTTATATGTAAGCCATGTTTTCTACATTCACCATGTAACCTATCAGGCCGCAGGCCATTTGCAAATAAATAAATAGACGATTCAATGCAATATTGTTTATTTACTTCTATTACAAATGCGTGTTCCACTCTGCGGTATCCACAAAAACAATTGGCAAAATCTTCATTTACGATACCCACACAGAGTAGCGACCACACGCAACTATTGTAATAGGCCAGCAATGGCAACACTAACTGTTTATCCAGCTGGATACAGTTTTCATACTTGCATATCATCTAGATATGCAAAAGGCAATTACAGACTCGGTGTTATTCACAATAACATTAAAATCATACAAGTTCAAACATGCAAGAAATGAGAACACTTGTACAAATTGAATAGAGCGGTTAAAATTTTATATTCAAAAAATTTCTACACCTACGCGGTGCACAAGGGATTTACATGAAGTTCTTCACATTTACATAAGGAAACAAAAAAGGCACACAGGCCAGCCTAGTCTTTCTTTGTGCCGCTGGAACCCTCACCATCCTTGCCCACCACAGTAGGTTTTTCCTCATCTTCTTCATCCGCATATAACACTCGCAAGCGGTCCACATAGTCCGCCTCTAAGCATTCTTCAAGATCCTCAAGAGCGGTGAACGTTGTTTTGTTATACGCCGTGACCGCAGCAGCAAGAAGCGCTTCAGTATCCACACCGTGGAACCCGGATCGCTCATCAGTATATTGGCCCTGGGCCATAACATTCATATGACCAATGCAACGATTGTAGCCAGCTTTAAAACCAGCATCCCGGGCGCGCTCGTTAATCTCATTGACACCTGATACGTTCTCAGGTGCGTCAAGAATGGACGTAACAATCTGCGAAACAAGAATACTACGGTTACCAAGCGCAAACCTAAAAAAGATGGCAAAACCAACGGATACTTACATGCCCGATACCGCGCATACGCATCCATTCGCGATCACCCTTTAGCAGATCAAGTGAAGAGGCAAGGCTATCTCTAGCCTCTTCAGCCTCTCTTGCCCGCGCTTCAGTTTCAGCAGCACGGGCAGAGACCTCCTCAAGAGCGGCCCCCCGGGTCCGCACTTCAGCCTTTTAACAAGGAAAACAAGCATACAAAGACAATTAACATACTGGGGAAACATATACAAATTCAAACACAAAAAGAGACATACCTGGAGGCCCAGGATAGTTTTTGTTAAGTTTGTGCGGTCAACGTTCGCCCCTTCAAGAGCCCTTGCAGTACGAGCCTCCGCCTCCTTGGCCTCTTCAAGAGCCTTGGCAAGGCGAGCTTCTGCTTCCTTGGCTTCTTGGGCAGCCGCAACAGCTGCGGCTTTTTCTTTAACCAACGCAGCGTTCGCGGCCTTGGCATTAGTAAGCTCCTGACGAACATGAAAAGAGTTTCATTCTGTTTGGCCCAAGATTCTTTCCAAGTCTTGCGTTCATCAGATAGCGTCTTGCGCTCATTAGAAAGAGTCTCTTTCCAACTCTTGCGCTCATCAGAGAGCAGTTTTGCAAGGGTACGAACCTGTTTAAGTTCAGCAGTGGCGGCCCACTCCTCAATCTGCTTACGCTTTTCAAAAGCAGCCCTATCCCTTTCAAGCTGTTCTGCACCCTCACGTGCAGCCTTCACCAACTCGGCAGCCTCGGCACGTAACCGCGCATTTTCCTCCTCCTTGCAGCTCAGCACCTTGTAATTGTCCAAAATGGCATTCGCCATTATGGAACTCCCAACAAGCATGGAGGAGAGTTGGTTAATCTGAACCTCAGTTGGCATGGCACGGGCCCGGTTGACTTCAAATGGGGTGCCCAAACCACCCAAAATCTCCCTACACGCGGAGGGGTCAGCAGAAATATCATCCCCTTGCATTACAGTCCATGGGGGGCGGTGATAGGTCATGGCCCGGTCCTCAGTATAAGTGCGGTAATAAAACTCCAATTCAGTCTCTTCAGGCTGAATGGGAGTCTCTGTAAAACCCGCACCCCCAGAGGCGGAACCAGAAGCCTTCTCAGCAGCAGGAGATTTCTTCCCCTCAGTATAACCAAACTTTAGGTTCAAGTCATCAATATCTTGCGGGGAGATCAGATTATCAGCAGAGTCCACTGTATCATATATCTGAGCCGTAGGCCCCTTCCCAGTACCCTCCACCCGCGTAGAGGGCCCAGACACCACCTTAACCCCCTCACCCGCGTCAGTATCACGCGGAGGGGAATGAGGCGCATCAAAAATTGAAAAGCCTTCTTCTTGCGGTTCTGTAATCAAAGCAAAAATACTTTTTAACTTACAAGTACAAAGACAAAATATTTGTCAAAGTTATGAATTATGTACCAGGAACAACCACAGGCTTCTTAAATCCCACAAAAGCCGCGCGTTTGGTCTGTATCTTCGGCTTCTTTTTCTCACCAGCATCATCAGTTTTCCCCGCTTTCCTCTTCTTCTCATCAGCAGGCTTGGAACCCACAGAGGTCCCAACTGCAGCCGCATCACCACCTGGAACACCCAAACCCTCAAGGGTGTCAGATACTACCACGTAATCGGTATATCTGCGGAAATGAGAACGAGAGATACCTGCCGCCTGCGGCACCAAAGGCGGAACAACAGGAGGCTCAGGTTTCTTCTTGCCTCGACACCGCCCGAGTTTATCCCCTTGCTTTTTCTCTGCATGTTTTTTGGGTGCACCCTTCGACTCAAATTTACCAAGGACCCCAAGAGTACCTACGTGTAAGAAGTCAGCAAGGTGAACAATATAAGGCAGGAAGGAAGGTTATGGGTTATACCTTTGCCTTGTGGCAAGGGTGCGTTCAGTACATCGCGTTTAGGAACGCGGAAGTTGTGGAGGATGGTCAGGTTAAAGCCTTCACCTGCCGCACACTTAACAATATCAACCTTGCCGGTAAAGGTTGGATCAAAGATCTTCCACAACTCGGAAACTTCTGATAATACACATACAAATCAATAACATGCAAAGGAATAAGAAACCGCACAAGCGTAAGAATACTTACCACTAGTTTTTTCCCGCACAACGGGCCTTGCATGCTTATCAGCCCTAGTCAACATCATCCGCAGCACCCACAATTCATCATTATCCAGCTGGTTATGATCAATACTCCTCAACCTTGAGAACCACTCCACAGTCTCCGCGCTAGGAAGCGCAATATCCTCCACCGGAATGGTCTCATTCACATTCCGCAAAGCCATGCTAGCAACAACAACAGCAGCCTTGACATAAAAAAACTTGCACTTCCATTTTGAAATACCCTTCGGAGGGGTCATCAGCTTGGGACTTCCATAACGTTGGCTAAAAGAGAAAAACCCGGTGTTCACCGTCAACTGATAGAACCCCCGGAAATTATCAACGGTAACCGGCAAACCAAGAGCACGAAAAGTGTACTCAAAATTTCTAATACGAATCATCCCAAAAGGACTCATCTGGGAGATGTGAACCTTGTAGTACTCAAGAACCTCAGCAACAAAAACGGTTAATGGTAAACGAAGGTTACCATCAATGAATGAATCGGCCCACATGGTGACATGACCGGCCGGAGCACAAGCACCGGTGTCACCGTCCTGAGGATAAAAAGCCCCAAATTCCCGGGGCATCTGGATGCTAGTCATTAGTCGATAGAATGACACTTTCGACCATTTTAACACCGGTAGACTCCCGCCCGGGCCACTACCACCATCGTCTTCTTCTTCGGCCGCTACCGGAGAAGAAGGTTCAGGGTTTTCACCCTCCACATTGTGTGGATTGGATGGTTCAGCCATAAAGAAGAATAAAGAAGAGAATGATTGAGTTGCACAAAAACTCAGAAAATCGCCGGAAATACAGACAGATTGATCGGAGAAGACAGAGAGCACACTCTATTCACCGGAGAAATTTTTGAAATTTTGAATAAAGTGAGGAAACCACGAACGGTTTCCCCTTTTATACTCATCGCAATTAATACGATGCAGTAAACCGACTTACCACGTTCAAAATAGACCAATCACGAGACGCCACGTATTCGGCGACTTTTCAGCTGACGGTTATCACGCGCGCGTGGCCGCCCACGCGCCTGACAGAAAAGACCTTTACACTACTTGCTACAGTGCAGTTATGACTTCGGTCAGTGCAAACGTCCTTTCAGATTATCACATGTCAGAATCCTACCAACTGTCAACAACTCACACGTGCCATCAGCCACGTAGGCAGCACAAAATCGACAAACATTATACAAACATAAGCGGCATGCAGTTTCTCTGGTTTACCGCACCATAACCCATACCGCATGTCGCTTTTTACATACCCCTCAAAAAAGGCAAAAATATATATCTAAATTATATAAGGGGGTATAAACAATAAACCGCACATACCCACGAGCACACGTGGAATATGCGGGGATGACGCACACAAACGCGCACTGGTGCGTCAGATACTCAGAACCAGCGTCGTTCCTTGAAATACGAAAACCGCCTCTCAGGATGCGGTTCTTCAGGCTTCAAATCCCTCGTATCCGGTTCACAACCACGGAGGGAACGCAAACAGCTTCTCCTTAAAGGACAAGTATGCTGAGCAACCGCACATCAGCAACCCTGTCTCCTGAACCTTCAAGAGCTACATCCAGGCTACAAGACTTCTAGAAGCGAGTTCTTTGCTGCAAACCGCAACCACTCGTGAGTAGTTACTACAAACTGCAACTATGCGAACGGTAGCTACGGAAGAGCCACAACTAAACCACCACGCGGAGGAGCAAAGCTACTTCAAGGAAAACTGCTTTTCAACTAAGCATGAAGGAAAGTGGCTACAAAACTAATGCGGAAGAGTTTCAACCAACTTCCCAAGTATTTAAGGTGATCTCCTCCGGCAACACTACTTAAAGAAATGCTACTTTCCACCAAAGCGTGAAGGAAAGTAGCTCCAGAACAGTGGTAACAAGTCTGCTTATGACTAGTTACCCACCTATGGACCGCATAGAATAAACAATTGTGGGCACAACCCTGCCTATGACCATGTTTATCTTCCCATAGTCCAGATTCACATTGTTCGACCAAACACGGCCAACAATGGCGCAACTACCCCACGTTTCTCAAACAAACATGGCCAACAAGGTGCGGCAACGAGGTAACCGCAAAGGACGTGCGGTTACTAAAGAGCTAAACCTCAGAGGACGTGCGGTTACTAGAAAGGCAAACCGCAGAGGACGTACGGTTACTAGACACCTTAACTGGAGAACACGAACATCCCACAAAACAGGGATCATCGTTACATGTCCAGTTGCTGAACATAGAGCTTGAGAAAAGTACTAACAACTTTGCACTAGCTGACGCAGAGGTTACAACTAGAGTGGCGGAGACGGACATCTTCCGTCGCGATCTCAAAGGTTGGTTCGAACCCTGCTAACACCTTCAGTCACCGTTTCAAAGGTTGGTTCGAAACACCAACAGGTGGCTGATGACATCAGAAAAAGGTAGACCAAGAGTCAACTCCTTGGCTGAGAATTCCGCATCAGACGGAACTTGCTCACCGGATATCCTTCTCAAAGGAAGAAACAATCCACTCGAAAGGCCTACCGACCAACCGAACTGTCAACCAAAAAGTCAACATCTCGAGTTACTGAAAGAAGGAGCCATCCGCATGGCCCATATTCTACCTTCTAGACAACATAGTCCAGTATCCCTCCCACATGCAACTTGCATAAGGAAGGAACACTAGACTGGGGGGACTTGAAGGGGTATGGTCCCAGATCTCGCGTCAGCATGACCGAGGATGACCATTACCCTTATCAAAAACCCCCACCAAGCAATAACTCACCTGTGTCCGCGTCGGCACGCGCGAACACAGCGGTCCAATCTGTCCAGTGATGTGAAGACTTACCTTAAAGACGGAAACCAATGTTACGCATAGCGATGCGGCCCGGCACCGCATCCTATGAACATTTTCGTCACGACAAGGGGTCTGGACAACAGTAACAGTCACTATGCGGCGATGCGACATGGCACCGCATCCCGCATAAATCATGGATGGAACAACCAACGCGGGAACAACATCAATGACCGCAAGCAGCGATGCGGCCTGGCACCGCACCCTGCCTACAAGGCAAGTTGGTCTGACACCACAGTACAAGTGGTACTGAGAACAGTCACCCACTGGCCTACACATGTACAACAGTCTGACATCACAGCAGGACGTGGCATCACCTCCGCAACCGACAGGTCTGACACACCTGCAAGCAGTTGTACGATGTCAGACTAGCTACTCAACTACCCTCCTTCACTCCTCGGCTATATATACCGACCCCAAACCAGGTTTGAGGTATCACTTCTCAACTCTCTCAATACTACTACTATCACGCTTTGCTTCCCAAGCAAACTACTGATTCTCACGCCGGAGAGTGGTAACAAGGAGCACCCCCACCCCATCCTCCTTGTTACGAGTCACGGCTTGTTTCCTTGTGCAGGAAACCCACCACCAGACGATCCAGCCAGCGATCCTCGGAAAGAAGGGATTAACCCTCTTGACGAGACCAGTGAGTTAACCCACTTGGTTAACCATTGTTTCATCAGTTCGTCAACAAGTTTTCGGAAGAATATAATAAAATATATTCAAGTGGGCGTCGTAGTGGGATGAGCGCCGAGGATGTCTTCAAAAAGGCATTGGAAAATTACAAGTCGAACCATAATACCACGTTCGCACACGTTCGGGCGTGGGAAGTTATGCGAACCGCCCCAAAGTGGACGCCGGCTCCGAACGAGGTGGAGATGGAAAAACGTCAAAGAACCTCAGAGACTGGTAGTTATAGCGCAGGCGGCTCGGACACGAGATGTCACATAAATTTAAACGACAACGCCGAGTTCGATGAAGAAGAGTACGCCGTAAGGGAAGCGGAACGTCCCCCAGGACGGGACAAATCAAAGAAGGAGGCGGCCTCAAAGAAAGAAAAGCAAAAAGGTCGATCCGAAGATGGAGGAGTTTATGACGCAATTCGAAACATACACCGAGGTAACGACCCAAAAGGCGAGGGCGAAGGAACGGGCGATGGAAGAAAAGTCAAGCGTGGCGGGAGAAAAGTTACGATTGGCCGATGATAAGGTTTGGCTCAAAGAGTGAGATATATTGACGATGGATGTTGATAGTTATCCCGAACCAAAACACTCGACTTTAAAAAATTGCAATAAGACATCATCAAGAAGCATCAAAGTGGATGATTTTTATAAGTTTATGTTTTTTAAGTTATTAGGAATTGTTTTAGGTTTATGTTTTTTTTTAAGTTTACGTATTGTTTTTGTAATATTAATGAAAGTATTTTCCTATTTTATTTGTTAAATATTAAAAAAAGTGGAAGATTTAAAAAAAAAATAATAAACTAGTGGGGTAGGATCATCCTCCCATTTCCATTGTTTTTGTAGGATAGACCAACCACAAAGGACTATGATGTAGGGCTTAGGTGCAGATCATCCTCCAAGGGAGGATGATCACCATACCATGTAGCCTAATAATGGTTGTACTTGAACGAAGTTATAAAGATGCGTATTAGTTGATTTGTGAAACAAATGGTATGGAAGTGGTCTCCCCCATCGAGGTTAAGAAATCGAATTGATTTTTCATTTAAAGCAGTTCACAATGACAAATCACTAGAACAACATGGGAGATTTATGGAAACACTTTTATTTGGAGCAATTACGGATTCACATCAGCACTATCATATGCAATAGTCAATTACCAACAGACAACTGAACAATGGCGTGTTCTTGTGGTTGGACAACATCATAGAAACATAGTGACATTCGTTATTCTGGCTGGACAAATCAATACTCAGATGATTCCTATTAGACTTTTGCAATCGTATAGGTACTTGTAGATGTATCCTTGATGGAAAATATAATGGTTATGTATCTAACACGGTATTATAACTTAGACTAAACTAGTAAGATTACCCGCGCTACGCCGTGGTGTTTCGGTCAATTTGTATGTTGATTCAATATAGCATCCGAAGGAAATATGCTCAAAAAAGTATCTACACATGTTTTACATCCAACGAACACCATAAAAATGAATATAAATTGGCCACAGGTACGTGCTGCTTTTGAATTAATTGTAAATGGAAATGTAAACACTATCTTTAATATAACTTTCATGAAAAATTACGTCTAAACATATGCCAACTTGAATTTATACCGAAACGTGCATAAAAATAAGCACGTAAGAAAATATTGTTATTTACGTTAAAGAATGGTACGCCGCATTTTGACGGTGTCAAAACATAAAAATGACTCGAATTTATACAGTCTAATAAAAACATATTATATTTGACCTGAGTCGTTTCCGAATAAAATTTACGTCAAAACACAAAACAACTGATCATCATCATACTCAGTAAATCCCACCAACAGCAAAGATAAGATAGGGTCTGAGGAGGGTAGACGTAGACAGCCTTACCTCTACCCCGTAGGAATAGAGAGGCTGCTTCCAGTGAGACCCCCGACTCGATTGTAGTTTTGTATCAAGCCGTGGACCTAAGACACATAACACTCAAACAAACAATCGGGACAGAGACTGATGGGTGCATGTACCCCCGTGTCTTTCAGCTATCAACGTCACCACATGATGCATGATTAACCATCCGCCGCTTTTAACGTTATTTTCACGAAATTTGTAAAATAACGTTAAAGTTAGTACCATTTCACTTTTGCCCCCAAGCGTCCACACATATATACATTATATGTGCACACCGCAAGCGGGGCATAAAACACAGAACAACTGAAAACGTACATAAAAATAAACACGAAAACCTACATAAAATAATCACAAAAATATGTTATATTTAACCTGGCTCATTTCCGAAAAATAAAATATTTACGCCAAAACGTAGATCAACTTAAAATGTACAAGATAATAAGCATAAGAACATATTATATTTAACTAAATTCATTTTCATGAAAAAAATTACATTAAAATGTAAATGAACTTTAATTTATACCGACAGGTACACGTAAAACTCGATTACAAAGTCTTAAAAAAATTAATGGTTGTAAGTGTCAAATGCTAAAAGCTGAGTAGTAAAGGTATAAAATAAGACAAAGATACAAAAAGATGGAAAAAAATAATAATAAAAATATTGAAAGCACTATGCACAAAAGTTCCTAATTGTATTATAGTTAATTACTGTTTTAAACCATGTAAGGTTGCGAATATGGTTGGAGCCCCCTAGGGGCTCCATTATGACATGTAGGCGCCACATAGGAGAAGGGCTCCATTGTCTCTTCTCAATATCAAGCATAGTATGTGTTGGAGCTCTCTCTTTCCCATTCTCTACAATAGCGCCCCATGTTATACCTCACACACACAAGAGCTCGCTATTGCTTGTCATTGCATTCGCATTTCATCAATAGCGCCCCTCGAATGGCGCCCAAGGTTTGGAGGGGCAGCTATTGTTCAAAATGGTGAGGTGGCATGGGAATGGTGCCCGATACCACACAACCTAACAATAATAATAATATAGGGACTTAAGTCTTATTGTTGAATAGTATAGGGGTCCTTATGAATAACGAACTAACCATCAATTAGTTCGTTATTATATAATTTCAATCAAAAGAAGTGTTTATGACTTTTATTGTTTTCATTATTCGACCAGCGTAGTAATACGGGGGTTTATAACCTAGTAAAATCATATAATAGTTAAAATACTTAAAATGTATTTGAAAATTCAAGCGGGTAAATTTTTAAAGGGATTTTTAAATATTTCCCCCTCCTAAGAGGGCTTATTACATATATCCCCAAAGAAAAAAAACAATTACATATTTCCCCTTTTTTTTGAGAAATTACTCAATTACCCTTTTCTTATTCCCAAAATCTTCTCCCATCTTTATAATCCTTTCGCACAATTTTTTCGAGTTTGTAAGGTTATTCAACCACAAATCTTTCGAGATTCGCACAGTCCACAATTTTTTTTCGAGTTTTGGCTTTTTGCAGCCCCTAACATGAACGGTTCATTCGAGTTTCAGGGCTGTTTTTTCGAGTTTATTATGTAAATACTACATAAATTGGTGAAAGCACATGCCAGCTTTTCAAAGAGCACAACAAGGAAGACAGAAGGTACAAGTTCAGTCATTGATTATGGTGAAATTGCAGAGGTGTAGATGAGATTGGTGATGCTGCGAAGAGTTGGTTATAGTGGTTTTAATTATTCATGTAATGGTCAAGGTTTCTGTTATAGTTTAGCACCTTGACTTTATGAGCATCAACCATTAAGAAAAAAATATGTGGATGTGGATGATAGTGATGCACCAGTATATGAAAACTGAAAATATTGTCAATTCTGTATTATTTGAGTGCATTTGGAGGTGAGGAATTTTATATTTTAAATTATAGTTAAATTGCATTGCATTGCATTTAAACATATGTGTTATGCAAAATTAAATTGGAAATCGAATTCAAGTTGATTCGCATAAAACAAGTATGCGGGGAAAAAAATAAACTATTTATGTATAAAAAAATAAATTCAATTATGCAGCTCTAATCGGCTAAAAATCACAAATACGAATAAGATTTAAAAATCGGTTAGTTTCTTTTAAATAATAAAGACCCCTCGCTCTATGTATTTTTCATCATAATTAAATTTGCATTGTAGCTAAATATTCATTCAATAAAGGGAGATATGTAAATATTTATTTAATATCTAAATATCTAATAAATTGGGTAAATATGTAATTGATTGATGATATTAAAAAGGGGAAATATGTAAATATTCATTTAATTAGTTCATTAAGGGTAAAATAGTCATTCAATAAGAGTGTTTTTAATGAAAAGGGGAGATATGTAATATATATGAGTTAGGGAGGGGAAATATGTAATTAAATTTTATTATTGGGTAAATATGTAATAAGCCAACTTAGGAAGGGGAAATATGTAAAAAACCCATTTTTAAAAACCTAACGGCCAAATAATTGACCCGTATTGGGCCGGGCATTAAGCAAAGTTTCACAATGAGATATAAGTCTAAGATTAACAATATCCGTCCCATTGCCTTAATTCTCCAGACAAGTTTATTTAAAGATACTAAAAAACTTTGTTAAGTGTAAATGTACATGAAAAACATATGAAAGATACAATTTTGTTTTTCATATATTTCTAGAAGCTTTTAATCACGTAAATTGCGTGGGATAAGAAACAAAAGACATGTGTATTACATTTCATCTAGAATTTTTTTTTGATAAAGCTATGAAAGAAAGTATAGGCGTCAATGATAATGCGTAGGACCACTTGACAACCTTCGAGCAACTAAATGGGACTTTTGTTTTTAATTTTAATATTATAATAGTGGTAACTCATTATACTTCAATGGAGGAAAGAAGAATGATCAAGACCAAGTTGATTTTTTGTTTCCTTGTCGTAGCTTATGCATCAATAACGTGTACATTTGCAGCAGACACTCTGGCTGCAAACCAAACCGTTAGATACAATGAAACCATTGTATCGCCACAAGAAACTTTCGAACTTGGTTTCTTTCGCCCCGGTAAGTCCATGAACCTTTACGTTGGAATTTGGTACAAGAAAATACCAAATCGAACCATTGTGTGGGTAGCCAACCGAAACACACCACTCACACATACCTCTGGAGAGCTAACTCTCACTGTTCAGGGAGTTTTTATTCTCTGGGATGCTAGTAAGGGAAATATAGTATGGTCATCAGCAAACTCATCAACCACGCGGGTGAAAAACCCGATTGGTCAGCTTCTAGATACAGGCAACTTTTTAATACACGAGGAAGGTGAAGCCATAAATAAAAAAGATCCCATATGGCAAAGTTTCGACTTTATGACAGACACTTTACTTCCTGGAATGAAGCTAGGCTGGAATTTGGTTACGGGGATTGACAGACACTTCACGTCATGGAAATCCGATAACGATCCAGCTTTGGGTGAGTTTTCGTTTAGCGTTGATACCAGAGGTTACCCTCAACTGATCCTAACAGACGGCCGGGAAATAAGGGTTCGGGGAGGTCCATGGGACGGAAACAGATTTACCGGAGTTACTTTTTTGAAACCCAACCCATTTTACAACTTCACATTTGTTCTTAACCAGAGAGAAATTTACTATCAATTTAATCTTATAGATACTTCAGTTTTGACGAGGCTTGTATTACTACCAAGCGGTCGTCTAGTGCGCTTGTTATGGATTCCTAGCAAACAAGAATGGAACATTTATAATTCTCTACAAAAAGATAACTGTGATGAATACGCGGTGTGTGGGCCATTTGGGAACTGCAACGTTGATAACTCCCCAGTTTGTAAATGTTTGAAGGGGTTTGAACCCACATCCCCTGACCAGTGGAGAACTACGGATTGGTCACAAGGGTGTCGACATACCATCTCTTTGGATTGTAACCCCGGGGAAGGGTTCAATAAATATTCAAACTTGAAGTTACCCGACACTCGGGGATCATGGTATAACCTGACTATGACCCTTGTAGAGTGCGAGAAGATGTGTAAAAGCAATTGTTCGTGTACTGCTTACAAAATTTTGAAAGTCTCAGGGACCGAGAGTGGTTGCTTGCTATGGTTTGGTGACCTAGTTGATATCAGAACATTTCCAGAAGATGGGGATACTCTGTATATACGAGTGTCAGCTTCTGCATTAGGTAATTCAAAACAATAGTTCATTATTAGTAGTCTATATGTCAACAGAAATGCATCATTATAACATAATGTTTTCACACATACTTGATAGAAAACAGTAGAAGCTCAAATGCAGGGAGTAGAGTACGAGTTATTGTCCCCATAGCATTTGCAGTTTTGGCCATACTAGTTTCATTATGCTTATTTTACATTTTTTATATGAAGAAGCAACAGCATCAAGGTATTTCATTACTTACATTATGTTCTGCTCATGTTATAATTTATTCTACAGTATACTTTGGATCACATAAAATCGCTAAATCATTTTACCAATAAATTAAACATATCCAACCCGACATTGTCCATTCCACCTCACAGGGACACCCGGAAAAGAATGGGGACATGATCCTGAATATAAAGGTGGTGATGAAGATCTAGAGTTACCACTATTTGGCTTGTCTACATTACATACAGCTACAAACAACTTTTCAACGGATAATAAACTTGGAGAGGGAGGTTTTGGACCCGTATACAAGGTATTCCATGACTCCATGCCCTTCTATGTCGTACATATGGAGGTGTTACTATAAAATGATTTGTAGCATAAGTTACGAACGCATGTAGTGGGATACTCGATCTGGTCATAATCACTGCAACTTGGTTGAGTCTTTAAGTCAATCGGTTGTTCAGTTTAGGTTAACAATGTTTTGCGTATTTTAATTAATGTTTCTGGTATGGTATTTTGGATAGTAGGAAATCGATTCAAATAAGAAAACATGGTTTCCAACATAGAATATATTATCCTTTTTTCCAAGTCTAGTTTAGTATGGGGTAATTGGTTAATGTATTATTACTTGCTTTGGTTCATATACCAATAAAAGAGTTTATCAAGGTTTTATCAATCTAGGTTTTTTATTCATCTGGGCCTTTAATAAGCATTAAGTTCCAGGGTGTACTCGAAGACGGGAAGGAAATAGCAGTTAAGAGGCTAGCAAAAACATCCACTCAAGGACTTCACGAGTTCAAGAATGAAGTCATCTTGATATCTAAACTACAACATCGTAACCTTGTTAACCTTTTGGGTTGCTGCATAGGAGGAGCCGAAAAGATGTTGATTTATGAATACATGCCAAACAAAAGCCTTGATTCCTTCATATTTGGTAGGTAAATGGAACAATATATCAAAAAAAGAACGAAAGAAAAGAACCTTACAAAAGTATCAAATAAAAAAATACATGAAGCAAAACTAATTCAATCTATTCACAGATACAACTGGAAACGAATGCCTTGATTGGACTACACGTTACCACATTATCAATGGAATTGCTCGTGGTCTTCTTTATCTTCACCAGGATTCTCGGCTCAGAATCATACATAGAGATCTCAAAGTCAGCAATATCTTGCTTGACATAGAGATGAACCCGAAGATATCAGATTTTGGCTTGGCTAGAACTTTTGGAGGAAATCAAATAGAGTCAAACACAAACAGAGTGGTTGGAACATAGTGAGAGACATCTACCCTAACCTCATTCATATTTGTTTAGTGAATTATTTACATATACTTTCATTCTTCACAGTGGCTACATGGCACCAGAGTATGCAGGAGATGGTATATTTTCGATAAAATCAGACGTATATAGCTTTGGCGTATTAGTGCTAGAAATTGTTAGCGGAGAAAAAAACAGAGGGTTTGTCCATGAAGAACATTGCAACAACCTTATTGGACATGTAAGTTTGGCCTTTTAATTTTGCAAGGGCAAATCGTTTAATAGGGTAAAACTCATTGGATTTTATTTTGTTTTAGGTAACTATCTATGTTTTCAGCAGTTAAAACCAAGAAAATGAGAAAAGTTCTATTGAAATTTGAAAACCTGTCAAAATGACTAGTGGCAGTTTGTGGTAACTTTAAACATGTTAAAAGACTTCTAATCTTCAAGCAGTGGTTAACTTCAAAGATTACCCCTAATGAGAACTTGTTAATAGTTTGAGCCCAAATAGAAGTGAGAAGAAAGTTGGTTACTTTTTCATGCAATTTGCCTTTTGTTTTATGTAACAACGCAAAAGACTTGTTTCCATTGTTGTTGACAGGCATGGGAACTCCAAAACGAAGGAAGATCCTTGGAGTTAGTTGCTAAGTGTCTAGGTGAATCAATTAATGTCTCTCAAGTTCTACGATCAATTCATGTTGGTTTGTTGTGTGTTCAACGTCACCCAGAGGATAGACCGACTATGCCTTCTGTGATCATGATGTTGGGTGGCGAAGGTCCATTGCCTTCACCCAAGGAACCAGGATTCTACGTTGGAAATTCTACGCAAGGATTTTATGATGGTTCATATGGAATAAGTTCTAACAGTGAGCCAAGCATTACAAAGCTGAATGGTACATAATAGAAAGTTGCATGTATTAAAAGAAATAACCTCCGGCTATAAGCTTAGTAAGCATTCCGTATTGATCTATAAGAAAATGTGAACTTATGCTTATCGATCTTGCTACTTTATAGGACAGGTATGCGAAATAAACAGGATTCACTGATAAGTTACTAATCCCCTCTTGGTTTTAAGTTTTAACTTTGTTTACAATGATTGCACATTAGTTGCTTGTATTCTATCTTTGGTAAATACTTGCAGTAATTACATTGAACCCATCTTAACATATAGAAGATGATAAATCAGAACCTGCTTTGAATACAAAGATTCCTGAAGAAGGAATCATCTGGTGACTACTACAAAAGACATAAGACGAACAAATGGTTTGTATTCTATCGATTCAGCACTCCTAAAATTCACTGGTCGTCAGGGTAGTCCTGTCGTGGCAGCTTGTCAAGGTCGTGTGTGCTTAAGTACGTTCGTTATCTTTATCCCCTCAGTTCATAGAAAACCCGTAATTACTTTACTTGTTATCTGCATACATCTCATTTATCTATATGGGGATTTTAGTATTTCCTCATTAAATTTGGATAACCATCATTTCTTGCTAACTAGCATTTGATAAATGTTTCATTTTGTTATCCGGGTAAGGCCCATAAATCTCATTCATTTTAAAGACAACAGGAATGCTTTTTACTTTTTACCCTGCCATTGGTATGTTATTTATCATATTATATTTTCAATTTAAATACTTATAAAGTCAAGTAAAGTTATTTAAAAAATATTGACACAATTCACTAACAAAACTTCATTGATGAGCACTCTTATTCAACAATAGCTCCTTTTATACGTAATAGTTCATATCCCTACATCGTATGTAGTTCGTATCCCTACATCATATATTTTCTCCCTCATGTTGGTTTGGGGACCGGCCAGTTGAGGGATACGTCCATGTCTTTTTTTTTTTTCCTACTATCACATTTTCCCCCAAGTTGGTTGGGGGACCGGTCGGTGGGATGTCCCATTTTTTTCCTTATATACTATATTTTTTATGCCTAGTTATGTGATTGTTTGCTTTCTTGGTCACAACTTTCACAACAATACTTTCAATTTGACATAGAAATATTAGCAAATGACACAATATTTAGCAATTTAATAAAAATTACCAAA
The DNA here is from genome assembly GCA_030545235.1 of Helianthus tuberosus. Classification (NCBI taxonomy): domain Eukaryota; kingdom Viridiplantae; phylum Streptophyta; class Magnoliopsida; order Asterales; family Asteraceae; genus Helianthus; species Helianthus tuberosus. The sequence continues at coordinate 39,374,079 of CM060411.1, read as the reverse complement.
CTACACAAGTTTTTAGCAATTAACACAGGTTTAGCAATTGAGCAAAAATTCGTTTAGTGTTACTAATGAATGTACTAGTAACTAAGCAAAATCACACACCAAATTATTAATTATACAGTATTAGCAAATTAACACACTATTGAGCACTTGGTGAACTATTAGCAATTAACACAGCATTTTAATTGAGCAAAAATCACACCTAAAGATAAAGTTAGGGCAGAACAAGTATTTAGTGAAGAAGTAAGCAACAATTGATGAACAATATAGGTGACGGTGACAGATACAGGCATGTGCGTGGGCCCTCGTCTGGGTTATTGTGACCCACTATATATCTTCCTTTTCGATGCATGGCTTACTGGCCCAATCAAAAGCTTAAATGGTTCAGGATAAAAATCGTCCAAGTCCAACACTTTTAACTGGGCCTGCAACTTTTATAAGCCCACACAAAACAATTTTTGAACTTTGATGTTTTATTTGAGCTTGATGCTAAATACTTCACTATATGGACTCCTCAAAACTTAGAATGTTCACATTTTGGATTAGTGGTGCGAAATCCAGTTTTTATGAAAAAAATGGTTTGGGTTACAGACGAACCAGGTTGGTGACATATAATAAAAAATCGGTTTGTAAAAAACCGGGTTCGGTTTATAAAACCGGTTTAGGAGGTAAAATGCCCGAACATATCAAATCGATTGGGTGGTTCAAACCGGTTTGAGACAAAAAAATAAAAAAAATACTGTAACGGTTTATTTGCATGCTTTTCAAAATGGGCCGGGCCCAAAACGGTTTCAGGCAACCACACTATGAATTGCTATATGAATTATGAACTGGCGGGTTGGGTTGGGTCCAAACTTGTTTGGGCCCAACCGGTTTTTTGTACACTTCTATTTTGGATTGGCAGCTTAAACGAATTCCTTTTCTAATACATGTCCTTCAACTGCCATGTGGATTGCTGATTTTGGAGACACGCCTCACTCATGTACACGACATCAGATACTATGGTCGACAGTGGCGGAACTAGACCTTCAACTCAGGGGTATCCCAAATTTTTTTAGGGGTGTCCTCGTACTTGTTCACGGGTGTCCTGTATATAAAAATCGGAAAATTTTTTTTTTTTACACTACTCGTAAAAACTTGAGCCGTAGCCCGGGCTACGCCCGCTTACACTACAGGTCCGCCCCTGATGGTCGATGCAACAACCTCCTTTGGAACATAAAAATATGATACTTGAAGCGTGTCTTGGATGTTGTGGATGCACAGAAACGGGTTTGCATCAATCTAAGGTGGTATATATGCAACACCCCTGCTTTAAAAATAATATAGACCTCAATTTTTTTTACAACTCATTTATATAATATATACACTGTGGATTTTAATTAAATGGTTCGTGTTTCGGATTGATGTGTTTAACACCTTTAAGTAAACAAGTCGATCCACTAACCCGTTTGATCTGTTTAGACATTTTTTAAGGCCCACCAACTAGATTAATACATTTAGAAAGAAGTTAGGAGTCGCAAAATTTAGTCCATAGACTATAACAATAAGTTAGAAAGTCAGAAAATCTAGTATTAGGCTTTATTAGAAAAAAATGACTACACCGTCCACGGGTTCAAATTCTTGGTGTTCTTTTTCAGCCTACGACTATGGTCTAAAAATACTCAAACGTAATCCTAAAATCATAAACTTTAAAAAATGCTTTGATTGGTAGTGTTTAACATAAACAACGGATCACACGAATCGTTTAAGCAATCGTTCTTTTTCTCTACGTGTACATTCATTCTATACTTTTGTAGATTCTTACTTGAGTAAACTACAATTTCAATCCCTGTGGTAAACACCTATTGGTACGTTCAGTCCCTATTTGCCAAAATAGAACATTCTAGTCTTTGGGTTGTCGATTTGGATCAATAACATACCTGCTGTTAGATGGACGTTAAAATTTATGTGGAAAGACTAAAACACCTCCCATAACTTTATTTACCGTATGAGTCCCTACTGTTATAACTCATATATTCCCTCCAAATTCAAAACTATTTCTTAATCTAGTAATTAACCACCTAAATCAGTTTACTAACAACTACAATAAAACAGATTAACATAAGTAACCAGAATTGAAATGCAGTTGACTTATAAAAGTTGAACTTCATTTGACTTTTATAAGTTGAATTGGTGTTGACTTTTTGGTGGGAAATGGTGTTGACTTTTATAATTTTTGGGCTCATTGTTTTCAATGATGGTTGCGAGATAGTAGTGAGCTATCATAGTTGTGAGGTGTTGACACATTTGGGGCTACTTCTTCTGAATTTGGTTCGGTCTCTTGGTTTTCAGTGTTGAGCTGGAAATCAACTTTGACTGCAGGCTCAACTCGATCATCTTCTGGACCTGTATCTTCAGTTACATTTTGTTGTGAGCCACTGTTTTTGGAGGTACTTGGGCCAGCCACATCAACAATTTGTTCAGGCCCAGTTTGCTTATGTGTATCCTCCATTCCAATGCTAGCGAGGTCGCTACTTTCATAAGAAAATAGGGGTTCAAAAATGGAATTATCTTTCACTTGTTACTTAATTTTCTCAAAAGGAAATTGCTCTTCAACAAAAGTAACGTCTCTAGAATTCGTTATCTTCCCGGTTTCAAAATCGAATACTTTGTAACCTTTCGTACGAGTGGGATAACCGATAAATACACACGGCCTCCCCCTGAAATCGAAGTTGTCTCCTCCTGTTAATCCAGGAACCGGCGAGTTTGACAGAGCCTCGGTCCCTATACGACGTGTTCGGTGCGTTTATTATTACTAAGAAAGGAGTAGAAGATAGATACGACACCGAGCAATCACTTATAATCTGGTCTCTATTCATATCTTGACAAGTTACAGCACCATGAGACCAGTTGGACAACATCTCCCCTCAGGGACCAAAAACTTGTCCAAATGGGAACCCAACTACCTATTTATAAGCAACAGCCTACACATGTCCGAATGAGCCAGTGTCCATCCGTCCGGATGGACTTTACAATATCAATACCTATATATTCGGATGGGGTTTGGACTATTCTTTTGTCCATCCGACCGGATGGACTTGTACATCCGTCTGGATGGACTTTAACAATACTAAAACCTGTCCAACTTTCTCCATTCTATACAATATTCAACACACGCTCTATCTAACTATTCGCACAGTGGCAGACTTACGAAATATGCACCAACAGATTCCCCCTCGGTTGTCACTGTTGAATCGTCTCTATTTTAAGAACCTTGAGCCGTGTTTGAATATTATGCAGTCTTCAATTATTCTGCAACTTCAATCAGGCATCTTGAAATCTGACAATAGATTCCCCGTCGATTGATGATTCGGGTTTTCTTTGACAGAGTAAAGCACTAATTCCCCCTGAAATCAATCTTCAGGTCTTTTGCACAGTTCACGAATCTCCTCTGATTTGCTAAACTGCAACCTTCACGAACAATCACCAACTTGAAACTAATCAATGCAGCATCCTCTGTTTCAGCTTTAACCGCATCCGAGCTCACTTTTTGATATGACATGTCAACACCACGATCTCTCATTACCCTTGCTCGATCTAAGAATGTACAAAATTCAACCGGCAATTGATAGAAACTTCAAATACCCCACTGGTTAACTTCAAATCTGTGATTCCCCCAGAAGATCTGATGTCCCGTTTACCGTGATCAACGTTAACGCACCGTAAGAATGACAGATCCGTGTATACAGTATTCTCCACAATTAACAAATCTTCATCGAAAAACAAATCATCTGGTAATGTAATCCGATCTCCGAAGCATTCGTCCACAATCAGATTCATCTTCTTGGATAATTCTAGATCTCAGAAGCTATCATCCACGATCACTCTTAGATCTCTGATGCTTTCGTCCACGATCAGATATCAACACCTCGGATCATCTAGAACTCAGAAGCTCTCACCCACGATAAGATTCACATTCCCCCTGACAATCTGAAGTCGAAACCACCCGAATACTGTTGCAGTGTCACGAATTTCAAAAATGCTGGAACATCTGAATATTTTTATTCCCCCTCATTTTTGCAAATTCTGACATCACTATCACTGAATTCCCCCTCGAACTGAGAATTCAGTCCTCTTTTATCTGTGAAAAACTGGACTATGCCGAAAATATGACAATTTTCCTCGAAACGTCAGTTTTTCATCATTGCGGATTTTACGTTTTGGCCCATAAATAGTCAGATATCCTGAAAGATAAACATTCTGCACTAGTATCATGACTACCCCACTAATTTCCACAATCCATGATCGCATCATCAAATCTGTTCACTGAAGCCCTAGACGGTGTCCCCGAACAACCCAACTTGGTCGTTAAAAACTCGAAAAAATTTTCAATCACCAAATTTTTTCTAGAGACTCTTCTAGTCATTGCGATAAAAAATGCCTTTTTTTAGGCATTAGTTCATTCGATCGAATGGGTTTATATGGTCCGAATGACCATTTGCCCGGATGATAATCAATTCGGATGGTCATCCGATCGTATGGCAAAATGAGAAAGATTGTGTTGTGATTCGGATGGTCATCCGATCGGATGGTCATCCGATCGGATGGTCATTCGAGTGAAGAACAACTGATCATTCAAGACCATGATAGTGAAATGGTTCGGATGATCATCCGTTCGGATGGTCATCCGAGTGAAAATGTTCCAACAGTTCAAGAACACTCCAAATCACGTTTTATCGATCCAGAATCTTATTTGTGTGAATTTCAAGATGAAACTTCACAGGAGTGTGTGCGAATCAATTCCGAACAGAATGATGGCTTCAATTCCGAAATCCATCCATGAATCGATCTTTATTTTGATGATTTTCTCTGTTATAACGTCAAAACTCCCGTTTAACCCAAAATTGATGAGCTTTTGGTGATTTAACCAACTGTTAGATCGATTAAACCGGTACCCTAGCTCTGATACCACTGCTAATCCAGGAACCAGCGAGTTTGACGGAGCCATGGACCCGATACGACGTGTTTGGTGCGTTTATTATTACTAAGAAAGGAGTAGAAGATAGATACGATACCGAGCAGTCATTTATAATCTGGTCTCTATTCATATCTTGACAAGTTACAGCACCATTGTAACATTCCTATTTTTATCATATAAGAATTATAGGTTTGTTTAAATTTATTAACCACTAATAACTAGTTTTATTTTTAATATAATTATTCGACCCAAATAGTTTTAAAAACTATTTTATATATAATTGGTTGGAATGTTATACTAATTGATTGGCTTGTATATGTGTGTCATTTCTATTTTCTATATTAAAATAAAGTATATAAAACTCATATTATTAAATGGGTAGATTACGGGTAAGTTGAATGTTAAAATATAAAGTACCTAGATGTAACATCCTAAATCGTACATGACAAAAGTCGCAGCGGAAATTCGTGCCATAAAATTTCTTTCATTACAAACGTCTTGACTTACTTGAAAGTCCGTTTAAAAATAACTCTCTTACTAAACAAAAGCAAACTTCCTATTTGCTAAGGTACGCAATCGATCATTCCCGTACAATCTACCTTGTGACTCGGTCTTCTATCTCTATTCCTTGTGATAATCACCCGTACTCTCGTACAACCTGCACTCACCACATACATTTATAACATTAGCATACATTATACATATAAACAAGATTCATACACGTACACTTTCCATTCAGCTTTCTCTCTAATTTTAAGCATATCATTCGCATATCCATTCCCTGGTGAGCCTTCAATAATGTACCTGCATTAATCTTCGTTTTCCAGGTACACGATTAATATCATTAACACTCAACGTATCCAAAATCATACTTAAATATACACGTGTATACATCCATACCTCTCTACATACATGCATACACTCATACGTATCTTCATATATTCTTAAATACACTTCTACATACGTACCTACATTCGTACGTCTTTACGTACCTGCATACGATCACACGTACTTCCATACATCCATAAATACACATCTGCATACGTACATACATTCCTACGCCTTCACATATATACATACTATCATGCGTATCTGATGCGTGGTTAAAAACCGGTGCCTTATTATGTTAAATTTTATGTTTTTACATAAACTTCATTGTCGAATAGCCTACTTTGATTAGAATTATGTTTTGTAGGTCTAACGGAGTTAAAGGTGCTATTCGGGAAGCTTTACGGAACACCGGGATCAAACAGGATCAACCGGGGATGTGAAATGAACAATAACCGGGTTAACCACTAAGATTGGATGTGTTTTAGAGAACATTAATGGAGTCAACATGAAGATATTGGAAGATATTATGATAGAGGCCTGAATTACGAGTACGTGGGCGAAAACGTTGAGTAAAACGGAGCTATAACGAAGAAGTTATGAAGAAAACAGTTTTCGAAGAAACCAGCAAATCTAGGTGGCGTCGGAGACGCCACATTAGGCGTCGTCGACGCCTAATGGCGTCAGATAGGCGTCGACCAGAGGAGAGCTTCGTCGGGGACTTCTGGGTGTTCTGTGAGGCGTCGGAGACGCAGGGGGTGGCGTCGGCGACGCCCCTTCTGCGTGCCAGACGCATTTTCTTGCTTTTTGGGTGCTAGGAATGATTACCTAACCTCCCTTTGTGTCATAGATTCGTTTCGTCGTCCGTACGCACTAAAACGCGCATAACTTTTGAACCGTTTACCCGTTTAACCTCCCGTTTCTTCCTACATGATCGTAATTTGGTCCTCTATCATGTGGACCTAAAATCCCACACCCGGATTAAGAAAAACCTTTACTTACGCTTACGGCTTAATAATCATTTTTGACGTAATTGACCCATTCATATATTTGACAACATAACTTGTTGGTTTAACCTTATCTTTACACGAACTTAATAATTCCAAGGTCGTCTACTATAAAAGAGTCATTCTCGGATACCTTACACCTTTTTCCATCCATTTTGATCACAAGCTTATTTTGACCCGTTAAGGTGTTTGCGCATTAAATGGTCTATGGTTTACAAAACCATACTCCCCACTTTTATACTTGACCAAAACCATTACACTAATCGAATAGCTTGCTTATAAACTACTTTTAAGATTGTTCGCCCAATATACCCATCAAGGGCGTTTTAATCAACTTTATTCCCATTATTTACAACGAAAGACTTCAACACACACTTGACATCAAACATCATGTTTAATTAAATAAAGCATTATATTACTTAAACAAACTAAGAAGTGACTACGGAAATCACTTACCTCGAGTGCCCGTTTCGTACGTGCTTCCTCCTATCCTTTCCGTTAGCCTTCCATGCTTTCCCCATCTTGACATGATCCTATACTTTCATGTCATCATGGTTGCCACTTCGTTAGTATAAACTCACATATGGACATAGCATGTACTTAATGATTTCTCTAACATGACACTTGTGACAAAGCCTTGTTATGCTATTCATACACAGTTGACTTTCTAAAAGTCAACTGTCTATCTTATGAATTATCAATCTAATCCATATATTCGCATCATTATAGTCGATTATACTACGGACATCAAATACATTCCCTACTCACATAGTAAAACACCATGCGACCACAAGATCATATATGCACACCACATAAACAATTCCTTCCATGCTAGTCATCTCATAATTTCATGACTAAAAACATCATTCAAGATTAACTAATTTACACTATCCTTGAACCCGACATTAACCTTACTAGAAATCCACATACCATACAAAGACACCACTTTCACCCCTTGTTCCCTACCACCAAATCAACTAAATGCATAGGGTGTACCGTATCTTCAAGCATAGAGTACAAACTCCTAATGCATGCTTCTACCATATTATAATAACCATTCAAATTTCCACATGAACTCCATCCAAAACACACTTCACATATTAGTTAGTTAACAACTACTTCATTATCACTTTCTAAACTTATTTACTCACAACTTACATATAATTCCACATTTAATTGTCACTTAAGCATTTCATCAAACACTTGGTGTGCATACAACGTTCTAAGCCTAATGTACAACCCATTCATGCTTTGTTACCCATTTCTCGTTTTCATTTATCAATTTCAACTAATTTCTCATAACTTTCCTTCTAAATCAGATTCATTTAGCAATAATCTACAACATCAAACTTCATACATATCGAAACTACACTCTATCTAGCATAAGCAACATAATCATCTTCATGACATTACTTCCATAAGTGGGTTTTCATTAAAACATCAAAATAATCAGAAATTCGAGCATGATTCATGTTTCATGAGATGATTCTACTTCATTATCATTCTAATTTCACATAATTTCGCGGATTGAACACAACCCATTTCATACAACTTCACCAAATTCGATTCTACAACTTACCTCATGTATAACAAGTCTAGATGAACATGGATTTGAGTTCATGCATAAGATTTGAGTTGAATCTCCCTTTTGATTTGGTCAAATTGCATCAACATGAGCATTCTTCCTTCCTTCTCTCCTGTGGGTGTCGACACACACCACCAACACCCCCACATAATACTGAATCTTCTAATTTAACTAAACTTGACTCAATTTTTCCAAGTTTAGTCCCTCTAGTTTGTCACACCATCACTATTGTCACCAAATTCATTCTTTACTTGTTTTGACTAAGTATTTTAACTAGGTTAAATAACCTAGTTTATTTTATTTCGTGTCATATCATATGTGGAAACATAGGGCGAATATATGCGTTCGAATTTTGGGGCGTTACACTAGACGGGCCTAGAAACCGTTTAATAATTAAATTATAAAAATACATTATATTTGAACCTACTCCATTTTTAATGAAACTTGGTTCAAAATATAGATACAAATATTCTTGTTCTAATGACATATTTATTGTTTTATAAAAACGTTATATTTTAGAAGTTATAAGTGCCATATAAGTGAAGCAGCTGAATTAATTATAATATATAACTAATAAAATAATAAAAAAAATAAAAAAATAAACTAACACCTCATATACACACGTATGCATGGATGAAAAGCAAAGCAAATCACTAAAATTTGAATGGATACGAGTCCTAAGCAAAATCTACTACTTGAGATTCAAGCTAAACAATTTTAGTATAAATATAGGATAATTTCACACTTCACAATTGCTCAGTTTCTTTTTGTCTCTTTGGCGCCCCCTCTTTCTTTTCATATATATTAATTTAATTCATTCTATAATAATTATAAATAATAAAGTATTACCCTGTTTTAAGTGTTTTAACCCCTGTTCATTGATACCCTGTCCGATTGATCTAGGCCCCATAACGCTTGTCAAGGCTCTGCCCGACTAAGTTCGTTGGGGTTCTGTCTCGTGACGTAGGGATAAAGTTGAATTGGGTTACTATACTTAACACGAGTGCAAATATATATATATATATATATATATATATAGGATTAGGTTCAAACGTGAACAAAATCCCAAGAGTGAACTGCGTGAACTGATCTGGGCCCTTGATTTTTATGATCTTGAGATTTTAAATGAGTGGCATGATTGTAATTAATTAGTTAGTTTCTACCATTTAATTAAATACAAAAGGGTAGAAGTGTAATTACATTAATTTGTAATTTAAAATCTGGAAATAAATAGTTTCCATAATCTTCAATTGCAAAAAATCCCGTAAATGTCTAAATTATAGTTTATCAATCCCAAAAGAATTGAATGAGATTAAAAAAATAGTGAGTCTCGGTATAGAATTAATAATATAATAATGTTTGCTAATTATGGTATAAAACGATTTTTCCATTGATCTTTGATTCTATGATAAAGTTTTGAGAGTTTCATTTTTATATTTTCTATTTATCAGAAGTCAAATGTTAATTGATACTAGCTGGAACATCTATTTGTGGACTATACGTGTATTTTTTTCTTCTTCTCTGCGTTGTTTATCAATCCCCTTTATTACCCCTTTTATGCACAACGCATATCTTATTTCTCTCTCACATTCATCAGCGATTTTAAAGAAACCCAGGGGAAGTTCGTCGGAGCAATCAAATCGCCACTTCCATCTTCATCACGCCGGCCACCTCCATCTTCATCTTCATCACCGCCGGCCACCACCACCATCTTCATGTTTTACCGGAACCCTAGCGGCGGTGACTGACGACTTCGGTGGAATCAACATCAACGGCAACCTCCAACATCAGTTCGGTGAGAATCAACATTGTATATCTGCACTATACTCATATTTCCTATTATTAATTTTATTTTTTGTTTACAGATAGTTTTAATTTTATTTATATTTTTTTCTGACACAATCTGGTGAAGAAGGCATTGCAAGACAAAAGGATAACCCGAAAGAAAATAATAGTAAAATTGGAGAGAGTGACACAACCTCGTTTGTCTTAATTTTGGAAAAGATGATTCTTACATCTACTTTTCGTTTTGAAAATCAATAATAAAAGGAAATTTTTATTTTATGTGACTACTTCTAATATATTGATGAAAGCTTTTAATTTGATTTTGAAAACTTCATTTAGACTTAATTCTAGTTTTACGCACTGTTGCAGAAATCGGCCTAGGCGGCCGATTAATCGCCGCCTAGGCGCTAGGCGGTAGTCTACTGACTAATTTTAGCCTAGTCGGTCCAATTAATCGGTTTTAGTCAAAGTCGGAATTAATCGGTGAAAATCGGTCTTAGTCGGAATTAATCGGACTAATCGGTCCAGTCTTTTACAGCCCATTAAACCGATTAGTCGGAATTAATCGGAATTAATCGGTCTTAGTCGGAATTAATCGGACTTAGGGTATATTAAGTTTAGGTATTTTGATATTTAGCCCCTCTATCTTGCACTAGTTTACATATGGTTCCTAAACTTGTAAAATTATATATAAAAAGTATAAAATTAACTACATATTTATAAAAAAAATGTAAAATTATATATAAAAGTCCAATCCGATTAATCCCGATTAATCCCTATTAATCCCGATTAATCCCTAGGCGGTACCTCACCGCCCGACTAGCGCCTAGCGCCTTCTACAACATTGGTTTTACGTTATTTGTGTGTCAAAAGACATCTTTTGACTAAGACTTTTGATAAGAAGAAACCAATAAATCAGCAACTTATTTTAGGGCTATACCATTTAAGTTTTTTTTATTTCAATTTTTTGATTTTTGTTCTGCTTTAATGCGATGTACACATGTGTATTCTGACTTTGCTCTGTTTTTAATGCGATGTACACATGTGTATAGCGTCTGTTTTTTTGTGATATCTCAGTTTTTTTTTTTGTGTATTGAATTTGTAAAGTTGTTGATGTACACTTGTGAATTATGCTAAGTATTAGTTGTTGAGTTTTTTTTGTTCAATTCTTTGATGTTGTTCTGTTTTTAACGCGATGTACACATGTGTATTCTGATTTTGCTCTGTTTTTAATGCGATGTACACATGTGTATTCTGATTTTGCTCTAATTTTAACCCAATGTACACATGTGTATAGCGTCTGCTTTTGTGATATCTCATAATTTTTTGTGCATTGAATGTGTAAAGTTGTTGATGTACACTTGTGAATTATGCAAAGTATTAGTTGCTGAGTTTTTTTTGTGCTATTTTAGGAGATGTCGTTAACGAGAAAAGTGGAGATGGAAGGTCGATAAGGATGATTCACGTATGAGGTCGATAAGGATGATTCACGTATGTTTGTTTGCTTGGTCGATAACGATGATTCAGCATACAACGTGGCGAATAGTTGTAAAAGATTATGTTTTTTTTTTGTTTTTTCGATTATGTTTGGTTTATTTATTTTACGAAACTGGAATTTGTAATTATATGTTTTTTGTTTGGTTTGGAAAACATTATGGAACTTATAATTTGTTAAATATAAAATAGTTTTACAGGTATTGTTTCTATGTATGTATTATGTAGCTAATTACACATATGTACGATGCTGAGTACACATGTGTACTGTTCTATTTATATCCAAGTACACATGTGTATACCGTTGAAATATGAAGGTTAAGTGGATCTTAAAAATCAAAATTCGAATTCTGGTGATGAATCTGAAATAAAAATTAAAATTGAAATATGGTGATTTGTTGTTTGTTTTGATATTTATCTTATTAATAAAAAACATAATGTGGATAATGAATTTAAATTAGGAAAGATGTAACTTAATTCAATTATTAAAATAATGATTTAAATCTAATTTTTTATATAATTACAATCTTACCCTTAACAACTAAAAAGGAAATTAAGGGTCCAGATCTGTTCACGCAGTTCACTCTTGGGAGGTTGTTCACGCTAGAACCCTACCCTATATATATATATATATATATATATATATATATATATTTAAAATAGCTCAGAAGTTATACCTAAGATTCTACCAGGAGGATACCATAACGAGGAGGATCGTATATGGTATATTTTACAAAACATTACACCGTCAAAACAAGGTGATAAATTTTACAAAATTCAAACTGTCAAATTAACTTAAGGTGGATTACAACCAGTCCTAAAAACTCCCTATCAATTCATAAAAACGGGATAACACGGACCAAGGTTCCCTTAGGCCATAAGACCATTAATTGCCAGTTTAAAATTCCAACCCTGCCAGTTTATGTTTTAACCATTTTAGAAAAACCTTTTTATAATATAAGTACCATGTTATCAAAGGATGTTACTGAGTCCTGTTTCAATACTTTAATTTTATTCATGTTAAAATTATTTAAGAAAAAGAGTACTATTAAAAATAGTACTAATGAGGAATATGATATACCTCAGGATCTTGATTTACTTAATAAATGGACAATACCTCATATAAGTCCCAAGGTTATATACCAAATTGGGAGTTTTGATAATCTAATAAACAAACATGTGGTTAAAACCACTGAAGAATCAGCCTCTATAAAAGATGAGGAAATGATAATAAAACTTTTAAATATGTCTGAGATAAATAGATATAAAATAGATTTTAATTTTATGCATATTGGTTTAGTCCAAGTTGCTTTTAAACCATTAACATTAAAAGGTTTACCAGAAAGTTTTATAGCTGTGTTACGAGATGCTCGTAACTTAAACGGGAAACAATCGTTAATGGGTATTATAGAAACCAGTCTGGCACATGGTCCAGTATATTTTAATGTTTATCCTGATGTTCATTTATCTCTAACAGATCAAAATATTAATGAGGCTTTAACTTTATATGTTAAAACACATGGTTATAATTTTGCTGAAGGATCTGAACTGATATGTATTTGTTATAGAATATATTATAGATTACTTACCACTATGAATGCTAGATGTAAAAGGGTTGATAAATCTAGTGATGAAACTATTTTGATAGAAACAAACTATGGAAAATCTAATATTTCCATAAGAAGACCAGTTAAATGGGAAGAAATTACTTTTCCAGAAAATTGGGTCATTAATAGGGCTGTGAAAATACAACCTCAAATAAATCATAAGTTAAGGAGACTAATAGAAACTCCTGAAGGAAATATAGAATTAGAATTTGAAGAAGAAAGGAAAGATAAAAAAAAACTTTTAAAATCTATTTCTGCTAGATCCTATATATCTCCTCTTGATTATAAAGTGGATTTACCTGAATCTTCTAGAGCCTCTACTTCTCAGATAAGAAATAGTAGAGTAGAAAATTTAAATGTTGATAATAATTTAGTTTCAGGAATATACCAACCTGTTAGTGAGGATGATACGGTCTCACACATGAGTTTTAGTTTATAATGATAAAAGAAAAAATTGATTTTAGTCCTGGATCTGTAATTAGACAAAAAAAATTGTGAAAAATATAGACATCCTATTTGGCAACCATTTAAAGATTGGTTTTTAGAGTCATACTCTAGAGAAAAAAGATTTGAAATAGGAAAAGAATTTTATAAAGATTTGAATGATATCCAGGAAATCATAGAATTTCCTGTTTGGTTTATAAACAAATAATCTTTGAAATATATTTCAGTTATTGAGAAAAATTATAAGTTAATTACAGGAGAGATAATAAAATCTATTTTCCCCCTCAAAATGATTTTGAAATGACAAAAGAAAATGATGCTATTCATTTTGCTGCTTTCAAAAGAGCTTTAGGAAATGGATGTATGACTGCTACTATTGCTCATATTAATCATATTATACAACAGAATAATTATACAAATTTATGTCTAAAAAATTTATCTGAAAATCTTCAGGAAATAAATAATAAATTGGAAAAGGTTTTTGTTAATCAAGAAAAGGAAATAGGAGAGTCTAGTAATACAAAGACTTCTGAACCTGAGTCAATTATATTGGCCAAAGCTACTATTCAGCCTCCTCCAAAGATAGAAAATTATAAAATAAAACCTGAAGAAGAGCTTAAGTCTATGGATGGCTTAATAGAGATTATAAAAGAAAAATTTTCAAATGTCCAACTTAATGTTTTGAGTGATATGGAAAACATGGATAATGAAACGTATGAAGCTTATGTTACCGATTCTATAAATAAATTTGGAAAAGATAAAAAACATAAGAGTTATGATAATTATAATAATAAATATTCTGATAGACCTAGACAAAGATTATATTATTATCCTAGGCCTACTCCTCAGGATGTTCTTCATGAGGAACAATAATTAGAAATAAATAATTCTTATAATGGAAAAGCCATTTATGAATGGAATTTAGATGGTTATACTGATAGGCAAGTTTATACTATGACACATAGAATGTTAATGTATGCCACCATAGCTAAAAATAATCAAAATACTGATGAAATAGTCTGTAAAATGATAACTGCAGGCTTTACAGGTCAGTTAAAAGGATGGTGGGATAATTATATAAGTGATAAACAAGAACAAATTTATAAACATTATAGGCAAGAGGGTGATAAACAAGTTTCTGATGCTGTTTACACTTTAATTATAACTATTATAGAACACTTTACAGGTAGATGGTCTGATAATTCTGAAACCATTAGAACTTTGCTAAATGGTCTTAAATGTCATACTTTAACCTCATTTAGATGGTATAAAGATGTATTTTTAAGTAGAGTCTATG
This sequence comes from Helianthus tuberosus, assembly GCA_030545235.1. Classification (NCBI taxonomy): domain Eukaryota; kingdom Viridiplantae; phylum Streptophyta; class Magnoliopsida; order Asterales; family Asteraceae; genus Helianthus; species Helianthus tuberosus. The sequence continues at coordinate 39,359,078 of CM060411.1, read as the reverse complement.
AGCTCCCAGAGAATAATTGTTCTCATTGGAAGTCCAAATTCATTGATGGTCTTCCGTCCTTATTTGCTGAAAGGGTTAGGAAAGTCCTTAGGGGAAATAATATTCAAATCCCTTATGATAGTTATACTTATGGCAGACTTATAGGGGTATGTGTTCAAGAAGGTTTAGCCCTGTGTAATGAGTTAAAATTGAATCAACAAATCAAAAAACAAAGTCTAATAGAAAAAAGACAGTTAGGAGAATTTTGTGAACAATTTGGTATGGATTGTACCAAAGAAAAGAGTTTTGATAATGAAAAATATTATAAAAAATACAGAAAGGAAAAAAGGGAAAAATATTTCCAGAAACGAAGGGAAAAAAGAGAAAGGAGAAAAACCCAAAGAAGAGAAAAATGGGTTCCTACTTGCTATATATGCAAGAAGAAAGGGCATAAGGCTAATGAATGTTGTGACAACCCTCACCAAACCAGATATCCGTACGAATTAATTAATATTTAATTACTGCTTAATTACTGTGCTTGCTTACATCTGTGTTTAAACTGCTTACTGATTTCTGTTACATACATACTCATGCATCACATTTATACTGTCACTCTATTATTTACACATAAACATCAGTGACAACCTTGATGCACAAAAAGCACAGTGAGCACACTATACGGATAACCCAGGAAACATGCTGACATAACCAGCATCAGGCAGACACTGCCTCTAAGGGCAGTATGAGCCGGGAATAGATTGCTACACTGGTAGTGAGTGTAGGGAGGTGAGGATTGTAGAACTACGTCACTAGGTGAAGTTTATAGTGACCGGATGTGCCTAAAACGTACTTTAAGTACAAAACTCTGCGCTTTAATATAAAACTCAGCATTTTAAATTACTAATAAAGTGCAAAAACGTTGCAGAATGGTCCCGTATATTTTCCTAAGTACCGGGAATAATTTATGTTACAAAAATATACATAAAGAACCTTTTTCGGCATAATTAAACATTTTAACGGAACGGTATTTAATCGTATAACCGGACTTTACCCGGGACACTAAATTTTTGTCAAATACCTTGTTTTATTATTTATGGCTAGTCATGATCCCCGTATGCCATAACACCCGCTAGAAATCAATCCACCACATTACTTACATCCTAACTTCTCTTTACTAATTTAGTCACAATTTTTCACTTATACCCCCCCCCCCCCCAACGATTTAGTTCCCATTGGGACCCCACATATCCATCTAGCCATGCTTCAAATATCTAGTAAGATTATATTTGAATTGTATAATAGATATGTTGCTTGTTGTACTAAACATAATATTGAGATAATTATAAGAAGTATGGTTCATTAGATAACTTATCATTTCACAAGATTTCACATTCCATCTTTCACTCTCTCTCCCTCTTGTCTCGGCTGCCCAAACCGAAACCACCATCACCCCCTCTAAACATCATCATCTCCTTCATTTTATACATTCCATTCAAGCTTAGAAGGATCAATGGAGGTTACAACTTGAAAGGGTTTCAAAGGAGCATTGTTCTAGCTTGGTTTTTCACCTTTTCTCATCACATTTCTTCACTAGAATTCGTCCCTAGCTAGAGGCTAGTGGTAAGTTTCTTCACACTTGATTTCATCTTGTTCGAATTTATGTCATGTAGTAGGATGTTTTGTTGTTAAATCACTAAAGATCAAAAGACTAGTAGATGTTAAACAAAAATAGAGAATATAAAAGTTACATAAAAGTTTACTTGTGGCTGAATTATGAAGCGGAATCTTGTTGGTTTGAGGGTTGGTTAAATCATACTTGATGTTTAAAAGTTGTTTTCTTGCTAAATCCATTGTTCGGACACTCGTTGATGCGATTTAGTAATGTTTAAACCGTGAAATAACATGCTGAGTTACTTTTCCAGCCGCCTTCAACAGGCTGTAAACGGACTTTAAAAACTCGAAAAACGGAATTTCTGAAGCCTAAATTGTGTCTTTTCGAAAAACAAAGAAAATGGCGCTGGAATTGTATTTTTCTAAGATCGGTTACTATTTTAAAAATCTGTTTTCGTGACAGCAGCTAAGGCTGATTTCAACTGCAGTAAAATGGGTCATACGTTTTCAGTCACAACTTGAAACCTAAACCGAACCATCCCCTGAAACTTTGATCAAAGATGGTCACGGATGTATTTGTGACCCTCGAACTGGAATTTCGATAAACGGACTTACGAGGAATTTTTAACGAATTATTCCGTAAACTGTGATCAGAATGTAACAAATCTGATCACAGTTCGGTAAACGATTTTCTATAAATTACTGATAATGAACTAGACCCCGAAATTTTTACACAATAATTTGTGGGTCGATTAAGACGTTCCGCAAAAATTTGGGAATTTTTGGAATAAGTTAAGTATTTTATTTGCTCGTCCGAAAACAGTCCAGTTTTTCACATATTGAAACTGAAACGACAAGGGTAGTATTTTGCGTGTTTAAACGTAGGGGTTGATTGTTGATGATCATGGGTTGATTTCAAAAAGAAAAAGATGTGCGTATTAGCACCGACACTTCCGTTTTTAGGGGAAGTTCTGGCGAATTTTTCTAAAAATGCCAAGACTTAGAAACATTATTTTTCTAACAAGTATATTTAACTTTCTTTCTCGGAATTAAACCTCGCCATGAGTTTTGACATAAAACTTTAAAGTGTTGGATATGAGACTTGTAAATATATTTTGTCAATACTTTAAGTCACCAAATACATAATACATGTACGAATACCCCATCCTTGGGAAGGAATCTCTTTATACGAGTACCAAGAAATATAAACACGAAATAGTTGTCTAACTATTTCCCCAAGAACGTTAAAACTCTAAGCCAAGGCATGGCCGTTCGTCTAATAGATATTAGCACGATTGTAGGTTGTCGTGTTGCAGACCGAGTTTGATTTGCTGTTATCGAGGACGCATTACTATGAGTTCATGTCCCCCTTTTCTCTTAACTGTTTTCAGTTTTCTAAACTGCGGGGGTGAAATACATGTTACTATGATTACGAGTACTTTTACATGGTATGGTTAGCATAAGGAGGGTTACTACTTAGATCATGTGAGTGGGTAGGTGGTACTTGAGGCCATTAATCCTCATTGTAGGACCGAGGGGCACGGTGCGGTAGATCTATCTGGGTGTAGCGAGCCCAGCCCCAGGCCCAGCAGAACGGACCTCGGGGTGACTATGTTCCAGACGCACAAATCCACTAGGTTTGAGTCTTCCTACTTGCACTGCACACATATCAATGGCCTTTCAAACCATTGGTGATCTCTTTTTCCTTATTTGCTACATACCAGGGTTTTTATACTTACAAGTGTTTTACATACTCACTTACACATGAATTCGCTCAACATTATGTTGATTTTTCCAACTTACATGTATTTCAGGGAACTAAGGATCTGGCACGGTATGCTACGTTTTCCCGCTGTGTTAGAGCTACGGAATCATCCACGTTTAGGGGTCGCGACTTTTACCTGGATGAGTCGCAAGTTTTAAACGGTGATATTTGTGGTTGCGTTTTAAGAACAAAAGTTTTATATTATCAGGTTGTAATGTCCGTTGCATGCGACAACGCCTTAAGACAATGTTGTGTTATTTTACTTTTCAAACTTAAATCAATGGATGATCTGCATGGTTTTATTTTCATATAGCTTTGTTATGATTAAGTTATGGTATTAAGAAGTCACACCAAATAAACCCACGCTTCCGCAAAGCCAGGGTGTGACAAATGTAGCCAAAGAAAAATTATGAAAAGGAAAATAAATAGTTTAGACATAGAAGAAGATGTCAAAAATGAATTATATAAAATTTTTGATTCCGAAGAATCCTCAGATTATAGTATTGAGAAAAGTTCTTGTTCTGATAATTGCCAAGAAAATTGTTGTAATAAAATTAATTCTGATAATGAAATGATTTATAAAGTCATGTCACAATTTCAGGATAATGATATTAATAATAATGAGATCAATGTTATAGACAGTAATATTTTGGGAAATGTTTTAAACAAAATCAAAAGTCCTGAGAAAAAATTAAAAATTCTTCAAATGTTATACCAAAATGAAGAACTTCAAAATAAAGAAGTTAAAAAAGAAATAGAGGAACCAGAAGGTCCCTATTCCATGAAATATGTTCATAATCTTTTAAACAATAGAAAAAATAGTTCTTCCACTTCGGAAGATTTAAAAATAGAAATTAACAATTTAAAACAGGAGATTGTTTATTTAAAAAATAAAAATTCTAATTTTGAAAAAAGAATTATAAACCTTGAAGGGAAAGTTATAGAAGAAACAGAAACAGTTTATAACCCTTCTAATTTTGAAATAGGAGAAACATCTTATAAACCTTCATCTCCTATTAATAGTCCGAATAATAAAATAAATTATGATCAAGAATATCCTCCTTTAGTTGTTCATAAAAACAAGGGAGAAGAATATATTAATAAAATAGAAAAGTTTATTTCTCAAAAATGGTTAGTCAAAATAACCTTATTAATACAAAATACTTTTAAAAAAGATTTTGTTGCTCTTATTGATTCAGGAGCTGATTTAAATTGTTTAAGGGAAAGATTGATCCCTACAAAATATTTTGAAAAAACTACTCATATTCTTAAAGCAGCAAATAGGCAAGATATGGGAGTTAAATAAAAAATTACTAATGCAAAGATTTGCAATAATGGAGAATGTATTCCTTTATCATTTGTTCTTATAAAGAATATAACAAATGAAGTTATTTTAGGAACTCCATTTCTTTCAAAAGTTTTTCCTTTAAAAGAAGTTAATAAAAAAAGATTTAAAGCTTTTTATAATAACAAGGAATTATATTTTGAATTTATAACTCAACCTTTTGAAAAATATTTAAATGAATTCCTTATACAAGCTAAAACAAATCAGATAAATTTTCTCAAAGAAGAAATAAGTATTAATATAATTGAGGAAAAATTAAAAAAAATCCTAAGTTAATATTAAAAATTGAGACTATAAAAAATCAATTTAATATAGAAATATGTAATGATCATCCAAATGCTTTTTGGAATAGAAAACAACATATTGTTTCTTTGCCTTATGAGGATAATTTTATAGAAAGTAATATTCCAACTAAGGCAAGACCTTGTCAGATGAATTCTGAATATTTGGAATTATGTAAGAAAGAAATTGAATCCCTTCAACAAAAAGGATTAATATGTCCTTCAAAATCTCCATGGTCATGTACTGCTTTTCATGTACTGCGTTTTAAGAACAAAAGTTTTATATTATCAGGTTGTAATGTCCGTTGCATGCGACAACGCCTTAAGACAATGTTGTGGTATTTTACTTTTCAAACTTAAATCAATGGATGATCTGCATGATTTTATTTTCATATAGCTTTGTTATGATTAAGCTATGGTATTAAGAAGTCACACCAAATAAACCCACGCTTCCGCAAAGCCAGTGTGTGACAGCTTGGTATCAAAGCTCTGATCATAGCGAACTAGGATTCCTTCTCGAGTCTAGACTATGATCACTAGGGCTCTCACGAAAACATTTTTACACTGCATACCACTTAAGTCCAGATCCAAAATGTTTTTACAAACAAATGTTGAGCACATTTTATTTGTTAGTTATAGGCTTAGTCTGGGAGGCTGAGGCTCGGTCTCGGAGGCTGAGGTAGTTGTCTAGTGGAACTAGGGAGTCAGTCTGGGAGGCTGGGAGGCTAGTGGGACTAGGAAGAGCAGTCTGGGAGGCTGGGAGGCTAGTGGGACTAGGGAGTCAATCTGGGAGGCTGGGAGGCTAGTGGGACTAGGAGAGCTATTTGATTTCTTATTGGTGACTAATGTGTTTACTTGATTATATGATTGATATATGTGCATATCTGTGGTTGTATTACAGACACTATGTCTTCATCGAGCGGGGTTTCAGACCCAGTGGCAGTAGACTCTGACGACCCGATGTACACTGATTCAGAGGTTCATACATCAGATACAGACAGCACTGACGAGGATGCATTCCAGCCTTTTGCTATACCCGATTTTGGGGATGATATACCTCATGCTGATGGTGTTCCTGTCGGGGATCTACCTCTTGTGGAGATCCCTGCTCCTGTTCCACCAGCTGCAATTCCTGCAGAGGATTTGCCACATGATTTTGAGTTCGATGACGACCTCGATCTATTCGCGGGTCCCCCTGAGGATCACCATGAGGGCGGGGCCCCGATTGTAGACGATGTCGCTCCTCCGTTAGTTGAGATTCCTGTTGAGGAGGCCCATTCTGATTCGTCGATTCCTGATTCTCTTGAGTCGGTAGCTTCCTTTGTTCCACCACCTGTTCATGCTGATATACTTGCTGAGCCTGATGTTGTTGCTCCTATTCCTGACCCGGTGCCTCTAGAGCCCGACCATGCACTCTTTGCGGCTCATGTCGACCCTCAGTATGCTGACACCCGGAATGGGTGGATAGAGGCCGATGATGATATTCCACCTTTTGTAGTACCAGATGCACCAGCTTTAGCTCCTTTTGATGCACCCTTATTCCCCACACACACTATTGATGCGCATCGCGCGGATCTGCCTGTCACATTTCTCCAGGAGATCCCTCCGCCGCGTCCTGGAGAGGGCCCATCCCATCAGCCTTTTGGCCATGTACCTTTTCTGACCGGAGGGGATCAGTTTGCACTGCAGATCCCTCACCATACTGCTATTCCCCATGTTCCACCGTTCGCTGTACCACCTTTTACTCCACCCAGCGAGCCTTTTCTCTGGACATCATCATCCGTCGTGCCACCGACAGACCCATATCATCCATTTTATGTCGGACCTTCTACGGAGGATATCCTCGTTTCATTCATGCTACAGCATGACGCGCTGACGCGTCGTGTTCAGGCCTTGGAGCAGCAGATAGAGTGTCTATCGCATTCTCACCACGCCATGGAGGAGGATTGGCTCCTCATGCGCAGTTTGTTCTATTTTCATTTTCCTCCTCCACCACCAGCGGCATGAGGGCTCTTTTGGTTTGATGCAGGTACCACCACTTTTGATGAGAAGACGGTGATTAAGTCGGCTACATAGCTTTTTGAAGACCACCTGACGATTATGACTTTTGATGTTTGGTATTTGTATATGTTTAGACGTTTAGGGCAAGGGCGTTGTGACCCTTGGTCCCTTTTTGGATGTATGTTACATTTGTGGAACTTGTAAACATTGTAATCGTGGTCTTGGTTATATAAAAGCTTAATCGCAGTGTTCTCATTACATGCATGGCTGATTTATTGATATATTTATAACATGGGATGTTGTGTGATTGATTGTTTATAACATGAGATGTTATGTGTTTGGTTTATTTTAACATGAGATGTTATGTGTTGGTTTATTTTAACATGAGATGTTATGTATTATTACTATCGTTTTATACGCACACTTTACCTACCATGACCTGACTCGCGTAAACCATCTTTTAGAAGATGCCACCGAGACGTGATCCACACATGCCTGCCAATGAGGCAGAACTTCAACAAATCATCGCTGCCGCCATCGCGCAATACGCTGCCTCTCAAGGAGGACCCAGCGGAGGCAGCTCAAACAATAACGGCAACAACAATCCGCCTCATTGTAATACTAAGTCATTAAGGCATACCATGATACAGTGGATATCTCTAGCAAGTTTGCTAATGCCATTCATATATTGTAACGTATGTGCAGGGTGCACCTACAAGCAGTTCTTAGACTGCAAACCCGTAAACTTTGATGGCACCGGAGGTGCTGTTGCTTTTGTTCGTTAGGCAGAAAAGACAGAATCAGTTCTCCGCATGAGCAAATGCGCTCCTGATCAGCAGGTCACTTACATCTCTGGGCTATTCTTAAACAGAGCCCTGTCATGGTGGAATTTACAAGTCCAAACACTTGGTGAAGCCGCAGCCTACGCATTGACGTGGAACGAGCTGAAAGAGCTCATGCGCAAAAAGTATTGCTCTCACGCTGAGATCCAGAGGTTGGAAACTGAGTTCTGGCATTTGAAGATGGAAGGTCCGAAAATTGCGGAATATGTTCAGAGGTTTCACGACCTATCACAGGTAGTACCTTATATGGTCACGCCAGAATTCAAGCGGATTGAGCGTTTCATTTGGGGTTTAGCTCCTCAAATCATTAGTATGGTGACCTCTTCAAAACCGGCAACAATCACTGAGGCGATCGATCTAAGCGTAGCTCTCACTGAGGAGGCGATCCGCCTAAACAAGTTTTCTGAGGTTGAGCAAAAGAAGAAGGAGACTCATGTAGAGTCGTCCGGGGAAAACAAAAGAAAATTCTCGAATTTCAAACAAGGCACAAGCAGTGATGGCAGAAAAGGAGAGTCAAGCACGCCGACCCGAGCTACGACTGGTACTGGTAGGAAAGGAAGGGGATATATGGGCACTCTGCCCAAGTGTAACACATGCCAGCGCCATCATACCGGCCAGTGCGGACTAAGAACATGCGAAAATTGTGGGAGAAATGGTCATTTGAAGGATACTTGCTTGGTTAATACTGGCCGGGGTGGCCAGGGAGGTTTCGGTAATAGAAACAATAATCGTGGTGGAAATGGAAATCATGCACAAGGAAATAACGGAGGGAATGGAAATCGAGGCAACAACGCAAATCAAGCTGGTACTGTAAACCGAAACCCAAAACAACAATCAAGCTGGGAATGGAGGTGGAAACGGGCAAAGACCAGGTTGCTTTAACTGTGGTGATATGGGGCATTTTAAGCGGAACTGCCCAGAATTGAATCAAGCGCGTGGAAGGGTTTTCAATATCGAAGCGAGGGAAGCGCGCCAGGATCCCAATGTTGTTACTGGTACGTTCCCTGTAAACCAACGCTTTGCATCCGTTTTAGTTGACACTGGTGCCGATTATAGCTTCGTATCATTAGAGTTTAAGAATATGCTTGGATTAGCCGCTAGTAAATTAGATATTCCTTACTCAATCGAATTGGCGAATGGAAAGTTAGTAGAAGGCAATGAAGTGGTCAGAGGTTGTGCAATCGAGTTGGGAGAGCGTGAGTTTACTTTGGATCTACTACCAGTCTAACTGGGGAGCTTCGACGTGGTAGTAGGAATGGATTGGTTATCAAGCAACAAGGCTGAGATTGTTTGTCACGAAAAGGTAGTTCGTATCCCAACCGAAGATGGAGAAACAATTGTAGTTCATGGGGAGAAGCGGGATACGCCTTTAAGATTTATCAGTTGCCTGAAAGCTCGTAAGTGTTTACAAAAGGGATGTGCTGCCTTCCTGGCACACATCGTGGATAAGAAAGCGGTTGAGCCGAAAATCGAAGACATCCTTGTCGTGAGGGAATATGCTGAAGTCTTTCCAGAGGACTTGCCAGGATTGCCACCCCAAAGGCAAGTGGAATTTCACATTGACTTAGTTCCAGGCGCCGAGCCTGTAGCTAGGGCACCTTATAGACTTGCACCATCAGAGATGCAGGAGTTGTCGACACAACTCCAGGAGTTACTTGACAAAGGATTCATCCGACCAAGCTTCTCACCTTGGGGAGCTCCAGTTTTATTTGTCAAAAAGAAAGACGGTAGTTTTCGTATGTGTATTGACTACCGGGAGTTGAATAAGCTGACGATCAAGAATAGATACCCTCTGCCAAGAATCGATGATCTATTCGATCAACTCCAGGGTTCAAGTTTTTACTCTAAGATCGATCTTAGATCTGGGTACCATCAGCTAAGAATACAAGAAGAGAGCATCCCGAAGACAGCCTTCAAAACTCTTTATGGACACTACGAGTTCCTAGTCATGCCGTTTGGGTTAACAAACGTGCCTGCTGTTTTTATGGACCTAATGAACCGAGTCTGCAAGCCGTATCTCGATAAGTTCGTGATTGTATTCATCGATGATATTTTGATTTATTCAAAGTCAAAGGCTGAACACGAACAACACTTAAGAGCTATTTTGGAGTTGCTGAAAAAGGAACAGTTGTACGCCAAGTTCTCCAAGTGCGAGTTTTGGCTACGTGAAGTCCAATTCCTTGGACATGTGGTGAATGGGGATGGGATTCATGTGGACCCCACCAAGATTGAAGCGATCAAAAATTGGGAAACTCCAAAGACGCCAACCGAGATTCGACAATTCTTAGGCTTGGCTGGTTACTATCGAAGGTTCATTGAGGATTTTTCAAAAATCGCTCAATCAGTGACACTCCTCACGCAAAAGGATAAGAAGTTTGACTGGGGAATCAAACAAGAGGAAGCCTTTCAGTTGTTGAAGGATAAGCTCTGCAATGCGCCGATCTTAGCACTACCGGAAGGTACAGATGATTTCGTGGTATACTGTGACGCCTCACGTCAAGGATTGGGTTGCGTGTTGATGCAACGCCAGAAATTTATAGCTTACGTGTCACGCTAGTTGAAAGTACATGAAAGGAACTATACTACGCATGATTTGGAGCTAGGCGCAGTGATATTTGCATTAAAGATCTGGAGACACTACCTATATGGTACGAAGTGTACAATTTTCACAGACCACAAGAGTTTACAGCACATATTCAACCAGAAAGAGCTGAACATGAGACAAAGACGTTGGGTCGAATTGTTGAACGATTATGACTGCGAGATAAACTACCATCCAGGGAAGGCAAATGTGGTCGCCGATGCCCTAAGTCGTAAAGAAAGGATCAAGCCCATAAGGTTTAGAGCTTTGGAGATGATTATCCAGACAGATCTTTCCCCGCGCATTTGTGCCGCGCAAAAAGAAGCTCTTAAGGAAAGAAACCTTGAAGAAGAATATCTCCGTGGGACGAAGAAGCAATTGGTACCAAACGAGGAAGAAACGTTATGTTTTATGAAAAGGATTTGGGTTCCTCTGTTTGGTGGTTTGAGGAAAGTTATTTTTGATGAGGCACACAAATCACGGTACTCTATTCATCCCGGGGAGGATAAAATGTACCAAGATCTTAAGGATTATTATTGGTGGCCCAGGATGAAGGGAGACGTTGCTGTTTATGTTAGCAAATGTTTAACGTGCGCCAAGGTTAAAGCTGAGTATCAGAAGCCTTCGGGACTTCTGCAACAACCTGAAATTCCCAAGTGGAAATGGGAACAGATTTCAATGGATTTTATAACGAAACTGCCCAAGACACCCAGATGTCATGATACTATTTGGGTGATAGTTGACCGCCTAACAAAATCCGCACATTTCTTGCCAATCAAAGAGAAAGACAATACGAGTAAGCTTGCGGAAATATACATGAGGGAAATCGTTGCACGTCATGGAGTGCCACTCTCAATCATCTCTGATAGAGATGGGAGATTTGTATCAAGGATTTGGCAATCCTTCCAAGAAGCTTTTGGCTCACAATTGAATTTGAGCACTGCATTCCATCCGCAAACTGATGGCCAAAGTGAAAGAACTATTCAGACATTGGAGGATATGCTGAGAGCATGTGTAATGGATCTTGGTGGTAGCTGGGATAAGCATTTACCCCTGGCCGAATTTTCATACAACAACAGCTACCACACTAGTATTGGAGCCGCGCCATTTGAAGCTCTTTACGGACGCAAGTGTCGATCACCACTATGTTGGGCTGACGCCGGTGATAGACAGCTTGTTGGTCCCGAAATCGTCCAGGGGACGACATATAAGATTGCGCAGATTCGAAAACACATCGAAGCGACTCGCGAAAGACAGAAAGCCTATGCGGATCCAAACCGGAAACATTTGGAATTCCAAGTTGGAGATATGGTTTTATTAAAAGTTTCACCCTAGAAGGGGGTGGCACGCTTCGGAAAGCGTGGGAAGTTGAATCCGCGTTACATTGGCCCTTTCAGAATTCTGCAAAGGATTGGGCTTGTAGCCTACAAGTTGGACCTACCTGCTGAACTCCATGGTGTTCACGATACATTCCATGTATCCAATTTGAGAAAAAGTCCAACACAAGACACAGTGATCATTCCTGCTGACGAAGTTCATATCGATGACACGCTCCACTTTACTGAAGAACCTGTTGAGGTCACGGATTGGAAAGTTAATAAAACTCGCAGGAGCAGCATCAAACTCGTCAAAGTTCGTTGGAATGCTAGGCATGGACCTGAATTCACGTGGGAACGTGAGGATCGAATGAAAGAGAAATACCCCCATTTGTTTCCTAAGAACCCTGCATCTAGTAGCAGAACTTAAATTTCGGGACGAAATTTCTTTAACGGGGGGAGAATGTGACAACCCTCACCAAACCAGGTATCCGTACAAATTAATTAATATTTAATTACTGCTTAATTACTGTGCTTGCTTACATCTGTGTTTAAACTGCTTACTGATTTCTGTTACATACATACTCATGCATCACATTTATACTGTCACTCTATTATTTACACATAAACATCAGTGACAACCTTGATGCACAAAAAGCACAGTGAGCACACTATACGGATAACCCAGGAAACATGCTGACATAACCAGCATCAGGCAGACACTGCCTCTAAGGCCAGTATGAGCCGGGAATAGATTGCTACACTGGTAGTGAGTGTAGCGAGGTGAGGATTGTAGAACTACGTCACTAGGTGAAGTTTATAGTGACCGGATGTGCCTAAAACGTACTTTAATTACAAAACTCTGTGCTTTAATATAAAACTCAGCATTTTAAATTACTAATAAAGTGCAAAAACGTTGCAGAATGGTCCCGTATATTTTCCTAAGTACCGGGAATAATTTATGTTACAAAAATATATATAAAGAACCTTTTTCGGCATAATTAAACATTTTAACGGAACGGTATTTAATCGTATAACCGGACTTTACCCGGGACACAATTTTTTTGTCAAATACCTTGTTTTATTATTTATGGCTAGTCATGATCCCCGTATGCCATAACACCCGCTAGAAATCAATCCACCACATTACTTACATCCTAACTTCTCTTTACTAATTTAGTCACCCCCCCCCCCCTGCCCAAACCGAAACCACCATCACCCCCTCTAAACATCATCATCTCCTTCATTTTATACATTCCATTCAAGCTTAGAAGGATCAATGGAGGTTACAACTTGAAAGGGTTTCAAAGGAGCATTGTTCTAGCTTGGTTTTTCACCTTTTCTCATCACATTTCTTCACTAGAATTCGTCCCTAGCTAGAGGCTAGTGGTAAGTTTCTTCACACTTGATTTCATCTTGTTCGAATTTATGTCATGTAGTTGGATGTTTTGTTGTTAAATCACTAAAGATCAAAAGACTAGTAGATGTTAAACAAAAATAGAGAATATAAAAGTTACATAAAAGTTTACTTGTGGCTGAATTATGAAGCGGAATCTTGTTGGTTTGAGGGTTGGTTAAATCATACTTGATGTTTAAAAGTTGTTTTCTTGCTAAATCCATTGTTCGGACACTCGTTGATGCGATTTAGTAATGTTTAAACCGTGAAATAACATGCTGAGTTACTTTTCCAGCCGCCTTCAAGAGGCTGTAAACGGACTTTAAAAACTCGAAAAACGGAATTTCTGAAGCCTAAATTGTGTCTTTTCGAAAAACAAAGAAAATGGCGCTGGAATTGTATTTTTCTAAGATCGGTTACTATTTTAAAAATCTGTTTTCGTGACAGCAGCTAAGGCTGATTTCAACTGCAGTAAAATGGGTCATACGTTTTCAGTCACAACTTGAAACCTAAACCGAACCATCCCCTGAAACTTTGATCAAAGATGGTCACGGATGTATTTGTGACCCTCGAACTGGAATTTCGATAAACGGACTTACGAGGAATTTTTAACGAATTATTCCGTAAACTGTGATCAGAATGTAACAAATCTGATCACAGTTCGGTAAACGATTTTCTATAAATTACTGATAATGAACTAGACCCCGAAATTTTTACACAATAATTTGTGGGTCGATTAAGACGTTCCGCAAAAATTTGGGAATTTTTGGAATAAGTTAAGTATTTTATTTACTCGTCCGAAAACAGTCCAGTTTTTCACATATTGAAACTGAAACGACAAGGGTAGTATTTTGCGTGTTAAAACGTAGGGGTTGATTGTTGATGATCATGGGTTGATTTCAAAAAGAAAAAGATGTGCGTATTAGCACCGACACTTCCGTTTTTAGGGGAAGTTCTGGCGAATTTTTCTAAAAATGCCAAGACTTAGAAAAATTATTTTTCTAACAAGTATGTTTAACTTTCTTTCTCGGAATTAACCTCGCCATGAGTTTTGACATAAAACTTTAAAGTGTTGGATATGAGACTTGTAAATATATTTTGTCAATACTTTAAGTCACCAAATACATAATACATGTACGAATACCCCATCCTTGGGAAGGAATCTGTTTATACGAGTACCAAGAAATATAAACACGAAATAGTTGTCTAACTATTTCCCCAAGAACTTTTACATGGTATGGTTAGCATAAGGAGGGTTACTACTTAGATCATGTGAGTGGGTAGGTGGTACTTGAGGCCATTAATCCTCATTGTAGGACCGACGGGCACGATGCGGTAGATCTATCTGGGTGTAGCGAGCCCAGCCCCAGGCCCAGCAGAACGGACCTCGGGGTGACTATGTTCCCGATGCACAAATCCGCTAGGTTTGAGTCTTCCTACTTGCACTGCACACATATCAATGGCCTTGCAAACCATTGGTGATCTCTTTTTCCTTATTTGCTACATACCAGGGTTTTTATACTTACAAGTGTTTTACATACTCACATACACATGAACTCGCTCAACATTATGTTGATTTTTCCAACTTACATGTATTTCAGGGAACTAAGGATCTGGCACGGTATGCTACGTTTTCCCGCTGTGTTAGAGTTACGGAATCATCCACGTTTAGGGGTCGCGACTTTTACCTGTACGAGTCGCAAGTCTTAAACGGTGTTTATGTTATATTTGTGGTTGCGTTTTAAGAACAAAAGTTTTATATTATCAGGTTGTAATGTCCGTTGCATGCGACAACGCCTTAAGACAATGTTGTGGTATTTTACTTTTCAAACTTAAATCAATGGATGATCTGCATGGTTTTATTTTCATATAGCTTTGTTATGATTAAGCTATGGTATTAAGAAGTCACACCAAATAAACCCACGCTTCCGCAAAGCCAGGGTGTGACAAATGTAACCAAAGAAAAATTGTGAAAAGGAAAATAAATAGTTTAGACATAGAAGAAGATGTCAAAAATGAATTATATAAAATTTTTGATTCCGAAGAATCCTCAGATTATAGTATTGAGAAAAGTTCTTGTTCTGATAATTGCCAAGAAAATTGTTGTAATAAAATTAATTCTGATAATGAAATGATTTATAAAGTCATGTCACAATTTCAGGATAATGATATTAATAAGAGTTAATTACTGTTTTCATCCCTGAGGTTTGTCAAAAATAACGGTTTCAGTACATTAGTTTAAAAATTGCGATTTCAGTCCATTAGTTTCATTTTCGTAACCATTTCAGTCCACTAACTTAACTCCATCCATTTATTTTTTTAACTTTGAGTTAACTAACTAATTCAGGGACGGTTTGCGTCAGTTTTAGAAACACAGGGACTTAAGTTTAAACTCTAAAACATTAAAACAAAAAAAAATAGTAAATTCCAAAAAATCAAAAAAATTCCAAAAAAACCAAACAAATTCCAAAAAATTCTAAAAAATAATAAATATTCTAAAAAATCATAAAAATTCTAAAAAATCCAAAAAATCCGTTTCGGCGCGAACTGTTTCGACCCGAACCGTTTCGAGCTAAACCGTCCGTACCGTTTCGACCCGAACCGTTTCGAGCTAAACCGTTTCGACGCGAACCGTTTCGACCCGTACCGTTTCGAGCCGAACCGTTTCGACCCGTACCGTTTCGAAGCCGAACCGTTTCGAGCCGAACCGTTTCGAACCGAACCGTTTCGACCCGTACCGTTTCGAAGCCGTACCGTTTCAAGCCGTACCGTTTCGAACCGAACCGTGCCGTTTCGAACCAAACCCTTTCGAGCTGAACCGTTTCGAACCGAACCGTGCCGTATCGAACCGAACCGTTTCGAGCTGAACCGTTTCGAACCGAACCGTTTCGAGCTGAACCGTTTTGACGCGAACCGTGCCGTATCGAACCGTACCGGTTCGGCTTCGAAACGGTTCGGGTCCAAAGGGTTCGGTTCGAAACGGTTCGCATCGAAACGGTACGGTTCGAAACGGTACAGCTCGAAACGGTTCGGTTCGAAACGGTTCAGCTCGAAACGGCACGGTTCGGTTCGAAACGGCACGGTTCGGTTCGAAAGGGTTCGGTTCCAAAAGGCACGGTTCGGTCCGAAACGGTACGGCTTGAAACGGTTCGGCTTCGAAAAGGTACGGGTCGAAACGGTTCGGCTCGAAACGGTACGGGTCGAAACGGTTCGGCTCGAAACGGTACGGGTCGAAACGGTTCGTGTCGAAACGGTACGAGTCGAAACGGTTCAGCTCGAAACGGTTCAGGTTCGAAACAGTTTGCGCCGAAACGGATTTTTTGGATTTTTTAGAATTTTTTAGAATTTTTATGATTTTTTAGATTTTTTTGGAATTTGTTTGATTTTTTGGAATTTTTTTGATTTTTTGGAATTTACTATTTTTTTTGTTTTAATGTTTTAGAGTTTACACTTAAGTCCCTGTGTTTCTAAAACTGACGCAAACCGTCCCTGAATTAGTTAGTTAACTCAAAGTTAACAAAATAAATGGATGGAGTTAAGTTAGTGGACTGAAATGGTTACGAAAATGAAACTAATGGACTGAAATCGCAATTTTTAAACTAATGGACTGAAATCGTTATTTTTGACAAACCTCAGGGACGAAAACAGTAATTAACTCTATTAATAATAATGAGATCAATGTTATAGACAGTAATATTTTGGGAAATGTTTTAAACAAAATCAAAAGTCCTGAGAAAAAATTAAAAATTCTTCAAATGTTATACCAAAATGAAGAACTTCAAAATAAAGAAGTTCAAAAAGAAATAGAGGAACCTGAAGGTCCCTATTCCATGAAATATGTTCATAATCTTTTAAACAATAGAAAAAATAGCTCTTCCACTTCGGAAGATTTAAAAATAGAAATTAACAATTTAAAACAGGAGATTGTTTATTTAAAAAATAAAAATTCTAATTTAGAAAAAAGAATTATAAACCTTTAAGGGAAAGTTATAGAAGAAACAGAAACAGTTTATAACCCTTCTAATTTTGAAATAGGAGAAACATCTTATAAACCTTCATCTCCTATTAATAGTCCGAATAATAAAATAAATTATGATCAAGAATATTCTCCTTTAGTTGTTCATAAAAACAAGGGAGAAGAATATATTAATAAAATAGAAAAGTTTATTTCTCAAAAATGGTTAGTCAAAATAACCTTTTTAATACAAAATATTTTTAAAAAAGATTTTGTTGCTCTTATTGATTAAGGAGCTGATTTAAATTGTTTAAGGGAAGGATTGATCCCTACAAAATATTTTGAAAAAACTACTCATATTCTTAAAGCAGCAAATAGGCAAGATATGGGAGTTAAATAAAAAATTACTAATGCAAAGATTTGCAATAATGGAGAATGTATTCCTTTATCATTTGTTCTTATAAATAATATAACAAATGAAGTTATTTTAGGAACTCCATTTCTTTCAAAAGTTTTTCCTTTAAAAGAAGTTAATAAAAAAAGATTTAAAGCTTTTTATAATAACAAGGAATTATATTTTGAATTTATAACTCAACCTTTTGAAAAATATTTAAATGAATTCCTTATACAAGCTAAAACAAATCAGATAAATTTTCTCAAAGAAGAAATAAGTATTAATACAATTGAGGAAAAATTAAAAAATCCTAAGTTAATATTAAAAATTGAGACTATAAAAAATCAATTTAATATAGAAATATGTAATGATCATCCAAATGCTTTTTGGAATAGAAAACAACATATTGTTTCTTTGCCTTATGAGGATAATTTTATAGAAAGTAATATTCCAACTAAGGCAAGACCTTGTCAGATGAATTCTGAATATTTGGAATTATGTAAGAAAGAAATTGAATCCCTTCAACAAAAAGGATTAATATGTCCTTCAAAATCTCCATGGTCATGTACTGCTTTTTATGTTAATAAACATTCTGAAATTGAAAGAGGTGTTCCAAGATTAGTTATAAACTATAAGCCTCTAAATAAAGTTTTAAAATGGATAAGATATCTGATTCCTAATAAAAAGGATTTGTTAGATAGATTATATGATGCTTTAATATTTTCAAAGTTTGACTTAAAATCAGGATATTGGCAGATTCAAATTGATAAAAAAGACAGGTATAAAACTGCTTTTAATGTTCCTTTTGGGCAATATGAATGGAATGTTATGCCTTTTGGCTTAAAGAATGCCCCTTTAGAATTCCAAAAAATCATGAATGAAATATTCATTCCTTATTCAAGTTTTATAATTGTTTATATAGATGATATTTTAGTGTTTTCAAAAGATATTGAGACCCATTTTAAACACCTTGGTATATTTAAAACAATTATTATAAAAAATGGATTAGTTATATCTAGTCCCAAGATGATGCTTTTTCAAACAAGTATCAGATTTTTAGGTCATATAATAGAAAAAGGGAAAATAGTTCCTATTAATAGAAGTATAGAGTTTGCTTCTAAATTTCCTGATAAAATTACTGAAAAAACTCAACTTCAAAGGTTTTTAGGAAGCTTAAATTATATAGCTCCTTATTATCATGACTTAGCTAAAGATTCTTCTATCTTATATGATAGGTTAAAAAAGAATCCAAAGCCTTGGGATGAAAATCATACTCAAGCCATCATAAAAATAAAGAAAAAAGTTTTAGGTCTTCCATGTATGATTATTGCTAATCCCAATTGGGAAAAGATTATAGAAACAGATGCCTCAGAAATACGTTATGGGGGAATATTAAAACAAATTTCTCCTCAAACAAAGCAAGAATATCTTGTTAGGTTTCATTCGGGAAAATGGCTTGATAGCCAGAAAAAATATGCTACTATTGCAAAAGAAATTTTAGCAATTTTAAAATGTGTTTTGAAATTTCAAGATGATTTATATAATCAAAAGTTTATAATAAAAACTGATTGCCAAGCAGCTAAATTCATGTTTCAAAAAGATTTTAAACATGATGTTTCAAAACAAATGTTTGCCAGATGGCAATCTCAATTAGCTCCTTTTGATTTTGAAATACATTATAAAAAAGGAGAAGAAAATAGTCTTCCAGATTTTTGACTAGAGAATATTTGAAGATAATATCTTCTGTTTAATTTGCAGGTGTTTTAATGACAAAAGCCAAAGGACCTCTGAAAACAATTTTTAATAATATTCAGATTGAAAAAGATGACTATAATATCTTGAAAAGAATAACAATTATAAGGATTCATAACTTAATGAATAATTATAGTAATCCTGATAGTCTTAAAGAACTTTCAGAAGAGTATGTTATTCTAAATAATATCAAGAATAATATAAGGGTTCTTGAGGAAAATGAGAAAATAATCTCATCAGCCTGATTTTTTACTTTCAGGAATGATTTCTCATAATAGAGGAAAACAACCTTTTCCCAATTATAGGGGAAGAGGCAGGGGAAGAGGAAGAGGCAGGGGAAGAGGAAGAGGCCAAGATTTAGTCTTGGTTCAACAAGGAAACAGAAGGCTCATAGCCTCTGATATTGCTTCTAATAGTTCGAATAATAATAATATGGGAATTCAAATAAGTCCCAATGATCCATCATATGAAAAGATCATGGCTATTATAAAAGCCCAAGAAGAAGAACAGGCTATTATAAAAGCACAAGAACAGGCCTCAAAGGCTCCATCTTATGCTCATATAGCACAGGAAGATGATGAAGATTCATGGATTATATCCGACAGGCAAAAGAAAATAATTCTTCTAGATCAAGAAGATAAAAAGTTTTTTGATGATCCTTGGTTTTTAATGCAAAAATACTTAGAACCAGCATCATATGATGCTACTTCTTATAAACCAATGCAATATTATGAGAGCATTATACAAGTTTCTGAGTCTGCTGAACTAAGACATTTTTATCCAGCAAATAAAATTAAAAGTTCATTTAATTTTAGCAAGATTTTTATAAAACATCTTTTATCTCCTAAAAAATGGGGGTTAAGTACTTTAAATGAAAAGGAATTTATAAATTCTAATAAACAAACTTATAAATACAACTACTGGGATTATATTCAAAGTTTTGAAAAATGTCTGTTTTATGAAAATCCCAGCAAAAAAACACTCATGGTTCATAAAAGTGAGTGACAAGATTTATAAAGATGGAATTCCAAGTTAGTTCCAAAAATGGTTCATTTTATATGGTCCATCAGTTCAATTTTTACCGGAACCATTTAAAGGACTCTACCAAGAATGGGTAGTAGTCTCTCCTGACCTTATAGAAGCCGAGTATAATAAAACTTGGTTTGAGGGAATAGCCTCAATGTACTTTTTTATAGAGTTTTCCATACCCTGGATTTGGAGATGGAAACCCACAACAGGTTATACCCTGAGGGATAATATTCCATGTCTTAAACGAACTTCTTATACAAAGTTCTGGTCCAAAATGATAAGAGTTAATAACTCTACTAAAGAATTGGAAGGCCAGGACACCATAAATTTGATTACCAATAAAACTGTGTATTATAAAACTCAGATTGAAAAAAGACAACAAAGACAGTTGCCAAGTCCTTTTGAACAAATGTCAAGAAGGATTCAAGATAAGCAAACAGTTTCTGAAGTCTCAAAGACTGAAATTCTTTCATTATACAAAGAAGAAATGAAGAAGGAGTTAAAAATGTTTTTTTTGAAGCAAGTACAGCAAGCTCCTCCAAAGCAATGTCAAACTCATCCACCAGCCAAGAAGATGAGAACCGTTTCTCATGTTTAGCAGGAGAATCTCAACCAATAGAAGATATTCCGGAGATAAATCTGGATGATGATCTTGAAGCATACCTTCAAATGGTGGTAGAAGAATTTACCCCAAAGAAAGAATCCGAAGAAGAAAAGAAAAAAAGACAAATAATTGAGTCGACACCAAGGCTCCACTCATAATGGGCATCTTTGAAATTTAAGGAAAAGTAAAGCCATTATACACGGCATCTCTGAAAAAGAAGAAAACAGACCATCATAAGGCATCTTGGGCAATTATAGAGCCTCTTTACTTTTACTTTTGCTTTTTTGTTTTGTTTGTTTCCTTGGTGAATTTTCTATATAAGATAGGATAGGTTGTTAGGTAGAGATACGCAATCTTTTGCCCCTCTCTTCTCTCTCTTAATTCTGCACTTGTAAAATATTTGAAGTTTGAATAAAATCTTTCAACTTTGAAGATCTTTCTGGTGTTCCTCAGTAAGTATTTTAATTTTGTTTTTCTTTTAATAATCATGATGGGCTAAAGCCCTTAAAGTATTGAAACATGACTCAGTAACATCCTTTGATAACATGGTACTTATATTATAAAAAGGTTTATCTAAAATGGTTAAAACATAAACTGGAAGGGTTGGAATTTTAAACTGGCAATTAATGGTCTTATGGCCTAAGGGAACCTTGGTCCGTGTTATCCCGTTTTTATGAATTGATAGGGGGTTTTTAGGACTGGTTGTAATCCACCTTAAGTTAATTTGACGGTTTGAATTTTGTAAAATTTATCACCTTGTTTTGACGGTTTAATGTTTTGTAAAATATACCATATACGATCCTCCTCGTTATGGTATATATATATGTATATGTATATGTATTTAAAATAGCTCAGAAGTTATACCTAAGATTCTACCAGGAGGCTTTCTAGTTGAACCCAAAAGTTACAAGGTGAGTCCATTCTCTTTTCTCACAGTTTTATCACCTTTTTGTGATACAATTATATTTAAAAATGTTTTACAAAATCCTAAATGTTTACTAGTTATACTTACAGTGATAAAGTTTTTGTATTTTGCGATAACTACCGGTATGGGAGGTTTATACATTACTTGACCCTCGTTACTATTGACCAAAAAGTTAGCCAATAGTAGCATGACCACAAGCACGGTGGGAAATTGTGCCCCAGTGGCCATAGCCTATAACTAATATTATTTTTACATTAAATAATTAATGAATTTAATGTATGATTGAAATAAGTCTTAGTAGTGTCTATATAAAATAGAGCTTTATTAATCATTATTAAAGTATATTAGTTAAATTAAAGAATATATATATATATAATAAACCTAAATTACTATTAACGTTATAAAATAATGTTAGTCTATAAATGTATACCATAATAAAATATGTCAAACATAATATATTCTACCATACTAAGATTATATTTTTAATCTTAGTAACGTTAATATATTAAATAATAATATTTCAATTATTTAATTAATATATTATATTTGATAAAGTTATAGCTATTAATTTGACAGAAAATGATATATTTCATTTTCTGGGTTAATTGGTTTTGTGCCATAGAAAATATATTTGACAAAGTAATGTCATGGGACACTACTAAGTTCAGA
Organism: Helianthus tuberosus; assembly: GCA_030545235.1. Classification (NCBI taxonomy): domain Eukaryota; kingdom Viridiplantae; phylum Streptophyta; class Magnoliopsida; order Asterales; family Asteraceae; genus Helianthus; species Helianthus tuberosus. Next base: position 39,336,633 of record CM060411.1, on the reverse strand, counting down.
GTCACTAGTTGAGAGAATGATCAACAGTGATATGACCAGAAATATGACTAGAGTCACTAGTTGAGAGAATGATCAACAGTGACATGACCAAAGGCACTAGTTGAGAGAATGATCAACAGTGACATGACCAGAGTCACTAGTTGAGAGAACGATCAACAGTGTTATGACCAGAGTCACTAGTTGAAAGAATGATCAACAGTGATATGACCGCCGTCACGGGAATCGCCTAGTGACTGATACCATTGAATCATAATAAGATATATTTTATATTTATTACTTGATAAACTTCACAATTGGACGAAAGTGAGCCAATGAGTGATATGACCACTGTCACATCGGAACTGTCATCATGTGACAAATACCGATTGGGTTGGGTAAATATAAATAAATATAAAAACCTTGATGCTGTAAAGTATAACAATATATTTTATAAAAATGGAATGAACTCGTTAGTATTTATTACAGATAAAATATTTTCAAAACCTATTTTAGGTAATTTGCTGTAAAGATAATAGAAGCCAGCTATGGAGCACTGAATGCTTAAATAAAGTGGCTATAAATACCTGAATAAAAGAAGAAATTATGTTTTATTTATTTGGGTTTATCCCTATAAAAACAATTGAATGGAATATGAGTTTTAGCCCATTTATTTAATATTAAAATTATGGTGTTTTTTTACAAACTCTGAAATTATTTCCTAACTACGATCCTGATGAAAGAAAATTTTCCGCTGCGTAATTAAAAAACAACGATACCATCTGGCTGGTTCACGGCTCTCGCTCCCAGGGTGGGGTCGGGGGCTGTGACAGAAGGTTGTATCAGAGCCACTTGTTTAAGCTATTTAGGTGTTCTTTTAATACCTAATCTGAAACAATAAAGTTAGGAAATTAATACAAAGTAACATATGTGTTATTTTTGTAGATTTAAATATATGAATATATATATATATATATATATATATATATATGTAGATATGCACATATGATTTTTTGGGTAAAGGGTTTTACCCCGGTGATTATATTAGGAAACCAAAAAACACAAGTGGAGTAGAAAGAACCTACACCAGTTCTCTTAGGTGATATGCCACCATAAGAGTAAAAACAAGCAAAAAGCAAAACCACCTAGCAACTAGGACAAACAAAAAACATCTCAGTTATCTATGTATGCTTCCAACGAGTACATCTTCCAATCTTCAAAGATACTGCTAACATTCGGTTTGTCCTTGTACTTGAATGATTGCAGCTTCATCTTCACCGTGCTTAAAATGACGCTCGTAATTTGTTCAGGCGGTCGATGCTGGTTGTTAAAAAATCTGTGATATTCTGTGATATTAATAATTGAAAATGTTTGCCATTCAGATGTCGAATGAAGTATCACATAATCTAGAAGTTCATGCTAATAATGAAAATCCTTTGGATAAAAATGCTATAGAAAATCTAATAGCCCAAGGAATAGCTAATGCTTTACCTTTAATAATTATAGCTGTTAAAAACCCCGCAGAACCCACCAAAGTTGTGAGTAGCAAGCATACTCGTGACGATAGTTTTAGCCATGGTGTCAATGGAGGCAATTATGATATTATTAAAACCCCATTTCCTATGAAAATGAAGGCGATGACTCTCGGGTGTACCTACAAATAATTTCTAGCTTGTAAACCAACTGAGTTCGCCGGCAGTGAAGGAGCCACGGCTGCTCTGCGATGGTTGGAAAAGACTGAAGCTGTTCTTAAAATCAGCATATGTGCTGAAGAAGATAAGGTGATGTATGCTTCCAACCTCTTTAAAGAAGAAGCCTTAGAATGGTGGAATACAATTCTTCAAGCAAAAGGAAGTGACATGGCTTATGCCATGAGCTGGGAAAAATTCAAGGAAATGACAGAAAGGAAATTTTGTCCCCCCTTATGAAAAGGAACGAATGGCTAACGAGTTCCTAAATCATAAATTGATCGGTGTAAATTGTCGTGAATATACGACAACGTTATTCGAATACGCAAAATGGTACCAACTCTGGCTTCGCCATAAACCGTACTAATTTCTCGTTATATTTAGGGATTAGTTAGCGAAATCCGAGACATGGTCAAGGCCGCTAGACCACAGACTATTGAAGAAGCAGTTGAACTAGCTAACATCCTGACAGATGGACTAATCAGCACAAGAGAAGAAAACAAGAAAAAGGAGTTAGCCCAGGAAATTTCCCAAGAATTCAGGAAGAAAGGAACTGAACCGTCATTGGAGCAACCTACCTACAGAAGCTATAACAAAAAGCATTCAGGAAAATGTCGTTTTAGGAGAACACCTTACTGTAACTTCTGCAAGATGACCGGGCATATAGAGGAAGAGTGTAGAAGGAAAACTAATATTTGTTACAATTGCGGAGATACAGGACACATCAAACCATATAGCCCGAACTGACTAAATCACTCGACAACAAGGCCAAAACAACAGATAGAGCTAAGAAGAACGCACGAGCATTCGTACTTACTACGCAAGAAGCATAAATAATTCCAGACGTAATCGCTGATATGTAACATCTAAGTTAATTTATTATTTCACCCTAGTATAAATAAAAGTTTTTAAATAAATGCATCCTGTCAAGTACTTCATTTATTCAAAACCATAAAAGACTTGTTTGGTCTTCACTTTCCTTGAATCATTTAAATTGGTTACGACACCTTGCGGTGGCATTTTCGTTAACTTGAAACTTGAGCTAATTTCATTTGCCCACCTAATGTACGGATTTATTTCCTGTTGGCTCATTTAGTCTTAATACAATTATGTGTTAAGATAAGAGTACACAAGTTCGTATTATATTCTGGTGTACCTCTAAAGATTCTTTCATTGAAAATTCTATTATATTCTTTTGGTCTTTTCATCATCAATTGAAAATCCTATTCGAAATGAATATCCAAATTTACTTCATCAAAGCTTTCAGTTAATTACGAAAACGGTGAAATTGTTCGGTCACCGTAATTATTGAACTATTTCGATCTTTACGATACCCTACGACGTCGATATAAACTTGTAGCTTGGCTAATCATAATCGTACGAACCACGCAAAACCATATAAGTCTTTCATTTGACTCATCATTAAAAGTAGTCTTAATGCAATTATGTATTAAGACAATGATACACTAAACTCTGTTGTATTTCGGTGTATCCTTGCAATTCAATAAATGTCAACACATTGATTTTTCTCCATCATGGTTAGATAGTTGACAAATTATTTTCGTGCTTCTATTTCATTTTGAGCTTGTTGATTCTAAATCTTCCTCAAGTTGACAATCAAAGTAAGTTTTCTTTCGACAGTGAACTCTATTGTTTCTAAAAGTCATTTACAACCTATAAACAGTCAATTTAGACATCTATTGATCATATATCTGTTTTGGCTTAAATCTAGTCACCTTGGAAATTATATTATTTCATCTCGTTCATTTGACATTGATTTTTTTCAAATAATTCAGTTGAACCATTGAGTCCTATTTATTGTACAACTCATATTCACAAAATTTGATGTTTTGATTCTGTATCATTTACCTTAATATTATTTTTATTGACTAAGACGTGACATAACTCTAAAAGAGATATCATAGCCCAAATCTCGAGGATGAGATTTAAAACAAGGTGGGGAGGATGTAACATTCCCATTTTTATCATATAAGAATTATAGGTTTGTTTAAATTTATTAACCACTAATAACTAGTTTTATTTTTAATATAATTATTCGACCCAAATAGTTTTAAAAACTATTTTATATATAATTGGTTGGAATGTTATACTAATTAATTGGCTTGTATATGTGTGCCATTTCTATTTTCTATATTAAAATAAAGTATATAAAACTCATATTATTAAACGGGTAGATTACGGGTAAGTTGAATGTTAGAAATATAAAGCACCTAGACGGGCCTAGAAACCGTTTAATAATTAAATTATAAAAATACATTATATTTGAATCTACTCCGTTTTTAATGAAACTTGGTTCAAAATGTAGATCCAAATATTCTCGTTCTAATGACATATTTATTGTTTTATAAAAACGTTATATTTTAGAAGTTATAAGTGCCAAATAAGTGAAGCAGCTGAATTAATTATAATATATAAATAATAAAATAATAAAAAAATAAAAAAATAAACTAACACCTCATAGGTGTACACGTATGCATGGATGAAAAGCAAAGCAAATCACTAAAAATTGAATGGATACGTATCCTAAGCAGAATCTACTGCTTGAAATTCAAGTTAAACAATTTTAGTATAAATATAGGATAATTTCACACTTCACAATTGCTCAGTTTCTTTTTGTCTCTTTGGGGCCCTCTCTTTCTTTTCATATATATTAATTTAATTCCTTCTATAATAATAATAAATAATAAAGTATTGCCCTATTTTAAGTGTTTTAACCTCTGTTCACTGATACCCTGTCCGATTGATCTAGGCCCCATAACGCATGTCAAGGCTTTGCCTGACTAAGTTCGTTGGGGTTCTGTCTCGTGAAGTAGGGATAAAGTTGAATTGGGTTACTATACTTAACACGAGTGCAAATATATATATATATATATATATATTTAAAATAGCTCAGAAGTTATACCCAAGATTCTACCAAGTGGCTTTCTAGTTGAACCCTAAAGTTACAAGGTGAGTCCATTATCTTTTCTTACAGTTTTATCACCTTTTTTGATACAATTATATTTAAAAATGTTTTACAAAATCCTAAATGTTTATTAGGTATACTTACAGTGATTAAGTTTTTGTATTTTGCAATAACTACCGGTATGGGAGGTTTATACATTACTTGACCCTCGTTACTATTTACCAAAAAGTTAGCCAATAGTAGCATGACCACAAGCACGGTGGGAAATTGTGCCCCAGTGGCCATAGCTTATAACTAATATTATTTTTACATTAAATAATTAATAAATTTAATGTATGATTGAAATAAATCTTAGCAGTGTCTATATAAAATAGAGCTTTATTAATCATTATTAAAGTATATTAGTTACATTAAAGAAAATATATATATATAATAAACCTAAATTACTATTAACGTTATAAAATAATGTTAGTCTATAAATGTATACCATAATAAAATATGTCAAACATAATATATTCTACCATACTAAGATTATATTTTTAATCTTAGTCACGTTAATATATTAAATAATAATATCTCAATTATTTAATTAATATATTATATTTGATAAAGTTATAGCTATTAATTTGACAGAAAATTATATATTTCATTTTCTGGGTTAATTGGTTGTGTGCCATAGAAAATATATTTGACAAAGTAATGTCATGGGACACTACTAAGTTCAGTGTCACTAGTTGAGAGAATGATCAACAGTGACATGACCAAAGGCACTAGTTGAGAGAACGATCAACAATGTTATGCCCAGAGTCACTAGTTGAAAGAATGATCAACGGTGATATGTCCAGAGTCACTAGTTGAAAGAATGATCAACAGTGATTTGACCGCCGTCACGGGAATCACCTAGTGACCGATACCATTGAATCATAATAAGATATATTTTATATTTATTACTTGATAAACTTCACTATTGGACGAAAGTGAGCCAATGAGTGATATGACCACTGTCACATCGGAACTGTCACCATGTGACAAATACCAATTGGGTTGGGTAAATATAAATAAATATAAAATCCTTGATGTTGTAAAGTATAACAATATATTTTATAAAAATGGAATGAACTCGCCAGTATTTATTACTGATAAAATATTTTCAAAACGTATTTCAGGTAATTTGCTGTAAAGATAATAGAAGCCAGCTATGGAGCACTGAATGCTTAAATAAAGTGGCTATAAATACCCGAATAAAAGAAGAAATTATGTTTTATTTATTGGGGTTTATCCCTATAAAAACAATTGAATGGAATATGAGTTTTAGCCCATTTATTTAATATTAAAAGTATGGTGTTTTTTTTACAAACTCTGAAATTATTTTCTAACTACGATCCTGATGAAAGAAAATTTTCCGCTGCGTAATTAATAAACACTGATACCATCTGGCTGGTTCACGGCTCTCGATCCCAAGGTGGGGTCGGGGGCTGTGACAACCATGAGACCAGTTGGACAGCATCTCCCCTTAGGGACCAAAAGCTTGTCCAAATGGGAACCCCAACTCCCTATTTATAGGCAACAACCTACACATGTCCGAATGAGCTAGCGTCCATCCATTTACAATATCAATACCTATACATTCGGATGGGGTTTGGACTATTCTTTTGTCCATCCGACCGGATGGACTTGTCCATCCGACCGGATGGACTTGTCCATCCGTCCGGACGGACTTTGACAATTCTAAAACCTGTCCAACTTTCTCTATTCAATACAATATTCAACACACGCTCTATCTAACTATTCGCACAGTGGCAGACGTATGAAATATGCACCAACACCCCCGGTCTCTGTGTTGCGGTAGTAGACGAGACAACCAAAAACTCTTAAAAGATCATAATCTCGTTTTTCATTGAAAAAAATCTCATAGGGAGTTTGGTTATTTATCACCTTCGAAGGCAATCTATCCAATATGTAACCGCTTGTATACACTTGCCCTAGAAGTTCTTAGGCAAGCATGCTTGAAACATCAGTGCTCGGGCTGTCTCAAGCAGGTGATGACGTTTTCTTTCAACCACCCCGTTTTGTTGAGGGGTGTGGGGAAAACATATTTCTAACAAAATACCCTCATCCGCGTAGAACTTTTTCATTCGGTTAGAGGTAAATTTAACCCATTGTCACACCAGTTTCTTTTGATTTGTTTGCTACCATCCTTTGAAAAGTTATTAAACAATCATTTGCTTCACTTTTGTGACTGATAAAAAACGTCTAAGCTGCTCTACTAAAATCATTAACAATAGTTAAGAAAAATTGTGCGTACGATGTTGACTGTTTTCCATATTTACCCCATACATAACAATGAATTAAATAGAAGCAAGCAATCATTTTTATTGAGCTTCTGGGAAATAGTAATCGTGTTTGTTTTGCGTTACAACAAGCATCACAAACATTGTCTTAATTAAAAGAAATACTTTCAAGAAAATCAACTCGAGAAAGCTTACTATATGATGGATGACCGAATCTCTTGTGCCACACTTCAGCATTTGTCTTTGACATCATGACCTTTCTATCTTCAACCAATATGCCCATCTGGTAGAGTCCATTTACGCACTTACCCATACCAATTAGTTTCCTCGAGCTTAAACGTTGCAAGACACAAAATGTCGGAAAAAACTCACTAAACAATTCAAATCTTTAGTCAAACGACTGACAGAGAGTAAGATGCAATTATAGTTTGGATCATAAAGACCTCTCTGAATTTTAATGTCCTTTGTCATGTGATAATCCCTTTTGCTTTACCGATACGGTTTTCTCACTTGGGATTACTGTCGGTGTCTTAGATTTATTTATGATTATGTTGTAAAGGGGTTGAAGATTATCGAGGATATAGTCGGTGGCTCTAGAATCGATGATCTAATCTTCCCACAGTATGTGCATGTACCGGTTCTAGTAATCACCATTATAATTTATAGACTATATTCCTTTCCTTCTTTCTCAATTAAAATTATGCTTTTCCTTGGTCATAAAGCTAAAGGAGGTCTGCCTTTATCTCCTTAAAAAAAGGGACTCGCAACTTCAAAAGAAATTTGATAAAAAAAAAGATCTACCTCTTATCTTTGTCATATCCAGTGACAACCATCGCTTCCGCCGGATATTTCATCGTAAATAAATGGATTCCACAAAATAGGATAATTCCACAGCGGCTAGAGTTCGTCTCGTTTCATTGTAGATATTTCCGAAGGTATGTTTTTTATTGTGCGTGTGTGTGTTTGGTTTCTGGATTGTGTTTTGGTAAATGACGAGCCGAAGGCTTTGATACCATGAGAAAATTCGTACCAAGCTATTTTGGGTTTTCATTCATTGCTGCATATATCATGATTACAAGAAGGGCTAGATTTATAGCAACAATAAATAAATAAATAATAAAAACAACCAAGCCAAATCAAAGGTAGAAGTTAAGGAACAGCTAATGGCGGCCAATTTCTTTATTGTGTGAATAGGATCACAGCCGAGCCATCCCATCATACTACCAGATGACCCATCTAGTCGTCAAAACAATGTCATTTCATGTTAAACCCTAACTTAGAGGCTATTTAACTTACGTTTGGGTTTCTATCAAGGGGATCAACGAATTGGGAATCTTAAGGAATTTTGGGGAAGTAAAGATCGAAGATTGAAGATTTTTAGCAACGGGGTTGATGAATTCATGTTCAATTTGCATTGTTTACACAACTTAATATGTTTTTTGTGTTTCGTTTCCCATTTCTTTTTCTATCCACCTAGGTTTAGATGATTCTTAACCCGGCTTGACTTTTCTATTTGACTGTTTCGTATCAACTTGTGTTGATTTATTAAATATGACAATTTGTTTCATCTATGATGATTATGTGTGCTTGATATATATATTGATTTTAACATATGAATGTGTGGGTTCAGCATTCATGGCATGTAGAACTACGCCCTTGTTATGATTTGCTTATTGCTAGGTTGTTAGATTGCGGTTTTAAAACTTAATGCATGATACTAGAACTAGTTATTGACAATCACGATCTTATTAGTTGGTAAATCAGGTGTGTATCCATAGGTGATTGGTTTGACCGAATCTTTACCTTTGTTGTTAAATGAATTTTTATTGTTTGGTTGACTACGTGCTTAGGAACGTTAGGTACAATTATCTTATTCATGAATTGAGGTTTCTTGGTCATAAGTTATGCAATTTCAGGTTTGCTTCATACTTTAGGGCTGCTAGGACTAACTCCTGGGGATTGTTGCTTTGGGTAACCTTGACCGAGGTATTTGAACCATATAACACTTCAATACATGTTTAACCATTCTTGGTCATCATATGATTTTTGGGATACTTGGGGTGTGTCTACAGCCTTGGGTTTTCTGATTGAGCTAGTATTAGTTGATGCTTTTCATACAGATTTTGCTAAAGATTGTTTTTAGGGTGGGAGAAGAAACTAAGGGGAAAAACAAGCGAAGGGAATGAGATGGAAAGGTAAATGTACTTAGAAGGAAAATGAAGAAAATTGAGAGAAGTTGTGTTAGTTGAGTTTGAGAAAAAACAGAATGGAAAGTTAAAAAAAGAGTTAAATGTCATTTTCGTTCCTCTCGTTTGTCCAATTATGACAGTTCAGACCAAATTTCAAATTTGTGCAATTTCCGTCCCTAACATTGTTGAAACATGCCAGTCTCGTAAAAAATATGAGTTAACTGTCAATTTCATCCATTTGGTTTGTCTAATTATTCAATTCAACCTTAGTTTATTGGATGAAACTGACATGTTTCAATAATGTTAGGGATGAAAATGATACAAATTTGAAATTTCGTCTAAACCAAGGTTGGAGAACTCGTTAGTTGCTAGTCGGCCTGTGAGGTGAGGACTAGCGACTACTCGAGATTACTTGGGATTAATCGGATCGGGTTTTTTTGTTGATGCATATTTTGTGTCTGTAACTTGTTCTTTATTAACGATGTATTTTACGGTCCTTTATTTATCAAGTCTGTAATTCCGTCAGTCGACCAAGTCGGATATCCTCCTATCTAACTTAGGTCCGACAGTTTGTCTCGTTGTTATGTAATGTTATGAAACCGATGCATGTTGCATTTAGATGGTAGTTTATGTCTTGTGTGTGTTTTTCAGTCTGCTGCAAACTGACTAACAGTTTGCAGCCTATCTGTTTTTGCAGCCCTCGACGAAAGACCTGTCTTTCGTCGAACACATGTATGATGAAAGACCTCAATGTTGGGCATTCTATGTTTCGTCGTAATTGGTGACGAATAACCTAGTTATTCGTCGTCCTTGGTTTTTCGTCAAGGCCCATTATGTCTTTCGTCGACATTGGGCCGGGCTGCCTATATAAACACCACTTGGTTTCTGTGTGAAACCATGAGAGCATACCCTACTGTGAGTTTACCTTCAAAGATTGTGTGTATGTGTTTGATGCTTGTTCTCATTCGTTTTAGTCAATAGACTGTGAATCGTTGGTTACTTCGTGTTCTTGTTATATTATGTGTTTGGTTTGGCATCGTCATGGGGATTCCGCACTCGTGACCGTGTTTTGTTATAAACAGGGATTTGGTTTCGTGATCAATCCTACGAAAACGGACCTACAAGTGATATTAGAGCATTGGATCTTATCTTTGTTTAAAACCAAACATAGTTGTGATTTTATCAAGTGTTCAAAGTGTTGATTGTGATTTTCTGAAACTGTTATCCTTGAAACTCATAATTTTCTGGAAAAAGGCCTCTTAAAATCTGTTTAGATCTTGATATTTGCTAAATTTTTATCAAAAACCTTTGTTATATTACTTGTTCACGTGATAAAACCGGGTTTTCATTGAAAGTTTGAGCAAATTTGTGATTCAAATATTTCTCCGGTGAAAAACTTGGCCGGAATCTTCATATCGTCAAGTGTTCTTCAAAATTGTTCTTGATTTTACAATTAAAAGGTAAAAGGATAAATTGATTAAAATATGGTAGACCATGTTGGGTTGGTAAGATGGGTATGTTGGTAAGTTGAATCGGGTGTCCTTGTCAGAGAAAATGATAAGATTTCCTTTTGAAAAATCTCACCAACTTTCTGTCTGTGACCATATCTTGATGAAAAACCCAGGCGACGAATTATATAGTGTTTCGTGAAAAGAACTTCGACGAAAAACCCTGTTTTTCATAAAAAGACTATTGACGAAAAACCCTGTTTTTCGTGGCAAGTATTTGTGATGAAAACCATTTTTCGCCTAATTTGGTTTTTCGCCAAAAACATAGTTTTTCGTGGTGTCTTTTGTCATAATTTCAACAGAGGCTTTGCAAAAGTACTTTAACAGTTTGTTTTCAAGTGTGTGACTAGGTATTCTCTTTCATACATCAATCATGAGTACGAGTCCATGGGATTGGGGCACGGGACCAACCCAGGTCAAGATCAGACCTCTGCAGCCGCTTGGTTAAGGAATGTTATGCCACAGCAATCTATTAGTGCAAGTCAATAGGCATGCGTGACGAACCAGAATCAAAGCATTCAGAATCTGTTATTAAGTGAGAGTGAAACGGGTAGCAACAATCGCCCCCAAAGCTGAATCATATGAATGACTATCCGTCATGGAAAGGTCGTTTTCACGCTTTTGTTCTAGGGCAAAACACCGAACTATGGACGTGTTTCACTACGCCATACAATACAGCCCTTGAAGAAGCAGGATCAAATGCAACGACCTTGGCAAACATGTTAGAAAACGACAAAAAGGCATATGATCTGGAAAAGAAGGCATTTGCTATTCTTACACAAGCACTCCACAAAGACATTTATCATCAATTTGCTTATTGTACTAGCACAAAAGGCTTATGGGATGCCTTGGTAGCAAGAGGATAAGGAAATGCGGCTACTAGAAAGACACGCCACAATCTGTTGAAGAAGGAATTTGAAGCATTTAAATTTATGGAGAACGAAACTTTAAATGTTATGACAACTCGTTTTTATCATTTGATTAGTGAAATGTATTCTTATGCTATAATTGCAACTCAACAGGAAATGGTTGCAAGGTTTGCTGATGCTCTACCCCAAAAGTGGAGTTCATTCATTGAATTGTTAAAGCATACGGGTGTTTTATATACTGTCAGTATCTATGAATTCATTCAGAAGCTGGAACACAAGAATGAAGAAGAAATCCGAAAGGCTAAACGGATTGCAGTTCCTCAAAATACGAAAAATGTATCTTGGAGGGTTTAATCCTGTAGCTAGTTCCAATTCCAGTCAGCAACTAAAGCTACAAACGGCGTTTATGTCCAATACAAGCTCCTTTCCTTTACCCATGTCAGCTCCACCTCAGGTTTTCGATCCAAGTGCCTATCTCCCACCAGCGCATGTTATTGCTCAAGCTCATGCTCTTTCAAAACCTCAACTCGATCCGAGTGCCTGGCTACCTACACCCCAACCTCCACCTCAAGTTTCCACTACTCAACCTCAATTTGATCCAAGTGCTTATCTTCCTCCCTCACCACAATAAGTCCAACCACAACAACAGCAAGCATGTTACTGTAACAACTCACCACCCTAAAACCCCAACACAGTCAGAGTTGATACTTCAAACCTTTCAAAAGTCAGCATTGAAGTGGCAAAGGAACATATGGAACTAATCAATACAATGGTCAGTGTCTATTGAGGATTGGTCACAGGTCAAATTGGAAACATTAATTTGACCAATGAAGTATGAAATGGAATTAATGGATATTAAGTGGGCGTTCGCAAGTTCTGTTAGAAGGGCTAAAGATTATATGAGTCGAACAGGAAGAACTACCTTGGAAAGAAAGAAGGATACGAAGTACGGTTTCGATAAGGATGCTGTTACGTGCTTCAATTGCGACGAAAGGGTCACTTCAAACGTGAGTGCACTCGATCGAGCAAACAGGGCAATCAAAATCCCTTCCGAAATCAGACGAGTACTTCCAACACAAATCAAGAAAACCATGAAAGAAGGTTAGTAGCTGTGAACAACACGACCAACCAAAACCAGTCTGGACCTTCAAACACCAACCGAGCATTAGTCGTTCAAGCTGATGAAGGGTGTAACTGGTCAGTACAGTTTGGAGATGGTGATCAAGAAGGAGGTGGAACTGCATGTTATGCAAAAATCATCAATCACATCAAGCATGTTCACAAAGAAGAGTTTTCTGAAAGTGATGATAGTTAGGGTTATAGCGGTAGTTCGGATGAAGAAAGCTCAATGCGGGAGGTTTTAATTCAGAATCAGATGTGATGGAAGAGATAAATTATGATGTTGATGACTTATTAAATGAAGCAGAGGAGTTAAAGTGTCAGAAATCTATTCTGATCAAGAAGGCTGCTGTCGCATCAAAAGAAATAGAGAAGTTCTTCTCTGAAGATGGATCTTTTTCTTATCAGACTGCCTTTGTGGCAAATGTCTCAGCCTCGACGAGTCGGATAAATTCCGACACTCCCACTCCTAGTGTATGTAATTGGTGTGCAGATTTTAAACAGGAATCCGAAAAGATTCATAGTCACAATCAAAGTTTAGTTATTGAGCTGTCTAAATGCAAAAAGGAGGATCGTGGAGTAGTCATTCGAAACAAGGCGAGATTGGTTGTTCAAGGATTTCATCAGATTGAAGGCATTGACTACAATGAAGTTTATGCACCGGTTGCACGTCTGGAAGCTATTTGGATCTTTCTAGCTTATGCTTCATTTAAAGGATTCAAAGTCTACCAGATGGACGTGAAAAGTGCTTTCTTACACGGTGTGGTTCAAGAAGAGGTGCACGTTGAACAACCTCTGGGTTTTGAAGATCCTATTCATCCTGATCAGGTTTGGTTGCTCAACAAAGCTCTTTATGGTTTACATCAAGCACTGAGAGCTTGGTATGCAACCTTATCTAACTATCTGCTGGAGAATGGTTTTCGGCGAGGTCTTATTGATTGCACTCTCTTTATCAAAGAACAAGATTGAGATCTTCTGTTAGTACAGGTATACGTTGATGATATCATATTTGGTTCAACTAATGATCTTTGTGCAGGCAATTCGAGCGTATGATGCAAGAAAAATTTGAGATGAGCGCAATGGGGGAAATGAATTTCTTCTTGGGTCTACAAGTTCAACAAACTGATTATGGGATATTCATCCATCAGACTAAATATGTTGGTGACATCTTGAGCCGGTTCCAGATGTCTGGCGCAACGCCCATTGGTACCCCACTTCCGCAGAATCACGCGATTACTCCGGATCTGAAGGGTGAAAGCATTACCTCTTCATACTATCGCGCAATGATCGGATCTCTAATGTATCTCACAGCCTCGAGGCCTGACATCATGTATCCTACGTGCCTGCTTACAAGATATCAAGCCAACCCGAAGGCCTCACATCTGGGAGCTGTTAAAAGGATTTTCCACTATTTGAAGGGTTGCCCGGACACCGGTCTCTGGTACCCTAGGGATGATAGCTTCGACTTGATCGCGTACAGTGATTCTGATTTTGGTGGCTTCAAAATCGACGAAAAATCAACTACAGCTGGATGTCAATTCTTAGGAAATGGCCTGGTCACATGGTAGTGAAAGAAGCAAACCTGTGTTGCTACATCAACTTGTGAAGCTGAATACATTGCTGCCTCTAGTTGTTGCTCCCAAGTTTTGTCGATCCAACAACAAATGCGCGACTACGGTTTTGAATTCCTATCTACTCCTATTTTTGTTGATAACAATGCTGCCTTACAGATCACTAGAAATCCTGTGCAACATTCCAAGACCAAACACATTGAAATTAAATATCACTTCTTACGTGATTGTTTTGACAAAAGACTCATCGATGTTGTTAAAGTCCACACCGATCACCAACGTGCCAACCTGTTCACTAATGCTTTTGATAAATCACGTTTTGATTATCTTCTTTTGGTCAATGGCATTAATGTGATACCCGAGTAAAACTTCTTTGACTAATCGTTTTTGTAAATATCTTCTTTAAAAACTCTAAAAATACAAAAAGATTTTCATTTTCGTAACCTTTTAGCATTTTAGGGGGAGAAAATTCAAGAAAATACAAAAACATTTGAAAAAGTTAAAAAAATCCAAAAAGATGTCTTTACTTTCTGTCTTTACGTTTGAAAAATTCATAAAAAAATAAAAAAAAAAATCAAAAATGAGTTTCTTGGATAAAGGAAAATGATGATTTTCACTGGTGTGGTCGGTCAACATGTTCAAAAATGTAAAACAAAAAAAAATTGAGAAATGATAAGTATCTCTACTAATGATGTATCGGTAGGCTCACAATCAGACTAAAATGTGCAGGATGATACAAACCTAACAGACTTCAAGTCAGGTGGGAACCATTCAATGGCATATGGTCTTGGTACCAAAATTTCGTTTGATTGATTGCCGAGGTTCTTAGATATACGGTCTTTATGCTGTCTTATCATCTGGGTATCATGGTTGTATCTTTTACCGAAAAATAACGGAGACGAAGTCTAGATCTTCCATGATACTATACATACGTGTACATATTGCATTCGACCTCAATAAGTGATCAACAATCACATGTCCAAACAAAATAAGTGATAATATATCACACTTATCCGGGAGTCAAGTTCGTCTCTTTGCTGTACGTTGTACTGACCTGTTCCCGGACTTGCTCCTGTGCCCTCATGCATATGAAAATCAAGTTCCTCATCAATAAGTAATTCTATCACATAGGGCTTGTTTTTCAATAAAAAATAAGTGAGTTTCTCACATCTTTTATATGGTCAAACAGATGATAAGCGGTATACTCACCGATAAGATGAACTCTCGCGCATACCTTGATACGGGAATGTGTCGTGAGTGGATGAACACCGACTTGTAAGTATAACTCTTACCGTAAATCGTATCTCCTAATTATGTTTACATCTGATCAGTTTGAGTTTATGTGGACAACTATATCGATAATCATGGTAGTATACTTATCCAAAGCTTTAAACTGAAACAAAAACCATGTTGACAAAGACCGTAAGCTGGTATGATTCTTTTTCCTTGAAACTCGCAAAAAGTTTGGCATTGTACAGTTGTTTATTGCTTTTTATTGCTTGTTGTTAGTTTACCGCACTTTAAATTCTAGTCTAGTGTAATTTGTAAAGTTCGTTTTTGATTAGCCGAAGTTGAAACTTGGAGTTTTCTGCCGAAAGCCTGAAACCTACTTCATAAAATGTCCTTTGCATTTGGTAAACTTTATCACATGGGAAAATATGATAAAATCAGTAAAATCTGTTCAAAGTGTGCAAATTTCATAACTTGGTAATTTTGGGTACAAAGGTTTCACGAAAAACCAAGGGTCCATGAAAAACCTAAAAAGTCAACGAAAAACCATTTCAGGTCAACCTGTTTCAGTCTTGGTCAAAGTTCAAAGTGTTCACGACGGAATACCATGTTTTTCGTTGAGGTCACGACGAAAAACCATTAGGCCTCATGGACTTTCTTCATGGGCTTACTGTTCAAGCCCAGCACGGTTTTTCGTCACGCCCACATGTGTTTCGTCGAGGACAGCTTTTCGTCGAAGGGTCTAATATTTAAAGGGGTCCCAGTACAATCAGCGGCCTCACTTTTCAAACCTACTCTCAGTATTCATCTTCTCCAACAAGAAACACCCCATACCTCTTTCACCGACTTCAAAATCTTTCATTTTCTCTAAAATTTTCAGTAAATCAAAGGTATACAAAATGATATTTTCATGTTTCAAATCATAAGGGACCCTGTGTTTTGCTCGAAAATGTTTTAGAAATCATCGGACTCTCTTTATGTTTGATGCCTGCATATAGTCCTCTGTTTATTGTTCTTTGTGCTTGATAAAAACCGATAAATCTAGGGTTTGTATGTTGATTTATACATTGTTTGTGTTTATGGTTTTGGGTACAAAAACAGGGGATGGTTATTGTTGAATGTTTAATCGATTTTGGGTGTTTTCCGGTCAAACTCGTGCCGGTTACACAACTGGGGTTGTTTCATACTTGTTTGAGTTCAAACGAAGTGTCCAATATGTTTGATCTTTCTGAATCAATCGTCATTTAAACGTATGTCAGCGAAAAACCCTTTGTTTTGAAAACCCCCAAATCACTGTCCATCGAAAAACCCTAACTGTCGACGAAACTCCTTTGAAGACGAAACACATCTTTCTTCAAACTACCTACGATGAAACACCCTACGACGAAATACCTATTTTACAAAGGAATGTTTTTCATCGTGTCACACCCCGATATTTCCACGTTTCACCGGTGGGCCCGGTAGGGGAGTATCGTGACGTAGTTGATATCATCATAGTCAAACTACACAATATATATGAATGCACAGCGGAAGCAAAAGATAATTATATTACAATCCGAATATAAAGTAATATCCTGTATTACAACGGAAAGTAAAGGATCCACAGGCGGATCTTAAAACATAAACATTATTCAACAGACTTTAGACGCCTAGAACTTGCAAGATTCCTTATTAACGCCCTGAGCTTCCAGCCAATTACGTCCAGTACCTGTCACTTAGCCCTTTTGGAAAATACGTCAGTTTTCACTGGTAATTACACTCAACCGACTCATTTTGAAAAGGTTTAATAAAATTGATTTGAATGCACAAGGCACAAACTCTTTATAACTTGGGACAATTATAGTTATAATCTTGTATACAGATTTACATGTTCGTTATACGTTCAGGGCCCGATGTAGAAACCGAGTCAGATTAACAGACACGCCACAAGTATAGGCCCACAAGAGAGTGAGATACCGTTTTTCCTTAAACAACTGTCAGGTGTATGCCTACACCCCGTGTATAAGGCGTGGCCATTTTATAACACAATGATGTCAAGGATATCCGGGACATAGTCATTAACCCCTAAAGGTCTTTATTTCAAACAATACAGATTAAACCGGGTTACCTCAATAATTTAACCACAATAAGATTAAATATTCAATACACGACCAAGCGGTATTACTATAATACCGTATCCCAAGCCTGTATAGGGAAAATAAGTTAAGAGTATTTACCTGAGCTAGCTCCTGACTTAAATAGCAAGAATTTAATAACTCAGCCGTATTCACTTAAGTAAGCGTAGGTACCATTTACCGGAAGGCTCTAGTCTGGAATGATGGTATAAATAACCAATTAGAATGCTAACGGGTCTTTAATTAAGCCTAAGCTTAGACCGGTTAGTCTGACAGAAAGATACGGTCCAACGCATGATAAGGCGTAGACCGGATTAGAATGTGGTTTTGACCTGACAAGTTTGAAGACTTGTATAATATGGGTAATCTAAACACATTCTGGATTTTGAGACAAAAAGGATATGGTTTGACCTGTTTCGGCTAATACATGCAAACTAGTTACATACGCCGATCCGAACGCGAAAAGTGCGTAACGAGTAACCAAATGAGTCATATGCAAGTTTCCTAAGTTATTATGCTTTAATTATGTTGTGACATCAGAAAGATATCTTATATTATGCCCAAAACGGATTTAGACTCACATTACGCCCCGTAGGGGTATTTTGGTCATTAAAAAGGTTATAAAAGAGTTTAAATATGAACCTGAGTTTCGGGTCTGATTTATACAGTAATTACACTTAATTTAACATGTTATAACAGTAGGGTATGACCTATATGTGAAACTTATCATTTAAAACCAAACTATGCACCTTAGGGGTATTTTGGTAATTTCACTTAGGCTTAAAAGGTCAAAACTGGAAACATGAGTTTAAAAAAACTTGTACTTACTGTTAATATATAAAAATATACTAAAAATATCAGTAGGTATTAACCTTATATGTTCAATATGGTTATAGTACATACTATGCGTTAAAAACGCTTAAAAAGGCGATTCGGAGCCATTTCCGGGTTTTCAAAGGAAAGCTGATATTTTTATAATCCAGAAGGCTCAAAATACTTTATTTATTATATTAGATCAGTAGATAAAGGTTTGGGGTCAAAAGGATTTGTAAAACTCATTTTATGGCTTAAAAGGGTAAAACCGGCATTAACCGAATCATACTTAGAACTCTAAGTTATGCTCAGCCTAAAAATAAATAAAAATCTCCAAAAATATTAAAATATTATTTTATATCAGTGGGTAAAAATATTGGTATCAAAAAGTGGGTTTAGATAGGCTATATGCTAATTACGCCATTTAATTACTAAAAAGCTTTCAAATTACGCTAACGAACATAACTCTTAATCTAGACCTCAAACTGATGTCAAATTTTAGGTGCAAGTTTATAAATCAGTAACTAAGGTTTCTACTCTTTTACTTTTTCAAAAATCACGTTTTAAGGTCAAAAGGGCATAATAGTCAACATTTAAGCATTTAACGGAATCACGCATATAAATCGGATAACTAATGAACCAAGTTGTATAATCACAGAGGGTTATACTTATAGGTAACTTGATCCAAAAAAGGCTCTAAGGCATTTCCAAACTATGCTTAAAAGGGTGAGAACTGAAAGTCAAAGCATAAGTCAAACTATGCGACTTTCGGTTCCGAACCGAGCCTAAACTGAAAATTGTCAAGTTGAACATGTTTAGACATGTTCTTATATTAATTACCAAGTTATATTAATGATAAAACAGGTTGAATAGTCTTTACATTGCTAATTATGCATTAATTTAAAATTAAGCTTCCTGTTGACTTTTTAATATCAAGTTTGACTCGACAATTGACCTAGATAGAGTGGGTATCAGAGAATACCCTTTTAAGGGTTTATTATCCATATAATTACCTACTTAAAGGTACTTTTAATTCGTGATTTGACTGAGCACATTTTAATTAATCACGAAGTCAAACCTTAATTACGATGGTTTGACCTTTAGCTAATTAACTAAGCTAAAACGAATTTAGAAAGGTTAAGAATGCTTACAAGAGTCCTAATTATGATTAGTGATCACTAGGAAGGTTACTTGCAGACCAGAGAGCTCCAGAAGTAGTTGCAAATGCAAATGCCCAAAAGTTGAAACTTTCATCTTCTTATATAGTGAACTCAATGAGCTTAGGATCATGCCAACATAGTCTAGTGATGTTATAAGATCATCCCAGGTGGCCTAGGAAGCTAAAAACCAGATATACGAGCCCCTTGAATCGAAAAACCAGCTTTTAAGTCGGTGCAACCGGAATTAACAGGCAGCTGTCAAGAAATTCACATCTGGGACCTGCTTGCGCACCGCAACGCTCACAGTGTTGAGGTGCGCAAGCAACATGCCAGCACAACAAAACTTTCAAATGTTTACAGTTTGGCCCCTGGACCTTCCAAACGTCGTTTTCACATTATTTCTTGCATTATAAGCCTTCTAAATTTACTTTTGAGGGTTCCAAGACTTATAAAAACTTTGTTAAGTCCTTGGTTAACTTTGTAATCACCCGAAAGGTCATAATTTCCAACGTTGACGCTTTTAACCCCTAGTATACGAATTTGATCATAACTTTCTCATACGATAACGAAACTTTATGAAATTTTTGTCACACATTCTAGTGAGCATATTTTACCGTTACAAAGCTTCGGGTTTGCTAAAAGGTCACTCAGAGGTATACCTTAAACATGTTGACACATTTAACCCCTGTAGTCTGTAATCTCTCACTTTCTTTTATATTTAGCTTCGTATGATCCATAATTCATTCGTGTGAATGTATAAACATCTTGTAGGGTTATTGTAAGGCATATTTATCCATTGTTGACATTTTGAACCCTTATATTCACATAGTTTCTTTATTTTTCAACTTTAGTCCTTCTAGAGTATTCTTTCACACGTTCAAGCTTATGGCACGTGTTAATACATTATAGGATGTGAATTTTCGAGGTGTTACATCCTCACCCCCTTAAAAGAAATCTCGACCTCGAGATTTGTTAAAACGCTGGAAGTACTTTTTGTCGCATAATGGACCTAACTCCTATAACATATCTGGAGTCTTTCCAAGCTCCCACAGTTGACCTCTATAATAGGCACATGTATCCTTTTGGAGCTTCTTCACCTGTCGATCCTTAATCGACATAGGTTGCTCATTATATCATAAATCTGCATATCATTATGTGATAGTGCTTCTTGACTTATTGGCGAAACACATCCTTAAATCATTAATGTGAAATGTTTTGCGAGCTCCATCCAACTCCTTAAATAGGTTTTTGCTTTTAAGCTATCTGATCTTGATACATTCGATTTCCCTCGAATGATTTTCTATATATTCAGAGCTTTAACTAGCCTGATAATCAAATTTGCACACCCTTCCAGGGTGATACTTCTGTTGAACCTTATTCTTTAAAACGAACTTAGGAGGGTTGCTACATTCAAGAATCCTTGATTTCCCGCCGTATACTGGGAACTTACAATCGATTATGGATTTGTATGATCTTATTTGTTGTTTCCTAGGCAACTTTCGAATCCTGATAATTGGACTCACCAATTCTCTATCTAACAATAGATGTTTAACATTCCATCTATACAAGATCTCCAAAGGAGCAGCCTTAATACTTACATATCAATTATTATAGAAAAGCTTATCTTAAGGTGGGATGGTTATCCCAATCATTGCTTAAAACTAATCTTAAGGAATAACTAATCCTTGCCGTTAGTCGAACAAATCGACGATCCTGGGCAGCTAATGGCAATTCTTAATTATTGCCTAATTAGGGTTGCGGAAATCAATGCATAAGCAGAATGAACCGTCTTTCTTATTTAACTTTCGGAATATCGAGTTAGACTATATGAATCTCTTATCTTAAAGTTTACTTAATCAGGGTTTTGATCATCCCATAATCAATCATGGAGTTCTACAACACTCCAACCCAAAGTGGGATGTTAATCTTAACTCTACTTGCCTCTCAGGGGTAAACAGGGTAATCTTAGGAGAAGATAATTAAGGTACAAGGAGGTTACAGAGATTTCAAAATCTCGGGCTTCAGTTCATCAATCATATTCTGTATCAGATAAGTGACACATTTATGTTACGAGTCCATGAATTCCTTAATCGGGAACATTTACTTGGACCATTCCATTTTGGATATCTTCTTTGAATACCAATAGTTGACCTTAGCATCATATGACCATTGAGATATCCTTGTGGTCCCATGCATTAAACCTCCATACTGATCAGGCATGGAAGCAATCTATGGGACATGTTAAGGTACACCAATCCTCATATGACGCTTTTATCATACCGTCTGGTATCCGCAATCATTAGAGATCAAAGAGATATCAATTCTAAGTGTTGACGCATTACACCTAGAAAGAGGATACTTCTAAATTCTACGACTGAAGGTTCTTGACAAGAACAGAAGAAGTAGTTCTTATGGTTCCTGCCTTCACTTAATAACTATGGTTCTTAAGAAAGATTTTAAGAGTTTGCTATACTTATATTTTACGAAGGATTTGGAGCAAGTAGCATTCGGCTCTTTGAACTTTTTCATGATCTTCTTCACAGCTTTTCCCACAACTGTGTCTTATCATAGTTTGAAGAACATCCTTGGACTTTTTCAGGTGTACAATTGTAGTATCATTAGCATGCGCCGCCTCATCAATGGCGTGATTGACTGATGTCTTATCCGAGTTTGTCATACTCAAGATTTGGTTCCTATTACTAAATGAATCAATCTCTTGGTTGCGATCCGAGCACTGTTATTCATCATCCTCATGGTCTTATATACTAACCATGGTTTCATTAAACCATACCGGCCAATATATAATTAACATTCTCAATGAACATTATTTAAGATATATAAATTTTACTTAGCCTAGGTCACAAAAGACCTTTAATGGCATTTGGTTTGGTCCTAATCCATCACCTTTTTAACAGGGGATCAGAATGTCACATATGTCTTTATTATAGTGATGAATTTGGATAGCTTGAAAGCTTACCATAAGGATATCAGAAGAGAGTGATTCTCAATAGATATAAAATATCAATCTAAGATTTGTTAGAGTATTTTCTATAGTGTCATCGGACAATTTCTATCTTGCGTTAAATGACCGGAGTCCTAATCAGCGGAGACAATAGTTCACAAAATTTATTGTTCTTGTTTGACCGTGTCGTGACCCTAAACGATCAGTCAAGGCAGTTCATCATCACGTATAAAGGCGGAATCAGTATATGCAACGTAACAACAGCTGTTTCATTCAATTTCTTCTCTTTATTAGCTTTCTGAATTCAATTTGACAGAGTTCCTTTACCAAGCTAATGACCAGATTCCACTCCAATGTCACATGTCCGGGTATATATAGGAGACTGATTCCACTTATATGGCATGTCCATATAAGCGAAATCACTTTGTGGCTGATTCCACTTATATAGCTTGTCCATATAAGCGGAATCACTATGTGACACATAAGTGGAATCACCTAATGTACATAAAAGCGGAATCACTTCTAACCTATGTTCACAAAAGCGAAATAACATTATAAACCCTAATCTTGACTTTCTTTGACTTAAGACTTGATGTAGATGAAGTCAACCGACATTCTGTGCATCAACAGACTCCCCCTTGGATGTTGACGTAGTCTTCAGCTCCTGAGTCTTCAGTCTTAGTCTTTTCTCTAACTCTCTGTCTTTACAAACTTCAGAAACACAACCTGTCTCTAACTTCCATCTTCCCTTTGACTGTTGATCCAGACTCCCCCTTTCACAGACTCCCCCTCTCGATATGCTAGAATCTGAGATATCTGGTTCAAGCTTTGACATTTAGCTTCCATTGGGAATAATGAAGTCCAAACCTGTTACTCAACCAATAAACATTACAATTCTATCTTTCAAACATAATTCATAAACTTAATCAGTTTTAGAAATCCACTCAAGTATTCAGGTCCAAGTTAATGACCCTGATCACTTGATTAATCTACCAAGTCCAAATTATTGACCTTGGTTGATCTTTTGACGAATCAATACTGATTTTAAAACAACAATTTCAAACATTTTCTGAAAATAACAAGTATCAAATTAATGAACTTGTTTTTTACTTTCCAAACAATCAAACTTCATCAAAGTAAGCTCTCCTCATTCTTCAGTCCAGAATCTCCTGCATCTGCTTCAAACATCTGAGAATCCAACAATCAACTCTCCACTTTGGTTTGTCGGAAAATAAAGCAGAAATAATATCTTTTTGGATTTTATCAAAGTGTTCTAAACTAAGAAATGAAATACAGAAAACTTAAATTGCAGAAAATAAACAAAGTAAACTATTTACAAACATATTTTTGGTGAGTGTGTCAGGGAATCATATCAGCTTTTCAGACAAATTACAAGTACCGTTAAGCTACATTTCATACTCAGACTTAAACAATTCACCTCGATTGTCGATATACTGATCCATCTTAAATTCCCACACAAATTTCAATTTACTCAGGATACGATTTAGATGAATTATAAACTTAGATCATTCATGTGTCCCACCTCTTGAATATACTCCCGTATCCAGAATCTCAATAATCAGTCTTACAGGTGAGTATACTACAATGATATCTATATATAAATTAGGTATGCGAGGGCCGAGGGATCTCAGGTCGATACTTCCGTATACGCAGAGAGATATCAGCTTCGACTTTTCGGTGTGTCCCCTTTAGAGGATCTTTTTGCTTACAACAGCAGCGACTATCAATTTTATTGTTTCATCTGCATGCTGAGGGTTTAATGCTGTGTTTCAAGCATTGCAGCAAGTATTATCCACGGACTAGGTCAGAACCACCGTTCAGCAGAAGTCCCGGAATAATACCCCAGACATCATTGAGTATAAAGACCTAGTATATCAGATTAAGAGACCTTTCAAACGAGATTTCAGGGGTTACCTATATATCCAAGTAGTGTTCCCCACGAAATTCACCAGTTTGAATTTTAGGTTTATATCCCAAATAAATCTACTAAATGTGTGAAAACCTATCAACACATCATCTGTGAGATTGTTTAACTCTTTTATACTTTACAAATCTTTAGCATACTGTAATCGTCTAGCCGATGTATTATCATTTTCCCTATAAACACAAGCTCTTTTTCAGATTTTATCATGTTTTTGTATTTTTGCATTTTTTACTGTTTTTGTATTTTCTGAAAATATAACTATGTACAAACATCTACTCCCCCTAAATACCAAAACAAGTAAAAATTCGACAAACCATTGCAGATTGTTTCTCGTCTTCATCCGCAACAGTACTCTCATCAACGCCAATTATGCCATCCGTCACTGAAAGAAGCTTCATACCATTCTATTTTAACAAATATTTAAACCGATTTTTATCAAAAGCTTTGGTATGTAAATCAGCTTTCTGTTCGTCAGTGTAGATTTTCTCAATTCGTATCAACTTTTTCTCAAAACAATCACGAATAAAGTGATGATGAATTTCTATGTGTTTAGTTTTAGCGTGATGTACTGGATTCTTTGTTATATTTATAGCGGCCTCATTATCAACAAAAAGAGGTGTGTTAAGAAACTGCAAACCGTAGTCGCGCATCTGTTGCTGTATCCACAAGATCTGAGAGCAGCAACTGCTAGCAGAAACATACTCCGCTTCACATGTAGATAACGCCACAGACGTTTGTTTCTTACACTGCCAGGTAACCAATCTAGAACCAAAGAACTGGCATCCTGCAGTTGTTGATTTTGAATTGACTTTGCAGCATCCGAAATCCGAATCGGAATACCCTTCGAGCGTAAAGTCGCCTTTTCTAGGATACCACAACCCCAATGAAGGAGTTCCTTTCAGGTAGCGCAATATCCTCTTCACAATGATCATATGCAATGCTCTCGGGTTAGACTGAAATCTTTCTGCGAGGCACGTTGGGTACATGATATCAGGACGTAAAGCAGTTAGGTACATTAAAGAACCTATCATGGAACGGTAAAATGTTTCATCAGCCCTGTCTCCGGTGAGATCTAGGTGAATCCCATGATTTGTTGCAAGTGGGGTAACAGCTGGAGTAGAACTTGACATCCCAAATTTCTCTAGAATATCATGAACGTACTTTGACTGATGAATGAAAATTCCCTCAGAAAGTTGTTCAACTTATAAACCCAGAAAGAATTTCATCTCCCCCATTGATGACATTTCAAACTTTTGCTTCATCACTGATTCGAAATCTTTGCATAGATTTTCATTTGTCAACCCAAAGATTATATCGTCCACATAAATCTGAACTATCAGAAGATGACCATCGACCTCTTTAGTGAAGAGAGTGGCATCCACTTTTCCACGAATGAACTTGTTGGCTAGTAGGTGTTGAGACAAAGTCTCGTACCAAGCTCTCGGGGCCTGGTGTAAACCATATAACGCTTTGTCCAATAAGTAGACCTTGTTTTTGTGGATTGGATCGGTGAAGCCCGGTGGCTGACCGACATAAACCTCCTCTTTAACCTTCCCATAGAGAAAAGCCGATTTAACATCTAACTGATATACTTTGAAGTTCTTCCAAGACGCAAATGCTAGGAAAATTCTGATTGCCTCTAGTCGTGCTACAGGAGCATAGACTTCAGTAAAATCAATTCCCTCCTATTGACTAAATCCCTGAACAACGAGTCGAGCTTTGTTCCTTACAACAACTCCTCTATCATCCCTCTTGCATTTGAACACCCACTTGGTGTTAATCTTCCTCTGACCATCCGGCGAATCAACTAACTTCCACACTCCCAATTTTTCGAATTGACTAAGTTCCTCCTGCATAGCATTGACCCAAGAGTCTTCAGTAAGCGCCTCTTTGTAAGTTCTTGGCTCAACCTGCGAGATAAAACAACTCAATGAGAATTCAGTTTGCAAAGGAGCAACTTTTGTATAAAAACATGTAAGCCCTTTATCAATCTGATTTCGAGTGCGAACGCCTGTCTGCAATTCTCCTATGATCAACTCCTCTGGATGATATGAAAAAGTTCGCGGCATCACTTCGCTTGGAACATCTACATTTCCCTCCAGATTAGTAGCATTCTGTTCTGCATCTTGTTCACCAACTTGGTTAGTTTGACTTGAAATCTGAATTTGCTCCCCCTCAGAATCTGAATCACCATGATCAAATACTAGCATATTTTCAGCTTCTAGATTATCATTCTAAACCGACTGATTATCCTGAGCAACTTCATTCTGTTGGACATCATCATGTTCACCAGCATTACTTGGACCTGCTTCATCGTCATTTGAAGTTTCCCGTGGTCTCCTCGAATACTCAGCTGGAAACCTTAGCTGTGACTCATATTCACGCAAAATATCCAACTCATCAAAGAAATCTTCATCATCCTCTGATTCTTCTCTCATGTCAAACGAATCCCAAAGTTTGTCATAATGATAACGCCATGAATCTCCAGGATTCTGTGACGGCATAGAATAACCTTGACATTCAACATTTACAGCTTCAATAATCCGCTTCTCACTTGGAACGAAGACACGTCGCATCGGATTTGCATAACCAACAAATATTCCTTCAATGCACTTCGGACCAAACTTTCCAAAAGGCTCTATAACTGTACAGGGTGACCCAAACGGTTCTAGATACTTCAAATTCGGTTTGCGGTTATTGATTAGCTCAAAGCATGTTTTGTTGAACTTCTTGACAGTGAGAACCCTGTTGAGCGTATAGCATGCGGCGGAAACAGCTTCAGCCCAAAAATTAATCGGTAACTTTGAATCTGCGAGCATAGTTCTAGCCGTCTCGATTAGTGTCCGGTTTTTACGTTCTGCGACTCCATTCTGCTGCGGAGTATACTGAGCACTAAACTCATGCAAAATACCTCTTTCATCACAAAATTCTTCCATCTTGCTGTTCTTGAATTCAGTACCATTGTCACTTCGAATTCTCTTGATACGCCTTTGGTACAAATTCTCAATCTTCCTGAACAGACCCATCAAACTGTCAAATGTTTCATCTTTTGTCTTCAAGAAAGAAACCCACGAAAATCTGGAATAATCATCAGTAACGACCAAACAATAGTAATCTCCTGTAAGACTTTTGACATTCACTGGACCAAACAAATCCATGTGAAGTCTTTCCAGAGGTCTCGAAACTGAATTGACTTGACTTGCTTTGTAGGGTGTGACTTTTTCTTCTGCTTGCCTTTGATGCAGCTAATGCACTCCCCTTCCAGATGAAAACCTTTGATATTAACTCCTAATACCAAATCATTGTGCACCAAATGATTCATTTTTCTAAGATGTATATGCCCCATCTTTCGGTGCCACAATCTTGATTCTTTCTCAGTTGCTCTAGACACGAAACAATGTGCTTGACCAGTAGTTGTAGTTGCTACACTCATATCTAACACATATAAATCAGTCACTCTAGGTGCCTTCATGATAATCCATTCTTCAGGGATAACAAAACCAGGTTTCAGAATCAAACATTCTTTATCAGTGAAGTGAGTAGTATACTTATTGTCACAAATCTGCGAGATACTAAGCAGATTGTTCTCCAGCTCGGTGATGTAGTTAACTCTCTCAAACGTCACAACGAGTCGAGCTTTGTTCCTTACAACAACTCCTCTATCAGTGAAGTGATGTAGTTAACTTGTTGGACCGTTCTATGACCCTAAACGATCAGTCAAGGCAGTTCATCATCACGTATAAAGGCGGAATCAGTATACGCAACGTAATAACAGCTTTCCTATTCAATTCCTTCACTTTATTGCTTTTCTGAAATCAATTTGACAGAGTTTCAGCACCTATCACATGAGATGATTCCGCTCCAATGTCCTAATGAAGTCACACATGTAAGGTATTTATACTAGATCTAATTCCGCTTATATGGCATGTCCATATAAGTGGAATCACTTGTAACTGATTCTGCTTTTATGGCATGTCCGTATAAGTGGAATCACCATGTGACATAAAAGCGAAATCACCATGACCCTTAAAGCGAAATCCCATCTAAACATTGTACATAAAAGCGAAATTAACTTTAAAAACCCTAATCTTGACTTTCTTGACTTTCTTGATTTAAGACTTGATGAAGATGCAGTCAACAGACATTCTTGTGCATCAACAGACTCCCCCTTGGATGTTGACGAAGTCTTCAGCTCCTGAGTCTTCAGTCTTAGTCTTTTCTCTAACTCTCTCAAACGTCACAATTCCATTGGATAACGTTCCTTCACCAACAATTCGACCACCTTCATGACCAGCAAATCCCACATAACCACCATTAATATGTCTCACATCATACAGCAACGCGGTTTTTCCTGTCATATGTCGAGATGCACCACTATCCATGATCCATCTGGATACAAGTTGTGGAAGATCCTGCACAAAACAAACTTCAAATTAACCAACTTTAAGAAAGATGCCGATTCATGCTTCGCGAACAAGGAAGCTCCGGCAATTCAAACTGCTTATTCAAACATGGTGTCCACCCAGGCCTCATCAGCCTTAGGTGTAACCTTGACTCTCGCAATTTGAATTTTGAAATTTTCAGCTTTCAAAGGTGGAAAATTTGCATCATAATCAACCGAAATTGATTCTTCAGCCTTTTTTATTTCAAAAGTTGAAATTTTCATTTCTGTTTTTGGTTTCCAAACTTGTTGAGATAATGCAACCCGT
This sequence comes from Helianthus tuberosus, assembly GCA_030545235.1. Taxonomy (NCBI): domain Eukaryota; kingdom Viridiplantae; phylum Streptophyta; class Magnoliopsida; order Asterales; family Asteraceae; genus Helianthus; species Helianthus tuberosus. Next base: position 39,307,563 of record CM060411.1, on the reverse strand, counting down.
TTGTAAAATTTGTCATTTTTAGTTACCATTTTCGTTATGGGTACATTTTTCACTTGAATGTTGTCATTTTTCTCATTCTTTTTCTCAACAACGATTGTTGCTTTACCCTTCACATCAACTTTCTTCTGTTGAGTCTTCACAGTTTCAGTCTTAGGCTTCACATTGGTACACTTTCGTGCAATGTGACCAACTTGGTTACATCTGAAACATGTTCGAGTATCAATAACTCGACTTGTGCCTTCAGACTGATACTGTGAAACTCTTTTCTCAAAGAACTCTTCATTTGATTTTGAAAAAATTTCATTCTCTTCATCAGCAAGTGAACTTGAACTGTTCACAAACACCTTCTTTTCAGCAAACCTTTTGTTTTGAAAACTCTTCTTCTGATATCTATTACCACCCCGATTACCACCCGACCAATTGTTTAGATTGTTATTATAAAAACGTGGTGGAACAACAGGCTTTTTGTAATAAGCTTTATCTTTCTCAAAATTCATTTGCCTTTTTGTTTGACACAACTTGTTCACTTCTGACAACTCAACTTCAACTAACTTGAAAACATTTGTCAACGTTTTCACATTAACATTCTCAATGGGAAACTCAGAATCCGAATACAACTTATTAGATCCAGCCATCTTGTACATCACAAGACCCGGTTCATCACTTAAGTTGTTTTTGGATTTTGATTTCTGAATGTATTTGTCCAAGAAACATTCATCATCTTCAGCTGAATCAGATAACAAAACACTTTCAGCTGTGCTCTTAACAATCTCTGTCTGAACACTATCATCAGATGATGTAGAAAAAGTAACATCAATGTTCTCCGGAAGTTTAACTTCACTTTCTTCCTCAATTTCAACCAACCCAGACTGCTTTTTAGTGTAACTATCAAGAACAGGTGGTGGAACTCGATGAAACCCCACCCCAGTTCCATCACAATACACATCTTCGCCCGCTTTGTCTTTCCTGATGGGTTTGGGAATAATATGTTGCAACACAAAGCTTGCGGAGTTGTAACTGTTAAGCTTCAACTGGATTCGCTCGTTTTCGATTACAGCCTCTTGAACTTTAAGTTTCAATTTAGCGATTTCATCCAGTTGTTGGTTGATTGATTCTTCTTTGACTCTAAGCACTGCTTTCAAATGTTCATTTTCTTTAAAAGTTTTACCATTTCGATCATCACAATCTTTCATTGTGCTTTTGAGTTTTTCAAATTTTTCAGAAATCTGACGGTTTTCAAGAATCAACTTTTCATTTTCTTGTTTAATTTTGTCATGATCAATTTTATCAGTTTCAATTTGAGCAGTTAATTCTCTTATCCGTTCAGTTGAAGCTTTAACTGTTTTGTCACGACCAAGAATCTGATTCTCAACGCTTCTGACCTTTGCTGTCAGATCTTTAATTTTCTCACCGTTGAGATACGTGACAGTATTACAAAATTTGCACTCTTTGTTGCAATTTTTGCAATCAGCATTTCCTTCGATCTTTTTACCTGACGCATTTGTTGACGAGTTTGGACTGACCTGGCCTTTTGACTCAGACACGGAGTTAGAATCTACCTCAAGTGCTTTAGCAGCCAGCACTTTGTCAGCCATTTTTCCCAGGTTCTCTGCAGTCAACTCCTGCGTAGTATCGATAACTCCAGTATCAATCTTCTTTGATTTTTCGATCTCTTCTTTCTCTTTCATCTATTTTTCTTTCTTCGCTTCCTTTTTTCATTTTCTCAGTTGGAGTTCCCCACCATTTGTGTTGCCAATACTCATCATTATCTTTCATTTCCTTGATTAAGACTTGCAGATCGAGAGTTTTATGATCGATTGCAATATTTCCATACTCATCAAGATAACACTCCCTATCTGGATACCATCTTTTTGCTCTCTTAGCTTCCAAATAGATACCAGAAAGTCTAGTAATTTTGTTTTCCGAAATCATCTTTCTGTATCTATACTTCTGCTCTTCAGTTCTATCATCTTTCCATGGAATAGGTTCATTTTTCGCCATGAATGCGTAACCAACCGCATCTTCTTCTGGTAGAACCTCTTGACTCCAATCATACCCCTCATCATCGTAAATCACTGCAAGAGCTCTAGATTTATCTTTGTTGTCTTCAACCTGCTTCAATCTAGGCGGCTCGTATTTATTCTGGTGATAAATTGCCTTCTTGTAGTAATCCTCTCTGAAAGGGTTCTCCGATTCATCAGCATAAGCGTTTCGGCATTCTCGTTTGAAGTGACCCTTCTGCTTACACTTGAAACAAGTCACCTTCGATTTATCGAACCCCAGCTTGGTAGAAGAACCACCAATTGTTTTTCTGCCAGTAATTTCCATGACTCTTTGTGCATGACGAACAGCACTTGCCATAGCCCAACGAATATCGATCAGTTCCATTTCCTCCGGATCAATCTGATCGTAATCTTCTTTCGTCAGATTTGTATTTCCAATCTTCCCAGCTACCAATCCTTCATACGATTCCAAAACTGATGCTAGGAAAATCATCTGCTGCTTGGCCGATTCCTCATCAAAGTTCTGAGCATTCTTCAAATCTATCGCGATGTTACATTGAAAACGATTCTTTGCATCAGAATGACTTCCAAAAGATGAAGATCCACTATGATAACCACTATGACTTCCACTGCTTTGACCACTTTGACTTTCTTTGCCGGTTGTCGACACATTTTCAACAGAAAACGCAGTCTTAGGAGAAGTAGCTTTCGGCATCATGCTCTTTGGATAATATAGATCCAAATTCTGTTGATAAGATGAATGATTAACTTTGTATGTCTTCTTCAATTCCAGTTCATGACTTTCAAGTCTCTCAATCACCAAATCTGGTTTCAACAATTAAGAAGCAATAGTGTTCTTAAGCATGAGAGCATAATATCTCCACTCCATCTCGTCTGGCAACGAATCGAACAACTTGTCTACTTGCTCATCATCAGAATACTTAATTCCATGTCTGACTAACTCCAGCTTCAAGTGCCCAAACCTCTCGATCATTTTTGACACTGATTCATTCTTTAAGCATCCAAACATATCAAACTCTTTCCTAAGTAGTTTTATTTTATTTTTCTTAATTTCTTCACTACCTATACATTTCTTTTCTAACTTTTCCCAAAGATCTTTAGCATTTGAATAGTCTATCAATGAGATGATATCCTCCCGAACGGACTGAAATAACAATGCCACACACTTTTGTTCGGCTACAAAAGATTCAACCTCATCAGTAGCTGTTAAGACTTCACCATATTTCTTTCCATGTTCATAACCGTTTTCAAACACTTCCAACTTGGAAATGCAAATGCCATCATCCAATCTTCAAACTTTCTGGACCACCCACTGTATTCCTCAATAGCCATTAGCTTTGGGGGTTTATTGAATGTTCCAAAAGCACTTTCCGATTCCCAAGCTTCCTTTTTCTTCTCTTTTGACTTGTTATCATTCACATTGCTTGACGAAGAATCATCGTTTCCAGAATTTCCAGCGAACGCGTACATATCGCTAAACGGGTTCATGAAAAGATCATCCATTTTGAGTGTACCTGAAAATCAGAAATCACTTAGTAAAATTTTTTGAAATTTTTGAAAACCTTGACAAATAAGCGAAATCAGCTTTAATGACCACAAAAGCGAAATCACTCAAAATCCACAAAAGCGAAATCACTCAATATGACTGATAAGCGAAATCAGTCGATATGACACAAAAGCGAAATCACTTTTGTCCGAATAAGCGAAATCAAATGATGTCCCTTTGAGCGAAATCACTTATGTCCAAATAAGCGAAATCAAGAGACTGTCCTTATGAGCGAAATTACTAAGTCCACAAGAGCGAAATCACACTTGTCCGTATGAGCGAAATCACTACTTGTCCGTATGAGCGAAATCAGTCGTTTAAAAACTCGATGTTCACGAAAGCGGAATCACGTTTTTATCCATTTTTAAGCCAAATTTCAATCTGAAACTTTCAAGGATTGATCTACACTCAATTCCGATCACAATGATATGAAATATGTTCAATTTCGACCACAAACTTGTTCCAGATCTGAGAATGAAATTTCTGTTCGTGAACCGATTTAGATTTTCTTAAAATTGATTGAGTTTTACTTTGTTTTAAGGTCTGATACTATTACGGATTGATTAAAAGATAATTTCGCTCAATATACTTGAGATTCAACTCATTTTGTCCGTAGGAACTTGTTTAATACGAAAAAATAAAAGAGAAATTGAGTAGAAATGAGATAATAATGTCGAATCAGCTGAAGTAGTATGAACTCCTCGTCCTGAAGCTCTGATACCACTTGTTGGACCGTGTCGTGACCCTAAACGATCAGTCAAGGCAGTTCATCATCACGTATAAAGGCGGAATCAGTATATGCAACGTAACAACAGCTGTTTCATTCAATTTCTTCTCTTTATTAGCTTTCTGAATTCAATTTGACAGAGTTCCTTTACCAAGCTAATGACCAGATTCCACTCCAATGTCACATGTCCGGGTATATATAGGAGACTGATTCCACTTATATGGCATGTCCATATAAGCGGAATCACTTTGTGGCTGATTCCACTTATATGGCTTGTCCATATAAGCGGAATCACTATGTGACACATAAGTGGAATCACCTAATGTACATAAAAGCGGAATCACTTCTAACCTATGTTCACAAAAGCGAAATAACATTATAAACCCTAATCTTGACTTTCTTTGACTTAAGACTTGATGTAGATGAAGTCAACAGACATTCTGTGCATCAACAGTTCTTTATAGAATTATATGTGCCAGTATCAATAAATTCCTGTATAAACTGCGTGACAAGGAAAGGTACCTGCTATAAGGTTATCATTCTGCACCATCTCCTGGGTGTTCATCAAGCGTTCGTTTTCTTGGCTTCTTCGGGCTTCTTCTGATTCCTAGGGCAGTTGGTCTTTATATGCCCCTTCTCGTTGCAACCGTAACAGGTTGCATCATTCAACTTCTTTCAATCCAGGGTTTTATGTTCCCCAGACTTGCAAATTCCACACGGTAGAGGATGAGATTCAAATCTGCATTTCCCGAAATGGTATTTCCTACAGGTTTCGCACCTGGTCTTCTCACCCGACTGCTGGCTGTCTTTCTTAAACCCGGAACTCTTCTTATCCTCTGAGTTCCTCTTCCTATCGGAGCGATGAGAATCCTCATCCTCTCTTTTACGCTTTCCATCTTCAGAGGCTTTGATAACCTTGTTTCTGACTACATCGAGTGTAAGGGATAGCGACAGATCGGCCACTGACCTAAATGTAGTAGGTCTTGAAGCCTTAACACTGGCTATGATTTCTGGGGCTAAACCCCCAATGAAGCGAGCAATTCTCTTGGGTTCTGGTGTTACCAGGTAAGGAACCAGTCTGGACAGGGTATTGAAACTGGTGAGGTCAGCTTGACAATCTAAGTTCGTCATAACCAATGATAAGAAATCTGACTCAATCCTCTCAACCTCGTGTTGAGGGCAGTAGTTCTCCATAATGAGAGCAACAAACTGTTCCCATGACATGTTGTAAAGTGGGATCTTCCCAGCAGCTTGAATGAGAGCCTTCCACCATGCTAGTGCCTCTCCCTTGAACGATTGGGATACATATTTCACTACATCCCTTTCAGCATAACCGCTGATGACAACTACCGTGTCCATCTCATCCAACCAGGTCATACAATCTATTGCTCCTTTCTCCCCAGTAAAATCCCGGGGTTTGCAGGAAACAAAGTACTTGTAGGTGCAGGACTTGGTGTGTGGCTTATCATCAAACACTATCCTTTTAGATGGAACATTGTTTAGGTTAGATGAATGTCGATCATCATCTTTCTTTAGTTCGTCTTTCTTAGAGGGTGGCTTGTCATGAGCCACTGAATGGGTCTTTGGAATAGACTTAGAGTGGGGTACAGATGAGGCTCGACTATGCGTCCCACTATACTCCTTAAATTGCTTCTCTACAGCTTTAGATACAGTTGTATTAATCAGTGTACGGAGCTCTCCTCTGGTTATATTAATCTTATCATCATCGCGGTTTTCCAGATGATGACTATTTATCTCGTCAGAGTCAGCCATGTAGGTAGTTTTTATTACTACAAAAAGAAAATAAGGGCAAGTTTTATTTAGAAGCCCATACAGTACTATCGTTCTTGACGATTTATTAACCATGTTTTTAATACACATTTTAGTTAATTTGATAAATATATAATTGTTCAGGATCTTTATCATAATCCGAAATTATAAGTTAGTAATAGCACAAAAGGTCTAGTCACGTAGACAAGTTTAAATTTATAAGCCCAGAATTTATGGAATCAAGGCATTAAGGTTTGAATCAAAGTTCATTACCTTCCTTTGACAGGGAGTTGTAAGCTACCACTGTCTTTAGTCTTATATGACATTGGATATGACTTGTAAGTATTATATCCCCAATTATAATTTAATAATGGCTCAACATCCTAGTCATATGGACAGATTTAATTTATAAACCAAGATTTTTATAGAATCGAGATACTAAGGCTTGAATCAAAGTTCATTGCCCTTTTTAACAGGGGTTTGTAGACCACTACTGTCTTTAGTCTCAAAGGACGTTAATTATAGCCCGTAGGCATTTCATCATTAAGGGATGGTTATATAAATAAGGGAAATAAAATATCCCAATTTAAAGATGACCTATGTGATTTTATCGAATCACATCTTTGTCATTAATGATAACATATCAGATGTTAATAAGGGTTTGAATCTTTCGAATAGGTTTTACCATCTTGGCCATGTCTGCAATGACAATTTGGCTAGGTTTTACCATTAAGATTCTTTTAATAATTAACGCAGAACAATCCTAACTCGGGATGTTAATAAGGATCTGAATCTAAATTGAGGAACTGCCATCTTGGCCGGGTCTTAATAATGACATGAGGCTAGGTCTTGTCCTTTTTAGATTTTTGTCATTTTATTATAATGGTAGATTCTATAAAAAAAAGAATGTTATTTTAAATCTAACCGTTCCTATTAGAATTTAAACAAATACAAAGTTACCCAAAACGGGACTTCTAACTGAAATGACTCGCCCATGCAAGGGCTAATCAGAAAATAACAAAAGAAACAAATAAAACGAATTAGGATTAGTCCTATGTTCTTGTCTAGACTCAAGAATGTGCAATTGTGTAACTGAGATTAAACACAAAAGACTAGTGTTTAATTCACTCAGTGTTGGCTCTGATACCAACCTGTCACACCCCGATATTTCCACGTTTCACCGGTGGGCCCGGTAGGGGAGTATCGTGACGTAGTTGATATTATCATAGTCAAACAACACAATATATATGAATGCACAGCGGAAGCAAAAGATAATTATATTACAATCCGAATATAAAGTAATATCCTGTATTACAACGGAAAGTAAAGGATCCACAGGCGGATCTTAAAACATAAACATTATTCAACAGACTTTAGACGCCTAGAACTTGAAAGATTCCTTATTAACGCCCTGAGCTTCCAGCCAATTACATCCAATACCTGTCACTTAACCCTTTTGGAAAATACGTCAGTTTTCACTGTTAAATACACTCAACCGACTCATTTTGAAAAGGTTTAATAAAATTGATTTGAATTCACAAGGCACAAACTCTTTATAACATGAGACAATTATAGTTATAATCTTGTATACAGATTTACATGTTCGTTATACGTTCAGGGCCCGATGTAGAAACCAAGTCAGATTAACAGACACGCCACAAGTATAGGCCCACAAGAGAGTGAGATACCGTTTTTCCTTAAACAACTGTCAGGTGTATGCCTACACCCCGTGTATAAGGCGTGGCCATTTTATAACACAATGATGTCAAGGATATTCGGGACATGGTCATTAACCCCTAAAGGTCTTTATTTCAAACAATACAGATTAAACCAGGTTACCTCAATAATTTAACCATAATAAGATTAAATATTCAATACCCGACCAAGCGGTATTACTATAATACCGTATCCCAAGCCCGTATAGGGAAAATAAGTTAAGAGTATTTACCTGAGCTAGCTCCTGACTTAAATAGCAAGAATTTAATAACTCAGCTGTATTCACTTAAGTAAGCGTAGGTACCATTTACCGGAAGGCTCTAGTCTGGAATGATGGTATAAATAACCAATTAGAATGCTAACGGGTCTTTAATTAAGCCTAAGCTTAGACCGGTTAGTCTTACAGAAAGATACGGTCCAACGCATGATAAGGCGTAGACCGGATTAGAATGTGGTTTTGACCCGACAAGTTTGAAGACTTGTATAATATGGGTAATCTAAACACATTCTGGATTTTGAGACAAAAAGGATATGGTTTGACCCGTTTCGGCTAATACATGCAAACTAGTTACATACGCCGATCCGAACGCGAAAAGTGCGTAACGAGTAACCAAATGAGTCATATGCAAGTTTCCTAAGTTATTATGCTTTAATTATGTTGTGACATCAGAAAGATATCTTATATTATGCCCAAAACGGATTTAGACTCACATTACGCCCCGTAGGGGTATTTTGGTCATTAAAAAGGTTATAAAAGAGTTTAAATATGAACCTGAGTTTCGGGTCTGATTTATACAGTAATTACACTTAATTTAACATGTTATAACAGTAGGGTATGACCTATATGTGAAACTTATCATTTAAAACCAAACTATGCACCTTAGGGGTATTTTGGTAATTTCACTTAGGCTTAAAAGGTCAAAACTGGAAACCTGAGTTTAAAAAAACTTGTACTTACTGTTAATATATAAAAATATACTAAAAATACCAGTAGGTATTAACCTTATATGTTCAATATGGTTATAGTACATACTATGCGTTAAAAACGCTTAAAAAGGCGATTCGGAGCCATTTCCAGGTTTTCAAAGGAAAGCTGATATTTTTATAATTCCAGAAGGCTCAAAATACTTTATTTATTATATTAGATCAGTAGAAAAAGGTTTGGGGTCAAAAGGATTTGTAAAACTCATTTTATGGCTTAAAAGGGTAAAACCGACATTAACCGAATCATACTTAGAACTCGAAGTTATGCTCAGCCTAAAAATAAATAAAAATCTCCAAAAATCTTAAAATATTATTTTATATCAGTGGGTAAAAAGATTGGTATCAAAAAGTGGGTTTAGATAGGCTATATGCTAATTACGCCATTTAATTACTAAAAAGCTTTCAAATTACGCTAACGAGCATAACTCTTAATCTAGACCTCAAACTGATGTCAAATTTTAGGTGCAAGTTTATAAATCAGTAACTAAGGTTTCTACTCTTTTACTTTTTAAAAAATCACGTTTTAAGGTCAAAAGGGCATAATAGTCAACATTTATGCATTTAACGGAATCACGCATATGAATCGGATAACTAATGAACCAAGTTGTATAATCACAGAGGGTTATACTTATAGGTAACTTGATCCTAAAAAGGCTCTAAGGCATTTCCAAACTATGCTTAAAAGGGTCAGAACTGAAAGTCAAAGCATAAGTCAAACTATGCGACTTTCGGTTCCGAACCGAGCCTAAACTGAAAATTGTCAAGTTGAACATGTTTAGACATGTTCTTATATTAATAACCAAGTAATATTAATGATAAAACAGGTTGCATAGTCTTTACATTGCTAATTATGCATTAATTTAAAATTAAGCTTCCTGTTGACTTTTTAATATCAAGTTTGACTCGACAATTGATCTAGATAGAGTGGGTATCAGAGAATACCTTTTTAAGGGTTTATTACCCATATAATTACCTACTTAAAGGTACTTTTAATTCATGATTTGACTAAGCACATTTTAATTAATCACGAAGTCAAACCTTAATTACGATGGTTTGACTTTTAGCTAATTAACTAAGCTAAAACGAATTTAGAAAGGTTAAGAATGCTTACAAGAGTCCTAATTATGATTAGTGATCACTAGGAAGGTTACTTGCAGACCAGAGAGCTCCAGAAGTAGTTGCAAATGCCCAAAAGTTGAAACTTTCATCTTCTTATATAGTGAACTCAATGAGCTTAGGATCATGCCAACATAGTCTAGTGATGTTATAAGAACATCCCAGGTGGCCTAGGAAGCTAAAAACTAGATATAGGAGCCCCTTGAATCGAAAAACCAGCTTTTAAGTCGGTGCAACCGGAATTAACAGGCAGCTGTCAAGAAATTCGCATCTGGGACCTGCTTGCGCACCGCAACGCTCACAGTGTTGAGGTGCGTAAGCAACATGCCAGCACAACAAAACTTTCAAATGTTTACAGTTTGGCCCCTGGACCTTCCAAACGTCGTTTTCACATTATTTCTTGCATTATAAGCCTTCTAAATTTACTTTTGAGGGTTCCAAGACTTATACAAACTTTGTTAAATCCTTGGTTAACTTTGTAATCACCCGAAAGGTCATAATTTCCAACGTTGACGCTTTTAACCTCTCGTATACGAATTTAATCATAAATTTCTCATACGATAACGGAACTTTATGAAATTTTTGTCACACATTCTAGTGAGCATATTTTACCGTTACAAAGCTTCGGGTTTGCTAAAAGGTCACTCAGAGGTATATCTTAAACATGTTGACACATTTAACCCCTTTAGTCTGTAATCTCTCACTTTCTTTTATATTTAGCTTCGTATGATCCATAATTCATTCGTGTGAATGTATAAACATCTTGTAGGGTTATTGTAAGGCATATTTATCCATTGTTGACATTTTGAACCCTTATATTCACATAGTTTCTTTATTTGTCAACTTTAGTCCTTCTAGAGTATTCTTTCACACGTTCAAGCTTATGACACGTGTCAATACATTATAGGATGTGAATTTTTGAGGTGTTACACATCGAGAGCCTGTCGACGAAAAACTAGTGGTCAAAGGTCAATGCTGACTTTGTTTGACCAAGGGGTTTTTCGCCATGAAATTATGTTTTTCGTCGCAGTGTCTGTCTTTCGTCGTCCTATACTTAGAAAAAATTTCAGTTTGGTCATTATTGTGCACCTTCACAGAAGACATGTATATACATGATCATTGTTCATTTTATTCATAAACATGTATTCACATATGTCTATTACACATGTTATGATGTTATGACTTACTGTGATTATTTTCGAATACAGAATGGCACCTAAAGAGAAGAAGCGTAACCCCGCGACCAAGAAAACCAACAAACCGGAAGAACAAGTTATGTCCGAAAAGCGTCACAACATGATTGCATATGTTGATCCTGAAGGGAAGTTCACGGAACTAAAGGAGATCACGCAATGGATAAGGGAATCTAGGATCAACAAGGCCGTCACTTTTTCAACTCCGGTTTACAAGTCGCTCATCAAAGAATTCTGGAACTCAGCGAGCGTTATTGAAGTTGATGGAACTGAGTTTATACAAAGGTGAGTGAACGAAGTAAATGCATCGTATTCTATTCCAATCATGTGCACTCGTGGTTGTTTGCTAAGGATGAAGTGTACTTGTGATATTCTCAGCACCCAAATCAACAAAGGAGATTTTCCGATGCGCTACAAGTTTCTACTTCATGTTCTCATTCAATGTATCAACAACATACAAGCTGTCTATGATATGGTAGGCAATGATCTTGGGGGACTGATGCTGGCATTAGTGCTGAATAAACTGTTTAGCATTTCGAAGTACATCTTTGCCAACATGAAGGAAAATATGAAAAGAACCGGTGGTCGTACAACTGGGAATAAGTTCTGGATGTATCCTCGCTTTCTGCAAATGATTATGAATGTCCAGCATCCCGATCTTCCGAAAGCCGATGATGACATTCTGAAGATAGATACGATGATAGAGCATTCACTGAAGATATTCAAGGGCATTGCAACTAAGAGATACAAAGAAAGCAAGCCGCCAAGAAAGTTAATCGGTGCTCTTGATAAGACAGACTACATCACACCAGAAAACGACAAATGGCATCACAATGACAGCTAATCTGACGATGAGGAGCCGAAATTGAAAAAGATGTTGGAAGACAAATTTGGATGAAAGGATTCGGATTCTTCTGACAGTGACGATGATGGTGATGATGAAGGTGGTGATGGAGATACTGGTGCTGTTGGTGCATCTAGTGATGCTGATGCATCTGCTGCTGGTACAGCTGGTGATACTTCAGCTGTTGACGATGAAGAAGATACGGAATCGGATGATAATCCACCTGAGCCTGGGTACGAGTTCTATTTCGTTGAACGTGGTGTGAAAAAGTTCAGGAGGATTAGACAAGAGGATGACACTGAGTACGTTCCTTCGGATACCAAGCTGAACGTTTAAAGAAAAAGCAAACTGCTGCCCGTCGAAAGAAAAGGGCAAGGAAGTACATCGGTTCTTCATCTGCGCAACAATCCGTTCCACAGCAAGAACCTACTCAAGAAGCAGAAATGAATCTAAACCTTGGATTCACGGCCGACGAAGCTTCTGCTATGGTGTCGCACCTCCTAGGACTTCAGAACCAACTCCTGTAGTGACTTCAGCTCCTGAAACTCCAACAGTGACACCTCAAGAACCGGCTCGCACAATTGCATCGACCATTCGAGCAACGACTTCACAACCGACCTCAGAGCGAAGACACAGTAGATTCGCTCAGATGCAGCAGGATGAAAAGGTAGACTTCCTATTTTCTCAATTGCAAGCTGCTGCAGGTCAAATTGATAGACAATCGGCAGTGATCAACGCCACAAGAAGCGACATGATAAAATAACAGTTGGAGATAAACACGTTGAATTCCACTGTTGGGCGTCAGCAAGCTGAAATCACTCGCCAACAAGTAGAAATTGAGCAGCTGAAAGCTAAAAATGCTCGCTTGAAAGCTGCAGATGAAGAGAGGGAACATCAGTTGCAACAAATGCGAGCTGCGGATAACACTCGTGGTATTGACATGAACCGCTTGAAAGAAAGAAGCACTCAAGTTCAGAGATTGGCTGAGACTCTAAAAGAAAAGCATGACGATATGAGAGAGTGGTACAATTCTCGCAACACCATGATAACCGAAGGGGTGAAGAAAATCACTGAAGGTTTTGAATTTGTTAGAAAGCGTGTCAATATTTTGTGGGGCGATAGATGCAAACAGCAGGAAGTGTTGAAGAAAGGGGATCATGATTCTGAGGATCTGGGGAACCCTGACCCTTCTGCCACATCGGAGCAACCGCCAGCCACTGCCTCTACTCAAATTGTTGTCTTCAAGCCTTCGCAGCTTGGATCTATACAAGGAACCTCTGGTGGAACCGTGCAAGAGATACAACAACTGGAGAACAGTTCTTACATTGAAAGCTCTATGGCTGGTACATCCTCTGTCCCTAGCACTGCTGATCTTGCTTTGCAGGCTGTGCATCCTATTACTGGTGAAGTTCTTGAAAAGGGAGAGTTTGTTGCGGATCTTTCACATGAATAGTTGCTTGCCTTGAATGAAATGAAAACAGTTGAAGATTCAGTGATCGATCAAATGCCGATTGAACCAGAGACTATTGATACTGAAAACACTGAAGAGATAGTGTTTGAAGGCGAAACCAGCAAATCAACGTATATACGTGCCGATGGAATGGAGTTTGATCCGTTTGATGAAGAATGGATGAAAGAAAATCAGGAAGATATTGACGAGCAGTTAAAGAATCGTACGTCTTCAGATAATCCGATGGATTCATTCCAAGAATGGAGAAAAAGGTTCTTGTCGAAGGTTGAAAAGCCTACGCCTCCTAAAGCACAAGTTGATTTTCTGAAGTTTGAAAAGGTCAAGCCGCATGGGAAGATTCTGAGCTGGATGTTCGTGAAGGAAATTCACTGTGTTGCGATTAAGCGCGAACACGGAATCCAGTATTTCAACTCAATGCTGAGCATCTTATCTCTGCTGTTCTATGATGCTGCCGCATTATCGAAGCTGGAAATCATCAATCGTTCAAATTATTTTGGCGCAACATTATTTGCAAGGAAAATTAAGTTCTAATGGAAGAAAGGGTGGAAGGATGAATCTTATAAAACACATTTTCCGGTGTATCAACAATCAAGTTCACGTTGGATCCATTGACCAACACGGCTCGATACAAGCTCATATATCAGCCGGCGAAGGTCATGAACAAGATTCCGTTGATGCCCATGGAACATAACTTTGTTGACGATATGGCGTTGTGGTGTTACGATTCGGATACTCATGAAGCGGTGATTGTGTTCAAGGGCGATCGAGAGAACTTCCGGATGCTAGATCCGATGTGGATTGTGAATATGTCGGCGAACGACATCAACAAGCTATTCCGACATGATATCTTTTATGAAGACAAGGACGCACATAAAGCGCTACAATTTCAACGCGTCGCTTGTTTTTGTTTTTACCGAGGGATTCACGCCGGAAGCACCTGGTCATTGAAACACTGAAGATTGAAGACCGAAGACTAAGTAACAAATAAAGGGGAGTTTGTTGATGCATATTTTGTGTCTGTAACTTGTCCTTTATTAACGATGTATTTTACGGTCCTTTATTTATCGAGTCTATAATTCCGTCAGTCGATCAAGTCGGATATCCTCCTATCTAACTTAGGTCCGACAGTTTTTCTCGTTGTTATGTAATGTTATGAAACTGATGCATGTTGCATTTAGATGGTAGTTTATGTCTTGTGTGTGTTTTTCAGTCTGCTGCAAACTGACTAACAGTTTGCAGCCTATCTGTTTTCGCAGCCCTCGACGAAAGACCTGTCTTTCATCGAACACATGTATGACGAAAAACCTCGATGTTGGGCATTCTATGTTTCGTCGTAATTGGTGACGAATAACTTAGTTATTTATCGTCCTTGGTTTTTCGTCAAGGCCCATTATGTCTTTCGTCGACATTGGGCTGGGCTGCCTATATAAACACAACTTGGTTTCTGTGTGAAACCATAAGAGCATACCCTACTGTGAGTTTACCTTCAAACATTGTGTGTATGTGTTTGATGCTTGTTCTCATCCGTTTTAATCAATAGACTTTGAATCGTTGGTTACTTCGTGTTCTTGTTATATTTTGTGTTTGGTTTGGCATCGTCATGGGGATTCCGCACTCGTAACCGTGTTTTGTTATAAACAGGGATTTGGTTTCGTGATCGATCCTCCGAAAACGGACCTACATTTTTATATGTAATTTTTAGTTTTATGTATCAATATACACATTTTTATAGGTAAATATTTTAAGTAGCTAGGTTTTAACTCGTTTTTTAAGTATACAAGATTAATTGTTGGAATTCACATGCATTGGTTGGAAACTAGCCGAAATTTAGTTGTTTTGGCCGGTATATACAGGTTTTTTGTGGGAAACTGACCGCAATCGCCAAAAATTTGGCCAGCCGACTATTGGCCGGCAGACTAAGCCTGACTAGGTCCAACTAGGCTGACTAGCGATTAATGAACCTTTTGAAGAAAAATTACTCAGTTTCTGGCCGAATAGCGATTAATCGCCGACTAGTCACGATTTTTATGGCACTGGTCTATCCTATTCATCATGCTCTACTTTTCTTCTGTAGTACTTATATCAGAAGAGAGCAATTGGATTATCGTGTCTTAAGAGATACTTAATGATTTAATTTAAGAGTTAATCTTATAGAAACTTTAAATAAAGCAAAACATTTTAGGTTTAAGAATTAGAGTGGATGAGATATTGATTTATAGAAGAAAGTTATAGTGAGTAAAATTATGTGTACTAAAAAAAATTAAGGCAGACAAAATGACCATAAGATTAATGAAGGATCATTATATGAAGAAGTTGTGATATGTCTATTAGTAACATCAAAATAATAGACTTAGTTAAATTCTACTTAGGGTATGTTTGGCATGGAGCTTTTAGGAGCTTTTAGGAGCTTCTAGCTTTAAGCTTTTAAGAAAAAGCTCCTACTCAATAAAAAGTTTTGTTTGGTTGAAGGAGCTTTAAGCTTTTAGGTTAGGAGCTTGAAGCTTTTGGTTGAACGCTACTACTAGTAGCGTTTAGAATGAGCTACAAGCTTTTAGGGAAAAATGACTATTTAACCTCTAAAAATATGAAACTTTTTAATGCATCAACTTTCTAAAATTTTAGTTATGTCCATTTTGGTCATTTTATACATTTTATTAAAAGCTCCAGCTACTCTACCAAACACCAAATATATCTAAAAAGCTACAGCTACTAACTACCAGCTACAGCTACCAGCTTCCAGCCACCTGCTACCAGCTTACAGCTTCCAGCTAGCAGCCACCAGCTACTTTTGCCAAACATACCCTTAAACGAAGACAAATCAGCTTTGGCCAGAAGTGTAATCATTTAAGCATGTGTGCAAAGTGATTGTGACAAATCAGCTTTGGCCAGAAATGAGACAATCACTTTAGTTATGCACTTTTTGAGTACGCTATACATGAATGAATTAAATCAGCTTTGGCCAGATATTAAGACATTCACGTTTGTAATGCACACTCAACATAGCTTTCGTAATACTTGAACGATAAATAGATGTATTAAATCAGCATTGGCCAGAAATGATACATCAGAAGCTCATTCAAGTTAAGCCATTTTGGTTTTGTAAAACATTCTCTTATTCTGATTAATTAATTAATTAAGTATTTACAAAAACCAATTATTTAATAACAAACCACATTAAACAGCCTAATAAGGTAATGAGGTTGAGATTTCGAGTTAGTCTTAGGTCTCGAGTGAGATCTCGACTCATCTTGTGGTCTCGAGTCGCAACCTTATGGTCTCGAGTCGAAACCGTTGTCTCGAGTTGTAAAGATTTGAGAACCCTTTATGATTTCGAGTCGCAACCTTGTGGTCTCTAGTCGAAATCTTGGTCTCGACTCATTAAGGATGATCTCGAACCTTCTGTAAACAGCTGGTAGTGTGATAAGGTTGAATCAGCTAATTTTAAGGGATTTTTATTATAATTTCAAAATATCTTATGTGTATCTATCGAAGTTAATTATTCGATTATAATTAAGATTATATTTTATTCGAAACTTGGAGACAAAAGATACACAATTTAAAAAAACACAATCAATTGATAGTGTTATCCCAAAATAGGAGGATATTTTTTTAAAAAATATTATAACCAACTAAAATATTCGTTGGTTTATGAAACCAAAATAAAGTCTTCAAAACATGAATATCCACAATTGCTTAATTCCATTTAAAATCACAAAGCACTTATAATTCCAGTGGGTTTATTTTGAATTTCAACAAGAATATTCTAAATCTTGAATTAATTCTTTCGAAAGCATTCATCCATTATAATAAATGTTTTCGTTATTTAAAATCAATTTATAGATTCCATGTACCATTCAGTTAAACCAATGGAAACACGTTGCCACATTAATTCATGAAATCCATTATATGAATAATATTTTGTGGTTGTTTTATCGATCTCAATTATTTTTGGAAAAAAAACCGATTCATCTAATATCAAGCAAATATGTAGAAATTCATGGGTCATATACTTGATTCATCTAATGTCAAATAGACTTTGATAATTTAACTAATATAATTAACATTGCTCTAATACCACATGTTGATTATATCAGTAGAACATAGGTAAAACATAAACCCTAATTAAATAAATTCAATCATGAATAATAAAACATATGTGTACCTGGTTAGGCACCGCATTAGAGAATGAAGTAGACGTCATGTTCGTCAGTTTGGTCGAGTTCCTCCTTATGGTGCAATCTAATGATGGTGATGAAGAAACCGATAAAGTTGAATCGGTTAGGAGAGGGGGCGATTTGATGTTATGTGTTTAATCGAGTTTTCTAACATTGAAACCTCTACATTAGTCTCCTTATATATGCACCCAAGAGGAAACCATAATTAGTTAATAATGTTAATAAGGCCCATTAACAATTACCAACTAATTATTTAATGGGTTGTTATATATTTTGATCTATTATTAGATAAATGATTATAATGGCCTTATATAAATAAATACATTATTTATTTATTCTTACATATGTACCTTTTAATGTTGAGAAGTAATTCAAACTATGGAATGAGTCAAAGAGAATGAAGTATGAACAATGTAGTTTTGGTATCTAAAGCAAATACCGTTAATATATATTGTGACAAGTGTGTAATTAACCTTTCAAATCGTTACTATATATTCTTGCATGGCAAAAAATAGTTATAAAATACAATTAGGATTGAGAAATAATAAATAAGATAATTTATGAATAAAGATGAGACTATAGACAGAGGAAAATACCACATTAATGAAATTGACACATTAGGGGAACATGGCTTATCGTAATTTGTGGCTATAAAGTAAGTTTTTTTTTTTTTTTTTTTTATCGTACAATTTCAGTAATTTTTAATTAAACTACCAATCATTAAACTTAGAATAGCAAATTACAAATCATGGGTTGGTAGACGGGCAACAAGCTGCGCCGCCACCCCCTTTTGAATTGCAAATCCTACTCGGCTAAACACATAAGTATGACCTACAGACACTGTCGCATGCGCAAGTGCTGCCTTTTGAACCCGCTTCAAGAAACCGGACGCCACAGGGGCCAGATAACCAAAGGTATCGAACGCGAAAGGAAGGAAGGCATGTTGATTATCTATGCAGGCCTGCTCGTGCTTGGATATTTTCCCCGCCTCAGCCTTCCGCGTCGCTTGCCCTGAAACAAAACCACTTCCCCTGAAACCGGCAAGAGGCGACACCCCCGTGAGATCAATGCAAGCATGCTTACCCCCGGACCACCCAAAAACCAGCACATCGGCTGGTCGAAGGGAAGTAAGTTTTTAAAATTAAATATTATTTTGGTTTTTCTTTATCATTATAGAGGTTATATAGTAAAATTGTAGAAAATTATATGTACATGATGATCCGATAAACTTGAACAATCACCTAGCATAACACAGACAAGTAGTTTTCATTATTTTATACTTCAGAACTTGTTAATTAAGTGCAAATGTACAAGAAAAACAATAATTTCGTATATGAGTTAATTACATAGTTAGTCCATGTGGTTTATAGGAAATAACAACATTAGTTACTAATAGTTTAAAATCACATTCTAGGGTATCAACTTTCAATATTGTAACAACCTAGGGTACTATGACTAACTTATGTTAGTTTTTTTGTTAGATTTCTATGAAATGACAAAAATACCTTTTATAACTTCAAGGGCCATTTATGTAAAATACTCATTTATCAAAAATAATTTTAAACAAATAAAATCAAATTTTAAAAACATAACACAGATCTTTCTATCTTAGCTCTCTCTTCAACCAACCACCACCGCCGCCACCCCTTTCTTCTCCCCAACCAGTCCTAAACCCACACTTTTATTAACCACCACCGATCCGCCGTTAACCGCTAAGAGGACGATATTCAGTGTTTACGAGGTGTGCATCAAACAACAAATACACAACTGCTAATCTCATGACCATATCCAATGGAACAATTACCTACACGAAACCAAAACCGCAACTTCTTTTTCGCATCAACCGTCACCAGATAAAGTGTTCGAATTGAGGCTCAGAAAAATTCACAACAGCTGGAAACACGTAGGATCTGAGACGTGAAGAACTCGATCTGTGTTTGTTTTCTTCTATTGTGAGCAGTAGTATTTCTCAAATACAACAATAAGAAAAATTAAATGTCGATTATTGGGTTATCATGCTAGCTTCTGTCATTGTCATTGTTTAATTCTTGAAAAAATATTTCCCAGCTTCGTATGTTGACCAACAGATAACGGTGGTCGGATGCTAGCCGATTTCTGGTTCGGTGTATTACTTCGGCGACGGTGACTAAGAAGATTCCGATTTGTTATGTAAATCTTTAATTCGAGAATCATGTAAGCTTCATAATGAATCACAACTTCTTTAATACAACAATTGGGAAACGGCTTCCATTTAGGGCTTGGTTAGGGTTTTAAACTTCAATAGTAATTCACACAAAAATTATGCAAATCTAAGGGATTCAAAGTGTTGACACCCATATTAACCCTCACCTGCTGCAATCTCGAACACACCAAGGCCTCAGCCTTGCGGTTTTCATCCCCCATTAATGCGAATCTTGGTGTGCCAATTGATGCGAATATGATGAATTAGGGGCAGGATCTTGGTCGAAATCCTCAAGTTGGATGCGGTGGTTATCTGAAATAGAAGTGATGGTGGTGATGATCTGCATAGAGAGGGAGGGAGAGAGAGAATGGTGGTGATATGCAGATAGAAGTAGTGGTGGTGATGAGAATCTTGGTGTGCCAATTAAATGTTTTTTTCTTTTCCTTTTTGTGAACTAGAAAAACAGTGTCTCATTAACCAAATAGTTACATAATTAGTAAATGACTTAAATGCCCTCAAACCTAACAAGAAAACTAACATCTGTTAGTCTTAGGGTACAAGGGGCACTCACCTAATAGGTGAGTCCCCTCTCTTACACACCACCAATCAGATAGTGTCACGTCAACTCCCCTCTTAAACTCTCCTAACACCACATTTTGATGGCGGCACTCCCCTAATAGGTGACTTGGGTTTTTTGTATTTTTTTATTTTTATTTTTCTTTATGCATGTTTATAAATTAAAAAAATATTAATAAAAATAAAAATTAAATAAAAGACATTTCATTAAATTAAAAAAAAAAACAACCTAGAAAAATAAAAATTACATTCAAACTAGAAAATTAAAATTACATTCAAACTAGAAAATAAAAATTACATTAAAACTAGAAAATAATAATTTTAGAAATCGATTGGCCACCCGTACTTCTTAGCGATGTCGCGTTTTCGGGCGAGGATGAACGGCAACATACTTGGCGGAGCATCGTCGTGCGGCTTGATGAATATTTCCATATCTCGATCGTAATTGTATATTTTCATCGTCTCGCGTTGTTCCGCTATGAGCTCGAGAGCCTGCGCCTCTCTTTTCCTCCTCAATTCAACCGCCTCCAATTCAATCGCGTTTTTCTTTTCTTTCATGGCGGTGTACTCTTTGAATTGTGCCGCCAACTCGGCCGAGCTTCCCTCGGACGATGTCGCTTGACGCTTGTCTCGCCGTTGTGCTCTTTGTGGCGAGGGGTCTTCGTTCATATCGGGTATGGAAGGGTCCACCTCAACGGGCTTTCTTTTATGTCCCGAACCTTCCCCTTCCTCACCCAACAATGGGACTTGGGCCCATTTGTCGTTTTTTCGAAGGACCTCCCACGCCTCCATATGTTGAAAACCCCCCGGATGTCTCTCTTTAAATTCTGTTAAAGCGACTTTCATCACGTCGAGATCCTTGACTCCGCTTCCTCGTGTGCGATCCTACATGTTAAAAAAATATAAACTTAGTAAAGAAAAAAAAAATATACATGTTAAAAAAATATAAACTTAGTAAAGAAAAAAAAATATACATGTTAAAAAAATATAAACTTAGTAAAGAAAAAAAAAATACAATGTTAAAAAATATAATTTTTACCGCTTGTTGGTATAGGCCGTTGAAAAAGTTTATTTTCGTTTGCATCGAGCCCCATTTAGACCGTACTTGATGCACGGTCCGGTTACTTCCGCCGATGGTGGCGTTAAAATGATTTAAAATATTACGCCAAAAACTATCGCGATTTTGTTGATTGCCCTTCTTTTTGTTGGTAGAGCAATGTACATACGCCTTCGCCAACGCCTCTTCTTGGTCCTTTGTCCATTTTTCGCTCGTCATTTTTCCCTTTTTATCCCGAGCGTCATCTTCTTCGTTGCCCGCGTCTTCATCCGCATTATATTCATCGTCCTCGTCGCCCAAATTTTGAGTTTCGGGCACTACTTCATCGTCCTCGTCGTCCCAAATAGGTAAAGGACGTTCAACATTTTCTTGGACCAATGGAACTTGTGGGGAACGAAAACCATATGGGTCGAAGGCGGGGGATTGAGGAGGAACATCCATTGATAACAAATTTTGAAAACCATAGCCGAAATTGGGTTGAAGGTTGGTTGCTTGGGTGTTGTAAAAGGAGGGGTGTGAAAGTTGTTGGAAAAAAACGGGGGTTGTGGAGTATATCCGAAAGGGGGTTGTGATTGTGCACTTGCACCGCTCGAACCACCACGAGGCGGTTGTTTGCCTCATCCCTTAGTTTTTTTCTTGGCTTCGCGGGGTTGGTTCTCCATTGCTCGGTTTGAGAAGTGGGTGTGGTTTGAGAATATAAATTTTTTTTGAAGTGGGTGTGGTTTGAGAGTATAAAAAAATGAAATTTGTATAAAAAATGGGGTTTGATGAGAGTGTGGTTTGATGAGAGTGTGAAGGTTTGGTTATTTATATTTGTAAAAAAAATGAATTTTTTTTTTTTGTTTATGACCGTTCAAACAAGACCGTTACTCGATTATTGTGCCAAAATCAAATCGGTGGACATGGGCCGAAACCACCCCCCGAATCGGGTCCCCGCACCGATGGCGGCGGTGTTCCCGATCGGGGATAGTGGTCACCGAAGGGGTCCCCGATGGGTGCCCCGGATACCCTTAGTACTTCACAATGTTATAAAATTAAAAGTTGATACCTCAAAGTGTGATTTTAAACTATTAATAACTGACTTTGTTACTTCATATAAACAACAGGGACTAACCATGTAATTAACTCTTTCGTATATACACACAAAAATTTCATTATAAGCGCGTAGCTTGTATTGAATAAGAAAGAAAGACATGTATTTGTTTTGATCCAACAATTTCAACTAATAAAAACAAATATAGCCGTAAATGATACTCCATTAGTAAGTCCATAGGATCACTATCCACGAATCAAACCCACAAAAAATAGATAATTAATTTCTTGGCCCATCTAAATGGACTTATATTTTTATTTTTATGAATTAATTAAATTCTGTTCTTCAAATTGTAAATGTTATACGTTAAGGGTGGTGGGAGTGGATAAAGAATTTTCATGCAAGGGAACTAATCCTGCACCATACCGAAGAGAAGGTGGGGTGACGTTCCCCTCGCTTTCCCCCTCCATTTTCTCTTCTTCCTTCTTTAACCATTCTCCTGCCCCTCACACCATCTCTCATCTTCCAACTCCCCTGCTAGCATCCCGCCCCTAACCCTCTACTCAACTACCTCCACCCTAATGGAGCAACGAAGAGTACTCAAGACCAAGTTGATCTTCCCTTTCCTTGTTGTATTTAATGCATCAATAACTTGTACCTTTGCTTCAGACACCTTGTCTACAAACCAAACCGTTAGATATAATGAAACCATAGTTTCGCCACAAGAAACCTTTGAACTTGGTTTCTTTCGCGCCGGTAAGTCCATGAACTTTTATGTCGGAATTTGGTACAAGAAAATACCGAATCGAACCGTTGTATGGGTTGCCAACCGGAACACACCACTCAAACATACCTCTGGCGAGCTAACGCTCACCCTTCAGGGACTTTTAATTATCCGGGATGTTACCAAGGGACACATAGTATGGTCGTCAGCAAACTCATCAACGACATCAGTGAAAAATCCTATTGGTCAGCTTCTAGATACAGGCAACTTTATAATTTACAATGAAGGTGAGGGCATCAATCAAGAAGATCCCATATGGCAAAG
Organism: Helianthus tuberosus; assembly: GCA_030545235.1. NCBI lineage: Eukaryota > Viridiplantae > Streptophyta > Magnoliopsida > Asterales > Asteraceae > Helianthus > Helianthus tuberosus. The sequence continues at coordinate 39,284,101 of CM060411.1, read as the reverse complement.
TTTCGACATTATGACAGACACTTTGCTTCCCGGAATGAAGTTCGGCTGGAATTTGGTTAAGGGGATTGACAGAAACTTCACATCATGGAAATCTGATACTAATCCTGCTTCGGGTGAGTTTACTTATAAGATTGATACAAGAGGCTACCCTCAGCTGATCCTAACGGAAGGCGGGGAAATAAAGGTCAGGGGAGGTCCATGGGATGGACTCAGGTTTACTGGAATTTCTTATTTGAAACCCAACCCTTATTACAACTTCACCTTTGTTGTTAACCAGAGAGAAATTTACTACCAATATAATCTTATCGATACTTCAGTTTTGACGAGGCTGGTGTTAGTACCAAGTGGTCGTTTAGAGCGCTTGTTATGGATTGATAACAAAGAAGAATGGAGCCTTTATAACTCCCCACAAAGAGACGACTGTGATCAATACGCGGTGTGTGGGCCATTCGGGAGCTGCAACATCGATAACTCCCCAGTTTGTTCGTGTTTGAAGGGTTTCGAACCCATATCTCCTGATCAGTGGAGGAATACAGATTGGTCACAAGGGTGTCGACATACTATTCCTTTGGATTGTAACCCTGGGGAAGGGTTCAACATATATTCAAATCTGAAGTTACCGGACACTCGGGGGTCATGGTATAACCAGAACATGACCCTTGTAGAATGTGAGAAGATGTGTAAAAGCAATTGTTCATGTACTGCTTACACAACTTTGAATATCTCAGGGACTGGGAGTGGTTGCTTGCTATGGTTTGGTGCCCTAATAGATATCAAAAGATTTGTTGAGGAAGGGGACACCCTGTATATACGAGTGTCAGCTTCTGAGATAGGTAATTTGAAAACATTTGAAATTTGATATATTTCATTACTAACTTCATTATATCTAATCTGTGTATATGTCAATATAATTAAGAGATTATGGTTTCACACAGATTCAATCGAAAACAGAAGAAGCTCAAATGCAGGGAGAAGAATACGAGTTATTGTCCCCGTATCATTTGTAGTTTTGGCCATACTAGTTTCATTATGCTTATTTTACCGTTTTTATATGAAGAAGCAACAGCACCAAGGTCTATCTTTACTTATGAATGGTTCTGCTCACGTTATATTTTATTTATGCTAAAAAGTCGAGACATATCTTGATCATATAGTACCAGTTAAAAACATTTTACCAAAAAAAATTAACATCACTAAACAAACTTTTTTTGTGGCACTATTTTATTATAAATTTGTTGTTTGGTAGGAAATGTTTCTAATCAACGAACTCGACGTGGTCTGTTCCAATTCACAGGGACACCTGAACACGAACGGGAACATGATCCTGAAAATAAAAGTGATGATGAAGATCTAGAGCTTCCACTATTGGGCTTGTCTACATTAGTTATAGCTACAAACAACTTTTCAGTGGGCAACAAACTTGGAGAGGGCGGTTTTGGACCCGTATACAAGGTATTCTATGACATCATGCGCTTTTATGTAGCACATATGGTGTTCATGTGTTATTATAAGATAATTCGTAGCATAAGTTAAAAATGCACGAAGTCGGATACTTTGATACATGCTTCTGTGAACACATTTGTTTCCTAGAGAGCAAATCACAGGATAATCCAACGCTGCCACTACAAAGTGGTCGCGGACTAGATCAATCACATTGGTTGATTTAATCACATAGATAAGTTGTTTCTTGTTCAGTTAATAATCCCAAGTTGTGTTCATGTTTTTTTTGTGTGATTTGTGATCGAAGTGGATTTTGTGATTTTCCCTACAATAAGAATAAAAAAGGGTGAATGATAGACCAAAAGTGTTTATTCTTTGAAGATATACAGAGGGTTTTTGTGTGATACTTACCTTAATAAGTTATGTTTCAGGGTGTTCTTGAAGACGGGCAAGAAATAGCAGTGAAGCGGCTAGCACAAACATCCACTCAAGGACTTCATGAGTTCAAGAATGAAGTCATCTCGATATCTAAACTACAACATCGCAATCTTGTTAAACTCTTGGGTTGCTGCATCGAGAGAGCCGAAAAGATGTTGATTTATGAATACATGCCAAACAAAGGCCTCGATTCCTTCATATTCGGTAAATGGAATAATACAAATAAAAAAGATTAGAAAAGTATACAATTGACAAAGGCATAAACAAAAGTTAAACCTGATAGCAGATAGAACTCAAAGCAAACTCCTTGACTGGCCTGCACGTTACCGCATTATCATTGGAATTGCTCGTGGACTTCTTTATCTTCACCAGGATTCTCGCCTCAGAATCATACATAGAGATCTTAAAGTCAGCAATATTTTGCTTGACACAGATATGAACCCGAAGATATCAGATTTTGGCATGGCTAGAAGTTTTGGAGGAAATCAGGTAGAGGCAAACACAAACAGAGTGGTTGGAACATAGTGAGATTCATCTACCCTAACCTCCTTTTAATTTATTTGGAAAATCAGTTGCATTAACCGCAGTCCTCACAGTGGCTACATGGCACCAGAGTATGCTGGCGATGGTACCTTTTCAATAAAAACAGATGTATATAGCTTTGGTGTACTTGTGCTGGAAATTGTGTGTGGAGAGAAAAACAGAGGGTTCACCCACAAAGAACATGGCAACAACCTTGTTGGACATGTAAGTTTTGGCTTTTCAATTTTGAAATGGATAACTATTTAATAGGATAAAACTACTTGTTTTTTTTTTTTTTATATAGTATAATTGTCTTGGTTTTCTACAATAAAAACTAAATAAATTAGAGAAATTTATCACAAACCTTTGAAGATAACCCATAATAAAAACTTCTGCAATGCAAACCATTTCGAAACAACGGAACGTATGACTCTTGTTCACTGACCTTGACAGGCATGGGGACTCCATAAGGAAGGCACATCCTTGGAATTAGTTGCTAAGTGTCTAGGTGAATCAATTGATGTGCCTCAGGTACTACGATCAATCCATGTCGGTTTGTTGTGTGTTCAACGTCACCCAGAAGATAGACCCACCATGACTTCTGTAATCCACATGTTGGGGAGTGAAGGTCCATTGCCTTCTCCTAAAGAACCTGGATTTTACGTTGGAGAATCCACGCAAGGATTTTATGAGGGTTCATATGAAGCTAGTTCTACAAACGAACTAAGCATTACAACGTTAAATGGTAGATAAATGAAAGTTGCATGTATTAAGAAAAACAAATTCTAGCTATAAGCTTATTAATCATTCCGTATGTATGCATCATCATAACTTAGTATTGTGTAAGAAAATGTTAAAAACTTTTTTTCTATCTTGCAACTTGCTAGACCATGGATGTAAATAAACATGTATCATTGATAAGTTACAAATCTTTGTAGGTCTAGAAATGATCTTCAACACAATGTATTTCTTGTTGGAAATGTATTAACTAGTGCAGAATCCAAGTTAACACACCAAACCGAGCATAAACACAATCAACACGAAAGGATATACTCAAAGAATCGTGTTGTATTGATTTGAACAGAGTTTTAACACAAAGTTTACAAGAGATGCTCCCCCACTCGGTTTTCCGAGCACTACTATAACACATACCTGCAGGTCTTCAATCGATAGTCATAATTAACAATCGACAGTCTCTAAGTAGAAATGACAGTGTCACTGTTGTTTGCGTATAAGATCGAAATATCAAATATCAGTTAACAGTGACACTGTCGATTGATCTTTTAACATGTTGAAGTCAATCGATAGTCATTCCCTTTCACCATCGATTGACTTATTGTCTATTGTTATCCATAATCAATGAGAATCATACATGTCAAATTGTTGTCCAAGTCAACAACAAGAGGATATCATGACTTAGTCAACTTACACAAAGTCAAACTAAACAAAACCAATTATATACATGATAAAATTAATACAGGCTACAGACAAAAGTGTATCAACAAACCCCCCCTTAGATGCAGCTTGTAGTCTTCGGTCTTCATTTCTTCGATTCTTCCAAAACACTTTGATGAGCATCCGACCAAATACTCCTATAATTAATTCCATAGTAGAGGCATATTGGCACAACCTTCTTAAATTTCACCCCTTGCCGGATTTCATCATCTTCATAAAATATCTTATTGTTGAACAACATCGCGATGTCTTTCTTTGACATATTAACAATCTACATGTTATCATAAATCCGAAAGTTAGGTGTATCATCACGGAAGATGGTCAACGCTTCAGACGTGTCAGAATCATAGGACCATAAATGCATGTTTCCTAAGAAGTCTTGAGGCATCTCCATCAATGAAATCTTCTTCATTACCTAGGTGCTTTCTACTTGAGCTTGTAACGACTGACAGGATCGAAGGTAAAGCGAATTTGAATCCTCTTTGGAAACTGTGACCTATATAACTCATTCTTCCACACATTTCTCTTCCTAAAACTTATCCTTCTTTCAAACAAATTTGTAACGCCTCACATTTTGAAACTTTCCTTATTTGGAAAGTTTGTTTGTATTTCTATTTATGGAAACTTGTAATCCCTTGTATTCGTCTTTCATTTCCAAACAATGTAACCCGAGACTTGAATCATAATAAAACTTGATCTTTCTATACGTTGTGTTATACATATCTCATACATACTTGTTGTACATTAGTTACGATACTTATTATACGTGCAAACTTGATACATATTCATACACAAACTCATACTTGTTTTATATGCAAAATCAGTATTATAAATGCTTTTATTAATACTTTTTTTTACTTATACATTGCACTTACATGCTTAAAACCGGCTAATTAACTCATCTGAGACATCCATCCATGAGTCCTGATTTTGGTTGAGTTTGTTGTTGAGATTCTGAAATTTCGTAAACTCTAAATCAGGTCGGGTTGTAGTAAGGTCGGACTGAAAAGGGTTTTAGCCGGAAAAATGGTGGGGTGTTGTTGGATGGGTTTGTTTTTTTACATCTGTAGATGTTTGGGTTTTATTCAAGTTCTTTCCATGGTATTAACTCCTAGTTTACCAAACGACTTATTGTAATTTTTTCAAATATTCTTAAGCTTTTCTTCAGTATATCGAGGGGTGGGGAAAGGCATTTGAGTAGGGTTTGTAAAAGGATGATTAATTGCGTTTTATTTGGTATACGGATGCAACATATTTGGAAAGGGGATGATGATTTGGTGGTAGTGGAAAGAAAAGAAGTGAGGGTAGGAATTCATGGAAATTCACAATAGGATGACGACACCTTTCTCATTATTAATTTGTTATTTTGGATTCATATACATAAAAAACAGATTAATAATTGCCATTTAAAAATTATTAATTATTTAGTTTTAATATGTAATTTTAGTAGAACTTTGATATATATTAAGGGTTTGACATGTGAGTGGTGGTGATGGTGGATGAATCTATGATGAGTTTATTGTTCTTGGAATTATCTCTAAATGTGTTTTAAGAACAATGTTTATAAGTCTATGTGATTCAATTGATTAAAATGATTAAATTTCAGAACTATTTTCAAATAAAGATTATTGGTTGAAATTGAAATTAAAATTGAATCTTGAAAAAATTGGTTAGAGGAAATAAAATTAATGTCTTTTTACGCAAAGATTTTTTAAAAACATTTCTTAAAAAAACAAGAATTAAAACAATCGACTCTTGAACAAATCAATCAAACACATAACCATGTGAATTGCAAAGATGCAATGATTCTGATACAAATCCAAATCCATTGTTTGGTAAAAAATTGTGAGTTGTAATGTGATGATTCGATTTAGCGTGATCGTGTTATGTCTTGCAATGTAAAACGTATATGGTATAACACCAAAAAATTTTCGGTTTAGCGTGCCGCAACACGCGTAGTGTATAAAACTAGTTTAAATAAATCACATAACAATAAATAAATTATTTTAAAAGCCATGAACAAAATAAAACTTTAATTTAGAAGTAGTTGTAGTTGCGCGCTTTATATATCTACCACGTGCAAATAAAATCCATTAACAAAACAAAACTTTAATTTAAAAATAGTTATAGTTGCCTTATCTACCACGTGAAAACGCAATACGCAATTGGCGCAGAGGTCAAGAATTTTTCATTTTAAAAATATATAGTTTAGTTTTGTTGATAAACTAGTTGAAGCCTGCCCGCGTTGCGAGGCGATCACCGAATAATTCTCAATCAATTTAAAACGATGATAAGACCATATTTTTCGGCGCAGGGCAAAAGTGTAATTTTTCAAAACTAATGAGCAAGTGTTAGCCAGCTCTTTGACACGAAAAACATTTAAATCGAGTCAACCAATTAATAAAAAACTTTTATACTTTTGCAAAAAAACTAAAACGATAGGAAAAAACGTAATTTTGAACTGAGAGCGAAATCATAATTTTTTTCATGGCTAAAATCGTAAATTAAATGGAATAATGAGGGAGTGCCAGATATCTGCCGGCATAACTGTAATTTTACACTGGGGGGCAAATTTGTAATTTATCCAAGGAAACAAAAAAAAACGGTGGAGAAAATATAAATTTAATTTGAGGGCAAAATTATAACTTGGATGTGAGAAAAAAAACTAATGGCAAAAGTGTAAAATTTAAACGGGGCAAAATCGTAATTTTGAACCGATTGCAAAATTGAAATATTTAGCTAGAAACAAAGGCATAAATTTATTTTTAAGTCGGGGAGAAAACATAACTTTGAACTGATGGCAAAATCCTAATTATAATGGGAAAAGACTAATGGGTAAAATACTAATGGCAAAACTATAAATTTAAACGGGGCAAAGACGTAATTTTGAACCCAGGGCAAAATTGAAATTTTTAGCTAGGAGCAAAAGCGTAAATTTATTTTTAAGTGGGGGTAAAAACTGTAGGTCCACCCGGAGGATCGAGTAACCTCTATTACCTGTTTTCCGACAAACCTGAAAGTGCGGAATCCAAACGGATAAGTTAAACCAAGTTACGAACACGTAAAACACAAGATTCACCGATTAACACTCCAATGTATTAATCTAGAAAACGGTTACAAAGCAATGTTTACAAGATGTTCTCATAAACTCTCAGTGTGTGTGTGTTTACAGTGTGTTCGCTCCGAAATCTATTCAGACTTCCGTTAGTGTTTCTGTCTGTTGTCTGGGTATTTATACTAACAACATGACGAAATCCAGTCCTGGACGAAAACCCATAGACGAACACCAATATCTAGACGAAATCCCTTGGATTTCGTCACATGTGGTATCTTCGTCACCTTCAGTCTTCGTCCAAGAGAGCTGGCCCAATGTAAACAAATGGCCCAAGTATAGGTTTCGGCCCAAGTGATAATGGATTAGCCCAATGGTAGAAGTTGATTGGCCCAACAGTGCATGCACGTTCATGAATTCCATAATTTCAAGATTGTAAATATTAGACAACCATGTGACATCATCATGACATCATCATGACGATGTCATGGTGATGTGTCATCGGGAATCGCTCACGGCTCTTCGTGCTTCGCGTGTCAAACTCTGGGGCGCACGACGGAGGAATGTCGCGACGTCGGGCTTGAGCTGAACCTAACCGAGCCAAACCGAACCGAGTCGAACTGAACCGAGTCACGTCCACATAATATGTATCAACAAACTCCCCCTTGGACGCTACTCGTGTGGTTCGTCTTCCATATCTTCCATGTCGGAGGATCTTCAAAGTCTTCACGTGTTGTAAGTAGAAAGTGTATTAACAAACTCCCGTTTTCATTTAGGAAGTGTATCAATAAGCTCCCCCTTTGATTATGCTCGTGAATCTTTTGATTTTCGATACTTTAGATCCTTGTGGTGTTGAGGATTGATCAGTGGCAACTCGATCATCTTTATCAATTGAGTGCCTTCACGTAGTGTCTTCATTCCGCAGCTTGTCATCGAACATGTTCTCCTAGCCTTTAGCATCTGCACATGCAAGAAATCTAAACGCGTAATGAGAACAACTGCTTGGAATATAGTTAACATAAACAAATAACACACATGTGACCATATTTCTATCAACTATCGTCCGACAATTTGTTTGAAAAGTTAACAGATTTTTCAATTTTGATTATTAACTTTCAAAACTTGCAAACTCTGACCGTTTATGAAGATTCAGTCGTTTTGGTTTTCATCAGATTTCAGGCAACGAAGACTTGAGTTCCAACATCGGTTAATCAAAACTAAAGCAGAAATAAAATCTTTTTGGCTTTTATAAAGTTTATTTTAAAACACACCTAAAGTCTTTTTGGTATTTTGAATATTTCAAACTTAAAGACTGAAAGCAGTAAATAAGTATATACAGAGTTGCAGAAACTAAGAAAAGTAAATATATACAAACATTCTTTTTGCGAGCTTCGAGGGTAAGAGAATCATATCAGTGTACGGTCATGCCAAAACGCTCTTGTTGTTCTTTTTGTTAACATGTTGATAAACATCCTATAACGATTATCGGTATTGTTATCCACATAAGCTCAACTTATCCGATATAATCATGGCGAGGGATACGTTAAGGTAAGATTTATACTTACCGACCGGTGTTCATCCACATCACGACACATTCTCGTATCAAGGTATGCACGAGAGTTCATCTTACTGGTGAGTATACCATTTATCATCTGTTTGACCGTATATGAAAATGTGAGATACTCACTTATTTTGAATTGAAAACAAGCCCTATGTGATAGAATCACTTATTGATGAGGAACTTGATTTTCGATGCATGAGGGCACATGAGCAAGTCCGTGAACAGGTCAGTACAAACGTACAGCAAAGAGACGAACTTGACTCCCGGATAAAATGTGATATATTATCACTTGTTTTGTGGACATGTGATTGTTGATCCCCTATTGAGGTCGTATGCAGGTACACATATGTATGGTATCATGGAAGATCTAGACTTCGTCTCCGTTTGTTTTTCTGTAAAAGAAACAACCATGATACCCAGCATAAAGACCACATATCTCAGAACCTCAGCAATCTCTCAAAAAAAATTTCGGTACTAAAACCATATGCCAATGAGCGGTTCCTACCTGGTCTTCAGTCGATTTAAGTTTATATTACCCTGCACACTTTAAGATGATTGTGAGCCTACCGATACATCTTATATAGAGCTGCTTATCATTTTTCATTTTAAGTTCATTTCAAAGAGGTTTAGACAGACCACTGATGTACTATCATTTTCTCTTTTGCTCGCCAGGAAACTCATTTTTGTTTTTCTATTGTTTTTGAGTTTTTGAAATTTTTCAATGTTTTTGAATATTTCAAATTTTGGAATTACTCCCCCTAAAATCAACAAACTAAAAATAATATTAAAAACACAAAGATATTTACAAAAACGATTTTCCGATGCGGATTACTCTTGCTTGACCTTAATGTCGTTTACCAATAATAAAAAGTCAAATCTTGATTTATCAAATACTTTGGTAAAAAGGTCGGCACGTTGGTCATCAGTGTGGACCTTAACAACATCGATTAGCCTTTTATCAAAGCAATCACGTATGAAGTGATACTTAATTTCGATGTGTTTGGTCTTTGAATGCTGCACAGGATTTCTAGTGATAGATAAGGCAGCAGAATTATCGACTAAAATAGGAGTAGTTAGGAATTCAAAACCGTAATCACGCATTTGCTGTTGTATCCACAGGACTTGGGAGGCAGCAATGTATTCAGCTTCACAAGTTGATGTAGCGACACAAGTCTGCTTCTTGCACTGCCATGTTACGAGGCGATTTCCTAAAAACTGGCATCCAGCCGTTGTGGATTTGCCATCGATTTTGCATCCGCCAAAATCAGAATCATTGAAAGCGACTAAATCAAAGTTATCATCCTTAGGGTACCATAGACCGGTGTCTGGGCAACCCTTCAAATAACGAAAAATCCATTTTACAGCCGCAAGATGTGAGGCCTTCGGGTTCACTTGAAATCTGGCTAGCAGGCATGTTGGATACATTATATCTGGTCTTGATACTGTGAGGTACATAAGGGATCCAATCAATGCGCAGTAATATGAAGAGCTAACAACTTCACCCTTCAAGTCTGGATTGATTCCGTGATTTCGCTGCACTGGGGTACCAATGGGCGATGTGTCAGAAATCTGGAATCGCTTCAGAATGTCTTGAACATACATAGTCTGATGGATAAAAATCCCAGACTTCGTTTGTTGCACTTGCAAGCCTAAAAAGAAAGTCATCTCCCCCATAGCGCTCATCTCGAACTTATCCTGCATTACACGCTCGAAATCCCTACACATAACATTGTTAGTAGAACCAAATATAATATCATACACATATACCTGTACCAGTAGAAGATCTTCATCTTGTTCTTTTATGAAGAGAGTGCAATCGATAAGACCTCTGCGAAATCCATTCTCCAACAGATAATTAGATAAGGTTGTGTACCAAGCTCGCGGTGCTTGATGTAGACCATAGAGAGCTTTGTTCAGCAACCAAACCCGATCGGGATGGATATGATCTTCAAAACCTGGAGGTTGTTCGACATACACCTCTTCTTCCACTAGACCATGTAAGAATGCACTTTTGACGTCCATCTGGTAAACCTTGAATCCTTTGAATGAGGCATAAGCCAGAACGATCCGAATTGCTTCCAGACGTGCAACAGGTGCATACATTTCGTTGTAGTCTATACCTTCAATCTGACGAAAACCTTGAACGACCAATCTTGCTTTGTTTCGAATAACGATTCCACGGTCGTCGTTTTTGCATTTATACACCCAACGGGTACCAATCTTCTTGTAATCAGCAGGTTTCTCTTCGAGCTTCCAGACACCAAGTTTCTGGAATTGTTGCAGTTCTTCCTGCATTGCTTCAACCCAAGAGTTATCTTTCAAAGCTTTTTTCCAAGTTCTTGGCTCTTCCAGTGAGACATAACACGCGAAAGACCAATCATTTTGTTGACCAGATTATCGAATTGCCACATACAAGCCTGCGTTGTTGTTGTTTCGCAACATGTTTCTTGTTTGAATGCCACTCTGTACATTACCGATGATGTTTTGTTGAGGATGGGTATTGTGAATCCTTGTTTCTGGATTATCTGGAACTGGAATGTTTGTACCCAGATTGTTGAGATTGAGATCAACAACTAATTCAATACCCAGAACTGACGAAGAGGATGATGCAGTAGCTTCAGCTATTTTGGGGTTATCAACTGGAGATGTAGCTTCTGAAGTACCTTGTACACCTGTTGTTGGAGCTTCTTGATCTGCATCTAGAAATTCATCATCCTCTGAAGATTTGTTCAGTTCGGTAGCATCATGAAAATCCTCATTGTCGAGAGCATTATTGTTCACTGAAGATGGTTCTTGATTGACAATAATTGGACGAACCAACGGTGAATCTGTTGCGTTGTCACTCTCGAAAAACATCCCTGCAGCAACATTTTCTTCAACTGCTTCACCATTGATCGAATTGAAAAAGTCATCATACTCAAACATCCATGGTTGACCTGGATTTTTGACTCTCAAAGTGTGCCTTTGTACTCTGACTTCAGACCATTCCTCAACCCTTTTAGTCTCTAGATTCCAGACTCTTAAGTTCGGGGTGGCATAACCAAGAAAGTGACCTTCAATAGCTTTTGCCCCAAACTTTCCATTAGGATCGATCATTGTGCAAGGAGCTCCAAACGGTTCAAGATATAACAAATCTGGTTTCCATTTGTGAAGAAGCTCGCAGGTCTTGTTGTGTCTTTTGACTGTAAGGACTCGGTTCAATGTATAACATGCAGAGGACACAACTTCATTCCAGAAGGGAATCGGCAATTGTGACTCTACCAACATAGTCCTAGCAGTCTCGATCAATGTACGGTTTTTACGTTCAGCGAAACCATTCTGTTGAGGAGTATAAGCTGCACTAAATTCGTGAAGAATACCTTTTGATGTGCAAAACTCCGCCATAGCATGATTCTTAAATTCTGTACCATTGTCGCTGCGTACCCGTCTAACCTTCAACTTATACAAATTCTCAATCTGAATGATCAAGTTTTTGATAATACCAAAAGTTTCACTCTTGTGAGCAATAAACGCCACCCAAGAAAATCTTGAATAATCATCAATTAACGCGAGGCAGTATTGATCATTCCTGATGCTTTTGTGCTTGACAGGACCGAACAAATCCATGTGCAAACATTCAAGAGGAACTGCCACCGTGTTGATCTTCTTTGTCGGATGTCGTTTCTTGGTTTGCTTTCCTTTTTGGCGTGAAACACAGACGTCTTGAAGATGGAAATTTTTAAGAAGAACACCATTCACTAATTCATTTGACACCAAATGATTCTTTTTTCGTAAGTGAATGTCACCCATACGTCTGTGCCAAGAGATTGAGTCTTTTTCTGTGGCTTTGGTAATAAAACAAGTTGCTTGTGTAGTCAATGTTATTGCTTGGCTCATATCAAGTAAATATAAATCATTTATCCTTGGAGCTGATAAGAGAATCCATTCTTTTGGAATCTTGAAGCCGGGTTTCAGCACATAACATCCATTTGTATCAAAGTGTACTGAAAACTGCTTATCATAGATTTGTGAAACGCTGAGAAGATTGTGATCAAGCTGTTGTACAAAGTTGATCTTGTCAAAACTTACAACCCCGTTGGATACCATTCCTTCTCCTGTTATATAACCACCCTTATCTCCAGCAAAAGCAACATAACCTCCTCTAATAGATTTAACATCGTAGAGAAGCTTCATGTCGCCTGTCATGTGCCTGGATGCCCCACTATCAACAATCCAATGACTGCTGAAAGTTCCTCCTGGAACACCCTGCACATGAACTCACATGATTAGTTGGAGATGGGGACCCAAGCCTTTGTGGTCTTGGGTCTTCCATTTTCATCAACGTAAGTTACTTGAACTTCTCGATGTTGTGGAAATTGTGATGTTCCCCCAGATTCAGTAACCGTTTTTGGTTTCCAGGTCTGTTTTGTTTTACCAGTTTTATTCTTCAAAATCTTAACTTCATGATTGTCTGAAGTTTTTGAATTGTCTGGTTTGACATAAACAAATGTTTTGTTAACCACGTCGGTTTTAATCGCTTTTTCAATTTTCTTGACCTGTTGGCGTTTCTGTTTCTTTTCCCTTTCTTTTACAAGACGGGAATCTGGTTTTGACGAAACAAATCGCTTTCGGTCATTTTGGTCACGGGGATCATCAACTTTGGCTTTTTGTTTATGAAGATATGGACAATTTCGAATAATATGTCCAAATGTGCCACATGAAAAACATGATCTACGTTCTACAAACCCCAAAGTATCATGTGATTGTCTTGTCGATGATGATCAACTTTGTGATCCCGAGGTACTTGGTTTTGAACTGTTTTGTTCATTTCTTTTTAAAATTTTCGCTGGATTAACAAAATCTAGGTTAGATTTGTTTTCAAATGTGTCAATTTTATCCGTTCCCCTTGATTTCACAAAGTTCACCTTCTTGTCCTTTTTCTGGGTCTGTTTCTTTTGACCTTGAGACGGTGATTTACCTTTTGGTTTGGTGCGATTTTGCTGAACTTTCTCAGTTGGTAATCTTTGATTGCCATTTTGTTTGCGAATTTCAGCTCTTGGAATCGGAGGACACTATGTTACCACAACGTGTGATCCTGTCTTTCCCAAGAACTTACTTGTTGAATCTTCAAAAATTTTACTAATTAAAGATTGATTAACATTCTTAATAGGAAAATCTTTGTCAGAATAGATTCTATCATCACCAACAAGAGTGTACAGCAAATTCACACTCTCAGACTCTTGTGAGGAAGTGGACGTGGACTCGGTCAGAACAGTGGTAGCAGGTTTTGCGGGAGGATCACATAGAATATGATTCTCGAGAGGTATGTTCTCTTCTTTGATTATCACATCTGATTGTGCTGAGTCAGTATCATTAGATTCATCATCTGAAGAATCAGCCTCCTCAACAATAACTGGAGGATCCTGATTCTTTTCAGCAGAAGACACACTTGTATCTGCTGACACATCCGAATCTGATGGTACTTCTGGTTTGTATCCAAGTCCCGTTGTAAACTCCTCAATGTTTAAAGAAACAGATGGCTCAAAGTAAGTTCTATCTTCTTCATCAGGCATGGCATCATAATTGTGTTTCACAGGATGTGGACATTTTTTTTATATCCAATGCACGTGACATCCCTTTTCTCCTTCCGAACATCATTGATGTGATCCAACACATAGCTAGAGTTCAAATAACTATTTAGCTTAAGATTGATCGCCTCACTTTCAGATTTTACACAAGCCATCTCTTTTTGCATTATCTCGAGCCTATTGATGTAACAGTTAATGTTTGTTTGTTTTCTTGAAACCATTTTCGTTAGCTAGGATTTGTTTTCTCTTAATTTTCAATCATTGTTTTATACTCGTTTTCATGGTTTGTATAAAACATGTTGGCCTCTGTGCATTTGGCAAGATCCACGATCAACTTTTGGTTATGGATAAATGTCACATCATACTTGGTTTGCAAAGCCTCATGTTTGCTTTGCAAATCAGACATCTTAGCATTTAAAGAAACATGTTTGTTTTGCAAGTCAGACAATTCAGCATTTAAAGCATCATGTTTGCTTTGCAACTCAGACATATTAGCATCTGCATCAGCACATTTGTCACTTAAGCTAGCACGATTATCACAAATAACGATAGTTGGTTCATCGACACATACCTGGCTTGATGAACTGCCGCCATTAGCCATAAAGGCTGAATGAAGAGAAGAAGAAGAATAAGCAGCTTGATCCACCAGAATATATCTTCTATCATTCCTTGTTGCAGCTTCTCCTAACAATTCTTCAATATCTGCATCGATTCTCCCACTAGATACATCATCAGAATAATCTTTGCCTGAGGTTGAGATTTCCTCATCTGAACTCCTTGAATCACCAGAACTCTCTTCATCTGAAGATTCACCACCACTGGCAGAAGATTCTCCACCACTGGCGTGCTTCAAATCTTTAGCAGTTTCAGCAAAACAAGCTGCTCCTCCCTGATCACCAATGCCTAATTGCATTGACCAATCGCAACCTTCATCTATTTGAACCATAAGAGCTTGATTGGTGTTCGATGGTCCTGCTTGATTGTTTGCAGGGACCAAGGTGCGATCGCCATTTCTGGCTTGATTCTGATTTGTCTGGTTGCCTTGACCTCTGAAAGGATTTTGGTTCCCATGCTGAGCTGGCTTTGTGCATTCAAGCTTGAAATGGCCACTTTCACCACAGTTAAAGCACTTAACAGACTGCTTATCAAACCCATACTTGGTGTCTTTCTTACTTTCTAAGCTGGTTTTACCCGTCCGTTCCATGAAGTCTTTAGCCCGCCTAACAGCACTAGCGAAAGCCCACTTGATACCCATCATATCCATCTCCTCTTTATCTATCTGCTGGTAATCTTCTTGAGTCAGATTGATGTTCCCGATCTGACCTGCTATCAACCCACAATACGCGCTCACCAATGTGTTCAATATCTCCATGTGATCCTTAGTTACTTCAACGCTAACTTTGGAGAAACTTGATGTGTCCAGTCATACTGTATTAGATGGCTGACCAGCTGATGACGTGCTACCATAACAGGCTTGTCAATCTGTGGTTGGTAGAACAACTGTTGGTTTTGAGGAAGCTGGAAGTGGATTTCCATACAGATCTGTTGCTCCGGTAGATCGAACAGGTAATGGATTTCCGAACATATCAGTTGCTACGATAGATCATTGACTTGGCTGTTGTGGAGCTGGTTGTAGTGGATTTCCATACAAGTCTGTGGTTGGAGCAGGCTTTACAGGAACTTGTATCTGATTGCCATACAAATCTGTGCTTGTGACAAACACCATTTGAAGTGGAGCATGTTGAGCAGGTCTTGTAGAAGTGCTAGAAGCTCCATAATACATATCAGGATTTTGTTGTACTGGAACCTTTTTCGCCTTTAGTGTTTCTTCCTGATATTTGTTCTCCAACATCTGAACAAATCATTGATTGAGGTTGTAGCCAATGTGCCATTGTACTTTAAAATTTCCAAGAAACCCTTCCATTGAAATGGCAGCGCATCGGCCAACTTTGTGACAACCTCTGCAGGAGTTGTTACTACCCCATAATGATTCAACTCAGTCAGCAAGTGATAAAATCGACTTGTCAAATCTCTCAAAGATTCTCTTTCCATACATGTGAAACCATCAAACTCTTTCTTGAGTAAGTCATGTCGTAATTTGCATGACGCTTCGTTTCCTTCACTTCTCGTCTTCAATGCGTCCCATAACCGCTTTGTTGTCTTGAAACTTACAAACTGGTGATAGATTTCTTTGTTTAACGCTTGAGTTAGAATAGAAAAAGCCTTCTTTTCTAAATCATAAATCTTCTTATCATCTGGAGAAATATCTGCAAAAGACGCGACTGTTGAAGCGGCAACATCAAGTGCTTGATCGAAGTCTGTAATGAATCGTAACCACAACTCCGTGTTTTGCCCAAGAATATACGTATGAAATCTGTCTTCCCATCCCGGATATTCATTCATGTGCATTAGCTTCGGTGGACGATTATTGCTTCCGGTTTCATTTTCGCTTAAAGTATACTTTGAATACTTTGATTTTCATTTGAAACAAACGCCCATTGACTTGATGAGATTTGAGGTGAAGACGATTATGCAGGAGGTTCGGCCCATGATGGAGATAATCCCGTGCTTCTATACTTACTTTCCGTATTAGACGGAGTACCCCACCAATCCGGATTCATTTCGAATATTTAATGACGAATACCTGAATAAATCACACAAATCAAACAGTTAAGAATGTTTTAAAAAGCTTCTGTTAATAATATGAAAAGATATGTGACGAAATCAAGGGGTTTTCGTCGCGGATATAGGGGTTTTCGTCGCTGTAGGATGATGATTGACACTTCTGATTTCGTCGCTGAAATGCTTGATTGACACTTCTGATTTCGTCGTTGATGTTTGACTGACACTTCTGATTTCGTCGTTGATGTTTGACTGACACTTCTGATTTCGTCGCTGATGTTTGACGAAATCAGAGTTTGTTTTCGTCGCTGATGTTTGACGAAATCAGGTGTTTGTCGCTGAACTGTTTTGACGAAAATAAGTATTTTCGTTGCTGAACTTGTGTGACGAAAATAAGTGTTGATTTCGTCCAGGATAGTGATGAAGTCAGGTGTTTTCGTTGACAATTGTAACCTCAGAAAGATATTTATCAACAAATAAAATAGTTTATCCTTTAAAAACTTATCCACTGACACAAACCTCTTTTTCAAACACACCTTGCCTTATCAGATTTTTTTTACCAACTACTCATGATTGTTTGTGTACACAAATTTCAAACAACTAATATAATATTCAACAACACTTCAACAATTTAACAGAAAAAGATCAAAATACAGATATCACAATGAACATGTTGAAGATCTGATGAACTTGATGAATTTATGAGTTTTCCGGCAGAAAAACTTCCGAACACAAGTTTTTTTGCATAAAAGTTTAGTAAAAACCAAATCTCAACATGTGTACATGCATTTTAACAATGGTTTTATAAAAACTAATAGCAAAATACAAAGATTTTCAAGGTTTTAACAACGTCTTTCCAGAAAATGTATGAACTTACAGATCAAGACTCAAGAAAAACACATTAAAAACTATGAAAAATCAAGAACACAAACTTGGTTTAACAAGGAATCGAGCCAATGCTCTGATACCAATTGTAGGTCCACCCGGAGGATCGAGTAACCTCTATTCCCTGTTTTCCGACAAACCCGAAAGTGCGGAATCCAAACGGGTAAGTTAAACCTAGTTACGAACACATAAAACACAAGATTCACCGATTAACACTCCAATATATTAATCTAGAAAACGGTTACAAAGCAATGTTTACAAGATGCTCTCATAAACTCTCAGTGTGTGTGTCTTTACAGTGTGTTCGCTCCGAAATCTATTCAGACTTCCGTTAGTGTTTCTGTCTGTTGTCTGGGTATTTATACTAACAACATGACGAAATCCAGTCCGGGACGAAAACCCATCGACGAACACCAGTATCTCGACAAAATCCCTTGGATTTCGTCACATGTGGTATCTTCGTCACCTTCAGTCTTCGTCCAAGAGAGCTGGCCCAATGCAAACAAATGGCCCAAGTATAGGTTTCGGCCCAAGTGATAATGGATTGGCCCAATGGTAGAAGTTGATTGGCCCAAAAGTGTATGCACGTTCATGAATTCCATAATTTCAAGATTGTAAATATTAGACAACCATGTGACATCATCATGACGATGTCATGGTGATGTGTCATCGGGAATCGCTCACGGCTCTTCGTGCTTCGCGTGTCGAACTCTGGGGCGCACGACGGAGGAATCTCGCGACGTCGGGCTTGAGCTGAACCTAACCGAGCCAAACCGAAGCGAGTCGAACTGAACCGAGTCGCGTCCACATAATATCATCATCATCATCATCATCATACTCAGTATATCCCACCAATAGCAAAGCTAAGGTAGGGTCTGAGGAGGGTGAGATGTAGACAGCCTTACCTCTACCCCGTAGGAATAGAGAGGCTGCTTCCAATGAGACCCCCGGCTCGATTGTGGTTTTGCATCAAGCCTTGGACATAAGGCACATAACACTCAGCAATTGAGACAAACGCCGATTAGTGCATGCACCCCCTTGTCTTTTGGCTATCAACGCCACCACATGATGCATGATTAACCGTCCCCCTCTTTTAACGTTATTTTCACGAAATTAGTAAAATAACGTTAAAATTAGTGCACTTTCACTTTTGCCCCCCGAGCGCCCACGCATATATACATTATATGAGCATACCGCAAGCGGGGCGTCGCGTCCACATAATATGTATCAACAAAAACATAATTTTGAACTGATAGCAAAATCGTAGTTTTAAAGCGGGATAAAAACATAAATTTGTTGGGCCAATGGGGGAGTGACAGGCAGCTGCCTGACACTATTGAAATTCCCGCCTATGTGACCCAATAAAAGGCCGGCACTATTCACGCCGACTTTAAAGATTGTAGTTGTTGAAAATGAAAATTAACTCAAACAATTGTCGAAAATTAATTTGGTATTTAAAAATTTTAAATTAAAAAAAAACGAGCAGCTAGAAACTTAACATAAATAAGAGCATACTTACTCCTAAAATTTTCTAAAAACGTTATTTTCTAAAAATCTATCATTCTCATCCTTATCTATATATTTTTTTTCACTATTTTTTTCTCTTCTATTTAGAATATTAACCATGAATTATTCTGTGTTATTATCTTTTTTTTTTTTTCTAATATCTGTGCTTTTTTTTCATTATTTTTTCTCTTCTATTTAGAATATTAACCATGAATTATTCTGTGTTATTATTTTTTTCCTAAAATTTATTTCTAATAATTTATTTTACAAAAATAAATAAGGGCCTGTTTGTTTACATCTGAATGGCTTCATTCAGAGCCTACCTCTGAATCGGTCAGAGGTTTGGCTGTTTGGTTTACAAAAACTTCCCCTCTGAATGAAATCATTCAGCTCTGAACCATTCAGCACATAAAAATAGCTGAATGAAAATTGTGACTTGATTACCCCTCGTGACTTGATTACCATCGTTATCATCAGTCATCATTAAACCTCAACCGGAACCTCCACTGTCATCATTAAACCTCAACCGAAACAAAAGAGAAGAAAAGGGGACCTCGTTCTTACCAGAATTTCGTCAAACAGGAGCACTACCGCCGCCGCCACGGCGGCGCAGCCGAAGTCTTCGGAGCTCGATGTCGCTCGCCGGCTTTCCTTCTCACTCGAGCTCTCTCTCTCTCTCGTTCTCTTTCCTCGTTTCATCGTAGCACCACCACCAGACGGTGGTGGTGGTGGTGGTCGGCCATTGAGGGGGAAGAGAGTGGGGTTGAGAGGTGTGTGGCTGATGTTGTAGTTCTGAGGTTTTGAAGGAGAGTGAAGATGATGATGCTTTGTCTGTGTTTAGTGTTTCTTGAAGATAATGTATTTATTGTGAAAAGGAACAAATAAAGGAAGAAACCCACTCTTTTATAGAACCATGAGAAACCCCACTCTTTTATAATCAATTAGGTATTTAATTTTGTTGAGAGGGGTAAAAATGTCATTTTACACAGTCATTCAGATGTGTAACCAAACAGCACTTTACTGGTTCAGCACTTAGCACTTACTGGTTCAGAGCCTCTTACCCATTCAGACCTCTTATTCATTCAGCACTTATTGATTCAGATGTTGCCAAACAGCCCCTAAATGTTTTTTAGAGAATGTCGAAGGCCAACCAAACCATGTTTAAAATCTGATACTGCTTACTTAAGCAATACACCAAATAAATATGATCGCTAACTCCATTGACATTGATTCACCATACCATATTTAAAGTTCAGTAACTAAGAAAAGCACTTCCCAATTACTAGAGTTCAGAAACTATGCTTTAACTTCGAACAAGTTTTCTACATCAGAAATTTGGAATAACTAAATTATTGAAGAAACGAGTGAAATTAAGAAGGATCCATTAAACATATCACATACATATAAACCAAAAGCTTTAAGTTGCAAAAGAAACATACATCACAAGATTATAATCATTTAATAAGAGTTCCAAATTAAATAAAAAGCTTCATTGCCAACCAGCATAGTCTTTCATGATAAGAGAACAACTTTAGCTGATTTTCTTCAAGCACTTATACGACAAACTTCAAAACATTAGCTGATTTTCTTCAAACGATTATACGTCAAATTTAAATAATGATTTCACTTCATGGTTGAAATTTATGCTTACTCGGTCTACACTCCCCATGACGTTGCTTGACTGTTATTATTGGCATGTGACTGTCGTGGTCACAGCAACCTTGGTCACAAGGCATATCGTTATTAATGTAATTGACGTCTAGACAAGAAAATATGGTGATCCGAAGCATATCACAAACCAGAGACAAAAGGACCACCTTCTAGGATGAAACAACACAAAGACATTTAATTTCTTTGTCCATCTAATTAAAATGGACTTTTATTTTCAATCTTACAAACTGAACCAACATGTTTTTGTTTAAATATTGTAAAAGTGTTACTATTTATAGAATGATGGAGGAAAGAATAGTGATCAAGGCCAAGTTGATCTTTGGCTTCCTTATTGTAATTTCTACATCAATAACTTGTCCTTTTGCTGCAGACACCGTGTCCGCAAACCAAACGGTTAGATATAATGAAACCATAATTTCGCCACAAGAAACCTTCGAACTTGGTTTCTTTCGCCCCGGTAAGTCCATGAACTTTTATGTTGGAATTTGGTATAAGAATTTACCAAATAAAACTGTTGTGTGGGTAGCTAACCGGAACACACCACTCACACATACCTCCGGCGAGCTAACTCTCACCCTTCAGGGAGCTTTAATTATCCGGGATGCCACCAATGGTCATGTAGTATGGTCGTCAGCAAACTCATCCACGACATCAGTGAAAAATCCGATTGGTCAGCTTCTAGATACAGGAAACTTTATAATTTACGAGGAAGGTGAAGGCATAAGTGAAGATCCCATATGGCAAAGTTTCGACTTTATGACAGACACTTTGCTTCCCGGAATGAAGTTCGGCTGGAATTTGATTAAGGGGATTGACAGACACTTCACATCATGCAAATCTGTAGATGATCCTGCTGCGGGTAATTTTACTTCTAGGATTGATATCAGAGGTTACCCTGAGGTGATCCTAAGGGATGGCCAGGAAATATTATTCCGCTCAGGTCCATGGAACGGACTCAGTTTTAGCGGAACTCCTAATTTAAAACCAAACCAGTATTACAACTTCACCTTTGTTCTTAATGAGAACGAAATTTACTACCAATATAATCTTATACAAACTTCAGTTCTAACGAGGCTGGTATTACCACCAAGTGGTCGTCCAGAGCGCTTGCTCTGGAGTGAAAGCAAGCAAGAATGGAGTTTCTATGACGCGCCAGAAACAGATGCTTGCGATCAGTACGCGTTGTGTGGACCATTTGGGAGCTGCAACATTCAAAACTCCCCGGCTTGTTTGTGTTTGAAGGGGTTTGAACCCCGATCTCCTGATCAGTGGAGGAATATAGATTGGTCACAAGGGTGTCGATACAGTATCCCTTTGGATTGTGACCCTGCAGAGGGGTTCAATAAATATTCAAATTTGAAATTACCGGACACTCGGGAGTCATGGTATAACCAAACCATGACCCTTGTAGAATGTGAGAAGATGTGTAAAAACAATTGTTCGTGTACTGCTTACACAAACACAAATATATCAGGGACTGAGAGTGGTTGCTTGTTATGGTTTGGTCCCTTAATTGATATCAAAACTTATGCTGAAAATGGGGACACCCTTTATATACGAGTGTCAGCTTCTGAGTTAGGTAATTTGAAAACATTAATTTGATATATTTTCATTATTAACTTCATTATATCTAATCCGTCTATATGTCAACATAATTAAGAAATTATGGTTTCACACAGATTCAATAGAAAACAGAAGAAGCTCAAATGCAGGGAGAAGAATACGAGTTATTGTCCCCATATCATTTGTAGTTTTGGCCATACTAGTTTCATTATGCTTATTTTACCGTTTTTATATGAAGAAGCAACAACACCAAGGTCTATGTTTACTTATGAATGGTTCTGCTCACGTTATATTTTATTTATGCTAAAAAGTCAAGACATATCTTGAATCATATAGTACCAGTTGAAAACATTTTACCAAAAAATATTAACATCTCTAAACAAACTTTTTTGTGGCACTATTTTATTCTAAACAATTCTTATGTTTGGTAGGAAATGTTTCTAATCAACGAACCCGACGTGGTCCGTTACAATTCACAGGGACACCCGAACACGAACGGGAACAAGATCCTGAAAATAAAAGTGATGATGAAGATCTAGAGCTTCCACTATTGGGCTTGTCTACATTAGTTACAGCTACAAACAACTTTTCAGTGGACAACAAACTTGGAGAGGGCGGTTTTGGACCCGTATACAAGGTATTCTATGACATCATGCCCTTTTATGTAGCACATATGATGTTCATGTGTTATTATAAGATAATTCGTAGCATAAGTTAAAAGTGCATGAAGTCGGATACTCAGATAAGAATAGTTTTCTACATAGTGGTCACAGACTAGATCCATCACATTAGTTGATTTAATCACATAAATAAGTTGTTTCTTGTTCAGTTAATAATCCCAAGTCGTGTTCATGTTTTTTTGTGTGATTTGTGATCGAAGTGGGTTTTGTGATTTTGATAGTCTCGTAACGATCCGGTTTCAGTTTCGATTCGGTAAAAAATAGTGAGACGGGTGATTTTGAGCCAATAACAATCGATAATAAACAAGAAAGATTGAAACTTTAATGATTGTAGCAAAGAAAGTTTCGTTGATTTGATAAAAGAGATACAAAGATAATGATCCACCCCGGGTGAGCTCCCCCAGGGTGGCGGCTCACAAATGCACACCCTAACAAATGAGGTGTAGTTCCCTATTTATAGACCCTTGAGTCTTGTCCTCCAAGTAAGCCGCCTCTTGCTTGGAAAACCTACTAAACTCGTTAAAATACACAACTATCATAACTATCATTTCTACCTCATGCTACATCAGACAAATATTAAAATCGTCAATTAAAGTCGCATAAATTGATAACATCATTCTCTAATTTGACCCAACAGATTTTCCCTACAATAAGAATAAAAAAGGGTGAATGATAGACCAAAAGTGTTTATTCTTTGAAGATATACAGAGGGTCTTTGTGTGATACTTACCTTAATAAGTTATGTTCCAGGGTGTTCTTGAAGACGGGCAGGAAATAGCAGTGAAGCGGCTAGCACAAACATCCACTCAGGGACTTCACGAGTTCAAGAATGAAGTCATCTCGATATCTAAACTACAACATCGCAATCTTGTTAAACTCTTGGGTTGCTGCATCGAGAGAGCTGAAAAGATGTTAATTTATGAATACATGCCAAACAAAGGCCTCGATTCCTTCATATTCGGTAAATGGAATAATACAAATAAAAAAACTTAGAAAAGTATAAAATTGACAAAGGCATAAACAAAAGTTAAACCTGTTCACAGATAGAACTCAAAGCAAACTCCTTGACTGGCCTGTACGTTACCGCATTATCATTGGAATTGCTCGTGGACTTCTTTATCTTCACCAGGATTCTCGCCTCAGAATCATACATAGAGATCTCAAAGTCAGCAATATTTTGCTTGACATAGATATGAACCCGAAGATATCAGATTTTGGCATGGCTAGAAGTTTTGGAGGAAATCAGATAGAGGCAAACACAAATAGAGTGGTTGGAACATAGTGAGATTCATCTACCCTAACCTCCTTTTAATTTATTTGGAAAATCAGTTGCATTAATTGGAGTCCTCACAGTGGCTACATGGCACCAGAGTATGCTGGTGATGGTACATTTTCAATAAAAACAGATGTATATAGCTTTGGCGTACTTGTGCTCGAAATTGTGTGTGGGGAGAAAAACAGGGGGTTCACCCACAAAGAACATGGCAACAACCTTATTGGACATGTAAGTTTTGGCTTTTCAATTTTGAAATGGATAACTATTTAATAGGATAAAACTACTTGTTTTGTTTTATTTTATTTATATAGTATAATTGTCTTGGTTTTCACCAATAAAAACAAAATTGATTAGAGAAATTTATCACAAACCTTTGAAGATAACCCATAATAAAAACTTCTGCAATGCAAACCTTTTGGAAACAACGGAACGTATGACTCTTGTTCACTGACCTTGACAGGCATGGGGACTCCATAAGGAAGGCACATCCTTGGAATTAGTTGCTAAGTGTCTAGGTGAATCAATTGATGTGCCTCAGGTACTACGATCAATCCATGTTGGTTTGCTGTGTGTTCAACGTCACCCAGAAGATAGACCCACCATGACTTCTGTAATCCACATGTTGGCGAGTGAAGGTCCATTGCCTTCTCCTAAAGAACCTGGATTTTACGTTGGAGAATCCACACAAGGATTTTATGAGGGTTCATACGAAGCAAGTTCTACAAACGAACTAAGCAGTACAACATTGAATGGTAGATAAAATGAAAGTTGCATGTGTTAAGAAAAACAACTTCTAGCTATAAGCTTATAAATCATTTCGTATGTATGCATCATCATAACTGAGGGATCTAAATAAACATGCATCATTGATAAGAAAATGTTAAAAACTTTTTTCCATCTTGCAACTTGCTAGACTAGGGATGTAAATAAACATGTATCATTGATAAGTTACTAATCTTTGTAGGTCTAGAAATGATCTTGAACACAATGTATTTCTTGTTAGAAATATAGTAATTAGTGTGGAATCCAAGTTAGCACACCAAACCGAGCATAAACACAATCAACACAGAAGGATATACTCAAAGATTCATGTTGTATTGATTTGAACAGAGTTTTGACACAAAATTTACAAGAGATGCTCTCCCACTCAGTTTTGTGTTCACTACTAACTATTACAAATGACACTGGTGGTATTTATAACACATACCTGCAGGTCTTCAATCGATAGTCATAATTAACAATCGACAGTCTCTAACAAATGACAATGTCACTGTCGTTTGGTTATAACATCAAAATATCAAAAATCAATTAACAGTGACACTGTCGATTGATCTTTTAACATGTTGAAGTCAATATAGTCATTCCCTTTCACTGTCGACTGACTTATTGTCTATTGTTATCCATAGTCGATAAGAATCATACATATCAAATTGTTGTCCAAGTCAACAACAGGAGGATATCATGACTTGGTCAACTTACACAAAGTCAAACTAAACAAAACCAATTAGATATATGATAAAACGAATAAAGGCTACAAACAAAAGTGTATCAACAAACTCCCCCGTTAGATGTATCTTGTAGTCTTTAGTCTTCATTTCTTCGATTCTTCCAAAACACTTTGATGAGCATCCAACCAAATACTCCCATAATTAATTCCATAATAGAAGCATATTCGCACAACCTTCTCAAATTTGATCCCTTGCCGGATTTCATCATCTTCATTAAACATCTCATTGCTGAACAACATCGCGATGTCTTTCTTTGACATATTCACAATCCACATGTTATCATAAATCCGGAAGTTAGGTGTATCATCATGGAAGGTGATCACCGCTTCAGACGTGTCAGAATCGTAGCACCATAAATGCATGTTCCTTAGAAGTCTTGAGGCATCTTCAACAGTGAAATCTTCTGCATTACCTCAGGTGCTTTCTACTTGAGCTTGTAACGACCGATCTTCATAAATGTTCGTTTCACGATCGAAGGTAAAGCGAATCTGAATCCTCTGTGGAAATTGTGACTTATATACTCATTCTTCCACCCATTTCTCTTCCTAAAACTTATCCTTCTTTCAAAAAAAATCTGTAACTCCTCGCTTTTTCGAACTTTCCTTATTTGGAAAGTTTGTTTGTATTTTTATTTATTGAAACTTGTAATCCCTTGTATTAGTCTTTCATTTCCAAACATTGTAATCCGAGACTTGAATCATAATAAAACTTGATCTTTCTATACATTGTGTTATACATATCTCATACATGCTTGTTGTACATTAGTTACTATAACAACCCTCCAAAATAATTCCGACACCTTAAAAATATTTAAAATATCCCAATACGTCCTAAAATACACCCCGTATACAAAAACAGGCCCCGGATACCTTTATTTTATTAAATTTAATTAAAAATCAGATTTTTAGGGTTGTGGCGGGCCGCGAAGACCCAGCCCTAGTCTTACGCGGGCTGCGAGCGAGTGAACAAGAGGTTAAGCCTGGTGCCGCCACGTGTCGAGGCTATTGGCTGAGTCAGCCAAGCTAGGGCCTACCCTAGCTGCCCTCGCGGGCCACGTATCCCATGGCTAAAACCTTCGCGGGGCGCGATAAGGTGTCGAACAGGCACTATAAATAGATGGCTTCGGCTGTTCAGCTGAAATCGTTCACAACAACTTTCTCTCTCAAATTTCTATAGTGTAGAAGCTATACCCGGGCATAATACCCCCTTAAATAACGAAGTTCTGCCTCGTTGTAAGTATCATAACCCCTGGTTACATATTAGATACGCTACCCGATTGATCTAGGGTTCCATAACGGCTGTCGTGGTTCTGCCCGACGTAGTTGTTGGAATGCCGTATCGGGAAGGGTATTACTAATGTAAATATTGGGTTATTATACTAACGCGTGTGCATTTGTGTAATTAATAGATAATCACCAGGAAATCCTAAAGGAAAACCCTAAGACAGCAATGTGAGTAATCTCCTTTTTGTAAACATTTTTGTAAACAGTTTTTACAAAAACTCAAATGTTTTACATTATAATTAACAGTGATTGAGTATTAGTATTCTACAATTATCATCGGTATGTTGGGGTTTTGTATACAAAATTTGTTACTACATTGTGAGTAGTAAGATGACCACAAGTCAGGTTGACAGTACCGTGGGTGGTAATTAAAGTAGATGGAAACAAATGTAATTGTGCGATCGCCCTCAATACTGTAAAATGGTTTTACCTGTCTTGATTAAAATGGGATTCACTCATCAGTATTTCCCACTGATAAAATGTTTTTAAACGCGTTTTAGGTAACGAAATGTGAAAGCCAAATAGAAGCCAACTGGACAGCACTGAAGGCTTGGAAAAGTGGCAATAAAATTTACCTAAATAAATAGATGTTTTTATTTGAATAAAATAGGGTTTATCCCTATGAAAATGTGTGTACTAGAAACTTGGGAATTTCCCATGTGTTTAATATTATAAAAGCGTGGTATTTTACTCTGATAAAATATTTCCTAACTACGGTCCTGATAAAATTTCCGCTGCCAAAATGATAAACACCGATACCACCGAAACTGGCCGTGACCGCCCGTTCCCGGGTTGTTAGGGGGCGGGGGTTGCGACAGAAGGTGGTATCAGAGCTAAGCTACTTATTCAGCCATAGAAGTGTTCTGCTGATACGAAAATTTATTTAATATGTTAGGAAATAATCTACAGGATTTCGTGCATATCTGTATATTATTATTGTGTTGTATTTGACTATTTGTTAGTTTACAGTATGAGCGACCAAGGACCTTTCGACGCCTACCCTCAGTTGTCCAGCTCACCTAGAAACGAAGGCACATCTTCGCAGCCTACCCTCTCAGGGTATTCGGCTGACAATGAAGACGGGATATTCGTGTTCAAGGCTCAATCTGAAGAGCCATTCCCTCCTAAGAAGAGAGGATGGTTCAGCAGAGGTGCGCATGAACGTAGGAAGAGGATGAAAAAGTTACAACAATAGCGAGTTTTAGCAGCCGTTAAGAGAGAAACAGATGCTCACACCCAAGATATGCTCAATAGGAGTCTAGCAAATTTTCATATTCTAGCAACTACAGCTGCAGACCCTAATATAGAGCAACTCATAGCACCCCAACCATTACCCTTGTTTCCCACACAACCAATGGAGATTGAAGTCAACTCGGAAAACTAAATCCCAGCACCAGCTTTTGACCCGATTGAGATACCTAGAGTACCAGCACCCAATCCCTTAGACCCAGACTATGACCCGTGGTTTGACGACCATAGGGATTACCAACAACGCTACCCAATACCAGAAGAACCATGCCAAACCTAGCAGCTTACCCAGGTCTGGACCCTCTAGATCCCTATTATGATAATGATCAATACATTAGGGAAATTCTAGAGAATCCATATCCTCAGGAAGAACCGATGCCACAGTACCTAGATCCAATACCAGCACCTGCACCACCCATGAGCACAGAAAATGTGCAAGAACTCTGAACCTTTGGTGAGGAGATTTTAGAAGAGAGCGAAAGGATGAGACAAATAGGGGAACGACTCGTTTGGAAATATAACGAGCGTAATATGGACTCTTGGATGAACCCCTACCATTAGTAATAATAATAATAATAATATAATAATAATTATATATATATAATATGTGTGTATGTTTGAAAAAAAATGATAATATATATACTGTAGTATAGACCACCTCGTGGTTAGTGATGCATACTAGTATTGTATTTTTATCCAGTTGTACTTGTAATAAATATAGATGCATACTATAAAATAGAGTAAGTCGCAATGCTCGACGATTTTGTATCAACATGCTTGTTGTGTTAATGTTGCATTGAATATTTTTATGCAATATTAATACTTGGTAATTGTTTAAAATCCAGATGGCCGATGCAGCAAATCCAGAAAACCCGAATAAGGAAAATCAAATAAATAATAGTGAAATTCGACACCTTGTAACCCAAGGAATTATAGATGCCATGCCAGCTATTATCCAAAATGTTAGGGATGCGGAAAATAATTATAAAAGTGGTAATGGAAGTAACGAACCCATATAGAACCTAGTCACAACGTGCACAATGGACCCATACTTCAAGTGCCCATTCCTAAAAGAAGAAGAACCATGTCTTATGGTTGTTCTTATAAGGAATTCTGGTCCTGTAAACCAATAGAATTCTCTGTCAATGAAGGGGCCATTGCAGCTTTACGCTGGATAGAAAAGTCAGAGACAGTCTAAAAAATAAGCAAGTGCGCATAAGAAGATAAGATAATGTTTGCCTCCAATCTGTTTAAAAACTCAGCCTTAGAATGGTGGAACACTATCCTCCAGTCTAGGGGAAGTGACAGGGTTTACAATATGGAATGAGAGGAATTTAAGAATATGGTGGAAAGAAAATTCTGCCCTCCCAATGAAAAGGAATAGATAGCAAACAAGTTCTTAGACCTTAGAATGACTGGAGTGGATAGAAAGGGGTACACTACTTTATTATTTGAATATGCTAGAATAGTGCCAACCCTTGCATCACCCGAACGAGTATTAATCTCCCGCTACATCTGGGGATTAATTAGTGAAATAAGGCATGTAGTCAAGGCAGCTAGACCTCAAACTATAGAAGAAGCCGTAGAACTAGCAAACACCTTGACTGATGAATTAGTACGTACACGAGAAGAAGACCAGAGGAGAAACCTAGCTCAAAGGCTTACCCAAGAATTTCGCTACGGTAATTCCAACCGTGGGAAAAATATAGGTTCTACCTCTCCACCTTACTGCAAGGCTTGCAAGAAGAATCATTCAGGAAGATGCTACACTTACTACAATTTCTGCAAGATACCAGGACACAAGGAAGACAGTTGTGGGAAGAAACCTAATAATGGAATGTGCTTCAACTGTGGAGAAAAAGGTCACATCAAGTCGAACTATCCAAAACTAGCTCCAGTCCCGAACAACAAGACTACTAAAAATGCTAGAGCATTTGTTCTGACTATAGAAGAAGAAAGGATGATCCCGGATGTGATCGACGATACGCTTTTAGTTAATGATGTTTTTGCTAATGTATTATTTGACTCTGGTGCAAACCA
Organism: Helianthus tuberosus; assembly: GCA_030545235.1. NCBI lineage: Eukaryota > Viridiplantae > Streptophyta > Magnoliopsida > Asterales > Asteraceae > Helianthus > Helianthus tuberosus. The sequence goes on along the minus strand of CM060411.1, from coordinate 39,253,784 downwards.
AAGTTTTATTAATACTTCATTTTGCAAACTTCTCAATCAACCATTAACTAAACTCCCACAAGAATGTCTAGTAGAGACAGTAAATGGAGAAACCATTAAGATTTCTGAAATCTTCTAGGGAGCAAGAATAGAATTTTTAAATTAAAAATTTATTGCAAACATTTACCCAATGAATCTGGAAGGATTTGATGTTGTATTAGGAATGGATTGGTTAATAGCCAATAAAGCCAGTATTTTATGTGATCAAAAGTCAATCCAAGTAAATTCACCAATGGGTAAAAAGATCAGAATTAAAGGAGATAAGCCCTCTAGATCCACAAAATTCATCTCTGTGATGAAAACAGTCAGTTATATAAGAAAAGTATCATTAGTGTATTTGATTTCTATAATCATTAACAGTAAAGAAAAAGAACTGAAAGACATTCCAGTAGTATCCCAATTTTCAGATGTATTTCCAGAAGAATTGCCAGGACTACCTCCAAACAAAGAAGTTGAATTTAGAATCCACCTGCTACCAGGAACAGAACCAATTGCCAAAGCACCTTACCGTTTGGCACCTGCAGAAATGCAGGAACTGAAGAAACAATTAGACGAATTGTTGGAAAAAGGATTCACACAGCCAAGCTCATCGCCATGGGGAGCACCAATCTTGTTCGTCAAAAAGAAAGACGGGTCAATGCGTATGTGCATCGACTACCGTGAATTGAACAAAGTCACGATTAAAAACCGGTACCCATTACCAAGAATAGATGATTTGTTTGATCAGTTGCAAGGAGCTCGATTCTTTTCTAAAATTAACTTACGTTCAGGATATCATCAATTAAAGGTACAGGAAGAAGACATTCCTAAGACCGCTTTCAGAACAAGGTATGGCCATTATGAATTTACTGTCATGCCATTTGGTCTAACCAATGCCCCAGCTGCATTTATGGACATGATGAACCGAATATGTAAGCCATATTTGGATAAATTCATAATTTTCTTCATAGATGATATTCTCATTTATTCCAAGAACAAAGAGGAACATGCAGCACACCTACACGCACTTCTAAGTTTATTGAGAAAGGAAAAGCTTTATGCAAAGTTTTCGAAGTGTGAATTTTGGTTAGAACATGTACAATTTCTTGGACATCTAGTCAATCATGAAGGAATTCATGTGGATCCCACAAAGATCGAGGCGATTACCAAATGGAAAACCCCTGAGTCACCAACCGAAGTTAGAAGTTTCATAGGATTGGCCGGTTATTATAGAAGATTTATTAGAGATTTTTCTAGAATGGGCATTCCCTTAACTAAGCTAACCTGTAAATCTGTTAAGTTTGAATGGGGACCAAAACAAGAAAAAGCCTTTAGAATCCTTAAGCAAAGATTGACCAACGCACCCATACTAGCATTACCAGAAGGAACTGAAGACTTTATAGTCTATTGTGACGCTTCTAAACTAGGTTATTATTACACCTCCAAAATCCACCTGCGGAGTATCACTGCTTGGAGGCGTGACTGACCAGGATCAAGCCACCAATCATATTGAACATCGTATATAAATAAAAATAAAACCCAACACAATATAATTGGTGTCCAAACAAAACGTAATTTAAGTTGTAAGCGGAAGCAAAATGTTTAAAACAAAGTGTAAGTTCAAATATATCAACTGTTTAACATGGCATAAGACTATCCATGTCCCACAACGTCCACGCCTCCTCGTGCAAGCTCCAAAAGTATCTAACGACCTGCAAGGCATGTAACAACAAATCAACAACAAAGTTGAGCGAGTTCACGGTTGGGTGTTCGTTTTAAGTTGTTTCAAAACATAGTTTTTCTTTAGCTGGCTTACTTGCCGTGGGGTTTACCCCATAGTTGAAAATATGATTAACCAGTTTACCCTGTTTCCCAAACATATCCATAGTTGGTGGGGGCTTCCCCATGTTAACCACTAGACCTGTTTACCATATCGACCACTGACTAAAGTAAGTTGGTGCCCTGACGTCAATGTCTATCATCATTGACTAGTGCCCAGATCCATTAGTTCACGCCCGTCCTCTGCGGCACGGTGTGAGGCTTGTCAAACCTAAATAGCGCTATCTAACTAATGACCCGCTCGCCATTGGCCCGGCGATTAAGTCGATATAAAATGAGGGACTTCATGATAGAGAGTTTTGGTCTAGTATCCGTGTTGTCACCCTTCAGTAAAGAGGGTGTGTACGTAATCTCCAAACCAGGAGATTACGCAGGTTCCGATTAAATACTTATCACATGTTGTCACCCTTCAATAAAGAGGGTGTGTACGTGTCCCAAACCAGGAGATCACGCAGGTTCAGTTTCAATCCTTTACCCATTCCCAACCCCTGGGAATCCCATGCCTTATAGAAAGTGTGAACTCACCTTGGTTTGCTCGGTTTGTTAAGTTACTTGTTCTCAGTTAATTACAAATGTCCTAACATAGTTACCGACATCAATTAGTCTTAGGTGCACATAATCCACATATTTCATGTACAAACAAGTCATGTATTCCCTATTCACTTGTCACTTGTCACACAGTCAGAATACATGTATCACACACATATAATCCAAATCACACCAGTTAATCTATCAATCCAATATTGTCAAGAAATCACTCAGTATGTATTCTGTTAATGAGTAAATTCGTTACATGATTTAATGCTTGGAAGACATACAATAATTAGTCCTTCAACCCATACAAGTATGTAAACCTATCAGATTAATTATTCACTTAACATTGGTGTGATAATCCTAAGGATAATGAGTGGCCCAGTTACTCGATCTACCAAATTATGCAGTCCACTATTATGTAAGGCCCACTAATAATTCATATAATCAACTAACACATATTCCATTGATACAAACATGCAACCTACTGTTGTACATTTATGAAAACTCAGATTCACACCTTACAAATAGCAGTCATCATCGGCATATATAATCACTAACCATCATCGTTATCATCATTCCATCAGTCAACAGACATGAGCATTCAACATGTAAAAGACATCACTTCTTTATCCTTAAGCTTTTAAATATGCATGACCAGGTTGTACATTGGGCACCTATGGTTGTACGTTTCTAAGAACCCAGCGAATACAAAGCATCAACATGGATCATTATCATCTTTCTAAATAGCAACCATCACCTCTTATTACCTAAAACAGGCTCATACATCTACATCTTTATCACTTTAACAGATATCAGAATTTAACATCAAGCATTGAGTGTTCATTTATCAAACAGCAAGTTTCTTGTTTCATTCAAAATTATTACTTATAACATTCGAATCATCCACACAAAACGAGCACTAACAAGCATCGAGTGTCCACCAAATTCATACAAGGGCCTTATCATTATTAGTAGATTCAACAAATCACATTGTTTTCGCAAACATCATTCAAGAACTATCCTATATCAACATCAAGCACACACGTAAAGACGCCGTTCTAACCTGATTTTTGATGCCGTAACAGAGTGCGCGTTAAGAAGGGACGTGAACGGAGTTCTGTCGTGAGTCACCGGAGGTACAACGGTGTCGTCAGGGTTTCGAACTTACCGGAGAAGAAAGTGGCAATGGTTGTCGTAGAGTTTCGGGTGAGGGTGAGCGGATTATGCGAAACGGCTGGTAGGGTTTATGAGAGTTCCATTCAGGTTGCATGCTACGTGACATAATATATAAAAGAGTTCATGATGGCGGTTTGGTTAATGCTTGGGCCGAAAGACAAGGAGCTTTGGCTGGGGGAGGGGTGGGCCGAGAAGTATGGAGGAAAAGAAAGATTGGGCTGGGTCCTATAGTCGGTTACAACTAATATATATATTGTGGTGTTGTTGTTATTATTATTATTATTATTATTATTATTATTATTAAACCGATGAACAATAAATAACTACTAAAATGCATAATATTTGCCATGGTTCGGACCTCATGGGTTTCGAGTTACACGAGTGGGTTTGATCGAAAGCAAACCAGTTGTTTTGGTTCAAACGGTTAGGGTCAACTAGCGAGACATGGGCTACGGTTCGGGTCGGTTCAATTGGATAAAGATTTAGTATCTGATTAATCGCTTGAATAATATGAACTTAAAATATAATTTAGTTACGTATAATTAGCTCGTCAAATGAAATAAGTAAGACTCGATCCATAAATACGAACAAACAGTTCTAATCTCGAAATTACGAGTTGTCACATCATCCCCAACTTGAAAGAAATTTCGTCCCGAAATTTAGTACGTAGTTACTGGGGAAGCTAGTTAGGTTGCATGGTTTCCTGGGGTGTCACATCATTCCCCCGTTGTTTTGGAATTTCGTCCCGAAATTCCGCAGTAGCTTCAGCCTCAGTAGTGGTTTCATTGTTTTCGCCATCAGCCGATTCCACAACAGGTTGTGTGTCAAGAAGCATCAGGGTTAAGCAGAACAGTGGCGAAGTGATTAGTCACCAAGAACACGTAGGCTACCATGTTGTTATAATCCCGGCGTTGCCCATGCCAATCCCTAATGTCCCTCTATGAGCATCATTTCCCGTGTTGTTGTACTCGTTGCGAGGATTTCCAGTACGGCCGTCGTTCCCTTGGTTGTTGTCGTTTTATTTAACATTGGCCACTCCATGCTGTAAGCACCTTCACTTTCCATACTGTTGGTTACCATTACAAATACCTTGTTGTTGCCGTGACCGTTGCTTCTAATGCTGTTGTTTGAAACGAAGCTCTACGACTCTTCACCATCAAGGTCCATCTTTTCACATTCTGAGCCACGTCCTAACGCGTTACTCGCTGTGCTGGCAGTCACACCTTCCATACTACCATCAGCTGTCCTCACTTATGCCCTGATTGATTCATAAGAGTTGACTCCCATGAGTTGCTGAGAAGGGTTAAGGATTCGTTTGAAGCCAATTCGCTGGTGCTCATTGCCGGTAATCAGGGTCGTCAAAGTACTGAGGTCGGTAAAGTGCTACGCTCATCCTCCTGTCCATCGATGTTGCGAGTGGTTCGAGTAATACTCAGTATGTGGCGGGAGTGTTGCAGAAGTGATCGCACTTCAGAATCTGAGGCGTCAATACATGAGTTCCAACAAACGAAGAGGAAAAAAGAAAGGTATCGATCGATCATTCGACGCTGCGACATCCTACTCAGGGACGTTCCTATAAGCACCTAACATTCTACACGGTTCGCTAGGTGTTCAGATGGGTGTTCAGGTAATACTCGATAGCATCGAGATTCGAAAGGATCCAGAGATGAATGAAAAGTTCACATTCGAGTAGGGGACAATCACTGCTATGACCCCTATAGGTTTGTTATGTTTCACATCGGTCAAATAACGGAACGGAACCCCTTTTCCACTTGTCAAGGCTCACTGGGACTCGCATGCACCCCCACATTATTATTATTATTATGTATGCACCCACAATAATATTGCGATTTGCATGCTCATCTCAGTTCCTCCTAACTCATGTCAAATGGTTCCTCAAACTCAGATGTCAAACGGAGGTCGTCAATGTAATAAGATCACAAAAACCTAAGGACTATGGCATACTATCAACGCATCATAAGGTGAGCAAGCAATCCATGCCATCTTGCTATAGTGACGAGTGTGTGTTCGTGTGTTTCGTCATAAACAAATGTGTACTGTCACATCAAAGGAAACATGGGTGAGAGAGGTTCGCGAAAGTGCGATGACAGAAGAGAGTAAGCACGCATGTGTTTTCAAATAGTGGTTACTACATTATCTAAGCATACCATGAGCAAAGTTCTATGTAATTAACAGGTAGGTAATATAAACATAAACCATATCACCTAGAATGTTGAGTCTTGCACGTGGAGTGAAGCGTCGTTGTGGATCGTTGAGCACTGTACAGGTTATAGTCTGGTTTTATCAAAAAGCTTTTCCCCTTTTTAAAACCAAGTTCACTATAACCAATGGCTCTGATACCAATCTATCACACCCCCAAAATCCACCTGCGGAGTATCACCGCTTGGAGGCGTGACTGACCAGGATCAAGCCACCAATCATATTGAACATCGTATATAAATAAAAATAAAACCCAACACAATATAATTGGTGTCCAAACAAAAGGTAATTTAAGTTGTAAGCAGAAGCAAAATGTTTAAAACAAAGTGTAAGTTCAAATATATCAACTGTTTAACATGGCATAAGACTATCCATGTCCCACAACGTCCACGCCTCCTCGTGCAAGCTCCAAAAGTATCTAACGACCTGCAAGGCATGTAACAACAAATCAACAACAAAGTTGAGCGAGTTCACGGTTGGGTGTTCGTTTTAAGTTGTTTCAAAACATAGTTTTTCTTTAGCTGGCTTACTTGCCGTGGGGTTTACCCCATAGTTGAAAATATGATTAACCAGTTTACCCTGTTTCCCAAACATATCCATAGTTGGTGGGGGCTTCCCCATGTTAACCACTAGACCTGTTTACCATATCGACCACTGACTAAAGTAAGTTGGTGCCCTGACGTCAATGTCTATCATCATTGACTAGTGCCCAGATCCATTAGTTCACGCCCGTCCTCTGCGGCACGGTGTGAGGCTTGTCAAACCTAAATAGCGCTATCTAACTAATGACCCGCTCGCCATTGGCCCGACGATTAAGTCGATATAAAATGAGGGACTTCATGATAGAGAGTTTTGGTCTAGTATCCGTGTTGTCACCCTTCAGTAAAGAGGGTGTGTACGTAATCTCCAAACCAGGAGATTACGCAGGTTCCGATTAAATACTTATCACATGTTGTCACCCTTCAATAAAGAGGGTGTGTACGTGTCCCAAACCAGGAGATCACGCAGGTTCAGTTTCAATCCTTTACCCATTCCCAACCCCTGGGAATCCCATGCCTTATAGAAAGTGTGAACTCACCTTGGTTTGCTCGGTTTGTTAAGTTACTTGTTCTCAGTTAATCACAAATGTCCTAACATAGTTACCGACATCAATTAGTCTTAGGTGCACATAATCCACATATTTCATGTACAAACAAGTCATGTATTCCCTATTCACTTGTCACTTGTCACACAGTCAGAATACATGTATCACACACATATAATCCAAATCACACCAGTTAATCTATCAATCCAATATTGCCAAGAAATCACTCAGTATGTATTCTGTTAATGAGTAAATTCGTTACATGATTTAATGCTTGGAAGACATACAATAATTAGTCCTTCAACCTATACAAGTATGTAAACCTATCAGATTAATTATTCACTTAACATTGGTGTGATAATCCTAAGGATAATGAGTGGCCCAGTTACTCGATCTACCAAATTATGCAGTCCACTATTATGTAAGGCCCACTAATAATTCTTATAATCAACTAACACATATTCCATTGACACAAACATGCAACCTACTGTTGTACATTTATGAAAACTCAGATTCACACCTTACAAATAGCAGTCATCATCGGCATATATAATCACTAACCATCATCGTTATCATCATTCCATCAGTCAACAGACATGAGCATTCAACATGTAAAAGACATCACTTCTTTATCCTTAAGCTTTTAAATATACATGACCAGGTTGTACATTGGGCACCTATGGTTGTACGTTTCTAAGAACCCAGCGAATACAAAGCATCAACATGGATCATTATCATCTTTCTAAATAGCAACCATCACCTCTTATTACCTAAATCAGGCTCATACATCTACATCTTTATCACTTTAACAGATATCAGAATTTAACATCAAGCATTGAGTGTTCATTTATCAAACAGCAAGTTTCTTGTTTCATTCAAAATTATTACTTATAACATTCGAATCATCCACACAAAACGAGCACTAACAAGCATCGAGTGTCCACCAAATTCATACAAGGGCCTTATCATTATTGGTAGATTCAACAAATCACATTGTTTTCGCAAACATCATTCAAGAACTATCCTATATCAACATCAAGCACACACGTAAAGACGCCGTTCTAACCTGATTTTTGATGCCGTAACAGAGTGCGCGTTAAGAAGGGACGTGAACGGAGTTCTGTCGTGAGTCACCGGAGGTACAACGGTGTCGTCAGGGTTTCGAACTTGCCGGAGAAGAAAGTGGCAATGGTTGTCGTAGAGTTTCGGGTGAGGGTGAGCGGATTATGCGAAACGGCTGGTAGGGTTTATGAGAGTTCCATTCAGGTTGCATGCTACGTGACATAATATATAAAAGAGTTCATGATGGCGGTTTGGTTAATGCTTGGGCCGAAAGACAAGGAGCTTTGGCTGGGGGAGGGGTGGGCCGAGAAGTATGGAGGAAAAGAAAGATTGGGCTGGGTCCTATAGTCGGTTACAACTAATATATATATATTGTGGTGTTGTTGTTATTATTATTATTATTATTATTATTATTATTATTAAACCGATGAACAATAAATAACTACTAAAATGCATAATATTTGCCATGGTTCAGACCTCATGGGTTTCGAGTTACACGAGTGGGTTTGATCGAAAGCAAACCAGTTGTTTTGGTTCAAACGGTTAGGGTCAACTAGCGAGACATGGGCTACGGTTCGGGTCGGTTCAATTGGATAAAGATTTAGTATCTGATTAATCGCTTGAATAATATGAACTTCAAATATAATTTAGTTACGTATAACTTAGTTACGTATAATTAGCTCGTCAAATGAAATAAGTAAGACTCGATCCATAAATACGAACGAACGGTTCTAATCTCGAAATTACGAGTTGTCACATCATCCCCAACTTGAAAGAAATTTCGTCCCGAAATTTAGTACGTAGTTACTGGGGAAGCTAGTTAGGTTGCATGGTTTCCTGGGGTGTCACAGTTATGGATGTGTATTGATGCAATGTCAGGAGGTTATAGCTTACGCCTCTAGACAACTTAAGAATCATGAAGAAAATTATTCAACCCATGATTTAGAATTAGGAGCTATAATTTTTGCCCTTAAGATTTGGAGACATTACCTTTATGGTAGTAAGTTTACCATTTTCACTGATCATAAGAGTTTAAGGTATGTTTTGGGCAAAAGAAATTGAATATGAGACAAAGAAGCTGGAAGGAAATACTTAGTGATTATGATTGTAATATCCAATATCATGCAGGAAAGGCCAACGTAGTAGCTGATGCTTTAAGTCGAAAGTATCACGAAAAACCAAAAAGAGTACGTTCTCTTAAATTAAATCTACAGGTACATTTAAATGAACAGTTAGAAAAGCACAAAAATCAGTGGTCAAGGATGATACTGAAAAGTTGAAAGGAATGATTAAGGAACTAGAACAAGAAACAGATGGGATTTGGATATTCCATAAGAAAAGAATGTGGATACCTAAATTAGAAAACCTACGCCACCGTATATTAGAAGAAGCCCATAAATCTAAGTATACGATGCATCCTGGAAGTGATAAGATGTATCAAGACTTAAGAAAGAATTTCTGGTGGATAGGAATGAAAAAGGATATAGCAACATATGTTGCAAAGTGTCTAACCTGTTCACAAGTTAAAGCTGAACATCAGAAAACCTCAGGTTTGTTGCAACAGTTAGAAATGCCAGTTTGGAAATGGGAATTGATAACAATGGATTTTGTTACTAAATTACCCAAGACAAGAAAAGGTAATGATACAATCTGGGTGATTCTAGACAGGCTAACTAAGTCAGCTCATTTCCTACCCACGAAGGAAACTTTCAGTATGGAACAATTAGCTAAACTATATGTAAATGAAATAGTTTCATTACATGGAATTCCTTTAAAAATTGTTTCTGATAGGGATAGCCGTTTTACCTCTCATTTTTGGACAAGTTTCCAAAAAGCAATAGGAACCAAGCTAAATCTAAGCACAGCTTACCATCCTCAAACGGATGGACAAAGCGAAAGGATAATTTAGACAATGGAAGACATGCTTAGAGCTTGTGTAATTGATTTTGGAGATAATTGGGACGATCACTTACCATTAATAGAATTTTCTTATAATAACAGTTATCACACAAGTATCAATGCTAAACCATTCGAAGCATTTTATGGACGAAAGTGCTGAACTCCAGTCTATTGGGCAGAAATTGGAGAAAAGCAACTATCCGGACCTGAGATAGTGCAAGAAACAACAAAAAAATCATTCAAGTCAAAGAACGAATGAAAGCAGCACGTTATCGACATAAGAGTTATGCAGATAACAGACGAAAGCCATTGGAATTTCAGATAGGAGACAAAGTGTTATTGAAAGTCTCTCATTGGAAAGGAGTGGTAAGTCACATGTATGTTGGACCTTTTGAGATTATTAAAAGAATAGGACATGTAGCCTATCAGCTACAACTTCCAGAGGAAATGGTAGGAATACATGATGTATTTCATGTATCTAACCTCAAGAAATGCTTAGCTGATGAATCACTGGTAGCACCTCTTAAAGATATAGAAGTAAATGAAAAGCTTAAAATTGTAGAGAAGCCACTACAGATTGAAGACAAAAAGATCAAGAATCTCAAACATAAAATATTAGTTCTGGTCAAAGTGAAATGAGACTCCAAGAGAGGACCATAATACACATGGGAGCTCGAATAAGAAATGCAAAGGAAATATCCACACCTATTTCAGTAGACCTCGAGGAAGAGTTCTAAAACAAGGTAGGGAGGATATAAGAACCCTCCAAAATAATTCTGACACCCTAAAAATATTTAAAATATCCCAATACGTCCTAAAATACACCCCGTATACAAAAACAGGCCCCGAATACCTTTATTTTTAGGGGTAACTTTGTAGAATAGTAACTAAGTTTTAAAAGTGTTTCAATTAGGTCACTCAAGTTTCAAAAGTGTTCCAATCAGGTCAATCAACATTCATTTTTCATTAAAATTAAGGGTTTTTTCATCAATTTCATAAGTAACCATGGTGATGTGGATTTTTGTTTTTTTTCCTTTTTATTTGATGCTAACTTCGAGTGATGACGTTGATTGTAACTTGTTTTTTAATTATTAATGTAAGTAAAGTGTTTTTCTTTTTAATAAATATAATGTCATATATTAAAATAATCCGACCGCACATCTTATTCTTCATTTTTTTTCTTAACACATGAAAAAAGGACATGACTCGATTTGAATGTTAAGTTATCTAATTGGGACAAAAACGATACGCGTGACCTAATTAGAACACTTTTAAATATTGGTTACTATTCTGTGACATATTCCCTTATTTTTATTAAATTTAATTAAAAATCAGATTTTTAGGGTTGTGGCGGGCCGCGAAGACCTAGCCTTGGTCATACACGGGCCGCGAGCGAGTGAACAAGAGGCAAAGCCCGGTGCCGCCACGTGTCGAGTGCGTGTCGAGGCTATTGGCCGAGTCAGCCAAGCTAGGGCCTATCCTAGCTGCCCTCGCGGGCCACGTAGCCCTTGGCTAAAACCTTTACGGTGCCCCAACAAGGTGTCGAACAGCCACTATAAATAGATGGCTTTGGCTGTCCAGATGAAATCGTTCACAACTTTCTCTCTCAAATTTCTATAGTGTAGAAGCTATACCCAGGCATAATACCCCCTTAAATAACGAAGTTCTGCCTCGTTGTAAGTATCATAACCCCCGGTTACGTATTAGATACGCTGCCCGATTGATCTAGGGTTCCGTAACGACTGTCGTGGTTCTGCCCAACGTAGTCGTTGGAATGCCGTCTCGGGGAGGGTATTACTAATGTAAATATTGGGTTATTATACTAACGCGTGTGCATTTGTGTAATTAATAGATACTCACCAGGAAATCCTAAAGGAAAACCCTAAGACAGCAATGTGAGTAATCTCCTTTTTGTAAACTTTTTTGTAAACTGTTTTTACAAAACCTCAAATGTTTTACATTATAATTAACAGTGATTGAGTATTTGTATTCTACAATTATCATCGGTATGTTGGGGTTTTGTATACAAAATTTGTTACTACATTGTGAGTAGTAACATGACCACAAGTCAGGTTGACAGTACCATGGGTGGTAATTAAAGTAGATGGAATCAAATGTAATTGTGCGATCGCCCTCAATACTGTAAAATGGTTTTACCTGTCTTGATTAAAATGGGATTCACTCATCAGTATTTCCCACTGACAAAATGTTTTTAAACGCGTTTCAGGTAACAAAATGTGAAAGCAAATAGAAGCCAACTGGACAGCACTGAAGGCTTGGAAAAGTGGCAATAAAATTTACCTAAATAAAGAGATGTTTTTATTTGAATAAAATAGGGTTTATCCCTATGAAAATGTGTGTACTAGAAACTTGGGAATTTCCCATGTGTTTAATATTATAAAAGCGTGGTATTTTACGCTGATAAAATATTTCCTAACTACGGTCCTGATAAAATTTCCGCTGCCAAAATGATAAACATCGATACCACCGAAACTGGCCGCGACCGCCCGATCCCGGGTTGTTAGGGGGCGAGGGTTGCGACAGTTACGATTCTTGTTATACGTGCAAACTTGATACTATTCATACGCAAACTCACACATGTTTTATACGCAAAATCAGTATTATAAATTCTTTTATTCATACTTTTTACTTATCCATTGCACTTACACACTTAAAACCGGCTAATTACGCGAAAAACGACGAACTGGATACTTCGTGCAACAGGGCAAGACCCTTCGCAAGAAGGGCCATCCCTTTCGTGCGAATGGCCATCCCAGTCGCATGAAGCCCCCTTCACCCAAAGCCCACTCGTTCCAAGGCCCATTTCAGCCTATAAATACGAACCCTCACCCTCATTTCTCACCTTCCACACTCTTAAATTCTCTCTCAAATTACTGAAAATGTACACTTGTAGCAGAGCATTTCCAGAAAGTTTCTAAGTGAGTTTTAAACTCATTAACACTTTAATTTCTCTTATTTCTTCTACTTTTTCTATCTTTTATACATTCCTTCATATCCTACAAATTCGTTTCACGGATTTGCCTTGGCAATCTGATGACAACACTCAAAATATTGAGGGCTAAGCTAAGGATTGGAGTTCTAACTTTCAAACTTTTATAAAAAAACTTTTTGATAACAAAACTTGGTAGAATCATGAACCCATCGAGCTCACAAGCTAGGTCTATAGCTGTGGCTTAATGTTGAGGTTAATCTCAGCCAAGAAGATGAACTGTTCAAACAAAATCGAACTGATCTCGTCTCGAAACAGAACCATTCACACGAAGGGACATACCCTTCGCGCGACTGGACCAGCCATTCGTTTGAAGGGCAGTGTTTTCTCTCGTTCCCGCATTTTCTATGTGTTGAATGTTGGTCAGATCCCCATCTTTCAATATGGACAATTCTGAGATAACAGAGTGTGAATCGTGGGATCCATGGCTTCCAATCTAGTTCCACCGCCTCATTTGAACTTGCAAGTGAACACCCAAATAGTTTCCTAGACCTAGAATGAGTTAACCCCATCCAGCCTCCAACACTTGGTTCATACCTTCCATGTTGAGACGCCACACCCGGGTTGTCCTTGTTCGACTGTTTGGCATTTATATTCTATCCTTACTTTCTTTTATTCATGACCAACCAGTTTGTTTACTTATTTAATGAACTTGTGCTTTGGTGAACTTATAATGAGGTTACTACCTGCAAACATGACTTCTGTGATCTATATGACTATAGGACTAGTACTAAGCTATATAATGTAATATATAACATGACCGAACTCACAAACGTAGCCGATTAATGGTTAAAAGTTCAAACAAAGCTCTGTCCGAGCAAACAGACTCCATTCGCGCGAAGAGTAACCCCCACTCGTGCGAAGGGTACATCCTGTCGCACGAATGGTCCCTTTCGCACGAACGGTTTATGTGACACTTCGGATTTTCCCGGACAACCTTTCGATGTAACGTGTGTGTACGTATGTTTTATTAAATGAAAAATTCATGAAACTATTCGTTGTTACATGTTATGTGTATTTATGTATATGTGTATATAGATATATATGTGTGTTATATATTAGAGCCGAAACCTCAACCCGACTCGAGACCCGGAATGGTCTCGAGTGAACAGTGAATTTGGGCCGGTTAGGGCCTTGCGACCGAGAACCCAACCCGGAAACCCCTAAGCCCACTCGTGACATTATATAAACCAACCCTCCCCTCCCTTAACCATTTTTACAACACTCTCCCTCACTCACTCCTTCTTCCTCACTAAAACCCTAAAACCCTAAGAATCCTAGCAACCAAGATCACTTCCTCACTATCTCATCTCTCTCGGGTCCAACCATAGCATCGAGGCTCGCGGATTCAAGCTCAAGATCATCTTTCGGAGCTTAGTTTATCGAATTCTTGGACCACTACTTCTAACCGGTTAGCATGAATATCCCTATAGTTGTTTTGCTTGTTTGTCTTGTTACTAAATGATGATTGATTATTGTTGTTGTTGTTGTTTTTGTTAAGAAATAGAGTATAAATCAGCCGAGTTAAATGCTTGATTGTTATCCGGTTGGTATAAAGGGTTGGTTAGAGAATCTTGCATGATTTTAGGTTGTTATTGTAGGTTGTATGTTGATGAACATGTATGACGAAAGTGACTACTTGATGGTTGAATAATCTGATTGTCCGTTTGATTATAAGGATTTTCGGTTAAAGTCTCTTGTTAGTTGTTGTTGGATATTGCTTGAATGATGTATGAATATCATGATGAACAGCATGAAGGTCACTTAAATATTTTGAATATGCTTTGTTTGATCTGTTTCGGACATAATTTAGACAAACAAACATGTTTAGTGGGTATAGTACACTGATTTCATGAAATTGCAATATCATTGGTTAGTACAGTTTGCAGGTTCTAGAAGGTCTTCTTGTGCACGTAATCACGGTTGCGAGTCGCAACCTTTGGTTGCTACTCAAGACCACATCAAGTCTTGTCGAGATCTCCCAGTTGCGAGTCGCAATCAGCACGAGTTGAATCCGGTTGCGAGTCGTAATCACTGCTGTCAAGTCGGAACCGCCGGTTGCGAGTCGGAACCTCTGGTTGCGAGTCGTAACCAAAACGTGATGAACCGAGACCTCGGTTGCGAGTCGTAACCTCGGTTGCGAGTCGCAACCACCCTTGTCTCGACTGGGCTACTTTGTTGTTATTGGGCTTGACTGTTGGGGCTTTCTGTTGACTGGGCTACATGTTGTTACTGCTGATTGTATGTTTAGGGCTGGCCCAATAACCCCACTGTTTGTTGTTCCGCATGTTATACGTGTTTGCTATATGTGTTTGCCGTACATGTTCGCTGTGTGTTTATTTGTACCCAACTTGACCCATACTTGGTAACCATGCTAGGGCGTGGTGACCAACACACTTGACCGGGTAAATTAATCTACCGAGCAACCCAAGGTGAGTTCACAACTTAAAAGCATGCGTCCCGGTGGTTTGGGACACGAGACTAAAACAACCCTATCCCCTTGTAAAGGGGATACCATCTACATTCCTTCCCTAGTTACTGGGAACAAACTTACTTTTCCTTCCCTTGTCATTGGGAAACCTTTTAGTTAATTACTGTTTATACGGATTGCAACAAACGGCACTAAACGAAACTCTATCACTTAAAGTCCCTACTACTTAATACCGATTAGTCGCCGGGGCCAGGCGAACGGGTTATTAGTTGATAGCGCTATTTAGGTCTTACCAACCTCACACCGTGCCAAGGTATGGGATCGGTCGTGAACTAATGTACTCAGGCATCCGTCAATGATGATAGAACATTGACATCGGGGCACTTTCTTGCGGATACGCAACGGTCACCTAGTGTTCGGTATTGGAAAAACAGTTTAGTTGCTAACTTTTGGGGTAGCTCCCCATGGCATGTATAAACGGATAAATTAACTGGTGAAACAAGTTTTTAGTAATTAAAACTGGACAACTAGTGAACTCACTCAGCATTATTGTTGACCCTTACTGCATGCTTTGCAGGTAACCAGTGACTGAGGAGCTGCTGCTTGGGAAGTGTAGTGGTCGTGTAAACCCGCGTGATGGGTTCTAAATAATTTGAACCATGAACTTTGTTTAAACTATTTTATCTATGCTTCCGCTACTTACTTAATTGACATTTGAACTTTAAACTATGGTGTTTACTGACCATTATGGTTGGTGATCATCCTCGCTATTATCCAATGCTCAGTATAATTGGTGGCTGGATCCTGGTCGGTCACGCCCTCAAGCGGACGGTACTCCGCAGGTGGAATTTGGGGGTGTGACAGATTGGTATCAGAGCCATTGGTTATAGTGAACTTGGTTTTAAAAAGGGAAAAATCTTTTTGAGAAAAACCAGACTATAACCCGTGACTCGTGACGACACTACACTCCAAGTGCAAGGCTCGACATACTAGACCTCGTAGCTCGGACTTGTGTTTACTTGCTTGTTTACCTTATATTGACTGCTCTATTATACATACTAGTGTGCCTGATTAGATAGATACACCTCCCTCTTCTATCTTATTCTCGCTACGTTACGACATCACACTCATACTGTGTTTTCTGGTTATCAAGACAATGAGTGGACGCGGAAGAGGAAGCGTTAACATGACTCAGGCTCAATTCGCTAACTTGCTCAACACGGTGGCTGCAGCTTTCGCAGCTCACCCTGGAGGTAAACCCGTTGCTATAGGATGTTTAGATCCTACCCCCACATCGTCTTTTCACCTCTAAACCTATTCGCTCCATTTCTCACAACAGGTCAGCCTGCGCCTGCGCAACCACGTGTTTGTACTTTCAAAACCTTCATGGATGGCAAGCCTCTCCCTTTCAACGGCACTGAGGGTGCCATAGGCCTTCTGCATTGGATCGAAAAGGCCGAAGCTATCTTTGCCGTCTGCGAGTGTCCCCCTGCTAACTGGGTTAAGTACGCAACTGGTACGCTTGAAGGGAACGCGCTTTCATGGTGGAAGGCACAGATTCAGATGCTTGGTCTGGAAACTGCTAATGCTACTGCATGGGAAGATTTCAAGGACATGATCAAAGAGGAGTACTGTCACAGGGATGACATCCACAAACTCGAGAACGAGTACTATGCACTCAAGATGGTTGGGTCAGAGATTGAGACCTACACCAAGCAGTCCAATGACTATGCTGCACTTTGCCCAAACATGTCCCAACCTATGTATCGAAGGGTCGAATTGTACATCAAAGGCTTGGTCCCAGAAATCCGGAGCCACGTGACCTCGGCCAACCTCAACACCATACAGCCTGTGGTTCGTCTAGCTCACAAACTCACCAATCAGGCTGTGGAAGAGGGCAAGCTGCCCCAGAGGATCGGTGCTACTACTGGAACTTCTGGCGATAACAAGCGAAAGTGGGATGGAAGTCAGGGAAAGGATGCTAACCCCACTCAGGCCCTAGTTCAACAAAGGAAGACTGAAAGCAACAAGGGCCCTCAGCAACAGGGTGGCTATCGAGGAAACCACCCTATGTGTAACAAATGTAACCGACATCACAGTGGGCCATGTGGAAAGGGTCAGTGTCAGCGATGCAACAAGATGGGGCATGAAGCCAAAGACTGCCGAAGCCAGTTCCCCGCTAGGCAGAATCAGCAACAACCACAGCAACAGCAGCAACAAGGAAACAACCGTGGATGCTTCAAGTGTGGAGCAATGGGGCACATGCGAAAGGATTGCCCTGAACTGAATCAGAACAACAACAATCAGGGTGCTGGGAACAATAACAACAATGCTGGAAATGGTGCTAGAGGAAAAGCTTTTGTGATTGGAGCCGGAGAAGCAAGGAATGACCCCAACGTTGTAGCGGGTAAGTTCCTACTTAATGATCGTTATGTTTCCATGCTATTTGATTCCGGAGCAGATGCTAGTTATGTATCCCTACGTATTAGTAAGAAACTTAAGCTCACTCTTACGCCGCTGAGCTCTAAGCACACCGTTGAAATAGCTAACGGTAGAAACCTCGAGGCCTCACACATAATTCGTAACTGCAAATTAGAGTTGTCCGGTCAGACCTTCTGTATCGATCTTTACCCCATCATTCTTGGAAGCTTCGACGTCATTATTGGTATGGATTGGTTATCCAAACATCGAGCTGAAATCCTCTGCCAGGAGAAAGCTATTCGTATTCCCCGTCCCCCTGGCAAACCTCTTATAGTTCAAGGCGACAAGAGCGGAGAAGTCACAGGCATCATTTCATTCTTAAAGGCCCAGAAGTACCTACGAAAAGGGCACACCGCTATCTTAGCACTCATTACCGACACACAGAAAAGGGAAAACAGGATTGAAGATTTTCCAGTTGTACGCGACTATCCTGAGGTATTCCCGGAGGAACTACCTGGACTCCCTCCTCACCGTCAGGTCGAATTTCAAATCGAGCTAGCTCCCGGAGCAGCGCCTATAGCTCGTGCACCTTATCGATTAGCCCCCGCGGAGCTCAAGGAGCTTTCTACTCAACTACAAGAACTCTTGGACAAAGGTTTTATCCGTCCTAGTTCATCACCCTGGGGAGCCCCAGTGCTCTTCGTCAAAAAGAAAGACGGCTCATTCCGAATGTGCATTGACTACCGCGAACTTAACAAGGTTACCATCAAGAACCGCTATCCACTTCCCCGTATCGACGACCTGTTCGACCAGCTGCAAGGGTCGAGCTATTATTCCAAGATCGATCTGAGATCGGGTTATCACCAGCTGAGAGTCCGCGATGAGGACATCTCTAAGACTGCTTTCAGAACCCGCTATGGTCACTACGAATTCCTTGTTATGCCTTTCGGTATGTCCAACGCACCTGCAATCTTCATGGACCTCATGAACCGAGTATGCAAACCCTACCTCGATAAGTTCGTAATCGTGTTCATCGACGACATCCTAATCTACTCGAAGAGCCAAGAGGAGCATGAACAACACCTACGTCTTATTCTCGAACTTCTTCGCAATGAGCAACTGTACGCCAAACTCTCGAAATGTGATTTCTGGCTTAGAGAAGTCCATTTCCTTGGGCACATCGTCAATCAGGAAGGGATTCATGTTGACCCTGCTAAGATTGAGTCCATTAAGAATTGACCCGTGCCTAAAACTCCGACCGAAGTTCGCCAATTCTTGGGATTGGCAGGATACTATCGAAGATTTATCAAGGGATTCTCTAAGATCGCTCAACCACTTACGACACTCACACAGAAGGGTGTTGCTTACAAATGGAGTAATGCTCAGGAATCTGCCTTCCGGGAACTGAAGAAGAACCTTTGTAGTGCTCCTATCCTCTCCTTACCCGAAGGTACCGACGACTTCGTCGTTTACTGCGACGCTTCTATTCAAGGACTTGGCTGCGTATTGATGCAACGCGAGAAAGTTATTGCTTACGCCTCGCGACAACTCAAGGTCCACGAACGGAACTATACGACGCATGACTTAGAATTTGGAGCTGTGGTCTTCGCGCTCAAGCTTTGGAGACACTACTTGTACGGCACCAAGTGCACGATTTACACTGATCACAAGAGTCTCCAGCACATAATGGGACAAAAGGAGTTGAATATGCGGCAACGCCGATGGGTCGAACTCCTAAATGACTACGAGTGTGCAATCAAATATCACCCAGGCAAGGCTAACGTGGTAGCCGATGCCCTCAGCAGGAAGGAGACCAAACCCAAGCGTGTTCGTGCCTTACAGCTCACTATCCACTCAAACCTCCCTAATCAGATTCGGAATGCTCAGGTTGAAGCATTGAAAGCTGAGAACATCAGGGCCGAGTCCCTACGAGGATCGAGACAACGAATGGAACAAAAAGAAGACGGTGCCTACTACGTAGCCGGACGCATATGGGTTCCGCTTTATGGAAATTTACGTGACCTTGTGATGGATGAAGCTCACAAGTCCCGTTACTCAGTACATCCGGGTTCAGATAAGATGTACCACGACTTGAGGGCTACCTATTGGTGGCCTGGCATGAAAGCTCACATAGCAACGTATGTCAGAAAATGTTTAACCTGCGCAAGAGTCAAGGCTGAGTATCAGAAACCATCAGGCCTACTCCAACAGCCAGAGATCCCGCAATGGAAATGGGAGCAGATTTCCATGGATTTTGTTACTAGCCTGCCTAGGTCTCAGCGCGGAAATGACACCATTTGGGTAATAGTGGATCGCTTAACTAAGTCTGCACACTTCTTGGCCATAAAAGAAACAGACAAGTTTTCTACCCTAGCAGAGGTATACTTAAAAGAAGTGGTCTCGAAGCACGGAGTGCCTACCTCTATTATTTCTGATCGAGACGCGCGTTTTACTTCTGAATTGTGGCAAGCCATGCACAAATCTTTTGGCTCACGTTTAGACATGAGCACCGCTTATCACCCGCAAACGGATGGGCAGTCTGAACGCACCATCCAAACCCTCGAAGACATGCTTAGGGCTTGTGTGATCGATTTTGGCAAGAATTGGGAGAAGCACCTACCGTTGGTGGAATTCTCCTACAACAACAGCTACCACACCAGCATTCAGGCAGCACCCTTTGAGGCATTGTACGGCCGTAAATGTCGATCGCCTCTCTGCTGGGCTGAGGTTGGTGACAGCCAAATCACAGGCCCGGAACATGTAGTTGACACCACAGAAAAGATTGCCCAGATTAGGCAACGCATGGCGGCAGCTCGTGATCGTCAAAAGTACTACGCTGACAAAGACAGGAAACCGCAAGAGTTCCAGGTTGGTGAACGGGCTCTACTTAAGGTCTCACCCTGGAAGGGTGTGGTCCGTTTTGGAAAACGGGGCAAGCTTAATCCAAGATATGTCGGACCCTTTGAAGTTACCGAAAAGATAGGCACGGCCGCTTACAGATTGAATCTGCCTGAAGAACTGAGTGCTGTGCACAACGTCTTCCACGTGTCTAATCTGAAGAAGTGCCTGTCAGATGAAACACTCGTCATTCCTTACAAGGAACTTACTATTGACGAACAGCTACACTTTACTGAGGAACCGGTTGAGATCACGGATCGTGAGATCAAAACCCTCAAACGTAGCCAGATACCCCTTGTGCGAGTCCGTTGGAACTCGCGACGTGGCCCAGAGTATACCTGGGAGCGGGAAGACCAGATGAAGCACAAGTATCCCCAGTTGTTCCCTAACGAAAACCCCAGCACTGAAGCTACAACCGAATTTCGGGACGAAATTCCAAACCAACGGGGGGATGATGTGACACCCCGTTGAAACGCTTTCACTTACACTAGCTTGACAGTGGCTGCCTTAACTTTCGGGACGAAAGTTCTTAAAACTTGGGGATAATGTGACACTTCGGATTTTCCCGGACAACCTTTCGATGTAACGTGTGTGTACGTATGTTTTATTAAATGAAAAATTCATGAAACTATTCGTTGTTACATGTTATGTGTATTTATGTATATGTGTATATAGATATATATGTGTGTTATATATTAGAGCCGAAACCTCAACCCGACTCGAGACCCGGAATGGTCTCGAGTGAACAGTGAATTTGGGCCGGTTAGGGCCTTGCGACCGAGAACCCAACCCGGAAACCCCTAAGCCCACTCGTGACATTATATAAACCAACCCTCCCCTCCCTTAACCATTTTTACAACACTCTCCCTCACTCACTCCTTCTTCCTCACTAAAACCCTAAAACCCTAAGAATCCTAGCAACCAAGATCACTTCCTCACTATCTCATCTCTCTCGGGTCCAACCATAGCATCGAGGCTCGCGGATTCAAGCTCAAGATCATCTTTCGGAGCTTAGTTTATCGAATTCTTGGACCACTACTTCTAACCGGTTAGCATGAATATCCCTATAGTTGTTTTGCTTGTTTGTCTTGTTACTAAATGATGATTGATTATTGTTGTTGTTGTTGTTTTTGTTAAGAAATAGAGTATAAATCAGCCGAGTTAAATGCTTGATTGTTATCCGGTTGGTATAAAGGGTTGGTTAGAGAATCTTGCATGATTTTAGGTTGTTATTGTAGGTTGTATGTTGATGAACATGTATGACGAAAGTGACTACTTGATGGTTGAATAATCTGATTGTCCGTTTGATTATAAGGATTTTCGGTTAAAGTCTCTTGTTAGTTGTTGTTGGATATTGCTTGAATGATGTATGAATATCATGATGAACAACATGAAGGTCACTTAAATATTTTGAATATGCTTTGTTTGATCTGTTTCGGACATAATTTAGACAAACAAACATGTTTAGTGGGTATAGTACACTGATTTCATGAAATTGCAATATCATTGGTTAGTACAGTTTGCAGGTTCTAGAAGGTCTTCTTGTGCACGTAATCACGGTTGCGAGTCGCAACCTTTGGTTGCTACTCAAGACCACATCAAGTCTTGTCGAGATCTCCCAGTTGCGAGTCGCAATCAGCACGAGTTGAATCCGGTTGCGAGTCGTAATCACTGCTGTCAAGTCGGAACCGCCGGTTGCGAGTCGGAACCTCTGGTTGCGAGTCGTAACCAAAACGTGATGAACCGAGACCTCGGTTGCGAGTCGTAACCTCGGTTGCGAGTCGCAACCACCCTTGTCTCGACTGGGCTACTTTGTTGTTATTGGGCTTGACTGTTGGGGCTTTCTGTTGACTGGGCTACATGTTGTTACTGCTGATTGTATGTTTAGGGCTGGCCCAATAACCCCACTGTTTGTTGTTCCGCATGTTATACGTGTTTGCTATATGTGTTTGCCGTACATGTTCGCTGTGTGTTTATTTGTACCCAACTTGACCCATACTTGGTAACCATGCTAGGGCGTGGTGACCAACACACTTGACCGGGTAAATTAATCTACCGAGCAACCCAAGGTGAGTTCACAACTTAAAAGCATGCGTCCCGGTGGTTTGGGACACGAGACTAAAACAACCCTATCCCCTTGTAAAGGGGATACCATCTACATTCCTTCCCTAGTTACTGGGAACAAACTTACTTTTCCTTCCCTTGTCATTGGGAAACCTTTTAGTTAATTACTGTTTATACGGATTGCAACAAACGGCACTAAACGAAACTCTATCACTTAAAGTCCCTACTACTTAATACCGATTAGTCGCCGGGGCCAGGCGAACGGGTTATTAGTTGATAGCGCTATTTAGGTCTTACCAACCTCACACCGTGCCAAGGTATGGGATCGGTCGTGAACTAATGTACTCAGGCATCCGTCAATGATGATAGAACATTGACATCGGGGCACTTTCTTGCGGATACGCAACGGTCACCTAGTGTTCGGTATTGGAAAAACAGTTTAGTTGCTAACTTTTGGGGTAGCTCCCCATGGCATGTATAAACGGATAAATTAACTGGTGAAACAAGTTTTTAGTAATTAAAACTGGACAACTAGTGAACTCACTCAGCATTATTGTTGACCCTTACTGCATGCTTTGCAGGTAACCAGTGACTGAGGAGCTGCTGCTTGGGAAGTGTAGTGGTCGTGTAAACCCGCGTGATGGGTTCTAAATAATTTGAACCATGAACTTTGTTTAAACTATTTTATCTATGCTTCCGCTACTTACTTAATTGACATTTGAACTTTAAACTATGGTGTTTACTGACCATTATGGTTGGTGATCATCCTCGCTATTATCCAATGCTCAGTATAATTGGTGGCTGGATCCTGGTCGGTCACGCCCTCAAGCGGACGGTACTCCGCAGGTGGAATTTGGGGGTGTGACAGTTTGTGATACTTCGGTTTCCATTTATTTCAGTTCTACGTTTATCGTTACAGATTCTAATGGGCAAATCAGGACCCGTAAAATCACAGTAACTTAGTGTCGTAATGAGTGCCTAGACGAAATATAATTTAAGTTTTAACATACTTTTAAACTTATACTTTATATTCCAAATCCGGATCTTCCGTTCAACTCCAACAAATCACACCTTCGTTTACCCAGATGTAGGGTAACCTCGGTATTCCAGCACTCTCATCAACTACTCAACAACTCGCAGGATTTCAAATGAAGATTTGCAAAACCGTGAGTATACTCGAACTCCCTTTTTACTTCACTTTTGGGTGCAATATGTTTACTTATCAACCTACACAGTAACACTTACATTTTATGCAATCACACAAACAATCCAATCATGCATGCTAATACGTTACACTTGATTCGTGTTTCTGGAATATTCGTATGTGATAAAATTGTCATTAATTTCATACAAGTCTCCCCTTAACATGTATAGCGCTATAGGAGTAATGCACCGTGCGTAGACGTGTGGTCATGTTAAGTTTAAATAGAACAATCCTATTGTTGCTACGATAGGACTACGCTAGAGGTATTCTTTGGTTTGACACTTAAATCGGATGCCAGTTTTACGTTAATCTTGATAACTAAGTTTGCCATGTGGATTCGTTTAAATCTTTTTATGCTTTTGCTATGTATTAAACTTGTGTACTCGCCAATACATTTTTGTATTGAACCATACTTTAAACATGTTGCAGGTTAATGATGTTGATATTGAAGGAATCTAGTAGGGATGCTTAGATACACATTTAGATATACTAGATTATGTTGTTGTAGTTGTTGTATTTTGTTGTATTTGTTTCGAACATGTTGTATTTTGAATTTCAAATGTTGTACTTTTATTTCGTATGTTGTAATTTGACAAATATTTATCAATGAATGAAATCGGTTTTGAATTAAATATTTTCGCAATAGTGTTATGAAGTCTCGAACAATCTCATCCTTGTCCCGCCCCGATGTTTTCGCCATCGGTTGGAGTGTGACAGATTGGTATAAGAGCCATAACTATAGGGAATTAGGTAGAATTGCCATGATTTGACCAGTCTATAGTAAGCACCAACTTTAACCATTCTTGTTCCTTGCTTAAGATGTTATTCTTCTTACTTTGCTTCTTTCTATTTCATTTGTCTTAATTAAACATATGTTTTTCCTATGACATTTTACACAAATACACACTTGAAGAGTTGAAGACACTCGTATCATACAAACGACACGACTTCACCAAAATAGGCGTGAAACCCACAATTTGGTGAATGACTCTCAATCCACGTTCCTCGATTTTGCACGAAATTACGCCATCAAGTTAGGAGTGAAATCCACATCGTGATGGTAAATTTTAAATTCAAACTCTAGTGTACTCTCGTTAACATGTCGGAATTAACTTCTTGACTCGTTTAACGAGTACCAACCACATTTAGGATACAACGTTGTCAAGTTATGGGTGAAACCCGCAACTTGTCAACTAGTCCCACTCCAATCGATTAGGGACGTGTAGTAACTGGAAGGGTAAAATACCATCAATCGATTCTTGATGAGAGTATTTTACCTATTAGGAAAAAACACGTTTCCCTAATTCGAAAGGATCTTCGATTCACTTTGGAATAGTCTTGGTTACGTTCCGTGACATTCCATATTTTACGTTACCTCTCTTTTACGTCATCTCAGTTTTAATGAGTTTTTTACTTGTTACCGCTTCACAATTCGCACGTCTCTCACAATCAATAATAATAATAATTCTTGTGAACAAACTAAATGTATACTACTTTACGCATTTATACGTGATTATACTTTGTGAGTACTTGTTATACTCATGCAATCTATGTGAATCATAAGTGTTATGTGATACTTTTATGATCATACATGCAAACAATGTGGTTTTTATAAACCTATTATGATCAACTCTCATCTTTATCCTCTCTTTCGATTCTTTGATGTCTTCCTAACGTCTCTCCAACCGCAAGAGCTCCAAATCTGGCTCCAGCTCACGAAAGGGTTCCAACAATGACGATTCGCTGTCAAAGATGGATTTAATGAAGTTCATGGCCAAACAGATGGCTAAGGTTATACCCGATATCGTTAGTAAAATCCAACCCGTACCCAACACCGAATCCCTACATGCCTTAGTTGACTCTTAGGCCGAACCACCTAAGTCAACTTTCACCTTCAAGCAATTTGTTTCTTGTAACCCGCTACCCTTCATAGGCGAAAAGGGTGCAACTAAAATGCTTCAGTAGTTCGACGCGATCGAAGTCACTTTCCAACAAAGTGGTTGCCCCGATCATCTTCGAACCATAAACGCAACGTTAGTCTTCCAATCGAGAGCCCTCGATTGTGGGACCTTTGAGCACAACACTTTTGGTGATGATGTCGCTTATGCCCTGGCCTGGCCTGAACTTAAAAAGCTAAAGAAGGACGATTTTTTTCCTCCGCACGAGCTTCAGAAACTCGAGAACGAGTTCTAGAACGTAAAACAAGTCGGGAGCGACATTGTCGGCCTCACGGCTCGATTCAAGCAGCTGAGTGCGTTATGCCCTGGCCAAGTTGACACTACTGACAAGGCCATCGCTAAATACATTCGGTGTCGTCCCCCATTCATCCAAAACTTCGTCGAATCCGCCTCACCCAAAACCCTCGAAGACACTTTCCATTTAGCTGCCAAACTCAACCACAACCGCATCTTGAACAGAACTTTCGATAACAAAGGGTTTTCTAAGAGTGCGCACTAAGCTACCACCGATACCACCACTAAACCTACACCCTCCAAAAACAACAACAAATGCAAGAAGAAGAAGTCTTCAAGCGAAAACTATGTGGTTGTCACTCCGCAAAACCCTCAACCCCTACAACAAGTTGCTCCTACCCAAAATCCTGAGCCAACCAAGAAAGCATACACTGGGACTCATCCCAAGTGTAATACCTGTTTATACCACCATCCCGTTCACACACCATGTCGCCTATGCACCAATTGAAATAGGTTTGGGCATTTTGCTAACCAATACTGAAGTGGCATAAAGCCACAAGGTAACCATAACCAAACCCTTGCTACAAACCAAACTCCCACTCCCAACCAAGCTTAGCCTCAAGCAAACATGGGTCGGGCATATTTCAAGTATGGAGAGCCAAACCATCTCGCCAACGTTTGTCCGCAACGCAACAACAACAACCAGCAACAAGCGTGTGGGCAAGCCTTCATCATCACAACAGCACAGGCTCAGAACGCCAACGATTTAATCAATGGTATGTTTTTCGTAAACAATGTAAATTCTTCGTGTTTATTTGATACTGGTGCGGATAAGAGTTTTGTATCCATTGAATTCGAACCACTGTTTAAGTGTAGACGCTCTAAGTTGCCAAAATCATTCGCGGTCCAAGTCGCTAATGGTAAGTCTGTAACTCTCGATTATGTTCTTCCTAAGTGCTCTTTGGATCTTAACGATCATAAGTTTTTGATTGACCTCATACCTATGCAATTGGGTAGCTTCGATATCATAGTAGGCATGGATTGGCTTAGGCGAGTTCGTGCTGAAGTCATTTATTCTAAAAAGTTTATTTGTCTTCCTCTTCCTGGTGGTGATTCTTTACATGTTTATGCGAGAAACCTTCTAAGGGTCTCAAGCTTATGTCATGTACTCAAGCGAACAAATATTTAAGCAAGGATTACTTTGCCTTTCTCGCCCACGTTGTGGAAAAGAAGGATATAAGTAAGAGCGTAAGTGATGTCCCTGTTGTTTGCGACTTTCCTGACGACTTTACTGAGGATCTGCCTGGTCCTCCTCCTCCTCGTTTTGTTGATTTTCGTATCAAATTAGTACCTGGCGCTACACCAGTTGTTAAATCTCCTTATCGTTTAGCACCCTTGGAAATGCAAGAGCTATCTAGCCAACTTCAAGAATTACTTGATAAAGGCTTTATACGCCCTCGTACTTGTCCTTGGGGCGCTCCTGTCCTTTTCGTCAAGAAGAAAGATGGATCCTTTCGGATGTGTATTGCCTATCGTGAACTCAACAAGCTTACAATCAAAAACCGATATCCTCTTCCTCGCATCTACGATCTCTTCGATCAACTCCATGGTGCGACGTGTTTTTCCAAGTTCGACCTTTGTTCTAGTTATCATAAACTTCAAGTCCTCGAAGAAGATATACCCAAAACCGCTTTTCGTACACGTTATGGTCATTATGAGTTCGTGGTAATTCCCTTTGGTTTGACTAACACACCTGCTGTCTTTGTGACAACCGTCAAAAATCTAGGTATCCGTACAATTAATTAATCATGAATAATGCTTAATGACTGTGCTGAATTTACAATTAACTGCATTCTGATTACTGCCATACACAAACATGTGCATCATACATTGTTAAATGTCATACCAATATTGCATGAAAGCTATATTGCCTCAAATGATGCATTAAGTACAGTTAGCACAGTTATCTGATAAATCAGGAAAATGCTGATAGAACTCAGCACATAGACAGACAGTGCATTGTGACACAGAATGAGACAGAAACCAAGTACCACACTAGTATAGTGTGTAGGAAAGTAAGGATCACAAAACTGCCTTGCTAGTGATAGTTTAAGTGCCGAAAAGTGCCTAAAACTCACCCAAAGTGCCGAATTCAGCAAAATTCAACATAAATCAGCATTTTAACAATCTAATTTCATGCAGAAATATGCTTAAATGGTCCTGAATGCTTTCCTAAGTGTCAGGAATTAAAAGTGTCACAAAAGGGTACATAAAGCACACTAAACTGTATAGTTTAGCACTTTAACGAACCAGTAACCAGCCGAACAACCGGACACTACCCGAAACATCAAATTTACACTAGAAGCACTATTTTAACATTACCAAGCTAGTTATGGTCCCCAAACATCATAACACCCCATACAAAATATCTACTAAATAAAGCATGTAACTTACACTTAGATTTCAACTAATAATCAACTAACTAAGTTAAAACCTATGCTAGACCCCCCCCCCCCCCACCTATTCTCGGCTCCAACAAGGGCCCCACACCAAGATTTGTTTTAATACAATATTGGATTGTGTTATTGCTTTACATGACATATTACACAAGAGTTTAAGTGGTAAAATGGATATAAGAAAGACATGAGAGGATCTTGAGTTGATAAACTTCACACACTAACACACACTACTCTCCTCCCTCTTCCTCCCTTATTCTCGGCCGCCCTCAAGCACCCACACCACCACCTTCATTCCTCCATTCTCATATATTCTACATACTCACAAAGGTGTTAAAGATCATACAAGGGAGCTTGGTGGCCTTGAAGCTTGAAGGACCTCTCTTGTTTGCTTTTATCCACTTGTTTTCTACCCTTGAATCATCCCTAGCCTTGTGCTAGTGGTAAGAGTCTTGATCTTGCTATATTACTTCCATTTTTAGTGGTTAAAGATGAATCATAATAAAAAACTTGAATGTGACACCCCGATATTTCCACGTATTACCGGTGGGCCCGGTGGGGAGTATCGTGACGTAGTTGATATCATCATAGTCAAACATCACAATTTTAAATGCACAGCGGAAGCAAAAGATAGATTTATTTCAACCGAATAAATTGTAATATTTAAATATCACAAAACAGTTGAACAGATCCACAGGCGGATCAAAATAAAAAGGAAACATAGTTCATCAGACTTAATGCATCCAAGCTTGCAAGACTCTTAATGATGCTAAGGAGAGGCCAGCCTATTACGCTTAGTATCTGCACTTAACCTTTTTGGGAAAATACGTCAGTTTACACTGGTAAATACAACTGACTGACTCATTTTGAAATCATTTAAGAAAATTGATTTGAATGCACAAAGCACAAAATATTTTATAACTTGGGATAATTATTTATATATAAACATGTAAAAGAATTACATATTTGTTATACGTTCAGTAGCCCGGATTGACACCGGGTTAAAGATTAACAGACACACCACATGATATAGTCCCGCGGCGGGTTATTCCCGAAACCGGCGGTTATACCTTATTATTTATTTATGCACTGTCGGGTGTACGCCTACACCCCGTGGTTCTTGGTTTAACACTACTCTCTTAGATGGAACACTCCTCTGATTTGTTGAGTGATGAGAATCACTTTTATGAGCGGTATGAGTCCTAGAGGGTGGTTTAGAGTGTGGCACATACTGGGTCCTTACATGAGTACCACTGGATTCATTGAATTGCCTATCCAAAGCTCTTGTAACAGCATTGTCTATTAATGCCTGTAATTCTGCTCCTGCTACGTTGACTCTGGAGGTGTCATGATTTTCTCTGGGGTGACTGTTGGCTTCGTCTGACCCGGCCATGTAGCTTGATGGCTACATAAAATAATGTTTTTTAATTCATTCAGAGGTCTATAACAGTTTTATTATTCTAGAAGATTTATTAATCATGGTATTTAAGAAACCATTTTGATTAATTAAGCGCATATATATATATATATATATATATATATATTCAGGATATTATTATAATCCTTAGTTAAAATATATTAATGGCAAAAAGCCTAGTCACGTGGACGGTTTTAATCATGATCTTATAGGGTCATGGTATTGAGGGTTTTAATTATAATTCATTACCTCTTATTAACAGGGGGTCGAAGACCACGACTGTCTTTTGTCTTATATGACAATGAGTATAGCCCGTAGGCATTATATCCCTAACGGATGTTTTAATTTAATAAAAGTATTTGGGAGAATCCAATATAAGGATGACTTGTGCGATTTTATAGAATCACATTTTTTCAATAGTGTTAACAAGTTTTCAGATGTCAACAAGGATTGGAACCTTTTGAATAGGTTTTACCATTTTGGTCATGTCTGCAATGACATATAGACTAGGTTTTACCTTTAAGATTCTTTTTAATATTTAACTCAGAACAAATCCTAAATTGAGGTGTTAATAAGGACCTGAATCTAATTTGAGGAATTACCATCTTGGCCCTGTCTTATAATGACACATGGCTAGGTTTTGTCCCTTTTTGATTTTTATCATTTTATTATAATGATAGGTCTTATATAAAGGAATGTTATTTTCATTTATTTCACATATTATATTTATGTATATAATTTAACAAAAATGAAAAATTAAATCATTCCACTGCAAAATTTTAATCAAGTACAAATTTGCCCTAAATGGGACTTCTACAAGAAATAACATGCCCACGTAGGGGCTTAACCAGAAATAACTTACCCACGCAGGGGTTAACAGAAAAACATGCCCACGCAGGGGCAGAATATAGAAAGACATGCCCACGCAGGGGCAGAATACTAAAACAAATGTCCACGCAGGGACATGATTACTACACTAAGAACAAACAAATAAAGGATTTAATGATCCTCCTTGTTTTTTTTCCTTTTATTAAGTTTTCCAAACTCTTGAACATTCCACGGTTTTGCCTACGGTCTTCCCGCACCTCCTACCACACCTCATTTATCCTTTGAAGAATTTCCTGATGCTGCGGTGGCGACATCGCAGGCGGCTGCGGGGGTTGCTGATATAGCGGAGGTTGAGGAGGCGGCGGTTGCTGATATCCATACGGTGGGTACCTATACTGTGGGTATCCGGCTTGATATGGGATCCCGAAGGATCCTTCCGGATGATGGGCATTGTAGTTTGCCGCTGCTACCAAGTAAGGGTCGGCCTCAGCATAGTTGTAGTTGGTGTGGATCGGCTGCTTAAAGGGATTATATGCCGTCGTACCTGTGTATGTAGGAATTGGGTCTCCAAAACCCAACGGTGGTGGCGCGACAGGCGCAAAGTTTACTTCCGAGACGGGGTTTGAAGACCCACCCATCTGCGGTTCTTCATGGAGTGGCGAGTAGCGGCTGTTACTCGAAGGTTGAGGGGTGCTGATTCGCACTCCTCCTCGCACGGTCATCCGTGCGTTCGATCTTCTTCGCCTCGGTGGCTCCGGAGGCTATTGCTGAGCTGGTTGTGGTGGCGGAGTGACTGCTACAAAATGGGAATCCTCAGAGGGATTCTGCTGTGGCTGCTGCGGCTGTGGTGAGTTGTGGTAACTGGGAGTAAACACCTAGTCTATCTGTCGGAACCTCTCCTCATAGCTGTCGGGACCATTATAAGGTGATCCCATGAAAGGTGACCCATCCGAAATTTCGATGGGGTGGTTAGGGGTTCCAGATGGTGGCTTTGCAGGATCGGTGTCCTCATCCATGTCCATTGCATGGTCTCCAGAGAAATGATCTTCGGGTCCTAGTGGGTTAAAACCCACTGGTTCTCCAATGTAGTTTGTCGGGTTGAACCGGCGTTGGAAGATAGGCGTCAGGTCATCGAAAGGTGATTGGTGAGAGTTGTGGCTCTATAGGGGTATAAAGGATTGGTGGGAGTTGTAGGGCTCATTTTCCGAATGAGGCCCGTAAGAGTGTAGGTATGAGGGGGAGGAGCTCAGCGAGACTGAGCGCCTTGCAGGTTCTGTATGGGTCCTCCTGTTTTCTTGAGGACTTCGGTTTTGGGTGTCGGATGGTGTTCGCCGGCGTGAAGGCCCGGCTTCATGATCATTAGGGGCGACGAATGGCCCCTTGCCTCTTCCCCTACCTCGGAATCTTGGCGGCATTGTAGTTGTTCCTGTCAAAACGAACAAAAGATAACAACAAGAAATATATAAAAGACCAAATAAAACAAAACAGGATTTGTCCTAAGTTCTTTGTCTAGACTCGAAAATTTAGGAATGTGCAACTGTGTAAATGAGATTAAACACAAAAGGCTAGTGTTTAATTCACTCAGTGTTGGCTCTGATACCAACCTGTCACACCCCGATATTTCCACGTATTACCAGTGGGCCCGGTGGAGAGTATCATGACGTAGTTGATATCATCATAGTCAAACAACACAATTTTAAATGCACAGCGGAAGCAAAAGATAGATTTATATCAAACGAATAAATTGTAATATTTAAGTATCACAACACAGTTGAACAGATCCACAGGCGGATCAAAATAAAAAGGAAACATAGTTCATCAGACTTAATGCATCCAAGCATGCGAGACTCTTAATGATGCTAAGGAGAGGCCAGCCTATTACGCTTAGTACCTGCACTTAACCTTTTTGGGAAAATACGTCAGTTTACACTGGTAAATACAATTAACTGACTCATTTTGAAAACATTTAAGAAAATTGATTTGAATGCACAAGGCACAAAACATTTTATAAATTGGGATAATTATTTATATATAAACCTGTAAAACAATTACATGTTTGTTATACGTTCAGTAGCCCAGATTGACACCGGGTTAAAGATTAACAGACACAC
The DNA here is from genome assembly GCA_030545235.1 of Helianthus tuberosus. Classification (NCBI taxonomy): domain Eukaryota; kingdom Viridiplantae; phylum Streptophyta; class Magnoliopsida; order Asterales; family Asteraceae; genus Helianthus; species Helianthus tuberosus. The sequence continues at coordinate 39,220,920 of CM060411.1, read as the reverse complement.
CACATGATATAGTCCCGCGGCGGGTTATTCCCGAAACCGGCGGTTATACCTTATAATTTATTTATGCACTGTCGGGTGTACGCCTACACCCCGTGCTTAGGTCGTGGCCATTTCGTAAAATAATGCCAAGGATATCCGGGACATGGTCATTAATCCCCCAAAGGATTTAATCAAACAAAACAATTTAAACGGGACATTTCAATAAATTAATCTTCATATAATTAAAAATTCAATGCCCGACCAAGCGGTATTTTATATACCGTACCCCAAGCCCGTATAGGGAAAATAAGTTAAAAGTATTTACCTTTGCAAGTATTAATCACAAATAGCAAGTGCGTGTAGATTTTACGGGGTCTCCTATTCTGGAACAAAGGTTTTTAATAACCTATTAGATTCCTAACGGGTCTTTAATTAAGCCTAAACTTAGACCGGTTAGTTTTTAAAGGAAGATACGGTTCAAACGCACGATTAAGCGAAGACCGGAATAGGATGTGATTTAGACCCGACAAGTTTGAAGACTTGTATAATATGGGTAAACTAAACACATTCTGGATTTTGAGACAAAAATGATAAGGTTTGACCCGTTTCGGTTAATTTATGCAAACTAGTTACAAAAACCAAACCGACCGCGCAAGATGCGTAACGGGTAACCATATGAGTCATATACAGGTTTCCTAAGTTAATATGCCTTAAATATGTTGTGACATTAGTAAGATATATTCTATTATGCCCGAAATGGGTTTAAACTTAAACTATGCCCCGTAGGGGCATTTTGGTCATTTTAAAGGTTATAAAAGAGTTTAAATAATAATCTGAGTTACAAGTCTGATTTAATCAGTAAAAATATTTATTTTTATAAGTCACAACATTAGGGTATTACATATATGTGAATTTTATCATTTAAAACATAACTATGCACCTTAGGGGTATTTTGGTAATTTCACATAGGCTTAAAAGGTCAAACCTGGAAATCTGAGTTTAAAACTTTTGCTTACTGTTAATATATAAAAATTTACTGAAAATATCAGTAGGCATCAAACCCTATATATGTTTAAAATAATTTTTATACATATTATGTGTTAAAACGCTTAAAAGACGATTTTGAGCTATTTCCGGGTTTTTAAAGGAAAGGTGAAATTTTTATTATTCCAGAAGGCTCAAAATGTTTTATTTATCATATGAGATCAGTAGAAAAAGTTTTGGTATTAAAATAATTTGTAAAACTCATTTTATAGCCCAAAAGGGCAAAACCGGCAATTACCGAATCAAACTTAGACCTCTATGTTATGCTCAGCCTAAAATTAAATAAAAATATTCAAAAATCCCAAAATATTGGTTTATATCAGTAGGTAAAATGTTTGGTATTAAAAATTGGGTTTAGATAGACTATATGCTAATTACGCCGTTTATTTAATAAAAAGTTTTCTAGTTACGCTAACGAGCATAACTCCTAATCTAGACCTCAAACTGATGTCATATTTTAGGGACAACTCTATAAATCAGAAATGAAGGTTTCTATTCTTTTACATTTTCAAAAATCATGTTTTAAGGTCAAAAGGGCATAATAGTCAACATTTAAGCATTTAACGAAAACATGCATATGAATCGGATAACTAATGAACCAAGTTGTATAATCACAGAGGGTTATACTAACATGAAACCTGGTCCAAATAAGGCTCTAAGGCATTTATAAATCATTCTACAATGGGTCAGAACTGAAAGTCAAAGCAAAAGTCAAATTATGCGACTTTCGGTTCCGATCCGAGCCTAAACTGAAAATTGTCGGGTTGAACATGTTTAGACATGTTCTTACATTAATTACCAAGTTATATTAACAATAAAACAGGTTGCATGGATCCTACATTGCTAATTATGTATTAATTTGAAAATAAGCTTTCTGTTGACTTTTTAAGATTAACTTTGACCCGACAATTGACCTAGTTAGAGTGGGAATCATAAGGTTCCCTTTTAAGGGTTTATTGGCCACATAATTACAAACTCATAGGTACTTTCAATTTGAAATTTGACTGGACAATTATTGATTAATCACAAAGTTAAACTCTAATTATGACGGTTTGACTTTTAGCTAATTAACTAAGCTAAACTGAATTGAAAAGGTTTAAGGACACTTACAAGGATCCTATGCACGATTAGGAAGCCTAAGGAATCTTGTTGCTGAACAGAGGAGCTCCAGAAATGAGTGTTGTGAACTTTGCAAATGAATGAGTTCAATGTTGCAACAAGAGAAGTGCTTATATAAGGAATTTGATCTCACAAGATGATGCCAAGCAACCCTATGCATGGATTCAGATCATCACAACTGTCCCTAGTGCATGAAAATCCATTTGCCCAGCCCCTGGTATCATTTTACAGGCTCATAAGTCGGTTACAGACCTGAACTGGCAGCTGCCAGGAGTTTTCTATCGCTGGCACTCTCACGCGGGTCGCGTAACCCCATAAGGAACTCTTACGCGGGCCGCCTGGCCTCCCAGAACCAGCCAAACAAGTTTCACTTAATTACATTTCAGCCCCTAGTCCTTTCTAACGTGGTTTTAAGTCTTGTTCTTGCATTTTTGGCCCACTAACCTTACTTTTAAGGGCTCCAAGACATATACAAACATCGTTAAGTCCTCGGTTAACTTTTTGATCACCCGTAAGGCCTTAAATTTCAAAGTTGACGTTTTTAACCCCTCGTACACGAATACCATCATAACTTTCTCATACTTTATCGAAACCTTGTGACATTTTTACCACATATTCTAGTGAGTATAATTTATCGTTACAAAGCTTCGGGTTTGCTAAAAGGTCACTCAGAGGTATACTTTAAACATGTTGACACATTTAACCCCTGTAGTGTGTTATTTCTCATTTTCTCTCACAATTCGCTTCGTATGATCCATGATTCATTCGTTTAAGGGTATAAACATCGTGTAGGGTTATTGTAAAGTATATTTATCCATTGTTGACACTTTGAACCCTTATATTCACATACTTTCTTTGTTTGTCAACTTTAGTCCCTCTAAAGTAATCTTTTACACGTTTAAATCTTATGACACGTGTCGATACATTATTGGACATAAATTTTCGAGGTGTTACATTGAAGAACACTAAAGATCATAAGCATGAAACATGAACATAAGCTTGTTTAATAAAGTAATCTTGATGAAAATGAGTTGTTATGCTTGTTGATCATTGATTGTTTGTAGAAATGATGTTGATCATCATAAGATCTTGCTAGATCATGATTAAAAACATAATCTAGCAAGATGTAAGAATAGAAATTGTGGTAGGATGATGGATCATCCACACATAAAGCATGAACTTGAAAGAAACATAAGAAAAATCATGATCAAGTAAGTTGTTAATCATATAGATCTAAAAATTTCATGAAGGATTTCTAAAGAAACCAAGTTAAAAATAAAAGTTTCAATTGATCTTGGTTCTTACATAAACAAATCTTGTTTTTAGTGGTTAAACAAGTGTGAGAACACTTGTGTAACAAGAAGATTGCATAAAGAAATATTTTTAGAAAATATGATTTGAAGTTGTAAACATCTAACTTCTTTAAAAATGAAGTGTTTAAAGAACTAATCACATTTTAAAGGGAAACAAGACTTACTAAGAACACTAGTAAGTTACTACAAATTTTTACAAACATTCAAGTTCATGAAGTGGTAGATTATTACTAGATTTTGGCAAAATTGGTAAGTGTAAGTTGTTTGTTGATGATTGTGAATTGATTATGTTGATTTTTACAAAAGAAAATGATATGCTTGAAAGCATGGAAACCTCCATTTTTAGGGGAAACTATGGCAAAATTTTCTAAAAATATAAACAGTTAGAAAAATATATTTAAACAAATATTTACAAGTATATTTTAAACCATGAATTTCCTACATAAACTTTGCCATAATTTTTATTAAAAAAATATAAATATTGGAGGTTGGTTTTCATAAATAAAAGTGACTAAATATGTATTTAGGAAATATATATATTTAGAAGACACCATATGTGTGATTGATTGTATACTTTGTGTATTAGTTATATTATTTTAGGAATTGTAATAATATAACACATCAAAATACCAAGAATTACCATCCAAAATATTACTAAAATTCCAAGGAATAAATATACACACTTACACAATGTTGGTGGAAACCGAACTATGGAATAAGACTTAAAAAATATTCCGAAAATTTATTCACAAAGTATATTTTGGTAAACAATGTTTTGGACACAAGGAAAGGAAAAGATGATTTTACAATTATTACAATAATATATCATATTTTGACAAAGGAAAAATATGTTATTTTTGGGCAAGTATGAAATATATATTTTTCTTGAAATTTTTAGAAGATATATTATTTTTAAGAAATATATATTTTCATACACAAACATGAAATACAATACTTTTGGGAGAAATATATTTTCTAAAATAAATATGAAATATATCAGTTTTGGGAAAAATGAGTTAATATATATATTTTCCAAGTGGACTTGAAAATATATTAATTTTTTGGAATTTATAAGAGAATACAAATATTTTTGCCAAAGAAAAATTATAAATAATTTTTCTAAGTATTATTCCTTAAAATATATATTTTGGAAATATATTGGATCTTTATTAAAGATAATAATCCGGAATAATTAATGTGAAATTTAGTATAAGGATACTTAATGAATACCGTAAAAATATGTATTCTCGTACGTATAAATACACACCGGAATACGACCCCAAAACATGGCAAAAATACACATATATAAGATACCTCCATCCTTGGGAAGGAAATACAAGTATAAATACTTGGGAAGTATTATTACAATAATATTGTTTAACAATTATTCCCAAATTTATAAATATAATTTAAGTTAAAATATTAATTATTTTAACAAATAATTATATAACTTGGAATAATAGCGAAGACACAAAGGAAACGTAACTCAGAAACAATAATGCTAAGTTAAGGTACGACCCGCTCGTCTGATAGACATTAGTACGTTGTAGGTAGTCGTGTACACCGGAAGAAGCTTGAGTTACTGTGACTAAAGACGCAAGATTGTGAGTTCATGTCCCCCTTTTCTTTAAACTGTTTTGTTTTATAACTTCGGGGGTGAAGTACATGTTACAAAATGATTACATACAATTACAATTGGTATGGTTAGCTTTGGAATGTACAGTAGATCATGTGAATGGCTAGGCGCACTCTTAAGACCATTAATCCTTGTGTTAGGACCGAGGGGCATGAGTGATAGATATACAAGGGTGTAGCGAGCCCACACCCTTGTTGACCGGGGTTTGGCCCATGAGGTGACTATGTCTTACAGCCGGAAGCCCGGTACAAAATCTGCTAGGTTTGAGCCTTCCTACGTCGTTGCACGCATGTTAATGGCCTTGCAAACCATTAATCGATCTGTTTCCTTGCTTTGCTTTCATAACGGGATTTACAAACATACATACATACAATGATTACAAGTTTTTATTCATACACACAAACAAACACATGAACTCGCTCAACTTTTGTTGATGTTTTCAAAATACATGTATTTCAGGGAATTAAAAGTGTATCTAGCGGGCGTTGGATGTTTCAAGTTGCGTTAAGAATAAAAGATGTCATCCATGGTCTTGAGGTTTGGTTTTGGTGTCCTATCCTGGACAAGACACCACTTCCAAATCTTGGTTTTATTTAGAGTCTTTTGATGAGTCCTTGTGAACTCATAAACAATTCGTATGGTTTGTAAAACTTGAATTTGGGGTCTTGTTTAAACAATGATGTTTGTGATGTTTTCAAATCTATTTAATGGATGATGATCTATGGTATTATCATATAGTTGTTGTTATGATTGAATGCAATGGTATTAAGAAAGTCACACCATAATCACGCTTCCGCAAAATTCAGGGTGTGACAGTCTTCGTGGACTTGATGAACTGTGTGTGCAAGCTTTATCTTGACTGTTTCATGATTGTCTTCATCGATGATATTCTTTTCTATTCCAAGACATAAGAAGAGCACGAGCGACACTTGCGTCTTATCCTTGAACTCTTGCGTACTGAACAACTTTACGCAAAATTATCCAAATGCGAATTTTGGTTGAGAGAAGTTCAATTCCTTGGGCACTTCATCAACGATAATGGTATTCATGATAAATAGAACGTATAAAACAGTTGTCGTAGTGGGGAGAGGAGAAAACAGGAAAATAATTTAATCACTACTTGTCAAGTTTCAAGTAAACAGTTAAGTGTCAAAGCGAGCACACTAGGGCTAATAAGGGCAACATGCTACTATGTTCACTAAGCATACCATCAACAATGCACCATGCAAATGTAACTAACAAGTAGGTAACATAATCATGGACCATACCATCTAAAGGATTGAGCCTTGCACGTGGAGCGAAGTGTCGTTGTGGATCGTTGAGCACTGAACAGGTTATAGTTTGTTTTTTGTCAAAAAGATTTTTCCTGTTTTAAAACCAAGTTCGCTATAACCAATGGCTCTGATACCAATCTGTCACACCCCCAAAATCAACAAGCGGAGTATCACCGCAGGAGGCGTGACTGACCAGGATCCAGCCACCAATCATATTGAACAATGTAATTAAATAAATAAAAGTCCAACCACACAATATAATTGGTGTTCAAAACAAGTTAATCAAATTCAAGTTATCAGCAGAAGCATAAAGTTTAAAACCAAAAACCAAAGTATAAGTTTAAAGGTTCAAATGTTTAACATGGAACTCAACAGTCCATGTGCCACAACGACTCCTGCTCCCCTACAAGCTCCAGCTAAACATCTAACGACCAGCAAGGCATGTAAAAACGAGACAACAACAAACTTGAGCGAGTTCACAGTTGGTGGTCCATTTTAAAGTTGTTCCAAAAACCACGAGTTAATTCAAAACCATGAGTTATCCAGTTCATTGTTTCCCAAACCATAACCAGTGGGGGCTACCCCATGTAACCGCTAGACCGTTACCATATCGACCACTGACTGAAGTAAGTTGGTGCCCTAACGTCAATGTCTATCATCATTGACTAGTGCCCAGATCCATTAGTTCACGCCCGTCCTCTGCGGCACGGTGTGAGGCTTGTCAAACCTAAATAACGCTATCTAACTAATGACCCACTCGCCATTGGCCCGGCGATTAAGTCGATATAAAAATGAGGGACTTCATGATAGAGATTTTGGTCTAGTATCGATGTTATCACCCTTCAATAAAGAGGATGTGGTACATGTCCCCAACCAGGAGATCACGTAGGTTCTGATTAAATCCTTAGTACATGTTATCACCCTTCAATAAAGAGGATGTGGTACGTGTTCCAAACCAGGAGATCACGCAGTTTCTAATTAAATCCTTTACCCATTCCCAATCACCGGGAATCCCATGCGTTATAGAAAGTGTGAACTCACCTCGGTTTGCTCGGCAGATAAGCATCTGTCCTAAGTTGGTCAACCACACCCTATTATGGTTACCACTCGTTAGGACGGTAGACAAGTAATCACGTATAAGCTACACATATTTGTCAAGTGGTGTACAAGTAGTAACAGTTATGGCATAACAACTTAATCATCAATAATCCATTTATGAACAGTTAACACCAGATAATCATAGAACAGTGATGAGTGAGCTACCATGTATAAATAATAATATGAAATAAATAATCTGGGCTTTTCTAGTGTGCGACCCACTAGAATAAGGCCCAACGTATGTTTAATGTGCGGCTCACTTGCCAAGTGTGTAAGTCCCGTTTACCGGATCTTTCAATGATATCAAACCTAATCTTGTGAGAGTGCGGAAACTAATCACAAGATGATTCAAGATAAACTGAAAACGAGAAACAACAAGTACACCAAAATCACTTTTAACTCACACACGTTTCGATTACTTGAATAAGCAAAAACGTCTGGTATGAGTACACCACTCCTAATCGAATCACCTCTCTCTAAACTCTAGAATTTCTGTAACAATGAAGTTCAAAGGTTCAAACCTAAAAACAAGTCAAAAACTTGTTTATATACATAGACAAGCCCATTTCCCACATGGGCTTCCCTTGGGCCTCCTTGGCCCACATGGCCTATAGCTTGGCCCAAGTGACTTATAAAGGTCCAAAACCTAATATAAACTAACCCGGTAAAGCCCGGTTCGTAACCATAGCTCGTTGTATTAATTTGATGCGTCAGTCTCACACTTTAGGGCCTAACAATCTCCCCCTAGACTGATGCCATCAAATTGTCTTCATAGCATGAATTCAGCAACGTCTTCAACGAAGTCTATGGTTGTCGCTATGCTGCAGATGTTGTGGAAGTTCTTGACTTCTGAACTCTCAGCACTGGGTCTCTTTTCTTCAGCTCTTGTGGTTAGCTTCATATCAGGATCACGATCAGCATCTGCTTGAAAATCTTGTCAAAAAGAATGTGAGAGGAGGATTCTCAACAAATCTTTTCTTCTTCAATCTTTGTCTTTCAAGCAGGTTCACGGTACTTCTTCAAATGCACTATCACTGTCAGACGGCAATTCGTATCCGATTCTTCTGACTCAGGTACATCTTGTTGTTGTGCTTCTTCAGCAACTAATAGCATCTCAGTCTTCATCAACCCCTGTTCTTGATTGAAATCAAGTTCTGCACATGCTCACAAACTCATTAGCAAACATTTCTTATGCAACAGGGAGAGTACCATATGAACACTAGGTACATCCAAGTACTTATACTCGGATTTCACAATTTAAATTCTTTCAACTTTTGATGATCAGTCAAATCTTCAAGAACGGTTACATTTTTTAATTTTAAGAAAAATAAATAAACACTCTATTTTTGGATTTTTGGTTTTATAGAAAAAAAAGACACTATTTTTATATTTTTGAATTTTTCAAATTTTTAATTTAAGAACTAAAAACAAATAAAAACTCAAAATATAAACAACTACCATAATATACAATTACAATTGCAATGGGATCAAAATTCGTTCTCAGGCAGACTAAGGAACACTTTTCAGTACGAGCCTAATCAAACTGGTCTATGCGATTGCCAATATGTTTGTCCACTTAAACTTTAACGCTCAACTTTCAATTTTTCAACTTCGTGATATGCTTTAGGTAATATTATACTACTATACCCGTGTGTCCCATTCCAAGGCATATCCCCGCGATCAAGGTAAGCACAACGATTCATCGTAACAGGTGAGTATATTGATGTCATCCTTTTTCTTTTAAGATATCCTGACCGTGTCTAGGAAATAATGTAATTGCTCAGGGATCAAATCACGATTTTCGGGCTTGACCACACTTATCAACACTGATCTATTACTGAATGATCTAGACGATTGTCAGTATATTTGTCCTCCTAAACTCACCTCCCTAGACCTTTTCCATATAAGTGCCTGTAACAAATTTTATCATGTTTTGATTTCTTAACAATGAACACCCAAACAAATACTAATCAATTCCCGGAAATATATACAGCACACTCTATCATGCAAGTAGCTTCCCTACCACATATTTCACAAGTCCAATCCAGATCTCTGAAATCTTAACTGGGAATAGATTGAGAAGAGAACATAATAGATCTTAAGCAGAGATGATATAATATACAGATCAAATGAGTTTTTCTCAGTTTGATATAGGTTTCTAGGGTTTCTTTTGGGCACTTGAGGGCCTCTTTCAGGTGTATAAATGATCTATAGAGCGACAACGTACAGCTAGGTCAGCATGTATCTGGATGCAGCAGAAGCTGACGTTTCCTAGCACCTCCAGGTCAGCATATATCTGGATGCAGCAGAGGAGATACACGACTTTTTCAGAGAAGATTTCCGAGTCAGACCAAAATTGTGTGTATCGGGACAACATACAAACATTCAAATAGAAACGAGCTAATTCCAAGTGACTTTCTTCCTGAGGTCATGTACTAATTTAGTTCTGAGCAGAAACAGCCAATGTTTCCAGTCTTTAAGGATAGAGCCTACCAACACATCGTGCTAAAGTCAGACAGTTTCGATACTGGTCTTACATGAGTCAGCCCTCGACCATACTATGAAAATTCATTTCATTTCCCAGTCATGCAATGTTTCTTTTTGGATTTTTAAATTTTTTAATGTTTTTGTATTTTTCAAAATTTTTCAAAATTTTTCAATGTTTTTGTATTTTTCAAAATTTCTCCCCCTAAATTTGTGCATAAATAAAAACTACCTAAGAATAGAAAACTTTATGAACAAATTTACTAAAACAAAAACAACCATGCTCAGTCGGTATACCGGATCATTTTCAGAAAATCAACAAGCACTTTGAATTTTGAGCCGCTGACAGGTTTTGTAAACAAATCGGCAGCATTTGCATCTGTGTCGATTTGCTCGAGTTTAATAAGACCTCTGTCAAAGCAGTCTCTAATGAAATGAACTTTTATGTCTATGTGCTTGGTTTTGGAGTGAAAAACAGGATTTTTAACAATTTGTATTGCAGCATCATTATCGCAGTAAATAGTAGTATTGAGATAAGTCAAACCGTAGTCCTGCAATTGATGTTGCATCCACACCACTTGAGAGCAAAATGCAGAAGCAGCAACATACTCAGCTTCAGCTGTAGAAATCGCCACCGTTTGTTGTTTCTTGCATTGCCAAGAAATGAGCCTGTCACCTAGAAATTGACATCCAGCTGATGTAGATTTCCTGTCACTATCAGTACCTCCAAAATTGCTATCAGAAAACGCAAACAAGTCAAAATTTGAATCCCTTGGATACCACAGACCAAACCGAGGTCGGCCTTTAAGGTACCGGAAGATTCGTTTAACAGCAGTAAGATGAGAAGTTTTAGGATTAGCCTGATATCTTGCGCAGTTGCAGACAGCAAACATGATATCCGGACGACTAGCTGTCAGATACATCAACGACCCGATCATAGACCTATACAGACGTTGATCAACAGAAGAGCCTTCTTCATCTTCAGTCAATAACGGTCTCTCTGCCATTGGTGTTTCGGCTGACTTTGAATCTGAAAGCTTGAATTTTGCTAGCACATCATCCACATACTTCCCTTGATGAATAAGAATGCCTTGGGAATTCTGTTTGACTTGTAATCCCAAAAACAGTGTCATTTCTCCGAGAGCACTCATCTCAAACTTCTTTTTCACAACTCTCTCAAACTCCTTGCAAAGCTCCTCACTTGTAGATCCGAAGATAATATCATCGACATAAATTTGAACCAAGATCTGATCCTTGCCCACTTTCTTGATAAAAAGAGCCTGGTCTATCGTGCCACGTGTGTACCCATGATCCAAAAGATGTTCAGTTAGAGTAGCATACCAAGCTCGTGGTGCTTGGTGTAATCCATACAATGCCTTATCTAGCTTGTAGGCATATTCTGGATGATCTGGATGTACAAAACCTGGTGGCTGCTCAACGAAAATTTCTTCCTTCACATCTCCATATAGAAACGCTGTCTTGACGTCCATCTGATACACAGTGAACCCCATATAGGACGCGTAAGCTAAGAAGATCCGGATAGCTTCAAGTCGAGCAACCGGAGCGTATACTTCATCATAATCCAGACCCTCTATTTGTCGAAAACCCTGAACCACCAGTCTTGCTTTATTTCGAACAATAACTCCTGCAGAGTCTTGCTTGTTTCTGAACACCCATCTAGTTCCAAGTTTGCGCTTTCCCTTTGGTAACTCGACAAGTTTCCATACTCCAAGCTTCTCAAACTGGTTCAGCTCTTCATGCATAGCATCTACCCAGCCTGGTTCCTGCAAAGCTATATCAACAGTTTTAGGTTCTATTTGTGAGATGTAGCAAGAATATAAACATGTATTGATGGTTCCTGATTGGCTCCTGGTTAAACCTCCTGCATTTACAGGACCAATCACATTCTCTATAGGGTGATTTCTTTGGACACTTGTAGGAATTTCCATGTCAGGTACGGTCTCGTCTTCAGTAGAAGCATTTTGATTATCATCAATGGTGTTGCTAGACCCCCCCTCATTAGACGCTGCAGAATGGTGAACTAAAGGAGTTGTAACGATGCAGTCTTCAGGAATGGGTCCAGGAAATAGTGCAGATTCTAAACCACTAGGTGCAGCACCACTTGATGAAGCACCTTCAGGGGATTGATGGGACATTTGTTGAGGCGTAGGGTGTCGAGTGAAGAAAATTCCCGGCGGGTCAATAGTATGATTTCTTGAACTTACTTCAGCATGTTCTTCTTCTTCTTCAGTATCACCAAAAGATAGCAGTTGTTTGGGAGTAGACACACCTGCAGCTGTAGGAACATTTGACAAAATGTTAAACGATTTAAATAATTCAGCATAATCATATAACCAATTTGGTCCAACTCTAGCATCCGTAGCATTTTCTTCGAGCCATTCAATGTTGCACAACTCGACGACCTTTTTAGTTACCTTGTTGTATACTCTATAGGCTGAACCTTTAGCGTATCCAACAAAGTAACACTCGTCCCCTTTGACTTCAAACTTTCCATTAGCGTCCATAAGTAGTAACACACATGGACAACCAAAGATGCGAAAGTGTGAAACCAAAGGTTTACGTCCTTCCAAAATCTCATAAGAAGTTTTCATATGTCGTTTGTTTACTAAAGCATGATTCTGGACGTAACAAGCCGTGCTAACAGCTTCAGCCCAAAAGAAACTAGGAAGCTTCGAATCAGCCAGCATAGTACGTGCAGCCTCTATAAGAGTGCGATTTCGTCTTTCTGCTACTCCATTTTGTTGTGGAGTTCGAGGTGCACTGTATTGTTGTTCAATTCCCTTTTCAGCACAAAATGTGTCCATGGTGACATTTTTGAATTCCGTCCCATTGTCTGATCGAATAGCCTTTACTTTCATACTGGCTTGATTTTCCACCAGAGTAATGAATTGTTTGATCAAACCCGCAGCCTCATTCTTGTGACTTAGAAAGTACACCCAGGTGTAGCGTGAAAAATCATCAACTATCACGAGACAATAAGCCTTCTTGCCAATACTTAACACATTCACTGGACCAAAGAGATCCATGTGAAGTAATTCAAGCACAACTTTGGTTGAGGGTGTAGACTTAGATTTATGAGGCTTTCGATGTGCTTTTCCCTTTGCACAAGCAACACACTTTTCTACCAACATAAAGTCTTTGATTGGTAGATCACGGACCAATTGACCTTTGGCAAGTCGATTCAAATTCTTCATATTCACATGTCCAAGTGGACGATGCCACAATAAACCATCATGTTCTGATATCTTCGAAAATAGACAAGTAATTTCTTCACACGGCTTTTTGTTCATATCAATGACATAAGCATTTCCCCGTCTCTCAGCTGTCATCAAAAACCAATCTTCAGGAATGACAATCCCTGGTTTCAATACGTAGCATCCTTTCTTTGTAAAATGAACTGAATTTCCTCGATCACAAATTTGTGAAATGTTTAGCAGATTGTGTTTCAGTTCTGGGACATAATTCACATTTTCGAAGCTTAAAACGCCATTTAAACTGTTCCCTTCAACATGATTCTTCCAGATTCTCCTCCCGCAAAAGAGACATATCCACCGTCAAATTCTTTTACATTGACCAGTTGAGACAAGTCTCCCACTAATCGTGCAGGAACAGCTGTGGAGGACTACCGTGCGCCTCTGGTACATGGATAGTCGAGACTGAATCAGTAAGTGTGTACAATCCGGAGTCGAGACAGTTGTTTCGAGTAGACTGAATCCTAAGTCGAGACCGAGATTGCGAGTCGAGATCAGGAACAATTAAACTTGAAGCCGGTCGAGACAAATGGTTTCGAGTTAAAGATGCCAACTCGAGACCACAGCAGTTGCGAGTCGAGACAAGATCGCCATTTCCACTCGAGACGGATGAGCTTGAGTCGAGGCTAAGCTGAATGTGAGTCGAGACTAAGCTGAAAGTGAGTCGAGACCCTGCAAAACAAACTTGTGAGATAAACATAACTGAGATTCCTGATTTTCAGCAGCTTCCAAAAATTCAAAGATATGAAATCTTTGAATCTTTTATCCTCAACAAACTTCCGTGAATTCAGCAAACACCTTAAACCGAATCACAATCCAAAATCAGCAACTTTAATCAATATTTGTGAAGAACAGCTTGAATCCGAACACAATAATAACGATACTTAAATTCTGTAAAACACTCAGCAAACAAGATCAGTAACGATGACAGCCTTCTTGAATCCAATGATATCAAAACGGAACCAAGACTTGGTTTCTTGGCTCTGATACCAATTGTAAGTCCCGTTTACCGGATCTTTCAATGATATCAAACCTAATCTTGTGAGAGTGCGGAAACCAATCACAAGATGATTCAAGATAAACTGAAAACGAGAAACAACAAGAACACCAAAATCACTTTTAACTCACACACGTTTCGATTACTTGAATAAGCAAAAAACGTCTGGTATGAGTACACCACTCCTAATCGAATCACCTCTCTCTAAACTCTAGAATTTCTGTAACAATGAAGTTCAAAGGTTCAAACCTAAAAAAAAGTCAAAAACTTGTTTATATACATAGACAAGCCCATTTCCCACATGGGCTTCCCTTGGGCCTGCTTGGCCCACACGGCCTATAGCTTGGCCCAAGTGACTTATAAAGGTCCAAAACCTAATATAAACTAACCCGGTAAAGCCCAGTTCGTAACCATAGCTCGTTGTATTAATTTGATGCGTTAGTCTCACACTTTAGGGCCTAACAAAGTGTGCGACCCACATGTGAGCGTGCGGTCCATTGACAAGTGTGCGGTTATACAAGCGAGTGTGCGTTCAAGTCTAAGTGTGCGGTCCAAGTTTAAAGTGTGAGACTATAGTAACTGTGCGGTTCATATGAAAGTGTGAGGTCCATTACTAGATAAGGCCCAATTAAAGTGATTTGCATTCAGCAACTGGTGTACGATCAAATCAACGTGTACGATCCAGGGGTCACAAGTGTGCGACTGAGATAAAAAAAAGAAAGTGTACGGTTGGAACCATATGTGCGACAAATCTAAGGTTTTAAGGAGAAACAGTGGGGCCAAACATTTATAGTGTGCGACCAGCTCCTTTACATATTAAACCAAAACCTTTCCAAATCAAAACGAATAAGACAAAAATCCTTTTTTTATAAAGTTCCATCATTCAAAGAAAACCCAGTCACGTGACACCTTATCATATTCCAAATATTCGAACAGGCATCATCAAGTTGTACATTTGGCATATATGATGGTACACACCAAGCTTTTCAAAAGAAACCCATATTCTTTTTATACACGTGGAGCGAAGTGTCGTTGTGGATCGTTGAGCACTGAACCGGTTATAGTTTGGTTTTTGTCAAAAAGATTTTTCCCGTTTTAAAACCAAGTTCACTATAACCAATGACTCTGATACCAATCTGTCACACCCCCAAAATCCACAAGCGGAGTATCACTGCAGAAGGCGTGACTGACCAAGATCCAGCCACCAATCATATTGAACAATGTAATTAAATAAATAAAAGTCCAACCACACAATATAATTGGTGTTCAAAACAAGTTAATCAAATTCAAGTTATCAGCGGAAGCAGAAAGTTTAAAACCAAAAACCAAAGTACAAGTTTAAAGGTTCAAATGTTTAACATGGAACTCAACAGTCCATGTCCCACAACGACTCCTGCTCCCCTGCAAGCTCCAGCTAAACATCTAACGACCTGCAAGGCATGTAACAATGAGTCAACAACAAAGTTGAGCGAGTTCACAGTTGGTTGTCCATTTTAAAGTTGTTCCAAAAACCACGAGTTAATTCAAAACCATGAGTTTTCCAGTTCATTGTTTCCCAAACCATAACCAGTGGGGGCTACCCCATGTAACCATTAGACCGTTACCATATCGACCACTGACTGAAGTAAGTTGGTGCCCTAGCGTCAATGTCTATCATCATTGACTAGTGCCCAGATCCATTAGTTCACGCCCTTCCTCTGCGGCACGATGTGAGGCTTGTCAAACCTAAATAGCGCTATCTAACTAATGACCCGCTCACCATTGGCCCGACGATTAAGTCGATATAAAAATGAGGGACTTCATGATAGAGATTTTGGTCTAGTATCGATGTTATCACCCTTCAATAAAGAGGATGTGGTACGTGTCCCCAACCAGGTGATCACGCAGGTTCTGATTAAATCCTTAGTACATGTTATCACCCTTCAAAAAAGAGGATGTGGTACGTGTTCCAAACCAGGAGATCACGCAGTTTCTAATTAAATCCTTTACCCATTCCCAACCACTGGGAATCCCATGCCTTATAGAAAGTGTGAACTCACCTCGATTTGCTCGGCAGATAAGCATCTGTCCTAAGTTGGTCAACCACACCCTATTATGGTTACCACTCGTTAGGACGGTAGACAAGTAATCACGTATAAGCTACACGTATTAGTCAAGTAGTGTACAAGTAGTAAGAGTTATGGCATAACAACTTAATCATCAATAATCCATTTATGAACAGTTAACACCAGAT
Source organism: Helianthus tuberosus (assembly GCA_030545235.1). Classification (NCBI taxonomy): domain Eukaryota; kingdom Viridiplantae; phylum Streptophyta; class Magnoliopsida; order Asterales; family Asteraceae; genus Helianthus; species Helianthus tuberosus. The sequence goes on along the minus strand of CM060411.1, from coordinate 39,204,471 downwards.
AATCATAGAACAGTGATGAGTGTGCTACCATGTATAAATAATAATATGAAATAAATAATTTGGACTTTTCTAGTGTGCGACCCACTAGAATAAGGCCCAACGTATGTTTAATGTGCGGCTCACTTGTCAAGTGTGCGACCCACATGGGAGCGTGCGGTCCATTGACAAGTGTGAGGTTATACAAGCGGGTGTGCGTTCAAGTCTAAGTGTGCGGTCCAAGTTTAAAGTGTGAGACTACAGTAAATGTGAGGTTCATATGAAAGTGTGCGGTCCATTACTAGATAAGGCCCAATTAAAGTGATTTGCATTTAGCAACTGGTGTGTGATCAAATCAACGTGTACGATCCAGGGGTCACAAGTGTGCGACTGAGTTAAAAAAAAGTGTACGGTTGGAACCATATGTGCGACAAATCTAAGATTTTAAGGAGAAACAGTGGGGCCAAGCATTTATAGTGTGCGACCAGCTCCTTTACATATTAAACCAAAACCTTTCCAAATCAAAACGAATAAGACAATAATCCCTTTTTGAGTTAATAGCCAAAATGGTCCCTGAGGTTTGCTCACTTTTGCCACTTTAGTCCAAAACCCAAATTTGTTACATCTGGGTCCCCAAGGTTTGCATTTTGTTGCCATTTTAGTCCAAAAATGAAATCTGGTCAGATTTCTCAAAAAAACCTCAAGTTTTGTCCTTTTGCACAGGGGTAAAATGGTCATTTTGCTTTTCATTTAATATTTTCTTAATTCACAAATTAATATATATATATATATAATAATAATATACACACATCATCAGAAGATGCAGTTCATCTTCATCATGTTCTTCAACACTCTCTCTCTCTTCTCTGAAATACCTCCACACCACCACCGCATCATCCCCACCACCACCATCCCACTGCCGCCAACACCACCACCACCGTGATGAGAACCGACATCGGAAAACGACACCCATCTCTCTCTTCTCTCTCTCTCCTATCTGTCGAACACCACCACCACCACCACCACCGTGATGAGAACCGGCGGAGCAGGTGAAGGAGGTGGTGGTTCTCCGATAACCACACACCCACACCCAAATCGATTAGGGTTTTGGTGGTGGCAGATTGGGCCCGATTAGGGCAGAGAGGTGGTTACCTTCGATCTCGCACATCAAAACCCAACCTATTGTATCAGATGGCGCGTCGGCTTTCCGCCAAGGAGTAACAACAGCACCGGCCGTAGCTCCCGTGGTTTGGGATTTGGCGGCAGAAGGTAGGGGGTTCTGTTTCAGTTTCGGTTTTGTTGGATCTTCATCGAAAATCCGCCGGAGACGTAAAACGGATTCAAATCTGTGTGTTTTGATGTTATTTCAGATCTGGTGACTTTTGGGGGTGTTTTTGTTCATCTAGTGACTTTATTTATCCATAAATCTAAAAGTTTTGGTTGAATTTCATGAGTGACGGCTAGGGTTGAATTTCATTGGTGGTGCATTTTTTAGATCTATAGCAAGGGAATCGTTGCTAGTGATGTCGTTCAAGTGTATCGAAGGTCGTGATTTTAGAGAGAGAGAGAGAAATTGTTTAGAGAGAGAGAGAGAAATTGCAGAGATTGGGTTTTTTGGATTTTATTATAATCTTTTTTTTTATATATTAATGCTTAAGATGGACGATTATACCCCTACACAAAAGGACAAAAGAATCAGCATTCAACAGTCAAAATATGGGTTTTTTGGATTTTGGACTAAAATGGCAACAAAATGCAAACCTCAGGGACCCAGATGTAAAAAAATTTGATTTTGGACTAAAGTGGCAAAAGTGAGCAAACCTCAGGGACCATTTTGGCTATTAACTCTCCCTTTTTTTAATGTTCCATCATTCAATGAAAACCCAGTCACGTGCACCTTATCATATTCCAAATATTCGAATAGGCAGCGTCAAGTTGTACATTTGGCATATATGATGGTACACACCAAGCTTTTCAAAAGAAACCCATATTCTTTTTATACACTCTATTCATATTTAATTACACTCTATTCATATTTTTGAAATCATTTAATTACACTCTATTCATATTTTTGATGATTTAAAAGGAATAGTTGTGACCTCAGACTTGTACCCTTCGCATGCATACTTGTACATTTATGAAAACACAGCAATCAAGTTTATCACATAACAGCCATCAAATTCCCTTCTTATGGTGATATATATTCAAACGTTTATATTCCAGATCCTTATCATCATGGCCGCTAATTATGAGGAGTCCACCACCATTCTAACCACTTAAGCATTAATTAACAAATTCAAACATGTACATCCTTGTATCACTAAACCGAAAACAGGAACATTGTCATTTACACACTAATCCTCAAAACAATCATCAACAGATTTGAATTTACTTCTATCAGATTCATTATTACTACCATGACTCACATGTCCAGATTTAAACCAACAGTTTGTTGCAAGAACAACATCGAACACATAAAACATGCAATTTATTTCATAGTTTATAGACCACAAGAAATTTAAGACAACTGCAGAAGGGTATGACTGACCGAGAGATGATGCCATTGTCAATTTGCCAACGTCGCTTGCCGGATTCCGAACCACAGCCACCACCGCAGCGCCACTGCTACGGCTGGTGTGGTTCTGTTGTACTCATCAGCCACCATCTTTACTTATTTCGACTTCCACCACCGTGCAGACGCGAGTCCACCGATGCAACACTGTCGTCTGACGGCTTATCTGGTCGCCAGAAAAAGGCTTCGCCGCCTAATGCCACCGTCACGGACCTCCTTTTCCTCTGTCGTCTTCTGTTGGATATTTTAGTGTAATTTGAGATTGCGTGTGACATACAAATAAGAGTGCACGCTTATTTGAATGTCACCGGGACTAACGGGGGATCCAAGGGGGCAGCGCCCCCTTGGCGGGGGTTCGGGGGCAGCGCCCCCGAGAGAAGCGGGGTCCAAGGGGCAGAGCCCCTGGCTGGGGTCGAGCTGAGGAACTAAAGACGGTTTTTGTTCAAAATTGAAAACTGCAAAAGTCCTTTATCGAAAATGCATCAGAAATTAAATTTCGGACTAAATATGCACTTTTGAAACATGAGGAACTAGAGACGGTTTTTGTTCAAAATTGAAAACTGCAAGCAGTTGTGGAAACTGCAAATACGCTCTCAAATGGTTTTGCAAACCCTAGACGAATTTGCAGTTCGTCAAATCCCTCAAAATTCTCTCAACCAAATTCTCATACAGAAATCTAGAATCAATCTGATTTTATCCGATCAAAGATTGGTAGCCACTCCAATTGTTTGATCTGAAAGTGATTACACGACTTCAGATTTATCCAAGCAATTTCGAATTTCCCCTAACAAAGATCAAACAATTATATGAAGATGACAAGCGGTGGTGAATCTGCGAAGGCTATGATGAACAAATTTGCAAAATTGGACAAGTTTGAAGGGCAAGACTTCCGTCGCTGGCAAAAGAAGATGCATTTCCTGGTGTACGTTCTGAGTACCCCGATGCCTGAAGAAGTGACGAATGAACCGCTGGAACTAACTAGGAAGCGTGGAAAATGGCTGAATGATGATTACATCTGTCGTGGGCATATTCTGAATGGTATGTGTGACGCTCTTTTTGATATATATCAAAATGTTGAATCTGCAAAAGAACTGTGGGAATTACTAGAGGCCAAATACATGGCTGAAGACACATCTAGTAAGAAATTCTTAGTCAGTGATTTTATGAATTATAAAATGGTTGATGATAGATCCATCATGGAACAATATAATGAATGTCTAAGAATTCTGGGTCAATTCGAACTACATGGTTTAAAGATGGATGAAGCAATTTCTGTTCCATCTATCATTGATAAACTTCCTCCTTCTTGGAAAGATTTTAAACATACTTTAAAACATAAGAAGGAGGAAATGAATCTGGTTGAACTTGGAAGTTGTTTTCGAATTGAGGAGTCTTGTCGGGCCATGGAAAAGGTTAACAAAGATAAACACGTTGGTGGGTCTTCTGTTAACATGGTGGAAGAAAGTGGTCCTAGTTTTAAAAATTCTAACAAAGGAAACAACAAAAGGAAGTTTCAAAGTGGGCCTAACAAGAAGAACAAGGCTGTGAAACATTCAAAACAGACTAAGGATGAAGGCTGTTGGAAGTGTGGTAAACCAGGACACTTCAAGAGAGATTGTCGTGTTGTTAAAGGCAAGAACGAAGCTGGTACTAGTGGATCCTCTAAGGATCCAATGCAACAAGGTCAGAAATTAGACTTTAATTATAATTCGGATGTGAATTATGTTTCACTAATTTCTGAAGCATTTTATGTGCAGGATGATTCTGTTGCTTGGTGTTATGACTCGGGAGCAACAAGTCACGTATGTAAGGATCGAAGATGGTTCAAGGACCTTACATTAATTGAAGATGGATCTGTTTTAAAGATGGGAAATGTTGCAACCGAGCCAATCCACGGAATTGGAAATGTAGTACTAGTATTTACTTCTGGAAAAACTCTAAGTTTAAGTAATGTATTGTATGTACCTGGCATTCGGAAAAACTTGTTATCTGGTATTGTATTAAATAATTGCGGGTACAAACAAGTGTTAGAATGTGACAAGTATATCTTGTCAAGACATGGTTCTTTTATCGGATTTGGTTATTTATGTAATGGTATGATTATGTTAAATCTAGAAGTGCCGTTTAGTGATGATTCTGTTTGTATGATTGATTCTGTTTCTAGTGTAAATTTGTCTAAATCTGAATTATGGCATGCTAGATTAGGATATGTACATTATAAACGACTTATGGAAATGTCTAAAATGAGCTTAATTCCGGCAGTAACTTTAACAAATGAAAAATGCCATATCTGCAAGTTGAATAAAATAACTAGAAAACCCTTTATGCAACATGTTACTAGGGAAAGTAAACTGTTAGATTTGATACATAGTGATTTATGTGACTTTCATGGTACACCATCATTAGGTAACAAGAAGTATGTTTAAACCTTATAGATGATGCTACTAGATTTTGTTACATTTACTTGTTACATGCAAAAGACGAAGCTCTAGAAAAGTTTAAAATCTATAAACAAGAAGTAGAGCTTCATCAAAGTGAATTGATCAAAACTCTACATACCGATAGAGGTGGTGAGTATTTTGATCCGGTGTATTTCCAATCAACTGGAATAATACACCATACCACAGCTCCTTACACACCGGAACAAAATGGTGTGGCGGAAAGGAAGAATAGGACACTAAAAGAGATGGTTAATACCATGTTGTCCCATTCGGGTCTAAATAATGGGTTTTGGGGAGAGGCGATGTTGACGGCTTGCTATTTGTTAAACCGGGTTCCTAATAAAAGGAACAAAACAACCCCTTTTGAGCTTTGGTATAAAAAGCCACCCGAGTTGCAAAAACTAAGAGTTTGGGGTTGTAGAGCCGTGGTAAGGCTCAATGATCCTAAGATAAGAAACTTAGGGGAAAGAGGTATAGAATGCATTTTCATTGGATATGCGGAGCATTCATTTGCTCACATGTTCTATGTAATAGAACCAAATGACCACGTGTCAGTACATACGGTCATTGAGGCAAGAAGTGGAAATGTAGAATACGATGAAGAGAGATTCACATCTATACCTAGGCCAAAGGATATGAATCCTTCTTTAAAGATTTCTAGTGGAAAAGAAATTATGCCTTCAACTAGCACTGAACCAAGAAGGAGTTCGAGAGAAAGAAAGGCCAAGTCTTATGGTGACGACTTTCAATTGTACTTAGTTGAAGGTTCGAGGGTTGATATTAATTTTCAATATCAATATTGTTTCAATGTCGATGAGGATCCAAAGACATATAGTGAAGCAATGGCTTCAAGGGATGTTTCTTTTTGGAAAGAAGCCATCCAAGATGAAATGGATTCTATCTTGCAAAATAACACTTGGAAATTGGTGGATTTACCTCCTGGTTGTAAACCATTGGGAAGTAAATGGATCTTCAAGAGGAAGATGAAGGTGGATGGTACTATTGATAAGTTCAAAGCCAGATTAGTAATCCAAGGGTTTAGACAAAAGGAGGGTATTGACTTCTTTGATACATATGCTCCTGTAGCAAGGATATCTACCATTAGATTATTATTAGCACTTGCTGCTATACATAATCTTAAAATTCACCAAATGGATGTGAAAACTGCATTTTTAAATGGTGAATTAGATGAGGAGATTTACATGAAACAACCAGAAGGGTTTGTTATGCCTGGAAGTGAAAACAAGGTGTGTAAATTAATTAAATCTCTTTATGGCTTGAAGCAAGCACCTAAACAGTGGCATCAAAAGTTTGATGAGATTGTGTTGTCTAATGGTTTTGTTTTAAACCAAGCAGATAAATGTGTTTATAGCAAGTTTGATGCTTCTGGAAACGGAGTCATGATCTGTTTGTACGTAGATGATATGTTGATTTTTGGTACTAACCAAGATCAAGTTGATAGAACAAAGGAATTTTTATCATCTAAGTTTGCTATGAAGGATATGGGGGAGGCTGAGGTGATTTTAGGTATTAAAATCAAACGTGAGAACAGGGGCATTTCAATCTCTCAATCCCACTATATTGAGAAGATCCTGAACAAGTTTAATTTCAAGGATTGTTCTCCCGCAAGTACTCTTGTTGATCCTAGTTTGAAGCTATTACCTAATAAAGGTATTGCAGTATCTCCACTTGAGTACTCAAGAGCAATTGGATCACTTATGTACGCTATGATCAGTACCAGACCAGATATAGCGTATGCTGTTGGAAAGCTTAGTAGATTTACTAGCAATCCTAGTACTCATCACTGGCAAGCATTAGGTCGAGTATTCAAATACTTGAAAGGAACCATTGATTATGGTCTGACTTACATTGGATTTCCTTCAGTGATTGAAGGATATTCAGATGCAAGTTGGATAAACAATAAGGAAGATCATTCTTCCACAAGTGGTTGGGTATTCCTGCTTGGGGGAGGTGCCATTTCTTGGGCTTCAAAGAAACAGACTTGCATAACTGACTCAACTATGGAATCTGAGTTTGTAGCCTTAGCGGCAGCTGGTAAGGAAGCTGATTGGCTAAGAAACTTGATTTATGAGATTCCATTGTGGCCCAAACCAATATCTCCCATTTCTATAAGGTGTGATAGTGAAGCTACATTGGCTAAGGCATATAGTCAAGTGTATAATGGCAAGTCAAGACACTTAGGTGTGAGACACAGCATGGTTCGTGAGCTCATCATGCATGGTGTGATTTCGGTTGAGTATGTTAGAACTCAACAGAACTTAGCTGATCATTTAACCAAAGGGTTAACTAGAGATCTCGTGAAAGTATCAGCTGTGGGATCAGGGTTAAAGTCCATCTGAAAACTCTCATGTTAAGATACCCAATTCCCACCTAATATGACGTTAGGTGCAGAATTCAATGTGGAAAGCTTAACATCTAGAGTTTGGAACACAACATTAAATTGTCCCAAAGGTATGTGTTTAGATCTGCAAGTTAAGGAAGGTTGAGGTATATCTTCTTAATATCTCTTTTGAAAAATTGCATTTGCAGGTGCAAGAGTAAAAGAGCTACCTATATGAGCATGAAGTTTAGCTGCTTCAAGAAGCTTGGACTTGGCTTTGATATGCTTATGAAGGATAGGGACATAGGCTAGTAAAAGATAGTGTCAAGTTAGATCTATGTATGTAAACTAATGTGTATATTATCTTCATGTATTCATTATGGATATTAAGGGTTCAATCCTTAGTGACACCCTTAAATTCGAATATTTGGAATGTGTAATATACTAATATGAAATTCAATCGTCACGACATTTCATTTATGCATTAGTTTATTTTGGTTGCGGTGAACAAGTTAGTTAATCTATGATTACACTAAAATGGGGGAGGTATGTTGGATATTTTAGTGTAATTTGAGATTGCGTGTGACATACAAATAAGAGTGCACGCTTATTTGAATGTCACCGGGACTAACGGGGGATCCAAGGGGGCAGCGCCCCCGAGAGAAGCGGGGTCCAAGGGGCAGAGCCCCTGGCTGGGGTCGAGCATCAGAAATTAAATTTCGGACTAAATATGCACTTTTGAAACATGAGGAACTAAAGACGATTTTTGTTCAAAATTGAAAACTGCAAGCAGTTGTGGAAACTGCAAATACGCTCTCAAACGGTTTTGCAAACCCTAGACAAATTTGCAGTTCGTCAAATCCCTCAAAATTCTCTCAACCAAATTCTCATACAGAAATCTAGAATCAATCTGATTTTATCCGATCAAAGATTGGTAGCCACTCCAATTGTTTGATCTGAAAGTGATTACACGACTTCAGATTTATCCAAGCAATTTCGAATTTCCCCTAACATCTTCTCTCTCTCGTCTTCACTCCTTTCTCTCTCCTCTCTCCGTCATGCCGCAGTATGCCACCACCAGGTAGTGGTGGCCGGTTGTTGGTTGAACTAAGCGAGAGAAGGGGTAGAGGGTGATGGTATGTTTCTGGTCAATTAAAGGTGTAAACTGGTGCAAAGGGGATGGGATTTGGTGTGGGGTCGTGAGACGCCAAAAGTCGATGCCGAAATCCCGTCTCTGGCAACCGGTTTCGTGGGATGGAAGAAGAGGGTCGAAGGAGTTTGTGTGGCTGGAGTGTTTTGGTAGGGTTTTTGTTGAATTAAATAAGACAGAGCTGTCTCCGAGAATGATAAAAAAAATTGGGCCTCGTGCGAGACAAAAAATTTGGGCCCCCTCCCTATAATTGGTATTGATCGAATTTGGTTTCGTTCGATGTCATACGATACAGACACTCAATATAAATAATAAATTTTATGTCCAAGAAGTTTTTATAAACACAAGTAAAATGTAATATACTAAACTCGTAATGCTACATTACCTCATATAACATTATTATATTTTACTCATACATTTTATAATAAAAGTCATTATATTTTACTCTTACATTTTATAATAAAAGTCACTTTTAGATGAAAGGTATACCTATGGCTAAGTTATAGTAACGATACACAACGAAAATGATAGATATAAAGATATATGAGAAATTTGCATCATCTTTTTTTATATAATTTTGATTTATTATCAAATGTAAATATTGATATTGCTTTTGCAAGATTTGACAAAGTTGTATACACAGTATTAGTGTGGAATTAATAGAAAAGCACAAAAAAAAAAGCGTTGAAAAGGGAGGGATCGAACTTGTATCCATACTTTCATTGTTTCAATAGTGAACCAATACACCAAAGGGCCATCTTTTAATTGTCTCAGAAATAAATCCATTTGAGATTTAAAACTCTGAAAAGCTGAATAAAAAAAGCAGACACCAGAATCGAACTGGAGACTTCGAAGATAAAGTATAACGCGTTTCACCAACTGAGCTAAAGTAGTGTACGATTAGAAATGTTTACAGCATTTATAATATATAAAAATTTTTATAAACTTTCGGGCCCTTTAACAGTTCGGGCCTCGAGCCGTCGCCCAGTTTGGCCGGCCCAATAGCCGGCTCTGAAATAAGAGGTGGAATTATAAAGTGTATATATATATCTAACTAGGGTTTAGGTTTGGGTGAGTGGGGTTGTGCTTGACCCAAGTGCGCTAGCCCGCTAATTATTGTATTACCTTAAAACGACCTCGTTTCTAAATAATAAAATATAACGGTTAATATAGTATATTCATGTGTACGCTAAATTACGTATGCTCGGTTCGGGTTATCCGTCAGGCGGTCCGTTTGTTACTTTGCGCGTTATGATTACTTGAATGATAATGCAAATATTTCTAACATACCCTTCTCTCGATGATGAGAGTACGGGTTGTCACAAAGTGCACCCATCGTGAGCGTAGTATAGCGTTGGTAAGATACCGAGGTCGTCTAAAGACACAAAAGCTTTTAGTACCGGATTATCCTCAACGTCTAATCAAATCAAAAATTTAGAAAAAAAGTTTTAAACATGAAAATAAAAACTAACTAAAAATGCTGAAAATAAAAATAAAAATAAAACAGATAGACAAGATGAATCACTTGGATCCGACCCGCCTTTAGTGTAACCTTTGATGTTTTCCGCACTTTTTAAGAGATTATCTTAGTTATAGTAGTATGCCCCTTTTTGAAGGTGACGTTACCCTCAACCCAGTAGTTTGAGTCAGCAAGGATACAATCCTAAAGGGTTGGATTATTGGAAGATAATTAATTAAGTTAATAATGCGTAATGTGGTAGGCCCCTCTTTTGAAGGTGACGTTACCTTCGGCTAAGTGGTTTGAGTCAGCAGGGATACAATCCCAAGTAGCCGGGTTAATGTATTAATAGTAGTTTACATATGAGGGGATCAAGCCATTCGCACCCCCGCCATCCAATACAGTGGGTATTGAAGGAGGTCCTAGTAAGCTTGACCCAGGTTCTTGCAGGATCTATACACTGAACACGGCAAGAACCTTACCAAACCATTCACTTAACCCCCGACCAGGTAGCCAACATATCTCCATATAGACCGTGGAGATATGAATGGTGTAAATCTTTTATTTTATATAGATAGTAAAATAACGCCAATACACCACGGACAAATGATAAGAAAGTTTCACCTTCAACATAAGAAACTAGTTATTAAAGTCATTAATACAAAACCAAATAAAAAATGCGAAAAGATTAAAAAACAAAAGTATTACACTAAATGCTTGTCTTCACCAAGTGATGTAAGAGACTTAGGCAAACATGGCCTTTGATTGTCAAGAACTCTTACTATCAATCTTGCATTCCGAGACTACTATACACACTCTATGATGGATGATGGTGGTGGATTTGGGTGTTGTGATGGTGGTGAAGTGTGGGTGAAATGGGAGAGAGGTGGTTTGTCAAGGGATGCCTTTGAAGTGAACCAAACACCCCTATTTATAGCCTGCACAGAAGCCCGGACACGGCCCCGTGTCCGGTGGACACGCCCCCATGTCCATCCACTTTCTCTTTCTTCATTTAATGCAGTTTGTCTGTATTAGTTAACCACGCCCCCGTGTCCGCTGGGCACGGCCCCGTGTGCAGAAGCGTATCTGTACTATCAAGATTTGCTTGGATTCTGCGAATCTTAGCGTTGACCACGACCGTGTGGAGCTGGGCACGCCCCCATGTTGGGAAATAGAAGCTTCTATGCTTTTGTCTTTTTCTGTATACACTTGGGCACGCCCCCGTGTCCACTGGGCACGGGGCGTGTTCAGGCTTCTGATGTTTTGTTTTTGCTTTGGAAGATGCTGTCGAGGGGTCGGGGAGGTAACGTTTCTTCCTTTTTAGAACTTGTTATTCCCAATTTAAACCAAGACAAGTAAAAAAATTGAGGTGTTCAGCGGTTCCAATAGAGTTTTGTGTAAGGCTTGTAATTAGGACTTGCAAAATTCAAGGTTTTAGCATCCCCCCCTGTAACACCCCGAAAACGGGTTTGGTGATCAAACCACATTAGCACTAAAAGACGGGTAAAGTACCGTTAGTGGCAAAATTTACCCGGTAAATATTAGGATTTAAATAATTAATTCTAATATTTAATAAAAAGTGAATAAAAGCTTTTAAAGAAATAAAATGATAAAAGGCCCGAGTCAACGGGACCTAAAATAAACTTAGTTATAAATATTCCCGAAACCCACTAAGTTAACTAGGTAAAATTTACCTAGTTAGTAATGGGTGATTAAATAACAAACTATGAGTTATAGTTTGTTTTATGAATATCTAAACTGGAAGGACCAAAACCGTTAAAAATGGAACAAGTTTTATTTAATAAAAAAAAACATAACACACACACACACAAGGTGTGTGAAACGATCTCCAGGAGGTGACCAAGAGGGTGAAACCCTAACTCCACAAAAACACATGAATTGGAGGTCCAAAACTGATCCAAATCAAAATCCGAGCATAGATTATTGATCCTCGGCACGAGAGGATTACAAGGTATGTAAAATCTGATGAAATCTCTAAACTTGAAAATCTCATGATTTTGGAAAATTGGAAATTTGATGTTGCATGTATGTTATTTGGTTGGATTAAGGATGATATAGTGTCTAGAAGTGAAACCTAGGCAACTACATGTGAAATCATGTTCAAAATTCAGGAAATGTCATGAACACCTTGAAGGTGATTCATGGGTTTTGTAAGATTATGATAAACACTAGGATTATAATGGTTGTTCTAGTAATACTTGACATATATGAAGCGATTTCAGAATTTTAGAAGTCAAAATTCATGTATTGTGGTTGATTGATGAAAAATTAGGGCTAAAGGTCAAGTTATGAACTTGATAATATATAGTGTAAAATTCTGCCCTTAAGGTGTTTGTTAAAATGCCTAAGTGAATGTTTAGATGTTGAGAAATATGATTAAATTAGTCGCCTAAAAATAAAGACTACATAATAGTCGAAGAAATGCTTATGTGTGTTCGTGGAACTCAAATTATGCATTTCATACATAAAAAGGAACAGTTGACTTTTGAAAAGTCAAACTGACCGTCAACTAGAGTGAATGATAATCTTGATAGAAACACGCGAGGTGGAATAGTCGTGACTAATAATGACTAAACTAACCATTTTGCGAATTGTTATGCTAGTTTGACGCTTGACAAGCTAGGTGGAGGCTTGGAAAGGAAGCGGGTCAAACGAAGCAAAAATGGCGGAAAAGCATAATTCGGATGCAAGGTAAGTATAGCTTACACTAGTCTTAAATTGTGGGATGTTTTCTTATCATATAAATTATGAATGAGATATTTAAACAGTTGAAATATGATGTTCCGTAGTGTAGTCGAACGGAACAAGATAATCAAAGATGATAGAAACTATAATAATGGTTAAAAAGAAGTAAATCGATAATTTGGTCATGATATGTCGAAAGCAATACACGGTTTATAATTAAAATGACCGTACGGTGTTAAACGGAACGAGTCATGTAGAGGAGATGATAATAAATATCATCTCGCAAAGATAAATGGTCAATTCGGCCAAACGGGTCAAAAGGTGCAGACAACACCTTTTGACTATATAGACTAATGATTCTTTTGTCGAGTCACATGCTTACAGGAATAGATATCCAATGGATATTCGCATCGTTCTTAATTAGCGAATATAAAGCAAGGTATTAAAACCGGGTCTATTTGTTGATCCAAGCCAGGTACGCTTATTTATGATGTATGTAAAATTGCTAATTTGGTCGAATAATGGGTGATAGCCCTTCATTGTAAAAGAAGGACCAAAGTCGACCAAAACGCCCTTGTAGGCTAGATTGAACAAACAACTCTTAGAGGTTGTTTGGAAAGGAGTCTATTGATTAAACAAAAGTTTAGAACGAGTACGGGTAGTGAAAGATGTAATTCTTGGGCCAAAAGACTCCATATGAGTCTTTGCCGTAAAATGATAGTTCAAGAAGTATAAATTCGAAATACATAGATATCTACTTCAAATCCAACACACATTTAGGTTGTGATGGAAGAGTACTAGATAAGAGATATAGGTTACAACGCTAGATTAGAATGAAAGCGAAATTTAGCTTAAAAGTGCTTAAAATATCTTTAACGGGTCAAAATAAGCATGCTAGTGAAAACGGGTTTAATTCGTGTAATAAGCCTATGATTAGAACCTAATATGGTATATCAAAATTATTTGATGAAGTGTATGAATTATAGGAATCAAATAAATACGTTTGTTTGATAAATCGCATAACCGGGTTAAAGTTTGGTATAAAGGGTAATAAGCCGAAGACTTAGAAGTCTTGAATTTTATCAAGCCGGATGTCGGATTTTAACTCCATATGATGGAGAATCAAATTACAAACATGTAGGAAGAAACGGTAGGTCAAACGGTTAAGCGGTTTGAAAGATACGAAAGATTTCGTGTCAAATTACGGCAAATTGGAAAAGCTGAACCCAGGGTCCACCGTAATTTACGGTCCCACCGTAATTTACGGTGGAGATAAACTATTTACGGTGGTGGCTTACTGATTTACGGTAGAAAAGCATGAACAAATGAGCCACCGTAAATTACGGTCCCACCGTAATTTACGGTGGAGAAATTTTATATATTTTTGTTTTTCATTTGAAAAATCAATTGTTTCTCCGGACATCGTTCGGACATGATTTAAACCCCGTATGACTAAAGCATTTCATGTTTTTATGAAATGTAGGTACTTTTAGGATGCCGGAAGACGATCAAGCTCAGCGAAGAACCGAACACAATATATATATTCACGTTTCCGCACTTTGCCACGTTGTAAATGTTAAACAACGAACTCGATCAAGATATGTAGAATAACTTATGATTCGTAAAAGTTTTAATAAACCCGTATAATTGTAGTATGTGTAGTCTTAACTACACATCTAATCGTTGGTATTTACATGTAAAACCGTTAAATAGAAACTAGGATGTTACAAGTTGGTATCAGAGCGCTGGTTTAAGAGATTCAAGTATGGTGGGAAAACTATGCTTGGACTTAAACCTTATGCTCTTAATAAAGATGGGTGTTCGGTTCGAAGCTTGATCGCAAATCCGGTAAGTACAAGTACGTTATTAGTTAGTATGCTTAAGTGTTGTAAACAACACATAGGGCTATCGTGTAACACACGTTACCCCAATTAAACGATTGATGTAGTTGACAAAAATACGCGCGTTGACGTGTATAGTAGAAAATGCCTTGTATTATAATACGGGCGATTATTGAAGTTGACTTTACTAACTTTTGTGAATGTTTTAAATGAAGGACACTCGCGTTTGAAGATGACGAGAGTCAAACAAATTATGGACATGATGATGGAACGGTCCGGGGTACGACAGAAAGAGCATACTCATTAAGGACCAAAATCGCGTAACGGTCGCAAACAAGACTAATGACAAGAGAAGCCCGTTAGGGCAAGCATCACCAGGTGCACACTTTTAAATTTAATCGCACGAGTCGTTATATGCAACAACACGTAAGTAATAACGGTTGCATACACATATGACAGAACTTGGAAAACCTGATTTCCAAGAGAACTTTAATAGGAAATGTGTTATTCACAATGATGAATAACAAGACTTGTTTATATAGAAACTTGGACGAGAGTGATCATCCAAGCAAGTATTCTCAATACAAATCCTATTGAGAAAATTTATGATCACATCAAAGAATGTGAATAAATGTTTATAAAAAGGGACATTGTACATGTTCAAGGATAAACGATTAAAACTAATAATTGTTAACTAACAATTAAATAAAGTTTTACCAAATGAAACCATAAACATGAGAATAATTTGAGGAGTTACTTACATGGGACGTGATGTGGTAATTATAATAAGGTCACGCGTACCATGTGTTGATCGCTTACTCTGGCCAAGTAAGTAGTGAACACATGATAGCATGAGCTTCTTATAATGAGCGCAGTTATGTCCGATGTGGTAATGGCGGGGTGAATGGGACTAATTAAAAAGTACCCAAATGAAACAGATAAGCAAGATATTTGAAAATAATGTAAACGCACAACCGAGTGACGGGAGCGTGTTACATTAGGATAATGAGCCCGAGTGAAGGGACAAACAAGCATGTAAAATGTTTTAAACAAGTATTGGGAGGGAGTGTACTTGCACTCGAACCCAGAAAACGCAAGCATGTTAAACAAGTATTGGGAGGGAGTGTACTTGCACTCGAACCCAGAAAACGCAAGCATGTTAAACAAGTATTGGGAGGGAGTGTACTTGCACTCGAACCCAGAAAACGCAAGCATGTTAAACAAGTATTGGGAGGGAGTGTACTTGCACTCGAACCCAGAAAACGCAAGCATGTTAAACAAGTATTGGGAGGGAGTGTACTTGCACTCGAACCCAGAAAACGCAAGCATGTTAAACAAGTATTGGGAGGGAGTGTACTTACACTCGAACCCAGAAAACGCAAGAAGGTAAAATGATTTAGACAAGTATTGAGAGGGAGTGTACTTACGCTCGAACCCGGAAAATGCAAATGTGTCCCTTAACGGGTCGTTTTTGTAAAACGTCCAACTTAAAGACAAAGTCGGAATATAAAAAAAAATGAAGCGAGGTCTTAATGCATACCGGGAGGGTTGCAATAATAACGACTTCGGAAAAACACCCGGTTGATGGGTAAGAATTAAACACATGCGTAAATCAAGAAACGGGAACACGAATTTAAAGTCAAAAGACTCGGATTATGAGTTATGACTAAAAGACCATAAAATTTCGTAAACAGAAATTCTGATAATAATGTTCAACTATTTTATGGTCGAACTGGTTGATTAAAGTATAATGCTTAATGGCATAAGTAAGCGCAAGCCGGATAACGGTAAGCTTGAGACAAACCGATGCTTAATTAACATGAGAAGTCATAGAGTCGGAAGAATAATCCAAAAGAAAACGATTGTAGATACGAACTACAGTCAAAAGCTAATGGATTTCGAGCGTGAAAACAAATGGTTTTCAAACAAAAAAAAAAAAAAAAAAAAAAAAAAAAAGAGTGCTTTGACACAAAATATATTTTTTTTTAAAGACACGAGTAAACAGAATGACCTACGGGATCATCAAAACCTACGGGTAATAGTGTGAAACAAGAAAAACTGGTTATAACTCCCCGCGTAAAAGATAACGGGAGGTAAAGTTAGTATTTAAGTTAATTGAATGGGTTAAAGCGAAGAGATTATGAAAGGTCTATGAGACTAAAACGACCCACGGGTCATGATTAGAAGGAAATTATAAGGATTTCGCCCTAAGAAGGTGGAAGTCTAATCAAAATAGCCCATGAGGCTAAGTGATAAAACCTACGGGTTAAATTAGATAAAGCGAGGGAAATCAGTTAAGAATTCCCGCATAAAAAAAAATAAGACTGTAAAAGATTAAATTTTGGACTGTCAATATCCCGGTATGGATAATTGACACAAGTTAAGGAAAAGATCCTAAAACTAAAACTTCGGTTTTAGTAAGAGATAACGTTTTTTACAAATATAAATCCTGATAGGAACTTGAATAGTAAGCCTGAAAGATTCAAGTCTTGACACTGATAGGCGCAAGATGATATATTCGAAAGGTGTTATCTTCGAAAATAAAAGGTTGATGCAATTTAAACACGATGTGACACGATCACGGTTAGGGAATGCAATGTGGGGTAGAATCACATTATAACCAAGCGAGCGATAAAAAAAAACTGGGCTAATAAGACTAGTTAGTGAGACCGGTTAAGGTCACCAATTCAAATCAAGAATTTTGGTTTGCTTGTAAGCGGTAGATTCGGTATAGCTGAATCGAATAAATAAACTTGAAAACAAAAGAATTTGTTGCTAAAAGTGAAGGATTTCACTAAAGATCTTTAAACGGGTCAAAGTAGCGGATTCATAAAGAATTCGATAGCATATAAAAGCGATGGAAATCGCTAAGTTAACTAAACTAGCAGAAATAACGGAATCACGTTATTTCACGTTACATTATGTCGTATGAGATACGTAGAGGTTATGTAACCAAAAAGATATTACCATAATTTCTCAGGCAATACTAACAATTGGTTAAAGTATGAATAATGCTTAAGAGATTATTCGGATCAACGCATTGAGTTTAGAACTCAATGAGCTATGTAAGCAAGGTTTCGAGGACGAAACCTCTTTAAGGGGGGTAGACTTGTAACACCCAGAAAACGGGTTTGGTGATCAAACCACATTAGCACTAAAAGACGGGTAAAGTACCGTTAGTGGCAAAATTTACCCGGTAAATATTAGGATTTAAATAATTAATTCTAATATTTAATAAAAAGTGAATAAAAGCTTTTAAAGAAATAAAATGATAAAAGGCCCGAGTCAACGGGACCTAAAATAAACTTAGTTATAAATATTCCCGAAACCCACTAAGTTAACTAGGTAAAATTTACCTAGTTAGTAATGGGTGATTAAATAACAAACTATGAGTTATAGTTTGTTTTATGAATATCTAAACTGGAAGGACCAAAACCGTTAAAAATGGAACAAGTTTTATTTAATAAAAAAAAAACATAACACACACACACACAAGGTGTGTGAAACGATCTCCAGGAGGTGACCAAGAGGGTGAAACCCTAACTCCACAAAAACACATGAATTGGAGGTCCAAAACTGATCCAAATCAAAATCCGAGCATAGATTATTGATCCTCGGCACGAGATGATTACAAGGTATGTAAAATCTGATGAAATCTCTAAACTTGAAAATCTCATGATTTTGGAAAATTGGAAATTTGATGTTGCATGTATGTTATTTGGTTGGATTAAGGATGATATAGTGTCTAGAAGTGAAACCTAGGCAACTACGTGTGAAATCATGTTCAAAATTCAGGAAATGTCATGAACACCTTGAAGGTGATTCATGGGTTTTGTAAGATTATGATAAACACTAGGATTATAATGGTTGTTCTAGTAATACTTGACATATGTGAAGCGATTTCAGAATTTTAGAAGTCAAAATTCATGTATTGTGGTTGATTGATGAAAAATTAGGGCTAAAGGTCAAGTTATGAACTTGATAATATATAGTGTAAAATTCTGCCCTTAAGGTGTTTGTTAAAATGCCTAAGTGAATGTTTAGATGTTGAGAAATATGATTAAATTAGTCGCCTAAAAATAAAGACTACATAATAGTCGAAGAAATGCTTATGTGTGTTCGTGGAACTCAAATTATGCATTTCATACATAAAAAGGAACAGTTGACTTTTGAAAAGTCAAACTGACCGTCAACTAGAGTGAATGATAATCTTGATAGAAACACGCGAGGTGGAATAGTCGTGACTAATAATGACTAAACTAACCATTTTGCGAATTGTTATGCTAGTTTGACGCTTGACAAGCTAGGTGGAGGCTTGGAAAGGAAGCGGGTCAAACGAAGCAAAAATGGCGGAAAAGCATAATTCGGATGCAAGGTAAGTATAGCTTACACTAGTCTTAAATTGTGGGATGTTTTCTTATCATATAAATTATGAATGAGATATTTAAACAGTTGAAATATGATGTTCCGTAGTGTAGTCGAACGGAACAAGATAATCAAAGATGATAGAAACTATAATAATGGTTAAAAAGAAGTAAATCGATAATTTGGTCATGATATGTCGAAAGCAATACACGGTTTATAATTAAAATGACCGTACGGTGTTAAACGGAACGAGTCATGTAGAGGAGATGATAATAAATATCATCTCGCAAAGATAAATGGTCAATTCGGCCAAACGGGTCAAAAGGTGCAGACAACACCTTTTGACTATATAGACTAATGATTCTTTTGTCGAGTCACATGCTTACAGGAATAGATATCCAATGGATATTCGCATCGTTCTTAATTAGCGAATATAAAGCAAGGTATTAAAACCGGGTCTATTTGTTGATCCAAGCCAGGTACGCTTATTTATGATGTATGTAAAATTGCTAATTTGGTCGAATAATGGGTGATAGCCCTTCATTGTAAAAGAAGGACCAAAGTCGACCAAAACGCCCTTGTAGGCTAGATTGAACAAACAACTCTTAGAGGTTGTTTGGAAAGGAGTCTATTGATTAAACAAAAGTTTAGAACGAGTACGGGTAGTGAAAGATGTAATTCTTGGGCCAAAAGACTCCATATGAGTCTTTGCCGTAAAATGATAGTTCAAGAAGTATAAATTCGAAATACATAGATATATACTTCAAATCCAACACACATTTAGGTTGTGATGGAAGAGTACTAGATAAGAGATATAGGTTACAACGCTAGATTAGAATGAAAGCGAAATTTAGCTTAAAAGTGCTTAAAATATCTTTAACGGGTCAAAATAAGCATGCTAGTGAAAACGGGTTTAATTCGTGTAATAAGCCTATGATTAGAACCTAATATGGTATATCAAAATTATTTGATGAAGTGTATGAATTATAGGAATCAAATAAATACGTTTGTTTGATAAATCGCATAACCGGGTTAAAGTTTGGTATAAAGGGTAATAAGCCGAAGACTTAGAAGTCTTGAATTTTATCAAGACGGATGTCGGATTTTAACTCCATATGATGGAGAATCAAATTACAAACATGTAGGAAGAAACGGTAGGTCAAACGGTTAAGCGGTTTGAAAGATACGAAAGATTTCGTGTCAAATTACGGCAAATTGGAAAAGCTGAACCCAGGGTCCACCGTAATTTACGGTCCCACCGTAATTTACGGTGGAGATAAACTATTTACGGTGGTGGCTTACTGATTTACGGTAGAAAAGCATGAACAAATGAGCCACCGTAAATTACGGTCCCACCGTAATTTACGGTGGAGAAATTTTATATATTTTTGTTTTTCATTTGAAAAATCAATTGTTTCTCCGGACATCGTTCGGACATGATTTAAACCCCGTATGACTAAAGCATTTCATGTTTTTATGAAATGTAGGTACTTTTAGGATGCCGGAAGACGATCAAGCTCAGCGAGGAACCGAACACAATATATATATTCACGTTTCCGCACTTTGCCACGTTGTAAATGTTAAACAACGAACTCGATCAAGATATGTAGAATAACTTATGATTCGTAAAAGTTTTAATAAACCCGTATAATTGTAGTATGTGTAGTCTTAACTACACATCTAATCGTTGGTATTTACATGTAAAACCGTTAAATAGAAACTAGGATGTTACACCCCCAAACTTAAATTACACATTGTCCTCAATGTGTCCCAAAAATAAGTTTTTAGGTTGATTGAATGTGTAAAAATATGTGTTAAACAAAAATTTTATGTTACTGGGCACCTGGACACGGGCCGTGGTGTCCGGGCACGGCACCGTGTTCAGATTGCCAGTAACAGAAAGCAACAAAAAGTAACAGAAGGCTGCGCACGGGGGCGTGTTCAACGAACACGCCCCGTGTCCAGATACCTGAACTGGACGTTTTTCTGCAGACCATTGAGCACGGGGCCGTGTTGGCTGGGCACGACGCGTGCTAAACTTGCTGTAATGAAGAAAAATGTTCGGGAGGCTCTGGTTTTGTGCATGGGGTGTTGGTTCACGTCTCCCTTAGTATCCTTCACCATCCAATTGTGTTTTACCCATTACAACATCATCCAAACACCAAATAAGTTTGAAAACCATCATTCATTAAATAGAAGATTACAATAAGTTCCTAATAAAAAACATAAACTAAAACTTAGATAAGTAGGTCAGAAAACACAAGAAATCTAAAACCTCAAAGAAGTTATAGCCTTTAATTTATTTTAAGAGCAAAATTTCCGAAAAGATAATTTTCTCGGTTAAATGCGGCTTGCAGAACTTCTCCTCCGGGTACCGTCCCTCACACGTCGGTGAGCCATTCTTCTATCCCCCTAGGGAGAAGAAAGGCGGGCTCATTGGCATCCCCATTTTGAGGGGGTGTAACTTCCACCGGAACTTCTTGCAAACTGTCAAGAGGGGGTTCCACGGTGATGTCGTCCCACCCGGTGTGGTTGTTGACTCCTAGTGGTAAGTTCCAATCTTCTTGGGGAAGGATTGGTTCCATGGGAGGTGTTACAAGAATGTTCAACCTCTTGTACAAGAGGTTGATTTCTTGGAAAGTATTTTCTAGCCCTACCGTCAGATATTTTATACGGTCAATCAGGACCTCTTCTACGGATGTCATTTCGTCGAGAGCTTCTCGTAGTGCCATTACATAGCATACAAGAGTTGCCTACGACTGTTTGTGGAATGTGCTGAAGAGGTTCCACTGTTTTGGCTTGACATTCTACGAAAACAAACCGAAAAGAATTCATTTTAATGAACAGTACCTCGAACACGGCCCCGTGCTCGCTGAGCACGGCCCCGTGTTCACCTCTCTGCAGATTTTTGGAACAAGGAATCTTGGATTTTTAAATTATTTTTCTGATTTTTGAAGCGTTTTTAAGCAGAAATAACTTAAAACAGTGTTGTAAAACTTATTTTTAACAAGATTCCATGAAAAAAAATCTAACAAACATCACAATAAAGCTTGAAACCATGGTGATTTCAAGCTTTAATGGAGGTGTTTGAGGTAAAAAAAATAAAGAAGAAGGCAATGGACAAAAGTAGAAAAGACAAGATGGTTGTTGAGAACCTTCTTTAGAATATACCTAGGATGGTATGTGTGAAGATCCCACCAAATCTCTGTCTTTGGAATGGTCCAAATGTGCAGGAATATTGTTGCATTTATAGAAAACGACAGCACGCTGGACACGGCCCCGTGTGCAGACAAGATTCTGACACATTTTGTCCGTATTCTGACAGAAAGTCAGAAGAGAATATTTTGGTGGACACGGGGGGGGGGGGGGGGGGGGGGGGGGGCGTGCTGACCTGGACATGGCCCCGTGCCTAGAGGCTGTTTATGAAGTTTTGTCTATTTTAAGGAATTTTCCCGGATCGGGTGGTTCCTTACTTGACGGAACAACACCGAAGTTCCTGAGATACTTTAGTTACCCTAGATTTAGACGAGAACGCAAGAGGTTATCGGAAAGGGTGATTCCTATGCTAAATGTAGGTGGACAAGTCCAACCCTTATCCAGGCTCTCGTTAAAGAAGGTGTATGTTGAATCGCTCAGGTCTATGTATGCATCGACGGAAGTCGATGGGAAGTCCTTCACGGCACAATCGACACAGGGACGACTATCGCTCAAGTCTTCCCAAGAGTTAGAGGTTCCGGGAGCGACGATGTTGTTTTTATCCGAATACGATCTCAACAATTCTTCTTGGATGTCGTCTTGAGATGAATTAGTTATGTCCATCTCAAGCTCTTTTATCCAATTAAGAATTAAATATTCCAATTGAAAGAATTCATCAAGATTCATTTCATTTAGAATAGATGTTTGAGAGCATTCTAGGGAGAGATAGTGATTATTTTTATTCTCGCCACTCTTAAGGCTACAGGAAAACAATGGGTCTATATAGTGGGGAGTATAATTTAAAAAATAACATTTCAATTATTCATGATTTCCGCCACATATTTGACACCACATACCATAAGAGGAGCGGTAGTAAAAAAAAATCAGTATCGCTCATGTTTGTGTCAGAAATTACCAACCGTCGGGATCTTACGGTTCTGTTTTTAGTATCTGATACTTGGGCATGGGGCGTGTTGGTTGGGTACGGCCCATGTTCAGCTACTGTCTGACTTAAAATAGGATTGCCAGTAAAAAAGATTGGGCACGGGGCGTGTTCAGCGGGCACGACTCGTGCTGAGCTCTGCAGAAGGTGAAAATCTAAGGAAAATCCTAAAAAAAAAACAGAAAAATAAGGAAAACGATTAGGCTGTTGATTCCTAACATTCTTAAAATCCTTGTGTCCCCGGCAACGGCGCCAAAAACTTGATGTGTGCGGTGTTATATAGTTTTTAATGTATATTTTAAGCCTTTTTTACAACTTTAGTCAAGTTTTAAATTTATGAGTAAACTTCCGTTTTGCTCCCTGTGGTTTGGTCACTTTAACGGTTTTGCCCCAAACCTTTAAAAATAGCCATTTTACTCCCTGATGTTTTGGTTTTGTTGTCAGTTTGCTCCCTATGAGGAGCAAAATGGAAACACAAACAATTTGGATGGAGTTAGAGGCGGGGAGCAAACTGGCAAAAAAACTGAAACATCAGGGAGCAAAATGGCTATTTTTAAAGGTTTGGAGCAAAACTGTTAAAGTGACCAAACCACAGGGAGCAAAACGGAAGTTTACTCTAAATTTATAAAACACAATATTTTACTAACACTAAACACACATATGGGAAAGTGCATCCATCGTGAACGTAGTATAGCGTTGGTAAGATACCGAGGTCTTCCAAGTACACAAGAGCCTTTAGTACCGGTTTATCCTCCACGTCTAATCAAATAAAAAATTTAGAAAAAAGGTTTTAAACATGAAAATAAAAACTAACTAAAAATGTTGAAAATAAAAATAAAACTAAAACATATAGACAAGATGAATCACTTGGATCCGACTCGCCTTTAGTGTAACCTTTGATGTTTTCCGCACTTTTGCACTTTTTAAGAGATTATCTTAGTTATAGTAGTAGGCCCCTCTTTTGAGGGTGACGTTACCCTCAACCCAGTAGTTTGAGTCAGCAAGGATACAATCCTAAAGGGTTGGATTATTGGAAGATAATTAATTAAGTTATTAATGCGTAATGTGGTAGGCCCCACTTTTGAAGGTGACGTTACCCTCGGCGAAGTGGTTTGAGTCAGCAGGGATACAATCCCAACTAGCCAGGTTAATGTACTAATAGTAGTTTACATATGAGGGGATCAAGCCATTCGCACCCCCGCCATCCAATACCAGTGGGTATTGAAGGAGGTCCTAGTAAGCTTGACCCAGGTCCTTGCAGGATCTATACACTAAACAAGGCAAGAACCTTACCAAACCATTCACTAAACCCCCGACCAGGTAGCCAACATATCTCCATATAGACCGTGGAGATATGAATGGTGTAAATATTTTATTTATATAGACAGTAAAATAACGTCAAGACACCACAGACAAATGATAAGGAAGTTTCACCTTCAACATAAGAAACTAGTTATTAAAGTCATTAATACAAAACCAAATAAAAAGTGCGAAAAGATTAAAAAACAAAAGTATTACACTAAATGCTTATCTTCACCAAGTGATGTAAGAGACTTAGGCAAACATGGCCTTTGATTGTCAAGAACTCTTACTATCAATCTTGGATCCCGAGACTACTACACACACTCTATGATGGATGATGGATGATGGTGGTGGATGTGGGTGTTGTGATGGTGGTGGAGTGTCGGTGAAGTGGGAGAGAGGTGGTTTGTCAAGGGATGCCTTTGAAGTAAACCAAACACCCCTATTCATAGCCTACACAGAAGCCCGGACACGGCCCCGTGTCCATCCACTTTCTCTTTCTTCATTTAACGCAGTTTGTCTGTATTAGTTGACCACACCCACGTGTCCGCTGGGCACAGCCCCGTGTGCAGAAGTGTATCTGTACTATCAAGATTTGCTTGAATTATGCGAATCTTAGCATTGATCACGGCCGTGTGGAGCTGGGCACACCCCAATGTTGGGAAATAGAAGCTTCTATGCTTTTGTCTTTTCTGCAAACACTTAGGCACGCCCCCGTGTCCGCTGGGCAAGGGGCGTGTTCAGCCTTCTGATGTTCTGTTTTTGCTTGGGAAGATGTTGTCGAGCGGTCAGGCATGCCACGTTTGTTCCTTTTCTTGTATTTATGTTAGATTTAGCTACATTTTTGCTTCTTTTGTTCATTTACGCTCATTTAATCCTCAAAATACAAAAGGAAGACAAAAGCACACTTTTTCCAACATTAGTACTAAAAAACGGTCAGTTTTATGCCTCATTTGATGTAATTTATATGTTGCATTTTACACACTTCACCGAGCGCACTATCTAAACTCTATAGAATATGCTTCGTTCGTGCGTAATCGATTTTGGTGGCGACTAAGATATGCACCTGCCTTTGATCGAATTCTACTACAATAACAGTTATCGCACGAGTATTCAAATGGCACCATTCGAGGCATTATATGGTCGTAAGTGCCATTCGCCTATTCGTTGGCACGAGATCGGAGAAGCTCAAATCACCGGTCTCGAGCTTATAGAAGAGATGCCGAACAAGATCTTGCAGATTCGAGACAGCTTACACAAAGCCAGGAGCCAACAGAAAGAGTTATGTCGATAAGTGACGCAAGCATCTGGAATTCAACGTTGGTGACTTTGTACTTCTCAAGGTATCCCATTGGAAGGGGGTGCAGTTTGTTTTGGTAAGAAAGGAAAACTCACTCATCGCTACGTAGGTCTTTTCAAGATTCTCAAAAGGTGGCAAGGTAGCATATCCGCTGGACCTACCTCAAGAGCTCAACAATGTCCATCCAACTTTTCACGTCTCAAAATTGAAGAAATTTCTAGCTGAAGAAGGACTTCAAGTTCCACTTGAGGATCATCAAATCGAAGAGATTTTGCACTTCGTGGGGAAACCTGTCGAGATCATGGATCGAGGGGTTAAGCAATTGAGGCGCAATCAAATTCCCATAGTTAAAGTACGATGGGAAGTAAAACGTGGTGCTTAGTTTACTTGGGAACTCGAAAGTGAAATAAAGACTAAATATCCGCACCTCTTCGTTACACCTTCCTCTTAAATAAATTTCGGGGACAAAATTTCCTAAAGGAGGGGAGACTCTTAAATAAAGACTGGACTAGCCATTCACACAAAGGGCATTGTTTTCTCTGATTCCTGCATTTTCTAAGGGTTGAATGTTGCTCAGAACCCCATCTTTCAATATGGACGATTCTGAGATAACAGAGTGTGAACTGTGGGAGCCTTGGCTTCCAATCTAGTTCCACCGACTCATTTGAACTTGCAAGCAAACACCCAAACAGCTTCCTAGACCTAGAATGAGTTAACCCCGTCCAGCCTCCAACACTTGGTTCATACCTTCCAAGTTGAGACTGTGACAATCCGAGATTCCAAGACCTTTTCCTTTACGCGTCATCGGTTTTGCAACCCTGTTTCACATTTCGTTGTACCGTTATGTCGCGTGTTTTATTTTAAAATGATTTCATTTAAGTTAGTTATTTGGTGAGTTAGTGTTTGGGCTTTTAAATAAAACCTATTATAAAAAAAACAGTGCTCGACAAAACAAATGGTGCATGTGAGCCCGACGAAAGATGGACCCAACCCACTGATGTTTCGCTATTACATATGCTCGACGAAATCCTGGACTTTCGTCGAGTTGGGGTTTTCGCCGGAGCGGGCTTTTGGCCCATGTGAGGCCCAAAAGCATCTAGGTTATATAACTTTGTATTCACACCATTGTACGTAACATGAACGAACCCTAGATCTCTTTATATGAACTGACGACAGTCTTTGGCTCTTTGATCGTCCTGATTTCCGATCTTGTCCACTCGATTAGTATGTCCTGATTACTCTCTGTGATCTTCTTTTTGTGCTGATCGTATGAGTACCTGTTATTGTGTTAGAATCATAGAATCATCGTTGGAATGGCATTGTAATCACAGAATTGTTGATCTAGAACTGGTGTGTTTAAACTAATGATGATTTGAGGTGTATGATCTGATGTACAGTGTGTTGATGATGAATGGATGATAATCGATTAGGGTGTTGTATTTATTTAATTGAGTGTGTTTTGTTTTGCCTAATGATTGGTGATGTTAAACTGTTGACAATCATAACCAGGCGTGCTTGTACGATGAACTTAGAAATTGATTGGACTGGGATTTGCAAGGGGGTAACGCTGAACATTAGGGTTTAGATGAATGATGAAACTGTTGGGTTGATGACGACGAAACTATAGTAGTTTCGCCATGATTGAAGTCGATGAAACTTATGGTAGTTTCACCATGAATAAAGCCGACGAGAGTTGGGTCTTTCATCGTATGAGTATTAACTTGAATAGTGAATGATGTTATGCATGTTATCTTACAGTTGTGCTTGCTGAATGAGGTTAAGACTATTTAGAAATAAGGTACTTGTATAGACTGTTATGAGTAGTCTAAGGTAAAATGTTTATTGTTAATAACTGATGCAACTGGGACTGATATTATGCGATATGCACAGGAAATGTGGATTGTTGTGATTGAATATAAACTGTGTAAATACATAAAGTAACTTATTATACAACTGATCTCATTGGTAACCCATGCATATGTTAAACGTTAATATGAGACTTATGCACGGGATGTGGGCATAGATGAGAACTGGGTACTTGTTACGTGATATATGGTGATCTGGTAATAAGATGCAACCTGGGAAGTTACGAGCACTGTTATGTGATTGATTTGCATGTGAAACCCACACACTTGTTATATGAATTCACGATAAAAGTTATAGATCAATGGATTGTATGTTTAACAGTTATGATAACGTATAAGACGTGTGTTATACTTGCCTGCTACTTGTGCAACGTGTGCGATAGTTACATGATATGTGTGAACACTATACTGATTGTCTTTGGTAACCACGGTAGGGTTTGGTTGACCGACTTGGAATGGGTAATGTAACTTGTTAAATACCGAGCAAATCTAAGGTGAGTTCACTACTCTTTTTCCAAGCTTGCGTCCCGGGGAGGGACATCTGGTAAACGTTCCAGGGAGGAATGCTGGGTTATTGGGATGTTTGTTAATATTCACATATCTATCAATCAAGTCCCATCTACCGATTGTTGCCGGGGATGCAACGGGGTATTAGTTAATAGCGCTATTTAGGTTTGGCAACCTCACACCGTACCGGGGAGGACGGGGGTGAACTAATGATCCCAGTCTTGACCATTGCGTTGGTAGAGGCAATGGGGTTTGGGCAAAACAACTTTAAGCCATCAGCGGTAAACGAGTTATTACAACATCAAATCATTGAATCATTTTATACTCATATCTGGTAACTAAACACGTTAACAAAACTTAGAACTAACCAGCGTCGTCTAACACACTTGTCTGCTTGCTTGCAGGTCTGTAGGTTTATATAATTGGAACTTGTTGTATGGGATACTGGAGTGGTCATGGGTCGAGATACATGGAATCGCAGTACAAGCTTAATGGTTTATGTACATATGATTTATGAAATACTTAACAAAAGAGTTATGCTTCCGCTGTATACAATGAATGATATGTAACACTTTATGTTAATGAATGAAAGTTTTATTTAAATACAATTATGAGTTCAATGTGATTGGTGGCTAGATCCTGGTACGTCACATGCCCCGCGGTGTTTCCGAATGTGGTATTTTTGGGGGTGTGACAGTTTGGTATCAGAGCCACTGGTTATAGTGAACTTGGTTTTAAAACGTTTTTTTATAAAACCAGACTATAACCGAACAGTTCTGAATACGCGAATACGACCATGACACCCAACTCCAGATTGCAAGGTTCGTCTCTCGTATACTCATTGCACTGCATAACTTGTGAACACTTACATATGATGTTGCATGTGATTGCACGTTTAGCACAACAGTACGAATTCATGTATTACTTGCAAGTGTTATGTGACTGATAGGGTGGTATTTCCCTAAACATTCCTGACTCACGTTTCGTGATGCTTTTTGTTTACTACTCGAGTTTGAGGAACCATTTGGCATGAGTTAGGAGGAGCTGAGATAAGCATGAAAATCCCGATATTATTGTGGGTGCACACATAATAATAGTGTGGGGTGCATGCGAGTCCCAGTGAGGCTTAAAAAGTGAAAAAGGGGTTCTGTTCCGTTATTTGGTTGATGTGAAACACAACAGTCTATAGGAGTCATAGCAGTGATTGTCTCCTACTCGAACGTGATTTTCTCACTCCTCTCTGAATCCTTTTGAATCTCGATGTTATCGAGTATCACCCGAACACCCATCAGAACGCCTAGCGAACTGTGTAGAATGTTAGGTGCTTGTACGAGAATCCCTGAGTTGGATGTTGCAACGACAATGATTGGTCTATACCCTTCTCACCTTCCTTCGTTTGCTGGAACTTAATGTATTGGCGTCTTAAATATTGAAGTGTGATCACTTCTGCAACACTCTCGCAACATACCGTTTATAACTTAGTCAACTTGTAAGAACGATGGACAAGAGGGTAGATGTAGTACTGTACCGACTTCAGCATTTGAACGACCCTAGTTACCAGCAACGAACATCGGCGACTTGACTCCAAACGAATCCCTAACCCTAGTCAACGACTTATGGGAGCCGACTTTTACGAATCAATCGGGACATAAACGATAACAATTGACCTTGATGTGGAATGTGTAACTGCCACCACAATGAGTAGCGCCTTAGAACGTGGCATTGAATGTGAAAAGATGGACATTGTTGGTGAAAGATCGCAGGACTCCGTTTCGAGCAACGACATTAGAAGCAATAGTCACGATGACAGCGAGGTACTCGTAAATCATGACTTTCGGTATGGAAATGATGGCGGCTTCAATAAGGAATGGCCGATGTTAAGGCAAGACGCCAACAACCTAGGGAGCAATGATAGTTTTGGGAATTCTAGTAGCAGTAGCAACAACACTGAAATGATACTCATGGAAGGGCATTTAGGATTGGCGTGGGCGACGCAAGGATTTTAGCAACATGGTAGTTAGTATGAGTAGCTAATCGCTTCGTCTCTGTTCTGTTTAACCCTGATGCTCCTTGAATCTGAACCTATTGTGGGATCGGCTGATAGCAAGACAATTGAAATTTCATACGTTCGTTGGGATGCAAACTCGACCTTGTGGGACAAGTGTTCGACATCGACCTTCTTTCTGCTACCCTTGATAGTTTTGATACGGTAGTCAGTGTGGATTGGTTATCCAGATATCGCGCAGATATACCCTGTGAGGAGGAAATTGCCGTCTATCATAAAGTATCCAAGTGGTGCAGAGGTTAGCATCAATTCAGCAATGAAGGCCAAAAGTGTCCACGGAAGGACTACCCCGCTATGTTAGCACTCGTTACTGATGTTAAGGCTAAGGAAAAGAGGATCGAGGATCCACCCATTGTTCGTGATTTCTCCCTATGTGCTACCAGAAGAACTATCAGGTTTACCTTCACATCGTCAGGTGGAATATCAGATCGGTATCATGTCAGAGGCAGCCCTGATTACTCATACTCTTAACGTCTTGCACCAGGAGGGTTGCAAGAGCTGTCTAATCAACTACAGGAACCGTTGAACAAGAGTTTATTGAACCTAGTTTTTCACTTTGTGAAGCCCAGTTATATCCGTGAAGCCTTTTCGTATGTGTATTGATTATCAAGAACTTAACAAGGCGATAACTAAAGAGCGCTTGCCTTGACCATGTATTGACAGTCTGTTGACCAGTAGCGAGGGTCAAGCTCCTATTCGAGGATTGATTTAACAAACGAACTATTTTCAGAAGGAAGTCTAAGGGGAGATATTCCTGCAATGGCGTATCAAATGCAGCGTGGTCATTTCGACATTGTATTCCAAGACCTTTCGACTAATCATCACATGATCAACTGTATGGATTACATGAATTGGCTATGCTTATTGACGATGTGTTGAATCATTTCCAGGAGAAAGGAATATCATGGACGGCATCTGTATCTTATTTTAGAGCTCCTGAGGGAGGAGCCATCCGGTGCGAAGTATTGTTAAAGGTAACTTCTGATTCGAAAGGTACAATTTTGGTCATATAAACAACGAAGTGGGAATATGCGTGGATCTCGTTAAGATCCATTTTATTAGAGACTGATCGACACCAAAGATTTCTTTGGGGATGCAGTAATTTATCAGTCACGCAAGATACTATC
This sequence comes from Helianthus tuberosus, assembly GCA_030545235.1. Taxonomy (NCBI): domain Eukaryota; kingdom Viridiplantae; phylum Streptophyta; class Magnoliopsida; order Asterales; family Asteraceae; genus Helianthus; species Helianthus tuberosus. Next base: position 39,173,316 of record CM060411.1, on the reverse strand, counting down.
GTAGAGTCATTAGGAGATTTTCGAAGATTGCGCCGCTGTAACCTCTTTAGGACAGTGGGGTGCTGAGAATTCATGGGAGACAAAACAGGAGGACATATTTTCAGCCTTTGAAACCCAACTGGCATCGCTTCTATCCGGAAGTATTAATGATGTAGTGGTATACCATGATGGTTCGAATCAGAGCCCCAGTTACGCGCCGATGCAACACAAGAAGGTGATGACTTACGTAATGGAGTTACGAGGAGGAACTACACGATACACAACCTGCGGTGGAAACTGTGGTCTTTGGATGTAAATTGGGGGCATTACTTGGATGGTACCAAATGTACTACTTAGACCGATCACAAGAGCCTCCCGTGTACCCTGGTTTCGGAAGAGCTAAATCAGTTAATAGCATCGCTGGATGGGACTTTTAGATGATTACGACTATGAAACTCGAACGTGCATGAGTTTTGCAGCTCAATATCGACTCTAACATACCCGATCAGACTCACTCTGTTCAAACTAGAAGAAGAATTTTCAAGTTGAACCCATGCGGGGCATGGAGAAGCAACCTTTGACATGACGGACGATATTCACTACCTCAAGGAACGAGTGTGGATCTCATTATATGACAACTTTAGGAAACTTGTGTTGGGCGAAGCACACCGGCTTCGATAGTCCAATTGTCTGGATTTTGATGATGAGATATTATGACCTATAAATCTTGTACTGGTAATCGGGAATGAAGACCCACTTAGCAAAGTATGTGTATGATATCTGACTTGTGGGGAAGTCAAGGTGGAGTATCAGCAACCGACAACACCCATATGGAGAATGAGAACAGTCTGCCAGGGATTTTGTCGCTAGTCTACCTACAACTCGAAACAGAAACAATATCACCTGGGTGATCGATGATTGTCTCACGTAACCAGCACACTTTCTTGCAACCAAGAAAACTGATGAGTCTTCATAGTTGTGAATGTTCCTTGGAGAGAGGCGGCTTTTAGGCATGAGGTGCCAACTCCTGTTACCTCTTATTTTGATCTATGTTTGACTAATGACAGATTACACACAACACCCTCGGCTCATGTCTAGACATGAACATTGGACAACGGTCAAAGTAAACGAACCATCCAGACACTCGAGGACATGCTGCGAGCATGTGTGTGATCGACTTTTCCTTTGGTTACCTTACCTTTGGAAGGATACTTACCTTTGGTTAACTTCTACCGCAGCAGTTACCATTCTAGCAATCAGACAACCCTGTTTGGGGCATTGTCTGGATGATAATACAAATCTTCTTGTTGGACTAAGGTGGGTGACAACCAAATCACAGATCCAGGACTTGTACTAGAAACTCTTGAAGGTTGCTTAGATCAGAAATTGTTTGACGGCTACACTTGTCTGTCAGGAAAACTGATAGGCTTAGGAATTACTGGGAGTTTGCTGTAGGCGAATGTGTCATAATCGAAAGTCTCCCCTGGGAGGGTTCGGTACGCTATAAACAACGTGGCAAGCTTAGTTTACGATGTGTTGGGACATTCTGATTTCTGGAACGAATCGGTGACATGGCTCACAAAATCGAAGTTAACTAACGAATGTGATAGCGTTTGCGATGATATTTATGCCTCGAAACTAAGGCAGTGTTTGTTCGATGAAACACTTGTGATATCTTTACCGGAGTCTAAGGTTATCTGACCAGTGTATTTATCAGGAAATTTATCGAAAGCATGGACCAAGAAGTCAAGGTTCGTTAGCATAAGTCGTATGACAATTGTGAGAATTCGTTGAAACTCAAGATGTATACCGGAGTTCACGCGAGAATGTAAAGATCTGCTAAAGCTTTAATATCCTTAATTGTTCAAGTGGTTGAACCAACTTTTGTGGTCATTGGTGAATTTCGGGACGAAATTCCCTTTCAAGTTGGGGATGATGTGGTACCCGGGAAAATTCACAGTCATCCTGATCTAACACCTTGCTGCTTGGGAGCACTTGTCTGGGATTGCTTATCAAATTTTGGGACGAAATTTCTTTCAAGTTGGGGTTGATGTGACAATCCGAGATTCCAAGACCTTTTCCTTTACGCGTCATCGGTTTTGCAACCCTTTTTCACATTTCGTTGTACATTATGTCGCGTGTTTTATTTTAAAATGATTTCATTTAAGTTAGTTATTTGGTGAGTTGGTGTTTGGGCTTTATAATTAAAACCTATTATAACAAAAGCAGTGCTCGACGAAACAAATGGTGCATGTGAGCCCGACGAAAGATGGACACAACCCATTGATGTTTCGCCATCAGTTATACTCGACGAAACCCTGGACTTTCGTCGAGTTGGGGTTTTCACCGGAGCGGGCTTTTGGCCCATGTGAGGCCCAAAATATCTAGGTTATATAACTGTGTATTCACACCATTGTATGTAGCATGAACGAACCCTAGATCTCTCTCTATGAACTGACGGCAGTCTTTGGCTCTTTGATCGTCCTGATTTTCGATCTTGTCCACTCGGTTAGTATGTCCTGATCTTTACTCTCTGTGATCCTCTTTTTGTGCTGATCGTATGAGTACCTGTTATTGTGTTAGAATCATAGAAATCATCATTGGAATGGCATTGTAATCATAGAATTGTAGATATGAAACTGGTGTGTTTAAACTAATGATGATTTGAGGTGTATGATCTGATGTACAGTGTGTTGATGATGAATGGATGATGATCGATTAGGGTATTGTATTTATGTAATTGAGTGTGTTTTGTTTTGCATAATGATTGGTGATGTTAAACTGTTGACAAACATAATCAGACGTGCTTGTACAATGAACTTAGAAATCGATTGGACTGTGATTTGCAAGGGGGTAACGGTGAACATTAGGGTTTAGATGAATGATGAAACTGTTGGGTTGATAACGACGAAACTATGGTAGTTTCTCCATGATTGAAGTCGACGAAACTATCGTAGTTTCGCCATGATTGAAGTCGACGAAACTTATGGTAGTTTCGCCATGAATTAAGCCGACGAAAGTTGGGTCTTTCGTCGTATGAGTAATAACTTGAACAGTGAATGATGTTATGCATGTTATCTTACAGTTGTGCTTGCTGCATGAGGTTAAGACTATTTAGAAATAAGGTACTTGTATAGACTATTATGAGTAGTCTAAGGTAAATTGTTTATTGTTAATAATTGATACAACTGGGACTGATATTACGCGATATGCACAGGAAATGTGGATTGTTGTTATTGAATATAAACTGTGTAAATACATAATGTAACTTATTATGCAACTGATCTCATTGGTAACCCATGCATATGTTAAACGTTAATATGAGACTTATGCACGGGATGTAGGCATAGATGAGAACTGGGTACTTGTTACATGATATATGGTGATCTGGTAATAAGGTGCAACCTAGGAAGTTACGAGCACTGCTATGTGATTGATTTGCATGTGAAACCCACACACTTGTTATATGAATTCACGATAAAAGTTATAGATCAACGGATTGTATGTTTAACAGTTACGATAACGTATAAGTACGTGTGCTATACTTGCATGCTACTTGTGCAACGTGTGTGATAGTTACGTGATACGTGAGAACACTATACTGATTGTCTTTGGTAACCAATGTAGGGTTTGGTTGACCGACTTGGAACGGGTAATATAACTTGTTAAATACCGAGAAAATCTAAGGTGTGTTCACTGCTCTTTTTCCAAGCTTGCGTCCCGGGGAGGGACATCTGGTAAACGTTCTCGGGAGGAATGCTGGGTTATTGGTATGTTTGTTAATACTCGCATATCTATCAATCAAGTCCCATCTACCGATTGTTGCCGAGGAGGCAACAAGGTATTAGTTAATAGCGCTATTAAGGTTTGGCAACCTCACATCGTACCGGGGAGGACGGGAGTGAACTAATGATTCCAGTCTTGACCATTGCTTTGATAGAGGCAATGGGGTTTAGGCAAAACAACTTTAAGCCATCAGCAGTAAACGAGTTATTACAACATCAAATCATTGAATCATTTTATACTCATATCTGGTAACTAAATACGTTAACAAAACTTTGAACTCACCAGCGTCGTCTGACACACTTGTCTGCATGCTTACATGTGTGTAGGTTTATATCATTGGAACTTGCTGTCTGGGATGCTGGAGTGGTCATGGGTCGAGATACATGGAATCGCAGTACAAGCTTAATGGTTTATGTACACATGATTTATGAAATACTTAACAAAAGAGTTATGCTTCCGCTGTATACAATGAATGATATGTAACGATTGCAACACTTTATGTTAATGAATGAAAGTTTTATTTAAATACAATTATGAGTTCAATGTGATTGGTGGCTAGATCCTGGTACGTCACATGCCCCGCGGTGTTTCCGCAGGTGGTATTTTTGGGGGTGTGACAGAGACGGCACACCCTGGTTGTCCTTGTTTGACTGTTTGGCATTTACATTCTGTCCTTACTTTCTTTTATTCTTGACCAACTGGTCTGTTAACTTAGTTAATGAACTTGTGCTTTGGCGAACTTATTATGATGTCATTACCTCCATACATGACTTCTGTGATCTATATGACAATAGGACTGTTACCCTACAGGTGAAGGGTACTCTCAGCAACTACTCAACAACTCATAGGTTTTCAAACTAGATTTGCAAAACCATGAGTATACTCGAACGCCCTTTTTACTTTTTACACTTTTTGGTGCAATATGTTACTTATCAACCTACACAGTTACACTTACATTTTATGCAATCACACAAACAATCCAATCATGCATGCTAATACGTTATACTTGATTCATGTTTCTGGAACATTCTTATGTGATAAACTTGTCATTAACTTCATACGAGCCTCCCCTTAACATGTATAACGCTATAGGACTAACGCACCATTCGTAGACTTGTGGTTATGTTAACTTTAAATAGAACGGTCCTATCATTGCTATGATAGGATTATGCTAGCGGTAATACTTGGTTTAACACTTTAATCACCTGCCAGTTTTATGTTAATCTTGCTAACTAAGTTTCCCATATGGATTCGTTTAAATCTTTTTATGCTTATGCTATGTATTAAACTTGTGTACTCGCTAATACATTTTTGTATTGAACCATACTTTAAACATGTTGCAAGTTGATGATGTTGATATTGAAGGAATCTAGTAGGGATGCTTATATACACATTTAGATATACTAGATTATGTTGTTGTACTTGTTGTATTTTGTTGGTGCATTTATGTCTATCGCCTCCGTCAATTCAGTCCGTAACAGAAACTAAAGAAAACAAGATATTATATTGTAATATTCAGGAAAAGGCAAGGTGGCATTTATGTAATTAACGAGAAATCTCATTAAAGCCCCCTTGGCCTATAAATAGGAACCCAATGTCTTAGTTTAAGAACTTTTGCCACATTTGAAACTTGGAGAGCTTGGAGCTAGAGAGAGAAAGTAGAGAGAGAAAGTGGCAAGGTGATTCAAGGTGCTTGTATCTTTTCAGATTTATCAATAGAATCACATTTATAGTACGTTCTCGTGTTCGGTCCACGGACGTGTACGGATTCCGCATGTCACACGTGTCGAAACGCAATCTTTACGAAGTCGAAAACATGTCCTACAAGTGGTATCAGAGCAGGAGCTCGATTGTACGGATCTCACACACAAAATTAAACAAGATTTCATCAGATTCAGATCAAGAATTCATCCAGATTTGTTGAATTTCTTTATTTTTCTATCTTATTCTCGTTTAGTCTGAAAATCACAAAATTAACATGGCTTTTACGGTTAAAATTAACTGATTTTTGGATATTATGTGCGAAAATCATTGATCTATAAGTCTACAAAATTTCGGATCAAAATTCCAAGTATTTTGAGAGAAATCAAGATTTTTCTTCTGATTTGTTAAACATGCTCATTGCTGTTCTTAGTGATGATCACCGATCGGATGACCATCCGACCCTTAGCACATTTCTTTGTTTAGTACATAGTGTCAAGTGTCGGATTGCAATCCGAACGAATCACCATTTGATCCATTGCAAGTCATTAAAAGTTGACTTTGTTGACCCTGACTCGATCGGATTGACATCCAATCCACAACACATTGTTCATTCAGTTTTAAAGTTCAAGTGTCGAGTGGCAATCCGAACAGATTGCCATCCGATTATAATCACCTTATTTGCTTGTGTCACAGGTTCAAGTGTTAGATCATCACTCGATCGGATCACCATCTGATACTTTGTTGGTGTCACTCGATCGGATCACCATCTGATACTTTGTTGGTGTCGCTCGATCGGATCACCATCTGATACTTTGTTGGTGTCACTCGATCGGATCACCATTCGATACTTTATTGGTGTCACTCGATCGGATCACCATCCGATCCTCAACACAAATTGGTCAAGTGTCGGATCACCACTCGATCGGATCACCATCCGATCCGTTGTCATCCGATCATTGTTATTATGTTGACCCTCGTTGACCACACTCGATCGGATATCCATCCGATCCAGTTGTTCGATAGTTTTTTTAAACTGATCGTTGTTGTTTGATCGTTTAAAGGTGATTCGAGGTGATAAACGAGAAACATCATGGCTGAAGAGTTTTACAACACGTTCTACAAAGCTTTCACATCAGAATCTTCGGAAACTTCAACCGTTACACAAAAAATCATAACAAAAGCAATCAATGATAATATTAAACCTGATAACTTCTATGGGACTTATTCGAAACAACCTAAACTCGAAAGTATTGAAGATTACACATGGTGGAAAGAACGATTCATCAACTGGGCCAAAGCTTATGCACATGAAAGCTGGTTTTGCATAGAGTTTGGATATGATAGACCTTTAAATGACAAAGGCGAAGAAATCCCACTCAAAAGCTTATCAGTTGAAGACAAAAGGAACTTCTCATATGAACAAATAATGATTGCTCTAACCCAACAGTCGATTAGAGATGATATTTTGGCATTACTTGATCACGATGGTTCATCTAAATCTGTTTGGAAGCTTTACGGGTTAAAGCAGAGGGTGGTAAACAAATCAAAAAGAATAAAATTGCTTTATTAAAAATGGAATTTGATCTGTTTGATAGTCTAAAGGGAGAGTCGGTCAGACAAATGATTGAGAGATTTTGTCATTTAAAAATTGAGCTTGATAAATTTGGGATAGTAAAAACTCGAGAGGAAATCATAGACAAAATCATTGAAGCGTTACCACGAGCTGATCAGTGGCAAACGTTTGTTTTTATTTTGAAAAATGATGTGTTATATGAAATAATTACTCTCGATGTGTTGATTGAAAAAATTGAAACTTGTGAGCTTGAATTGCAGAAACAGAATAAGATGAGTAGCTCTTTGCATCAACAAAATGTCTGTCTTTACTACAAGGGAAGTGTACCTTTGGTGACTATAAATGAATCACCAAAGACGGAATTCAGTGTTGAAAAGTCAAAAGAACCACAGAAAAACTCATCAAGTTATGATCTAGGATATCATTCATCATCAACAACATCTAACTCCAAAGAACCAGAAGAGATTCTCTGCAACATCGCTTTAAATCTAAAGAAATATTCAACAATGAACATCAACGCTGCTAAACAACAAATGAGTCTTCTAGGATCAATTCTGGAATCATACGAAGATCTGGTAGCTAGAAAAATTGGTAATTCCGAACGGACAAAGGAAGATTACGACCAGATCGATCCAGAAGAGATGGAACTCATTGATCTGAGATGGTGTTTAGCAAGCTGCATTCGAAGAGTTTAGTGGTTCAATCTGTGGACCATCAACAAAACTGGGCTTTGACAAATCAAAAGTGACCTTCTTCAAATGCAACCAAAAGGGTCATTTCAAGAGAGAATGCAGAAACTCTGTTGTTGAAGAAACAACTAATCTGTTTAAAGAAGATCACTATCAAAAGGCGATCTATCACAAGAACATAGAGGAATCACTAAGGTTGAAACAAATTGAAGATAATCCCGAAAAAGAGAAATCAAGAGCTTATGTTGTGATTCAAGATGATGAAGTGTTTGACTAGAGCGAATTCCTTCCAGAAGATGATCTTGTTGATGATAAGTTCACAGCACATGGCAGAACTGTATCGAAGAATAAACATCGTTCATTTGTTGCTGAGATAAAAGAGAAAACGAGAGAAGAAATTCTGAAGGAGAAGACATACAGAGAAAGATGTATTGCTGGTTATCGGATTAAAGAGATGGAGAAAGAATATGAAGAGGCTAGGGATTATAAAAGATGGGACAATAAACGAGAATGTTATGTTAACAACAAAGGTGAACCAGTTGTTCATCCAAAAGAAGTGGTTTATGAAGACGTTCTTGTAATAATTCCTCTATCCGGCGAGTATTACTCAAATGTTGAAAAAGATAAACACTATAAGAAAAAGCTGGATAAAATCATCAGAGATGTCATGACAACAAGTCTGAAGAAGAGGGATGAAGAAAGAATGAAGAAGAATGTTGAGAATTTGGTGGATGATTTAAAGAAGGTTGCTGAAGAACAGAAGAGTGTTGGTGAAAAAGAAGACAGAGTAGTTGGTGAAAAAGTTATTACTGAAAACAGCAGAATGAAGAAGATCATAAGAAGAAAGAAGAAGCTGATAAGAAGCAGGAAAATTCGGTTGAAGTGATTGATGCTAATGGTGTTGGTGAGGAATAGAAAAAGAGTGAAGCTGATCAGACATATACGGAAGCGAAAGTCGAGGTGCCTATCATTGAGGTAAATACTTCAACTAATTCTGAAATCTCAAATAAGACTGCTGAACAGTGCAAGAAATGCATGGAAACGTGCAGTACTTGTACTGAAAAGATGAAAAATTTAGAACAAGAGATTTAGAATTCACTAAAATCGAAAAAGTTTTCAAAGAAAAATGCAAAGAAATGTTGAAAACGAAAAGATTTTGAAAGATAATGATGAAAAGCTCACACAAAAATGCAAGAATTTAGAAAAAGAAAATGAAAGTTTAAAAGAAAAGATTTCAAAAATGACAGAAAAATGTTTGCAAAAAGAAAATGCATTTCAAGAAATGAAAAAGGAGTATGATTCAATAAAACTTGCATATCATATCACAAAAGAATCATATGAAGACGTGAAGATTCAAATGAAACTTGTTCAATCCAGATTGAAATATTGTTCTGAAACATCTGATACGCTTAAGTGACAATATGAAATAAAGCAACAAGTTGTAAACTCTTACATTGAGGATGTTGCTAAGCTACAACGTTAAATAGCTGATTTTGAACAAGATAACAACAAGTTACACAGTTATCACGCTTCATCATATGTTCTTGAACGCATTTTCAATCTAAAACCGGATGGTAAAGATTCTGAGCAAAACAAGAAAGGTATTGGCTCAGAGTATTATCAGGTTCCACCACCGTTTGAGGACAAATTCACATTCTATGATGACGAGAAGGTGGAAAAAGCTCTCAACATGGTTGATCAATTGCCAGAAAACATTGGCGTAACCTATTCCAAATCTGATGATTCTAGTGATTCAGAGGTGGTAGGTAAGGTCATTGAAAGTGTTTTGAAAGAAGACGAGTCAGTTGAAATAGGTAAATCTGAGTCACAGGATGAAAATGAAGGTAGTTTTCATGAAGGTTATCTGAAAAACTCAATATCCGAGAAAAAATTGAATGATGATTCAAAAGGATTGGTTTATACCATGATTGGATCAGGCAAATTATTCTCAGATCTTGAAGTCTCGATTCAGAATGTGATTTCAGAAAACATTGACAAAGTTTTCAAGATGATTGAAATTGAAAAATATGAGATTTGAAAATTTGCTGGAAAGAGTCACAAAACTTTTTATAACAAACCTGGGTACAAAAATAAAAACATGAAGGCTAGGTTGGGTTATAAAAGGAAACAGAATTGGAAGAAAAATGAAACACCAAATTATCAGAAAAAGATGAATTTTGTTCAAGGAACGATTTCCGAAGAAGAGAAAGAACTCCAATTTAGGCGTCATTCTAATGAAGAGTTTTATGCTCAAAAGAAAAGCAACAACAACAGGTGAAAGATGTTTCAAAGAGAACATGTTTCAAATGTGACCAAACAGGACATCTTGCTCGCAAGTGTCCAAATCCGAAATTTGTTGATGTTGAAAAGAAAAAGAGTAAATTACAAGTTTTGTCCTTTATGTTTGCATCAAATTTCAGGCGCTGTCCTTTACCTTTAAAATTGTCAGGCGGTGTCCTTTACGTTTCAAAATCTTGCAAGTTTTGTCCTTTAACCTAAACCAGGTTAGAATTCTCAGTTAAATTAAGGCATGTGCAGGGCACATGAGGGTAAAATGGTCATTGCACATCCCACTTGTCTGTCCCCCTTTAATTATAACAAGACATGCCCTCATTCATTATTATTATATTATTATATCCATAACCCTCTCTCTCTACCACTACCACCACCACCTGCCAACGCACCACCACCACCATCAACCCACCACCGCCACCCACCAACCACCCACTTCCACCACCTGTTACCACTGTCAATACTCAATATTCAAACATTATAACAAACCCCGATTTCACAACTCGTTGTTCAAACATTATATATTCCCAATTAAAATAACAAATTTCACTATAACAAACCCTGATTTCATTCCATAAAATTCAAGAAACAAGATATATATATTCCCAATTACATCTTTTATAACCCCATTCAATACTCAATATTAACGCATACCCAGTTCAATATTCAAACTATTATAATATTCAATATTAACACATATCCAGTTCAAATCGCAATAAATCACACCTAAACCCATCTGGGTTTCCATGGATTTTAACCTAAACCCATAAAAATTATCGCTTTACAATCATCATCAACCAAGATTCAAGAATGAGGAAGAGGGAAAGAGAAAACCCATGTGGATAGATCTGAATAGATCTCATATTGAAATCTGTACATACAGATCTCGCCGGAGAAGATGACGGATGGTTTCTGTTTGTTCGTTGATGGCTGGTGAATGGAGTTCGATCCCAGATGGTATTCACCACCCATCACCACCATTCCCGTCAACCACAACCACCACCGTACCACTCCCACACATTAGAACCACCATCACCACCCAATTAACCACCATCCACCCCTGTTCATCATCTTTCTGAGTTAAACCCCAAAATTAAACTCTAAAAACCCTAACATAACCACTTCAGAACCTGTTCATCAATACACCTGTTTCAGAATCAAAAACCCAAAATTAAACTCTAAAAACCACCGCACCTAACACCACCTCCACCGCCGCACCAAACCCACCGCCGCACCTAACACCACCTCCACCACCGCACCTAACCCACCGCCGCACCTAACCCGTCGCCCCTAACTCACCACCGCCACACACCACCTTCAATCGCCCACAAAAGCCACCTCCATCTGTTGTTTCCATCTGTTTTTAGAGAGAGAGAGAGGAGACAGAATGAGGGGTTTCAAATTAGAGAAGAAAGAGAGAGAGTTTGTGTTTATAGTGTTTTATTTTTAAGTTTTGTACAAAATGGCCCTTTAATAAAAGTTCTTTACAAAAATAACCCCTGTGAAGGTGAAATGACAAATATACCCTCATGTGCCCTGCACATGCCTTAATTTAACTGAGAATTCTAACCTGGTTTGGGTTAAAGGACAAAACTTGCAAGATTTTGAAACGTAAAGGACACCGCCTGACAATTTTAAAGGTAAAGGACAGCGCCTGAAATTTGATGCAAACATAAAGGACAAAACTTGTAATTTACTCAAAGAAAAAAAAAGTCTGATGTTGTGAATCAGAAGTCAACCAAGTTTGATTTAAAGCAAACTTGGAAGCCGAAAATGTCAAAGGCTGACTCACAACAAACATGGAAACCAGTGACACCCAGACTTAGAACAACACAAAGTTGGAAAACAACTGTTGATGTTACAAAACCAAATCAATTTTGGAAACCGAAAGTTGTTATTCAAAATCAAAATGTTCAAAATGAATCACATTTTTACAAAAGAAGTGCTTCGAAAGGACAAACTTGGGCTGAAAAGAAACAAAAGGTTTATGTGAGTGATAATCAGAATAAATATACATTTGTGAAAAATGATAAATATTTTCCAAAATTTAATGAAGCTTATTGTGTAAAAATGCCTAAGGTCAAACAGACCTGGGCTAACTTGTTCAAGTAATTGAATACATTGAATGTGAAGGTGCTTCAGAAAGAGGATGAAAGTCAAATCAACGGAGGAAGCAGCCTGGCACGAGGAGAGGAGGCTGCTGATCCCTACAACCGAGAATCAGGGAGTTTATTCGTTTCTGTACACAAATAAACAATATTTCAAAAACCCTAAAAATTGAAAATTTTAAAAATTTAAAAATAAAAAATATGTTTGTTTTTAAATTTGTCAAAAATAAAAAATATTCAAAAATTTTTTTTGAGTGAATATGCCGAAACCCTCAGGGCGGAGCAAACATGATTAATTTCACAAAATTGAAAAACGGTTTTCAAACTGTAAAATATCAATGTGTTGTAAATCATGGGGGTATACTTTCTGCAAAACAGAGCATGTGAAGCAGAAAATGGATGGCTAGGTTGTCAAATTTTCTTTAAATGTTTTAATTTTTAGGGAGAGTAAAAATTTCAGAAAATACAAAAACATTAGAAAATTTGAAAGAGCCAAAAACATGATAAAATTCAAAAATGAGTTTTTGTGTGAAAAAAAGAAATGATAGTACATCAGTAGATAATCACAGTACGCTAAAGAAATGGAAAGTTAAAATGTGATAAACGGTCTCACTGATGATATGCCGGTAGGTTTTTAAATGCTTAGTAGATTGTTTTCGAGATATAAACATAAATATCAATTACTTACTTATCTCGTGAGGAACATCTCTCGGTTATATGGGTAACCACCGAAATCTTGTTTGAGAGATTGCCTAATTCTGAGATACTAGGTCTTTATACTGTTTGATATCTGGGGTATTATACTTGGTCTTCTGATATTGCGGAAGCAATGGCCTAGACTTCGTATAATACTTTACGCGCTTTAAAAGCTTACCCTCTGCATAAAAATTGAAAAATGTCGAAAGATATGAATCAATTGCACTTGAAGAAAAGATTCCCTAAAGGGAACACACCTAAAGTCGAGCCTTCATCTCTTTGACTGAACGGAAGTTCATACCTGAGCTCTCAAGGTCTCGCACTAACCCAGATTACAGATATCAAATTGGTATACTCATCTGTAAGACTGAATCTAGGGAATTTTTATACGGGAGTATATTTTGAGATGGGACACGCGAATAAGTTTAAGTCCTTAAAACATTAAACTAGTATCTTGAATCAATTGAACTTTGTTTGAAAATTTATGTGGATCAGTATACTGACAATCTAAGTGAATCGTTTAGAACTTAAAGTGTTTAAAGCTCAACGACACTAGTGATTTGTCAAAAACTGATATGATCCTCTAACGCGAACTCAAACAAAAATATTGTCTGTAAATATTTCTTTTCTGCTTTATGTTTCAGAAAAATACAAAAAAATTTTGATTTCACTTTAGTTTCGACAACCGATGTCTGAGAGCCGAGTTTCAAAATCTAAGTATGATGATCGTGTTTCTGAAAATAAACAAGTTCATTAATTTGAAACATGTTGTTTTTATTCAAAAATCAAAAACAGTTTGTGATATCTCCAAGGTCATTAGGTTGGACTTGGATGATTATCTGTGAGGGATTTGGATTCTTAATTTGTTAAAATCTATTGTAAAGAGCTAGATTTTGATTTTGGATTCTTAATACTGCCAAATCTATGAAGATTGTTAATAGGGGGAGAAAAATCAAGTAATCATGGATATATTCATAGTATTATAATTTAGAGCCAGGACCTTGATTAAAAGTTTTTAAGAGCCAGGTCGCGATTCCTGGACAATCCAAAAACGCTTTCACTGTCGAAATATTTCAGCTTATGCTAAGAGAACCAGGTTTTCAATCATGGATTTTCAAAATATTGTAACTTAATAATGTTTGAGAATTGCAGATGTTATACCAGATTACGATCCCGATAGCCGAGTCTAAGGGGGAGTCTGAAAACGAGCTCGATGCAAGAGGGAGCTTGTATCCAGAAAGCCATGTGTCGATCCCAAAAGCACGGAAGCTTGACGAAAGGTTGAGCCTGAAGAGTCTACCAAAAGGGAGAACTAAAGCTGAAGACAGATCCACGGGGATTCTGTTCGAGCAAGAGGGAGTCTTTGTTGCTGAAGATGTAATAAAGCTTCAAGAAGACTTAAGAAAGAGAGAGAAAGAAAAGACGCTACGGGATTTACTGCGGCAATATCCAAGGGGGAGTCTGTTAGTGCATTTATGTCTATCGCCTCCGCCAATTCAGTCCGTAGCAGAAACTGAAGAAAACAAGATATTATATTGTAATATTTAGGAAAAGGCAAGATTTATGTAATTAATGAGAAATCTCATTAAAGCCCTTAAAGTCTTAGTTTTAAGAACTTTTGCCACATTTGAAACTTCGAGAGCTTGGAGCTAGAGAGAGAAAGTAGAGAGAGAAAGTGGCAAGGTGATTCAAGGTGCTTCTATCTTTTTAGATTTGTCAATAGAATCACATTTATAGTACGTTCTCGTGTTCGGTCCACGCACTTGTACGGATTCCGCACGTCACACGTGTCGATACGCAATCGTTACGGAGTAGAAAACCGGTCCTACATATTTTGTTGTATTTGTTTCGAACATTTTGTATTTTGAATTTCAAATGTTGTACTTTGATTTCGTATGTTGTAATTTGACAAATTGTTATCAATGAATGAAATCGGTTTTGAATTAAATATTGTCGTAATAGTGTTATGAAGTCTCGAACGATAACGTCCTTGTCCTGCCCCGATGTTTTCCGCCATCGGTTGGGGTGTGACAAAATCCACAAAAGGATTATTTGTACGGTTGATTACAAAATCGGTTTTCCCTTTCTTCTGGAGTGAGGGAATCATCTAGAGTAGTATCAGGATCCTTCAACTTTTCGTGAATATCGTTTTCACTTAGACTTATCATTGTGTCATCAGTTGGATCTACATTTGCACCATCTTCACGAACATACTTCTCTGACTCAATGTTAGTTTCTTCAAACTTAATACGGTTAACATTATCCAATTCACGGATATCATTGTCTTCATGAATGGAGGCTAAATCATTGTTGAATTGACTCAAACTTCCACAGTTGCACCATCTTCACGAAAATTTAGAATTTAACATTATCCAATTCACGGATATCATAGTCTTCTAATTCATGTTCAATGTCAAATTCTAAATTTTCTTTATCTAAATCCTCCAGTGCACCAATTTTTGCTGACTCGTCGGTTGGTGCAACTGTGGAAGTTTGAGTCAATTCAACAATCTATGAACTTGATCCACTGATAGGAGCTATAGCAGTTTCTTGATTTGAAGTGTCTTGACGTGTTTCGTGATTTAAGGGATCTCCTTTGTCATCATCCTTCCTTTGCATCACCACATTGGGTTTGCATTTCTCCTTCCACATCGTATTGATATGTTTGCAAAAACACATTGTATTTTGTATATCTCACTCGATTTTTAGTGTTTAAATGTGTTAATTGATATTGGTATGTTGCACTTATCATGTGTTCAGCTATTCAGGTTTAGCAGGGTCTAAACGAGGTGAAAAGAGCATCCAATCATGAAAACAAATGCAATGGTACCCAGATGGGTGTTAAAAACATGGTAATGGAAACTGACCCTCGTCACGCCATACGATAAGGAGATGAAGGCTGGTCGTGTGGCGCGACCAGGCAAAAAGTCAACATTTTTCCTCCTCGCGCCAAGCAACAGAGAGAAAACGCATGGTCACGTCGCGCGATGACGTAAGGAGGTGAAAGCTGTTTAAAACCGATCCAAATCGCATGGAAACCATATCTTTTGCTGTTTTATCGTCCCTAACGATTCCAAAGCAGGTTTTAGGAGATTTACTCAACATTCTTCCATATTCCATCATGTTTCTTCATGTCTGATCATAACAAATGAATTCCCGAAGTTGTGATGATGAGTGTGCGTGGCGAAACGCTTGGTGACTTTCTCTCGGATGAACGATTATTTGTTTCGCATGATTAAATATTCTTTCTGAGCATTATAACCGGTTGATTGAACTACTTGTGTTGATTACTGGTAAACGTTTAATTACTTATATTGTACTTGAATTACGTATCGTTTATTAAGCATATTGACAATATCTTGCCTTGTTAGCGGGTTGGTAAATTGGTGGGTAATTGGTATAGTGTAATGGATTGTTAGGTCGTTATCGTTTATTTAAAAACTCTCCTTAACAATTAATCAGAATAATTAATTCCCAGTCCATGTCTATGGTAATCGGAATTCCAGGTGGAGGTTACTTTTTCTCATCCTGACCACAAATTTCTTTCGGATATGAACTTACTTACATGTACTAGTATTGGTATTTAAGTTAAAATAAATACTTTTGATTAGCCCATCACAACTACGTCATGTATCCACATTTCCTTTCATTGCGTCATATGTATTTCTAATGCCTACGAATGCATCTTCTAATTTGTTATCTCTCTGTTCATACCAAGCTTTGATTATGATATTCTATGCTACTAGCTCCAAGTTTTTCTTCTCAAGATCATTGTTTCTTTTCATCAGCTTACTAATTTCATCTATGTGTGCAACATCTGTAGCTTTTAACTTTTCAATTTCAGCAGCTTGAGTAGTTGTGATCTCCTTTAACATCATGATCTTTGCACCTTCCTCAATATGTTGGGCAACCGGATCATCATGTTGTACAATCGGATCATAATATGCATTTGCAGCGGAAGGTTTTGCATGATATGCAGACATGTTGATGTGAATATCGAATAACGAACAAGTTGCAGAATTTGCAGAGAGAATATAAAGAGAATTGAATGGACAATCTCGGTAACAAGAAATTGTCTTGATAACCGGTAATGTTTCCCGGAAAATAACTATATAAACTTACATATTGGCGGTTAATTTTGGCGGGTAACTGCCTTGGCAGTTTGGTTAACCCGCTTATACTTCTAATCCGCTTACCATCCTAACTATATGATTTAATATCCTAATTACATATCATAATTACATACATGTTCGAATAATGGAACATAACTAAAGTTTAATACTATTTAAGTAACATTAATACTTCTAACACAACCCCCTTAAACTTTGGTTATGTTAGAGCCTTGTTGCATGACACTTCGATTAGCATCTTCTACCTCTTTCTTCATGTGGTTGAAATTAAACCGCTTCCTCTTCTTGTGTACGTTCCAGTTATCCTCCCATCCTTTCCCAGCAAACAGTGCAAATTGTGTTGTATCAGCATCGTTGTGATCATCACCTGCAGCATCATTGTAAACATTTCCTGCACTCTTTGTCTTTCTGTGGCGGCCTCGTGAGGGTTCAACACCATCATTCACCATCTCCTTCACATGCACATCTTCTTGCACCGATTTGAATTTGTAATAGTATTCCAGAACATCGAGATACATGGCATATATGATCCTCAAGTAATCTCAATCTTGGTATTCAAATCCTAGGTCTTTTGCTATAATTGGCCATGTGTTGTCGGTAGTGACGTCTCGGTACCCGCCGTCTCTTGCAACCAGGATAAACAAACTTAACAAGTCAATCTTCTTTTGACTCGGTAAGTAAGGAGGGACTGGTCTAGATGTTATTCCTATGTATACATGCAGGAACCATCGAACCATTTCTTCAAATTTCTTTTAAAGATCAACCTTGTACTTAAATACGTATTCTCTATCATCAAGCATGTTTATTAATGCTTTACAATCTGCAAATTCGTGGAATTCTAATGCTCTTAAAATTAGCAAATTCCAATCATTTTCGTCTTCATTCGAAACATTTAAAGTTTTGAAATATGAATTCAGATATTCTTCCTTGAATTTGTCATCAACATTTCCTTGTTCTTGCAGTCTGCGTTTCTCATTTGCACCCAACTCTTCTTCTTTCGTTAGACCAGTTGCATCATTTATTGAATTTATCACCGGAGTTGAAAACATGGGATATATTTTACATTTATCACCAGATTTTCTGACCGTAAAGCCTTGTAGCGTTAACTGATCAAGGCTGAGTACATTCCGGTCGATCTCCGGTGAATAAAAAACACTTTGTACGTTCAGTGTTTCATTTCCCTGTTTTCAATTCAACCGATCCTACCCCTCTTATAAACATAAAATTATTCATACCTGATCTTGTCTCTACACCCATCATATGTTTCACCCTTTTGAAAACATTAATATTGCCCATAAAATGATGATTGAACGTCGGATTAACGTACCATATTCCTGCCCATTCTCCACCTTCGGTGCCGGTGACAATCATTTCATCTTGGCAGTGCACATCTTCTTCCTATCGTCTAATCCCAGCGTTGATAGCCGGCTTTAACAGTTGGGTCACTTTATCATTATCTTTGGCCTTACAGTTGTAGATTTGATGACCCGGTAAGTGACAATAGTAACAAAGTCGTATACGAGGGATTCACTTGTTTCTTTCATTTTTCTCGTCAGTGCAGTGTTGGCAAGGAAGAGTGGTAGAGTTTGGTTTGATTTCTGATCGATTCCCTGAAGTGGCTCTGATACCACTATGTTGGGCAACCGGATCATCATGTTATACAATCGGATCATAATATGCATTTGCAACGGAAGGTTTTGTATGATATGCAAACATGTTGATGTGAATATCGAATAACGAACAAGTTGCAGAATTTGCAGAGAGAATTGAATGGACAATCTCGGTAACAAGAAATTGTCTTGATAACCGGTAATGTTTCCCGGCAAATAACTATATAAACTTACATATTGGCGGTTAATTTTGGCGGGTAACTACCTTGGCAGTTTGGTTAACCCGCTTATACTTCTAATCCGCTTACCATCCTAACTATATGATTTAATATCCTAATTACATATCATAATTACATACATGTTCGAATAATGGAACATAACTAAAGTTTAATAATATTTAAGTAACATTAATACTTCTAACACAATATTCATTCTCTTCCAACTTTCGTGTATGGATTTTATCTAATTAAGAGTTTAACCCCAGAATTCACTCATTTGATCTTGATTCATCACAATTCTTTCATTGTCGGTTGCATCTTCAAACTTTCTTGCAACCAATGATCCTTTGCCCATGGATTGTCGTTGTTGAAATGGTGCAGACTGGGATTGGGAAGTTGATTGTTGAGATTGTTCTTCACCTGGTTTGGATGTTGGTTGTTGAGTTGGAGTTTCTGATTCTGTCGTAAGAGGGTCATGTATATGATGTTTTCAACTTTAACCTCAGTAAACATATGATGTTCATCAGTGGGGGATTTATTTATGGGTTCGGTTGATGGTCCGGTTGTATTTGGTTCAACGATCTTTCCTTATTTTCTTGCTTTCTTACCGCCACGGGTCCTTTAGTAGGATGTTTTCCTTTTCTATTTTCTTGCATCTCCCGAGTTGGTGGCACATAATCCGCATCTGCCTCAGTCAATTTTTGATTGGATGATATATCATGTTACCTTTATCATCTACATACTTCTCTATACCGTCCTTTCTGAGTTTATCACCCTCATAATCATCATCATCGTCGCTCCCATCATCACCATCATCACCTTTATCACCTTCTGTTTCACTTCCTACATTACAACCTTCATCTCCAATAACAATTCCCTTTCCTTTCCTTTACTTGCTACCCCCTTCGGCTTTTCCTTGTGTTTCCTTTCAATAAGGGCTAGATCGAAACATAAACATAAACAAAATTTAGAGTTTATACAAGACCGAAACAGATACATATCAACAAAATACAGGCTACATATATAAATGCACAAACAATAAGCCTTTTACCTAATTGCTAGATCGGTGAACTCATTTCCAATGGCAAACCCCTTCAGGTTTATGTGTATTCATTCCTTTTCTTTGTTTCCTTAATGAACCCGAGTAGCAAAGGCGGGAATGGCAAACATAAAATCCGGTCGTATAAAAATCATTGTTTACACGTTCAGGATGCTTAGCAAGAATGCTTACAAAAAGTCAAATGGGTCATCACTCACACCCGATTCATCATGGGGAATGCTTCTTTTATCAGAGTTGTAATTAAATCCAATCCCAATAAGTACATCTACATACAGTAGATTTGACGTCTTATCCTACCCCTACTCATTCCAGACAAGAGTTAAGTTTCCTCCAATTTTGAATGGACCATTTTGTAGAAACAAGCAAGCTCACTGTGATAACATGGTCCCCTATTCAACCAGATAACAAATAAGGGGCATGTTCATTGCTCCTAGTGGCGGACCCAAGATTTTTCCCATGGGGTCCTCATTTTTCGGTGTTATAATTTTTCACCATTAGCTCAACGTTAAAATTTCAGGTCTGTCGTCGTTCGGATCGGGTCGGTGCGAGGAACATTGTTTAAGTGATTTGTTGTAAAAAATATTCGTCTTACCAACATGAACAAACAATTTATCTTTTTTGTTCCAACCTTGTTATCCTTGTAGTCGACATGGACCTCTACTCAAATATGTCCGTCTAATTTCATCTCTTTGGGTAATGTGATAAGATAGATTGGTTTCCGTTTGCATAATTAGCCCTAAAATTCAAGTTTTAACAAAGTAAATCACAAATTTTATATTCAAGTTCATAGCATACAAAGGTTTAACTGTTAAATAAATTTCTAACTCGTATCTATTATATATAATAAACATGTAAGATATGGGCTAATGTGGCAGCTTCTTAGAGCCTCTCACAATGAGTTTTGGCGGGAAAATTCTCGGGTCAAGATATTGGACGCGGAGCATGATTGTTGATGTAACCGACCCATTATTTTAGATCTACTATAAAAGCCATTTAAAACCTAAATTCCCACATTCGTGTCTCTATTCTTTCATTTTTTCTGCCGCCATCTACCAAAACCCTAATGGATCCTTCACCGCTACTTGAACCACACCATACAAACTACAGGTATCAATGTTCTATCGTTAATCTTGATTTCTTTTAGAGTTTATTTGAGAATCCATATTTGTTTCAAAGTTTATTTGAAGAGAGAAATGAAAATTAACATCAAAATTCATCATATTCTTCGTCTGTTCATCTTCGCCTTTTGTTTTAGAGAGTGAAAGTAAGGATTTTTAGTGAGAGAAATTCCAGAAATCGAACTCTGGCGAAAATACGAATCTCCAGCGAACCGGATCAGAGCTATGGTGAAAACCCAAATCTCCAGGTATGTTTCATCGAAAATCAATATGATTCATTACAAGTATGTTTCATCAAAAATCAATATAATGTTTAGGGTTTGTCCTGGTCTTATGAAGGTGGTTGTTTAAGGCCAAAATGAAAGGTCGACGCCTAGGGTTCCACCAGCGCATAAATCTGACCAGTTGTGGTTTCGGCCAGTATCGGTAAATTGTTGATCCTTTTTGTCCAATTCAAATTAGGGTTCTTAAGTTGTTGATCCCATGTTCTAATCTTTGCTTTTTATTGTCATTTTCTCCAATATTGAATATTGAATTTTGGGGGTTTGCAGTGGATTAGTAAATTACACTGATCGATTCATAGGTAACCATGGAGAAATAATTTTACCATAACCGGTGTTTCAGATGTGCTCAACAAGGTTGCAACCTCACACGATCTAACTATGCAGCTTTGGATGGAATACATACGTTATCAAACGGGTAACAATATTTTCATTTGGTACTTATAATATCAAATATGTTACTGTGTTATCTAGAAGATTAAGAAGTAAACTAACTAAAAAACCTGATTTGAATAATCATGTTTGTATAAACTACTATTAAACTAATTATCCAAGACTGATGACATAACACTATAGCAATCAAGGAATCATAATCAGATTTCCTCTATCTAAACACTCGAAAGTGATCATTTGTGATTTTTGAAAACACAATAATTAGATCATGAGTTTGTAAACGCAATTCCAAACACTGCACTCGTATTCGAGTCTTTAGTCAGCTTATACTCTTTATCCACTATGTTGCAGTGGATACACTAACTGGTAACAACAGTGGGTCAAACCATGTTTGGGTATTGATGAGTCTGTTCTTTTTCTCTGTTTTTCCTACAACATCATCTTTATGTGGTAGTGTATGCGTATATGATGCTACATAAATCTTAGATCTAAGTGATTGTAGGTCCACTTGGAGGATCAAGATTAAACCTAGTTCGTTGTTTTGTAACACACTAACGAGTGTGGAATCCACGTAAGTATGCAAACCAAAGCAAAATGGAACAAACACAAAGTAACCAAAGATACACACAGTGTTTATAAGTTTCACACAGAACTCTCAAACTCTCTTATCTAAAATGTGAAACAAGTCTCTGTTTATATAGGCCCCAATACCCAGTACACTACAAAGACTTAAAACCAGTCCACGAACATGTTGGGTTTCAAAGCTTCAACGCATAAAATTACATAATGATAAACTCACGAACAGGAAACTTATTTTACTGCTTCAAAAACCCCACTTCTATTCATTGCAATCTTTACATTATATAAGAAGAAACAGCTAACAAACCACTACTTACGTAGGCCTAAAGAACTGGAAACAATCCCATGACTTGACCCACTAACATATTACTTGACTTAATCAAAACATAATAAAAACATGTGACTAAATAACTAAAATTATCCAACCCATTTGACCTACGAAGCTCCATTTCTGACCCGTATCCATGACCCGAACTAGAAACGTCAAGATTAATCCTACACTCGTCCCCTTAATCTTGACCCGTTACTTTCTCTTTTTTCTTGCTAACTTTCTTGAACCACCCATGCACCTTCTTCACTTGAAATAACTGAACCACACATACACCTTCATTTAGTTCATACAAAATCACCCTTTGCACTCACCAATTCGTTTCGAGCTTTATAACAGTGGCTAGTTTGTCTCACACAGATCACTCCGGTTTTGTACAGGTACAAATACAAATCACCTCCTATTCCTTTAATCGACTTCACAAGATCGAACTTCACATAGCTCTCGGCTGTCTTCACCACCAAAACAAACAAAAACTCTTGCGTATATGCATCATTTAGTGTACAAGTAAGATTTGATGGAGCTTGCGTTGCTGATGTTCTGTCTACCTTAAGCTACTATCACCGTCAATACGGCTGTCCCGGCTGATCAACGGTCACCGTTGATCCTGTAACATCTCTAACAACCCTATAAAAATGCCTTCCGGTCACCGAAAGATCGCCATCATCATCCGCTACTCTTGCTTTTTAGATTCACGAAGAATCACGCCTCTTGCTACATAATCATCATGAATCACAAAGATTCATCTCCTCTTTTTGTTCACACAGAAAACATTTACATTCACGCAGAACACCACTTTTTTGGGTCTCCTCTTATCGAATGATTCACACATAATTCTTCTTCTCAATCGATTCACGCAGAACCTTTGCACCACTCACAAAGATTTCTTCCTGATCACACAGATCACCACTCCTACCGATTCAACCAGAACCCTTTATGGCTCGATTTCATTTCCCCTCCGATCACACAGATCTCACTAATCTCGTTTCACATAGAACAATCTTGATCACACAGATCATCTTCTTCGTTTCCTCTTCTACCAGCTCACTAAGAACCAATTGGTTCACTATGAACTCTTCTTTATATGGCTCACAAAGAACCCTTCTTCGATCACTAAGATCGTCTTGTTCAATGACTTCGCCCGGCTCACTCAGAACCGCATTCAGTTCACTAGGAACCTCTCCTTTTCAAGTTTCAATTTCTTCTCCACATGGCTCACTTAGAACCATGTTCAGTTCGCTAAGAACCTTTCCTCTTCAACACCAATCTCTACGTCTCTTATAGACCTTGCAGTTTAGAGGGCTGTTCCCCCTTCCCTAACATTCGACTCTTAAACCGGCCTTCGTTTCTCGACCTTGCTAAACCCACAGTATGAGCCTGGAGCTCTGATACCAATTGTTGCGTTTCAAAGCTTCAACACACAAAATTACACAAAGATAAACTCACGAACAGGAAACTTACTTTACTACTTCAAAAACCCCACTTCTATTCATTGCAATCTTTACATTATATAAGAAGAAACAACTAACAAACCACTACTTACGTATGCCTAAAGAACCGGAAACAATCCCATGACTTGAACCACTAACATATTACTTGACTTAATCAAAACATAATAAAAACATGTGACTAAATAACTAAAATTATCCAACCCATTTGACCTAAGAAGCTCCATTTCCGACCCGTATCCATGACCCGTACCAGAAACATCAAGATTAATCCTACAGAACAGTGCAGAGTCCCACGAAGACTAGAGTCTTCGTGGTCATTACTGACGAACCCTCAATGGTGTCACGAACATTGAATAGTGGACGAACCCTTCATTCTTTGTTGAGACTCTTCGTAGTCTTCATGCTATCACTGTTCGTCAACATGTAAACCTACGAACCATCAAGTCTTCATTGAATCCAACTCTTCGTTGACTTTAGTCAACATATAAAATGGACAGTTCGTGGGCTCCTTTTACAAGTCTTACGAAGACTTCATGAAACCATGCAATTCATGTCAAAGTTATATTCACATTATACACATGTGACATCATCATCATGATGTTAGCTCACGGCGCTTCGTGCTTCGCATGTCGAACTCTGGGACGCACGACGGAGGAATGTCGTGACATCGGGCTTTAACCGAACCGTACCGAGTCAAACCGAACCGAGTCGAACCGAACCGAGCCGCATCCACAAAGTGCATCAACAAACTCCCCCATGGATGCTGCTCGTGATGGTTCGATCTTCACATGTTGTTGGATCTTCAGATGTCTTCACGTGTCACAAAACTGGGAGTGTATCAACAAACTCCCCCTTGAATGATGCTCGTGAATCTTTTGATCTTCAATACTTCAGATCCTTTCGGTGTTGGTAAGTGGTCAGCTGGACCTCGATCATCTTGATCCTTTGATTGCATCCATGTCGTATCTTCATTCCACAACTTGTTTTCTAACACGTTCTCTTTGCCTTTAGCTGGTTTGAGTGCCACATGTGCACATACAACAGAGCTAAACGCGTAATGAGAACAACCGATTAGAATATAGTCAACATAAACAAACGACACACATGAGACCAACTCTCAAATAAACACCGACCCACAACAATTTGAAAGTTGAAAAATTTGATCAATTTAGATTTTAACTTTCAAAACTTGCTAACTTTCGACCGTTTATGAAGGTGCAATTGTTTTCCGGCTTACAATCAGGTTTCAGGAGGAAAATACTCGAGATCCAACATCGAACAATCAAAAATAATATAGAAATATAATCTTTTTTTGGTTTTTATAAAGTTTATATTAAAACACACCTAAAATCTTTTTGGTATTTTTGAATATTTCAAAACTAAAGACGCAAAGCAGTAATAAATATATACAGAGATACAGAAATTAAAAGCATTAAATAAATATTTACAAACATTCTTTTTATGAGTTTCGAGGGTAAGAGAATCATATCAGTGTACGGTCATACCAAAAGGCTCTTGTTGTTCAGTTAGTTAATATTAAGATAAGCATCCAATAACGATTATCGGTATTGTTGTCCACTAAAGCTCAACTTATCAGATGTAATCGTGGTTAGGGGATACGTTAAGGTATGATTTATACTTACCGACCGGTGTTCATCCACTCACGACACATTCCCCTGTCAAGGTATGCACGAGAGTTCATCTTACTGGTGAGTATACCATTTATCATCTGTTTTCAACATATATGATGTGAGATACTCACTTATTTTTGGGTGAATACAAGCCCTATGTGATAAAATCACTTATTGATGAGGAACTTGATATTCGATGCATGCAGGGCACAAGAACAAGTCTGTGAACAGGTTAGTACCATCGTACCGACAAAGAGACGAACTTGACTCCCGGATAAATGTGATATTTTATCACTTATTGATTGGGACATGTGATTGTTTATCACTTATTGAGGTCGAATGCATCATGTATTATATTTACACGTATGTATGGAATCATGGAAGATCTAGACTTGCGTCCCCGTTGTTTTCTGGTAAAAGAAACAACCATGATACCCAGATGATAAACAGCATAAAGACCACATAGCTCAGAACCTCGGCAATCTATCAAACGAAATTTCGGTACCAAGACCAAATGCCAATGAGCGGTTCCCACACGGTCTTCAGTCAATTTAGGTTTATATCACCCTGCACACTTTAAAATGATTGTGAGCCTACCGATACATCTTATATAGATCTGCTTATCGTTTTTCATTTTAAGTTTAAAGAGATTTCGACAGACCACTGATGTACTATCATTTTCTCTTTTTCTCGCCAGGAAACTAATTTTTGTTTTTCTATTGTTTTTGTGTTTTTGAAATTTTCGATGTTTTTGTATTTTTAAAATTTTTAATGTTTTTGTATTTTTCTTTTTTACTCCCCCTAAAATGCAAAAAGTACAAGAAATTAGAAAACATAAATAAATATTTACAAAAATGATTTTCCGATGTTAGTTTTACTCTGGCTTGACCTTAATGTCGTTTACCATTAATAAATAGTCAAAACATGATTTGTCAAAAGCTTTGGTAAAAAGGTCGGCACGTTGGTCATCGGTGTGGATTTTCACAACATCGATAAGTTTCTGTTCATAACAGTCTCGTATGAAATGATACTTTATCTCGATGTGTTTTGTCTTTGGGTGCTGTACAGGATTACGAGTGATCTGTAAAGTAGCTGAATTATCAGCATAAATAGGAGTAGTTAGGAATTCAAAACCATAGTCGCGCATTTGCTGTTGGATCCACAGAACTTGGGAGCAACAACTTGAGGCAGCAATGTACTCATCCTTAGGATACCACAGACCCGTGTCTGGACAACCCTTCAGATAACAAAAAATCCTCTTAACAGCCATCATATGAGAAATCTTCGGATTACACTGGTAACGAGCCAGAAGACATGTTGGATACATAATATCGGGCCTTGAAGCGGTAAAATACATGAGAGATCCGATCATAGCACGATAGAGAGAAGGTTCCACATGTTCACCGGTACCGTCAGGAGTAATTCCATGATTCTGAGCCAGAGGAGTTCCCGCAGGCTTCGAGTCTTCAATCTGAAATCGCTTTAAGATATCCCCAACGTACTTTGTCTGATGAATGAAGATCCCTTTCTCAGACCGATGAACCTGCAAACCCAAAAAGAAATTCATTTCTCCCATAACACTCATCTCGAATTTCTCTTGTATCACCCGCTCGAATTCCTTGCACATTTCATCATTTGTAGACCCGAAAATGATGTCATCGACATACACTTGAACTAGCAACAAATCCTCGTTTCTTTCCTTGATGAAGAGAGTACAGTCAATCAACCCACGCCGAAAACCATTCTGAAATAGATAGGTAGACAACGTTTCATACCAAGCCCTCGGAGCTTGATGAAGACCATAAAGTGCCTTGTTTAGAAGCCAAACTCTGTCAGGATGAACTGGATCTTCAAAACCAGGCGGTTGCTCAACATATACTTCTTCCTCGACCACACCATGAAGAAATGCACTTTTCACATCAATCTGATAAACAGTGAACTTCTTGTAGGACGCATAAGCCAAGAAAATCCTTATCGCCTCAAGACGTGCCACTGGTGCATAAACTTCATTATAATCAACGCCTTCTACCTAATTAAAGCCCTGGACAACCAATATCGCTTTATTTCTCACAACTACACCTCGGTCATCCTTTTTGCACTTGTAAACCCATCGAGTACCAATCTTCTTATAGTTCGGGGGCCTCTCAACCAATTTCCACACACCCAATTTCTGAAACTGCTGAAGTTCTTACTGCATTGCTTCAACCCATGAATCGTCTTTCATAGCCTCTTTCGATGACTTCAACTCGAATTGACAAATATAGCAGGCGAAAGACCAATCATTCTGTTCCCTGGATTCTCTAATTGCCAAATACAACCCAGCATTCTGGTTGTTTTGAAGCTGATTACGTGTCAGAACACCACGTTGGACATTTCCTATAATATTTTGCCGAGGATGAGTATCATGAATTTGAGTTTCTGGAACATCGGGAACTCGAGCATTAATACCCAAATTGTTGATATTCAAATCAACAACTAAATCGATGCCTGGAGATGCTTTAGATATGGATGCATTCCCTTCAGCATTGTCTTAAACCTACACCTGAGAAGTTGCTTCAGAAACACCTTGAACAGAAGCTGAAGTTGCTTTATTTGCATCATGAAATTCCTCATCTTCTGATGAAACATTATAATCAACTGAATCTTCAAATTCCTCATTTTGAAAAACATTATAAACCGAACTAGACTCTTGTCGGTTAACAATAATTGGTTGTATTAAAGATGAATCAACTGCTGCATCACCTTCAAGCAACATTTGTGCTGCTGCAGACAGCTCATCAAAAGTTGGCATATTAAAGGAATAAGACAGTACATCATAATCAAACATCCAAGGAGCACCTGGAGCTCTCACACATTCAGTGTACCTTTGAACCCTAACTTCACCCCATTCCTCAATCTTTTTAGATTCTAGATTCCACACCCTGAAATTTGGAGTAGCATACCCAAGGAAAAAACCTTTGATAGTGTCACACCCCGATATTTCCACTTATTACCGGTGGCCCTGATGGGAAGTATCGTGACGTAGTCGATATCATCATAGTCAAATAATCACAGTTCAATGCACAACGGAAGTCTAAAAGTAATATTATTACAAACCGATTCGAAAGTAACATTAAATATTACAACGGGTTGTAAAAGGATCCACAGGCAGATCTAAAATAAAAAGAAATATTGTTCAACAGATTTAAGCATCAAAAGCTTGCAAGACTCTTTATTTGATACTAGGAGTAGTCGGCCCATTTCGCTTAGTACCTGCACTTAACCTTTTTGGAAAATACGCCAGTTTTCACTGGTAAATACAATTAACCGACTCATTATGAAAATGTTTAGGAAAATTGATTTAAATGCACGAGGCACAAATAATCTTTTATAACTTGGGATAATTATTTAAAATTAATCTTGTAAAAGAATTATATGTTTGTTATACATTCAGTATCCCGGGTTAGAAGTACCGGGTTAAAGATTAATAGACACACCACATAATATAAACCCACTGTGAGTTATTCTCAATAAGCGGGTATATCTTTTTACGTACGCACCAGCAGGTGTATGCCTACACCCTGTGCTTACGTCATGGCCATTTCAATGAATGAGCCGAGGATATCCAGGACATGGTCATTAACCCCCCCCCCCCCCAAGGCTTAAAACAAACAAAACAGATTAAACGGGTTATCTCAACGATTTAACAATTATTTGATTAAGGATCCAATACCCGACCAAGCGGTATTAATAAATACCGTACCCCAAGCACGTATAAGGGAAAATAAGTTAAAAGTATTTACCTGAGCAAAAATATAATTTTTATCCCAGTCGTATATCAACCAGCAAGTATAGATAGCTTTTACTGGGCTCCTAATCCGAAACGAAGGTTTTTAATAACCTATTAGATTCCTAACGGGTCTTACTTAAGCTATTACTTGGACCGGTTAGTTTTAAAGAAAAGTATACGGTTCAAAACGCAAGATTAAGCGAAGACTGGATTAGAATGTGATTTAGACATTCTGAAAAGTATGAAGACTTGTATAATAAGCGCAAACTGAACACATTCTGGATTTTGAAGAGAAAATGATAAGGTTTGACCTGTTTCGGTTAATTTACGCAAACTAGTTATATAAATCGTACCAAACGCGAAAAATGGATAACGGGTAACCAAATGAGTCATATACAGGTTTCACAAGTTAATATGCTCAAAATATGTTCTGATATCAGTAGGATACCTTCCATTATGCCCAAAATGAATTTAAAATCAAATTAAGCCCCGCAAGGGTATTTTGGTCATTTTAAAGCTTATAAAAGAGGTTAAATAGTAATCTGAGTTTATGGTCTAAAATAATCAGTAAGAATATTTAGTTTAATGGGTTATATAAGTAAGATACTATACATATGTGAAATTTATCTTTTATGACCAAACTATGCACCGAAGGGGCATTTTGGTCATTTCACATATGCTTTTATGGTCAAATTTGGAAATCTGAGTTCAAAACTTTTACTTACTATTAAAGTATAAAAATTTATTCATAACATCAGTAGGTAACAAGTCTTAGGTGCTAAATATGGTTTTAAACCATACTATGCACCTAAATCGCATAAAAGTCGGTATTTGACGGTATTCGGGTTAATTAATAAAATCTGAGATTTTGATCACCCACTACTGTTTAAAAGAATTTACCTAATGTATAAAATCAGTAGAAAAAGGTTTGACATGTAAAGGAAGTGTAAAACTCATTTTATTATCAAAAAGGGCCATAACCGTCAATTACCGAGTTAATGCAAGAACCCTATGTTATGATCAGTTTAAAATTAAACAAAAAAAAATCCAAAAATCCGTAAATATTATATAATAATAGTGGGTAAAAAGTTTGTTGTCTAAATTTGGGTTTAAATAGGATTTATGTCGAAAATGCCGTTTAATTAATAAAAACGCTTTCATTTACGATATTTCCCATAACTATCATATTAGACCATGAACTGATGTCAAATTTTGAGTACATGTTTATAAATCAGTAATAAAGGTTTTTGTCCTCTCACATTTTAAAAAATCTCGTTTTTATATAAAAATGGCATAATGGTCAACATTTAAGCATTTAACGGAAACATGCAATGAACTAGGATTTCTATGGAACCAGGTTGTATAACCTCAGAGGGTTATACTAACCTATAATATGGTCCTAAAGGAACCCTAAGACATATCTAAAACAAGCTAAATTGGGTCAGAACTGAAAGTCAAAGCAAAAGTCTAGTTTTGCGACTTTCGGTTGCGAACCGAGCATAAACTCAGAATTGTCGGGTTGAACATGCCTAAACATGTTCTTATATTATTTACCAAGCTATTTTAGTGTTTAAACATGTTCTATAACTTCTACATTATCAGTTATGAATTTATTTGCAAAAATGGATTCTGTTGACTTTTTAATAACAAGTTTGACCCGATAATTGACCAAGTTAGAGTGATAATCAGTTGGTGCCCTTTTAAAGGTTTATTACCCACATAATTACCAACTCATAGCAACTTTCAATTCGAGAAATGGATGGACCATTAGTGATTAATCACTAAGTCAAAGCTTAATTATGATGGCTTTGACTTTTGGTTATTAAACTAATAAAACTTGAACTTAAGAGGCTAAGAACACTTACTATGGTCCTTGGCACGGAAATAGAACTGAGGAAAGCTTGTTTGAACTCCAGGAAGATCCAGAGAAAGAGTTTGAATAAGAAATTTGAGAGTGTGCAAATGAATTCTTGAACAAGAGCCTTTATATAGGATTTTACACTTCATAAGATCATTCCACATGACCCTACAATGATCCCTGATGACTCCAGGTGTCCCTAGTGCATGAAAATTTTTGGCATAGTCCTTGGTATCGAAATCTAGCATCCAAAGGCGGTGGAACTAGTTAAACATGCAGCTTTCCTTATCTTTCTGCATCTGGCACTTTCACGCGGGCCGCGTAAGACTCAGAGGGAGTCTACGCGGGCCGCGACACTCCCTTATGACCGGATTCCAACTTTCAAAGTTTGCAGTTTTGGTCCCTGGTCCATATAAACTTTATTTAACTTTCATTTATTGCATTTAGGTCCCCCATAGTTAACTTTTAAGGACCTTGGGTCATAAACTAACTCCGTCAAGCTCCCGGTTAGTCGTACGATGACCCAAAAAGTCTTGTTTTCGTCAAAACTCCACAATATTAATATCCAATATTCTTGAGAGCGAAAAATATAATTACTACAATGTTTTTGGGATGGTTTAAAGTTCACTCAGAGGTAACGTTTAACATGTTGACACTTTTAACCCTTATGTTTCGTAAAATCCTTATTTTAAGCACAAACGACTTTCTATGTTCGACAGATTATTCGTTTAAGAATACGAACGTCGTGTGAGGTCAATCAGAGGCACAAGATGGCATGTTGACACTTTGGATCCTTTTACTAACATATTTACATTGTTTGACAACTTTAGTCCCTCAGAAAAATTTCCTTACACGTTTAAAGTCCATGGCACGTGTCTTTATTATATTGGTCGTGATTTTACGAGGTGTTACATCCTCACCCCTTAAAAGAAATCTCGACCTCAAGATTTATTGAAATAAATGAGGGTACTTCTGTTTCTTTGTGGATTCAACCTCCCACGTGTATTCGGGGCCTCTTCGGGCATCCCATTTTACCTTTACAATCGGCACATGCTTCTTTCAAAGCTTCTTAACCTGTCGATCCTCGATTGACAAAGGTTTCTCAATGAACTTCAAGCTTTCATCTATCTGCACGTCTTTGTGCGACATTGCTAGCGATTCATAGGCTAGACATTTCTTCAAATTACAGATGAGGAACACATTATGGATTCCACTGAGCTCTTCAGGCAGATTTAGCTTGTAAGCCACAGTTCCGACACATTCGATGATCTCGAATGGTCCAATATATCTTGGGTTAAGCTTGCCCTTCTTGCCAAAACGCATTACCCCTTTCCAGGGTGACACCTTAAGTAACACTTAGTCACCTACCTCGAATTTCAGAGGTTTACGCCTTTTATCTGCGTAGCTTTTCTGCCTATCCCTGGCAGCTTTGAGACGATCACGGATCTGAACAATCTTATCCGTCATCTCCAGGACTATATCAGGTCCTGATAGTTGGACATCTCCAACTTCCGCCCAACAAACTAGCGTCCTGCACTTTCTTCCGTACAAAGCCTCGAAAGGTGCTGCTTGAATACTCGAATGATAGCTATTATTGTACGAAAACTCAATCAATGGAAGATGTCATCCCAACTTCCTCCTAAATCAATGACACAAGCATGAAGCATATCCTCAAGTGTTTGAATTGTACGTTCGCTTTGACCATCCGTCTGAGGATGATAAGCAGTGCTGAAGTTTAGACGAGTGCCTAAAGATTGATGAAAGCTTTTCCAAAAATGTGATGTGTATCAAGTATCCCTATCCAAGATAATAGACACTGGCACTCCGTGAAGAGATACAATCTCATCTACGTACAGCTGAGCTAACTTGTCGTAGCTGTGAGTGTCTTTAATCGGCAAGAAGTGGACTGACTTGGTCAACCTGTCGACTATTACCCAAATAGTATCATTTCCTCGCTTTATCTTTGGTAACTTTGTGATAAAATCCATGGTTACCATTTCCCATTTTCAAGTGGGAAGTTCAGGCTGTTGCAGCAAACCTGATGGCTTCTGGTGTTCGGCTTTAACCTACGCACATGTCAGACATTTAGCCACATAAGTGGCTATAGATTTCTTCAAACCTATCCGCCAATAACTTGCCTTTAAATCCTGGTACATCTTATCACTGCCATGATGAACAGAATATTTGGAGTTGAGCTTCTTGAAGATTCACTTCCCTAAGTCCTCCATAGATTCGAACCCATACTCATCCATTCAACCTTAGGATTCCATCCTTTCCATATGATAATTGTTCAGCAGTTACGCCCAACTTCTCATTCGGATAGTTAGCTTCTAATATAGCTTCTTTTTGAGCGGCTAACAACCTTTCATTCAAGCTGTTCTTCAATTCAATGCTCTTGGCATTGATTCTAATAGGCTTAACCCTTTCCTTCCTGCTTAAGGAATCAGCGACTACATTGGCTTTGCCTGGATGATATCGGATTTCACAATCATAATCATTCAGCGTTTCCATCCATCGACGCTGTCTCATGTTAAGATCCTTCTGGTTAAACAGATGCTGAAGGCTTTTATGATCAGAATGGATCACGCACTTAGTTCCATAAAGATAATGCCTCCAAAGCTTTAGTACAAATACAAGGCACCCAATTCCAAATCATGGGTGGTGTAATTCTTCTCATGCACCTTTAGTTGACATGAAGCATAGGCAATAACCTTGCCCTTCTGCATAAGCACACATCCCATGCCTGTGTGCGATGCGTCGCAATAAACCACAAATTCTTCAACACCTTCTGGCAATGTTAGCACAGGTGCATTGCTTAACTTCTTCTTAAGGATATCAAAGGACTCTTGCTGCTTGGGACCCCAGTCAAACTTGACATTTTTGCGAGTTAACGATGTTAAAGGTGCAGCAATCCTTGAAAAGTTCTCGATGAAACGTCGATAATAACCTGCTAGACCCAAAAAGCTACGTATCTCTGTGGGAGTTTTAGGTTCTTGCCAATTCATAATTGCTTCAATCTTAGCGGGATCCACCTGGATACCACGCTCGCTCACCACATGTCCAAGAAATTGGACTTCACGAAGCCAAAACTCGCATTTTGAAAACTTGGCGTAGAGCTTCTCTTGATGAAGTAACTTAGGGATACACCGAAGATGTCTTTCATGATCGGCTTGATTCTTTGAGTAAATAAGAATGTCATCAATGAAGACAATGACAAACTTGTCCAAGTATGGCTTGCAAACGCGATTCATGAGATCCATGAATGCTTCTGGTGCATTAGTGAGCCTGAAAGGCATCACCAAGAACTCATAGTGTCCATATTGAGTTCTGAATGCAGTCTTATGCACATCTTCATCTCTGACTTTCAGTTGATGGTATCCCGACCTCAAATCAATCTTGGAGAAATAACTTGCTCCTTGAAGTTGATCGAATAGATCCTCGATCCTGAGTAGCAGATATCTGTTCTTGATTGTCACTTTATTCAGCTCGTGATAATCGATGCATTGACGCATCAAGCCATCATTCTTTTTCACAAACAGGATCGGTGCTCCCCAAGGTGCCAACCAATAAGGTGCTCTTGCAATAGGTGCCAACCAATAAGGTGCTCTTGCAACTGAGTCCTTAACTCCTTCATCTCAGTTGGTGCCAACCAATAAGGTGCTCTTGCAATAGGTGCAGCTCCAGGAATGATGTCAATTCTGAACTCCACTTGCCTATCTGGGGGTAAACCAGGTAGTTCTTCAGGGAATACTTCTGGATATTCAGAAATAACAGAGATGTCTTCGATCTTGGGCTTTGGCTCATCGATGGTTACCTAAGCCATATAAATGACACAACCTCTCTTCATACACCTTGACGCCTTAAGCATAGACACTTGCTTAGGTAACCCGTACTGTGTATCTCCTTGTATTGTAAGTGGCTCACCATAGGGAGTCTTGATCACTACTTGTTTCTTGTCACAAATGATCTGAGCTTGGTTATGAGACAACCAATCCATGCCTATCACTATATCGAATCCAGCTAGTTTTAACGGAAGCAAGGAGAGTGGAAAAGAGTGATTCCTAATGGATATAAAACATCCATCTAGAACTGTTGAAGCAGTCTCTATAGTTCCGTCGGCTAACTCTACTTCATACTTTATGGTTAGAGAAGAAACAGGCAGATTTAATAACTTACAAAATTTATTATCTACAAAAGACTTGCCTGCCCCCAAATCAAACAATACTCTAGTATAAACGTCATTGATAAGAAAGGTACCTGTTATCACATTGTCGTTCTGAATGGCCTCCTGAGCATTCATTTGAAAGACCCGAACATTGGTCTTTTTACCCTCTTCAGGTTTCTTCGCATATTTTAGGAAGTTGGACTTGATATGCCCCTTCTCGTTACAATTGTAACAAGTCGCATCCTTTATCTTCTTGCAATCCAACTTTTTATGCTCATTTGATTTGCAAATCCCACAAGCTCTAAGCTGCGATTGGAATTTTGATTCGAACATGCACTTCCTTTGATGACGCTTCTTGCAGGTTTTACACTTGGGTTTTTCACTCGACTGCTGACTATCCTTTTTAAACCCTGAACTCTTCTTGTAATCTGAGTTCCCTTTATGTTTCTTCTCAGAACGGCGTGAGTTCTCATCCTCACGTTTCCTTTTCCCCTCGTCAGAATTCCTGAGCGATCTCTGCCTGACCGCATCGAGAGTAAGAGATAACGAGAAATCAGCCACTGACCTGAAGGTGGTAGGTCTTGATGCTTTCACACTTGCCTTGATTTCTAGAGCTAGACCCCCAATAAAATGATACGTTTTTGTTCCGGTGTGACCAAGTATGGAACCAATCGAGACATGGTGTTAAAGCTCGTAAGATATGCCTGACAGTCTAAGTTCTTCATGACCAATGTCAAGAAGTCAGTCTCGATTTTCTCAACTTCTTGTTGAGGACAGAAATTTTCTTTGATAAGAGCAACAAACTGATCCCAAGTCAGATTATATAACGGGATCTTCCCAGTAGCTTGGATTAGCGACCTCCACCAAGCTAGAGCTTCACCTTTGAACGATTGTGACACAAACTTCACAATATCCTTATCAGCACAACCACTAATATCAACCACGGTATCCATCTCGTCGAGCCAAGTCATACAATCAATGGCTCCTTTCTCCCCTGTGAAATCCCTCGGCTTACATGAGACAAAGTATTTATAAGAACACGTTTTGACCCGAGGCTCCTGATTAAGCACAACCTGTCTTGACGGAACACTTCTCTGATTTGACGAATGATGAGATTTGTCCTTATGAGATACATGAGTCTTGGAGGGTGGTTTTGAATGTGTACGGACTGAGTTCTGGCGTGAGTACCACTTGATTCATTAAACTGTCTGTCGAGAGCTCGAGTAACGACATTATCTATTAATGTCTGCAGTTCTGCGCCAGCTACATTAACTCTGGTAGTGTCATGATTCTCTCGAGGGTGACTATTAACTTCATCTGATCCGGCCATGTAGCTTGATTGCTACATAAAAATATTAATAATAATTCATTCAGAAGTCTATTATGGAATTGTCATTTATGACAATTCATTAACCATGGTAATCTTAGGCCATATTGGTTAATTTAATTTATTCAATTTTTTTATTATATTTTATCCAGTTATAAACTATTAAGGATAATAGGGTGGCATATAAAAGGCCTAGTCACAAGGACAATTTTAAACTATAAGCCATGATTTTATAGGATCAAGGCATTAAGGCTTGAACATAGTTCATTACCTTTTCTTGACAGGGAGTCGTAGACTACAACTGTCTTTTTATCTTATAGGTCAATAAGTGTGGCTCGTAGGCACTTCATCACTAATGGATGTTTAAACAATAAATAAAGGGAAGGAATTGGAAGAATCCAATATAAGGATGACTTGTGTGATTTTATCGAATCACATTTGCCAGGAGTGCTAACATGTTTTTAGATGTTAACAAGGACTTGAATCTTAAAAGGGGACTACCACCATTGCCCTGTCTTAGAATGACACATGGGCTAGGTTTTTACCTTTAAGACTTCATCTAACAATTAATGGCAGATCAATTACAAAAAGGAGTGATATTTGATTTATTTCATTTATTATATTCATGCATATGATGACAAATGAAATTTTAAAATTAAAACATACCATTAAATTTTAAAAGGAGTAGATAGGTGCTCTAAACAGGACTTTTACATAAATAACTTGCCCGTGCAGGGGCTAAAATGAAAATACAAGTCCTCGCAGGGACTAAGTACATAACTAAAAAATGTTCACGCAGGGACTTGATTGAAATAAAGTAATTACAACATAAATAAATAAGGAATCTTCAAAAATCCCTCTTCTTCTTCCCCTTGATCAGATTCGCCAAACCCTTAAGCAGACCCCGGTGGCTTCTACGCTCCTCTTGAACCTCCCGTTCCACCTAGTTCAACCTTTGAAGAATCTCCTGTTGTTGCGGTGGCAAGATCAGAGGCGGCTGCGGCTATTACTGCTGTGGAGGTTAAGGAGGTGGCGGGTATTGATACCCATATGCTTGGTACCCTGATTGGTACGAAGCTGCGTAGGGCCCTTTAGGGTGAAGAGCATTGTAGTTGGCCGCCTCAAGGTACGGATCGACAACTGGGGCATTGAAATAGTTGTACCTCGGGTAGGGTGGCTGCTCAAATGGGTTATACGCCGCTACGCCGGCGTATGAAGGAATAGGGTTATCATAACCCATTGGTGGTGGTGGTGCGACCGGAGCTAAGTCGACTTCTGACACTGGGTTTGAAGGCCCACACATCTGCGGGTCTTCATATAGTGGCGAGTAGTGACTGCCACTGGAGTGCTGAGGGGTGCTGACGTGAAATTCACCTCCTCGCACGGACATCCATGCACCTGATCTTCTCCGCCTCGGTGATTCTGTAGACGGCTGCTGTACTGGCGGCGGCGGTGCCGGTGGCGTGACCGCCTCAAAATGTGTGTCGTTAGAGGAGACCTGCTGGTGTGGTGACGAGTGGTGGGAAGGTGTGTACTCCCAGTGATAATTGCTCCACCATTGAGAAAATGAATCAGGACCTCTATAAGACGAACCATGAAAAGATGATCCCTCTGAAATCTCTATGGGATGCTTGGGCGTCTCAGTTGGTGGCTCAGCAGGCTCTGGATCTGGATCCTTGTCCATATCCATATCCTGGGCTTCAGAAAAATGGTCTTCTGGTCCCAATGGGTTATGGCCCATTGGTTCTTCACTCACGTTTGCCGGGTTGAACCGGCTCTGAAAGTAGGGGGTCGGGTCCTGAAAGGCACGGTGAGAACCCGAATGCTGCAACGAGAGGTAGGAGTGGAGCGAGTGGTCGGACTCATTGTTCTGGTGGAGCCCGAATGATTCGTGGTACGATGGCGATGAACTGAGCGAGACTGAACGCCTCGCCGGCTCCAAGTAAGTCCTCCAATCCAAATGGGGACTCGAGCTTAATGTTGCTGATGGAGTTCGCCGGTGTGAAGGCCCAGCCTCATGATCGTTAGGAGCAGAGAATGGCGCCTTGCCTCATCCTCCTCGTCCTCTGAATCATGGCGGCATTTTTGTTTGTACCTGCCAAAATAAACAAAGGAAACCAACAAAAGAAAATAATAAGATTAAGGGTTAGTCTTATGTCGTTAGCCTAGACTCGGAGGTCAAGGAATGTGCAAACTGTGTCATTGAGATTAAACACAAAAGGCTAGTGTTTAATTCACTCAATGTTGGCTCTGATACCAACCTGTCACACCCCGATATTTCCACGTATTACCGGTGGGCCCGGTGGGGAGTATCATGACGTAGTTGATATCATCATAGTCAAATAATCACAGTTCGATGCATAGCGGAAGTCTAAAAGTAATATTATTACAAATCGATTCGAAGGTAACATTAAATATTACAACGGGTTGTAAAAGGATCCACAGGCGGATCTAAAATAAAAAGAAATATTGTTCAACAGATTTAAGCATCAAAAGCTTGCAATACTCTTTATTTGATACTAGGAGTAGCCGACCCATTTCGCTTAGTACATGCACTTAACCTTTTTTGAAAATACGTCAGTTTTCACTGGTAAATACAATTAACCGACTCATTATGAAAATGTTTAGGAAAATTGATTTAAATGCATGAGGCACAAATAATCTTTTATAACTTGGGATAATTATTTAAAAAATAATCTTGTAAAAGAATTATATGTTTGTTATACATTCAGTAGCCCGGGTTAGAAGTACCGGGTTAAAGATTAATAGACACACCACATAATATAAACCCACGGCGAGTTATTCTACACAAGCGGGTATATCTTTTTACATACGCACCGGCAGGTGTATGCCTACACCCCGTGCTTAAGTCGTGGCCATTTCAATGAATGAGCCGAGGATATCCAGGACATGGTCATTAACCCCCCAAAGGCTTAAAACAAACAAAACAGATTAAACAGGTTATCTCAATGATTTAACCATTATTTGATTAAAGATTCAATACCCTACCAAGCGGTATTAATAAATACCGTACCCCAAGCCCGTATAAGGGAAAATAAGTTAAAAGTATTTACCTGAGCAAAAATATAATTTTTATCCCAGCCGTATATCAACCAGCAAGTACAGATAGCTTTTACCGGGCTCCTAATCTGAAACGAAGGTTTTTAATAACCTATTAGATTCCTAACGGGTCTTACTTAAGCTATTACTTAGACCGGTTAGTTTTAAAGAAAAGTATACGGTTCAAAACGCAAGATTAAGCGAAGACCGGATTAGAATGTGATTTAGACCTGGACAAGTATGAAGACTTGTATAATAAGGGTAAACTAAACACATTCTGGATTTTGAAGAGAAAATGATAAGGTTTGACCCGTTTCAGTTAATTTACGCAAACTAGCTACATAAAACGTACCGAACGCGAAAAATGCATAACGGGTAACCAAATGAGTCATATACAGGTTTCACAAGTTAATATCCTCAAAATATGTTGTGATATCAATAGGATACCTTCCATTATGCCCAAAATGAATTTAAAATCAAATTAAGCCCCGTATGGGTATTTTGATCATTTTAAAGCTTATAAAAGATGTTAAATAGTAATCTGAGTTTATGGTCTAAAATAATCAGTAAAAATATTTATTTTAATGGGTTATATTAGTAAGATACCATACATATGTGAAATTTATCTTTTATGACCAAACTATGAACCGAATGAGCATTTTGGTTATTTCACATATGCTTTCAGGGTCAAATTTGGATATCTGAGTTCAAAACTTTTACTTACTATTAAAGTATAAAAATTTATTCATAACATCAATAGGTAACAAGTCTTAGGTGCTAAATATGGTTTTAAACCATACTATGCGCCTAAATCGTAGAAAAGTCGGTATTTGACGGTATTCGGGTTGATTAATAAAATCTGAGATTTTGATCATCCTCTACTGTTTAAAATAATTTACTTGATGTATAAAATCAGTAGAAAAAGGTTTGACATGTAAATGATGTGTAAAACTCATTTTATTAGCAAAAGGGGCATAACCGTCAATTACCGAGTTAATGCAAGAACCCTATGTTATGCTTAGTTTAAAATTAAATTTTTTTTCCAAAAATCCCTAAATATTATATAATAACAGTGGGTAAAAAGTTTGGTGTTGAAATTTGGGTTTAAATAGGATTTATGTCAAAAATGCCGTTTAATTAATAAAAACTATTTCATTTACGATATTGCGCATAACTCTCATTTTAGACCATGAACTAATGTCAAATTTTGAGGACATGTTTATAAATCAGTAATAAAGGTTTTTGTCCTCTCACATTTTCAAAAATCTCATTTTTATATAAAAATGGCATAATGGTCAACATTTAAGCATTTAACGGAAACATGCAATGAACTAGGATTTCTATGGAACCAAGTTGTATAACCTCAGAGGGTTATACTAACCTATAATACGGTCCTAAAGGAACCCTAAGGCATATCTAAAACAAGCTAAATTGGGTCAGAACTGAAAGTCAAAGCAAAAGTCTACTTTTGCGACTATCGGTTGCGAACCGAGCCTAAACTCAGAATTGTCGGGTTGAACATGCCTAAACATGTT
Source organism: Helianthus tuberosus (assembly GCA_030545235.1). Lineage (NCBI taxonomy): Eukaryota > Viridiplantae > Streptophyta > Magnoliopsida > Asterales > Asteraceae > Helianthus > Helianthus tuberosus. Next base: position 39,131,976 of record CM060411.1, on the reverse strand, counting down.
CTTATATTATTTACCAAGTTATTTTAGTGTTTAAACCTGTTCCATAACTTCTATATTTTCAGTTTTGAATTTATTTGCAAAAATGGATTATGTTGACTTTTTAATAACAAGTTTGTCCCGACAATTGACCAAGTTAGAGTGATAATCAGTGGGTGCCCTTTTAAGGGTTTATTACCCACATAATTACCAACTCATAGCCACTTTCAATTTGAGAAATGGCTGGACCATTAGTGATTAATCACTAAGTCAAAGCTTAATTACGATGGCTTTAACTTTTGGTGATTAAACTAATAAAACTTGAACTTAAGAGGCTAAGAACACTTACTATGGTCCTTAGCACGAAAATAGAACTGAGGAAAGCTTGTTTGAACTCCAGGAAGCTCCAGAGAAAGAGTTTGAATGAGATATTTGAGAGTGTGCAAATGAATTCTTGAACAAGAGCCTTTATATAGGATTTTACACTTCATAAGATCATTCCACATGACCCTACAATGATCCCTTATGACTCCAGGTGTCCCTAGTGCATGAAAATCTGTTGTCACAGTCCCTGGTATCGAAATCTAGCATGCAAAGGTGGTGGAACTGGTTAAACATGCAGCTGTCCTTATCTTTCTGCATCTGGCACTTTCACGCGGGCCGCGTAAGACTCTGAGAGAGTCTACGCGGGCCACGACACTCCCTTTTGACCGGATTCCAACTTTCAAAGTTTGCAGTTTTGGTCCCTGATCCATATAAACTTTATTTAACTTTCATTTATTGCATTTAGGACCCCCCATAGTTAACTTTTAAGGACCTTGGGTCATAAACTAACTCCGTTAAGCTCCCGGTTAGTCGTACGATCACCCAAAAAGTCTTGTTTTCGACGAAACTCCACAATATTAATATACAATATTCTTGAGAGCGAAAAATATAAATATTACAATGTTTTTGGGACGGTTTAAAGGTCACTCAGAGGTAACGTTTAACATGTTGACACTTTTAACCCTTATGTTTCGTAAAATCCTTATTTTAAGCACAAACCACTTTCTGTGTTCGACATATTATTCGTTTAAGAATACGAACGTCGTGTGAGTTCAATCAGAGGCACAAAAATGGCATGTTGACACTTTGGATCCTTTTACTAACATATTTACATTGTTTGACAACTTTAGTCCCTCGGAAACAATTCCTTACACATTTAAAGTCCATGACACGTGTCTTTATTATATTGGTCATGATTTTTTACGAGGTGTTACAGATAGCCCTTGGACCAAACTTGCCATGTGGATCAATCATAGTGCATGGAGCGCCAAACGGTTCTAAGTAAGACATATCCGGTTTCCTTCTGTGCAGCAATTCGAAACATGTTTTCCCATATCTTTTAATAGTAAGAATCCTGTTCAAAGTATAACAAGCAGTAGCCACAACCTCCCCCCAAAACTGAACATGAAGCTTCGACTCCACTAACATAGTTTTTTCCATCTCGATAAGCGTTCTATTCTTCCTTTCAGCGACACCATTTTCTTAAGGAGTGTAACGAGAACTATACTCATGCAGAATTCCCTTAGCAGCAGAAAACTCGTCCATGACCTGATTCTTGAACTCCGTGCCGTTGTCACTTCTGATTCGCTTTACCCTCAAAGTATACAAATTCTCGAGTAAAGTGAGCAGATTTTTGAGGATTCCCAGAGTCTCACTCTTGTGTGCCATCATCGATACCCATGAGAATCTTGAATAGTCATTAGTAACTACCAAACAATAAGCATCTCCAAACTTTGTCTTGTGCTTCATAGGTCCATAGAGGTCCATATGAAGACGTTCAAGAGGCATGTTGACAGTGTTGATTTTCTTGAGCCGATGGGACTTCTTCGCTTGCTTTCCCTTTCAAGACGATACACAGACGTCTTATAAGTGAAAGCTCTTGACTGGAACACCAATCACAAGATTATTTCTCACCAAATGGTTCATTTTTCTCAAGTGAATGTGACCCATACGTCTATGCCAAGATATAGACTCCTTTTCAATGGCCTTTGAGACAAAACATGTAACTTGTGCAGACGTGGTAATACCTTGGCTCATATAAAGAATATACAAGTCATTAATTCTTGGAGCCGTCAACAGAATCCATTCTTTGGGAATATTGAAACCAGGTTTCAGCACATAACAACCAGTATCATCAAAATGTACTGTGAACTTCTTATCAAAGATTTGCGAAACACTAAGAAGATTGTGATCAATTTGACGCACATAATTGATCTTATCGAAACTAACAACACCATTGGAAATCATTCCTTCTCCAGTGATGTATCCGCCTTTTATCGCCAGCAAAGGCAACATAACCTCCCCTAATGCTTTTCACATCGTACAGGAGCCTTAAGTCGCCTGTCATCTGCCGGGATGCTTCACTGTCAACAATCCAAAGACTATTCACAGTTCCTCCTGGAACACCCTGCACAACACACTACACGATCAGTTCGAGATGGGGACCCAAGCCTTAGTGGTCTTGGGTCGACCCTTATCATCAAGAAATGTTATTTCTATTTCTTGATGATTCGAAAATGGTGTGCCTCCCCCTGAAACTGTACCCGTTTTAGGTTTCCAAGATTGTTGTCCTTTACTAGGTTGATTATTATTTATAGATTTATACACTTCTGGTTTTGACACGTTTGATGAACTTGATTCCTATTTCACAACATCCGGTTTTAAAGCCTTCTCAATTACCTTAACATAACACTGAGTTACTGTAACTCTCGGGATCGCCTTACCCAAAAACTTACTGGTAGAATCTTCCAAAACTCTTTCAATCATTGACGGATTAACATTTTTAATTGGGAAATCCTTGTTTGAGTAAATGTTTTCATCACCAACCAAAGTATACAACACATTATCGCCCTCAAACGTAGACACAGATTTCTCCACAGATTTCATCGAATCAATCTCTTGTTTTTCAATTGATTGCACAATGGGTGCAGCTGGAGTATGAGGATCACACATAATATGATTCTCAGCTGGAATTTCTACTCCTTTCTTCTTATCCAGAGATTGATCCTCATAACTAGAATCTGATTCATCATCAGATTCATCATCTGATGAAACACAGTCCTCAATTATTGGGGGACTTTGTTCCACAACACAAGACACATTTTCTGTCTTTTTTTATTCCTTTGATGAATCATCCAGTTTGAACCCTAAACCTGCTGCAAACTGTTCGGGATTAAGAGGTACAGATGGTTCAAACCGTGGCATTTCTTCCTCATCAGGCAACTTGGTATAATTGTGTCTCAACAGAGGTGGATATGATTTATACCCAATGCACTTAACATCCCCTTTTAGCTTCTGAACCTCGATGATATGATCAAGCACATATCGGGAGTTAGAATAACTCTCCAATTTGAGCTTGATCGCATCATGCTCGCATTTGGCAATGGCTAACTCTTTCTTTAATTCTTCAATGATATTAATATAGTTATTAATACCTGTTTGCTTGTTCAAAACTGTTTTTGTTAATTCAGACACACTTTTCTTAAGCGTTTCAATAACAGATTTGAAATCTTTTTCATTGTGAGTTAAAGCCATGTTTGCCTCCTTGCATTTCGAAAGGTCAACTACCAAACCCTGATTGTGAGTAGTAACTACTTCTAGCTTATGTTTCAATTCTACACAATCATTGCATACACTCGGAGTTTTGGTGCGTACCTGACTAGTCGAACTTGCAACATTTGCCATAAAGGCAGTTTGATATGAAGAAGATCCATCCTTGGTGAAGAACTCCTCCATTTCCTTTGATGCAACTTCAGCTTTCTTTATCAGCACAGATTTCCGATTTTTCAACTCCTCGGCTTCTTTCAATTCCTCAGCTTCCTTCAGTAGACAATCAACCTCAGCATCGAGATTTTCCTTTACTTTCGGATCTGAACCATAACCACCCGCATTGGAGCTTTCCTCATCCAAGCTACCATTGTAACCAGAACTATCATCATCTTCAGAGAACTCCTCACTGTGAACATGCTTGATATACTTGATGATCTTAGCATAACAAGCAGTTCCTCCATTGCCTTCCGTTCCATGATTTTCCAGTTAAACTGACCAGTCACATCCTTCATCTGCATGAACTACTAAGGCCATGTTTGAATTGGAAGGCCCCGACTAGTTTGAGTTACCCGGATTGTTATCTGCTACAATTCCCCTTTCATTGTTCCATTGATTGGCATTGGATGAGCTTGACTGGTTTCTGAAAGGATTTTGATTTCCTTTTCTGCTCGGTCGAGTGCATTCCTATTTGAAATGGCCCTTATCACCACAATTGAAGCACGTAACTGCATCCTTATCAAATCCATACTTAGTATCCCTTTTTCTTTCCAAACTTGTTCTACCCGTTCTTCTCAGGTAGTCCTTAGCCCTTGTCACTACACTTGCAAACGCCCACTTAATATCCATCATTTCCATTTCCTCTATATCTATTTGCTGATAGTCTTCATTTGTCAAATTAATGTTCCCAATTTGACCAGCGACTAATCCACAATAGGCACTCACCATTGTGTTTAGAAGCTCTATATGTTCCCGAGCACCTTCCACACTCACTTTGGTGAAGTTTGAGGTATCGAATCTGACAGTGTTGGGGTTTGAGGATTGAGTGTTGTTGTTTCCATAAAAGGCTTGTTGAGGAGGTGGTTGACAAGGTAGTTGTAGGGTAGATTGTGTGAACGAAGAGGGTTGTTGTTGAGGAGATGGTTGACAAGGTAGTTGTAGGGTAGATTGTGTGAATGAAGAGGGTTGTTGTGCGACAACGCTCATAATTACAGGTATCCGTACAATTAATTAATATTAACTTTGTGCTTAATGACTGTGCTAGAATTACAACTGACGAATTAAACTGCTTTATGAGTTCTGCATCATACATACATATGCATCAGATTCATATTGTCACTCCATTTATTGCACACAAACTTTAGTGATAAACTTGATGCACAAAACACAGTTAGCACAATGAACGGATAACTCAGAAACATGCTGACAATGCCAGCACATAGACAAACAATAGGTTGAGGGACCTATTTAACATTCTTGGAAACCTACTAGGAATCTATTACTTTTAAGTCCAAGGACTAAATTGTCATTTTTGAAACTATATAAATACAAGGGTTAAAGTGCAATTATTTCAAACTACAAGTTTAGGGTTCTTTTGGTAATTTTTTAAACTTATTTTATAAAAAAAGAAATAAATGTAAATTGTTTTAAAAAGTCTAGGGTTAATTTGGTCATTTTCAGAAACATAGACTTCAGGGACTAAAACTGGCTTTTAGAAATTTATTTAACTAAATATTCTAACCAGGTTAACTTTCATATAAAGAATTCCTTCTTTAAACACTAACTCAGTTAACCTATTTAACTGAACAGTACAGGGACCATTTATGTCAATTCCCGAAACTTCAGGGACCAATCATGTATTTTATACGAAAGTTGAGGGACTATTATTGCAACTTTTCGAAAGTTGAGGGACTATTTTGTATAAAATGAAACTTGAGGGGCCAAAGTGTAAATAGTCAAAAATCCGATTAAAAGGGGGTCTCATGGGTGAGAACCGGCCCTTGTGAGTTTCGAACCTGCGACCTCTAGGTTGTAACCGTAACGCCTTAACCAGTTTATCCTCCTATACAGGAGCTGAAAGTTATAGAGTTTAATTCATTATTTATACTATTTAAGATGTAATAAATTAATTAAATAAATCAGGAAATTAAAAAGGTTTCTGTTTTTTGGAAAACCTTAAAGAACCGGCCACACAAGGACTCGAACCCGCGACCTCTCAAAGAACAAACACGCGCACAACCAGCTGGGCTACCAGCTTGGTTGTGTTAGAATCTAGAATGCATTATATATATATACACCCTAAAATCAGACCTGATTAATCCTTGTTGAACCGCAGGTCGCGGATCAAACAAGAAAACACGAAAACTCGACTGTAATCCATTTTTTTTATCTGTAAAGTTACCCACATGATTCCTAACCTATCCCAACTAATCCCAATCATTCAATCGACATAATTTCATACCAACTCCACAAATATCAAACTTTTTATTTAAAAATTTAAAGTGGATCGATTCCACTATGATTTGTCGAATCTGAGATCGAATTGGACCTCTATATAAGATCCCTAGATCACCATGAACATCCTGCACCTCTCACATATCTCAAAAACATCGAAACAAGTTGTTAAACGAACCTACAACTCGCCGGAATACTCACTTATTCACCGGAATTTTTCAATCCGATCATCCTTTCAATACCGGTTAATTTTTATTCGTCCAATTAGTTTGTTTACACTTATGCAATGATTCCCTAGAGTCAATCTTGATATAACATAGTTTTCCCGTAGAATTAAAAGAGTTGACTTTCTGTTTGACTCCAATTGGAGAAGATGACCAGTTCATGTTTGGTTATAAGTTTAGTAGTCCTAAACCAAACACAAACAGAAGCTTAGCCCAGTGGTTAAGACTCTGTTTGGTTACAATATAGACCCGGGTTCGAACCCAGGGGTCTGCATTTCTTTTTAATCGTTTCATTTTTAATATTTTCAACATTCCAATAATTTTTATAAGATTATTAACCACTGTTGCTTTTATTAAAAATGTGAAATTAGTCAATTTATTTATAAAACTAATTTTTACAATATTAAAACAGTTTATTATTAAATAATTAATAATAAATCGATTTTTAGGAATTAAAATCTGAAATTTTCAGATTAATTATTTTAATTGTTAATCTTTACAAAAATAATGTTGCTACTGATATTTTATATAATTTCGATATTTATATAATTAAATCAGTAATATTCAAGTTCAATAATTAAAAATATTATTTTTAATTATTCTGATATAAATTAAATATATCACTTGTACAATATTTTTGCCAATAATCAATATATTTAATTATGTTATTTGATTATACTAATTAAATATATTTGATTTATTATTACAAATGTTTATATTAAATCAATTGTACATTATTACAATTTTATTTTTCATAAATAATTCCTTTATATCATGTTCATTTTTCCGAGCCCTCTAAACATATAATTCACAAGATCCTTCTGTTAATCTAAACACTATCAAATACAATAAATGCTCAACAAATCCCGTCAACACTATACGACCTCAATATTGATACATTATTCGTGTTCATGTACGATTCATTAGGACAACTTGAGTTTCTTTATTATCAGACACCTTAATCTTGACTTGCGTATTCAGAATCGCCTGCAAAATAAAGTGAGTTCATGTTCCCCCTTTTCTTTTAACTGTTTTAATTTTTTACTTCGGGGGTGGAATACATGTTACAACTATTACAGACATTATCATACACGGTATGGTTAGCTTAATGAGGGTTTTACTACTAGACTGTGAAAGGTGGGCACAACACTTAAGGCCACACCCATGAGGCCGGGGCGGCCCATAGAGGTGACTATGTCTTCCAACCGGAAGCCCGGTACAAATATGCTTGGTTTGAGTTTTCCAGCACCTTTTCACACATACTAATGGCTTTGCAACCCATTGGTGATCTCTTTTTCCTTAATTGCTACATACCAGGGACATTTATACACACAAGACATATTTTAAAGGCTTATACATACAGACTTACACATGAACTCGCTCAACCTTTTTGTTGGCCGAAACTACGACTCGTCACTGAGCCTAGATAACGTGGTAATCTGTAGGTATAGTCACTAGGGACTATAACCATCGTGATTATGATCACGTTATGAAGTTCAAACGAACTTCACATTGACCATAAACTGGTCAATGCAGAAAGTCAAACGCAGTTTGACTTTAACGCTAAAACGAATGAAAAGAACGAAAGAACACTTACAGAAGGTCCCCGCAAGATTTGATTCCGATTTTTCTCTCAGGTAGGAAGCATATACTTCCACTTAGAGAGAATAAATCAGGTTTCAAATTGTGGGTTTTGAAGTGAAATGGATGGGGTATATATAGGATTTCTAGAACCGTTAAGACGTTCCTCGAAAACTGAGCTTTGATCTGGACCTTACATGTGTGCCCATGGTTTTCTAAAACCATGGGAGCCCCTAATATGGACTATGTTCATTGAATACCAGCCCATAGTTTTGCAAAACCATGGGTGAAAACCATCACACTTCAAAATGGACTAGGTTCATTGAATCTACCAGAAATTTCAAAAATGGTCCCTACACTTGTAAAACTTGATTTTTTGGCACTTTTAAGCCCCGTTAACCCCATTTCAAGGCTCTAAAAGAAAGTTAAAGTATAGGGAACTTAAAATATGCTCAAAAACATCTCGGATGTCGGTTCGTTTGGTCGTACGGTTGCGTTATTCGCTTATTTACGACGGAAGTCGTAACGAACGCAAAAACGATCCAAATTAACCGACAAATGGAATTTTATCATGCCAAACACTAAAATAAAATATTTTAATGCTTACATAAATTTTCGGATGTCCGGATGTATTCAGAACGTAAGTTATGCGCGAAAATGCAAACTTATGCACTTTTTGACGCTTTTAGTCCCTGAATGAGCATAAAGTTTATTTTAGCATACCGAACCCCTCAAAGCCTATTTCTAAGCTATGTAAAGGTTATTTAGGGTATGTTTAACTTATGATCAAGTTCCGGAATGTTCGTTACTATACAAATCGGCATAGTTTCGCAGTTTGACACAAATAGTCCCTGCGATCGAACAAAGTTGATTTCGACACACCAAACCATTCAAAACTTATTTCTAAGTTATGTGGAGGTTATTTAAGCTATGTTAAGCCTATGTCACTATTCCATAGTGTTTTTCGCGTTATACTGACTGCGTTTAAGCACCAGTTTGCGTATAACCTTCCAGAAAGCGATTTAGATCTTGAAATTGGAATCGAATCAAATTGTAAAATCACTAAACACAATTACACATATAATAACACCAAAACACATATAATAACACCAAAGCACATTTTTTTTATTAATAATCATCATTGTTTTACATCGTACATCGATTACAGAACACAGTTGTCACAGTCTCCCCTACTTCAGGAAATTTCGTCCCGAAATTTTAATTAGAGGAAGTTTGTGAAAACAAATGCGGATATTTCGCCTTCATCTGGTCCTCACGTTCCCAAGTAAACTCTGGGCCACGTTTGGATTCCCAGCGAACTTTAACCAAATGAATCTGTTTGTTCTTCAACTGTTTGTATGTACGTTCCACTATCTCCACATGTTTCTCAACAAAGTGCATCGTTTCATCGATTCGAATCTCGTCGAGAGGAATGTGTAGATCAGCGTCAACTAAACATTTCCGCAGATTGGACACGTGAAAAGTCGGGTGAATATTTCCAAGCTCTGGAGGTAGCTCTAGACGATAGGCAACCTTTCCAATTCTTTCCACAATCTTAAATGGTCCCACATATCGTGGTGTAAGTTTTCCTTTCTTTCCAACTCTCACGACTCCCTTCCAAGGTGAAACCTTGAGTAAGACACGATCTCCGACTTGAAATTCTAAGGGCTTGCGTCCCAAATCCGCATATCTCTTTTGACGGTTTCGAGCTGTCACAAGATTATCGCGGATTTTCTTGATTTTGTCTGTTGTTTCCAGAACGAGCTCAGGTCCAGTAAGCTGAGCTTCACCGGTCTCGTTCCAATAGATAGGTGAACGACATTTTCGACCGTAGAGAGCTTCGAATGGTGCCATATTGATGCTAGTATGATAACTATTGTTGTAAGAGAACTCGATCAGCGGCAGATGAGAATCCCAATTACCACCAAAGTCTATCACGCATGCTCTAAGCATATCCTCTAAAGTTTGAATCGTTCTCTCAGATTGGCCATCTGTTTGGGGATGATAAGCAGTGCTTAGATTCAGTTGGGTTCCCAAGGCAGATTGCATGGCCTTCCAGAAATGAGATGAAAATCGAGCATCACGATCAGAGATGATATCCAAGGGAACACCATGTCGTGATATAATCTCGTCTACATAGATCTTGGCAAGCTCCTTGGCAGAGAAATCCTCACGGATTGGTAAGAAGTGAGCAGATTTTGTCAAACGATCAAATACAACCCAAATAGCATCGTGACCTTTAAACGTAAGCGGTAACTTAGTAATGTGATCCATGGCATTGTTCTCCCATTTCCAAACCGGTATCTCTGGTTGTACAAGCAAACCAGAAGGTCGTTGATGTTCTGCCTTGACTTTGAGACAAGTTAGGCATTTTGACACATACAAGGCAACATCTTTCTTCATACCAGGCCACCAGCACTGAGTACGAAGATCCTTGTACATTTTATCAGCACCAGGATGGATAGAATATCGAGACTTATGAGATTCGTCCATTACCAAGGTGCGAAGATCGTCTTGTTTCGGAATCCACAATCGATCCTTAAAATAGAGCAAACCATCGTCTTTCGCTTCGAGTATAAGCTCAAGTTGACGTGGTAATTCCGTACCCATCAAATTTTGTGAAACACAAAATTGTTGAGCTTGAAGGACACGAGATTGAAGATCAGCTAAAGTTCGAACAGAATGAAGCTTGACTCGTTCTTTTCGACTAAGAGCATCAGCTACGACGTTCGCCTTACCAGGATGGTAGCGAATCTCGCAATCATAGTCGTTCAAGAGTTCAACCCAACATCGTTGCCTCATATTCAGCTCTTTCTGATTAAGAATATGCTGGAGACTTTTGTGGTCTGTGAAAACCACACACTTTGCTCCATAGAGGTAGTGTCTCCAGATTTTAAGCGCGAAAACCACAGCTCCTATCTCAAGATCATGAGTCGTGTAGTTCTTCTCGTGAATTTTCAGCTGTCTAGATGCATATGCAATAACCTTACCTCGTTGCATAAGGACGCAACCATGGCCTAAGTTGGACGCATCGCAATAGACAACGAAATCATCGCATCCTTCGGGCATAGATAGAACATGAGCATTACATAACTTTTGCTTCAGCGTTTGGAACGCTCCTTCTTGCTTGGGTCCCCACTCGAAAGGCTTATTCTTCTGAGTCAAAGCAGTGAGTGGAACCGCAATCTTCGAGAAATTTGAAATGAATCGACGATAATAACTAGCAAGACGAAGAAAAGATCGAATCTCTGTAGGCGTCGTAGGTGTATTCCAGTCCTTGATAGCAGCAATCTTGGTTGGATCCACATGAATACCCTGCTCATCGACTATATGACCCAAGAATTGAACTTCTTTAAGCCAGAATTCACACTTGGAGAATTTAGCAAAAAGTTGTTCCTTCTTCAGGAGTTCCAATGTTAAGCGAATGTGTTGTTCGTGCTCGGCTCGAGATTTTGAATAAATGAGAATATCGTCGATGAACACAATAATGAACTTGTCCAAATAAGGTTTGCATACCCTATTCATTAAGTCCATAAAGATAGCTGGAGCATTCGTCAAACCAAAAGGCATGACAGTGAACTCGTAATGCCCATATCTTGTGCGGAAAGTAGTTTTGGGAATATCTTCTTCGAGAACACGAAGTTGATGATACCCAGAACGCAGATCGATCTTGGAAAAGCATGAAGCACCCTGCAGCTGGTCGAAAAGATCATCAATTCGAGGTAGGGGATATCGATTCTTGATGGTGAGCTTATTAAGCTCACGATAATCGATACACATTTGAAAAGATCCATCTTTCTTTTTCACGAAGAGGACAGGAGCTCCCCATGGTGAAAAGCTCGGTCGGATGAATCCTTTATCAGATAACTCTTGAAGCTGCTTCGATAACTCTTGCATCTCCAACGGTGCAAGACGATAAGGTGCTTTTGCAATCGGGTTGGCATTGGATACAAGATCAATATGAAACTCGACTTGACGAACTGGAGGCAAACTAGGCAGTTCATCAGGAAACACCTCTGGATAATCCCGAACAATCGGAATATCCTGAATACTCTTGCTCTTTTCTTTCTCCTCGGTGACATGTGCTAGAAAAGCAACATATTCTTTTCGCAAATAACTTTGAGCTTCCATACACGACATAAGCTTCAATCCACCTGAAGGTTTCTCCCCACGAATCTCCAGAACATCGCCAGAAGACAAAGGAATACGAACAATCTTATTGAAACAAACCACCTTAGCGTGGTGTTTGGTTAACCAATCCATTCCAATGATAATATCGAAACTCCCAAGTTGCATCGGTGTGAGGTCAATAGGAAAAAGATGGTTATCAAGGTTCAACTGACAATTACGAATAATAGAATCGAGAACAAGAGGTTTACCAGTGGCAACTTCAACAGATAAGGGTTTCCTTAGTTTAGTTCTAGGTATCGAAAGCAAAGGCTCAAATGACAATGAAACAAAACTTCTATCGGCACCAGAATAAAAAAAATAGATGCAGGCTGATTGTTAACAAGAAATGTACCATTGACAACAAAGGTACCATTGACAACGAGGTTGTCAGCTCGAGCCTCGCTTGCATTCAGATTGAATGCCCATCCATGAGCGGGATCAACAATTGAAAAAAACAAAAGAGGCATTGAAAACATCGACAAAACACAAGGGATGCGATCATTCGTTTGTTACCTCGAACAAACAAATGACACGCAGTGACTAATCAAAGTAAATAGGTCAAAAATAATGTATCACGAAAACATGCTCGCCTATAAGTGAAACACTCACCCTAAGAGTTCCCAGGTAAGAGTGACTGGTCCGATTATGTGTATTTGTACGAACAATCTAGCCTTAGACAGAAAACTCAGGGTACAGGCACTCACTCTTCCAGTTTGCACGTGTTCACATTATTTTGGCCCAAACTTTGACGAGATTTTGAAAACTTAGAGGGTTCAAAACCTTACAATAGAGGGTTCAAAACCTAGTAATCAATCATCCTAGAACAGATGATTAATTTTCAAAGCGGATTCGAAAATTATGTTCTCGTTGTGGTTATCACCTAAGGGTAGGTGACAGTTTTGTTTTTAAAAAATCTAAACGCAAAGTTTACTTGCGTTGGGGTCCTAAAAGTTATAGTCTAGGTCAAAGCATTACTAATAACCTAATTCCCTATAACCATTGGCTCTGATACCAACTCTTCTGTCACACCCCGACCACGTAAAACAACAAAGCATGGCGGAAACGTCGGGGAGTGTTGTAACAGAATTATCGTTTCTTAACCATGGATACAAAAAGTGTTTCGTTTTATTGATAATATCAAACATTAACATTGTCTTAACATAGAACAAACAAGTTTTATATCGTCTATCATAGTTATATGTCACTAAGGCCTCGTCCAGATCCTATGTGACGCATGCATCCTAGAACGTCAATCAAGCAACAACCCCTGAAACATATGTAAAAACAAAGTCAGCAAAGAAATGCTGGCGAGTACATAGGTTTTATAAGAGTATCGGAATCATGGCTTGTTTACTTATATTGCAATACCTCGAAAACCTTGTTTTTAAAAGTGTATAATATTGCAACATGATTAACCAACTCAAATCAAGATGGTTATAATTTATAAAATTTCGTAGCCATGATTCTTAACCCAAAAGCATTTTTTTTTAGAATACCATCTTGTAAAACATCTTGTACAAACTCGTTAATAAAACTCGTATATTGTTTCGAAAACATCGTTGAGTGACATCGTTTCAATATCGTTTACCCAAGTGAACTAAATAACGCCACGGTATGTAATATGTTGAAAACACTTATATATAAGAAGTACCAGTGGCGTATCTACCATGTTTTCACCATATTACCCCCGTCCCATTATTTAAACACTAGCCAAAAACAAATCGTTTACCCAAATCATTTAACATTGTCTCCAAATCGTTTACTCGTTTAAATCGTTTAGATCATCATCGTTTTAATTGTGAAAACTTATATACGGTCGTCTCGTTAATAACATTCAAACCTTCATGACTCGACTACCTCGCACCTCGTTTCTCGTATTAACAAACCACCAAAGGGTAAGTTAATAATTACAGATTCAGTTGTTACCCACAACACCCACACATAACCATGGGTATAGTGCAATAACGGGATTTGTCAGATCCTATGGTACCATAACCTAATACTGGTCGGTTTGGCCAAAATTAATGAATGCCATTCGTTATGTAACTACAACCAACAAGTTCGTTCACATTATCAAAATCGTTATTAGTTTAGTATAAATCGTTTTAATCGTTTTTGAAATCATCGTTAAAACCTTGAAAACATTATGTACATATGAATCACCCCAAAACATTTGAAAACAGTAAAATAGGGGAACTATGTACTCACATGTAGTGCAAGGTATCCTCAATCAATAGTACTTCAACAAACTCGAGTAAACCAGAGAAATCAAGTAGCACCTAGTAATCGAATCACTAGTCAAACAATAAACGCCTAAATCGGAAGATCGGACAGAATGAGGTGTAACAACCCTTATTTAAAAGTCCTATTTATTACTTTAATTTACCAATAGGAAACCCTAATTGAGAAACCCAAGTGATTCTGCATAAACCCTAAAATTTTCAGAACAATCGGAATCAGGATCAGGGCCCCTAAAAATCAGGGGGGGTAAACCCTAATCGGTAATATCCACACAGTTTGTTGTCGAAATTGAAAATGAACGCGAGACCAACTCAGCTGAGTTACCTAGACACGAAGCAACCCTAGGGTAGAATAGGGTCTATCGCGTGGCGCGAGGGGGACGAATTTTAAGTATAAATAGAGGGCTGTGGGACTTGATACTGTGCGTTCGTTCGACGTTTAAATTCAAATTGTACTCTGAGTTATAGTCGAAACAGTCTCAAAACACACAATTCACGAAGTGCTGCTGCAATACAGGGTAATAACTCGATCGCTGCTACGATTCAATGCCCGATCGATTAAAACTATCCAATGGATGTTTAAGTGCTGCCCACATTAGGGTTATACTTTGTCATTCGTCATAAATACGATGGATGTTTAAGTATCGCACTTTGTCATTCATTGTGAGGGTTTGATCCCGTGAGTTATCGTAAATGGTGTATTGGTTACTAACCTAGTTTTGTGTGCATTGTTATTTAAACTAGGTTAACAAGGCCAATCAGTAGACTAGACTCTATCCGTGTTAAATCTGCAATGTGAGTCATTCTCTTTTTATCAAAGTACTTTATAAATTCTTAAATATTTTCAAAGTTATAATTACAGTGATTAAGTATATGTAATCACCAAATTACAGCCAGTATGTGGGGTTTTGTATACATTACTTTATAATCGTCACCATTGGGGCAGCCAATGGGGGATATGACCATAGTCACAGAAACGAGTCGAGTGAAAAATACTGTGGGTAGTTGGTTGATATCAGAAACATTGTAATCTCTCTTAATACTGTAAATTATAACAAAAGTGTCGTTTTAATAAATAGAATGATTCACCAGTATTTTCCGCTGACAAAATCATTTTCAAACATGTTTCAGGTGATCTGTTGTGATCCAGGAAAAGTGCCTCAAAGCACTACAAGCTTAAGAAAGTGGCTCATTATAAAATAAAGAAACATGTTTTGTAAAAATAAAGATTTCTCCGGGAAATCTTGTGATTGTAAATTACCGGGGTTTTATCCCGAGTTGTGAAATGAAATAATCAGAAAATTGCAGCTTTAAAAAGATCCTGATGAAAAATTCCGCTGTCAACTTAATTAAATAAATACCACAGGATTTTCTGTCCCGTGGCTCCTTAAACGGGTCAAACCGAGTCGGAGGCCGTGACAGAAAAAGGTGGTATCAGGGCCACTGAGTTAACCTAATTAAGTATTTAGAAATACTTAATTTTTTTTCCTGATTACCATTATGTGATTATGTGTTTTATTAACTGACTATTTGTTAGTTACAGTATGGGTAAGCAAAAGCTTTCAAACATCTATCTTAAATTAGATAGGTCATCAAATGAGAAGGGAAGTTCATCCCAATCCTCAAGATACTCAGTAAATACTGAGGAGGGAATATTTGTTTGTAAGACACAATATGAGGAACCACTTTCTCCTAATAAAAGAAATTTGATTTTTAAGAAAAGTTAGGACAAAATAAAGAAATTCCGAGAAAAAGAAGGTTAAACAGGAAACCCAGGAATTAACCAGTAAATCACCTTGGGAAGACAAGTTAGATGAAAAATGGGCAGATCTCTATATGCTAGCCATTGTAGCAGTAAATGCAAATCTTTAAATACTTTGACTTAAGTTTTAGCAACCTTATCACCTACAAGCCAGAAATATTATCCAGTAAAATAAATAAGTTACAGTAAACCTTAGTGTGTTTTAATTTTAATTATCTTTGTGTTAAATCACTCACATAGTATGAAATAATATTTATGAAATTTTGTTATAAAATTTTAACTTAGTAAAATTTTGTATTTTGCATATGTGCTAAACAGCATGAGTGACTTGTCTGAAGCCCTTCAGAATTTAAATCTCTATCCGGTAAAAATAGAGGTTTCAAGAGATTTCAATAGGTATATACCAGATATAGAAGAACCTATAGAATTCAATGCTCCACCTCCGGAGAAACCCAAGCCCAAGAAAAGAAGAAGATTGGTAGGATGGAGGCATAGGAGAAAACCCGCCAATAGTAAGATTCCTAAAATAGAAAATCTCTTAGATAAAGGGAAGGGGATTGAAGACGGGGAAGATTCTAGGCAGATGGAAATACAGGTTGGGGAATATTCTAGGCAGATTGAAATGGAGTATGGAGAAGGTTCTAGATAAACCAAGAGGGAAATTGGGGAAACCTCTAAGCAAACCCAGGAAATGACATTGCAGGAGGAGCTAGATTTTATATTGGCAAGCTGTGATATTATTAAGCCTATCAATGAAAATGTTTTTACTCATCCTATTGAAACCCAACTTCCAATGAATTTGGAACCAGCAATCCCAGAACCTATAATCCACAACCAACCTCTAAGAATGGACAAGTGGTGGACTAATGATTGGCATTTCCAAAACCTTCTCAACAGTCCTTATTCCTTTCTCCCTCAGTTCGATCCAGAACCTTTACCAAATCCACCGATGAGTAATGAGAATATGGCTGAACTCCGCCATTTTGGCGAAGAGCTGATGGATGCTGGGAATAGGATCCGAGAAATTGGGGGACAAATCTCATGGAAATATGATGAGAGGGAACATCGTTATTAAAAATGCAAGTTAACGAGGGAAAAAGGAGTTATGAATCTATGTTTGTATAATAACAATAATAGTAAATAAAAAATCAGTATGTGTAAAATAAACAATAAAACGGTTGTAAGATAAAAATGTATATAGAAGCATAATATAATCTATAAACAAAAGAAAATTTAGAAATTTACAATGTTGATTATATAATTGTTTACGTGATTATGTGTGATTAATTGTTATATTTGGTTGTTTCTTATTTTATACTAATAAATTATATAAATTAACTATCAGATGGCAAACGTTGGTAATGAACCAGTAAATGAAGTAAATCAATCTGAGCAAAATCAGGAAGAGCAATTGTTAAATAGGCAAGATATCGAGGATATCGTTGCTCAAGGAATAACTAATGCTATTCCATCAATCATTGCTGCTGCCCAGAAACCTATTAAACCTCAATCAATCATTCCTAGTAAACGTACACAAGGCGACAATTTTAGTAATAGTATAAACGAAGGAGGCAATCATATTAATAATAACAATAATGTTCTGCAATCCCCAATTTTCAAGAAAATGAAAGCTGCAACACCTGGTTGCACTTACAAAGAATTTCTTGCCTGTAAACCAGCTGAGTTTGCAGGTAACGAAGGGGCGATTGCAGCACTGCGTTGGTTAGAGAAAACTG
The DNA here is from genome assembly GCA_030545235.1 of Helianthus tuberosus. NCBI lineage: Eukaryota > Viridiplantae > Streptophyta > Magnoliopsida > Asterales > Asteraceae > Helianthus > Helianthus tuberosus. The sequence continues at coordinate 39,114,242 of CM060411.1, read as the reverse complement.
AGGCAGTGATCATCGTAAGTAAATGTGCTGAGGAAGATCAAGTTATGTATGCGTCAAATCTTTTTAAAGAAGGGGCGCTAGAATGGTGGAACACAGTATTACAAGCTAAAAGAAGGATCGAGGCATATGCTATGAACTGGGAAGAATTTAAGAATCTTGTAGAAAGAAAATTATGTCCCGAGTATGAAAAAGATCAAATGGCAAATAAGTTCCTAACCCACCGGATGGTGAATGTGGACTGTCGAGGATATACTTCGACATTCTTCGAATATGCTAGAGTGGTACCAACGCTGGCTTCGCCAGAGCCGGTACTCATTTCTCTCTATATTTGGGGATTAATTAGTGAAATTCGTAATATCGTTAAAGCTGCGAGACCTCGCACTATTGACGATGCGGTAGAATTAGCTAATACCCTCACTGACGAACTGGTACGCACAAAAGATGAAAACAAGAAAAAGGAACTGGCTCAGAAAATTACCCAAGGATTTCGTGTGGGTAATAGAAGTAACTTCAAGAAAAGAGGAACAGGGCAATCCTCAACTCCTCAGTTCTGCAGGAATTGCAAAAAGAAACATTATGGAAGATGCAATATAACCTGCAACTTTTGCAAAACTGTAGGACATCGTGAAGAAAACTGCAGAAAGAAAACCATATTCTGCTTTAACTGTGGAGAAGCAGGGCATTTTAAAACAGAATGTCCTGAATTGGCCAAACCTGCAGACAACAAAGCCAAGATAGCCGATGGAGCTACTAAGAAGAATGTCAGAGCATTCCAGCTGACCACTCAAGAAGCAGAACTTATTCCAGATGTGATAGCTGGTACGTTCTTAGTTCACAACGTGTATGCAAAAGTATTATTTGACTCTGGTGCAAACCAAAGTTTTATAAATACTTTATTCTGCCAAGCTCTTAATTTACCCTTAACCAACATTAGGCAGATTTTTACAGTCGAAACTGCAGATGGGAATTCTGTTAAAATAAATAAGGTTTTGCGAGAAGGAAATATAGAACTTTCAGGTCACACCCCGATATTTCCACGTATTACTGGTGGGCCCGGTGGGGAGTATCGTAACGTAGTGGATATCATCATAGTCAAACAACACAATATATAATTGCACAGCGGAAGCAAAAGATAAATATATTACATTCCGAATATAAAGTAATGTCAAAGTATTACAACGGAAAGTAAAAGATCCACAGGCGGATCAAATAAAAGAAAACTGTTCAACAGACTTTAGGCATCTAGAACTTGCAAGATTCCCTATTGACGCCCTGAGCTCCCAGCCAATTACGCATAGTACCTGCCACTTAACCTTTTGGAAAATACGTCAGTTTACACTGGTAAATACAATTAACTGACTCGTTTTGAAAATGTTTAAGAAAATTGGTTTAAATGCACAAGGCACAAACATTCATTCATAACCTGGGACAATTTTATTAATAAAAATCTTGTATCCGATTTACATGGTTGTCCAACATTTAGGGCCGGTGATTATACAATACAAGCCGGTCAAGATTAATCGACACACCATAAATATAACTCACAAGAAGACATCCTTACGAGTGAGTATATCTTTTACATACGCAACAAAAGGTGTTATGCCTACACCTTGTGCTTATGTTATGGCCATTCACTTTTTAAATGAGCCAAGGATATCCAGGACACGGTCATTAACCCCCAATGTTATTTGTTATCAATCAATACAGATTAAAACGGGATTATGCAATTTAATCATCTCCGATTAAAAGGTTTCTACACCCGACCAAGCGGTATTTTTATAATACCATATCCCAAGCCCGTATAAGGGAAACTAAGTTAAAAGTATTTACCTGAGCTAGCAAATGCAATTTATACTCAGCCGTATATTCTAATCAGCAAGCACAAGTACTTCTACTGGGGCTCTCGATCTGGAACGAAGGTTTATTAACCTATTAGATTCCTAACGGGTCTTATTTAAGTCGTAACTTAGACCGGTTAGTTTTAAGGAACGGTTCACGGTTCAAAACGCACGATTAAGCGAAGACCGGAATAGAATGTGATTTAGACCCGACAAGTTTGGAGACTTGAATAGTATGGGTATACTAAACACATTCTGGATTTTGAGATCAAAACGATATGGTTTGACCCGTTTCGGCTAATATATGCAAACTAGTTACATAAGCCGATCCGAACGCGAAAAGTGCGTAACGAGTAACCAAATGAATCATATACAGGTTTACTAAGTTAATATGCCTTAAATATGTTGTGATATCAGTAGGATACCTTCCATTATGCCCAAAACGAGTTTACTCTCAATTTAAGCCCCGTAGGGGTATTTTGGTCATTTAAAAGATTATAAAAGAGGTTAATTAAAATTCTGAGATTCGGATCCGACTACATTAGTAGAATAACTTATTTTATTTGGTCATATAAGTTGGTAATAGGTCTTATATGCCAAAATGGTTTCAAACCCAAACTATGCGTTTAATACGCTTAAAAAGCCATTTTAAGCGATTTCCGGGTTATACAGGAAATCTGAGTTTTCTGATCAGTTTATAAAGTTCAAAATACTTTATTTATTATATAAAATCAGTAGCAATTGGATTGGTGTCAAAATACCTTGTAAAACTCATTTTATACACAAAAAGGGTATAAGCGGTATTTACCGAATTAAGGCGATAGTCTTAGGTTATGATCAGTTTAAAAATAATTAAAAATCTTTAAAAATCTAAAAATATTATATTACATCAGTGGGTAAAAGGTTTGGTGTCAAAAATTGGGTTTAGATAGGCTTTATGCTAATTGCGCCGTTTAATTACTAAAAGGCGTTATAATTACGCTAATGAGCATAACTCCTAATCTAGACCTCCAACTGATGTAAAAATTTAGGGACAACTTTATAAATCAGTAATAAGGATTATTGTCCTTTCAGATTTCCAAAATTCTCGTTTTATAGTCAAAAGGGCATATTGGTCAACATTAGGCAATTAACGGAAACGCGTAAACGAATGGGGCAATCAACGAACCAAGCACAGAGGGTTATACCAACATGTAACCTGGTCCTAAGGAAGTCCTAAGGAATTTCTAAACCTATCTAATTCGGGTCAGAACTGAAGTCAAAGAAAAAGTCAAAGTTTTGCGACTTTTGGTTTCGAACCGGGTCTAAACAGAAAATTGTCGGATCAAACAAGCTTAGATCAGTTCTTATACTTATTACCAAGTTATATGAGTGATAAAATAGGTTACATGCCTTCTACATTGCTAATTACATGTTAATTTGCAAATTAAGCTTCTGTTGACTTTTTCTAAACAACTTTGACCTGACATTTGATCTAGTTAGAGTGGGAATCTGAGGGTGCCCTTTTAAGGGTTTATTGCCCACATAAATACCAACTTATAACTACCTTCAATTTGACTAATCACTGGACCATTAGTGATTAATCAATAAGTCAAACCTTAATTACGACGGTTTGACTTTTAAGCTAATAACTAGGTAAAACTCAATTAAGGAAGATCAAGGTTGCTTACCAAGGTCTAATGCACGACCAAGAATGCTTAGAGAATGGCCTTGATCTCCAGAAATGATCAGATGTTGAGTTGGAAATGAATGATCAAAATGTGCAAACATTGGGGCTTTTTATAGTGTTCTTGATCCATTAAGATCATGACAAATCATGTTATACATGATCCCTGATGATTAACAAGTGTCCCTAAGGCCTAAAAAAATAGTTTAGACGGCTCTTGGAAGTGTTAAAGGGCAATACAAGTCGCTTACATGGGCTGAACAGGAAATTTACGAGTTTATGCATCTGGGCAACGCTTACGGACCATAAGGTCCAGGTCTTACGGTCCGTAAGGACCTGGTCAGCATTCAGAAACTTTCATTTGTTGACAGTTTTAGCCCCTGCACCTCCAAATGCCATTTCCGACACATCCAAGGCCTGTTAAACCATTTTAAGGCTCTACAATGATGCCTAAGTATGGGGAACATGAAACATGCTCAAAAATATGCCGGATGTCGGTTCGTTTGGTCGTACGGTCACGTTGTTCGGTTAATTACGACGAAACACGGACGGACGTGAAAAACGAACCAATTGACGCGACGAATGGAATTTTATCAAGCCAAACTCTAAAATAACATATTTTAGTGTTTACATAAATTTTTGGGTGTCCGGGGATATTCAGAATGTGAGATATGCGCGTAAACGCAAACTTGTGCGCTTTTTGACACTTTTAGTCCCTGCATGACTTAAAAGCTTATTTTTGCGCACCAAACAGCTCTAAGCCTATATCTAAGCTATATTAGGAATAAATATGGTATGTTTATCTCATGGTCATATTTCGGAAGGTCCGATAACATACGAATCGGTATACTTTAGCAGTTTGACGCTTTAGGTCCCTCAAATGCGTAAACTTGCGTAAATCATCATTTAATAGCATTGAAGCCTCATCTAATCCATATTAGGCATTCTTTAAGGTATTATTAAACATCATAATGCTTCGGGCTCGATAAAAGGTCATTCAGAGGTATAATTAAACATATTGACACTTTTAGTCCCTTATACTTGCAAAGTTGCGCGTAACTTCACTTTTGGGCATAAAAGCCTTGGGTGGCCAATGATTGGAAATCCCGAGAGTATAATAAAATATCATGAGGCTCTTGGTTTGTTAAAAGGTCACTCAGAGGTAAGAATTAACATGTTGACGCTTTTAACCCTTTTCTGCGCAAACTTTCAATTAATTACATAAACGGCTACACTTGATTAACAAGTGGCTCATTTGTGAATATAAAACCGTAAAAGGTTATTTAGAAACTTATTTTAGGTATGATAATACTTCCAATTCTTTCATAATCAAATTTTTTGATTTTTCGAAAAATTAGTCCCTTAATTTCAACGTTTGACTTCATTAGAGTTTATTACACGTGTCAATACTTCATTGGACGTGATTTTTTTCGAGGTGTTACATCCTCACCCCCTTAAAAGAAATCTCAACCTCGATATTTGCTTAAAGTAAAGGAAGTACTTTCTGTCGTATCATGGATTTAACTTCCATAGTATATTTGGGCCTCCAAGGGTATCCCAGTTGACCTATACAATAGGTGCATACTTTCTTTTGGAGCTCCTTAATCTATCGATTCTCAATCGACATAGGTTGCTTATACTATCATAGATCTGCATATCATTATGTGATAGTGCTTTTCAACTTATTGGTGACACGTCGCTAAATCATTAGTGTGGGTCACATTGCGCGTTCCACCAAGCTCCTAAATTAGGTCTTAGCTCGTAAGCTATTTAGTCTTGATACATTCGAATCCTTCGAATGACTTTATATATTCCGAGCTTAACTAACCTGAAAATTACAATCCGCACACCCTTCTAGGGTGTTATCTTTTGTTGAACCTTATCTTTTAACCAGAACTTAGGAGGGTTGCTATTTTCATAAATCCTTGATTTCCTGCCGTATACTGGCAACTTACAATCGATTATGGATTTTTATGATCTTATTTGTTGTTTCCTAGGCAACTTTCAGATCCTGATAATTGGACTTACCAATTCTCTATCTAACAATAGATGTTTAACATTCCATCTATACAAGGTCTCAAAGGAGCAGCCTTAATACTTACATATCAATTATTATAGAAAAGCTTATCTTAAGGTGGGATGGTTATCCCAACCATTGCTTAAAACTAATCTTAAGGAGTAGCTAATCCTTATAGCTAGTTGAATAACTCAACGATCCTGGGTAGTTGATGGTGATTCTTAATCGTTGTTAAAATAGGGTTGCGGTAATGAATGCATAAGCAAAATGAACCGTCTTTCTTATCAAACTCTCGGAATATCGAGTTAGGCTATATGAATCTCTTATCTTAAAGTTTACTTAATCAGGGTTTCGATTATTCCATGATCAACACGGAGTTCTTACAACACTCCAACCCTAAGCGGGATGTTAATCTTAACTCTACTTGTCTCTTGGGAGGTAAACAGGGTAGTCTTAGGAGAAGATAATCAAGATACAAGGAGGTTACAGAGATTTTCCAAATCTCAGGCTCCAGTTCATCCATCCTTGCTGGTGTCAAATGAGTGACACATTTATGTTACGAGTCCACGGATTTCTTAATCAGAGACACTTATTTAGACAATTCCATTCTGGATATCATCTTTGAATACCGTTAGTTGACTTTAATACCGTATGACCATTGGAATATCTTTGTGGTTCCATGCATTAAACCTCCATACTAATCAGGCATGGAAGCAATCTATGGAACATATTAAGATACACCAATCCTCATATGGCGCTTTTGTCATACCATCTGGTATTCGTAATCGATGGAGATCAAAGAGATATCAATTTCATATGATGATGTACCTCATCTGGAGAGAGGGTACACTAGAATTTCACGACTGAGGATTTCTGACAGGAACAGAAGAAACGGTTCCTATGATTTTCGTCTGTAAGTTTTACCTTACACTTAATATCTAGGGTTCTCATTGAAGACTTTAAGTGTTTGTTATACCCACCATCTATGAAGGATTGATTAGTATCCGAATCAAAGCAGAACTCTTAACGTTCATTCTACTTCATATTTTATGCTTAAGGTTCTAATAGGCAGATTTAAATACTTACAAATTTTATTCCACAAATGACTTATCTGTACATGCATCAAACAATACCCTTGCATATACATCATGGATAAGGACGTACCGGTTATAATATTGTCATCTTGTATGGCTTCTTTTGCATCCATCTGAGAGGCCTTAGCGTCAGTCTTCTTATCTCCTTTAAGCTTCTTCGCATACCTTGGACAATTGGATTTGATATGCCCTTTTCTCGTTACAGTTGTAACAAGTCGCATCTCCTATCAACTTGCATTCCAATGTTTTATGCTCACTAGATTTGCAGATCCCACAATGTAGATGTTGAGGCTCAAATCTGCATTTCCCGTAATGGTGCTTCTTGCAAGTCTTGCATAAAGGTTTCTGGTTGGACTTTTGTTTATTCTTTTTCTTAGCATTCTGGGAGTTATCTTCCTCCCTTTTCCTTTTTAGTTCATCCTTTGCATTAGAGGCATGAACGAGATCCTCCTTATTAGCGAGGAAATGTGGTCCTAGATAAAATTTGGAGCGTGTAGCATGGGGGTCCGTGAACTTTTTCACAGCCTTCTTCACAGCTTTTCCAACAGCTGCGTCTATCATAGTTTGCAGAACATCACTGGAAATTCTAAGGTTCACAATTGTAGCATCATTGGCATGTGTCGCATCATCCATAACACGACCAACGACTGTCTTATCTGAGTTTGTCATACTCGATATTGGTACCTAACACCAATAAAACAATTTCTTAGTTGCAATCCAACAACTGCTATTCCTCATCCTGATGGCCTTAATATATACTAACCATTGTATCAATAACCCATACAGGCTAATATAGCACTAACATTCTTAATGAACGTTATTTAAAATATATATTAATATTACTTAGCCTAGGTCGCAAAAGACAATCAATGGCATTTAAGGTTTGGACCTAGTCCATCACTTTTCTGACAGAGGATCAAAACGTCACATCTGCCTTTATTATATTGAAGAATTTAGGTAACTTGAAAGCTTGCCATAGGAATATCAGAAAAGAGTGATTCCTAATAGATATAAAATATCCATCTAAGGTTTGTTGGAGTATTCTCTAAAGTATCATCGGCCAATTTCTATCTCGCGTTAAATGACCGGAGTCCTAGTCAGGCGGAGACAACAGTTCTCAACAGTTATCGTTCATTATAGAATCATATGTGCCAGCATCAAATAAATTTCTGCATAAATTGCTTGATAAGGAAAGGTACCTGCTATATAGTTATAATTCTGCACCATCTCCTGGGCGTTCATCCGGAAGACTCATGCGTTTGTTTTCCTGGCCTCTCCAGGCTTCTTTATAAGCTTTGGGTAGTTGGTTTTGATGTGCCCTTCCTCGTTACAATTGTAACATGTGGCGTTCTTTAACTCCTTGCAATCTAAGGTTTTGTGACCCTTGGTCTTGCAAATTCCACACAATTTAGCACGTGGGTCGATTGTACATTTTCCCGAATGTTGCTTTCTGCAGTTACTGCATTTGGGTCTGTTATTAGACTGACTTGAGTTTTTCCTAAACTCGGAATCTTTCATGTGCTCAAAGCTTCCCTTCTTCTTCTTGTTATATTGATGAGAGTTTTCCTCCTCTCTTTCTCTTCTTCCCTCTCCAGAAGCCTTAACAGACTTATTTCTGATTGCATCTAAGGTGAGAGATAAGGATAAGTCCACCGCGGACCTATATGTGGTTGGCCTAGATGCTTTAACATTTCCTTTTATCTCTGGTGCTAGGCCTCCAATGAAACGCGCTATGCGTTTAGGTTCAGGGGTGACTAAATAAGGAACTAGGCGGGACATAGTGTTGAAACTTGTCACATATGCCTGACAATCCAAATTCTCCATGACCAGAGTCAAGAAGTCTGATTCTATCTTTTCTACCTCATGCTGAGGGCAATAATTTTCCTTGACTAATGCAACAAATTGATCCCAAGATAAGTTGTAGAGTAGAACCTTTCCTGTGGCTTGGAGCCATGATCTCCACCATGCCAACGTTTCTCCTTTGAATGATTGTGAAACAAATTTCACAACATCTTGCTCCGCACAACCGCTGATGTCAACAATAGCGTCCATCTCATCGAGCCATGTCATGCAATCGATGACCCCTTTTTCTCCTGTAAAGTCTATGGGCTTGCAGGAGACAAAATATTTATATGAGCAGGTCTCAACTGGTGCCTCTTGATGAAACACAACCTGTCTAGACGGAATACTCCTTTGATTTGACAAGTCATGAACATCGTCCTCCCTTGACTCATGTGTTTTAGAAGGGGGCTTACTACGAGCCACAGGTAGAGTCTTAGAGTGGGTATCATTTGATTCATCATACTGTCTGTCAAGAGCTCGAGTGATAGCATAGTCTATTATTGCATGTAGTTCTGCTCCGGTTACATTAATTCTGGTAGTATCATTGTTCTCCTTCATGTGGCTGTTAACTTCATCTAATCTAGCCATGTAGCTTGATGGCTACATAAACATTGACAATGATTTATTCAGAGGTTATTATGAAATTATCATTTTTGATAATTTATTAACCATGGTAATATAAACCATATGGGTTAATTTGTTAATTTTTATTAGTATTTTCATTATAATCTATCCTAGTGTATAAATCATTAGGGATATTTAAAGTGGCACAACAGGCCTTGTCACAAGGACACTTTTGAATTTACAAGCCATGATCATTTGGGATCGAGACATTTAAGGTTTGAGCATAGTTGGTCACTTTTCTTGACAGAGAGTCGACGATTACAACTGTCTGTTGTCTTTTAGGACAATAGATATAGCCCGTGGGCATTTCCCTTCTGAGGGATGTTTATGATATGATCATCTTTTCAGATGCTATTAGTCGAGATCGTATGGATCATATCGACTATTATGCTTGGACATGGTCCAACATTTTTAGACAGGAGGTCAAGACCACCACTGTCGTTGTCTTATCAGACAACAAGTTTAGCCCGTAGGCACTTCATCACTAATGGATGTTTATAATATGATCATCTTATAGGATGATATAAGCCATGATTTCTAGATCATTAGGCCAAATCAGGAAATTTGAAAAATTCCAATATAGGGATGACTATTGTGATTTTCTCATATCACTTTTGTCAAGAGTGCTAACACGTTCTTAGGTGTTAACAATATGATCATCTTTATTTGATGATTTAAGCCATGATTTCTAAATCACTAGGCTAGACAAGAAAATTGGAAGAATCCAATATAAGGATGACTGTTGTGATTTTCTCGAATCACATTTGTCAAGAGTGCTAACACGTTCTTAGGTGTTAACAAGGATCTGAATCTCTTGAATAGGTCTTACCATCTTGGCCATGTCTAAAAATGACACGTGGCTAGGTCTTGTCCTTTTTAGATTTTTGCCATTTTATTATAATGGTAGATCTTATAAAAGGAATGTTATTTTTCATTTATTTCATTTTTTTATGTTTAGAATGAAAATTTAAATTTAATCATTCCACTAAAAATTTAAAAGTACAGATGTGCCCTAGACGGGACTTGAAAGGAATAATGTTGTCCTCGAAGGGACTGAAAGATAAATATGTCCTTATAAGGACTATTAAAGGAACGATCTTTAGCAAAAGGAGTTTTCTTCTTCACTTTACTTTCGAGTGTTCCCTCCCTGGATGCTCGTTTCATTCTAGCCGCGGTACGAAGCTCAGCAATTCTAGGCTCCGAATGTGGAGAATTTCTAATACGGCTTCTTCGATTGGCGACATATCCAATATATATAAGAAATTGGAAGCAATAGTTTTCAGATTATGGTTGAGAGTATTCCTATGTTAAGTCTAGACTCAGAAGGTCAAGGAATATGCTACTGTGTCATTGAGATTAAACACAAAAGGCTAGTGTTTAATTCACTCAATGCTGGCTCTGATACCAACCTGTCACACCCCGATATTTCCACGTATTACCGGTGGGCCCAGTGGGGAGTATCGTAACGTAGTTGATATCATCATAGTCAAACAACACAATATATAAATGCACAGCGGGAGTAAAAGATAAATATATTACATTTCGAATATAAAGTAAAGTCAAAGTATTACAACGGAAAGTAAAAGATCCACAGGCGGATCAAATAAAAGAAAACTGTTCAACAGACTTTAGGCATCTAGAACTTGCAAGATTCCCTAATGACGCCCTGAGCTCCCAGCCAATTAAGCATAGTACCTGCCACTTAACCTTTTGGAAAATACGTCAGTTTACACTGGTAAATACAATTAACTGACTCGTTTTGAAAATGTTTAAGAAAATTGGTTTGAATGCACAAGGCACAAACATTCTTTCATAACCTAGGGCAATTTTATTAATAAAAATCTTGTATCTGATTTACATGGTTGTCCAACATTTAGGGCCGGTGATTATACAATACAGGCCGGTCAAGATTAGTCGACACACCATAAATATAACTCACAAGAAGACATCCTTACGAGTGAGTATATCTTTTACATACGCAACAGGAGGTGTTATGCCTACACCTTGTGCTTAAGTTATGGCCATTCACTTTTTAAATGAGCCAAGGATATCCAGGACACGGTCATTAACCCCAGTGTTATTTGTTATCAACCAATACAGATTAAAACGGGATTATGCAATTTAATCATCTCTGATTAAAAGGTTTCTACACCCGACCAAGCGGTATTTTTATAATACCGTATCCCAAGCCCGTATAAGGGAAAATAAGTTAAAAGTATTTACCTGAGCTAGCAAATGCAATTTATAATCAGCCGTATATTCTAATCAGCAAGCACAAGTACTTCTACTGGGGCTCTCGATCTAGAACGAAGGTTTATTAACCTATTAGATTCCTAACGGGTCTTATTTAAGTCGTAACTTAGACCGGTTAGTTTTAAGGAACGGTTCACGGTTCAAAACGCAACTTTAAGCGAAGACCGGAATAGAATGTGATTTAGACCCGACAAGTTTGGAGACTTGTATAATATGGGTAAACTAAACACATTCTGAATTTTGAGATAAAAACGATATGGTTTGACCCGCTTCGGCTAATATATGCAAACTAGTTACATAAGCCGATCCAAACGCGAAAAGTGCGTAACGATTAACCAAATGAATCATATACAGGTTTCCTAAGTTAATATGCCTTAAATATGTTGTGATATCAGTAGGATACCTTCCATTATGCCCAAAACGAGTTTACTCTCAATTTAAGCCCCGTAGGGGTATTTTGGTCATTTAAAAGATTATAAAAGAGGTTAATTAAAATTCTGAGATTCGGGTCCGAATACATCAGTAGAATAACTTATTTTATTAGGTCATATCAGTTGGTAATAGGTCTTATATGCCAAAATGGTTTCAAACCCAAACTATGCGTTTAATACGCTTAAAAAGCCATTTTAAGCGATTTCCGGGTTATACAGGAAATCTACATTTTCTGATCAGGTAATAAAGTTCAAAATACTTTATTTATTATATAAAATCAGTAGCAATTGGATTGGTGTCAAAATACCATGTAAAACTCATTTTATACACAAAAACGGTGTAATCGGTATTTACCGAATTAAGGCGATAGTCTTAGGTTATGATCAGTTTAAAAATAATTAAAAATCTCAAAATATTATATTACATCAATGGGTAAAAGGTTTGGTGTCAAAAATTGGGTTTAGATATGCTTTATGCTAATTGCGCCGTTTAATTACTAAAAGGCGTTATAATTACGCTAATGAGCATAACTCCTAATCTAGACCTCCAACTGATGTGAAAATTTAGGGACAACTTTATAAATTAGTAATAAGGATTATTGTCCTTTCACATTTCCAAAATTCTCGTTTTATGGTCAAAAGGGCATATTGGTCAACATTAGGCAATTAACGGAAACGCGTAAACGAATGGGGCAATCAACGAACCAAGCACAGAGGGTTATACCAACATGTAACCTGGTCCTAAGGAAGCCCTAAGGCATTTCTAAACCTATCTAAATCGGGTCAGAACTGAAGTCAAAGAAAAAGTCAAAGTTTTGCGACTTTCGGTTTCGAACCAGGTCTAAACAGAAAATTGTCGGATCAAACAAGCTTAGATCAGTTCTTATACTTATTACCAAGTTATATGAGTGATAAAACAGGTTACATGCCTTCTACATTGCTAATTACATGTTAATTTGCAAATTAAGCTTTTGTTGACTTTTTCTAAACAACTTTGACCCGACAGTTGATCTAGTTAGAGTGGGAATCTGAGGGTGCCCCTTTAAGGGTTTATTGCCCACATAAATACCAACTTATAACTACCTTCAATTTGACTAATCACTGGACCATTAGTGATTAATTAATAAGTCAAACCTTAATTACGATGGTTTGACTTTTAAGCTAATAACTAGGTAAAACTCAATTAAGGAAGATCAAGCATGCTTACCAAGGTCTAATGCACGACCAGTAACTCTTAGAGAATGGCCTTGAGCTCCAGAAATGATCAGATGTTGAGTTGGAAATGAATGATCAAAATGTGCAAACATTGGGGCTTTTTATAGTGTTCTGGATCCATTAAGATCATGACAAATCATGTTATACATGATCCCTGATGATTAACAAGTGTCCCTAAGGCCTAAGAAATAGTTTAGGCGGCTCTTGGAAGTGTTAAAGGGCAATACAAGTCGCTTACATGGGCAATTTACGAATTTCTGCATCTGGTCAATGCTTACGAACCGTAAGGTCCAGGTCTTACGTTCCGTAAGGACCTGGTCAGCATTCAGAAACTTTAATGTGTTGACAGTTTTAGCCCCTGCACCTCCAAATGCAATTTCCGACACTTCCAAGGCCCGTTAAACCATTTTTAAGGCTCTACAATGATTCCTAAGTACGGGGAACATGAAACATGCTCACAAATATGCCGGATGTCGGTTCGTTTGGTAGTACGGTCACGTTGTTCAGTTAATTACGACGAAACACGGACGGACGCGAAAAACGAACCAATTGACGCGACGAATGGAATTTTATCAAGCCAAACACTAAAATAACATATTTTAGTGTTTACATAAATTTTTGGGTGTCCGGGGATATTCAGAATGTGAGATATGCGCGTAAACGCAAACTTGTGCGCTTTTTGACACTTTTAGTCCCTGCATGACCTAAAAGCTTATTTTTGCGCACCAAACACCTCTAAGCCTATATCTAAGCTATATTAGGAATAAATATGGTATGTTTATCTCATGGTCATATTCCGGAAGGTCCGATAACATACGAATCGGTATACTTTAGCAGTTTGACGCTTTAGGTCCCTCAAATGCGTAAACTTGCGTAAATCATCATTTAATAGCATTGAAGCCTCATCTAATCCATATTAGGCATTCTTGAAGGTATTATTAAACATCATAATGCTTCGGGCTCGATAAAAGGTCATTCAGAGGTATAATTAAACATATTGACACTTTTAGTCCCTTATACTTGCAAAGTTGCGCGTAACTTCACTTTTGGGCATAAAAGCCTTGGGTGGCCAATGATTGGAAATCCCGGGAGTATAATAAAATATCATGAGGCTCTCAGTTTGTTAAAAGGTCACTCAGAGGTAAGGATTAACATGTTGACGCTTTTAACCCTTTTCTGCGCAAACTTTCAATTAATTACATAAACGGCTACACTTGATTAACAAGTGGCTCATTTGTGAATATAAAACCGTAAAAGGTTATTTAGAAACTTATTTTAGGTATGATAATACTTCCAGTTCTTTCATAATCAAAGTTTTCGATTTTTCGAAAAATTAGTCCCTTAATTTCAACGTTTGACTTCATTAGGGTTTATTACACGTGTCAATACTTCATTGGACATGATTTTTTTCGAGGTGTTACATGAACGAAAGCAAGGAATAGTATACATGATTTCAGTAATCATTAGTACTAAGGGTAAAGAACTTAAGGAGATTCATGTAGTCTCAGAATACCCAGATGTATTCCCAGAAGAGTTACTAGGATTACCACCAGATAGGGAAGTAGAATTTAGGATTCATCTAATTCCCGGAACTACACCGATAGCCAAGGCACCTTATCGGTTAGCTCCTACCGAAATGTTAGAACTGAAAAAGCAATTAGATGAATTACTAAGTAAAGGATTCATACAACCTAGCTCATCCCCTTGGGGAGCGCCAGTGTTGTTCGTATAGAAAAAGGATGGTTCGATGAGAATGTGTATTGATTATAGAGAATTGAATAAGGTTACAATTAAGAATCGATACCCATTACCTAGGATTGATGATCTTTTTGATCAACTTCGAGGAGCTAGATATTTTTCTAAGATCGGCTTACGCTCCGGATATCATCAATTAAAGGTACAAGAGGAAGACATACCTAAAACTGCTTTCAGGACTAGGTATGGTCATTACGAGTTTAAAGTCATGCCCTTTGGGTTAACAAATGCCCCTGCAGCATTTATGGAAATGATGAATAGAATCTGTAAACCGTATTTGGATAAATTTGTAATTATCTTTATCGACGATATACGTATTTATTCCAAAAGTCAGACAGAACATTGTGAGCACTTACATGCACTCTTAACTTTGTTAAGAAAAGAAAAGCTTTATGCTAAATACTCGAAGTGTGAATTTTGGCTAAAGGAAGTGCAATTTCTAGGTCTCATGGTGAATCACGAAGGTATTCACGTAGATCCCTCTAAAATAGAGGCAATTACCAAATGGAAGGTTCCGCAATCTGCAAAGGAAATTAGAAGTTTTATAGGTTTAGCTGGATACTATAGACGATTTATTAAGGATTTTTCCAAAATAGCTGTACCATTAACTAAGCTAACCTGTAAAGCAGTTAAGTTTGAATGGGGACCTAAACAAGAAGAAGCTTTTAGAATTTTAAAACATAAATTAACAAATGCTCCAATCCTAGCCTTACTAGAAGGAACATAAGATTTTGAAGTATATTGTGATGCTTCAAAACTAGGATTAGGATGTGTGCTTATGCAACGCAAGAAAGTAATTGCGTATGCTTCAAGGCAATTGAAAAAGCACGAAGAAAACTATACGACTCGTGATTTAGAATTAGGAGCCGTAATTTTTGCCCTTAAGAATTGGAGACATTATCTGTACGGAAGTAAATTTACTGTCTATACGGATCATAAAAGTTTAAGATATATATTTGGGCAAAAAGAGTTAAACATGAGGCAAAGAAGATGGATGGAAATCCTAATTGACTACGACTGTGATATTCAGTATCACGAAGGAAAAGCAAATGTAGTTGCAGATGCCTTAAGTCGTAAGTATCATGAGAAACAACGACGGGTTCGTGCTCTCAGATTAAATCTACAAGTAGATTTAATGGAACAACTAAGGAAGGTTCAGGAAACAGCAATCAAGGATGATGCTGAATGAATGAAAGGACGAATAAAAGAATTAGAACAAGGAGCTGATGGAATTTGGAGATTCCACAAAAGAAGAATTTGGGTACCTAAGCAGGGAGAATTAAGAAATAAGATTTTAGAAGAAGCCCATAAATCTAGGTATACCATGCACCCTGGAAACAATAAGATGTACCAAGATTTAAGAAATAATTTCTAGTGGATAGGCATGAAAAAGGATATAGCTTGATATGTTTCTAAATGTCTTGCTTGTTCACAAGTTAAGGCAGAACACCAGAAACCTCCAGGTCTACTACAAGAATTAGAAATGCCAGTATGGAAATGGGAACTTATAACAATGGATTTTGTTACTAAGTTGCCCAAAACCAGAAAAGGTAATGATGCGATTTGGGTAATTGTGTATCGATTAACCAAATCAACTCATTTTCTACCCATGAAAGAAACCTTTAACATGGAAACATTGGCAAAGTTGTATGTAGATGAAGTAGTATCCCTACATGGAGTTCCACTCTCCATTGTATCAGATAGGGATAGTCGTTTCACTTCTCACTTCTGGACAAGTTTCCAAGAAGCCATGGGAACTAAACTAAACTTGAGCACTGCATATCATCCCCAAACAGATGGGCAAAGTGAAAGGACGATACAAACTCTAGAAGACATGCTCCGAGCATGTGTGATAGATTTTGGTGGAAACTGGGATGATCACCTACCCTTAATTGAATTCTCCTATAACAATAGTTATCATTCAAGTATGGAATCTGCCCCATTTGAAGCACTATATGGACGTAAGTGCAGAACTCCAGTATGTTGGGCAGAAATAGGAGAAAGTCAATTATCAGGACCAGAGATAGTACAAGAGACTACCGACAAGATCACCCAAATCAAGGAAAGACTAAAGACGGCTCGAGATCGTCAGAAGAGTTATGCAGACAATAGAAGGAAGCCGTTGGAGTTTCAAGTTGGAGACAAAGTATTATTAAAAGTATCTCCTTGGAAAGGAGTAGTTCGGTTTGGAAAGAAAGGAAAGCTAAGTCCAGGATACGTAGGACCATTTTCAGTGATCCAACGTATAGGACCAGTTGCTTATCGTTTACAACTACCAGAAGAATTAGCTGGAGTACATGATGTATTTCATGTATCCAATCTCAAGAAATGTTTGTCTGATGAATCCCTGGTAGTACCTCTTCAAGATGTAGAGGTAAATGAAAAGCTGAAATTCATAGCGAAACCTCTTCAAATTGAAGATAGAAAGATCAAGTTTCTCAAACACAAGAGACTAGTACTGGTCAAAGTCAAATGGGATTCGAAGAGAGGATCCGAATACACTTGGGAGTTAGAATCAGAAATGAAGCGAAAGTATCCCTACTTGTTTCAGTAAATCTCGAGGACGAGATTTTTTTTATTAAGGTGGGGAAAATGTAACAACTCTTATTTAAAAGTCCTATTTATTACTTTAATTGACCAATAGGAAACCCTAATTGAGAAACCCAAGTGATTCTGCATAAACCCTAAAATTTTCAGAACAATCGGAATCAGGATCAGGGCCCCTAAAAATCAGGGGGGGGTAAACCCTAATCGGTAATATCCACACAGTTTGTTGTTAAAATTGAAAATGAACGTGAGACCAACTCAGCTGAGCTACCTGGACACGAAGCAACCCTAGGGTAGAATAGGGTCTCTCACGCCACGCGACGCGCACAAGAGAACCTTTCGCGTGGCACGAGGGGGACGAATTTTAAGTATAAATAGAGGGCAGTGGGACTTGATACTGTGCGTTCGTTCGACGTTTAAATTCAAATTGTACTCTGAGTAGACTCTATCCGTGTTAAATCTGCAATGTGAGTCATTCTCTTTTTATCAAAGTACTTTATAAATTCTTAAATATTTTCAAAGTTATAATTACAGTGATTAAGTATATGTAATCACCAAATTACAGCCAGTATGTGGGGTTTTGTATACATTACTTTATAATCGTCACCATTGGGGCAGCCCATGGGGGATATGACCATAGTCACAGAAACGAGTCGAGTGATAAATACTGTGGGTAGTTGGTTGATATCAGAAACATTGTAATCTCTCTTAACACTGTAAATTATAACAAAAGTGTCGTTTTAATAAATAGAATGATTCACCAGTATTTTCCGCTGACAAAATCTTTTTCAAACATGTTTCAGGTGATCTGTTGTGATCCAGTAAAAGTGCCTCAAAGCACTACAAGCTTAAGAAAGTGGCTCATTATAAAATAAAGAAACATGTTTTGTAAAAATAAAGATTTCTCCGGGAAATCTTGTGATTGTAAATTACTGGGGTTTTACCCCGAGTTGTGAAATGAAATAATCAGAAAAGTGCAGCTTTAAGAAGATCCTGATGAAAACTTCCACTGTCAACTTAATTAAATAAATACCACGGGATTTTCTGTCCCGCGGCTCCTGAAACGGGTCAAACCGGGTCGGGGGCCGTGACATGAGGTCTTCTAAACCAAATGAGTGTTGGAAATCATGTGATATGGTTTAACAAAGCCTACATCCTAAATGAAACCTAACGTAAGTACTTTCGACCCATCGCGACCCATTAAGGTAGCTTACGCTACTTTAACGCGTCGTGCGCGCAAAGCGCGTTCGAGACGTCTAACTAGTCCTATGACAAGTATTATATGCCATTACATGTTTAATCATGTTGTATAATCAGTTATGTGACAAAAGTTTTGGTTACATAAGCTTAATTACCAATTATACATGAAAAAGGTATTTTGGTAATTTACCTAAGGCATATAAAATACTTATCATACAACTACCTAAACTAGGTGACCATAAGGTATAACCTCGGAAGGTTATTCCCTATGCTACTATGGTCACTAAACATGTTTGGTCGGATCCTAATGATCGACCAAACGGGTCGTGTTCGAAAGTCTAAGCGGGTGTTTAGTCCGCTTGACTTAGGACTCTACACAAGCAGTAGACTAAAAAGTGATGAGCTAAACATGCTAAAACATGTTTAGTTAAGTTAGAAAACAGGTTTTGATATCAAAACAAACGGTTTTGATATCCTAGAGTTGTTTGGTTACAAAATACGCGTAAATGCGTATTTTGGCCGAAACTACGACTCGTCACTGAGCCTAGATAACGTGGTAATCAGTAGGTATAGTCACTAGGGACTATAACCATCGTGATTACGCTCACGTTATGAAGTTCAAACGAACTTCACATTGACCATAAACTGGTCAATGCTGAAAGTCAAACGCAGTTTGACTTTAACGCTAAAACGAATGAAAAGAACGAAAGAACACTTACAGAAGGTCCCCGCAAGATTTGATTCCGATTTTTCTCTCAGGTAGGAAGCATATTGTCACGGCCCCCGACCCCATCCTGGGAGCGGGAGCCATGAACCAGCCAGATGATATCGGTGTTTATTAATTACGCAGCGGAAAATTTTCATTAGGATCGTAGTTAGGAAATAATTTCAGAGTTTCTAAAACACTAAAAATTAAACAAATGGGCTTAAACCCGTATTTCAGTCAATTGTTTTTATAAGGATAAACCCAAATAAATAAAACATAAATTTCTTCTTCTATTCAGGTAATTATAGCCACTTTATTTAAGCCTTCAGTGCTCCATAGCTGGCTTCTACTATCCTTACATCAAGTTACCTGAAATGTGTTTTGAAAACATTTTATCAGTAACAAATACTGGTGAGTTCATTCCATTTTATAAACTATATTGTTATACTTTACAGCATCAAAGTTTTTATATTCATTTATATTTATTTAACTCAATCAGTATTTGTCACATGGTGGCAGTTCCGATGTGACATTGGTTATATCACTCATTGGCTCATTTTTGTCCAATAGTGAATTTATCAAGTAATAGATATATAGTATATCTTATTATTATATTGGTCACTAGGCGATTCCTGTGACGGTGGTCAAATCACTGTTGGTCATTCTTTCAACTAGTGACTCCGGTCATATTACTGTTGATCATTCTCTTAACTAGTAATTGTGGTCATATCACTTGTTGATCATTCTTTCAACTAGTAATTGTGGTCATATCACTTATTCATCATTCTTTCAACTAGTAATTGTGGTCATATCATTGTTGCTCATTCTCTCAACTAGTGCCTTTGGACATGTCACTGTTGATCATTCTCTCAATTAGTGACTCTGGACTTAGTTGTGTCCCGTGACATTACTTTGTCAAATATATTACGTATGGCACAAAACCACTTAACCCAGAAAATGACATATATCATTTTATGTCAAACTACTATAACTTATCAAATATAATATATTAATTAAATAATTGTAATATCATTATTTAATATATTAACGTGACTAAGACTAAAAATATAATCTTAGTATAGTAGAATATTTATACTTGACTATTTTATTATGGTATACACCATTTAGATTTATTTCAAACATACATTAAATTTATGAACGATTTAATGTTAAAATAATATTAGTTATAGGCTATGGCTACTGGGGCATAATTCCCACTGTGATTGTGGTCATGCTACTATTGGCTAACTTTCTGGCCAATAGTAACGAGGGTCAAATAATGTATAAAACCTCCCATACCGGCAGTTATTATAGAATATAAAAATTTAATCACTGTAAGTATAACTGGTAAACATTTAGGATTTTGGAAAGCATTTTTTTTAAATATAATTGTATCACAAAAAGGTGATAAAATGGTGAGAAAAGAGAATGGACTCACATTGCAGATTTAATTTGAACAGAGCCTAGCCTACTGATTAGCCTTGTAACCTAGTGCATACGAAATAGGTAAGTAACTAATACAGCATTTACGATAACTTACGAGATTAAAACCCTCACAACGAATGACAAAGTGCAATACTTAAACATCCATCGGATTCACAACGAATGACAGAGTATTCCCCGAGTTCGGGTGGTACTCAAACATCCGGTCGGAATCACGACTAATGACAAAGCATAACCCAAGTTTGAGCAGCACTTAAACATCCATTGGAATTTTTAATCAATCGGACATTGAATCGTAGCAGCGATCAAGTTAATACCCGGTATCGTAGCAGCACCCCGCTATACTAATTAGTGATTCGTGTGTGTTTTCAGACTGTTTATACTATAACTCAACGTACAAATTGAAATTGAACGTCGAACAAACGCACAGAATCAAGTCCCAATGCCTGCTATTTATACACAAAATTTGACCCAGCTTGCGCACCGTAAGCATTATTCCTTACGGTGCGTAAGGGACACGAAGTGGTCATAGAGTAGCCACGTCCCTAACTAGCCTTGATGACTTGACGGATTCTTAAATTTCGAAACTGACAGTGTTTCATTTAGATAATCGTAACTAGGGTTTTACCCCCCCTGAGTTTTAGGGGCCCTGATCCTGATCCTGATTCTGATGATTCTGAAAAATTTAGGGTTTGTGCAGAATCACTTGGGTGTCTCAATTAGGGTTTCCTATTGGATAAAATAATAAAATAAAGACAAAATTGCAGAAAACAACCTTTATGTATACCCCAAACTGCACTTTATACCTTTCACTATGAAATCCGTCAAAACCAACCTTTACGTTCATGTTTTGTTACACATCACAACCTTTACACCTAACCTAGTCAAAAAAGTCAGTTAAATGCAGTCACATGCCTTGCATGTGAGGGCATATATGTCTTTTCACAAGTCTTTTATTCATTGTATTATATTTAAACCCCCTTCCCCTTCTTTCTATCTGCAAATTGTAATCTAAGCCCTAAATTCAAAATTCGTTCATCAACAACAACAGCCAATCGACATAGTTTGTTACATCACAGCCGATTGATCGACATAGATTGATTTGACACAAAATTCGTTGCACCAACAGCCTCGTGAAGAAAAATCACAGTCGTCGACATACAATGGTGCTTTGCTCGTCGTCATGTGGATCTGAAAGAATGGTGTTGCGTGCATATGTAATGTAAATCAAGGTCTTGGGTTTTGTTCTCTAAAAATAAAGAACAACAGCCCAGCCTTACTTCTTCAAATGGGGGGATTCACAAGTCAACAGGTAATGCATATGTAATGTAAATCCAAGGTTTTACATGGGGAGGAATGGTGAAGGGGATTAATCAGATGCATATGTAAATCCAAGGTCTTGGGTTTTGCATGGTTTGTTTTGTTATGATTTTGTTGAAGGTTTGATGAATTTGGTGATGTTTTTTTTTTTTTTTTTTTTTTTGCTGAATCTGGAAATTGCTAGATGTGAGATGTTTGTGCCATTTGCTTGTTGAATTTTGCTGCTACAAAAGTTAGCATTCTAAACATAGTATGTTTGAAGTTGGACAATAGTAAAGATGAATTGGTCTTTTGCTTTTTTTTTGTTCAAATTTAGAGGTTTTATTAAATTGGAAGCTTTAATTTTGTGGCAAAAAGATGGAATACTTGGACACTGTAATCTTTATTTGGTGATAAAATGTGTTACTTTTGCTGAATTTTGTAAATAAAGTTGTGGTTTTTGACAAAGTTAGAACAATTTCAACAAATTTACTTTCCAATGAATAGATGGAAATTAAGGTAAAAAAAAGATAGATGTTATCTTTAGGTGGGTTAGGACTTAGGAAGCCCGATTTGGTTCAAGTAAGGTGTACAATGTATGTTTGAGTATACTCTGAAAACATCAAAATCGAGTACAAGTCATTAAATTCTTTTACAAAATTTTGTTAATTGGTTTTGGAATTTTAGAAATGTAAACATAATCAAATGGCTTTATTTTTAGAGAACAAAACACAGCCTTACTTCTTCAAATGCATCTGATTTCGATTAATCAGGAAGAGAGAGGGAGGAGGAGGGTGTTGCAGGTGTAGGAGAGGGAGGAGAAGGGTGTTGATATTGTATTTATTTGTTAGTTGATAAGGGTTTAAATATAATACATTGAATAAAAGACTTGTGAAAAGACATATATGCCCTCACGTGCAAGGCATGTGACTGCATTTAACTGACTTTTTTGACTAGGTTAGGTGTAAAGGTTGTGATGTGTAACAAAACATGAACGTAAAGGTTGGTTTTGGCGGATTTCATAGTGAAAGGTATAAAGTGCAGTTTGGGGTATACATAAAGGTTGTTTTCTGCAATTTTGTCTAAAATAAATAGGACTTTTAATGAGAGTTGTTACACATATACTTCCACTTAGAGAGCATAAATCAGATTTCAAATTGTGGGTTTT
This sequence comes from Helianthus tuberosus, assembly GCA_030545235.1. Lineage (NCBI taxonomy): Eukaryota > Viridiplantae > Streptophyta > Magnoliopsida > Asterales > Asteraceae > Helianthus > Helianthus tuberosus. The sequence goes on along the minus strand of CM060411.1, from coordinate 39,091,144 downwards.
GAAGTGAAATGGATGGGGTATATATAGGATTTATAGAACCGTTAAGATCGTTTCTCGAAAACTGAGCTTTGATCTAAACCTTACATGTGTGCCCATGGTTTTCTAAAACCATGGGAGCCCCTAATATGGACTATTTTCATTGAATACCAGGCCATGGTTTTGCAAAACCATGGGTGAAAATCATCACACTCCAAAACGGACTAGGTTCATTGAATCTGCCAGAAATTTCAAAAATGGTCCCTACGCTTGTAAAACTTGATTTTTTGGCACTTTTAAGCCCTGTTAACCCCATTTCAAGGCTCTAAAATAAAGTTAAAGTATAGGGAACTTAAAATATGCTAAAAAACATCTCGGATGTCGGTTCGTTTGGTCGTACGATTGCGTTATTCGCTTAATTACGACGGAAGTCGTAACGAACGCAAAAACGATCCAAATTAAGCGAAGAATGGAATTTTATCATGCCAAACACTAAAATAAAATATTTTAATGCTTACATAATTTTTTGGATCTCCGGATGTATTCAGAACGTAAGTTATGCGCGAAAATGCAAACTTATGCACTTTTTGACGTTTTTAGTCCCTGAATGAGCATAAAGTTTATTTTAGCATACCGAACCCCTCAAAGACTATTTCTAAGCTATGTAAAGGTTATTTAGGGTATGTTTAACTTATGATCAAGTTCCGGAATGTTCGTTACTATACAAATCAGCATAGTTTCGCAGTTTGACACAAATAGTCCCTGCGATCGAACAAAGTTGATTTCGACACACCAAACCATTCAAAACTTATTTCTAAGTTATGTGGAGGTTATTTAAGGTATGTTAATCCTATGTCACTATTCCGGAGTGTTTGTCGCGTTTTACTGACTGCGTTTAAGCACCAGTTTGCGTATAACCTTCCAGAAGACGATTTAGAGCTTGAAATTGGAATCGAATCAAATTGTAAAATCACTAAACACAATTACACATATAATAAAACAAAAACACATATAATAACACCAAAGCACATTTTTTTATTAATAATCATCATTATTTTACATCGTACATCGATTACAGAACACAGTTGTCACATGTATGCACTAGTGCAGGTCCACGAAAATTATAGAAGCAGCCCACTTAAAAACATTAGTCTACTAAAAAAAATTTTAAAATCTCAACAACGATGGCCCAATAAAAACAAAATTTCGTGAACCCAAAGTCAAATCCACTAAGACTATAGTGTCATAGTGATACCTACGAAGACTAAAAGGCCTATGAACACTAAAACTACGAACACTGAAACTAACAGTATGTAACCTACGAATACTATACTCATGAAGTGTTGACTCTTCGTCATTCACAAGGCCCACGAAGGATTGATTGTCAAAGCTCGCCCACTTTCCATTCATAAACCTACGAAGACTTATGTATTACGAACAGTGAATAGACAACGAAGACTCTAGCCTCTAGCTGACTGTTCGTACAAAGAATTCATAAACCTGGTAGGTGAAAATTTTCTTTTTACAAACACCTTTTTTTGCCAATGATCTCTAGATCAAGTGGTGGAGGGCTTGCATTTCTCTTGTAAGATGCAGGTTCGACTCCCACTTGGTGCAGAGTGAGGCACTGGTGGGCAATGATAGGAGACCCAGGGAAACCTGGGTTGGATCCTTGAGCCAAACGGGTTTTACCGGCAATTTCACCGTCGTGCCTACGGGCGGGTGGGTTACCGGGTTTTCCCCGGAATTGTTGGTGGACTCGGGTTACTCTCGGAATACTCTGTTTGTCCAGTGGGTGCCCCGAGAGTGCTCGGGATTGAGCTTGTTGGCCGTTCAAAAAAAAAAAAACAAACACCTTTTTCTGAGGTTTTGAGCTACTAGTTTTAGTTAAAAACAGATATTCTACAAATCAACTTTTCAGTAACCTTTTTGAATCTTATCTGTAAAACAAGAATATTCCGGTCACCTCTTCCGGCCAAACACCTCACCGGAAAATATGGCGAAACAAGTTTTGCAAGAAATTTTAAGAAAAACCCTATATTAACATGTCTCCATGTATTTCAACAAGGTTTTTATAAAAATTCTAAGCAAAAAACAAGATTTTCCTAAGTTTTAACCCGTTTTTCTTGTAAAGAAAATTAGTTTCTTTTTCAAGTTCAAGAAAAACACCCAAACTATGCTCAAAAACACACCAAAATGGTTGGTTTTTAACAAGGAAGAGAGCCAAAGCTCTGATACCACTTGTAGGTCCACTTTGAGGATTAAGATTAAACCTACTTCCTTGTTTTGTAACACACTAACGAGTGCGGAATCAACGTAGGTATGCAAACCAAAGCAAAATGGAACAAACACAAAGTAACCAAAGATTCACAACTTTGATTAAGTGAAGAGAATTAGTAACACATACACACAGTGTTTATAAGTTTCACACTGAACTCTCAAACTCTCTTATCTAAAATGTGAAACAAGTCTCTGTTTATATAGGAACCAATACTCAGTACACTACAAAGACTTAAAACTGGTCCACGAACAGTGAAGAGTCCCATGAAGACCAGTGGCGAAACTTTAAAAAAAAAATCGGGGGGTCGGAAGGTAACAGACCTAAAAAAAAATTTCTATCGCGTAGTTTTGAGGTGTATGTTCGGGTCGGACGTCGTTGATTCGATTCGGATCGGGTCAAACATTAATATCAAATAAAAAACGTTCTCAAACATTAAAAAAGAAGTTATCATTTAATTCTTTTTTTGGGTAAAGGGTTACCCCGGTGATTTTATATATTCACAAACCAAAAAGAATATGTAGTGTGGAAGTATTATACACTAGATCATAATTGGGACATACCCCAGTTATCATTTTATTCTTTCGCATAACATAATCTAATAACAAAACAAGTTAACAAATCACCCTAAATTTCAAACTTTAATTTCTACCTTAAATCAAATCACAATAAGATTAAACAAATAAAATTAGAGATAGTTACAAAAAGATTCAACAAGTTTAGGGCAAAAATTCGGACCAATTTCACCCCTAATTTCAACCTAAATCTCATAAATTGCAGCCCTAAATTAAAACTAAAGATAAAAACACATATCTTTAACCTTATGAAGATTGAAGAAGTCGAACAAGAGTACAAGACCACAACAACGAGCAGCGTTTTGGCTTCTGTTCTCGAACAAGAAGCTAAAGTCGAACAATTATGGAACCTGCGTTCCCCCCCCCCCCCTTCTGCAGTTCTGGCTTGTGGCTTATGTTCTTCTGGTTGATGTCCCAAAGTAAACGAATTTGGGTTTTTTTTTTTGGATAGGGTGGGCTTTTAAGTTGGGTTATATAATGATTTGATTTGGTTTCTATAATATACATTCTAGTATTCTACCAAATATAATGATTTGGGCTATAATATTTGGGATAATTAAATATTTTATTTGGGCTATATAAATAAAAAAAATTAAAACCGGGGGTTCGAAAACGTATATACCTATTTTTTTTCATAAAACCGGGGGGTCGAAAATGTATATACCTACAAAATCCTATACGAAACGTACATATATAACACTACTGACCGAAAAGTTTGGGGGGTTGGGCGTCCCTCCCCGCCCCTTAAATCCTGCGCCATTGATGAAGACTATAGTCTTCGTGGTCATTACTGACGAACCCTCAAAGGTGTCACGAACATTGAATAGTGGACGAACCCTTCATTCTTTGTTGAGACTCTTCGTAGTCTTCATGCTATCACTGTTCGTCAACATGTAAACCTACGAACCATCAAGTTTTTATTAAATCCAAGTCTTTGTTGACTTTAGTCAACATAGAAAATGGACAGTTCGTGGGCTCCTTTTACAAGTCTTACGAAGACTTCATCTAACCATGCAATTCATGTCAAAGTTATATTCACATTATACACATGTGACATCATCATGACATCATCATGATGATGTCATGGTGATGTTAGCCCGCGGCGCTTCTTGATTCGCGTGTCGAACTCTAGGGCGCACGACGGAGGAATGTCGTGACATCGGGCTTGAACCGAACCGTACCGAGTCGAACCGAACCCAGCCACATCCACAAAGTGCATCAACAGTGATCTAAGTATACTTTTCGCTTCCAATACATTTTCTTGTATTACTTTTTATTTGTCGAGGAATGAGTGTCTTTCTGTTGAGTGTCTTTCTGTTGAACAAATGTGGAAGAAGTTGTTGCTGTGATTTCACATGAACTTGGTCACTGGAAACTGAAACACACAATGTATTCATTCATATTGCTGTTCAGGTGTGTTCGATTTCTTGGGTATTACATGCTTAATTATTAGTGTTATGATTTACTTTGAGGAAGTATGAGACTTTGTGATAGAAGCCGATTCGAGATGGCTAATCTCCCAAGCGACCCGTAGAGTGGGTTAAGCTCCAAAGAACATAGATGAGAGAACAAGACAATAATAACTTTAATCTAATTTTTTTTCCTAATATTCAATTCAAAATGGATTACAATTTATAATGAAGTATTATGAAGTGTTCCTAAATTAATGCTAGTGGAGAAATGCAATGAGTGGTCCTAGTTACATGCATGCCGTGGGAAATGAAAACAATACAGCTAATTTGAAATAGTCTTGCTCTTCAAGCAACTAGAAGACGTGCTCCACTTTCGGCCTTTTTGACCGGGTCGGGTTTGCGGGTTAGGGTCAGCTAGGTTATGGATCGTATCACTTTGACTCTAAATGGCTATTTGATCTTATGATTGACTATGAGGAAGTATGCATTTGTCTTTTACAACTTGCTTACTTTGCAGGTTCTTACACTCTTGCAATTTGGAGGTTACACACTTGTAAAGAACTCAAAGGATCTATTTATGAGTTTCGGGTTTGATACTCAACCAGTCCTCAATGGGCTTATATTATTCCAGGTACACTGCTATTTATACTAATTAAGTATGAATTCAACATATGAATTTTAAGTCTGTTTCTGGATTGCATAAATTTCCTTTTATATCCTAAGTTGTTGACAAGAGATACAGTTAGTTCTTGAGGGGTTAATTTGGTCTCTTTTGTGAAGACGTATGGTATATATATTTTAAAATAACTCGAAACTTAACGTAAGAATCTGAAGCTGGTACAAACTGTGCTATATGCGATAATAATTTCAGTCTTCAGTTTTCACTCATAAAACAATTTACAGTTCGATAAAAGAATAATCTTGCCAATGATTAATTTTTTCTGATGCCAAATTGTTGTTTTCATGAGGATTTACAATTTACAGTTCGATAAAAGAATAATCTTGGATTGTGCTCGGTTGATGAAATGAGGGAGCATGTTATTTCGAAATAACAAATAAATTTAAATATTTGTAGTATCATAACAAAAAAATTAAAAGGGTTGATACTTATTATTGCATATTGGTGATTGGTTGGACTTCTCCCTTAATTAACCATTCAATAAATTGATTCTTTCTAGGTAAAATACTAAATCTTTTTTATTTTTTTTTATTTCTGGGCCATCTATAATATTGCTCTTTTTATTAGGCAGTCAAAAGAAGCATGAAAGTGAAGGAAGAATACTCGTGAGGTGATGACATCAGAAGGATGATTTGGTACAAAATAACTCGGATAGTTATGTTTTATTACGCTATAGTCTTACGTTGTAGTCTTGAAATGGTTTAATAATACTTAAGATAGTTCATTTTGATCTAGAGTAATAACTATTACTCTCCAAATGAATTAGAGTAATTATTAGAGTAAAATGCACGGATAGTCCCTGTGGTTTTGCAAAGTTTCAGCTATAGTCCCCAGATTTTGGAAATTACACTCATAGTCCCTGTGGTTTGACAGTTTGTTACGCGGATAGTCCCTGGAGTGGATGGGGGTTAGTTTTCTCAGTTAAGTTGGTGTAAAATGACTAAAATACCCTTAGGATTAAATTAAAACATTAACCCTTTAAACCCTTGTATCTCTTTCATCTCACGCACACACAAACACTCACTCACCAGTCACCACCATCTGCCGCCACCACTTACACCAGCCGTCACCACCTGCCACTCCACCACCATCAACATCTCTACCACCTTAATTCCCTCCTCCATTTCAGAACTCACCGTCAACCACATTTAAAGAGAGAAACGACAAGAGAGGGAGACAAATCAATCAGGAGGGAGAGAGAGACAGATCAATCAGAGAGAGAGTGAGACGCATAAAAGGCCCTAGAAGATGGTTGGAGACGGTGGTAATTGTAGCAGTGGTCGGATCTATCTGCAGCAGCGATGGATGGATCTGATTTGTTCATAGGGTTTCCATTATTGGTGAACAGGAAGGTGATAATGGGTGCTAATGTTAACATAAAAGGTAAATTCAATCGATTAACAGGTTAAGGGTTGAATCGGACAAGGGTTGATGGAGGTGAGTGGCTATGGTGAGTGGCTCTGCGTGTAATCGTGTTGCGAATCGAACAAGTTTCGATCGATTACGTACTGAATTGATTGTTTTTTCGGTGAGATCGGATCAGTTTTGGTAGATTTTCAGTTTGTTTCGAATAGAGTTTTGAACATTTTGATCTGTTTCAGACTGATTTGATCAAGTTTCCAATTGTTTCAATGTATTGTTTGTGAATGTTAGACACGTTTCATTGATATTCAGTTTGTTTTGACAAGTTTCGATTTGAATCGGTAAAGTTTTGAAATTTTCTATTGATTTCGAACAAGATCATATTTGAAAAGAATTCATAAATGAGTCAATTGTTTCAGATCTGAAAATAAACATGATAAGGATGAGTTTCAGATCTAAAAGTAAGTGTGTGTATATACATATATGTTTTATATATTTAATACTTGATTTGTTTATTTTATTTTATATTAAGGGTATTTTAGTCATTTCACACCAACTTAACTGAGAAAACTAACCCCCATCCACTCCAGGGACTATCCGCGTAACAAACTGTCAAACCACAGGGACTATGAGTGTAATTTCCAAAATCTGGGGACTATAGCTGAAAATTTATAAAACCACAGGGACTATCCGTGCATTTTACTCTAATTATTATGTCACTTTAGAAATGTGGGTAATAGTAATTACTTTTAGTTCAATCATAATTAGCCTACTTATTTACATTATACCACCTTGAATAGTATGTGAGTTATTCAAAACTTAAATACATTTTTTTTATTAATTCGAATTAAATCAAAATTTGAATTTAGTATGAATTCAAATAGATTTTTCCAAATATAATTCAAATGCAACCTCAAAATTTCAGAATTCGAATAACTAGATTTGATTAACTCGAAATTCGATTCGTTGAACATCCTTAGGTAAAATACATATGATGGGGCTGTGCTACGGCGGGTTTGTGGGGGTACTGCATGGCAATGCAATACTCGGAGAAGGTGGCGATCCTGGTGTCTTCCGGCGAACGATGCAAGTTGATAATTTTTGCATGAAGCGGTGCCTTCTATGAACCGACATGATGGTTCGGTTAGCCAGAGGTGGCGACCATAGTTACGTTTTGTAGTATTATATAATGTTGGGCATGCGATCAACAGAGAGAAACCTGTAGAGCTCTACAAGAAAACAAAATTGTTCTTCACTGGCCATATTTAGCAGGTTTTTCTTAACTATTTTGCAGGCTTTATTTATCAAATAAAAACTATTTAGCGGGTTTTATGCATCAAAAATATACTTTGGGCATCTTTCAGCCTGTTTGAGCCATTCGACCATGTTTTATTTAATTTACTACACATGTTTAGGTCTTTCTTCTAATTCGAGAAATGTAAACGATGCTAAGAATTTTGTACTTTTTACTTTTATATTTCCACTTTGTCAGTAAAATAATTTATGTAACGTGTCAAGTTGTTTGCGCTATTTTAATTATATATAAATCTTTAATGTTAATATCAATAACTTGCTCGAGCCCGGGAAACAATCCCGGGTGTTTGGGCAATTCGGGCTAGCCTCAAGGTATTGTTAGTGCAATGGATTTTCATCTTCTTAATTTCGAATTTGTTTTAATTAAAGTTCAAAACTTACAGTTTATGTTTTAGACATGATTAAATTAGTGTTTTAAAAGGGTAACCATAATATTATGAAATTTAGGGGGTTGTTTTGAAAAATGGTTTCAGGTAAATATTCTTAGTATCTACAAGATTCAGATGTTGTATCTAAACGTTTTCAGGTTCATAGTTTCTTTTTTAATATATGTATGTTCATTAATTGTAGTACATACTTTGATTATTATTTGACGTGCATCATTTAAAGCAAATCAAGTACAAGTTATTTTCTCCTCGAATTTTGAGTGGTGTAAGAAGAAAAAGATCGATTCTGATGTTTGTTTTTCATTGTAAAATTGTGGAACCATCACATTTGTGAAGCCAGCTAAACGTTCTTTGGACAAACATAGGAATTTATGTAATGTTACTTTATTTGCATTACTTTTATTGATACAGTTATGATTAATGTAATTTAAATTTTTCTACCCGGGTTTCTACCCAGGTGAAACCTAGTTCATATTCATATTCACAAATTGTTAGACACTAATTAGGGATGATCAATCTCCCAAGAGTTAAACAGAAACAAAGCCATGCTTCTGACAAATTTGTCTTGCTAATTCATAAATAAAACTCAAAGGCCCTTTATAAGACACATAAACTAAAATTAAAAGAAGGAAACAAACACGTGAACACAATGGAAAATAACTACTACAATCCTAATTATACTTGGAACAAAATGCACATTGGAACAAAACAAAGGACTAACTAGTGCACCGTGCCAGTAACCTTGAGAGACAAAGAGTTTGCTGTTTTGTGTGGCTGTCAAAAAGAAAAACGAGACTTACAAGAATTGAACTGGTGACCTCTTTGTTAATAACAAGGGGATTTATCACCACACCCACGTTATGTTCTTATGGGTCCGTAAAAAAATAATATAACGATTCTATACTAATTTTTTTAAAAGACGTTGTGGTCCGGGAACCCCGGCCCACCTTATGTGGGTCCACCTCTGATTGCTACCTGACTCAAAGAAAAAGTAAAATATCCATAATGTAGGAAAATTTTCCATATCTCCTCATATGTTCAGAATTGGTAAACAACCCAAGCATATCTCCACTATGTTTTATATAGGGTGTGCCTATTGGTACACCAAACCCTAGCAAACCCTAGCAAAACTAGGGTTTATCTATGCAGCGTAGAGGTCGATACGCAGTATAGGGTTAACCCTATACGCAGCGTATTGACCTCTATGCTGCGTAGATAAACCATGGATCTCAGTGCCTGATAACCAATCATTGCACAGAAAACAAGGTGTGTCTACGGTTGCGTATATAAAACATCAGAAAATTTGGGGTCATTTTGGTAGGTTTGAAGCATCAGATTTTTACCAGGTTTATATACGCTGCATATAGGTCAATACGCAGGGTATATAACCTTCCAGAATTTTGTTTCAACATTCGGCCTACTTGTTGTATAAATTCTCACCCGGTTACAACGTTAACTCGCTTAAAATATATAACGAGTTAAAAATATTTAATGTTTTTTTATTATTTAGTCGACGTCATCGTTAATTTATTTAGTCCAAGTCGTCGAAGAGCGTATAATGTTAAAATTTTGAAAAGCGTATATACGGATAACTTTAAAATATTACAACTTAAATAAGTGGAAATACCCGGGTACTGTTCGAATATGTTAAACCGTTTACAGCAAAAGTTTTATATGTACACCGAAAGTTTGATATATACAAGAAAAGTTTGTGCATACATAACAAAATGATAAAATACTACTGCTGCTCCTGCTGTTGCTGCTGATGCTGATCCCATTCCGCATCCGTAATGAAGGGTCGTGGAGGTAACCCGTCATGCTGTCGGCGCTCCCGCAACTCCCAGCCACCCACTCCAACAAATAGTTGTTCCTTTCAGCGTACCGAAGCAGCCGTTGATGTGATGGGTCAGGACCGGGCCAAACATGGCGTGGGAACTGAGGCGCCCCGGGTGGTCCACGCGGTGGTGGTGGCTGCGGAATGACGGCGGCCAGCTCATGCAACTCCGGCGCCTCCGGATCGTGCAGGGGAAATACCAGAGGGAACTGTTTCGGCAGCTGTGTAAGCTCGTATTGCGTGCCGTCCAGTTTCTTTAACCGCTTCCCGCATGGGAAGTATTTGCTAACTTGCATTCCGTTTAATATGTTCATCCCCATCCGCTTCGGCTGTTTCGCCGGGCCTACACGGCCGCGGTCATTCTCCGGATGATAGCCCAACGAAAGGGCTATCCTGGTAACGTAGGCGTCGCCGTATAGCAGTCCGCGCTCCTGTCGATGATGCGCGGAGGCGAAGTACTGCGCCAACCCGTAGGCGAGAGCGCACGGCCTCTTGTATAAGAGGCAATACAAGAAAAACAAGTCACCACTCGTACACCACTCCCGGCTTTTGTTTCGAGCAGTGATCGAAGTGGAAATCATTTTGTGCAAATACCTGCATATATGGAAACCCGTCAGTAAATAATAATCAGACGACATCGATTAAATGAGGATAAAAAAACAATATATTTTTGACTCGTTACAGATTTTGACGCGCGTAACGGACCTACGCGCCTTACGAGCATCGAAACTAAGATCGTCGTTAAATTATATTTTTTTATTATTTAGTCGAAGTCGAACCGTAAGGCGCGTAGGTCCCTAACGAGCGTCGAAACTACGTTCGTCGTTTTATATTTTAACGACGAACTTATTTCGACGCTCGCTAGGGACCTACGCGACTTACGGTTCAACATGGACTAAATAATAAAAAATATATAATTAACGACGATCTTAGTTCTGACGCTCGTAAGGCGCGTACGGTCCTAACGAGCGTCGAAACAAAGTTCGTCGTTAAAATATTTTTTTATTATTTAGTGGAAGTCGAACCGTAAGGCGCGTAGGTCTTTAACGAGCGTCGAAACTAAGTTCGTCGTTTTATATTTTAACGACGAACTTATTTCGACGCTCGTTAGGGACCTACGCGACTTACGGTTCGACTTCGACTAAATAATAAAAAAAATATACATGAGAAACGCCCCTATTTTGTAGCCGTTTGGGGCTTCGTTTGCAGCCGTATACCGGCGTTTAAACGACAACAAACGCAGCCTCAAACGGAAGCGATTTCGCAGCCGTTTGCGGCTGCGTTTGCAGCCGTTTAAACGCCCTTTACGACGAAATCGCTGCACATTCAGGCAGGCCATTTAACCAAAAAAAATGGAACATAATCACAACATTTACGACGAAATCGCTGCACATTCAGGCAGGCCATTTAACCAAAAAACATGGAACATAATTACAACAATTACGCCCATATTATTTAGTCGACGTCGTCCATACACGCCTTACGAGCGTCAAAACTAAGATCGTCGTTAAATTATATTTTTTTATTATTTAGTCCATGTCGAACCGTAAGGCGCGTAGGTCCTTAACGAGAGTCGAAATAAGTTCGTCGTTAAAATATTTTAACGACGATCTTAGTATCGACGCTCGTTAGGGACCTACGCGCTTTACGGTTCGACTTCGACTAAATAATTAAAAAAAAATATTTTAACGACGAACTTAGTTTTGACGCTCGTTAGGACCGTACGCGCCTTACGAGCGTCTAAACTAATAATAATAATAATAATAATAATAATAATGATAACAATAATAATAATAGTAATAATAACAATAATAATAATAATAATAATAATAACAATAATAATAATAATAGAAACAATAATAATATAATTCTAACAATAATAATAATTATTATAAAAATAATACAAATATTAATGCGATACCTTCTTTATTTGAAACGGATTGCCCGGGGTAGATGGTTCATAATCATCATACAGTGGTGTGTTACGGGGCTCATAACCGTATCCACCGTATTCTTCGTATCAACCGTAGCCTCCGTATCCACTGTATCCACCTTCACCCTCGTATCCACCGTATCCACCTTCACCCCCGTATCCACAGTATCCACCTTCACCACCGTATCCACCACCGTATCCACCGTATCCACCTTCACCCCCGTATCGTAACCCGGATACGATTGCTGTGTCTGGTAATATGGTTCATCAACAGTTGCATTCTCAGCAGCGTATCCACTTTGTTGCACGTACGGAGATTCATACCCGTATCCGTAATACGGAGATTCAAGTCTGGCAACTGTGTTTTTTGATCAACGGAGACTCCAGACACAACCTACTCCTCCTCATTGGCATCATTTGTTCCCCATGTGTCGTTAGATTAGCAATTACCGAAATAATTCTCATTCCAAAATGATGACATTTTAACAATATTGAACAAAAAGCAGAACAAATGATTTTGGTTTGGGTATAAATTGTTAGTGAAGAAGAAGATGAAAAACAAAGCAGGAGATGAACTCGAAGGGAACCAGAGATGCATGGATAAATAGACTTTCAAATTTACTAAAATACGCAGCGTATAGCTCTCTACTCCCCGTATTGCTTTATTCACGTGCCTAGACAACATCGTATCAGTGTCAAATTAGTCTGAAATACGCTGGGTATTGATCAATACGCAGCGTATGTCAGACTGATTTGACATGGTACTAGGTTTGACTATCTGGTCGTGTACCTGCCCCTTAATTACATACGCTGCGTAGAGACCTATACGCAGCGTATAGAGCTATACGCTGCGTATAGGTCTCTACGCAGCTTATGTAAACCCTAAGTGTGTAGATAGCCTGCCAAGGTGTGCAAATAGTTAGGGCCTTTATATAACTCTTCTAACTTCGAGCAGTGGAAATATAAAGCTGATGAGATAGTAAGATCACCCAAGTTCATAATCCTCTTACTGTAATATCTTCAAGTATATGCTTGTAGGCATAAAACTTTGACCCAACATGAGTATAAATAATAATATTATCATCAATGTCCTCTTTATAAATTATCATTAACCAATGTCTGACTCTGACACTCACCTCTGTGATCCTTTTCCCACTCTATCTGTAAATGCACTATATCAATCGGACCCAAAATGCTAAACATAAATAACATCATCCATGATCATCAACCTACTTTTTATTCCATCTATCACACTCAAAACACATTAAGCCCGTTAAAAATATTAGTATGGTCTTTTAAGAGTTCCTTCAAGAGTAACATAAATCCAGGACATGTCGAAATATCATAACCATCTGATTGAAAAACTAAACGCCCAACACTAGCAGCAACCATTTTCACATGTAACGCCGAGAATCTACCAACAACTACTTGTTGTATAAAATACTGAAAGGATTTGGAAATCCAGTTGGATCTTTACAGTTTTCCCACACTCATATAGATTCACTGGCTGGAATTCAAGGTCTTCTACAAATGGAATAACCTTAGGTTGTTCATAAATAGTTACAGAAGATAAGAAACCCCACTTCTTACAATTGTATTTGGCTATCACTTTGTATAAGTTAAGTTAACCCCACAATTTATCATCAAGATCAAACTTAAATGATTCACCATTTTCCTTTGAATGGTCAACCACTACTACAGTTAATTGTCTACTTTCCCATGTGTAACCAGACACTTTCACTAAATTTCAATCCCTCAATTTTGCTAATGTGTTCATTTCTGCATTGAAACACTTATCAAATTATGCTCAAAACTCTGTGAAACTCAAATTCTTCACTACTATCATCTCTTCCCTTTGTTGTTGCTCATGCAGTTCTACCAGTCGCCACTAATATGGAATTTTAATAACATATTCATTGTAATCATGATGATATTTCCTCAATCTTCTATCCAAATAACACTACCAACCTAGTCTCCATTTAAAAGTTATAAAGACTATGAACTCAATACTTCATGAAACATTAAGTCAACACTAGGTTAACCTCAGCCGGTTTGTCTCGTAACGGGGTTCAATCTCTATTATTTTCTCGCTAAATTGTTCGGTTCTTGTTTAGGAATCCTGCAAAACGAAAGCAACACCAGTGAACTCGTTACAAGGAGGAGAGGTTGGGGGTTCTCCTTGTAACTTCCCTCCAGCGTGAGAATAAGTATTCGCTTTGAGGAATAAAAGTGTGTGTATAGACTGAAAGAGTGAGAGAAGCGATCCTTAAACCTAGAGGTGAAGTCCTCTATTTATAGCCGAATATTTGTGAAGGAGAAAGGGGCGCCAGCTGGAAAATATCCATTATGTTCCCTCTAACGTAACTAGGCCCTTGTCCTGTACTAGGGCTGATGTGGTGCGCAATTGCTCGTTCCACCTTGGCATCCTTTACTACTTCATGTCAGGTTGTCCTTGGCTGTCCTTTAAGGATCCTGTGATAGGCGCTGACATCCAATGATTAGTGCCATGTGGTGTCCTCCCTTGTCTTTTGGGAACATTCTCTCTATCGCTAGGTGTCTCCCCCGTCTTTCTAGATTCTTCTGGATGATGAGGTCATGTCCCAAGAGTGGTGCGGTCTCACGAATGCGCATTCATGCATGTTATCTGAGACCATACCCCTTCAAGTCCCCGCAGTCCAGTGTTGCTTCTAGACGAGTGTATCGGTTGGAAGCAACTCTGGATTTATAAGACATTCTTGCATTTGGAAAAAGGGTATTTAAAAAATCCACATTAGTATACGGAAAGTGGCGTGCTGAAATTTTTCCATTTCGGCGTATCGGGTTTCAGCGTGCTAATATAAGTTAAAGTGGCATACGGAGAAGTGGCATACTCAAATGAGCTAAAACGGCGCATGGAACATAGCGTACAAATGAGTCAAAATGGAGCATGGATCATGGCGTACTCAACTGAGCCAAAACGGCGCATGGATCATGGCGTATTCAAATGAGCTAAAATGGTGCATGGATCATGGCGTACTCAATTAATCCAAAATGGTGCATGAATCATGTTGTACTCAAATGAGCCAAAACTGCGCATGGAAACAATGATTTATGTTTCATTTAAGTGAAGTTTTTGGTACGCACGTGTGCTCATGGTTGGTGAGATTGATGGAGACATCTGTCACTGTAGCACTACAGTTTGAGATGGTTGTTGCATTAGGCAGTGTATCTGTCACTTTTGTAGAGGTTACGTTAGGGTGTCAGTTTACTTTTTTTGGCAATGTCAGGCGCATGGCGGCCACACGCCCTAAAGTGGCGTCTTTTCACTTTTGTTAGGATCTGAGTTTTTTATGATTGTGTTTTACGTTTTAGAATTAAGAAGATGAATGATTAATTGCATCCGAATATAAATGGAAACAAACTTTCACACACAATCAAATAGGAGAAATTCTTTTAACAAACATGTTTATCATTGAACCGAAAGATTGAATTTATTTCAAGCTTCAATTACAATTGCATGCATCTATCACAAAATCCCCCTCGGCCTGAGCTCACAATGAATTGTTCGTGTAGGAAGACAAGTGTTGAAAGAGCTAATAGAACAGTACAGGGTACGATTCTATTTATAGGAACGAGCAAACCACTGAAGCATCTTGGCTGACGTCACCATGAAAGTGACATCTAACCTCCTAACAACTTGTAACTACTGATCTAATACAATCAACTGTTTGCTAACTACTGATTACAATACATTACAAAAGGAAAGACTAAACTACTGCTTTCTCCTTCCACTGTTGTGACTCCAGCAGTACTTTGTGTCTTCAGCAGTGCTTGACCCATAACAGTAGATTGATCATCAAGTCTTTAGTCTTCATCAGTCTTTATACTTGATCAGTTGTTTGTTGAACAGCAGTTGTATATGGACAGTGGATAGAGGCCATAAGTTGTTAGAATCACTTTCAAGGGGAAAGACATGCATACAGCATCTGCTTATTCTGAATCCACTGCTCTGATCCGGTTTTGGCTTTAATCAACTGTTCCTTTGGTAGGGTTCAATCCCAACAATCTCCCCCTGGAACAGATGATGCTAAAACCCTTCATTATTAAGGATCTTTATTGCCTTGCCTCATCAACAATTCCCTGATTTGACCTTTGAATTGTAATTCAAAGTCCAGGGACTCTCTGTCATCCTTATCCCTGCACAGTGTAAGATCAAGGAGATCTTGCAGATCTTCAACACCCAGACCCAATGCTTGTTCCCTTGATATTTTCTTCACTTTACCACTGGATTTGATCAGAGTTAGTACGTGGGTCTGTTTGTCAGATTTCCACTTTAGTACTTTTGAATCCAGTGGGTTTCTTGGGAGAGGTTTTATTGATGATGAGTTTGGAGATGGTGGCCTGGTGATAACTGTCTGAGCAGTGCTTTGAGCTTGAGCAAGTTCAGCATTTTCAGCTATCATCTGCTTAATGACTGACTTTATAATATCATCACTTGCAGCTATATCCTTTGGTGTTTCTGCATCCATTTGTTTTTGTCTCCTTCTTTGGTAAAGGATGGCACCAGGTGGAGCAGTGGATTTCCTGACTTGCAACTTTTGTGGTCTTGTTGAAACCTCTGCTTCAGGATAAACTGGTTTTTGTGGAACATTTGGATTTTTCTTTCTCAGTTATTCCAGCTTTTGGTATGAGGCCACCACTTTTTCTTCTTTCCACCTTGTCACCTAATTTCTTGACCCAAAATCAGCAGTGATAAGTTCCTCTTTCATTCTCTTCAGCTTTAATGCTTTATCAGGCACATTTTTCTTGTAATTTGCCCAAACAGGAGGAGTATGTTTAACTTTGTCTTTGTTCATCTTTTCAATTCTTTCTAGTTTCTCTTTGAGCTCACCAACTGTCCATTCTTTATACTGAGCTTTTTCTCCCTTGTACTTCTTGAATGCCATAATGTGCTCAATATAATCTTTTCTTGAGGTTTCATCATCTCTTTCTGATAGTTGCTGATAGAGATTCTTTGAAAACCTTTCCAAAGTACTGACTTGAGTAAGTAGAAATTGATAATATCTTTGAATCTCCTTATCAGACTTTCCTTGTGAGTTTCTTTTAGAGATATCCTCTGCTTGTTGACCTTTTAATTTCAAGTATTTTTCAATATTGTTAGGTCTTAGATATCCTTGAAGAGATGGCAAGTTTCTTTTAGCAGGGTCATCTTCAGAGTAGATAGATTTGATCTCTTCTCTGACTGCTATAAGCTCTAAGGGATACTGGACAGCTGCAAAAACTATGGCAGTGATTGGGTTAAAAACTTGTGCAGAAAAGAGTGGAACAGGGTTTGGTATGGTAACAAGTGATAGTGGTTGTGAAGTAGTTGGAGGTGGTGAAGGATCATCCTCTTCCGAAATCATCCTTCTCCTTTTTGGTTTAGGAGAGGCTGGTGGTGTTTTGGTAGGTTGAGAGGTAGTGATTTGAGTGGAGGATGGCTGACTAACAGCTGTTGAAACAACTGGTGTTTCAACCACTGTTGTCATTACAACTGATGATGTGTCATCAACTGTCTTCTGCTTTTTGGCAGGAGGCTGTTTTGGTGGTGAGGATGTTTTTGGTGGTGATGGTATTTTTGGTGAGGCAGTGGTTGAAGTAGGAGCAGTGGTTGTAGTTGAAGTGGTGGTTGTTGGGTTAACAACTTCTGAAACCACTGAAGTACCAACAGTTGTTGATAGAACAGGTGTTACAACAGCTGTTGTTTTGGAGGTTTGATGTGAGGAGTTTTTGGGAGGTTGAGAAGCATGTTTTGTTTGTCTGGAAGGTGTGGTTTTGGGTTGCCTCACTTTTCTAGTGGGCTGCTTTCTTTGTGGCTTAGGATTTTCTTCATCCTTAGGCTCTGAAATACCCTGAACTTCCTTTGCCATAAACATTTTCTTTTCTTCATCAAACCTGGACTTGCCCTTTGCTTCTCTATCCTTTTTCACCTTTGCTTTTTCATCACCAATGGTATTTAAGGTCACATCAACCTTTTTAGACCCATCTGGCTTAGGGATGTTTGCAGTCATGCTGGATTTGTCAGGTGCAATGTAAAGACCATCTTCATATCCCTTTTTCTTCAATTGCTTCAATTTCTCCCCCTTTTTGGCATCAGCTGGTGGTGGGTTGTCCACAAAGATGATACAGGGAGGAGCAGTGCCAGTGGTGTTCAATAAGTGAGACTTGATTGCTTTTACATCAGCTTGTGTATCCATGAACCTAGCTTCTATCATATTTCTGATCTTTTGAACTTGAACTTCATGTTGCAGATCTGCTAATTGTCTTTGTTGGATGAGCATAGGTTGAAACAAACTCCACATCTCATTTGGATTAGGAACAAATGTTGGAGCTGGAGCAGCAGTAGGTGGTACCTTTTGTACTTTCAACAACTGTTGCAGCATGTCTTTGATTTCTGTAACAGATGTATCAAGTTTGTCAACTCTTGCTGTCAATTCTCAGTACATTAAACCATCACCCAACTTAATGGGATCATCTGATTTCCCAATAGCAGTGGTTGTAACAGTGGTTGACTGAGGGAATGTATCCCAAAAATCATCCACTGATGCCCCTTTTTCTTGGTAATGGGGACTTCTTCCTTCATAATGAGTAACACTTTTTAGTGAACCAGTGAATACTGGATACACCAGAGTTCCAAAAGAAGTAATTGTCTTCAAGGAAGTCTTATTGATGAAACTACTGTCCAAGTGCAAACCAGTGGGTTCAACACTTGTGGTAGCTGCTTCACTTGAACTACCACCAAGAGTTACATGTAACTCAAGGGGTGTAACCTCCTCAGGTTTTGGTGGGTTAGCAAAGATAGGGAGCTCAGACTCAGTCACTTGTTGTGGCATGCTCTCAGTGATAGGTGGTTGAGAGGAACTGATTTCTGTCTGAGCTATATCAAGTGCATCCAACAAAAGTTTTGTTTGTGGCGGAATTGTGGCAGTGAGTATGGCTGTGGAAAGAGAATTTGCCCCAGGCAGTGGGCTGTGGATGATAGAATCAAGTGATTCTATTGCATCATATTGTGGTGTCCCTGTTCGTACAACCTGTTCTTTTTTAGAAGAAGCAAGAGGAGTTTGAGGCTCAGGTCGAGATCTTTCTACCATCTGCTGTGAGGAAGTAGCAACAGTGGTTTCTGGTGACTTTTGTGTTGTCACTGGCAGTTGCTCTGGGATCTCATCTTCCAGAGTTGCCTTTTTTGTAGGTTTGGGGGGCTTTTGTGTTTTCTTTTGTTTTGGTCTTTTGGTGGATTTAGGTGTGGGTTTCACAGCAGTTGTTTTGCTGTTGTGATCACCTTGAGCAGTGGGCTCAGCAGCAGATACCTGAGGAGCAGTGGTAGCTGCTAAATTCTGCTCATTGAATGTTTCAGGTGTTAGGTCATTTATTTGAAAAGGTTCACCCTGGATAAGCACATGAGCATTATCCTTTGAAAATTTCTTTTGAAAATAGAAGCTTAAGAACCTTGGAAACAGTAAAAATGATTTTTTATCAACATTTTTGACCAAATCATCAAAGATCTCCTGGGAATAGTTAAAATTTTATTTATGTAAAATAGCATAACCCAGGTATTGGATCTTCAATGGAATTTCATTAAAAGCAGTGGTTTTATTTGAAACACACATCAAGAGGGTATGGAATAAAAATCTTGGTGCAGGAGGAAAACTACCTTTTGGTAAGGTGTCCCTTTTCATTTCCTCAGCATACCCCCTCTCAATAAAATCTGTTTGATAATCGATTTTGGGAAAAGAAGTTTTACCTTGAAGATCATCGAGTTTGAATACCTCTGAAATGGATTGAGGTGTAATTTTAACTGGTACACCCTTTATTGAGGAATTGATGGCTATTGCCGTTTTGTCGTGAGATTCAAATGTGGCATTTTTCCAAAATTCTCTCTGGGTTGCTAGGAAAACCGGAGCATCAGCAGTCAACAAACTTTTGTACTTTGAAGATGAAAGAGCATCGATGATGGAATTGAAGGTTTCAGTATGGCTTGGTTTTGTCAAAAGGCCCAAGTAGTTGTGGGGAGCTTTGTATGGAATCTCTTTGGCCATTTGAGTGGATTTTTGAGAAGATGAAGACGGTGATTTGGGAGAGGAAGAAGACATGAGTGATTTGAGAGAAATGGATGGTAACTGCTTTGAGAAAGGAATTTTGAATTCGATTCGACAGTGAAAAACCCTGTTTGGGGGTTTGAGGAGGGTTTTATAAAGGGAAAAAATGAATGCTGACGTGGCAGCGGTTACAAAAGATCTGACCGACAAGTACTGACCATGTGTCAACCACTGATGAATAATGGAAGACAGTTGTTAAAGAAACCACTGATGGAACAAGTATCAGTTGTCACACCCCTTTCTGCAGCGGAAGCACGAGGTGTGATCATGAAAGGTTCTCATTGCATACGAAAGGTAAACATACTACATGCTCATGAAAATAACTTCAAATACCATAATTTGAAAACATAAGTTTAGCGTTTACATCGCTAAGTCGCATAAAACATTGTCTTAAAAAGTTTACAACTTTATTTAAAGATAAACATAGCGACATCCACGAGCATGGGTCAGACCGCGCGCACATCCATCCTAGTTACCTGAAATACATGTGAGTTTTGGAAAAAAAACGTCAACATAAAGTTGGTGTGAATTCATGCAATTTTTGTATTTCACGTTTGTATACTTTGTATGAAAACATAATTTGTATTTTGTATAAATCAAGTCTTTTGTGTACACCACGTACTCATGTATAAATCAAATATTTCTGTATGTATCAAGTGTTAATGGGTTGCAAAGCCATTAACATGTGACACGACATAGGAAGTCACCAAACCATAGGTAATTTTCTGTAGTCCATTCACGACTGAGACACAAAAACACTGCTTGGTAAAAGAGTGGCCAAGAGTGGGGCTGCCCGGAACCCATTAGATCTAACCTTTTGTTCTGCGGTCTAAGTATGTACACGATTAATGGTGCTTATGGTACCCTATTCGTGACACGATTTCTCGTATCATTCTTGTATCCATCATACCATTTGTAAACATTGTAATATTTGTAACATGTATTTCACCCCCGAAGGTATAAAACTGAAAACAGTTAAAAGAAAAGGGGGAGCATGAACTCACAACATTGCGTTCCTGTGCGTCGTAAACTTCACCGGATTTGCCTACTTAACGTCGTAACCTATACGCGTTTTCTTAATGTTAGTCACTAAACTTGTATCGCACAAGTACAGTCACTCTCTTTTGTATTTGTATTGTTGTGTTAAAAATATTTCATATTTTTAACTACGTATCTTACTTATATTATTTCCTCTAAAATAAATATAAGTCTTTTGTGTTTTGCACTTCGCACCAGAATTATGTATCTTGTATTTTGTATGTGTATTTTTATGTTTATACTCCTCACGAGTATTTAGTGTATTTTTAAGTCTTAATACACTAGCACGTATAACACATACTATATACACTTAGCACAAAAGTTTGTGATAAAATAATATATATTTTTCTCTCAAAAATATACATACTTATATCTATTTTATTCTTGAAGAAATCCTCATTTCTTATCATCAAAAATTAGGGAAACCTTGGTACTACTTTTAAACACATTTTTAGGGAATAAGTTTCTCAAAAACTCATATTTTTCTAAGTGTCAAAATTTATAAAAATTTTGATAGAGCTTCCCCTAAAAATGGAGGTTTCCCATGTTTTCAAAACATGTGTTTATTTTCTTTTAAATCGTCAACAATCTCCTCATTCAACAATAAACAATACACAACTAGTTAAAATAGATATAATCGCAGAAATACATGAACTTGTGGTTTTTCCAAAATAGGTAGTATCCTTCCATTATATTTTTAGTGGATCTTTGTATAGATCAACTTTGTTTCTTGAAAGTCTCGTTTTTTTAAAGAAGTTACATCTTTACAACTTCCTGTCAATATTTACAAAAATAGTTATTTTGTCGAAACTTTGTGTTACACAAGTGTTTACACACTCGTGTGTTTGCTAAAATCATTCTTTTTCATGTAAGATCCGGCTTTAGAAAATATGATTTCTTGGACACTTGGTCCTTTGAAAGTACCGCTTGTAGATCCGTAGATCTACTAGTTTTGAACACCATTTCATAAGTAAAATTGATTTTACACAAGTTCAAGTTTGATGTGTGGTAGAGTTTCATCACCTAACCCTTGTTACACTTAAACAAGCTTTATGTCATAATCCATGATCATGACCAATCCGGGTTAAACGATGATCCGAGCTACCACAACATAGATCGGGTCCAAATAATCACACAAATCAATTACTACAAGATTTACACAACATGTGAGCTTTTAACCAACATTACAAGCATTTTTAGTAAACTTTTATGTATCAACTTGTATGTTTACGAGTTTTAGCCGTTACATAACATTTTAACCACTTCAAAATAGTTCGAGAGTGTGATTCAAGCAACTTACTACTAGCTCGAGGCTAGGGAAGAAACTAGTTGCAAAGTGAGTGGGTAAAAGCAATAGAGTGAGGTCCTTCGAGTTCCGAATGCACCAAGCCTCCTTGTAGGTGATCCTTAACACTTGAATGATCTTGAAATGGCTTGAACTAAACTCGAAAATTTGATGGTTGTGTAGGGGTGTTCGGCCGAAGCCTTTGAGAGAGAGAGAGAGAGTGTGTGTGTGTGTGTGTGTGTGTGTGTTGAGTTTGTGATGAAAGTGTTGGTGTGTTAATGTTATAACTTATAGATAATTTTCAAGTTAATTGTCCAAGGGATTTTATGTCTACTTGATATTAGTTACAAGTGATTAATTAAATCCAAAATAGGATAAGGGTGTCCCCCTTCTTGGGGACGGTTTGTAAGGGGGGGGGGTATCCGGTTCCAAATCAACCATTTAGTTAGCATGTAGTTTGGTTAGTTTAGCTAGTTTAGGGATTAACCCGGTTACTAGTGTGTTGTGCTTTACAGTGGGTGTTAGGGTATTCGGGGACCCTAACTGGCTCAGAAAAAGAACAACTATGTTGATGACAATATTTTTCTGTTCCGGGTAAAGTCCGGTTGTTCGGTTACATACCGATTCGTTAAATTGCTAAGTTGCACCTTTTAGTGTTTAATAAGTATCTCTTTATAACACTATCGATTCCCAACACTTAGGGAAATATTCTGGATAATAAAACGATATTTATGCAAAATATTCATATGTCTAAAGGATGAATTATTGCTGAATTATATAAATTCTGCACTTAAAGTGTGTTTCGGGTGCTTTTTAGTGCTTATTTTGCTTTCGCATTGCATATATATTAAACCCTTGTATGTACTCTTGGGTTTTAATGCATTCTTGTTGTCGGACCTACACCTAGGCTCCAATTCTATTGTCTGACTGCTTTCTGCAGTTCTGTTGACACAGTGTGTCTTACCGGTGAGTTTACTAGTATTTTTGACGCAACGCTCTCGTTTATGCATAAAGCAATATTTTGTAGTATACAACATGCATGAATTCACTTGTTTAGTATGTAATCAGACATGGCTGACAATTAAGCACATAATTGCAGTCATTAAGCACTAATTAAAGTGTACGGAAATTACCAGTTTGGGCCAGTTGTCACAGTCTCCCCCCGTTAAAAGAATTTCGTCCCGAAATTCAGGTTGAACTAACTCTCGCAGGAGTCTTCTTGAATAAGTGGGGATACTTTTTCTTGAACTGGTCTTCACGTTCCCATGTGTACTCGGGTCCGTGCTTAGAGCTCCAACGTACTTTGACAAGTTTTACGCTGCTCCTCCTGGTCTTGTTGACTTTCCAGTCGGTAACCTCAACGGGTTGTTCTGTAAATCGGAGGGCTTCATCAATATGCACTTCATCCATCGGGATGATCACGCTTTCTTGCGTTGGACTCTTCTTCAGGTTGGATACATGAAACGTATCATGTACTCCATTAAGTTCTTCCGGTAACTCCAATTTGTATGCCACGGTACCAATTCTCTTCAATATTCTGAATGGTCCGATATATCGTGGATTTAGCTTTCCGCGCTTTCCAAATCTGACTACGCCCTTCCAAGGTGAGACTTTTAACAACACTTTGTATCCCACCTTGAATTCTACCGATTTTCTTTTCGGATCAGCGTAGCTCTTTTGTCGATCTCGAGCCGCCTTAATGCGCTCTCGGATCTGCGCAATCTTGTCGGTTGTCTCTTGTACAAGTTCAGGACCAACCATATGCTTATCTCCGGCATCTGCCCAGCATAAGGGCGATCGGCATTTGCGGCCATACAGAGCTTCGAACGGTGCAACTTTTATGCTCGTATGATAGTTGTTATTGTAGGAAAACTCAACTAAAGGTAGATGAGTATCCCAGCTACCGCCTAGATCCATGACACATGCGCGGAGCATATCTTCTAACGTTTGTATAGTCCGTTCGCTCTGGCCGTCTGTTTGCGGATGGAATGTCGTGCTTAGATCTAACTGAGATCCAAAGGCTTCCTGAAATGATTGCCAGATTCTCGAGACAAAGCGTCCATCTCTGTCTGAAATGATTGAGATTGGCACTCCATGACGTGCCACAATTTCCCTTAAGTATATCTCTGCAAGCTTCCCAGTGCTATCCTTCTCTCGGATTGGTAGGAAATGCGCAGACTTCGTCAATCGATCAACTATTACCCATATCATATCGTGCCCTCTCGGGGTCCTGGGTAATTTCGTTATGAAGTCCATCGAGATTTGTTCCCACTTCCATACGGGAATCTCTGGTTGTTGTAATAGGCCGGACGGTTTCTGATATTCTGCCTTAACCTTAGCACAGGTTAGGCATTTTCCAACATAGACAGCAACATCGCTCTTGAGTCTCGGCCACCAATAATATTCTTTCAAGTCTTGATACATCTTGTCCGACCCTGGGTGGATCGAGTATCTTGACTTGTGCGCTTCATCAAGGATGACTTCTCGTAGGCCACCATAGAGCGAAACCCAAATGCGCTTTTTAAAGTATAAGGCTCCCTCTTCGTTTGGCACCATGTATTTCAGCATACCCCGTAGGTATTCAGCTTTACGGTTCTCTCCTTTAAGAGCTTCTTGTTGTGCATCACGAATGCGTGCAGTGAGGTTCGTTTGAATCGTCATTTCCAATGCTCGAACCCTTAGGGTCTTAACCCTTTCTTTTCGGCTCAATGCGTCCGCTACAACGTTTGCCTTTCCAGGATGGTACTTAATCTCACAGTCATAATCGTTCAGCAGCTCAACCCAACGTCGCTGGCGCATATTCAATTCCTTCTGATCAAATATGTGTTGTAAACTTTTGTGATCTGTGAAGATTGTACATCGAGTACCATATAAATAATGTCGCCAAATCTTCAAGGTGAATACCACTGCACCCAGCTCCAGGTCGTGAGTGGTATAATTTCTCTCGTGAACCTTCAGTTGTCTTGAAGCATAAGCGATGACTTTTTGGCGTTGCATGAACACGCAACCCAAGCCTTGTCGTGAGGCGTCGCAGTATACCACGAAGTCTTCAGTGCCTTCGGGTAACGATAGTATCGGTGCATCGCAGAGCTTGTTCTTAAGTAGCTGAAAGGCTTCTTCTTGTTTGTGACCCCAATCGTATTTCTTGTCTTTCTGAGTAAGGGTCGTTAGCGGTTGAGCTATCTTTGAGAAATTCTCGATGAATCGCCGATAATAGCCCGCTAAGCCCAAAAATTGTCGAACTTCAGTTGGGGTCTTGGGAGCTTCCCAATTCTTTATTGCTTCAATCTTGGACAGGTCTACATGAATGCCCTTCTCATTCACCACGTGACCAAGAAATTGTACTTCGCGAATCCAGAATTCGCATTTCGAGAACTTTGCATAAAGTTTCTCTTTCTTCAGTAGTTCCAGAATAGCTCTGAGATGTTGCTCATGTTCTTCTTTCGTTCGCGAGTAAATCAGGATATCATCGATAAATACAATCACGAATTTATCGAGATATGGTTTGCATACGCGGTTCATCAGATCCATAAAGACCGCTGGCGCGTTCATTAATCCAAACGGCATCACAAGAAATTCGTAGTGCCCATAGCGTGTTCTGAATGCGGTCCTTGGCACGCTTTCATCTTGGATTCTCAGCTGATGGTATCCAGATCGAAGGTCGATCTTGGAATAGTAGCTTGATCCTTGCAGTTGATCAAACAAGTCATCAATCCTCGGTAGGGGATACCGATTGTTGATCGTGAGCTTGTTCAGTTCCCTGTAATCGATACACATCCGCAGTGATCCATCCTTCTTCTTCACGAACAATACTGGAGCTCCCCAGGGTGAGAAGCTTGGCCTTATGAATCCTTTATCCAACAACTCCTGAAGCTGTGTAGATAATTCTTGCATTTCGGATGGCGCAAGTCGATATGGAGCCCTGGCTACAGGAGCGGCTCCTGGAACCAAGTCTATGTGGAATTCGACTTGTCGTTGCGGAGGTAGTCCTGGCAGATCTTCGGGGAACACATCAGGAAATTCCTTCACCACAGGAATGTCTTCGAGTTTTGGCTCCACAGCCTTCTTATCTATAACGTGTGCTAGGAAAGCGAGACATCCTTTCCTCAAGCACTTCTGTGCCTTCATACAACTGATGATTCGTAGAGGCGCGTTTCGTCTTTCTCCATGTACGATGAGAGTTTCATCATTCGTCAGAGGGATGCGAATGATTTTCTCATGACAAATGACTTCAGCTTTGTTCTTGGACAACCAGTCCATCCCGACCACTACATCGAAGCTACCTAATTGAATAGGTAAGAGGTCGATGCTAAATCTTCGTTCACCAAGTTCTAGCGTGCAGCCTCTAACAACTTCGCCCGATTCAACAAGTTTACCATTGGCTAGTTCTATGGAATAAGGAATTTCTAATCTACTAGATTCTATTCCAAGTATGCGTTTAAATTCCACAGACATGAAACTATAATCGGCGCCAGTGTCGAATAATATGGATGCAAAGTGATTGTTAATGAGGAACGTACCGTTGACCACATTAGGGTCCTCGCGTGCGTCCCTTGCTCCAATCACAAATGCTCGAGCCTGAGCATTGTTTCCTTCTGGGCAATCCTTCATGAAATGATCTTTGCTTCCACATCTGAAGCATCCTTGGTTTCGCCCATTCCCGTTACCAGCACCGTTTCCATTTCCACCATTGTTCCTATCATCAGCCCCATTACGATTTCCATTCCCGTTCCTCTTACTCCAGCAGTCTTCAGTGCGGTGACCCAACTTTCCACACTTGTCACACTTTGAGATGCGACAAGCTCCCTCGTGATGGTGTTTACACCGATGGCATTTGGGCAAGGTGCCCCGGTATCCCCTTGCTGGTGCGTCGTTCATGGCTGCAAGAGGTTTCGCCCCTTGAGGCGGGTTAGGGTCACGCTTCTTGTTGGAACCTTTGTTGTTACGAGTTGCTTGATTCAAGTTTGCATATTTCCTTTTCTTGTCGCCAGACGACTCAGCATGCGTCTCGGGATTTTCTGTTGGGTTCAGTGATAGCGTCTTCATTCGAACACAATTTTCAGTAAGGCTGACAGCTAGAGTTACAGCCTCGGTGATTGTTTGTGGTTTGGCCGACGTCACCATGCCACAAAACTCTGAGGCCAGTCCCCAAATGTAACGTTCAACACGCTTGAATTCGGGAGTCACCATGTAGGGAAGCACTCTGGACAGATCGTGGAACCTTCGAGTGTAACCATTAATGTCAGCACCTTCCATGGTCAAGTGCCAGAACTCCGTCTCCAGCCTTTGGAGTTCAGCACGAGAGCAGTACTTCTCTCTCATTCTTTCCTTCAGTTCATCCCAAGTTAGGCCATAAGCGGCATCATCACCAAAGGTTTGGACTTGCAGGTTCCACCAAGTCAGAGCTTCATCGACAAATAACCCAGTAGCAAAAGTGACTTGTTGATCCGCGGTACACTTGCTCATGCGGATAGTAGCTTCAGTCTTTTCCGTCCAGCGCACAAATGCTACTGCACCTCCTGTGCCATCATAGTTCATCGGCTTGCAGTCGAGGAACTGCTTGAAAGTGCAGCCTGGAATTGATTCAACCAATTCACATGTGAGCAATCGAAGAAATAATGAAACAAAGACCATTCATAAATTTCCTCATGCTTAGCACAGTGTCTTAAGGTTACCTTGAGCTGCATTGCCTCCAGACGAATCTCCATTCCCATTACGCCTAGCGTTGCTTGGTCCTCCACTGTCTTGAGTTCGGTTCGCCTCGTACTGGGCGATAGCAGCGGAGATCCTTTCCTCCAGTAGGGCATTTAGCTCATCAGCAGTTCTTGGCAGTGGGGGAGGAGGAGGTTGATCGTCATTGCGAGCATTCACAGCTTTCCTGGGTGCCATGTTCTGATAGAACATAACACAACAGGGTTACACATTTGTTTGATATCGTCCTACTAGGCAGTAGTAGTATATATATTCACAGGTATATATCACATAAGTGACATCAAACAATTATTACTCTAGCAGAGTACTTAGTAGGCTTGCACTGAGGGAATCTATACGTGACAAGACTTGCTGTGATTTTTGTGCACTGAATTCCATAATTATGTATGCATCCATAATTACGTCACTCCTTGCACAGTCCGCACAGTTCGTTTCATCCTCGTATTTTCTTCCTTCAGGCAGGCCATTGCTTTCAGGTAAAGTCACATATACTTGTGACATTCTACTTCTAGTACATGCTAATTATCACACATAATTGCAAGTAATTTCTAGTCAACGACAAGTGCTACTCAAGTGCACTCTAAGTCTCGTAGTGTCTTTTCTAGACTCACGTAGACTGTTTCAGGCAGTGGATGTCGCGGGACGTTTTATGCAATGAAAACTATTTGAAAATTGTTTTCGTGAAAGGATCCTAGAGATTGTAGACTAGACTCGAGAAGGAATCCTGGTTCACTACAATCGCAGCTCTGATACCAATCTGTCACACCCCTTTCTGCGGCGGAAGCACGAGGTGTGATCATGAAAGGTTCTCATTGCATACGAAAGGTAAACATACTACATGCTCATGAAAATAACTTCAAATACCATAATTTGAAAACATAAGTTTAGCGTTTACATCCCTAAGTCGCATAAAACATTGTCTTAAAAAGTTTACAACTTTATTTAAAGATAAACATAGCGACATCCACGAGCATGGGTCAGACCGCGCGCACATCCATCCTAGTTACCTGAAATACATGTGAGTTTTGGAAAAAAAACGTCAACATAAAGTTGGTGTGAATTCATGCAATTTTTGTATTTCACGTTTGTATACTTTGTATGAAAACATAATTTGTATTTTGTATAAATCAAGTCTTTTGTGTACACCACGTACTCATGTATAAATCAAATATTTCTGTATGTATCAAGTGTTAATGGGTTGCAAAGCCATTAACATGTGACACGACATAGGAAGTCACCAAACCATAGGCATTTTTCTGTAGTCGATTCACGACTGAGACACAAAAACACTGCTTGGTAAAAGAGTGGCCAAGAGTGGGGCTGCCCGGAACCCATTAGATCTAACCTTTTGTTCTGCGGTCTAAGTATGTACACAATTAATGGTGCTTATGGTACCCTATTCGTGACACGATTTCTCGTATCATTCTTGTATCCATCATACCATTTGTAAACATTGTAATATTTGTAACATGTATTTCACCCCCGAAGGTATAAAACTGAAAACAGTTAAAAGAAAAGGGGGAGCATGAACTCACAACTTTGCGTTCCTGTGCGTCGTAAACTTCACCGGATTTGCCTACTTAACGTCGTAACCTATACGCGTTTTCTTAATGTTAGTCACTAAACTTGTATCGCACAAGTACAGTCACTCTCTTTTGTATTTGTATTGTTGTGTTAAAAATATTTCATATTTTTAACTACGTATCTTACTTATATTATTTCCTCTAAAATAAATATAAGTCTTTTGTGTTTTGCACTTCGCACCCGAATTATGTATCTTGTATTTTGTATGTGTATTTTTATGTTTATACTCCTCACGAGTATTTAGTGTATTTTTAAGTCTTAATACACTAGCACGTATAACACATACTATATACACTTAGCACAAAAGTTGGTGATAAAATAATATATATTTTTCTCTCAAAAATATACATACTTATATCTATTTTATTCTTGAAGAAATCCTCATTTCTTATCATCAAAAATTAGGGAAACCTTGGTACTACTTTTAAACACATTTTTAGGGAATAAGTTTCTCAAAAACTCATATTTTTCTAAGTGTCAAAATTTATAAAAATTTTGATAGAGTTTCCCCTAAAAATGGAGGTTTCCCATGTTTTCAAAACATGTGTTTATTTTCTTTTAAATCGTCAACAATCTCCTCATTCAACAATAAACAATACGCAACTAGTTAAAATAGATATAATCGCAGAAATACATGAACTTGTGGTTTTTCCAAAATAGGTAGTATCCTTCCATTATATTTTTAGTGGATCTTTGTATAGATCAACTTTGTTTCTTGAAAGTCTCGTTTTTTTAAAGAAGTTACATCTTTACAACTTCCTATCAATATTTACAAAAATAGTTATTTTGTTGAAACTTTGTGTTACACAAGTGTTTACACACTCGTGTGTTTGCTAAAATCATTCTTTTTCATGTAAGATCCGGCTTTAGAAAATATGATTTCTTGGACACTTGGTCCTTTGAAAGTACCGCTTGTAGATCCGTAGATCTACTAGTTTTGAACACCATTTCATAAGTAAAATTGATTTTACACAAGTTCAAGTTTGATGTGTGGTAGAGTTTCATCACCTAACCCTTGTTACACTTAAACAAGCTTTATGTCATAATCCATGATCATGACCAATCCGGGTTAAACGATGATCCGAGCTACCACAACATAGATCGGGTCCAAATAATCACACAAATCAATTACTACAAGATTTACACAACATATGAGCTTTTAACCAACATTACAAGCATTTTTAGTAAACTTTTATGTATCAACTTGTATGTTTACGAGTTTTAGCCGTTACATAACATTTTAACCACTTCAAAATAGTTCGAGAGTGTGATTCAAGCAACTTACTACTAGCTCGAGGCTAGGGAAGAAACTAGTCGCAAAGTGAGTGGGTAAAAGCAATAGAGTGAGGTCCTTCGAGTTCCGAATGCACCAAGCCTCCTTGTAGGTGATCCTTAACACTTGAATGATCTTGAAATGGCTTGAACTAAACTCGAAAATTTGATGGTTGTGTAGGGGTGTTCGGCCGAAGCCTTTGAGAGAGAGAGAGAGTGTGTGTGTTGAGTTTGTGATGAAAGTGTTGGTGTGTTAATGTTATAACTTATAGATAATTTTCAAGTTAATTTTCCAAGGGATTTTATGTCTACTTGATATTAGACACAAGTGATTAATTAAATCCAAAATAGGACAAGGGTGTCCCCCTTCTTGGGGACGGTTTGTAAGGGGGGGGGTATCCGGTTCCAAATCAACCATTTAGTTAGCATGTAGTTTGGTTAGTTTAGCTAGTTTAGGGATTAACCCGGTTACTAGTATGTTGTGCTTTACAGTGGGTGTTAGGGTATTCGGGGACCCTAACTGGCTCAGAAAAAAGAACAACTACGTTGATGACAATATTTTTCTGTTCCGGGTAAAGTCCGGTTGTTCGGTTACATACCGATTCGTTAAAGTGCTAAGTTGCACCTTTTAGTGTTTAATAAGTATCTCTTTATAACACTATCGATTCCCAACACTTAGGGAAATATTCTGGATAATAAAACGATATTTCTGCAAAATATTCATATGTCTAAAGGATGAATTATTGCTAAATTATATAAATTCTGCACTTAAAGTGCGTTTCGGGTGCTTTTTAGTGCTTATTTTGCTTTCGCATTGCATATATATTAAACCCTTGTATGTACTCTTGGGTTTTAATGCATTCTTGTTGTCGGACCTACACCTAGGCTCCAATTCTATTGTCTGACTGCTTTCTGCAGTTCTGTTGACACAGTGTGTCTTACCGGTGAGTTTACTAGTATTTTTGACGCAACGCTCTCGTTTATGCATAAAGCAATATTTTGTAGTATACAACATGCATGAATTCACTTGTTTACTATGTAATCAGACATGGCTGACAATTAAGCACATAATTGTAGTCATTAAGCACTAATTAAAGTGTACGGAAATTACCGGTTTGGGCCAGTTGTCACATCAGTGGTTGCAACGGTTATAATGAGAACAGTGGCTAATTTTCAACTATCAGTGGATAGCCTATCAGTGGGTTAAAACACTGATTTTGAACAACAGTGATTAACAAGGAAATTAGAAAAACAGTGGTTGACTTTCAGCAGTGGTCAAAGTTATCAAAGCAGATGTTTGAACCAAATCAGTGGTTATGGCAGACTTTTAAGGATTTTAATGAAAATTTCATTTTTAGCTATTTTTAAGGATGGAATTTTGATTTTCTGAAAACATTTTAATGCTTTTATTCATAGAAAAACAAGATTTTGCTTGTTATTCCATGTTCAGTATGCCAATCCTAGAGATCAAGCTTTCAAAGGTAGATGTGTCTAATGATTTTGTTAGCACATCTGCCAACTGATCTTTAGTTGGTACATGGTGCAGAGAAATCAAACCTTTTTCATAGCAATCCCTAACAAAGTGATGTCTGATATCAATGTGCTTGGTGGTTGAATAGGATACTGGATTTTTGATGATATTTTCTGCTGCCTGACTGTCCAACATGAGAGGTGTCTTTATGGCAGTGATACCAAAATCTAGCACTTGATTCTGAAGCCAAAGTAGTTGGGCTGTATAGCTTGCAGCAGCTATATACTCTACCTCAGCAGTGGATGTTGAAACAGCTGCTTACTTTTTGCTTTGCCAAGACACTAAGCAACTGCCTAGGAATTGGCACCCTCCTGAAGTGGACTTCCTTGTCTTATCACATCCAGCAAAGTCACTATCTGAGAAACCTGAAAGCTTGATATTTCCATCAGCTGGATACCAGATACCAAGTGTGGGAGCACCTTTTAGGTATCTGAATATCCTTTTAACTTCAATAAGGTTTGACTTTCTTGCGGCTGATTGGGATCTTGCACAAGCACATGTTGCAAACATGATGTCTGGCCTAGATGCAGTTAAGTACACTAAAGACCCAATCATGCTTCTATATAGAGTTTGATCAACAAAATCATCCTTTTCATTAGACATAACTATTTTATTGGTTGCAATGGGTGTACTGCATGGCTTATAATCATCCATCTCAAATTTCTTTAAAAGTTCTTTGGCATATTTGCCTTGATGGATGAAAGTGCCATTTTGCAGTTGCCTTACTTAGAGACCAAGAAAGCACTGGAGTTCACCCATTGCACTCATCTCAACCTCAGCTGTCATGAGTTGCCTAAACTCTTCACACATTTTATTACATGTGCTTCCAAAGATGATGACATCCACATAAATCTGGACAATCATCAAATCCTTCCCTCCCATTTTAAAAACAATGTTTTGTCTATTTCACCTCTTGTGAAACCAATGGAAAGTAGAAAGGTGGAAAGAGTTTCATACCAGGCTCTTGGTGCTTGTTTCAAGCCATACAAAGCTTTATTTAGATTGTAGACATGATTTAGATTAAATGGATCCTCAAAGCCTGGAGATTGATAAACATAAACCTCTTCTTGAATCTTACCATAGAGGAATGCACATTTAATATCCATTTGATACACCTTGATGTTGTGGTTGACAGTAACGACCAGGAATAATTTTATTGCTTCTAATCTTGCTACAGGGGCAAATGTTTCATCATAGTCAATGCCCTCTTCCTGTCTGAACCCTTGAACCACATGCCTAGCTTTATTCTTGACAACAATATCCCTTTCATCAGTTTTATTTTTGAAGACCCACTTTGTACCAATAGGACTCACACCCTCTAGCAGTGGTACAAGCTCCCAAACTTGTTGTCTTCTAAACTGTTGGAGCTCCTCTTGCATGGCTTCTACCCAGCTGTTGTCTTTTAGTGCCTCTTGGTACTTGACTGGCTGATGGAGAGATAGGAAACTAGCAAAAAGACAGATGTTTTGGGATTGACTTCTTGTGAGCACCCCTTCACTGATGTTGCCAATGATTTGGTCAGGTGGATGAGACTTCAAGAAGATTAGATCCCCTTTGTATGGAACAATGGCATTTAATGGTGAGGGTTGCAGATGTGAATCATCTGAGCTAACCACTGCTGGTGACTTTGATAATCCAGCAGTGGCTTCAAATGGAGGTGGAGGAATAGGAGGAACTGGTGTGAAAACATGTTGACTTTTATCCACTGTTTGATGGCTTTTATCAACAGTGGTTGATGGGGATGGGCTACTTTGGTCAACAACTGTTTAGGTAGCAGTGGATGAGCTTTGACAACTATTTTGAACATCTGCTGCTCTTCCCATTGAAGCAGATTTTTGTTGAGGAATGATGAATTCATATCTAGAGTCTGATGGAGGATTTTCTGATGGACCTGCATTGTTAGTCTTGACATAAACATTTTCAAATGTGAATTTATCAAGATCAAATAATTCTGCAGGATTTGCTGGGATTTTCATTGATGAAAGTTCATTGAACTTCCCATTCAAAGTCTCTTCCACTGTCTTAGTCCTTATGTTAAACACTTTGTAGGCCTTAGTAGTGGTTGAGTATCCCAGATGATAACCACAATCAATTTTAGCTGCAAACTTTGAGATAGAATCTTTTAAGTTTAAAATGAAACATGGGCAGCCAAAAACTTTAAAATATGATATCAATGGCTTTATTTTATACAGCAATTCATAAGCAGTCTTTTGATGCCTGGGGTTGATTAAAACTCTGTTTTGGACATAGCAAGCAGTGTTTACTGCCTCTACCCAAAAAGTTAATGGCAAACCTGAATCAGCAAGCATGGTTCTGGCAGCCTCAATCAATGTCCTATTCTTTCTTTCAACAACCCCATTTTGTTCTGGTGTCCTTGAATGTTGTACTGCCTTACAATTCCTTTTGACACACAGAAATCATCTAACTCCTTATTTCTAAACTCTATGCCATTGTCACTCCTGAAGACTTTTACTGGCAAGTCAAACTGCTTTTCAACCTGTGTAACAAAGTCTAGCAGAATGCCTCCAGTCTCATCTTTGGAGTGTAAAAAGTAAGTCCATGTAAACCTAGAAAAGTCATCAACAATAACCAAACAATATCTTTTCTTCCTAAAACTCATGACTTTAACTGGGCCAAACAAATCCATGTGAAGCATTTGCAAACACTTGGTTGTTTTGGACTCTTTAATTGATTTGTATGAGCTTTTATGTTGTTTTCCTTTTAGGCA
This sequence comes from Helianthus tuberosus, assembly GCA_030545235.1. Taxonomy (NCBI): domain Eukaryota; kingdom Viridiplantae; phylum Streptophyta; class Magnoliopsida; order Asterales; family Asteraceae; genus Helianthus; species Helianthus tuberosus. The sequence continues at coordinate 39,056,131 of CM060411.1, read as the reverse complement.
GGAAACACAATGCTCAAGACAGGTGAACAGTTTTTGAGGTAAACCTCTTACTAACCCCTGTTTGGATATAGCAGTGATTGTCTTGAGATTTGTGTGCCCCAATCTCCTGTGCCACAATTCTGTCTCTTTGTTAGAGGCAGCTGAGAACAGACAGGCATCAGGCATGGGGCTCTCTTTTGACATATCCACCACATAAACATTGCCACTTCTTTGAGCAACAAGTTGGGTTTTTTCATTTTTTATTATTTCTTCAATCTTTTCAACCATTTCTGGTCCAACAATCCTACAACACTCCTTTGTAAAGAATGAGCCATAGCCCTTACCACTCATTTGAGAGACACTTGAGAGGTTGAATTTTAGATTTTCTATCAGATTGACATTTTCAAACTTAACATTACCAGACTGAACTATACCAGACCCCATAACCATCCTTTTACTATTATTACCAAAGGATATATCACCCTGATGTCTGTTGTTGGTGACATGCAAAAACCTAATTAACTTAAGTAGCTAGGGTAAGCAGGGTATCGAATCCATAGGAGTCTGTGGTTAATGCTAATTATTATTTGTTTGTAAATATTTGAATTACTTTGAGAACTTGCTAGAAAACTATAAACAATAACTTTGAGATTGTAAAAACAATGATAGAAAAGGTAATCACTCCGGGATTCAGATTCTGTAATTCTAATAACCTAGTTCTGATTTTATTGGATGCTATTGATTGAATAGTAAACTGTCACATCTACCAATTACCTATGCAGTTTGAAATCTTAATATTAATTGATCAGAGAAATATTAAAACAAACATTCATAGGAATCATTCTATCAACAAAAGCATAATTGGATTCAAAACATAATTATAACTCTGACTGTCACTCAGGATTTGTCTGTCACACAAATAATATAATCATATAAATAGTCGGCTATCACCCGACTACAAATCCAAATCTCAATACAAACAGAAACTAGAATTAAAAGTGTCTCACAAGAATCATTCACCCAGAGTGTTCACGAGAGATTTAGCCACTCATGATACCCGTCCGATCTTCAATGGCTTGAGAAGAGATTGAAGACATGATGATTTGATGATTGGTGGATTGTAGGGGAATAATGATGATGATCGAGATGATGTGTGCGGCTTCCTCCAAAAGTTGTTCCTTGCCGCCTAGAGTGCCCTCAACATGATGATCGAGATGTCCTTCCCTCAAGTCAGCCGATGTGATGATGATTTTTATTTCATGTTGCATGTGATGTCTGACACATGACTTCATGTGTCGTCCAAAACATAGAATGATGATATCCCTTTTATTTTCCTCCCATACATAATCGTGCGCTGTCTTGTCTTTATATCTCCACCGTAGCCTACGAAATAATACCGTAGGTTACGTTCTTTACATTCTGTTTCTTTAGTTTTATTCTTGCATCACTCCACCGTAGGCTACACATTAGACTCCATAAGCTACGGTTTAACTTTCATGTATTGACACATCGGTCCCTGGACTTTATTACTTCCACATCTCTCGCACTTCTAAGGTATTTCTCGACCCAAACATTTACCAAATGATGTTATTCACTTGAGTATTATTCCCGGTTGTTCCTCTTGGCCACCACGCTCTCTAAATTTACCTAATTAACCCGATTAACCTGTAAAACCACATACTTGCGTAGTTAACATATTCAAAGCATATAATTACGTGAACGACAATAAATCACACAAGATAAGCATGTTAACACTCGGGTTTCACACTCTCCATCACATCCCCACACTTAACATTGATTGTCCTCAAGCAACCATTACAAACACTACTCACCTTATTAACAAATAACTATTAAATCCCTTACCGAATTAGCAATTTAAGGTCCCAGGTCATACCCGTCCCATAGACTGACACAATCGAGATTGACAATCTGACAAATAAATGATACGCATTTAAAACAATGTAAGACTTGCCTAACTAAAACTAACATGCTTATGATACTACACACATGCCACACGCCCCTCACAATGATCACTCATCTCGGTTTAATTAATACTAGCGTGTAATGTGCTAGTATATATTTCGCTCAAAACCAAATATGATACCTTGCAATCATAAGCTTGTATAGCAATCACACCTCTACTGTATCAATTAACATATCACATATCAAAAGGACTTTTTGGGTTTTGGGTTAAAAGGTAAAGGTAAGGTAATATTTTTGGATTTTTTTTTTTTGTATTTATATGGCGAATACAAATGAATATATCAAACCATGACAACTTATTCACAATAACTTCTAACACGTTGGGTTATTTTCACCCATTTATTTAACACGAACATAACAATGATTTTTTTTCTTTTTGCTTTCTTTTCTCTTTTTTTTATTTTCTTTCTTTTTTTTCAACAAATATCTAACACATAATTGTCATTCATCGTTGGTAAGCAAACGTCAAACAAGGTGTAACAAATGAAGGGTAAAAGGCTCAACATGGTTAACTAAGGTGGGTGGATAAACAATAAACAAATAACACAATGGAAGGGATCCTAATGCCTTTATCATTTATATGCATACGTTAAACCACAGTCTCGGCACGTATCAAACCACACAAGTTCTAACACAAAGCAACATATGGCCTACACTCAACAAATGAACATTTATTGCAATTCAACTAACAATCGAGTAGGCTCAAATACCTCACCGAACAAAAGGAATATAGGTTGCCGACACGTAGCATGTGTAATTCCTAAAGCATGTTATCCCTAGTTAGGCATCTCTTTTTAATTCTTTTCTAAAACTTGTCAGAAATACTCTCATGAAACTTAAAGGGACAACCATGACTAGGGATCTAAGTTAGTTTAATACCAGTAGGAACCCTTTAGCGATTGAAAATGTTGGTTTTCGTGTAGTTCAAGCATCCTTGAGACGAAAAAATTTCAAAATTTTGCAATTTTCAGCAACTTCAACCTATTCAAGAATTTGAGATCAACAATCTTACCAACCCTCTCTCGAGTTACCGCATCCCCACACTTGGGATACATTGTCCCCAATGTATGGCGCAATTTATACTCTAGACTCGAGAGATACCGCCCGCAAACCATGAACGGCTAATAACTAGATGACTCAACACAAGGAAACCACTCCCAACACAAGAAGTTCACACCACCAAATACACGAAAACAAATAAAATAAAGGATAGAGAGACACATTGACCTGATCAGTAAATCAGCAAGTGTCTGTAGCGGAGCAGCTGTTGTGATCAGACAGGGACGTAAACTTCTTTGGATTCTCTAATATCTCATTGGGGGTGTTGCCAAACATCCCCACACTTGAATCGTTGCATCCGCGAGAATTGAAACGTAGTAACCTACCAAAACACAACACACACCAAAACAAAACAAAACAAAACAAAACAAAACAAAACAAAACAAAACAAAACAAAACAAAACAAAACAAAACAAAACAAAACAAAACAAAACAAAACAAAACAAAACAAAACAAAACAAAACAAAACAAAACAAAACAAAACAATACTCTACATCCTTGGGCTGCCTCCCGAGAGCGCTAAGTTTTAGGTCTTCAGCCAGACCGTACCTAGTTTCCGTTATGGTGGTCGAATCGAACACTTTCCTACCGAGTTCCCAATGTAGACTCGATAGTTAACAAGCCACATCAAGCTTTGTTTAACGATGTGCGGCATGCTCTGTAAGAATGATATGTTATTGTGGGCCCATTGCTTGATAAATTGCCCGATGTCTTGCAAACCCACCTTTCGACTCCTACACCTTGAGCGATCATCCCTAGCTTTGTTGGTTGCAGTAACCAATATGGAAGGAGGATCAAGATATACTTCGATTACCTCAGTTTGTGGTCCTGTGCAAAGCGCTAAGTCTTATTTGAGTTAAAGCATTCAACTTCATGTGTCGAAGCACTTGTAACTTCTTCTTTCACTTCAATCTCAACAACGATCTTCTTCATGTGCGGTTCTTCATCATACGAGGAAATCATTGTGGTATTAGTCTCCACAACTTTCGCACCATCTTGAAAACGGTTTTTGATATCATCGGGTAATGGTGAGATGGACTCTTCTACTCGTATCTTCATAGATAATACATCACACTTCATGCTCAAATAGTCAATTCGTTGTTGCTTTGAAAGGCTTGGTGCTGATAATAATTCATCGATCTTGGATAACATCGATTCCGCTTGAGCAAGTTGTTCATCCTCCTTGGATTGATAAACAAACTCCAAATTTTGAGAAACATTTTTTTCTTGATAATAATGTTGCTCATTGTAGTAATCCAGATCTTCTTCATAATAATAATATTGAGAATCCTGTGAAGGTGAATCAAAGGACGGGTAATATGGTTGATTATCATCATCATAAACATCTAATTCATAAAACTCCCTCTGTGCGTCCTCACACGTTTTTCGGAACACGGGACAATCATCACGCCTGTGACATGGACTACCACAACCTCGGCATGACCAGTAAGCACTTTCCATAATAAGATCCGCAATGAATCTGCACAGACAAAGCTAGTATACCCAAGGTAAAAGCAAACAGTGGAATATGTGACGAATAAAAAACCATTTTTTTTTGGATTTATTTTTATCTATTTTACTAAAAACTTAACACTAAACACTTTGCGCACGCCTCCCCGGCAACGGCGCCATTTTGATGTCTGTCGTTGGTGACATGCAAAAACCTAATTAACCTAGGTAGCTAGGGTAAGCAGGGTATCGAATCCATAGGAGTCTGTGGTTAATGCTAATTATTATTTGTTTGTAAATATTTGAATTACTTTGAGAACTTTCTAGAAAACTATAAAAAAATAACTTTGAGATTGTAAAAACAATGATAGAAAAGGTGATCACTCCGGGATTCAGATTCTGTAATTCTAACAACCTAGTTCTGATTTTATTGGATGCTATTGATTGAATAGTAAACTGTCACATCTACCAAATACCTATGCAGTTCGAAATCTTAATATTAATTGATCAGAGAAATATTAAAACAAACATTCATAGGAATCATTCAATCAACAAAAGCATAATTGGATTCAAAACATAATTATAACTCTGACTGTCACTCAGGATTTGTCTGTCACACAAATAATATAATCATGTAAATAGTCGGCTATCACCCGACTACAAATCCAAATCTCAATACAAACAGAAACTAGAATTAAAAGTGTCTCACAAGAATCATTCACCCAGAGTGTTCACGAGAGATTTAGCCACTCATGATACCCGTCCGATCTTCAACGGCTTGAGATGAGATTGAAGACATGATGATTTGATGATTGGTGGATTGTAGGGGAATAATGATGATAATCGAGATGATGTGTGCGGCTTCCTCCAAAAGTTGTTCCTTGCCGCCAAGAGTGCCCTCAAGATGATGATCAAGATGTCCTTCCCTCAAGTCAGCCAATGTGATGATGATTTTTATTTCATGTTGCATGTGATGTCTGACACATGACTTCATGTGTCGTCCAAAACATAGAATGATGATATCCCTTTTCTTTTCCTCCCATACATAACCGTGGGCTGTCTTGTCTTTATATCTCCACCGTAGCCTACGAAATAATACCGTAGGTTACGTTCTTTACATTCTATTTCTTTAGTTTTATTCTTGCATCACTCCACCGTAGGCTACACATTAGACTCCATAAGCTACGGTTAAACTTTCATGTATTGACAAATCGGTCCCTGGACTTTATTACTTCCACATCTCTCGCACTTCTAAGGTATTTCTCGACCCAAACATTTACCGAATGATGTTATTCACTTGAGTATTATTCCCGGTTGCTCCTCTTGGCCACCACGCTCTCTAACTTTACCGAATTAACCCGATTAACCTGTAAAACCACATACTTGCGTAGTTAACATATTCAAAGCATATAATTACGTGAACGACAATAAATCACACAAGATAAGCATGTTAACACTCGGGTTTCACACTCTCCATCACACCCCTTCGATGAGTTTTGAAATCTTTGAGTAGGGCTCTACATCCTGTCATGTGCCTGGAGCCTCCACTATCTACATACCAAAGACTATCTAAGTATGCAGAAGCTCCTTGCACATCAAGTAAAAGGTTAGTTCATTAGGGTCTCTAAAGCCAATAAGGCTTTGGATGGGGTCTCAACAGTGTCTAGGTTAAGTTCAGGTGGATGGACAGTGGTTAGCTCAGGGGTTTGGACAGTTTTGGAACTGTTTTTCTCTAACCACTGTTGGGGGTCTTGCCCTATCAGCTGTTGATACCCAAAGGGATGCATATTCACTCTTGGTTTAGTGGGCCTTTTGTAGGCTTCATAGACATGTGGAACCCTTGGGTATGGTGGTTGACCTTTACCTCTTCGGTATTGGTTAGCAAGGGGTGCATCAGTCACCTGAACATCTCTTTTAACAGAGGTTTGGTTCAGCTGTTTTGTAATAGCTGTTTCAACTGGCACAAACACTGGTTGATTCTTGGTGAATTTGACAGATGGATTTGATGAACTCAATGATGTTTTTGCAGTGTACTTATTCTTTTTTACATCAAAGGATTTGAGATACACACATTCTTGAGTTTTGTGGTTTGATTTACCACAGATGGTGCAGCTCTCAGCAGGCCCAATAACACTTGTTTTGTTGATATCATATGCTTTTAGATGAAAACAGTCTTTTGTTAGATGATTCTTCATTTCACAGAAATCACAAAATAAGTTTTTAACCTTTTCTCTTTTTTTCCTCTTTTCAGACTCCTTTGCAACAGAGTTTTGAACCACTGTTGGGATGTCTTTGAGAGGAATGACCTTTGCTTTAGGAGCTTTTACACCATCAGTGGTTATAAAGTCCATGGGCTTGAAGTTTTCAAGAATGTCACACTCATCAGACCATGTGGGTTTAAATTGGTACTTCTCAAGTTCCTCAAAAGTTGAGGACCCCACAGATCTTTCCAGAGTGATTTTGTTACCAAGTTTGTCAGTTATTTTAACTTCTTGGCCATTCTTGTTGGTTGGAATGATTTCAACTGAACCAGCTTGATTTGCAGCATTGTTTTCAACTTGGTCATTTTTTCTAAACCCAATGCCAAATTTCACATTACTTTCAAGTTGTTTATCAAGCATAATCTCATAACCTTTGCAGGATTCCACCCATTTTTCACAAGTGATTTGGGTGGATTCCAACTCCTTTTTGCAAACATGATATTTTTCTATCATTGTTTGGAGTTGGTCCTTGGATATGCTCTGCTCTTGTTTTAAGCTGCAAATCTCACTTTCTTTTTCATTCAACTTGTTTTTAAGTTCTTTTAATGACTTTTCAAATTGAACTTCAGAAGTTAACAACCTATCCCTAAGGTTTTAATTCACCTTTTTAATGTTAGCAAAAGCTATGATGCATTTGTGTGAACACTAGGGGTGTTCAAAACCGGATATCCGAAAATTCGGATATCCGAATTTCGGATATCCAAAATTTTCGGATACCAGATTTCACTATCCGAATCCGTATCCGATATTTCGGATATCCGGGATTCGGATATCCGAAATTTCGGATACGGATTCGGATAGTTAATCGGATATCCGAAAATCCAACTTTTTGTTTAATTTTTATTTTTTATTATTTTTTTCATATTCGGAAACGGATCTTTTGGATAGTTTCGGATATCCGAATATAAGTTTTTGGATATTTTCGGATATTTTTCCGGATATTTTCGGATATTTTTCGTATATTTCGGATATTTTCGGATACTTCGGATATTTTCGGATATTCGGATATTCGAAAAAAAAATGAAAATTAAATTTTCGAATATTTCGGATATCCGAAATATCTGAAAATTTTGAAAATCACTATCCGAATCCGAAAAATTCGGATATCCGATTTTTCGGATATTTCGGATTCGGATATCGGATATTTCGGATCGGATTTTCGGATACGGATAGTTTTGAACACCTCTAGTGAACACAAGTTTTGAAGCACTTGAGGTGATACCTTGGATGCAGCCATCATTGCACAATCACATGGATGATCATTTTCTTTAGCAGCTCTCTCTTCTTTTTCACCTTCTTTCTTTTCTTTTTCTTCTTCTTCTTTTGACCAAGGGTCTGACAGTGGTTCCAACAGGGGTTTTGAACTTTCTCCCAACAGTACTTCATCAGCAACAGCAGTAACCACTGCTTCAGCAATTTTGTCCACTGTTTCAGCACTTGACTATTCTTCTTCAGCTTCCAGCCCCTCCTGTATGGTCTCCAAAGCTACAAAAAAAAATATCATTACCAGACAGTGCAAAATTTTCATCTCCTAACTCCTCAGGTAAACTGCTCCAGTCAACCAGCCCTTGTATGAAAAAGCTTTGTTGGTCTGGTTGAACCACTGTTGGTGCAGTTTGTTGAGGTGCAACTTGTTGCACCTGAACCTGGGGAGCAGGGGCTTGGACATACTGAATTTGGGGAACAGTGGTTTGAACATAATGCACAAGAACAGGGTTTGCAGCATAGTGAGCAGTGTTAACATGGGCTACAGGGGTATATTAGGCATAGTGCACAGTGCTTTGGTTTTGTGGTCTAGGGTTTGAGCTGGGATGAGTAATAATTGGACCAGTGGTTTGACTCCTACATTCCCTAGCAAAATGACCTAGCCTATTGCACTTATAACACTTGATCTTGGATTTATCCAACCCAACTTTCAGATTCTCATGTAACCCTGGGAATTTTCTCCCTGTCCTTTTGTAAAATTTGCTTATTCTTACACTTAGCAAAGCCAATTGATGCAAAATGTCCATCTCTTCAAGATCAGTTGGATTATAATGTTGTAAGTCATTGAGTTCAAAGCACAAATTATCAGAGATCTGGCTTTCTCCATTTGCTGTGAAAGCAAAGTTGGATGAGTGAGGATCAGAGTGGAAGTTTGCACCAGCAGTTATGTCAATAAAATGATCATAACTCTGATCCTTACTACTGCCAGAATCTTCCTAGCCCAAAAGAGCTGTGTTGCCAAATGTGTAATCATCTGCAACTTTTCCAGACTCTTGCAACTTCTTTTTCTGGTTTAACTCCTTTTCATAGGTCAGGAGTCTACCATGAAGTTGGGTCAGTGTCAGATCTTTGAACTCAACTGAGTTTCTGGTCACAAATGCAATGGTTTCCCATTTATCTGGAAGTGATCTTAAAATCCTGCTATTAACAGTTGATTTTGGAAATTCAGTTTTAACAAGTTTTAGTTCACCTATGAGACAGCTAAATCGCTCAAATTGTTGTGTTAATGTTTCACCCTTGACATGACAAAAGGTTTCATACTGTTGGTTCAAAATTTCCCTGTTATTTTCAATAACTTCTTCAGTTCCCCTAAACTGTTCCTTCAATGCATCCCATAATTACTTGGCACTGTTACAGTGTAACAGTCTAGCATAGATTTCATTGGGTAATGCAGAAGCTACGATGCTAAATGCCTTGGCATCCAATTCAAATTTCTGATAATCCAGTTCAGTATAGTTTTCAACCTTCTTAGGTTCGTTTTTGCCTGGATCCTCAGCACTCGGCACCATTGGAACATGTGGTCCAAAGATAATCGACCTCCAACATCCGGTATTCTGTTGAGCAAGGATGTGACCCATCCTTCTCTGCCAGATGTTGTACTCATTTCGTTTCAACATGGGTGGTTTGAAGAGAGAACCGATGCTATTGTTCGCATCTTGAGATTGTGACGTCATCCTGGTTGTTTTACAGGCACTGGTTAATCAAATTTGATCGTAATTAACCCTCACTCTGTTTTTCAACGAAACGAACAATTTAACAGTATCAACGATTATGAGCAGAACTATTTATGTCAAAATGACTGATAGATCAAATTTGACTGTCCGAGCTCTGATACCAATTGTTAGGATCTGAGTTTCTTATGATTGTGTTTTACGTTTTACGTTTGAGAATTAAGAAGATGAATGATTAATTGCAGCGGAATATAAATGGAAACAAACTTTCACACACAATCAAATAGGAGAAATTCTTTCAACAAACATGTTTATCATTGAACCGAAAGATTGAATTTATTTGTAACACCCTAGTTTCTATTTAACGGTTTTACATGTAAATACTAACAATTAGATTTGTAGTTAAGATTACACATACTATAAAAATATGGATTTATTAAAACTTTTCGCAAATCAAAAGTTATTCGACATAACGTGATCAGATTCGTCGTTTAAAAATTAAGACTATGCAATGTGCGGAAGCATGTATCTATATCGTGTTCGGTTCTTCGTTGAGCTTGATCGTCTTCCGGCATCCAAAGAGTACCTACATTTCATAAACATGAAATGATTTAGTCATACGGGGTTTAAAACGTATCTAAACGAGTTCGGTAACGATAATGGAAGGAAAAAAAAATCCCAACGTTAATCTCTTGATCTCAAAACAAAATTTTCAACCTGGCCTCCACCGTAACTTATGGTGGTCACCGTAAGTTACGGTGGCCCCTGATTTAATGTGTTCCTACCGTACTTCAGTAGGTATCCACCGTAACAAAATCCACCCCACCGTAACTTACGGTGGCACCGTAAGTTACGGTGGTCCCTTCATTCAATCTTTCCATTTTGCCGTTTATTGACACGAAAACTTTCGTATCTTTCAATCCGCTCGTCCGTTTGACCTATCGTTTCTTCATAAGTGTTTGTAATTTGATCCCCCATCATATGGAGTTAAAATCCAACATCCGGATTAACAAATTTTAAGACTTTTAAGTCTTCGGCTTATTACCCTTTTTACCAAATTTTGACCCGTTCGTGATTTCATCTAACAAACTTGTTTGTGGCCCTTGTTTCTTTTGTAAACATATTATTATGATTATTTCCTATTGCACAAGGTTCAAATCACGGGTTATTACACATTCTTAACCCGTTTCGCTAATACTTCTATTTTGACCCGTTAAGGGTATTTAAGCACTTTCGAGCCTAAAATCGCTTTCGATTGCTTCTAGCATTCCATCACCACATTTCTTATCCTATAATCTCCCACCACAACTGTATTTATGGTGGGTTTAATGTGGTGATCTATAAAAACCAAATTTTACCTCTCGAATCATTATTTTACGGCAAAAACTCAAATAGTGCCATTTGACTAATATAATACCTCTTTCAGCTTCTATACTTATTCTAAGTATTTATCTAATCATAAAACTCGTTTCCAAACAACCTTTAAAGGTTGTTTGTTCGAATTAGCTAACAAGGGCGTTTTGGTCCTTTTTAGTCTTTCAATTACGACAAGGTCTTTTGAGAGCATGTTTGACCCATAATTCTTTCTTTGAGTTATGATCTTGTTCGAAAAGTCATTATGCTTTTCGAACGCCATGACCCTCTTTTAAAACATTCGGTTTACCCATTTAAGTAACCCATTGTCTATCTAAGACTTCATTTAATACTCATTGAACCTTACGTTCTAAATGAATAATTACTCTATTACACATACCTGGCTTGGGTCAATGTATTGACCTGTTTTAATGCCTTGCTATAATATTCGCTCAATAATAGCGCTGCAAATATCATTTCTACATGTATTCCTGAAATCATTTAACTCGACAAGAATCATTAGTCGCTATTATCAAAAGGTTGTATCTTCACCCTTTGACCCGTTTGGTCTAAATGACCGATTATATTGGCGAGATGACATGTGTTTTCATCTCGACTATATGACTCGCTCAAATTTACATCGTGCGGTCGTTTTACTTATAATTCATTTCTTAACACTTTTTGGCCTATTAAGGCTTACTTCATAAGTGTCTTTTAAAACCAATAGTTATGGTTGACGCATGACCAATTTACCGTTTTACCCTTATTATTTGTTTTGGTTTACCCTATAAGGTAACCATTCCAAAGTTCATTTTCCATTTGTCATAAAATGATCGAATTACCGATTTAACTCCTTTTAAACCATCAACATGGTTTCTTGTCATGCTCGACTATCTTGTTTCGTACGTTTACACGCCGGAACATCATACCTCAATTATGTATTTATCTTATTCGTAACTAATACGATAAGAGAATATTCTAAAATATAAGACTAGTGTAAGCTATACTTACCTTGCATCCGAAATATGCTTTTTTCTTCATTCTTGATTCGTTTGACCCGCTTCCTTCCTCAAGCTTTCTCCTAGCTCGTTAAGCGTCAACTATTATCAACATTTACAAGGTGGTTAGATTAGTCATTAACAATCACGACTATTCCACCTTACTTATTTTCTTTGTCGAAACTACTATTCGACTTCATCACTAGTTAGTTTGACTTTCTAAAGTCAACTACCTTTAATCATATGATATACACAATTAAGGCAAATCAACATTATGATTAGAACCCGTTTTATCCCATGTCTCATGTAATTAGTCAAGCTTGCCAATTACGTGTTTCACTTGAATTCCAACACTTTACTTCTCATTTAGGCATTTTAACAAACACCTAATGTGCATGATTTCATATAATTCATTAACAAGCTCATAACTTATCATATAACTCGAATTTTCATAAATCAAACTATTTAACACAAATACTTGCCTTTAAAATTCTGAAATAACTTCACATATGTCAAATTACACTAACAACCCCAAATTTCCTAGTGTTTATCAAGTTCTACATAACCCACTAGTCACCTACAATGGTGACCATGGATTTCACTAGAATCTAGAAAAATTTCAACATGTACTTGTCTAGGGTTTACTCCTAGACATTTTAATGTTCCTATTTCATCTACAATTCATACATGCATCATCAAATTTCAAGTTCTCTAAATTCATGAGAATTTCAAGTAGAGATTTTTTGTCAAATTTTACATACCTTATGATCTCCTTGCAATGGGGATCATTAATCTATGCTCGATTTTCGTTTTGGACTTGATTTGCCCCTTCAATTTGACGAATTTCTTGAAGTTTAGGGTTGAGTAGGAGAGCTCTTGGCTCCTGTGATTGTATCGACCAGAACACACACTTAGAGTGTGCGTTTTGGTGTTGGCATTTTTATTAAATTAAAACTAGTTTCTAGTTTATCAACTTTAGTCCCTCTACTTCACACAAGTTATTTAAAGGGTATTTTAACCATACTTGTTCTATTATGTCAAGATACTAACTAACTAGGTTAATATTCCTAGTTACTTGGTGGGTCCCGGGAGTTATAACCCATTCCATTTTAAGTCCCGTTAATTCTCGGGCCTTTTATATACTTTGCTTTCTCAAAGTATTTCTCATCCTTTTAATAAATATTAGATTTATTTATTTAAATCCTAAAATTTACCGGGTAAGTTTTACCACTAACTGTATTTTACCCGTCCTGTAGTATTAACGTGGTTTGATTACCAAACCCGTTTTCGGGGTGTTACATTATTTCAAGCTTCAGTTACAATTGCATGCATGTATCACAAACTCCCCTTTCCCAATGAATTGTTCATGTAGGAAGACAAGTGTTGAAAGACCTAATAGAACAGTACAGGGTACTGTTCTATTTATAGGAACGAGCAAACCACTGAAGCATCTTGGTTGACGTCACCATGAAAGTGACATCTAACCTCCTAACAACCTGTAAATACTTATCTAATACAATCAATTGTTTGCTAACTACTGATTACAATACATTAGAAAAGGAAAGACTAAACTACTGCTTTCTCCTTCCACTGTTGTGACTCCAGCAGTACTTTGTGTCTTCAGCAGTGCTTGACCCATAACAGTAGATTGATCATCAGGGCTTTAGTCTTCATCAGTCTTTATACTTAATCATTTGTTTGTTGAACATCAGTTGTATACGGATAGTGGATAGAGGCCATCAGTTGTTAGAATCACTTTCAAATGGGAAAGACTTGCATACAGCATCTGCTTATTCTGGATCCACTGCTCTAATCCGGTTTTAGCTTTAATCAACTGTTCCTTTGGTAGGGTTCAATCCCAACAACTTTCTCCTTCCTGACGTCATTCGCCTATTGGATGAGGTTCCCCACTTGCAGGTACTCTTCCCCATCGCATTAACTGCGATAGATTTAAATATTGGAGGTCCTTTATTCTTGGAGAAAAACCATGCCCCTTCTCCCTTGCAAATTCTCTCTTAAACTTCTCAGGATGCCTTCTTCCAAGTTTTATAATCTCTTTTGATAATCACTGATCGTCCTCCATGTCAACCTCGTCTAAGCCTAAGGGCTCCCGTAAAGGGAAAAAAACATCAAAAGAACCGTTGGAGGGAAGATGAATTCCAGCAGATACGTCGGAACGTCCTGTTTCCGGCTAGTTGGGGGTGACGTTCCCTTCGCCTGGGAGCACGACCACTGACGCGCCTCCTAGATACATGACACTAGATATGGGATTCATATTTCTCATATCAGCCACGTCGATATGCCTCAAATTACTCATTTTAAGATGATTTATTGAACACGAAACCTAATTCCGACGTTTGAGATGTTCAACGTCTTTTATTATGTCTCTGTTTCTGAGGAGCCGGCGTTAGTGGTACAAAACCTTAGTTGTGCGCCACACTCCCATGCTCCAACTTGAAGAGCCAACGTTAGTGGCCACTGGGATGAGTATGTTGTGGGCGCCAAAGAATCCAAGGCATGCTCCAACTTATGGATACTTGGGCGCCCACAACATACTCATCGCCAGCGGCCACTAATGTTGGCTCTTCAAGTTGGAGCATGGGAGTGGGCCGCGCAACTATGGGAAAATGTAAGGGTTTTATTTTTCACCTCATTTTTACTTATACAAATGTGTTTTGATTGTGGAATGTGATCTGTTTTGCAGCGTATGGGTTCAAGAATGCTTTGAACCCTAAAGTTTTGGGAAAAATGGCGGCCAGGATCCTTCTGGAATGAGAGCAACCTTGGTTGGAAAACATAAAGGACCACTTCCATCGTTCTTCTAAATAGAGTTTGGCGCCTTACACTCCAGCAAGCATAGGTTTGAACCCTCCGGTCTCTGCAAGACCCAAAACTATCATGTCCCCCACAGGAGAGGAGACTATTCTCCTCTCAAGTGAGGAGTCTATTGTTTCCTCTGATGGCCTTGTGCATCGATCACGTTCAACCTGTGCAGGTGTTTACGTTGATCCTGTAGGTGGGTCTGGTATTGATGCGGATGTAGAGCATCTGATACAACACCCGAGGTTGTTGCTTAAGAGCCAGCATGGGAAAATCCGGATGTTTATGTTCAACCAGGCATGCAAACCGGTAAGCATACTTCTTTTCAAAGATACTTGGATTATGTTGTCGTTTCTGACACCTTGTAGGGTCTAGTCATAGGCGTTGGGCGTGTTGAAGAAGAAGTTGATGAAGATCAGGCTACCATTACTCAAATAATGGAGAAAAAGAGGAAAGGTTTGGCTGATGCCAAACGTAAGTTGGATGCTAAGGCTTCTCTTAATATTTTGGAGAAAAAGAGGTGATTAATGGGCCAACTGAGGGTTCGGTGTCATCTGAAAGTGAGGTTGATCTTAGTGTGTTTACCTAGAAAAATCAAACAACAAATAGAAGAAATGTACGCTACATCGGCTGGGAAGGAATGTATACCGTAGAAATTAGCGAGAAAACTGCCAATTTTTCTTAGTCTTGATCACATACACCTCTCTATGTTTTGTAACAGATTGTAACCCAATACCATTGTCTCTATTCAGACCATACCCCCTAACATAGACTTCCCCTATCTTATCTTCATCAAATTTCCTTGGCCCTTTCCATTGGGATTTTACATTGTCAAGAAATTCTTTTTTAATTTATACAACATCATCCCCCATATTGTTTTCCATTTCATTTCTAAACTCCTTAGGCAATTCATCAAATACCTTGCGTGCACACGTAACTTTTATACGCTTAGAAGAACTGCGTGATTTATTTGAAGAATTGGAACCTTTCAACATTTGCTCTGTTTATATCCACAAATTGTCCATCATTTTCACGATCATCTTCTCCACTTTCTAGTCGCTGGTTGAACAAAAATCAAACAAATAGTTATGGCAGAATAATTATAAGTATTTAATGAAGAAGTAAACAATAATTGATAAACTAGTAAGGGTAAATTACACTTTTCGTCCTTTATGTTTTTATCAGATTGCAATGGATGACCTTTAACTTCAATAATTACAATCACAATCCTTTATTTGAAAAACTTATTATATCTTTCATCCTTTCATAGTAACCAAGTTAAAATTAAAAGTTAATTTAGATCACGTAAGGGCATTTTTGTCTTTTTACACTCAAACAAAAAAATGAAAAAAAATATTATATTTAGGACATAAAGATATAGACGTCATCTTTCTACCTTATATCTCTCTAACTCCTGTGCACAGCACCACCGCCATAGCACCAGCCCTAACAGCACCACTACCACCTCCACCGCCATAGCACCATTGCCGACGATTTCCCTATGATCGAAGAAACGATCACCAACTCTGCATTCTTGCTGGGAGATTCCCTTATCAATCGCCGGTAACTCTTACGGGATTACATGTTTTGATTTTCTCTTTTGTGCCCTACCTCGTTTTCCGCCACAATCACAATAACCATCTCCGTCCATGACCATCTCTGAAACCATCACCACTTCATCTCGTTCGCCGGAATCAAAGCACGTGAGGAAGGTTCAAGGTTGTACGACGATGACAGTGATGTGTGCAAAATGCAACATATAAATTACATCAATTATGGCATAAAACTAACCCTTTTTTAGTACTAATGTTGGAAAAAGTGTGTTTTTGTCTTCCTTTTGTATTTTCAGGATTAAATAAACTCAAATTAACAAAAGAAGCAAAAAAGCAGCTAAATCTAACATAAATACAAGAAAAGGAATAAACGTGGCATGCCTGACCTCCCCAAAAGCATCTTCCCAAGCAAAACAAGAAAACAGGAGGCTGAACACGCCCCGTGCTCAATGAGCACGGGGGTGTGCCCAAGTGTCAGCATAAAAGACAAAGTTGTAGAAGCTTCCATCGCCCACCACGGGGCCGTGCTCAGCAGACACGGGGTCGTGGTCAACTATAAGATTCGCAGAATCCTGGCAAATCTTGATAGTACAAATATGCTTCTGCACACGGGGTCGTGCCCAGTGGACACGGGGCCGTGGTCAACTAATAAAGACAAGAGCAATTAATTAAGACAGAGAAGGATGTGACACGGGGCCGTGCCCACTGGCATTATTTTACTGTCTATATAAAATAAAAGATTTTCACAATTCATATCTCCACGGTCTATATGGAGGTATGTTGGCTACCTGGTCGGGGGTTAAGGGAACGGTTTGGTAAGAGTCTTGCCATTGTTCAGTGTATAGATCCTGCAAAGGAACTGGGTCAAATTTAGTAGGACCTCCTTCAATACTTAACGGTATTGGATGGCGGGGGTCCAAACTCTTTGATCCCCTCATAAGTTAAACTACTATTAATACTTTAACCCGGCTACTTAGGACTGTATCCCTGCTGACTCGGACTACTTAGGCGAGGGTAACGTCACCTTCAAAAGAGGGGCCTACCACAATATGCATTAATAACTTAATTAATTATCTTTCAATAATCCGACCCTTTAGGATTGTATCCTTGCTGACTCAAACTACTAGGTTGAGGGTAACATCACCTTCAAAAGAGGGGCCTACTACAATAACTAAGATAATCTCTTAAATAGTGCAAAAGTGCGGAAATAATTAAAGGTTACACTAAACACGAATCGGAGCCAAGTGATTCATCTTGTCTATATGTTTTTCTTTTATTTTTATTTTTCAGCATTTTAGTTAGTTTTTATTTTCTTAGTTTAATAACCTTTTTCTAAACTTTTTGATTTGATTAGACGTTGAGGATAAACCGGTACTAATAGCTCTTGTGTCCTTGGACGACCTCGGTATCTTACCAACACTATACTACGCTCACGATGGGTGCACTTGCCCATATGTGTGTTTAGTGTTAGTAAATATCGTGTTTTATAAATTTAAAACTTGGCTAAAGAAAGTGTAAAATGGCTTAAAATATACTTAAACCTATATATACACCTAACGAGGACAATGTGTAATTTAAGTGTGGGGGGGGGGGGGGGATGCTAAAACCTTGAATCTTGCAAGTCCTAATAACAAGCCTTACACAAAACTCTATTGGAACCGCTAATCACCCCAAATTTTTTTTTTCAAAAATTTTCACTTTTTTTTACTTGTCTAGGTTTAACTCGGGAAATTCAAGTTCTAAAAAGGTTATATTTTTACAAATTTACAACCGATAGCGTCGTGATAAAAAGAACCAACATAAGAAAATTATGAAAAGGCATGACAAGCTTAGTTAAAATTTGATTATATATACTTGATCACATAAAAACTCATTCCCGCAAAAGTGAGTTTTGAGCCTTTATTGAGCATACAAATACATATCTTTAAATTAAATGCTCATTTTTCGTTTCTTGTGTGAATAGCCGCTTGGTTCTTACAACTCTAGAACTTGCCACGACGATACATTCCCGGTCCTTACCAACTTAAACCCAAGTAAGTAAATGATGGAGGCATTAGGACTAACCCTTTTAATTTCTACACCATTATTTCCTTTTTTTTTACCACCTACCCAAAATCCCCCTAGTTAACCCCTTTGAGCCTAAACCTTTTCATTTTTTAACCCAAACCAAACACCCTTTCACCCACCAAAAACCTTTTTATTTTTTTAACCCTTTGTTTTAGTAACAAGCTCGGTTTTTCGTTTGACTTTGAAAAAAAAATTATGTTTTGTTGATGAAGCAAAAGAAATAAACAAACAAGTTCATCAAAAATAACTTTGTTTGAATAATAGCTTCATCAAAAAAAATTGCAAAAATTAAAAGTCTTTTGAAAAACCGACGCTTTTTCGCCCTTTTCTACTAACCACTAACCCAACCACCTACCTTTAACCCAAGCCTAACCCTTCACCCAAAAGTCCTCTTGATATTTACAAAGGTATATAGTTAAAAAGGAGGAGGATTGATTTCCTGGCAAGCCTATGGTAGGAGTAAGTTCCATGCCGCTCTCGAGTGATTCACTAACATACATCTTCGGCCGAGTGTTGAGTGATTCCCCGTGAGGTATGTGAACTTGTATATAAATAGAATTTTAAAAGAGGCATGTTATGCCCTAATAAGTCATTTATCTTATGAAAAGTTTTAAATAAATCATGACGAATAGGATTGTAAATAAATAAAAATAAAACTAAATAAAGAATCTTGGAAATCCCGACACTCTATGACAAGCCCAAAAACCTTCTTTTCTACCAATTCCATTTGGGAGTGTAAAGCCACATTATAAAGAGTTTTGCTTGAGGACAAGCAAAGATTCAAGTGTGGGGGCATTTGATGTACGCAAAATGCAACATATAAATTACATCAATTGTGGCATAAAACTAACCCTTTTTCAGTACTAATGTTGGAAAAAGTGTGTTTTTGTCTTCCTTTTGTATTTTCAGGATTAAATAAGCTCAAATTAACAAAAGAAGCAAAAAGGCAGCTAAATCTAACATAAATACAAGAAAAGGAATAAACGTGGCATGCCCGACCTCCCCAAAAGCATCTTCCCAAGCAAAACAAGAAAACAGGAGGCTCAATGAGCACGGGGGCGTGCCCAAGCGTCAGCATAAAAGACAAAGTTGTAGAAGCTTCCATTGTCCACCACGGGGCCGTGCTCAGCGGACACGGGGTCGTGGTCAACTATAAGATTCGCAGAATCCTGGCAAATCTTGATAGTACAGATATGCTTCTGCACACGGGGTCGTGCCTAGCGGACACGGGGCCGTGGTCAACTAATAAAGACAAGAGCAATTAATGAAGACATAGAAGGATGTGGACACGAGGCCGTGCCCACTGGACACGGGGCCGTGCCCGAGCTTCTGTTCAGCCTATAAAGAGGAGTGCTTGGCTCAAGCTCAAACCATCTCTTGGCACACCACCTCTCTCACAGTTCACCCACCACCACCATAACACCATCATCCACCACCATCATCCATTGTCCATCATAGAGTGTGTGAGTCGTCTCGGGATCCAAGATTGATCGTAAGAGTTCTTTACAATCAAGGCCATGTTTGCCTAAGTCTCTTACATCACTTGGTGAAGACAAAGTGTCTAGTGTAATAATTTTTATTTTTAATCTTTTCGCACTTTTTAATTGGTTATGTATTAATGACTTTAATAACTAGTTTCTAATGTTGAAGGTGATTCTTCCTTATCGTTTGTCCGTGGTGTCTTGGCATTATTTTACTGTCTATATAAAATAAAAGATTTTCACCATTCATATCTCCACGGTCTATATGGAGGTATGTTGGCTACCTGGTCGGGGGTTAAGGGAACGGTTTGGTAAGAGTCTTGCCATTGTTCAGTGTATAGATCCTGCAAAGGACCTGGGTCAAATTTAGTAGGACCTCCTTCAATACTTAACGGTATTGGATGGCGGGGCTCCAAACTCTTTGATCCCCTCATAAGTTAAACTACTATTAATAATTTAACCCGACTAGTTAGGACTGTATCCCTGCTGACTCAGACTACTTAGCCGAGGGTAACGTCACCTTCAAAAGAGGGGCCTACCACAATATGCATTAATAACTTAATTAATTATCTTTCAATAATCCGACCCTTTAGGATTGTATCCTTGCTGACTCAAACTACTGGGTTGAGGGTAACGTCACCTTCAAAAGAGGGGCCTACTACAATAACTAAGATAATCTCTTAAATAGTGCAAAAGTGCGTAAATAATCAAAGGTTACACTAAACACGAGTCGGAGCCAAGTGATTCATCTTTTCTATCTGTTTTTCTTTTATTTTTATTTTTCAGCATTTTAGTTAGTTTTTATTTTCTTAGTTTAAAAACATTTTTCTAAACTTTTTGATTTGATTAGACGTTGAGGATAAACCGGTACTAAAAGCTCTTGTGTCCTTGGACGAGCTCGGTATCTTACCAACACTATACTACGCTCACGATGGGTGCACTTGCCCATATGTGTGTTTAGTGTTAGTAAATATCGTGTTTTATAAATTTAAAACTTGGCTAAAGAAAGTGTAAAATGGCTTAAAATATACTTAAACCTATATATACACCTAACGCACATCAACGGCGACTGGATTTGTGGGATCGAGCGGTGGGGTTGTCGGACCGGGATGGTGACATGGCGGCGATGATAGTGGATTTAGGGTTTGGGTCGCCAGATACGGGGAAGAAAGGGATGTAAAAAGTTGTTCCATTTTGGGGTTCTTGTGTATCTCTGTTTCATTTCATTTTGGATCTCATGTTTCATGGTATTTCTGTTAGGGATTGTTTGAGTAAAATCTTTAAAGGAAATCATAGTTAGTGGTGTAAATCATATTTCTATTAGGAAGTTTGAGTAAAATATTTAATGTTTTATTTGTATCTCTGTTATGTGTTCTTTGAAGCAAACAATCAAAGTTAGTGTGTGGGTCAAATTTAGTACCTGCAAAACTAAAAGGAATTAATATGTTTGGTATTGAAAGTTTTTTTTTGAATCGCAAGGCAATGAAAGCAAACTTGTAACTAACTTTTTTATACGAATTTTGAATTCGGATTTGGTGGCAGTGGTGGCTCTGTCACAGTGGTGGCATGGTGGTGGGGGTTGGTTGGATAGGGGGTGGGGGAATTGAGATAGAGAGATTGAATTTATATTTTGTATATATATCATTTTATTTTTTAAAATATGGTTTGTAAAATTACTAATTTACCCTCATGTGCAAGGCACATGGTCATATTTAACTAAAATTTTTAACTAGGTTAGTGCTAAAGGACTTAGGGTGTTATGCTTTTAACAAAAAAAGGGCTGTGACTGTAATTATTGAAGTTAAAGGATATCTGTTGCAATCCAATATAAACATAAAGGACGAAAAGTGTAATTTACCCAACTAGTAATGTAGGCTAAATCACAAAGACAACAATCATATTACTAGTGATATTCATAATCATGACATTAGTTATTCGAACTGTAATCACTTCATCTAATCTTTTTGAGGGAAAAAAAATCTTTGTAAGAACTTCACTCACTTCATCCTCTCATGTTGGTCATGGACCCTCATCTGGGTTATTGTGGCCTATGAAGTTATATATCTACATTTTGATCCATGGTTTAGTGGCCCGGTCAGCAGCTTGTATGTTTTGGACAAATATACCCCAATGCTGTTATCTAGGCATGCAACTCTTGAAAGCCCACACAATAGTATTTTTATCAGTTTGTTAGACGCTCTATTTGGGCTTGGTATTATTACCTATATATACATTTACATTTACAAGTTAAAAGGAATAGTGCATATACATTTACATTTACAAGTTAAAAGGAGTAGTGCCAGGCAAGCAGTGCCAGGCAGCTTGCCTGTCACTTTCCTATTGAACCAACCCATTTTTAATTTCATTTTATTCCCAGTTTAAAATTACGCTTTCGTCCTTCATTTAAAATTACGGTTTTGCCCCCAGCTAAAAAATAAAATTATAATTTTGCCCCTAGCTAAAATTACGTTTTCGTGCCCAGCTCAAAATAAAATTATAATTTTTCCCTTAGCTCAAAATTACGCTTTTGCCCTCGATTCAAAAACTCATTTTTAATTTTGTTCCCAGTTTAAAATTACGGTTTCGCCTTCCGTTAAAAATTACGTTTTTCCCTCAGTTCAAAATAAAATGTTGTTTTTCCCTCTAGCTCAAAATTACGATTCTGCCCTCAGCTCAAAATTACGTTTTTGCCTCCAGTTCAAAATAAAATTATGTTTTCCCCTTAGCTCAAAATTATTAGCTCCCTCTCACTTCCCTATTGTACCTACTCATTTTTTTTTAAAATTTTATTCCCAGTTTAAAATTACGCTTTTGTCCTTCGTTTAAAATTATGTTTTTACCCCCAGTTCAAAATAAAATTACACTTTTGCCCTAGCTCAAAATACGTTTTTGCCCTCGGTTCAAAAAGTTTTTTTTAATTTTGTTCCCAGTTTAAAATTACGGTTTCGCCCTCCGTTTAAAATTACGTTTTTACACCCAGTTAAAAATATAATGTTGTTTTTTCGTTTAGCTCAAAATTACGATTCTGCCCTCAGCTAAAAATTTCGTTTTTTTCCCACAGTTAAAAATAAAATTATGTTTTCCCTCTAGCTCAAAATTATGATTTTCCTCTCAGTTTAAAATCATGATTTCGCCTCCTGTTCAAAATATAATTCCGATTTTACCCTCTGTACAGATATATACATGTTATGAGATAGAAATATTTGTCTTATTGCCCCGTAACGCAGGCGGGGCAAAAACTAGTTATTATATATATAATTGATAAAGTTGTTAGCGCCGTTCTGCGTTGTGACCTTTTGTTTTTACCATTAAGCTTTGTGGCCATGGACTTTTGACACTAAACTTATGTTTGATGTGCATTTTTGCTTCTTCAACATGCTTCTCCTCTTTTATATCGCTCCACCAACACATCCACAGCCAGCGACGACACTCTCTCAATCTGCGACTCCTATTATTTTGCCGCCGCCAACTTTGCCTTAGTGTGTCTTCATCCTTTGATGCTTTTCATTGGAGATTAGGCCTCAGTTCGAGTGCCGATGTTGCCCCCGTTGCTAGATTTTTTGAGTTTCAGATTCGGTGTTGTGTCAGTCAGCAGTGTTAGAGACGTCGCTAGAACCTACGCCGGCGCTTTTGGAGAACCTATTGCACAATCATACAAACAAACCTAGCAATGATAGGACGCTCAAGACACGGTGTTGAATCTGCGAGACGCCGGCATTGGAAGCTTGAACGTAGTTGATTCCAACAAAGCTGTTAAGCATATGCTCCGTCGCGACGAAGTTTAAGTCCATAGCCTCTGAACCTTCAACCAGTTGGATATTAGGGTTTTTAGCATTGTACAAAACGCCTTTGCATGCGAATTAGAGAGTTGTAATAATAAAAAGATTCAATCATAAGGCCTTCTTAACGTCACTGCAGAAATGGAGACTATTAGAGGCATGGTTGCAAAAGTCGCTAGGCGCTCCCTAGTCGGATTCGGGAGTACTCGGGAAGTACTAGGCTTAGGTGGAGATTACTTGGGGAGTAATTGGCCTGGGGAGAAGAGTACTCGTGCCTCGGCAGCCTACCTTGTAGCGTGTACTCGGAGAGTACTCGGAACCTAGGCGGGACTTTTACAACCATGGATTTAGTGGAGATGTGGGTGTGAATTTTGGAACAACGGTGGGGCAGCCGATGGTCCCTTGGTTGTGTAAAAATTTGGGGATTGTGGGTTTTTGCCGGGATTGAGTGGTGGTGTAAAAAATTGTGAAGTGTATAATTTTTCTTTTTAATTAAAAATATATAATTTATTTGACTAATTATTTTTTATTATATGATTTCAGTTTTTTTTAACTCTTAATTCACCGATATACTTTAAATATTATTTTTTAATCTATTTATTTTTTATTTATTAGATTTTTCTCTAATAACTTACGTTAGTTATTGATTTTTAAAAGCTGGGTATGAATGTGTTTAATTAATTTCGTCGATGTTCCGGTGTAAACTTTGTTGAAAACAGAATTATATTTAAAGTTGACCATTTTTTGGTATCGTTAGTTATAGTTGTTGGCAATACCGTTAAGGTATTTTTGTTGATGCAATTTTGTGTGGATGTGGCTAGATTCGGTTTGGTTCAAGACCGTCGTCACGACATTCCTCTGTCGTGCGCCCCAGAGATTGACACACGAAGCACGAAGAGCCGCGAGCGATCCGTTTGAAGGGTGATGATGTCAAGATGACACATCATGATGTCACAAAGACGTCATGATGAAGATATGACTTTAGCATGTGATATTTAATATATGCAAGTTCCAACATGCATGTTCTTATCTCACAAAATCCCATGCAACTAATGGAAATTCTACTTATGTTGGAAGCTTACGAAGAATGTCATGTGCATGTGATTTAACAAGGTTCACGAAGAACCTTCTTCACCCATTTGATTGTTCGCTGATATGCAGACTACGAAGAATGCTATATGTTTCCTGGGGCTTCATCTTTCGTGGGCCCATGTTTTGGCCCAGTAACTCTTTCGTAGGTTGCTGTCATATTTGGTTATAAATAGGACTTGTATAACACAGTTTGAGAACAGAGCACACAATGTGTTTGTGACAACATTATCATGTATAATCTTCGTAAATAAACTCTTTTGGTTGAATACGTTTGAGCTTAAACTTTTGGTTGTATTGTGTGTGTTCTTTGGCTTGGTTTACATACCCGCTTGAATTCCGCACTTGCGGGTGTGTCATAGAACAAGGAAGCAGGTTAACTTGATCCTCCGAGTGGACCTACAATTTTGACAAATTGGACCGATTTTCAGTTGATGCAAAGTAAATATCAATGTCAGAACGATAACGAACCAAACAAATACCAATTGGAAACCGAATTCCACTAGTTAAAGTCAATTTTTGTACTAGACACGGACTCCTCAAATCTTAGAATGTATACATTTTAGATTGTCAGCTGAATCAATTCCTTTTTAGAAAAAGATGACACTCAACCAATTGGAGTAGCTTGAGTACTTCTATGATCTACACGCACTTCTTCATCATTTTCACCTTTGAATCTTAACTTTTAACCGTGAAATCACCGGATTTGAGGTGTTCTAGGGTGATATCATCATGAAGTTCTTATGAACTTCAATGTTTGGCTTCATTCCACCAAGAATGACTTAGATCTAAAGGATTTCGACAAGAGTAATCAATGTTTTCGCATGGATCTACACAAACTCATGATTAAAAGGATTGAAAGAAGGATTTCCAACTTTCTTTCAACTCTTTTACACTCAATGCACTCAAACCTGATAGAATCGGAGCTGGTTCTGACCTTCTACTCATTCTT
Source organism: Helianthus tuberosus (assembly GCA_030545235.1). NCBI lineage: Eukaryota > Viridiplantae > Streptophyta > Magnoliopsida > Asterales > Asteraceae > Helianthus > Helianthus tuberosus. The sequence goes on along the minus strand of CM060411.1, from coordinate 39,030,372 downwards.
AGTGATGTGTTAGTTCCAGATCTGAATTCTATCTAAGAGACTATTTATTTCGGGTTTGGACATGAACAACCATCTCGAACCATGAACTGGTCGGGCTAGGGTGGTTCCTGTTCGATCGGGTCACTTGGGTCGAGATGGGGTTTCTGTTGTTCAAGCAAGTTATCATAACATCTCGTTCAAAAACTTCAGACAAAATCAAGTGCCAAGAAGATCTGACCGTTGGGACGGATTGCCGTCCAATCAGATTGCCATCCGATCGGGTTGCACTTGGTTCCACACTTAAACTTTTATTCAGACTATTCAAGTATCTGAACGTCGAACGGATTACCGCCCGATCGGATTGCCATCCGATCGAGTGACTGTCCGATCATGTGACGTTTGGGACTTGGGTACTTAAACAATTTTCAACATGTTAAATACATACGGATTGCCACCCGATCGGATAGCCATCCGATCGAGTGACCGTCCTGCTGTGAACTTGTTCTCAACTAAGAAGCCTCGCTAATCGGATCGTTGTCTGATCGAACGACCGTTCCATCGACCGACCTGAAGGGTAGAGATACTTCTCTATTTTTAAAATGCTACAACGAAAACTTCAAAGTACAAACCATCATACACAAACACATCCTCGCCAAACAAGGTGACAATCCAATCGAATGGCCATCCAATCGGATGACTATCCCAACGGATTGCCACCCGATCGACTGGCCATCCGATCGGTTTGCCATCCGATACTTGGTACACTTGCATCGTTTTACGCACCGCTCATCGTTATGCTATCGTTAACTGTTCAGGCTAATCTCTCTCAGCGCTCCCTTCAATCCAAGAGAGTGTTTACTTGTTAAACACAATCTGTGAGTATACTCGATCCCTTTTTGCTTTATGCACTTTTGGGTGTTACATACGTTACTTATTCTAAATCACATCGATCACACAACGTAAACACTATTTATACGCTGACCTCTAATGCATGTTATACGTGACTCGATGAATGCTTGTTTGTTATATTAATACATTGATTGGTGTCTACCTGCCTTAGCAATGATAGTACTATAGTTTGGACTCAGCACCTGTTTACTCAGGGATTGTTAAGGACAATTACTTCACGTGTTCACCGTGGTGAACATGTGATGCGCACTCGCTACTCGCAGTCAACTTGCAGTCATTGGTATTGATAGGATCTTTGTCGATAACATACATGCTTCACATTATACGTTATACATGCTGGTTATGCGTAAACGATTTCGAACTCTATTATGCTATATCAAACTTGTATGCTCACCTTTAAACTATGTGTATTGACCTCTATTTTAACGTATGTGACAGGTGTTTAGGATGCTACTTGCTAGGATGCTCGCTATGTGGAATCGAGTTAGGATGAGTCTAGAAACAAACAAACAATTTATTTTTATTTGAAATCTAAGTTGTCGGAACAGTTTTATTTGTTTTGGAGATACTTATGTCTGTAATAACTTGCTTTCTTAATAGGTTACAGTATGGGACGTAATGTTTAATTATTCGGTAAAGTAATTGTTATGGAATTTCTCTCGAACAATCTGTTTCGCTCAGTGCCGCTCCCTGATGATTCCGCCATCGGTTGGGGTGTGACAGATTGGTATCAGAGCCATAACTATAGGGAATTAGGCAAGACTCGACCTAGTCTGGGTTGATGTCTTAGAAACGACCTAGTCTATAGTCTAAGTACCGACAAACCGACTTGTGCATGCCCAGTAGGGGTTTTGTACGAGCTTACTCGCTATTTCTTGCTCGAACTCGCTGTACACTACACACTTACGCGGACATCACATACTACCGTTCTGCGCAAGAATAGCCTTTCCTAAGGCTAATTTCACACACAAATTGATGATCTGGTTAAGATTAGGTGTGAAAACCGCAAACTCTCGACCAGATTACTCGTTCGAATTGCTATTTTTACTATAAAAATGAGAATTGGTGTTGAATCAGGAGTGAAATCCATACTTCGACGCAAATCTCCTTATCTATCTCGTGATTTCATCACCAAGCAGGAACGTAGTCGCTAGGTTAGGGGTGAAACCTGAACCTTGATGACTCGTTCTACTCTCTCAATGTGTTTTACCAAACTCTCACCAAAGTCTCGATGGACTCCAGAGACTTGGGTCACACTGTAACCGGAAGGATACATGCCGATCGCTCGAACCGAAGCGAGAGCACAGTCCCGAAGGCCAAAGTGTGCACTTAAAGTCCCTGTGAATTGTTGAATCGCTTTGGGTAGTCGTCGTCTACCAGCCGCAGACAATCTATTCTTGATTTCTATGTGTTTCGATTCTGAGCCCGCAAATGTTGAGTCTGATATTCGTTGCTTTTATGTGGATTTTATGTGTTTTATATGGATTATTTATTTGTTAGCATATTGAGGTACTGATGGTTTCGATTTAACGCTTCTTGCTCCGCCTATCGCACAAAACACACAACACGGCGCTAACAAATCGTTGCTCGATACTCGCAATCGCTGTACTTAATCGCTATGCGCGCTGTGAAGGATACGGAATACGTGCAACATATAGTTAGGTTTCTGTATTCTGACTGCCTTACGTGCTTCTATGCCTTATGTGCTTATGTGTTTCTGTGCTCTACGTGATTATGTGCTTATGTGTTTATGTGTTTATGTGGTTTATGATTATGTGGATACGTGTTCCTGAGCTTTATGGTGAATCGCTAGGCTATACTAGGAATAATCGAAATTGCGTTTGAGTCCTATGACGATGTCTGTTGCAGACAATGTCATCATCTGGATCTCGCGCTACCCAAGCCACCCACCGAAAACAGGCAGATAAACGCCTCGCCTCTATGATCACTAAACAAATGGCAAAGGTTATTCCTCATATTATCAGTGAACTACACGAGAATGCGAGCAAATCTTCTGAAGAGTCCAGGACTGATACTCCCATAGCTGTTTTCAGCTTCAAACAGTTCAAAGCATGTGGACCGAAAGAGTTTACTGGTGAAGATGGTCCTACGGCTATGTTCCAATGGTTTGATTCTATTGAAGTCACCCTGCGCCAGAGTGGCTGTCCGGATGATCTCCGTACTCTCAACGCAACTGGCGTCTTCCTGTCCCGCGCTTTAGACTGGTGGAAGGCCGAGAGAAGCAAACACGGAAATGATGCAGCTTACGGGTTATCATGGGATAAGTTGAAGGACGTGATGATGCAAGAGTTATGCCCTCCCCATGAGCGCCAAAAGTTGGAGGATGAATTCTGGCATATTAAGCAGAAGGATGGTGATAACGCTGGTTTGACTGCGCGCTTCAAGTAGTTGAGTATAGTCTGTCCGGATCAAGTTAAGACGTCCGAAATCGCCATTAAGAAGTATATCCGTGCTCTTCCGGATTGCGTAGCTGATTTCATCCAGGCAGCAAAGACGACGACGATTGAAGAAACCTACTTGCTCGCTGCTGAGATCAACGACAAGCGAGTCAAGTCTGGTGTCTGGGATAAATTTCCCAAGAATCTGCATCAAGTTACTACTGCTCCAACCGCTAAAACCACCACCGATCCTCAGTCATCCAAGCTCTCAAGACGCAAGAGAAAGAAGAACATCAGTTCCAGCAAAAAGAACTGTGCTATAACCAATGCTGCCCCACTTCAAGCTGTTCCAGCTCCCCAGCAACAACAACAACACCGCCAAGTAGCGGCCCTGGTTACCAACGCACTGCCGGCAAAGCGTGCGTATACTGGTCCTCACCCAGTTTGCCCTACTTGTACCTATCACCACCCAGTGGGAATCACCTACAAATATTGTGCCCATTGCAACACGTACGGCCATTTTACCGCCAACTGCCGTACAGGTCCACGTCAAAACCATGCTCCAACCCATGGTCATGCTCCTGCTCATCAAGCTCTCCTTGCTGCTCCTCAAGGCCATCAAGCGGCTAAGGCACCTGCGATCAATGCTAGAGCTTGCTATGCGTGTGGTGATCCCAACCACTTCGCCAACATGTGCCCGAACCGAGTGCTCAAGCAAGAGCCACAATAGCAGCAACCCCATCAGCAGCCTCAGCAACAGCAGCAACCACCAACACCCCGCGAACGCACTTTCAACATCAATGTCCGTCAAGCTCAAGCCGATAACAATGTGGTCAATGGTACGTTCCTTGTGAATGGTATTTATGCTACATGTTTATTTAATACTGGAGCAGATAACAGTTTTGTATCATTTGACTTCGAAAAGCTCCTCAATCGTAAGCATGCTCATCTCCCCTGACGTTCGACGTTGAAGTTGCCACCGGAAGAACCGTCGTTGTTAATTCTGTTCTTCGTGATTGTACTCTCGAATTCAACAATCACATCTTTCCTATCGACCTTATTCCGATGCAGCTCGGAAGTTTTGATGTCATAGTAGGCATGGACTTTCTTCGTGAAAACCATGCTGAAGTTGTTTGCTTCGATAAGATGATCCGATTCTCGCTCGCTATTGGTGATCAATTGTGTGTTTACGGTGAAGTCGCGTCAAAGAAACTCCAACTCATGACGTGTGTCCAGGCTGGCAAGTATCTCCGCAAGGAATACCAAGCTTTCTTGGCGCACATTGTAGTAACGGAGAAAAAGGAAGTTAAGGAGGTGGATCAGGTCCCCGTTGTTCGTGAATTTCCTAACGTTTTTCCTGATGATCTACCCGGATTACCTCCTGCTCGTGATATCGATTTTCGAATCGACCTCATTCCTGGAGCAAATCCTTTTGCTAAAGCGTCGTATCGTCTCGCTCCTTCTGAAATGCGCAAACTCTCGAGTCAACTCCAGGAACTACTTGATAAAGGCTTTATTCGCCCTAGCACCTCTCCATGGGGTGTGCCTGTCCTTTTCGTCAAAAAGAAGGATGGTTCGTTCCGGATGTGTATCGACTATAGGGAATTGAATAAGTTGACAATCAAGAATCACTATCCCTTGCCTCGAATCAATGATTTTTTTGATCAACTATGTCACACCCCCAAAATCCACCATGCGGAGTACCACCGCTTGGAGGCGTGACGTGACCAGGATCGAGCCACCAATCATATTGAACAACACAATTAAGTAAATAAAACCAAACGCAATACGATTGGTGACCAAAAGGAAGTAAACCGATTTTAGGTTGACAGCGGAAGCATAAAATGTAAGTTCAAAACATAAGTCCCATAGTTAATATGTTTAAAGTCCAAAACGTAAGTTTAATTAGTTTGTAAGGATTAAATATTTAGCACGGGACATATTCCACAATAACCTTCTCCTCGTGCAAGCTCCAGAAGCATCTAGCGACCTGTAAGGCATGTAACAACGAGTCAACAACAAAGTTGAGTGAGTTCACGTTTGGTTGTTTGGTTTTAATTTGTTTCTGAAAAACGTGGTTTGACTTTCGTTGGCTGATTTACCGTGGGGGTTACCCCGTAGTTGAAAGTATGTTTAACCAGTTCCTTTTTATTACCCAAACCATATCCATAATTAGTGGGGGCTTCCCCATGTGAACTACTAGACGGTATGATATCGACTACTATAGAAAGTAAGTTGTGCCCTAAGTCAATGTCTATCAGCATTGACCCTTTGCCATAGTCCATTAGTACACGCCCGTTCGAACAACACGGTGTGAGGTTTGTTAAACCTAATAGCGCTATTAACTAATGACCCTCTCGCCATCGGCCTCGGCGATTAAGTCGATATAAATTGAGGGACTTATGATAGAGTTTTGTCTAGTAAGTTTTAAGGTTGTTGTCCAACCCAAGGAGGACGAACGTACGTAGTTCTCCCAAAGAGAATACGCAGGATTAACATTGGCATCCAACCCAAGGAGGATGGCCATACATATCCTACCTAAGTAAGATATGTAGATTCCGTTTTAATTCTTTAACCCATTCCCAAACCACCGGGAATCCCATGCCTTAGAAAGTGTGTGAACTCACCTTGGTTTGCTCGGTTAGATTCTCAATTATAGCTAATAGTCAAGGTCGGTCAATCACGTCCTAATATGATTACCAGTTAGTCATTTAGTGATTTTCAAATAGAGCACAAAGTTCCTACACGTATCTATCACATAACATGTATTACTTTAACGGTTTATGCCCATATAAACTTCCCATCTATTCCCGTTCGTAAATAAACATACGAAATTGCACATAACACATATAACATGTTATATCATTCACAGACAACATACTCGACATTAAGATACGCAAATTACAACTTATGTCATTTCAGCTTTAATATTCAAAACCGGGCTGTTTTCAGACATTTTAATAAAATAGTTAACTTATTCCAAAAATTCCCAAATTTTACAGAATGTCTTAAACGATCCATATATTATTGTGTAAAAATATCGGGGTCCAGTTCATTACCAATATTTTATAAAAATTCATTTTCCGGACTGAACTCAGATTTATCTTTTTCTGACTGCAGTCCATGGAATAATTTATTTAAAATTCATCGAGAGTCCGATTTACGAAATTCTAGTGAGAGAATTACAAATACAACGGTGGTCATCTACAGTACAAATTTCATGATATAACTCTACACAGAACTCAAGTTATGACAGAAAACAGAACGCAATGATAGTACTATAGTTTGGACTCAGCACCTGTTTACTCAGGGATTGTTAAGGACAATTACTTCACGTGTTCACCGTGGTGAACATGTGATGCGCACTCGCTACTCGCAGTCAACTTGCAGTCATTGGTATTGATAGGATCTTTGTCGATAACATACATGCTTCACATTATACGTTATACATGCTGGTTATGCGTAAACGATTTCGAACTCTATTATGCTATATCAAACTTGTATGCTCACCTTTAAACTATGTGTATTGACCTCTATTTTAACGTATGTGACAGGTGTTTAGGATGCTACTTGCTAGGATGCTCGCTATGTGGAATCGAGTTAGGATGAGTCTAGAAACAAACAAACAATTTATTTTTATTTGAAATCTAAGTTGTCGGAACAGTTTTATTTGTTTTGGAGATACTTATGTCTGTAATAACTTGCTTTCTTAATAGGTTACAGTATGGGACGTAATGTTTAATTATTCGGTAAAGTAATTGTTATGGAATTTCTCTCGAACAATCTGTTTCGCTCAGTGCCGCTCCCTGATGATTCCGCCATCGGTTGGGGTGTGACAGATTGGTATCAGAGCCATAACTATAGGGAATTAGGCAAGACTCGACCTAGTCTGGGTTGATGTCTTAGAAACGACCTAGTCTATAGTCTAAGTACCGACAAACCGACTTGTGCATGCCCAGTAGGGGTTTTGTACGAGCTTACTCGCTATTTCTTGCTCGAACTCGCTGTACACTACACACTTACGCGGACATCACATACTACCGTTCTGCGCAAGAATAGCCTTTCCTAAGGCTAATTTCACACACAAATTGATGATCTGGTTAAGATTAGGTGTGAAAACCGCAAACTCTCGACCAGATTACTCGTTCGAATTGCTATTTTTACTATAAAAATGAGAATTTGTGTTGAATCAGGAGTGAAATCCATACTTCGACGCAAATCTCCTTATCTATCTCGTGATTTCATCACCAAGCAGGAACGTAGTTGCTAGGTTAGGGGTGAAACCTGAACCTTGATGACTCGTTCTACTCTCTCAATGTGTTTTACCAAACTCTCACCAAAGTCTCGATGGACTCCAGAGACTTGGGTCACACTGTAACCGGAAGGATACATGCCGATCGCTCGAACCGAAGCGAGAGCACAGTCCCGAAGGCCAAAGTGTGCACTTAAAGTCCCTGTGAATTGTTGAATCGCTTTGGGTAGTCGTCGTCTACCAGCCGCAGACAATCTATTCTTGATTTCTATGTGTTTCGATTCTGAGCCCGCAAATGTTGAGTCTGATATTCGTTGCTTTTATGTGGATTTTATGTGTTTTATATGGATTATTTATTTGTTAGCATATTGAGGTACTGATGGTTTCGATTTAACGCTTCTTGCTCCGCCTATCGCACAAAACACACAACACGGCGCTAACAAATCGTTGCTCGATACTCGCAATCGCTGTACTTAATCGCTATGCGCGCTGTGAAGGATACGGAATACGTGCAACATATAGTTAGGTTTCTGTATTCTGACTGCCTTACGTGCTTCTATGCCTTATGTGCTTATGTGTTTCTGTGCTCTACGTGATTATGTGCTTATGTGTTTATGTGTTTATGTGGTTTATGATTATGTGGATACGTGTTCCTGAGCTTTATGGTGAATCGCTAGGCTATACTAGGAATAATCGAAATTGCGTTTGAGTCCTATGACGATGTCTGTTGCAGACAATGTCATCATCTGGATCTCGCGCTACCCAAGCCACCCACCGAAAACAGGCAGATAAACGCCTCGCCTCTATGATCACTAAACAAATGGCAAAGGTTATTCCTCATATTATCAGTGAACTACACGAGAATGCGAGCAAATCTTCTGAAGAGTCCAGGACCGATACTCCCATAGCTGTTTTTAGCTTCAAACAGTTCAAAGCATGTGGACCGAAAGAGTTTACTGGTGAAGATGGTCCTACGGCTATGTTCCAATGGTTTGATTCTATTGAAGTCACCCTGCGCCAGAGTGGCTGTCCGGATGATCTCCGTACTCTCAACGCAACTGGCGTCTTCCTGTCCCGCGCTTTAGACTGGTGGAAGGCCGAGAGAAGCAAACACGGAAATGATGCAGCTTACGGGTTATCATGGGATAAGTTGAAGGACGTGATGATGCAAGAGTTATGCCCTCCCCATGAGCGCCAAAAGTTGGAGGATGAATTCTGGCATATTAAGCAGAAGGATGGTGATAACGCTGGTTTGACTGCGCGCTTCAAGTAGTTGAGTATAGTCTGTCCGGATCAAGTTAAGACGTCCGAAATCGCCATTAAGAAGTATATCCGTGCTCTTCCGGATTGCGTAGCTGATTTCATCCAGGCAGCAAAGACGACGACGATTGAAGAAACCTACTTGCTCGCTGCTGAGATCAACGACAAGCGAGTCAAGTCTGGTGTCTGGGATAAATTTCCCAAGAATCTGCATCAAGTTACTACTGCTCCAACCGCTAAAACCACCACCGATCCTCAGTCATCCAAGCTCTCAAGACGCAAGAGAAAGAAGAACATCAGTTCCAGCAAAAAGAACTGTGCTATAACCAATGCTGCCCCACTTCAAGCTGTTCCAGCTCCCCAGCAACAACAACAACACCGCCAAGTAGCGGCCCTGGTTACCAACGCACTGCCGGCAAAGCGTGCGTATACTGGTCCTCACCCAGTTTGCCCTACTTGTACCTATCACCACCCAGTGGGAATCACCTACAAATATTGTGCCCATTGCAACACGTACGGCCATTTTACCGCCAACTGCCGTACAGGTCCACGTCAAAACCATGCTCCAACCCATGGTCATGCTCCTGCTCATCAAGCTCTCCTTGCTGCTCCTCAAGGCCATCAAGCGGCTAAGGCACCTGCGATCAATGCTAGAGCTTGCTATGCGTGTGGTGATCCCAACCACTTCGCCAACATGTGCCCGAACCGAGTGCTCAAGCAAGAGCCACAATAGCAGCAACCCCATCAGCAGCCTCAGCAACAGCAGCAACCACCAACACCCCGCGAACGCACTTTCAACATCAATGTCCGTCAAGCTCAAGCCGATAACAATGTGGTCAATGGTACGTTCCTTGTGAATGGTATTTATGCTACATGTTTATTTAATACTGGAGCAGATAACAGTTTTGTATCATTTGACTTCGAAAAGCTCCTCAATCGTAAGCATGCTCATCTCCCCTGACGTTCGACGTTGAAGTTGCCACCGGAAGAACCGTCGTTGTTAATTCTGTTCTTCGTGATTGTACTCTCGAATTCAACAATCACATCTTTCCTATCGACCTTATTCCGATGCAGCTCGGAAGTTTTGATGTCATAGTAGGCATGGACTTTCTTCGTGAAAACCATGCTGAAGTTGTTTGCTTCGATAAGATGATCCGATTCTCGCTCGCTATTGGTGATCAATTGTGTGTTTACGGTGAAGTCGCGTCAAAGAAACTCCAACTCATGACGTGTGTCCAGGCTGGCAAGTATCTCCGCAAGGAATACCAAGCTTTCTTGGCGCACATTGTAGTAACGGAGAAAAAGGAAGTTAAGGAGGTGGATCAGGTCCCCGTTGTTCGTGAATTTCCTAACGTTTTTCCTGATGATCTACCCGGATTACCTCCTGCTCGTGATATCGATTTTCGAATCGACCTCATTCCTGGAGCAAATCCTTTTGCTAAAGCGTCGTATCGTCTCGCTCCTTCTGAAATGCGCAAACTCTCGAGTCAACTCCAGGAACTACTTGATAAAGGCTTTATTCGCCCTAGCACCTCTCCATGGGGTGCGCCTGTCCTTTTCGTCAAAAAGAAGGATGGTTCGTTCCGGATGTGTATCGACTATAGGGAATTGAATAAGTTGACAATCAAGAATCACTATCCCTTGCCTCGAATCAATGATTTTTTTGATCAACTATGTCACACCCCCAAAATCCACCATGCGGAGTACCACCGCTTGGAGGCGTGACGTGACCAGGATCGAGCCACCAATCATATTGAACAACACAATTAAGTAAATAAAACCAAACGCAATACGATTGGTGACCAAAAGGAAGTAAACCGATTTTAGGTTGACAGCGGAAGCATAAAATGTAAGTTCAAAACATAAGTCCCATAGTTAATATGTTTAAAGTCCAAAACGTAAGTTTAATTAGTTTGTAAGGATTAAATATTTAGCACGGGACATATTCCACAATAACCTTCTCCTCGTGCAAGCTCCAGAAGCATCTAGCGACCTGTAAGGCATGTAACAACGAGTCAACAACAAAGTTGAGTGAGTTCACGTTTGGTTGTTTGGTTTTAATTTGTTTCTGAAAAACGTGGTTTGACTTTCGTTGGCTGATTTACCGTGGGGGTTACCCCGTAGTTGAAAGTATGTTTAACCAGTTCCTTTTTATTACCCAAACCATATCCATAATTAGTGGGGGCTTCCCCATGTGAACTACTAGACGGTATGATATCGACTACTATAGAAAGTAAGTTGTGCCCTAAGTCAATGTCTATCAGCATTGACCCTTTGCCATAGTCCATTAGTACACGCCCGTTCGAACAACACGGTGTGAGGTTTGTTAAACCTAATAGCGCTATTAACTAATGACCCTCTCGCCATCGGCCTCGGCGATTAAGTCGATATAAATTGAGGGACTTATGATAGAGTTTTGTCTAGTAAGTTTTAAGGTTGTTGTCCAACCCAAGGAGGACGAACGTACGTAGTTCTCCCAAAGAGAATACGCAGGATTAACATTGGCATCCAACCCAAGGAGGATGGCCATACATATCCTACCTAAGTAAGATATGTAGATTCCGTTTTAATTCTTTAACCCATTCCCAAACCACCGGGAATCCCATGCCTTAGAAAGTGTGTGAACTCACCTTGGTTTGCTCGGTTAGATTCTCAATTATAGCTAATAGTCAAGGTCGGTCAATCACGTCCTAATATGATTACCAGTTAGTCATTTAGTGATTTTCAAATAGAGCACAAAGTTCCTACACGTATCTATCACATAACATGTATTACTTTAACGGTTTATGCCCATATAAACTTCCCATCTATTCCCGTTCGTAAATAAACATACGAAATTGCACATAACACATATAACATGTTATATCATTCACAGACAACATACTCGACATTAAGATACGCAAATTACAACTTATGTCATTTCAGCTTTAATATTCAAAACCGGGCTGTTTTCAGACATTTTAATAAAATAGTTAACTTATTCCAAAAATTCCCAAATTTTACAGAATGTCTTAAACGATCCATATATTATTGTGTAAAAATATCGGGGTCCAGTTCATTACCAATATTTTATAAAAATTCATTTTCCGGACTGAACTCAGATTTATCTTTTTCTGACTGCAGTCCATGGAATAATTTATTTAAAATTCATCGAGAGTCCGATTTACGAAATTCTAGTGAGAGAATTACAAATACAACGGTGGTCATCTACAGTACAAATTTCATGATATAACTCTACACAGAACTCAAGTTATGACAGAAAACAGAACGCAATGATAGTACTATAGTTTGGACTCAGCACCTGTTTACTCAGGGATTGTTAAGGACAATTACTTCACGTGTTCACCGTGGTGAACATGTGATGCGCACTCGCTACTCGCAGTCAACTTGCAGTCATTGGTATTGATAGGATCTTTGTCGATAACATACATGCTTCACATTATACGTTATACATGCTGGTTATGCGTAAACGATTTCGAACTCTATTATGCTATATCAAACTTGTATGCTCACCTTTAAACTATGTGTATTGACCTCTATTTTAACGTATGTGACAGGTGTTTAGGATGCTACTTGCTAGGATGCTCGCTATGTGGAATCGAGTTAGGATGAGTCTAGAAACAAACAAACAATTTATTTTTATTTGAAATCTAAGTTGTCGGAACAGTTTTATTTGTTTTGGAGATACTTATGTCTGTAATAACTTGCTTTCTTAATAGGTTACAGTATGGGACGTAATGTTTAATTATTCGGTAAAGTAATTGTTATGGAATTTCTCTCGAACAATCTGTTTCGCTCAGTGCCGCTCCCTGATGATTCCGCCATCGGTTGGGGTGTGACAGATTGGTATCAGAGCCATAACTATAGGGAATTAGGCAAGACTCGACCTAGTCTGGGTTGATGTCTTAGAAACGACCTAGTCTATAGTCTAAGTACCGACAAACCGACTTGTGCATGCCCAGTAGGGGTTTTGTACGAGCTTACTCGCTATTTCTTGCTCGAACTCGCTGTACACTACACACTTACGCGGACATCACATACTACCGTTCTGCGCAAGAATAGCCTTTCCTAAGGCTAATTTCACACACAAATTGATGATCTGGTTAAGATTAGGTGTGAAAACCGCAAACTCTCGACCAGATTACTCGTTCGAATTGCTATTTTTACTATAAAAATGAGAATTTGTGTTGAATCAGGAGTGAAATCCATACTTCGACGCAAATCTCCTTATCTATCTCGTGATTTCATCACCAAGCAGGAACGTAGTTGCTAGGTTAGGGGTGAAACCTGAACCTTGATGACTCGTTCTACTCTCTCAATGTGTTTTACCAAACTCTCACCAAAGTCTCGATGGACTCCAGAGACTTGGGTCACACTGTAACCGGAAGGATACATGCCGATCGCTCGAACCGAAGCGAGAGCACAGTCCCGAAGGCCAAAGTGTGCACTTAAAGTCCCTGTGAATTGTTGAATCGCTTTGGGTAGTCGTCGTCTACCAGCCGCAGACAATCTATTCTTGATTTCTATGTGTTTCGATTCTGAGCCCGCAAATGTTGAGTCTGATATTCGTTGCTTTTATGTGGATTTTATGTGTTTTATATGGATTATTTATTTGTTAGCATATTGAGGTACTGATGGTTTCGATTTAACGCTTCTTGCTCCGCCTATCGCACAAAACACACAACACGGCGCTAACAAATCGTTGCTCGATACTCGCAATCGCTGTACTTAATCGCTATGCGCGCTGTGAAGGATACGGAATACGTGCAACATATAGTTAGGTTTCTGTATTCTGACTGCCTTACGTGCTTCTATGCCTTATGTGCTTATGTGTTTCTGTGCTCTACGTGATTATGTGCTTATGTGTTTATGTGTTTATGTGGTTTATGATTATGTGGATACGTGTTCCTGAGCTTTATGGTGAATCGCTAGGCTATACTAGGAATAATCGAAATTGCGTTTGAGTCCTATGACGATGTCTGTTGCAGACAATGTCATCATCTGGATCTCGCGCTACCCAAGCCACCCACCGAAAACAGGCAGATAAACGCCTCGCCTCTATGATCACTAAACAAATGGCAAAGGTTATTCCTCATATTATCAGTGAACTACACGAGAATGCGAGCAAATCTTCTGAAGAGTCCAGGACCGATACTCCCATAGCTGTTTTCAGCTTCAAACAGTTCAAAGCATGTGGACCGAAAGAGTTTACTGGTGAAGATGGTCCTACGGCTATGTTCCAATGGTTTGATTCTATTGAAGTCACCCTGCGCCAGAGTGGCTGTCCGGATGATCTCCGTACTCTCAACGCAACTGGCGTCTTCCTGTCCCGCGCTTTAGACTGGTGGAAGGCCGAGAGAAGCAAACACGGAAATGATGCAGCTTACGGGTTATCATGGGATAAGTTGAAGGACGTGATGATGCAAGAGTTATGCCCTCCCCATGAGCGCCAAAAGTTGGAGGATGAATTCTGGCATATTAAGCAGAAGGATGGTGATAACGCTGGTTTGACTGCGCGCTTCAAGTAGTTGAGTATAGTCTGTCCGGATCAAGTTAAGACGTCCGAAATCGCTATTAAGAAGTATATTCGTGCTCTTCCGGATTGCGTAGCTGATTTCATCCAGGCAGCAAAGACGACGACGATTGAAGAAACCTACTTGCTCGCTGCTGAGATCAACGACAAGCGAGTCAAGTCTGGTGTCTGGGATAAATTTCCCAAGAATCTGCATCAAGTTACTACTGCTCCAACCGCTAAAACCACCACCGATCCTCAGTCATCCAAGCTCTCAAGACGCAAGAGAAAGAAGAACATCAGTTCCAGCAAAAAGAACTGTGCTATAACCAATGCTGCCCCACTTCAAGCTGTTCCAGCTCCCCAGCAACAACAACAACACCGCCAAGTAGCGGCCCTGGTTACCAACGCACTGCCGGCAAAGCGTGCGTATACTGGTCCTCACCCAGTTTGCCCTACTTGTACCTATCACCACCCAGTGGGAATCACCTACAAATATTGTGCCCATTGCAACACGTACGGCCATTTTACCGCCAACTGCCGTACAGGTCCACGTCAAAACCATGCTCCAACCCATGGTCATGCTCCTGCTCATCAAGCTCTCCTTGCTGCTCCTCAAGGCCATCAAGCGGCTAAGGCACCTGCGATCAATGCTAGAGCTTGCTATGCGTGTGGTGATCCCAACCACTTCGCCAACATGTGCCCGAACCGAGTGCTCAAGCAAGAGCCACAATAGCAGCAACCCCATCAGCAGCCTCAGCAACAGCAGCAACCACCAACACCCCGCGAACGCACTTTCAACATCAATGTCCGTCAAGCTCAAGCCGATAACAATGTGGTCAATGGTACGTTCCTTGTGAATGGTATTTATGCTACATGTTTATTTAATACTGGAGTAGATAACAGTTTTGTATCATTTGACTTCGAAAAGCTCCTCAATCGTAAGCATGCTCATCTCCCCTGACGTTCGACGTTGAAGTTGCCACCGGAAGAACCGTCGTTGTTAATTCTGTTCTTCGTGATTGTACTCTCGAATTCAACAATCACATCTTTCCTATCGACCTTATTCCGATGCAGCTCGGAAGTTTTGATGTCATAGTAGGCATGGACTTTCTTCGTGAAAACCATGCTGAAGTTGTTTGCTTCGATAAGATGATCCGATTCTCGCTCGCTATTGGTGATCAATTGTGTGTTTACGGTGAAGTCGCGTCAAAGAAACTCCAACTCATGACGTGTGTCCAGGCTGGCAAGTATCTCCGCAAGGAATACCAAGCTTTCTTGGCGCACATTGTAGTAACGGAGAAAAAGGAAGTTAAGGAGGTGGATCAGGTCCCCGTTGTTCGTGAATTTCCTAACGTTTTTCCTGATGATCTACCCGGATTACCTCCTGCTCGTGATATCGATTTTCGAATCGACCTCATTCCTGGAGCAAATCCTTTTGCTAAAGCGTCGTATCGTCTCGCTCCTTCTGAAATGCGCAAACTCTCGAGTCAACTCCAGGAACTACTTGATAAAGGCTTTATTCGCCCTAGCACCTCTCCATGGGGTGCGCCTGTCCTTTTCGTCAAAAAGAAGGATGGTTCGTTCCGGATGTGTATCGACTATAGGGAATTGAATAAGTTGACAATCAAGAATCACTATCCCTTGCCTCGAATCAATGATTTTTTTGATCAACTATGTCACACCCCCAAAATCCACCATGCGGAGTACCACCGCTTGGAGGCGTGACGTGACCAGGATCGAGCCACCAATCATATTGAACAACACAATTAAGTAAATAAAACCAAACGCAATACGATTGGTGACCAAAAGGAAGTAAACCGATTTTAGGTTGACAGCGGAAGCATAAAATGTAAGTTCAAAACATAAGTCCCATAGTTAATATGTTTAAAGTCCAAAACGTAAGTTTAATTAGTTTGTAAGGATTAAATATTTAGCACGGGACATATTCCACAATAACCTTCTCCTCGTGCAAGCTCCAGAAGCATCTAGCGACCTGTAAGGCATGTAACAACGAGTCAACAACAAAGTTGAGTGAGTTCACGTTTGGTTGTTTGGTTTTAATTTGTTTCTGAAAAACGTGGTTTGACTTTCGTTGGCTGATTTACCGTGGGGGTTACCCCGTAGTTGAAAGTATGTTTAACCAGTTCCTTTTTATTACCCAAACCATATCCATAATTAGTGGGGGCTTCCCCATGTGAACTACTAGACGGTATGATATCGACTACTATAGAAAGTAAGTTGTGCCCTAAGTCAATGTCTATCAGCATTGACCCTTTGCCATAGTCCATTAGTACACGCCCGTTCGAACAACACGGTGTGAGGTTTGTTAAACCTAATAGCGCTATTAACTAATGACCCTCTCGCCATCGGCCTCGGCGATTAAGTCGATATAAATTGAGGGACTTATGATAGAGTTTTGTCTAGTAAGTTTTAAGGTTGTTGTCCAACCCAAGGAGGACGAACGTACGTAGTTCTCCCAAAGAGAATACGCAGGATTAACATTGGCATCCAACCCAAGGAGGATGGCCATACATATCCTACCTAAGTAAGATATGTAGATTCCGTTTTAATTCTTTAACCCATTCCCAAACCACCGGGAATCCCATGCCTTAGAAAGTGTGTGAACTCACCTTGGTTTGCTCGGTTAGATTCTCAATTATAGCTAATAGTCAAGGTCGGTCAATCACGTCCTAATATGATTACCAGTTAGCCATTTAGTGATTTTCAAATAGAGCACAAAGTTCCTACACGTATCTATCACATAACATGTATTACTTTAACGGTTTATGCCCATATAAACTTCCCATCTATTCCCGTTCGTAAATAAACATACGAAATTGCACATAACACATATAACATGTTATATCATTCACAGACAACATACTCGACATTAAGATACGCAAATTACAACTTATGTCATTTCAGCTTTAATATTCAAAACCGGGCTGTTTTCAGACATTTTAATAAAATAGTTAACTTATTCCAAAAATTCCCAAATTTTACAGAATGTCTTAAACGATCCATATATTATTGTGTAAAAATATCGGGGTCCAGTTCATTACCAATATTTTATAAAAATTCATTTTCCGGACTGAACTCAGATTTATCTTTTTCTGACTGCAGTCCATGGAATAATTTATTTAAAATTCATCAAGAGTCCGATTTACGAAATTCTAGTGAGAGAATTACAAATACAACGGTGGTCATCTACAGTACAAATTTCATGATATAACTCTACACAGAACTCAAGTTATGACAGAAAACAGAACGCATATATTCAGTAGAAAAATGCAGCTCTAGCTGCTGTTACAAAATGACACTTTAAAAATAGTAAACGGAGTCCAAAAATTATGATTTCAGTGCCATTAGAACCGTATTTCATAATACATAAACCTAGACTTCAGAAAATACATTTTTCGTTAAGTTACGGTCCTGTTACAGCCAACTTAAATTGGCTGTAATCACTAAACAGCTTTCTGTTTTCAGTCTTTAACCTTCCAAAGCGCGTTCGATTGATTCCGTTAGCATGTTTAGTGATCACAACAACATCAAACATCAATATTAACCAGCAAATCATCAGGAAATCAATCAAGAATCATAACAACACAAGATCTACATGATTTACACACATAACTTCTCTTTATCCACCCTTTATCACTTTATGTTTAAGATTAATGTAAGTTCTTTATTGTTTCTCAATTTTTCACCATTAAATCATCTATTAACCACCAAATACAAGAACAAGATGATGATTAGAAGCACTTACTACTAGCACAAGGCTAGGGGAGAAACAAGGTCTAAATGTGGTGGATAAAAGAAATCTAGAGCGGTTCTTGCTCTTCCGAAAGCACCGGGCTTGTTTGTGTGTCACCTTGCACCTTTGAGTATGTAAGAAATGGTTGAACAAAGGTTGGAAGGGGGTGGATGATGGTGGTAGGGTGGCGGCTGAATGGTGGTTATGGAGGAGAGAGTTTGAGTTGGTTGAAGTGTGTATATGAAAGAGAATGATTAACCAAGGAACTTATTTATAAACCACATCTTACTATTATCCTTCATGCATTATGTTAGCTAGATATCCAACACAAGTAATAAAATATTCAAGAAAAGGGTGGTGTGGGTCACCATAAGGTGACCGTCATTTTGAGGGGGGGGGGGGTATGGTTGGGTTGTGATGATATGGTTACTAATTAGTTGAAATCAAATGGTATTTAGTTGGGGTATTTGTGTGTTTATTAATATAAAGGGTGCTAGGGCGTTCAAGGACCCTAACTAGCTCAGAAAAGTAAAAACAATGTTTTTGGCAATATTTTTATGTTCCGGGTAAAGTCCGGTTGTTCGGTTGACACTGTTCCGTTAAAGTGCATAATTAATCCATAAAGTCTCTTTTATATATATTTTTGTAACACTTTTAATTTCTAACACTTAGGAAGGCATACCGGACTATTTAGTAACTTTTCTGTATACTACTAGCACGTTAACAAGTACATGTAAGTATAACACAGTAATCAGAGAGCAGTTAAATGATTCAGTACAGTTGTCAAGTACTTAAATTAACATTAATAGATTGTACACGGTTACATGTAAATTTGAGGGTTGTCAAATTCTCCCCCTGTTAAGAAAATTTTGTCCCGAAATTTAGCGCGTGGTTACTGAGGAAGCTAGTTAAGTTGCGTTGTTTTCCTGATTTTTCTGGGGTGTCACATCATCCTCCTGTTGGTTTGGAATTTCGTCCCGAAATTCTGCAGTAGCTTCAATCTCAGTAGTGATTGCACTTTTCTCGAATAGCTGGGGATACTTGAGTTTCATTTGGTCTTCTCGTTCCCAGGTATACTCTGGGCCACGACGGGAATCCCAACGAACTCGGACGAGGGGTATTCTGGTACGCTTGAGAATCTTAACATCTCGATCAGTAATCTCTACTGGTTCCTCGACGAATCGCAGCTGGTCGTCGATAGTGAGCTCCTTGAGAGGAACTATGAGGGTCTCATCTGACAGACACTTCTTCAGATTCGACACATGGAATACGTCGTGAACTCTGCTGAGTTCTTCGGGTAGATTCAACCTGTAAGCGACTTTGCCAATTTTCTCAATGATTTCGAACGGTCCGACATAGCGTGGATTGAGTTTACCCCGTTTTCCAAAACGTACTACACCTTTCCATGGTGAGACATTGAGTAGCACTCGATCCCCAACCTGGAACTCGAGTGGTTTTCTTCCCTTATCAGCATAGCTTTTCTGACGGTCACGAGCTGCCGCCATTCATTGCCGTATCTAGGTGTGGTAGCTGTTGTTATATGAAAATTCCACTAACGGGAGATGCTTTTCCCAGCCATTGCCGAAGTCGATTACACATGCCCTAAGCATGTCTTCAAGGGTTTGGATGGTGCGTTCAGATTGCCCATCCGTCTGTGGGTGATAAGCGGTGCTCATATCTAAACGTGAGCCAAAAGACTTGTGCATAGCTTGCCACAGTTCGGAGGTAAAACCCGCGTCACGATCAGAAATGATGGAGGTTGGCACTCCGTGCCTTGATACTACTTCCTTTAGATAGATGTCTGCTAAAGTAGAAAACTTATCCGTTTCCTTGATTGCCAGAAAATGTGCAGACTTAGTTAGTCGATCCACGATCACCCAAATGGTATCGTTTCCGCGTTGAGATCTGGGCAGGCCAGTAACAAAATCCATGGAAATTTGCTCCCATTTCCATTTCGGGATCTCTGGTTGTTGAAGTAGGCCTGATGGTTTCTGATATTCAGTCTTGACTCTAGCACAAGTCAAGCATTTACTAACGTAGGTTGCTATGTGGGCTTTCATACCAGGCCACCAATATGTAGTCTTGAGATCATAGTACATCTTATCCGAACCAGGATGTACTGAATAACGAGACTTATGTGCTTCATCCATCACAAGCTCGCGTAGGTCTCCATACAGTGGAACCCAGATGCGTCCGTTTACATAGTAGGCGTCGTTTTCCTTTTGTTCTAGCCGCTGCCTCGATCCTCGTAAGGACTCAGCTCTGATGTTCTCTGCTTTCAATGCTTCAATCTAAGTATTGCGAATCTGAGCGGGAAGATTGGATTGGATGGTAAGCTGTAACGCACGTACACGCTTGGGTATAGTATCCTTTCGACTGAGGGTGTCGGCCACAACATTGGCCTTGCCCGGATGGTATTTGATAGCGCATTCATAATCGTTCAAGAGCTCAACCCATCGGCGTTGACGCATGTTTAACTCCTTTTGCTTGAAGATATGCTCGAGACTCCTGTGATCGGTGTAAATGGTGCACTTGGTACCGTACAGGTAATGTCTCCATATCTTAAGCGCGAAAACAACTGCTCCCAATTCCAAGTCGTGCGTAGTGTAATTTCTTTCATGAACTTTGAGTTGGCGTGATGCGTAGGCAATGGCCTTGTCACGTTGCATCAACACGCAACCAAGTCCTTGGATGGAAGCGTCGCAATAAACCACAAAATCATCTGTGCCTTCATGCAATGAGAGGATAAGCGCGCTACAAAGTCTATTTTTCAAGTGCTGAAATGCGGACTCCTGTGCATCACCCCAACGATAGGTGACACTCTTCTGAGTCAGTGAAGTGAGAGGTTGCACGATCTTGGAGAAAGCTTTGATAAACCTTCTGTAGTATCCTGCTAAACCCAAAAATTGGCGGATTTCTGTTGGTGTGCGGGGTGCAGGCCAGTTCTTGATCAAGTCAACCTTGGATGGATCCACATGAATCCCATCCTTGTTTACCACGTGGCCTAGAAAGTGGACTTCACGAAGCCAGAAGTCACATTTCAAAAACTTGGCATACAATTGCTCTGCTCGAAGAAGTTCCAGCATAAGTCGTAGATGCTGCTCGTGTTCCTCTTGACTCTTAGAATAGATCAGGATATCGTCGATGAATACAATAACGAACTTATCCAGATAAGGCTTGCACACTCGGTTCATGAGATCCATGAAGACTGCAGGTGCATTCTTTAATCCGAAAGGCATAACCAGAAACTCGTAATGGCCGTAGCGAGTTCTGAATGCTGTTTTGGAGACGTCCTTATCTCGGACTCTCAGCTGATGGTATCCCGATCTTAAATCAATCTTAGAGTAATAACTCGATCCTTGCAGCTGGTCGAACAAGTCGTCAATACGCGGAAGAGGATAACGATTCTTCACGATCACCTCGTTAAGTTCGCGGTAGTCAATACACACTCTAAAGGTACTGTCTTTCTTTTTCACAAACAAGACTGGAGCTCCCCAGGGCGAAGAGCTAGGACGTATGAAACCCTTTTCCAAGAGTTCTTGTAGTTGCGTGGATAGTTCTTCAAGTTCTAATGGAGCTAGACGATAGGGTGCACGAGCTATGGGCGCTGCTCCAGGAGCTAGCTCGATTTGAAACTCAACTTGACGATGAGGCGGAAGACCAGGTAATTCCTCAGGAAATACCTCAGGAAAATCGCGTACGATAGGAATGTCTTCAATTCTCTTCTCTTCCGATGATGTGTCAGTAACGAGTGCTAGAATGGCAGTGTGGCCCTTTCGCAAACACTTCTGGGCCTTAAGGAAAGAGATAATGCCTACGACAGCACCACTCTTGTCGCCATGAATCACGAGGGGTTCGTTACCAGAACGAGGAATGCGGACGATTTTCTCCTTGCAAACAATCTCCGCTTGATGATGAGATAGCCAATCCATCCCAATGACAACGTTAAAACTTCCCAGAACGATAGGAATGAGATCGATAGAGAAGGTCTGACCAGCTAAGACGAGGTTACAACCTTTAACTATGTGTGTGGCTTCAAGACTTTTACTGTTAGCTAGTTCTACCGTGTGTTTAGTGTTCAGGAGTGTTGGAATGCGCTTAAGCATTTGGCTAACTTTTACAGACACATAACTAGTATCGGCACCCGAATCAAATAAAACAGTAACAAAGAAGTCGTCTAGAAGAAACTTACCCATCACACCGTTGGGATCGTTCCTTGCATCACCCTGACCTAGCACGAAAACACGTCCTCTGGCACCGTTGCCATTATTGTTACCCCCGTTATTGCCTCCATTGTTGCCTCCATTGTTGTTCCCATTGTGGTTCCCGTTTCCTTGGTTGTTGTGGTTCTGGTTCTGGTTCAGCTGAGGGCAGTTCTTCTTAAAGTGGCCTTCAGCGCCACACTGAAAGCATCCTTTATTGCCCTGCTGTTGTTGCTGCTGGTGATTCTGTGGAGCTTGTTGTTGTTGGAGATTCTGATTCGCAGGACCATTGTTGCACTGTCCGCTGTGATGCTTGTTGCACCGGTTGCACTTGGGGTGGTTCCCTCGGTATCCACCCTGTCCTTGACTACCGGAAGATTGCTGACCAGGACTCTGGTAGTCATCAGTCTTTCACTGCTGAGACTGAACTGAAGCTGAACCCTTACTGGAATTCCCATACCATTTTCGCTTGTTTTCATTGGGAGCGTTAGTAGTAGCAGCACCAATACGCTTGGGCAGTCTGTTTTGTTCCACTACCTGGTCGGTGAGACAGTGAGCCAACTTGATGATTTGCTGAATGGTACCCAGGTTAGCCGAAGTCACGTGACTTTGAATCTCTGGTACAAGGCCCTTGAGGTACAGCTCAATACGTTTGATGGGAGGGTCCACCATAGTTAGACACAAGATGGCTAGCTCGTTTGACCTCTTAGTATACGCCTTAATCTTAGACCCCGTCATCTTCAGATTGAAAAATTCCACCTCTAGCTTGTGGATGTCATCCCGACTACAGTACTCCTCTTTGATCAGTTCTTTGAAACCATTCCAGGGGGTGGCATTAGCAACTTAGAGTCCTAGTAGTTGAACCTGTGCTTTCCACCAGGTTAACGCAGCACCTTCAAGTGTTCCAGTAGCATATTTCACCCTACGGTCTTCAGGGCATTCACACATCTCGAAAACAGACTCAAGCTTTTCAAACCAGTGAAGAAGGCCTACCGCTCCTTCTGTGCCACTGAAAGTAGTAGGTCGGCAGTCCATGAACGTTTTGAACGTGCACACAGGAGGTTGAGCATGTTGACCTGTTGCGCGAGAATAAAAGACAAGGTTAAGTACGAGGGTTGGTTTGCGAAGGTAGGATCTAAACATCCTAAGATGGGTTGATATGGCAGGTTATACCTCCTGCTGGGTTAGCTGCGAGTGCTTCAGCAACTCGTTCATTGATCAAAGCCGTCAACTGGGCTTGAGTGAGGTTGATACGTCCTTCGCGTCCGCTTATGATCTTCATAATGAAGCAACGTAAGTGAGAAAAGTGTCGCATAAGTGCGTAAGTGTGGGACGACAGTAGAGAGTAAGCACAAAGGGTTCAAATAGCAATTATCACTTTAATTAATGCACAGTGTGAACTATCTAACCGACAATATAACATAAATCATAACACTTATTGTGTCGAATCTTGCACGTGGAGCGAAGCGTCGTTGTGGATCGTTGAGCACTGTACAGGTTATAGTCTGGTTTTATCGAAAAGCATTTCCCTTTCTAAAACCAAGTTCACTATAACCAATGGCTCTGATACCAATCTGTTACACCCCCAAAATCCACCATGCGGAGTACCAACGCTTGGAGGCGTGACGTGACCAGGATCGAGCCACCAATCATATTGAACAACACAATTAAGTAAATAAAACCAAACGCAATACGATTGGTGACCAAAAGGAAGTAAACCGATTTTAGGTTGACAGCGGAAGCATAAAATGTAAGTTCAAAACAAAAGTCCCATAGTTCATATGTTTAAAGTCCAAAACGTAGGTTTAATAAGTTCGTAAGGATTAAATATTTAGCACGGGACATATTCCACAACAACCTTCTCGTCGTGCAAGCTCCAAAAGCATCTAGCGACCTGTAAGGCATGTAACAACGAGTCAACAACAAAGTTGAGTGAGTTCACGTTTGGTTGTTTGGTTTTAAGTTGTTTCTGAAAAACGTGGTTTGACTTTCGTTGGCTTATTTGCCGTGGGGGTTACCCCGTAGTTGAAAGTATGTTTAACCAGTTCCTTTTTATTACCCAAACCATATCCATAATTAGTGGGGGCTTCCCCATGTGAACTACTAGACGGTATGATATCGACTACTAACGAAAGTAAGTTGTGCCCTAAGTCAATGTCTATCAGCATTGACCCTTTGCCATAGTCCATTAGTACACGCCCGTTCGAATGACACGGTGTGAGGTTTGTTAAACCTAATAGCGCTATTAACTAATGACCCGCTCGCCATCGGCCTCGGCGATTAAGTCGATATAAATTGAGGGACTTATGATAGAGTTTTGTCTAGTAAGTTTTAAGGTTGTTGTCCAACCCAAGGAGGACGAACATACGTAGTTCTCCCAAAGAGAATACGCAGGATTAACATTGGCATCCAACCCAAGGAGGATGGCCGTACATATCCTACCTAAGTAAGATATGTAGATTCCGTTTTAATTCTTTAACCCATTCCCAAACCACCGGGAATCCCATGCCTTAGAAAGTGTGTGAACTCACCTCGGTTTGCTCGGTTAGATTCTCAATTATAGCTAACAGTCAAGGTCGGTCAATCACGTCCTAATATGATTACCAGTTAGTCATTTAGTGATTTTCAAAAAGAGCACAAAGTTCCTACACGTATCTATCACATAACATGTATTACTTTAACGGTTTATGCCCATATAAACTTCCCATCTATTCCCGTTCATAAATAAACATACGACATTGCACATAACACATATAACATGTTATATCATTCACAGATAACATACTCGACATTTAAATACGCAAATTACAACTTATGTCATTTCAGCTTTAATATTCAAAACCGGGCTGTTTTCGGACATTTTAATAAATAGTTAACTTATTCCAAAAATTCCCAAATTTTTACAGAATATCTTTAACGATCCAAATATTATTGTGTAAAAATATCGGCATCCAGTTCATTACCAATATTTTATAAAAATTAATTTTCCGGACTGAACTCAGATTTATCTTTTTCTGACTGCAGTCAACAAAATAATTTATTTAAAATTCATCGAGAGTCCGATTTACGAAATTCCAGTGAGATAATTACAAATACATCGGTGGTCATCTACAGTACAAATTTCATGATCTAACTCTACACAGAACTCAAGTTATGACAGAAAACAGAACGCATATTTTCAGCAGAAAAATGCAGCTCTAGCTGCTGTTACAAAATGACACTTTAAAAATAGTAAACGAAGTCCAAAAATTATTATTCAAGTGCCATTAGAACCGTATTTCATAATACATAAACCTAGACTTCAGAAAATACATTTTTCGTTAAGTTACGGTCCTGTTACAGCCAACTGAAGTTGGCTGTAATCACTAAACAGCTTTCTGTTTTCAGTCTTTAACTTTCTAAAGCGCGTTCGATTGATTCCGTTAGCATGTTTAGTGATCACAACAACATCAAACATCAATATTAACCAGATCTACATGATTTACACACATAACTTCTCTTTATCCACCCTTTATCACTTTATGTTTAAGATTAATGTAAGTTCTTTAGTGTTTCTCAATTTTTCACCATTAAATCATCTATTAACCACCAAATACAAGTACAAGATGATGATTAGAAGCACTTACTACTAGCACAAGGCTAGGGGAGAAACAAGGTGTAAATGTGGTGGATAAAAGAAATCTAGAGCGGTTCTTGCACTTCCGAAAGCACCGGGCTTATTTGTATGTCACCTTGCACCTTTGAGTATGTAAGAAATGGTTGAACAAAGGTTGGAAGTGGGTGGATGATGGTGGTAGGGTGGCGGCCGAATGGTGGTTATGGAGGAGAGAGTTTGAGTTGGTTGAAGTGTATTTATGAAAGAAAATGATTAACCAAGGAACTTATTTATAAACCACATCTTACTATTATCCTTCATGCATTATGTTAGCTAGATATCCAACACAAGTAATAAAATAATCAAGAAAAGGGTGGTGTGGGTCACCATAAGGTGACGGTCATTTTGAGGGGGGGGGTATGGTTGGGTTGTGATGATATGGTTACTAATTAGTTGAAATCAAATGGTATTTAGTTGGGGTATTTGTGTGTTTATTAATATAAAGGGTGCTAGGGTGTTCGGGGACCCTAACTAGCTCAGAAAAGTAAAAACAATGTTTTTGGCAATATTTTTATGTTCCGGGTAAAGTACGGTTGTTCGGTTGACACTGTTCCGTTAAAGTGCCTAATTAATCCGTAAAGTCTCTTTTATATATATATTGTTGTAACACTTTTAATTTCTAACACTTAGGAAGGCATACCGGACTATTTAGTAACTTTTCTGTATACTACTAGCACGTTAACAAGTACATGTAAGTATAACATAGTAATCAGAGAGCAGTTAATTGATTCAGTACAGTTGTCAAGTACTTAAATTAACATTAATAGATTGTACACGGTTACATGTAAATTTGAGGGTTGTTACATTCTCCCCCTGTTAAGAAAATTTCGTCCCGAAATTTAGCGCGTGGTTACTGAGGAAGCTAGTTAAGTTGCGTTGTTTTCCTGATTTTCCTGGGGTGTCACAAACTACAAGGAGCTACGTGTTTTTCCAAGAACGATCTACGTTCAGGCTACCACCAATTACGCATTCAAGAGGAGGATATACCCAAAACCGCTTTTCAAACCCGCTATGGTCACTATGAGTTTGTGGTCATGCCTTTCAGTTTGACTAATGCTCCTGCAGTCTTTATGGATTTGATGAGTCGAGTGTGCAAACCCTTTCTTGATCGCTTTGTAATTGTATTCATCGACGATATCCTGATCTATTCCAAATCAAAAGTCGAACACTCGCAGCATCTACGTTTGGTTCTTGAGTTACTCCAGGGAAACCGTCTCTATGCCAAGTTCTCCAAATGTGAATTTTGCCTGGAGGAGGTCCAATTCTTGGGTCACATTGTCAATAGTCAAGGTATCCACGTTGACCTTGTAAAGATCGATGCTTTTAAGAGTTGGGTTACACCCAAGAAACCATCTGAAGTCCGTTCTTTTCTCGGACTGGCAGGCTATTACCACCGTTTTATCGAAGGTTCCTCCAAGATCGCCGTGCCATTAACCTCTCTTACGCATAAGGATAAACCTTTTGTTTGGGGAACTAAACAGGAGGAAGCCTTTCAAACCCTCAAAACCATGCTCTCACT
Organism: Helianthus tuberosus; assembly: GCA_030545235.1. Lineage (NCBI taxonomy): Eukaryota > Viridiplantae > Streptophyta > Magnoliopsida > Asterales > Asteraceae > Helianthus > Helianthus tuberosus. The sequence goes on along the minus strand of CM060411.1, from coordinate 39,002,928 downwards.
TCCCGACGGAAACAACAATTTTGTAGTCTATTGCCTCGAACCTTGGACTTGGCTGTGTTCTCATGCAATGAAATAGGGTTATCGCGTACGCTTCTCGATAGCTCAAGGTCCACGAGAAGAACTACACCACACATGACCTTGAGCTAGGCGCAGTTGTTTTTGCGTTAAAGATTTGGCGACACTACCTTTATGGTACTAAGTGTACGATCTTCACCGATCATAGGAGCCTACAACATATCTTTGACAAGAAGGAATTGAATATGCGTCAACGCTGGTGGGTAGAACTGCTCAACGATTACGACTGTGAGATCCGTTACCATCCAGGAAAAGCAAACGTCGTTGCCGATGCCATCAGTCGACGAAGCTACTTGCTTAGCGTTTGTAATCCTCAAGCCCAGTTTAACCTCGAAGCTTCTATCCGTGACGCGCAACATGCTTGTTTTACCGAGCGAACTTTAAAGAAGGAAAGAATTCTAAACGATGGCGCCCAACTCGAGAATAAGTCGAATGGTATCTTTCATTACTTGGATTAAATCTAGATTCCTAAGCGTACGAATTTGCAACAACTTCTGATGGACGAAGCCCACAAATCTCGATATTCAATTCATCCCGGTGCTGACAAGATGTACCAGGACATGCGCTACAAGTACTGGTGGCCGGGCATGAAGAAGGATACCGCATTCTATGTTTCGAAATGCCTGACCTGTTACAAGGTCAAGGCTGAGCACCAAAGACCCTCTGGCTTACTCGTTCAACCCGAAATCCCGATGTGGAAATGGGAGAGCATAGGTATGGACTTCATAACGAAACTTCCGCGTACTCAATCTAGTCATGATAGCATTTGGGTTGTGGTTGACCGTTAAACCAAGTCAGCTCACTTCCTACCGATACGAGAAGACTATAAGGTAGAAAGATTAGCCCGAATCTACACCAAAGAGATCATTAGTCGACATGGGACGCCTCGCGACATCATCTCTGACCGCGATGGTCGGTTTACCTCGCGTTTTTGGGAAACGTTTTGTAACAACTCTCATCAAAAGTCTTAATTATTATTATATTTGGTCCAATAGGAAACCCTAATTGAGACACCCAAGTGATTCTGCATAAACCCTGAAATTTTCAGAATAATCGGAATCAGGATCAGGGCCCCTAAAACTCAGGGGGGGGGGTAAACCCTTGTCGGTAATATCCAAACAGTTTTACGTGTAAATTGAATTTTAACGCAAGACCAACTCAGCTGAGCTACTGGGACATGAAGCTACCCTATGGTAGTAGGGTACCCCTCGCGCCACGCGAGAGGACCTCGCGCCACGCGAGGGCGCGGTTTTCCAGCTATAAATAGTAGGCTGTGGGACTTGATTTCCTGCATTGATTTGACGTTCAAAGTCATTTCGTACACTGAGTTATACTAAAAACAGTCCAAAAACACACACGATTCACGAAGTGCTGCCGCAATACAGGGTAATAACTCGATCGCTGCTACGATTCAATGTCCGATCGATTGAAACTATCCAATGGATGTTTAAGTGTTGCCCACATTAGGCTTATGCTTTGTCATTCATTGTTAAATCGATGGATGTTTAAGTATCGCACTTTGTCATTCGCTGTGAAGGTTTAATCTCGTGAGTTATCCTAAATGTTGTATTAGTTACTAACCGAGTTCGTGTGCATGTTATTAAATTTAGGTTAAAAGGCTAATCAGTTGGCTAGGCTCTGCTCATATAAATCTGCAATGTGAGTCATTCTCTTTTTATCAAAGTACTTTATAAATTCTTAAATGTTTTTCAAAGTTATAATTACAGGGATTAAGTCTTTGTAATCTCCATATTACAGCCGGTATGTGGGGTTTTGTATACATTACTTGATAATCATCACCATTGGACAACGGGTTAGCCAATGGGTGATATAACCATAGTCACAGAAGCGAGTCGAGTGACAAATATCGTGGGAAGTTGGTTGATATAGAAACATTGTAATCGCTCTTAATACTGTAAATTATAACGTGTCATTTTAGTAAAAAGAATGATTCACCAGTATTTCCAGCTGACAAAATCTTTTTTAAACATGTTTCAGGTAATCTGTTGTGATTCAGGAAAAGTGCCGAGAAGCACTACAAGCTTAAAGAAGTGGCTCAATATAAAATAAAGGAACATGTTTTGTAAAATAAAGATTTCTCAATAAAATCAGATGATTGTAAACTATCGGGGTTTATCCCGAATTGTGAAATGAGATAATCGGGCAATTTCAGCTTTAAAAATATCCTGTTAAAATCTTCCGCTGTTATTCAATTAAATAAATACCACGGGATTTTCTGTCCCACGGCTCCTGAAACGGGTTAAACCGGGTCGGGGGCCGTGACATAAAAAGGTGGTATCAGAGCCACTGAGTTAAGCTAATTAAGTATTTAGAGATACTTAATTTTTCCTGATCACCATTATGTGATTATGTGTTTTATTAACTGACTATTTGTTAGTTACAGTATGGGTAAGCAAAAGCTTTCAAACATCTATCTTAAATTAGATAGTTTGCCAAAAGAGAAGGGAAGTTCATCCTAATCCTCAAGATTCTCAGTAGATACTGAAGAGTGAATATTTGTTCGTAAAGCTCATTATGAGGAACCACTTTCTCCTAATAAAAGAAGTCTGATTATTAAGAAAAGTCAGGAGAAAATAAAGAAATCTCAATCAAAAGAAAAGAGAGTTAATCAGAAAACCCAAGAATTAGGCAGTAACCCACCATGGGAAGACAAGTTAGATGAAAAATGGGCAGATCTCTATATGCTAGCCACTGTAGCAGTAAATGCAAATCTTTAAATACTCTGACTCAAGTTTTAGCAACCTTATCACCTACAATCCAGAAATCTTATTCAATAAAATAAATAAGTTACAGTAAACCTTGGTGTGTTTTAATTTTCAGTTCTCTTTGTGTTAAATTAGTCCCACAGTATACAATAATATTTAAAGGTTATTTATGAAAAAAAAATTGTTATAAAAATTTTAACTTAGCATTTTGTGTATTTTGCATATATGCTAAACAGCATGAATGACTTGTCTGAAGCCCTTCATAATTTAAATCTCTATCTGGTGAAAATAGAGGTTTCCAGAGATTTTAATAGGTATATACCTGATATAGAAGAACCTATGGAATTCAACGTTCCACCTCCGGAAAAACCCAAGCCTAAGAAAAGGAGAAGATTAGTGGGATGGAGGCGTGTGCGCAGAAGGAAACCCGCCACTAGGAAGATTCCCAAAATAGAAAATCCCTTAGACAAAGGGAAGGGGATTGAAGTCGAGGAAGGTTCTAGGCAGATGGAAATGAAGTTTGGGGAATATTCTAGGCAGATGGAAATGGAGTTTGGGGAGGGTTCTAGGCAAACCAAGATAGAAATTGGGGAAAGCTCTAGACAAATTGAGGAGTTACCATTTCAGGAAGAATTGGATCGTGCATTAGAGAGCTGCGAAATTCTCAGGCCCATAAATAATAACCACTACCCTTTTCCTGCTGAAAATCAACTTCCAATAAACTTGGAACCAGTAATCCCAGAGCCTATAATCCACACCCAACCTCTAGGAATGGATGAGTGGTGGACTAATGACTGGCAGTTTCAAAATCTGCTCAACAGTCCTTATTCCTTTCTCCCTCAGTTCGACCCTGAACCAATACCAAACCCACCAATGAGCAATGAAAATTTAGCTGAACTCCGTCACTTTGGCGAGGAGCTGGTGGATGCAGGAAATAGGATCAGGGAAGTAGGAGAACAGATATCCTGGAAATACGACGAGAGGGAACGTCGTTATTAAAGTATTAACTGACAAAGAATAGTGGGTTTGTGAAAATGTGGTTGTATAATAATAAAAGTAAACTATAATCTTGTGAAATAACTACAAATAAAACTTTGTAAGAAAATAGTGTGTATTGACGTATAGTATAAAATATAAAAATGGGAATCGAGAAATCGATAGTTTTGGCTATATGTGTTATGAGATTTGTATGATTGTTCTGTGTATAATTGTTATTCATTCGATACTAATAAATTATATATATTAATTATCAGATGGAAAACGCTAATAACGAACCAGTTAATGAGGGTAATCAATCCGAGCACAACAATGAGGATCAATTTCTGAATAGGCAAGATATCGAAAATATCGTTGCTAAAGGAATAGCCAATGCTATTCCAGCAATCGTTGCTGCTGCTCGAAATCTAATCGAACCTCAACAGATTATTCCTAGTAAACGAACTCAGGAAGATAATTTCAGTAATAGCATAAACGGAGGCAGTAATCATCACGATGATGATTTACGGCAGGCTCCGCTCCTTAAGAAAATGAAAGCTGCAACACCTGGTTGCACTTACAAAGAATTTCTTTCTTGCAAACCCGCTGAATTTGCAGGCAATGAAGGAGCGATTGCGGCACTGCGTTGGTTTGAGAAAACCGAGGCAGTAATTACAATAAGTAAATGTGCCAAGGACGACAAAGTCATGTACGCATCAAATCTTTTTAAAGAAGGGGCGTTAGAATGGTGGAATACAGTTCTACAAGCTAAAAGAAGAACTGTGGCATATGCCATGCACTGGGAAGAATTTAAGAATTTGGTAAAAAGAAAATTCTGTCCCGAGTATGAAAAGGAACAAATGGCAAATAAGTTCCTGACCTACCGGATGGTGGATGTAGACTGTCGAGGGTATACTTCGACATTCTTCGAATATGCTAGAGTAGTACCAACATTGGCTTCGCCAGAACCGGTACTTATTTCTCGCTATATTTGGGGACTGATTAGCGAAATCCGTAATATCGTTAAAGCTGCGAGACCTCGTACTATTGACGATGCGGTGGAATTAGCTAACACCTTAACTGACGAGCTGGTATGCACACGAGATGAAAACAGGAAAAAGGAACTGGCTTAGAAAATTACCCAAGGATTTCGTATGGGTAATAATAGCAATTTTAAAAGAAGAGGAACGGGACAATCCTCAACTCCGCCGTTCTGCAGGAATTGGAGAAAGAAACATTTTGGAAGATGCAATGTAACCTGCAACTTTTGCAAAGCTGTAGGACATCGTGAAGAAGACTATAGAAAGAAAACAACGATCTGCTATAACTGTAGAGAAAAGGGACATTTTAAACCAGAATGCCCTAAATTAGTCAAACCAGCAGACAATAAAGCCAAACCAGCCAACGGAGCTACTAAGAAGAATGTTCGAGCCTTTCAGTTAACTACTCAGGAAGCAGAACTCATTCCAGATGTGATAGCTGGTACGTTCTTAGTTCACAACATTTACGCAAAAGTATTATTTGACTCTGGTGCAAACCAAAGTTTTATCAATACTTCATTCTGCCAAGCTCTTAATTTACCTTTGACCAACCTTAGGCAAATTTTTACAGTCGAAACAGCAGATGGAAATTCTGTTAAAATAAATAAGGTTATGCAAGAAGGAAAGATAGAACTTTTAGCTCATAAATTTTCTGCAAACCTGTTACCTATGACATTAGCTGAATTCGATGTTGTGTTAGGAACGGATTGGTTAGTAGCCAATCATGCTCGAATCCTTTGTGATAAGAATTCTATAGAAATTCGTGCACCCACCGGAGAAGTACTTATGATTACAGGAGATAAGCCACGTAAACCCATGAAGTTCATATCAGTAATGAAAGTTGCTAGTTATGAACGAAAGCAAGGAATAGTATATATGATTTCAGTAATCATTAGTACTAAGGGTAAAGAACTTAAGGAGATTCCTGTAGTCTCAGAATACCCAGATGTATTCCCAGAAGAATTACCAGGATTACCACCAGATAGGGAAGTAGAATTTAGAATTCATCTAATTCCAGGAATTACACTGATAGCCAAGGCATCTTATCGGTTAGCACCCACAGAAATGTTAGAACTGAAAAAGCAATTAGATGAATTATTAAGTAAAGGTTTCATACAACCTAGTTCATCCCCGTGGGGAGCACCAGTATTGTTTGTAAAGAAAAAGGATGGGTCGATGCGAATGTGTATCGATTATAGAGAATTGAATAAGGTTACAATTAAGAATCGATACCCATACCTAGGATTGATGATCTTTTTTATCAACTCCAGGGAGCTACATATTTTTCTAAGATAGATTTACGCCCGGATATCATCAATTGAAGGTACAAGAAGAAGACATACCTAAAACTGCTTTCAGAACTAGGTATGGTCATTACGAGTTTACAGTCATGCCCTTTGGATTAACGAATGCACCTGCAGCATTCATGGACATGATGAATAGGGTCTGTAAACCATACTTGGATAAATTTGTAGTTGTCTTCATAGACGATATACTTATTTATTCCAAAAATCAGGACGAACATTGTCAGCACTTGCATGCACTCTTAACTTTGTTAAGAAAAGAAAAGCTTTACGCCAAATTCTCGAAGTGTGAATTTTGGCTACAAGAAGTGCAATTTCTAGGTCACATGGTAAATCACGAAGGCATTCATGTAGATCCTGCTAAGATAGAGGCAATTACCAAATGGAAGGTTCCGCAATCCGCAATGGAAATTAGAAGTTTTATAGGTTTAGCTGGATACTATAGACGGTTTATTAAGGATTTTTCCAAGATAGTTGTACCATTAACTAAGCTAACCTGTAAAGCAGTTAAGTTTGAATGGGGACCTAAGCAAGAAGAAGCTTTTAGGATTCTAAAGCAAAAGTTAACAAATGCTCCAATCCTAGCTTTGCCAAAAGGAACAGAAGATTTTGAAGTTTAGTGTGATGCTTCAAAACTAGGATTAGGATGTGTGCTAATGCAACGCAAGAAAGTAATTGCGTATGCTTCAAGACAATTGAAAAAGCACGAAGAAAACTATACGACTCATGACTTATAACTAGGAGCCATAATTTTTGCCCTTAAAATTTGGAGACATTATCTGTATGGAAGTAAATTTACTGTCTATACAGATCACAAAAGTTTAAGATATATATTTGGGCAAAAGAGTTAAACATGAGGCAAAGAAGATGGATGGAAATCCTAAGTGACTACGACTGTGATATTCAGTATCACGAAGGAAAGGCAAATGTAGTTGCAGATGCCTTAAGTCGTAAGTACCATGAGAAACAACGACGAGTTCGTGCTCTCAGATTAAATCTACAATTAGATTTAATGGAACAATTGAAGAATGTTCAAGCTACAGCAATCAAGGATGATGCTGAAGGAATGAAAGGACGACTAAAAGAATTAGAACAAGGAGCTGATGGAATTTGGAGATTCCACAAAAGCAGAATTTGGGTACCTAACCAAGGAAAATTAAGAAATAAGATTTTAGAAGAAGCTCATAAATCTAGGTATACCATGCACCCTGGGAACAATAAAATGTACCAAGATTTAAGAAATAACTTTTGGTGGATAGGAATGAAAAAGGACATAGCTCGATATGTTTCTAAATGTCTTACTTGTTCCCAAGTTAAGGCAGAACACCAGAAACCTTCAGGTCTACTACAACAACTAGAGATGCCTGTATGGAAATGGGAACTCATAACAATGGATTTTGTTACTAAGTTACCCAAAACCAGAAAAGGTAATGATGCGATTTGGGTAATTGTGGATCGATTAACCAAATCAGCTCATTTTCTACCTTTGAAAGAAACCTTTAGCATGGAAAAGTTGGCAAAGTTGTATGTAGATAAAGTAGTATCCTTACATGGAGTTCCACTCTCCATTGTTTCGGATAGGGATAGTCGTTTCACTTCCCATTTCTGGACAAGTTTCCAAGAAGCAATGGGAACTCGATTAAATTTAAGTACTGCATATCATCCACAAACAGACGGACAAAGCGACGAACAATCCAAACTCTAGAAGACATGCTTAGGTCATGTGTAATAGATTTTGGTGGAAACTGGGACGATCACCTACCTTTGATCGAATTCTCCTATAACAATAGTTATCACTCAAGCATCGAAGTTGCCCCATTCGAAGCATTGTATGGAAGAAAATGCAGAACTCCCGTTTGTTGGGCAGAAATAGGAGAAAGTCAATTATTAGGTCCTGAGATAGCGCAAGAAACTACCAACAAGATTACTCAAATCAAGGAAAGACTGAAGACGGCTCGAGATCGCCAGAAGAGTTATGCAGACAATAGACGGAAGCCGTTGGAATTCCAAGTGGGAGACAAAGTACTATTGAAAGTTTCTCCTTGGAAAGGAGTAGTTCGCTTCGGTAAGAAAGGAAAGTTAAGTCCAAGGTACATAGGATCATTTCCAGTAATCCAACGTATAGGACCAGTTGCCTATCCTTTACAACTACCAGAAGAGTTAGCTGGAGTACATGACGTATTTCATGTATCCAACCTCAAGAAATGCCTATCAGACGAATCTTTGGTAGTACCTCTCCAAGATGTAGAAGTAAACGAAAAGTTTAAATTTGTTGAGAAACCTCTTCAGATCGAAGATAGAAAGGTCAAATTTCTCAAGCACAAACGTCTAGTGCTAGTTAAAGTCAAGTGGGATTCAAAAAGAGGAGCTGAATACACTTGGGAGCTGGAATCAGAAATGAAGCGGAAGTATCCTCAATCATTCCCGTAAATCTCGAGGACGAGATTTTTATTAAGGTGGGGAGGATGTAACAACTCTCATCAAAAGTCTTAATTATTATTATATTTGGTCCAATAGGAAGCCCTAATTGAGACACCCAAGTGATTCTGCATAAACCCTGAAATTTTCAGAATAATCGGAATCAGGATCAGGGCCCCTAAAACTCAGGGGGGGGGGGTAAACCCTAGTCGGTAATATCCAAACACTTTTACGTGTAAATTGAATTTTAACGCAAGACCAACTCAGCTGAGCTACTGGGACACAAAGCTACCCTATGGTAGTAGGGTACCCCTCGCACCACGCGAGAGGTCCTCGCGCCACGCGAGGGCGCGGTTTTCCAGCTATAAATAGTAGGCTGTGGGACTTGATTTCCTGCGTTGATTTAACGTTCAAAGTCATTTCGTACACTGAGTTATAGTAAAAACAATCCAAAAACACACACGATTCACGAAGTACTGCCGCAATACAGGGTAATAACTCGATCGCTGCTACGATTCAATGTCCGATCGATTGAAACTATCCAATGGATGTTTAAGTGGTGCCCACATTAGGGTTATGCTTTGTCATTCGTCGTTAAATCGATGGATGTTTAAGTATCGCACTTTGTTATTCGCTGTGAAGGTTTAATCTCGTGAGTTATCGTAAATGCTGTATTAGTTACTAACCGAGTTCGTGTGCATGTTATTAAATTTAGGTTAAAAGGCTAATCAGTTGGCTAAGCTCTGCTCATCTAAATCTGCAATGTGAGTCATTCTCTTTTTATCAAAGTACTTTATAAATTCTTAAATGTTTTTCAAAGTTATAATTACAGGGATTAAGTCTTTGTAATCTCCATATTACAGCCGGTATGTGGGGTTTTGTATACATTACTTGATAATCATCACCATTGGACAACGGGTTAGCCAATGGGTGATATGACCATAGTCACAGAAGCGAGTCGAGTGACAAATACCGTGGGTAGTGGTTGATATAGAAACATTGTAATCGCTCTTAATACTGTAAATTATAACAACGTGTCATTTTAGTAAAAAGAATGATTCACCAGTATTTCCCGCAGCCAAAATCTTTTTCAAACATGTTTCAGGTAATCTGTTGTGATTCAGGAAAAGTGCCGAGAAGCACTACAAGCTTAAAGAAGTAGCTCAATATAAAATAAAGGAACATGTTTTGTAAAATAAAGATTTCTCAGTAAAATCAGATGATTGTAAACTATCGGGGTTTATCCCGAATTGTGAAATGAGATAATCGGGAAATTTCAGCTTTAAAAAGATCCTGTTAAAATCTTCCGCTGTTACTCAATTAAATAAATACCACGGGATTTTCTGTCCCGCGGCTCCTGAAACGGGTTAAACCGGGTCGGGGGCCGTGACACGTTTCAATCTGCTCTCGGTACTACTCTTAATCTAAGTACCGCTTTCCACCCCCAAACTAACGTTCAGACTGAAAGAACGATTCGTACCCTTAAAGACATGCTCCGTTCATGTGTCAAAGATTTCGGTGGTAATTAGGACACGTAGTTACCTTTGGTCGAATTCTCGTACAATAACAGTTATCATTCTAGCATACAAATGGCACTATTTGAGGCTCTATACGGAAGGAAATGTCTATCGTCAATTGTGTGGCACGAGATTGGAGACGCGCAAATTACCAGTCCCGAGCTGTTGCAAGAAACGACAGACAAAATCCTCCAAATTCGATACAATCTGTTGAAAGCTCGGAGCCGACAGAAAAGTTACACTGATAGACGCCGCAAGCCCCTTGAATTTGACGTTGGCGATCTCGTACTCCTAAAGGTTGCGCCTTGGAAGGGAGTGATCAGATTCGGCAAGAAAGGAAAGCTCGCGCCTCGATGTGTTGGACCCTTTAAGATTCTGGAAAGGATTGGAAAAGTGGCCTACAGACTCGAACTACCAGAGGAACTGAGTAACGTCCACCCGACTTTCCATGTTTCGAACCTCAGAAAGTGCTAGGCCGACCAGGAATTACATGTCCCTCTTGAGGACTTGCAAGTGGACGAAACATCACACTTCATGGAAAAGCCTGTCGAGATCGTGGGACGAGAAACCAAGGTACTCAGACGCTCACGCATTCCCATTGTGAAGGTTCGCTGGGAGGGAAAACGAGGCGCCGAGTTCAGTTGGGAACTCGAAAGCGACATGAAGGCGAAGTACCCACAGTTGTTTGTTACGGCTAAAGCCTAATTTCGGGACGAAATTCCCTTAAGTAGGGGAGGCTGTAACACCCCGTGTTTTGAAAGTCAAAGTCAAAGTCAAGATTGAAGTCAAAGGAATAAAAGATTGCTAATTGCGATATGTCACTCCTTGCTCAACTACTATTTTGACTTCTTTGACTTGTAATCGAACCTATTTATTTAATTGCTTTAGTTGTATTATGTGGAGTATCTATTAATAATCGAGGTTTAATCACATATCAATCGCATGTTTAATCGACTTATCGTTATCGCGTCGCAACTCGAATTATGTGTTCTGGATATTGTTTTACGTGTGTGTGTGCTACTTATGTGTTACTTGTGCATGTTATGTTGAGGTGTTAATCGTAATCGAACTCGCAATCTATCGCATCACAATCGAATCGCAAACGCTAAACGCAATTCAATTATAGTGATTGTATGTTAGATATAGTAGTTATGTTCTTTATGTAACTAATGGGTAATACTATCGCATCGCTCACTCGAATCGCATCGCAGCGCTCAACATGTGAATCGAAATGACAAAACTCATCGCGTCGAACACTAGGATCGAGTGGCCATCCGATCGGATTGTCATCCGATCGGGTTGTCATCTAATCGAGTTGTCACCCGATCGGGCTGCCACCCGATCGAGTTGCCACCCGATCGACCAGCCACTCTCCCCACTTTCCATTTTGGGAAACCCTATAAATACCCACCTGTCACATCATTTGTGATGTGACAGCTCCTTGTTCGACCAGCCACACTCAAGCTCTCATTTCTCTCGATTCTTGTAAGTTTCCAACCTAAATCTTGTACTTCTATGATCTACACGCACTTTTTCATCATTTTCACCTTTGAATCTTAACTTTTAACTGTGAAATCACTGGATTTGAGGTGTTCTAGGGTGATGTCATCATGAAGTTCTTATGAACTTCAATGTTTGGCTTCATTCCACCAAGAACAACTTAGATCTAAAGGATTTCCACAAGAGTAATCAATGTTTTCGCATGGATCTACACAAACTCATGATTAAAAGGATTAAAAGAAGGATTTCCAACTTTCTTTCAACTCTTTTACACTCAATGCACTCAAACCAGATAGACTTGGAGCTCATTCTGACCTTTTACTCATTCTTAGTGATGTGTTAGTTCCAAATATGTATTCTATCTAAGAGACTATTGATTTCAGGTTTGGACATGAACAACCGTCTCGAACCGTTAACCGGCCGGGCTAGGGTGGTTCCTGTTCGATCGGGTCACTTGGGTCGAGATGGGGTTTCTGTTGTTCAAGCAAGTTATCATAACATCTCGTTCAAAAACTTCAGACAAAATCAAGTGCCAAGACGATCTGACCGTTGGGACGGATTGCCATCCGATCGACCGACCATCTGATCGGATTGCCATCCGATCGACCGGCCATCCGATCGGGTTGCACTTGGTTCCACACTTAAACTTTTATTCAAACTATTCAAGGATCTGAACGTCGAACGGATTACCGCCCGATCGGATTGCCATTCGATCCAGTGACCGTCCGATCGTGTGACGTTTGGGACCTGGGTACTTAAACAATTTTCAACATGTTCAATACATACGGATTGCCATCCGATCCAGTGACCGTCCTGCTGTGAACTTGTTCTCAACTAAGAAGCCTAGCCAATCGGATCGCCGTTCGATCGAACGACCGTTCGATCGACTGACCTGAAGGGTAGAGATACTTCTCTATTTTTAAAATCCTACAACGAAAACTTCAAAGTACAAACCAACATACACAAACACATCCTCACTAAACGAGGTGACAATCCAATCGAATGGCCATCCGATTGGATGACCATCCGAACGGATTGCCACCCGATCGACTGGCCATCCGATCGGATTGTCATCCGATTGGATTACCATCCGATACTTGTACAATTGCATCGTTTTACGCGCCGCTCATCGTTATGCTATCGTTAACTGTTCAGGCTAATCTCTCTCAATGCTCCCTTCAATCCAAGAGAGTGTTTACTTGTTAAACACAATCTGTGAGTATACTCGATCCCTTTTTGCTTTATGCACTTTTGGGTGTTACATATGTTACTTATTCTAAACCACATCGATCACACAACGCAAACACTATTTATACGCTGACCTCGATGAATGCCTGTTTGTTATGTTAACACATTGATTGCTGTCTACCAGCCTTAGCAGCGATAGTACTATAGTTTGGACTCAACACCTGTTTACTCAGGGGTTGTTATGGACAATTACTTCACGTGTTCGCAGTGGTGAACATGTGATGTGCACTCGCTACTCGCAGTCATTGGTATTGATAGGATCTCTGTCGATAACTTACATGCTTCACATTATATGTTATACATGCTAGTTATGCGTAAACGATTTCGAACTCTATTATGCTATATCAAACTTGTATGCTCACCTTTACACTATGTGTATTGACCTCTATTTTAACGTATGTGACAGGTGTTTAGGATGCTACTTGCTAGGATGCTCCCTATGTGGAATCGAGTTAGGATGAGTCTAGAAACAAACAAACAATTTATTTTTATTTGAAATCTGAGTTGTCGGAACAGTTTTATTTGTTTTGGAGATACTTATGCCTGTAATAACTTGCTTGCTTAATAGGTTACGGTATGGGACGTAATGTTTAACTATTCAGTAAAGTAGTTGTTATGGAATTTCTCTCGAACAATCTGTTTAGCTCAGTGCCGCGTCCCGATGATTCCGCCATCGGTTGGGGTGTGACAGATTTGTATCAGAGCCATAACTATAGGGAATTAGGCAAGACTCGACCTAGTCCGGGTCGATGTCTTAGAAATGACCTTGTCTATAGTCTAAGCCCCGACAGACCGACTTGTGCATGCCCAGTAGGGGTTTTGTACGAGCTTACTCGCTATTTCTCGCTCGAACTTGCTGTACACTACACACTTGCGCGGACATCGCATACTACCGTTCTGCGCAAAAACAGCCTTTCCTAAGGCTGATTTCACACACAAACGGATGATCTGGTTAAGATTAGGTGTGAAAACCGCAATCTCTCGACCAGATTACTCATTCGAATTGCTATTTTTACTATAAAACAAGATAATTTGCGTTGAATCAGGAGTGAAAGCCATACTTCGACGCAAATCTCCTTATCTATCTCGTGATTTCATCACGCAAGCAGGAACGTAGTCGCTAAGTTAGGGGTGAAACCCGAACCTTGATGACTTGTTCTACTCTCTCAATATGGTTATATAAAACTCTCACCAAAGTCTTGACGGACTCCAGAGACTTGGGTCGCACTGTAACCAGAAGGATACATGCCGATCGCTCGAATCGAAGCGAGAGCACAGTCCCGAAGGCCAAAGTGTGCAGTTAAAGTCCTTGTGAATAGTTGAATCGCTTTGAGTAGTCGACGTCGACCAGCCGCAGACAATCTATTCTCGATTTCTATGTGGTTCGATTCTTAGACCGCAACTGCTGACTCTGATATTCGTCCCTTTTATGTGGATTTTATGTGTTTTATATGGATTATTTATTTGTTAGCGTATTGAGGTACTAATGGTTTCGATGTCGTCATCTGGATCTCGCGCTACCCAAGCCGTCCGCCGAAAACAGCAGATAAACGCCGCCTTACGAAGGTTATTCTTCAGATTGTCAGTGAAATACACGAGAATGCGAGAAAATCTTCTGAAAAGTCCAGGACCGATACTCCCAAAGCTGTTTTCAGTGTCAAACAGTTCAAAGCCTGCGGACCGAAAGAGTTGACTGGTGAAGATGGTCCTACGACCATGTTCCAATGGTTTGATTCTATTGAAGTCACCTGCGCCAGAGTGGCTGTCCGGATGATCTCCGTACTCTCAACGCAATTGGCGTCTTCTAGTCCCGCGCTTTAGACTGGTGGACGGCCGAGAGAAACAAACGCGGAAATGATGCAGCTTACGGGCTATCATGGGATGAGTTGAAGGACGTGATGATGCAAGAGTTCTGCCCTCCCCATGAGCGCCAAAAGTTGGAGGATGATTTCTGGCATATTAAGCAGAAGGATGGTGACAACGCTGGTTTGATTGCGCACTTCAAGCAGTTGAGTATAATCTATCTGGATTAAGTCAAGACGTCTGAAATCGCCATTAAGAAGTATATCTGTGCTCTTCCGGGTTGCGTGGCTGATTTCGTCCAGGCAGCAAAGACGACGACGATTGAAGAAACCTACTTGCTCGCTGCTGAGATCAACAACAAGCGAGTCAAGTCTGGTGTATGGGATAAAGCTCCAAAGAATCTGCATCAAGTTACTACTGCTTCAACCGCTGAAACTGCCACCGATCCTCAGTCATCCAAGCTCTCGAGACGCAAGAGAAAAAACAACAGCAGTTCCAGCAACAAGAACTGTGTTGTAACCAATGCTGCCCCACTTCAAGCTGTTCCAGCTCCCCAACAACAACAACACCGCCAAGTAGCGGCCCCGGTTACGAACGCACCGCCGGCAAAGCGTGCGTATACTGGTCCTCACCCGGTTTTCCCTACTTGTATCTATCACTACCCAGTGGGAATCTCCTGCAGATACTGTGCCCATTACAACATGTATGGCCATTTTACCGCCAACTGCCGTACTGGTCCATGTCGAAACCCTACTCCAACCCAAGGTCAAGCTCCTACTCATCAAGCTCTCCTTGCTGCTCCTCAAGGCCATCAAGCGGCTCAGGCAACCGCGGTCAATGCTAGAGCTTGCTATGCATGTGGTGATCCCAACCACTTCGCCAACATGTGCTCGAACCGAGTGGTCAAGTAAGAGCCACAACAGCAGCAGCCCCAGCAGCAGCCTCAGCAACAGCAGCAACCACCAGCACCCCGCGGACGCACTTTCAACATCAATGTCCATCAAGCTCAAGCCGATAACAATATGGTCAATGGTACGTTCCTTGTGTATGGTATATATGCTACATGTTTATTTGATACTGGAGCAGATAACTGTTTTGAATCGTTTGAATTCGAAAAGCTCCTCAATCATAAGCACGCTCATCTTCCCTCGACGTTCGATGTTTAAGTTGCCACCGGAAGAACCGTCGCTGTTAATTCTGTTTTTAGTGATTGTACTCTCGAACTCAACAATCACATATTTCCTATCGACCTTATTCCGATGCAGCTCTGAAGTTTTGACGTCATAGTAGGCATGGACTTTCTTCGTGAAAACCATGCTGAAGTTGTTTTCTTCGATAAGATGATCCGATTCTCGCTCGCTAATGGTGATCAATTGTGTGTTTACGGTGAAGTCGCGTCAAAGAAACTCCAACTCATGATGTGTGTCCAGGCTGGTAAGTATCTCCGCAAGGAATACCAAGCTTTCTTGGCGCACATTGTAGTAGCGGAGAAAAAGGAGGTTAAGGAGGTGGATCAGGTCCCCGTTCTTCGTGAATTTCCTAACGTTTTTCCTGATGATCTACCCGGATTACCTCCCGCTCGTGATATCAATTTTCGAATCAACCTCATTCATGGAGCAAATCCTGTTGCTAAAGCGCCGTATCGTCTCGCTCCTTCTGAAATGCGCGAACTCTTGAGTCAGCTCCAGGAACTACTTGATAAAGGCTTTATTTGCCCTAGCACCTCTCCATGGGGCGCACATGTCCTTTTCATCAAAAAGAAGGATGGTTCGTTCCGGATGTGTATCGACTATAAGGAATTGAATAAGTTGACAATCAAGAATCGCTATCCCTTTCCTCGAATCAATGATTTATTTGATCAACTACAAGGTGCTACGTGTTTTTCCAAAAACGATCTACGTTCAGGCTACCACCAATTACGCATTCAAGAGGAGGATTTACCCAAAACTGCTTTTCGAACCCGCTATGGTCACTATGAGTTCGTGGTCATGCCTTTCGGTTTGACTAACGCTCCTGCAGTCTTTAAGGATTTGATGAATCGGGTGTGCAAACCCTTTCTTGATCGCTTTGTAATCGTATTCATCGACGATATCCTGATCTATTCCAAATCAAAAGCCGAACACTCGCAGCATCTACGTTTGGTTCTTGAGTTACTCCAGGGAAACCGTCTCTATACCAAGTTCTCCAAGTGTGAATTTTGGCTGGAGGAGGTCCAATTCTTGGGTCACATTGTCAATAGTCAAGGTATCCACGTTGACCCTGGAAAGATCGATGTTGTTAAGAGTTGGGTTACACCCTAGAATCCGTCTGAAGTCCGTTCTTTTCTCGGATTGGCAGGCTGTTACCGTCGTTTTATCGAAGGTTTCTACAAGATCGCCGTGCCGTTAACCTCTCTTACGCATAAGGATAAACCTTTTGTTTGGGGAACTAGACAGGAGGAAGCCTTTCAAACCCACAAAACCATGCTTTGCAATGCTCCCGTGCTCTCACTGCCCGACGGAAATGACAATTTTGTAGTCTATTGTGATGCCTCGAACCTTGGTCTCGGCTGTGTTCTCATGCAACGAGATAGGGTTATCGTGTACGCTTCTCGACAGCTCAAGGTCCACGAGAAGAACTACACCACACACGACCTCGAGTTTGGCACAGTTGTTTTTTCGTTAAAGATTTGGCGACACTAACTTTATGGTACCAAGTGTACGATCTTCACCGATCATAGGAGCCTACAACATATCTTTGACCAGAAGGAATTGAATATGCGTCAACGTCGGTGGGTAGAACAGCTCAACGATTAAGACTGTGAGATCCGTTACCATCCAGGCAAAGCAAACGCCATTGCCGATGCCCTCAGTCGACGAAGCTACTTGCTTAGCGTTTGTAATCCTCAAGCCCAGTTTAACCTCGAAGCTTCTATCCGTGACGCGCAGCATGCTTGTTTTACCAAGCGAACTTTGAAGAAGGAAAGAATTCTAAACGATGGCGCCCAACTTGAGAATAAGTCGAATGGTATCTTTCATTACTTGGATCGAATCTGGATTCCTAAGCGTACGAATTTGCGACAACTTCTGATGGACGAAGTGTTGATGCATGGAATGTCTGTTGACTGCGTCTATAAGAAGTCTGAAGTCAAGATTAGTCAACAGGGGGTCAAAATGTAAATATTATGAAATATAGAAGTAGGTTCGTTTTTATGTCATTGTATATTGTGGTCCGCTCATAGGTACTTAATGTGGTCGGCTTATAGTGCAGTGATGTAGGTCCGCTCATATGGCATGTCATATGAGCGAACCCACATGTCTATATATAGGGGAGTAGTCTGAGCGGTCCAGAGAGTTGTGTATGTGATCTGGAGCGAAGCGCTGTCAAATTTTGAGTAGAAAAGCAATAAAAGCAAAGGAAATTAATAGGACAAGCTGTTGTAACCTTACATATTCTGATTCCGCCTTTATATGTGAGAATGAGCTACTCTGACTGACTTTTCGGGTCAAACAACGGTCCAACAAGTGGTATCAGAGCTTCAGGACGAGGAGTTCATACTACATCAGCCAATTCGACACTATTATCTCATTTCTACTCTATTTCTCTTTTATTTTTCGGATTATACAAATTCCTACGGACAGAATGATCTGAAGTTCAAGCATATTGAACGAATTTGTCTTTTAAACAATCCGTAACAGTATCAGACTTTAAAACTTAGTAAAAATCAATCAATTTTATCAAAATCTCAATCGGTTTTCGAACAGAAACTTCATCTTCAGATCTGGAACGAATTAGCGGTCGAAATTGAACAATAATCATACATTGTTTTCGGAATTCAGTGTAGATCATTCCTTGAAAGTATCAGATTGTAATTCGGACTAAAAATGGTAAAAACAGGCTAAAAACTGTGGTCAGCTTTTTCGGTCATTGCGAGTTTTTGGTTCGCTCTTTCAGACAATCTTACTGTCAGGTTCGCTTGAAAGGACACAGTTGGTTCGCTTATCTGACATTTGACTGGTCCGCTCAAACGGACACTATCTGATCCGCTCGAACGATCATTACTTGGTTCGCTCGAACGAACAAGTCTGGTCCGCTCGAACAGACATTGTCTGGTTCGCTTTTAATACACTTTCTGGTCTGCTGTTACATACATTATCAGATCCGCTCGAACTGATTTTTGCTTATTGGTTCGCTTATCTGAACCTGTTTGGTCCGCTTATCTGTCACGTGCACAGATTGGTTCACTTTTGTGGTTCTGTTTTTCAAAAATCTCGAAAATTTTTCTAAGTGTTGATTGATTTTGCAGGTACGATCAAAATGGATGATATTTTCATGAATCCCTTCAGTGATATGTATGCTTTCACGGGTAGTTTAGGAAACAACGATACTTCTTCAAGCAATGCAAACAAAAGTCCACCGAAAGAAAGAAAGAAGGAAGCTTGGGAGTCCGAAAGCGCATTTGGAACATTTAACAAACCTCCTAAGCTGATGGCTATAGAAGATTACAGCAGGTGGGCAACAAAGTTCGAAGATTAGTTGATGGCATTTTCTTTTCCTAGCTGGAAGAGTATGAAGAATGGTTATGCCGAAGGAAAGAAGAATGGTGAAGCATTAAGATCAGCTGAAGAGATTGAGAGTTTTGTGGCCGAGCAAAAATGTGTGGCATTATTGTTTCAATCGGTGCGTGAAGACATCATTTCACTGATAGATTACTCCAATTCTAAAGACTTATGGGAAAAACTCGAAAAGAAGTGTCTTGGAAACAAAGAGATTGTAAAAAATAAAAAGAAACTTCTTAGGAAAGAGTTTGATATGTTTGGTTGTCTTAAAAATGAATCGGTGTGTAAAATGATTGAAAGGTTCGGTCATCTGAAACTGGAGCTTGCTCGACACAAGATCACGTATACTGATGAAGAACTTGTTGATAAACTGTTTGATTCATTACCAGACGAAGTGGATTGGAGATATTACGCGCTGATGTTGAAAAACACTATTGCTCCAGAAGATTTGACTCCAGATGTGTTGATTGAAAGACTGGAAAGTCATGAGCTAGAGCTGAAGAAAACGTTTAAAGTTAATAATTCATCTTATCAGCAAAATCTGGATCTGTACTATCCAAAAAGTTTGATCCCGAAAGCTACTTCTCCAAAAACTGCATTTTCTGCTGAGAATGTTTCTCCAGCAAGCAAAGAAAGTCAAAGCAATTCAAGCAGTGGAAGCCATAGTGGTTATCACAGTGGATCTACGTCTTCTGCAAATCATTCTGATGCGAAGTTCTCTTGCAATATCGCGATAGATCTGAAGAACGCACATAATTTTGATGAGGAGTCGGCCAAGCAACAAATGGTCTTTCTGGCATCTGTTTTGGAATCCTATGAAGGGTTGGTGGCTGGAAAAATCGGGAATACAAATCTGACGAAAGAAGACTACGATCAGATAGACCCTGAAGAAATGGAGCTGATCGACATTCGTTGGGCAATGGCAAGTGCAGTTCGACGTGCACAACGCTTCATGGAAATTACAGGGAGAAAAACGATCGGTGGTCCGTCTACAAAACTGGGGTTTGACAAGTCAAAAGTGACATGTTTTAAGTGTAAGCAGAAGGGTCATTTCAAATGGGAATGCAGGAATGCGTATGCTGATGAGTCAGAGAATCCGTTTCGAGATGATTATTACAAAAAGGCAATCTACCATCAGAATAAATCTGAGCCGCCTAGATTGAAGCAGTCTGAAGATAACAGAGATAAATCAAGGGCTCTTGCTGTGATTTATGATGATGAGGGGTATGATTGGAGTAAGGAAGTTCTACCGGAAGAAGATGCGGTGGGTTACGCATTCATGGCAAGCAATGATGAACCCATTAAGTGGAAAGATGATCGTACTGAGGAACAGAAGTATAAATACCGGAAGATGATTGCTGAAAACAAGATTATCAGACTTTCTGGTATCTTTCTGGAAGCTAGAAGAGCAAACAGATGGGATCCAGATAGAGAGTGCTATCTTGATAGGTATGGCAACATTGCAATTGATGACAAAACGCTAGATATCGAAGCCATCATCAAGGAGTACAAAGAAGAAGATGAATACTGGCAGCACAAGTGGTGGGGAACACCAACTGAGAAGATGATTGAAGAAGCGAAAGAGAAAGAGAGAAAGGAGAAAGAGGAGAAAGAGAAGAAAGAAAAGCAGGTCGATACAGGCTTAATTGATACTACGCAAGAGTTGACAGCTGAGAACTTGGGAGAGATGGCTGACAAAGTGCTAGCTGCAAAAGCACTTGAGGTAGATCCTAATTCTGTTACTGAGTCAAAGGGATCGGTCAGTCAAAGTGTGTCAACAAATGCGTCAGGTAACAAGATTGACGGGAATGCTGACTGCAAAAATTGCACCAAACAATGCAATTTTTGTAGCACTGTCACGTATCTTAACAATGAGAAAATTCAGAATCTGACAACAAAGGTTAGAAATGTTGAAGATCAGATTCTCGATCGTGACAAAACTGTAAAAGCTTCAACTGAACGGATCAAAGAATTAACGGCTCAAATTGAAAATGATAAAACTGAACGTGAGAAAATAAAATCTGAAAATGAAAAGTTAATTCTTGAAAACCGTCAGATTTCTGAAAAGTTTGAGAAATTGAAAAACATTGTCAAAGATAGTGATGATCGTAATGGCAAAACATTTAAAGAAAATGAACATCTAAGAGCTGTTTTGAGATTAAAAGAAGAATCGATTAATGAACAACTGGATCAAATTGCTAAACTGAAACTTAAAGTTCAAGAAGCTGAAATTGAGAATGAACGAATCCAGTTGAAGCTTAACAGCTATAAATCAGCAAGCTTTGTTTTGCAGCATATTGTTCCTAAACCTATAGGGAAAAACAAAGATGGAGAGGATGTGTTTTCTGATGGAACGGGTGTAGGTTTTCACAAAGTTCCACCGCCAATTTTAGACAACTACACGAAAAAGCAGTCTAGTTTGGTGGAAATTGAGGAAGAAAGTGAAGTTAAACTTCCAGAGAACATTGATGTCATGTTTACGTCTTCCAATGACGATAGTGTCCAAAATGATATTGTAAAAGGTGTTGTTGAAAATGTACTAAAAATGGATAGTGACACTACTGAGGAAGATGGGTGTTTCTTGGACAAGTACATTCAGAAATCAAAATCCAAAAACAACTTAAGTGATGAACCGGGTCTTGTGATGTATAAGATGGCTGGATCTGATAAGTTGTATTCGGATTCTGAGTTTCCGATTAAGAATGTTAATGTGAACAAACTGACAAATGTTTTCAAATTGGTTGAAGTTGAGTTGTCAGAAGTGAACAATCTGAATCAAACAAAGAGAAAAATGAGTTTTGAGAAAAACAAATCATATTACAAGAAATCTGTTAATTCACCATGTTTTTATAATAATAATCGGAACAATTGGTCGGGTGGTTATCAGGGTGGTAATAGTTATCAGAAAAAGAGTTTTCAAAACAAGAGGTTTGCTGAAAAGAAGGTGTTTGTAAATAGTTCAAGTTCACTTGCTGATGAAGAGAAAAAGATTTTTTCAAAATCGAATGAAGAGTTCTTTGAGAAAAGAGCTTCACAGTATCAGTCTGAAGGCACAAGTCGAGTTGTTGATACTCGAACATGTTTCAGATGTAATCAAGTTGGTCACATTGCACGAAAGTGTACCAATGTGAAGCCTAAGACTGAAATTGTGAAGATTCAACAGAAGAAAGTTGATGTGAAGGGTAAAGCACCAATCTTTGTTGAGAAAAAGACTGTGAAAAATGATAACATCCAAGTGAAAAATGAACCCATAAAGAAAATGGTAACTAAAAATGACAAATTTTACAAACAGGTTGCATTATCTCAACAAGTTTGGAAACCAAAAACAGAAATGAAAATTTCAACTTCTGAAGTGAAAAAGGCTGAAGAATCAATTTCGGTTGATTATGATGCAAATTTTCCACCTTTGAAGGCTGAAAATTTCAAAATTCAAATTGCGAGAGTCAAGGTTACACCTAAGGCTGATGAAGCCTGGGTGGACACCATGTTCGAATAAGCAGTTTGAATTGCCGGAGCTTCCTTGTTCGCGAAGCATGAATCGGCATCTTTATTGTAGTAGGTTAAATTGTAGTTTATTTTGTGCAGGATCTTCCACAACTGATTTCCAGATGGATTATGGATAGTGGTGCATCTCGACATATGACAGGAAAAACTGCATTGTTGTATGATGTGAGAAACATTAATGGTGGTTATGTGGGATTTGCAGGTCATGAAGGTGGTAGAATTGTTGGTGAAGGAACGTTATCCAATGGGATTGTGACGTTTGAGAGAGTTAATTACATCACTGAGCTGGAGAACAATCTGCTTAGTATCTCGCAGATTTGTGACAATCAGTATACTACTCACTTCACTGATAAGGAATGTTTGATCTTGAAACCTGGTTTTGTTATACCTGAAGAATGGATTATTATGCGGGCACCTAGAGTGAATGATTTATATGTATTAGATATGTCTGTAGCAACTACAACTACTGGTCAAGCACATTGTTTTGTGTCTAGAGCAACTGAGAAAGAATCAAGATTGTGGCACCGAAAGATGGGGCATATTCACCTAAGGAAGATGAATCACTTGGTGCACAATGATTTGGTATTGGGAGTTAATATCAAAGGTTTTCATCTGGAAGGGGAGTGCATTAGCTGCATCAAAGGCAAGCAGAAGAAAAAGTCACACCCTACAAAGCAAGTCAATTCAGTTTCGAGACCTCTGGAAAGACTTCACATGGATTTGTTTGGTCCGGTGAATGTCAAAAGTATTACAGGAGATTACTATTGTTTGGTCATTACTGATGATTATTCTAGATTTTCGTGGGTTTCTTTCTTGAAGACGAAAGATGAAACATTTGACAGTTTGATGGGGCTGTTCAGGAAGATTGAGAATTTGTACCAAAGGCGTATCAAGAGAATTCGAAGTGATAATGGTACTGAATTCAAGAACAGCAAGATGGAAGAATTTTGTGATGAAAGAGGTATTTTGCATGAGTTTAGTGCTCCGTACACTCCACAGCAAAATGGAGTCGCAGAACGCAAAAACCGGACACTAATCGAGACGGCTAGAACTATGCTCGCAGATTCAAAGTTACCAATTAATTTTTGGGCTGAAGCTGTTTCCGCCGCATGCTATACGCTCAACAGGGTTCTCACTGTCAAGAAGTTCAACAAAACATGCTTTGAGCTAATAAATAACCGCAAACCAAATTTGAACTATCTAGAACCGTTTGGGTCACCCTGTACGGTTATAGAGCCTTTTGGGAAGTTTGGTCCGAAGTGCATTGAGGGAATATTTGTTGGTTATGCAAATCCGTTGCGACGTGTCTTCGTTCCAAGTGAAAAGCGGATTATTGAAGCTGCAAATGTTGAATGTCAATGTTATACTATGCCGCCGCAGAATCCTGGATATTCATGGCGTTATCATTATGACAAACTTTGGGATTCGTTTGACATGAGAGAAGAATCAGAGGATGATGAAGATTTCTTTGATGAGTTGGATATTTTGCGTGAATATGAGTCGCAGTTAAGGTGCCCAGCTGAGTATTCAAGAAGACCACGGGAAACTTCAAATGACGATGAAGCAGGTCCAAGTAATGTTGGTGAACATGATGATGTCCAACAGAATGAAGTTGCTCAGGATAATCAGTCGGCTCAGAATGATAATCTAGAAGCTGAAAACATGCCAGTCTTTGATCATGGTGATTCAGATTCAGATTCTGAGGGGGAGCAAATTCAGATTTCAAGTCAAACAAACCAAGTTGGTGAACAAGATGCAGAGCAGAATGTTACTAATCTGGAGGGAAATGTAGATGTTCCAAGCGAAGTGATGCCGCGAACTTTTTCATATCATCCAGAGGAGTTGATCATAGGAGAATTGCAGAAAGGCGTTCACACTCGAAATCAGATTGATAAAGGGCTTACATGTTTTTATACAAAAGTTGCTCCTTTGCAAACTGAATTTTCATTAAGTTGTTTTATCTCGCAGGTTGAGCCAAGAACTTACAAAGAGGCGCTTACTGAAGACTCTTGGGTCAATGCAATGCAGGAGGAACTTAGTCAATTCGAGAAATTGGGAGTGTGGAAGTTAGTTGATTTGCCAGATGGTCAGAGAAAGATTAACACCAAATGGGTGTTCAAGTGTAAGAGGGACGATAGAGGAGTTGTTGTAAGGAACAAAGCTCGACTCGTTGTTCAGGGATTTAGTCAACAGGAGGGAATTGATTTTACCGAAGTCTATGCTACTGTAGCAAGACTAGAGGCAATCAGAATTTTCCTAGCATTTGCGTCTTGGAAGAACTTCAAAGTTTATCAGTTGGATGTTAAATCGGTGTTTCTTTACGGGAAGGTTAAAGAGGAGGTTTATGTCGGTCAGCCACCGGGCTTTACCGATCCAATCCACAAAAACAAGGTCTACTTATTGGACAAAGCGCTGTATGGTTTACACCAGGCCCCGAGAGCTTGGTACGAGACTTTGTCTCAACACCTACTAGCCAACAAGTTTATTCGTGGAAAAGTGGATGCCACTCTCTTCACTAAAGAGGTCGATGGTCATCTTCTGATAGTTCAGATTTATGTGGACGATATAATCTTTGGGTCGACAAATGAAAATCTATGCAAAGATTTTGAATCAGTGATGATGCAAAAGTTTGAAATGTCATCAATGGGGGAGATGAAATTCTTTCTGGGTTTACAAGTTGAACAACTTCCTGAGGGAATTTTCATTCATCAGTCAAAGTATGTTCATGATATTCTAGAGAAATTTGGGATGTCAAGTTCTACTCCAGCTGCTACCCCACTTGCAACAAATCATGGGATTCACCCAAATCTCACCGGAGACAGGGCTGATGAAACTTTTTATAGATCCATGATAGGTTCTTTAATGTACCTAACTGTTTCACGTCCTGATATAATGTACCCAATGTGCCTCGCAGCAAGATTTCAGTCTAACCCGAGAGCATCGCATATGATCATTGTGAAGAGGATATTGCGCTACCTGAAAGGGACTCCTTCATTGGGGTTGTGGTATCCTAGGAAAGGTGACTTTACGCTCGAAGGGTATTCCGATTCGGATTTCGGATGCTGCAAAATCAATTCAAAATCAACAACTGCAGGATGCCAGTTCTTTGGTCCTAGATTGATTACCTGGTAGTGTAAGAAACAAACGTCTGTGGCGTTATCTACTTGTGAAGCGGAGTATGTTTCTGCTAGCAGTTGCTGCTCTCAGATCTTGTGGATACAGCAACAGATGCGCGACTACGGTTTGCAGTTTCTTAACACACCTCTTTTTGTTGATAATGAGGCTGCTATAAATATAACAAAGAATCCAGTACATCATGCTAAAACTAAACACATAGAAATTCGTCATCACTTTATTCGTGATTGCTTTGAGAAAAAGTTGATACGAATTGAGAAAATCCACACTGACGAACAGAAAGCTGATTTACATACCAAAGCTTTTGATAAAAATCGGTTTAAATATTTGTTAAAACTGAATGGTATGAAGCTTCTGTCGGTGTCGGATGGCATTATTGGCGTTGATGAGAGTACTGTTGCGGATGAAGACGAGAAACAATCTGCAATGGTTTGTCGAATTTTTACTTGTTTTGGTATTTAGGGGGAGTAGATGTTTGTACATAGTTTTTTTTTCAGAAAATACAAAAACAGTAAAAAATGCAAAAATACAAAAACATGATAAAATGAAAAAGAGCTTGTGTATATAGGGAAAATGATAGTACATTAGCTAGACGATCATAGTATGCTAAAGATTTGAATAGTATAAAAGAGTTAAACAATATTACTGATGATGTGTCGATAGGTTTTCACACATTTAGTAGATTTATTCGGGATATAAACCTAAAATTCAAACTTGTGAATTCGTGGGGAACACTACTTGGATATATAGGTAACCCCTGAAATCTCGTTTGAAAGGTCTCTTAATCTGATATACTAGGTCTTTATACTCAATGATGTCTGGGGTATTATTCCGGGACTTCTGCTGAACGGTAGTTCTGACCTAGTCCCTGGCTAATACTTGCTGCAATGCTTGAAACACAGCATTAAACCCTCAGCATGCTGAAACAATAAAATTGATAAATGCTGCTGTTGTAAGCAAAAAGATCCTCTAAAGGGGACACACCGAAAAGTCGAAGCTGATATCTCTCTGCGTATACGGAAGTATCGACCTGAGATCCCTCGACCCTCGCATACCTAAATTATATACAGATATCATTGTAGTATTCTCACCTGTAAGACTGATTATTGAGATTCTGGATACGGGAGTATATTCAAGAGGTGGGACACATGAATGATCTAAGTTCTTAATTCATCTAAATCGTATCCTGAATAAGTTGAAATTTGTGTGAGAATTTAAGATGGATCAGTATATCGACAATCGAGGTGAATTGTTTAAATCTAAGTATGTAATGTAGCTTAACGGTACTTGTAATTTGTCTGAAAAGCTTATATGATTCCCTGACACGCTCACCAAAAATATGTTTGTAAATAGTTTACTTTGTTTAATTTCTGCAATTTAAGTTTTCTGTATTTCATTTCTTAGTTTAGAACACTTTATAAAATTCAAAAAGATTTTATTTCTGCTTTATTTTCCGTCAAACCAAAGTGGAGAGTTGATTGTTGGATTCTTAGATGTTTGAAGCAGATGCAGGAGATTCTGGACTGAAGAATGAGGAGAGCTTATCTTGATAGAGTTTGATTTATTGAATAGTCAAAAACAAGTTCATTATCTTGATACTTGTTATTTTCAGAAATTGTTTGAAATTGTTGTTTTAAATCAGTTTGTTTCGTCAAATGATCAACCAAGGTCATTAAATTGGACTTGGTAGATTAATTGAGTAATCAAGGTCATTAACTTGGACCTGAATACTTGAGTGGATTGCTATAACTGATTGATTTTGTGATTTAATGTTGAAAAGATAGTTTGTAATGTTTGTTGTTTGAGTAACAGGTTTGAACTTCATTATTCCAAAGGAAGCTATTTGTCAAAGCTTGAACCAGATACCTCAGATTCTAGCATATCGAGAGGGGGAGTCTGTAAAAGGGGGAGTCTGGATCAACAGTTATTGGGAAGTTGAAGTTAGAGCAAGATTGTGAACTTGTGAAGAATGCTTATGATGTGAAGAGAGAGTTAGAGAAAAGACTAAGACTGAAGACTACGGATCTGAAGATATGTAAAGACTACGTCAACATACAAGGGGGAGTCTGTTGATGCATGGAATGTCTGTTGACTGCGTCTATAAGAAGTCTAAAGTCAAGATTAGTCAACAGGGGGTCAAAATGTAAATATTATGAAATATAGAAGTAGGTTCGCTTTTATGTCATTGTATATTGTGGTCCGCTCATAGGTACTTAATGTGGTCCGCTTATAGTGCAGTGATGTAGGTCCGCTCATATGGCATGTCATATGAGCGAACCCACATGTCTATATATAGGGGAGTAGTCTGAGCGGTCCAGAGAGGTGTGTATGTGATCTGGAGCGAAGCGCTGTCAAATTTTGAGTAGAAAAGCAATAAAAGCAAAGGAAATTAATAGGACAAGCTGTTGTAACCTTACATGTTCTGATTCCGCCTTTATATGTGAGAATGAGCTACTCTGACTGACTTTTCGGGTCAAACAACGGTCCAACACGAAGCCCACAAATCTCG
Source organism: Helianthus tuberosus (assembly GCA_030545235.1). NCBI lineage: Eukaryota > Viridiplantae > Streptophyta > Magnoliopsida > Asterales > Asteraceae > Helianthus > Helianthus tuberosus. The sequence continues at coordinate 38,974,636 of CM060411.1, read as the reverse complement.
ATATTCAATTCATCCCGGTGCTGACCGCGATGGTCGGTTTACCTCGCGTTTTTGGGAAACGTTTCAATCTGCTCTCGGTACTACTCTTAATGTAAGTACCGTTTTCCACCCCCAAACCGACGGTCAGACTGAAAGAACGATCCGTACCCTTGAAGACATGCTTCGTTCGTGTGTCATAGATTGAAGTGGTAATTGGGACGCGTACTTACCTTTGGTCGAATTCTCGTGCAATAACAGTTATCATTCTAGCATACAAATGGCACCATTTGAGGCTCTATACAGAAGGAAATGTTGATCGCCTATTGTGTGGCACGAGATCGGAGACGCGCAAATTACCGGTCCCGAGCTGTTGCAAGAAACGACAGACAAAATCCTCCAAATTCGAGACAATCTGTTGAAATCTCGAAACCGACAGAAAAGTTATACTGATAGAAGCCGCAAGCCCCTTGAATTTGACGTTCGCGATCACGTACTCCTAAAGGTTGCGCCTTGGAAGGGAGTGATCAGATTCGGCAAGAAAGGAAAGCCCGTGCCTCAATGTGTTGGACCCTATAAGATTGTGGAAAGGATTGGAAAAGTAGCCTACAGACTCGAACTACCAGAGGAACTGAGTAACGTCTACCCGAGTTTCCATGTTTCGAACCTCAGAAAGTGCTTGGCAGACCAGGAATTACATGTCCCTCTTGAGGACTTGCAAGTGGACGAGAAACCAAGGTACTCAGACGCTCACGCATTCCCATTGTGAAGGTTCGCTGGGAGGGCAAACAAGGCGCCGAGTTCACTTGGGAACTTGAAAGCGACATGAAGGCGAAGTACCCACAGTTGTTTGTTACGGCTAAAGCCTAATTTCGGGACGAAATTCCCTTAAGTAGGGGAGGCTGTAACACCCCGTGTTTCGAAAGTCAAAGTCAAAGTCAAGATTGAAGTCAAAGGAAGAAAAGATTGCTAATTGCGATCTGCCACTCCTTGCTCAACTATTGTTTTGACTTCTTTGACTTGTAATCGAACCTATTTATTTAATTGCTTTAGTTGTATTATGTAGAGTATCTATTAATAATCGAGGTTTAATCGCATATCAATCGCATGTTTAATCGACTTATCGCTATCGCGTCGCAACTCAAATTATGTGTTCTGGATATTGTTTTACGTGTGTGTGCTACGTATGTGTTACTTGTGCATGTTATGTTGAGGTGTTAATCGCAATCGAACTCGCAATCTATCGCATCGCAATCGAATCGCAAACGCTAAACGCAATTTAATTATAGTGATTGTATGTTAGATATAGTAGTTATGTTGTTTGTGCAACTAATGGGTAATACTATCGCATCGCTCGCTCGAATCGCATCGCAACGCTCAACACGCGAATCGAAATGACAAAACTCATCGCGCCGAACACTAGTATTGAGTGGTTATCCGATCGGATTGCCATCCGATCGGCTTGCCACCCGATCGGGCTGCTACCCGATCGAGTTGCCACCTGATCGACCAGCCACTTTCCCCACTTTCCATTTTGGGAAACCCTATAAATACCCACCTGTCACATCATTTGTGATGTGACAGCTCCTTGTTCGACCAGCCGCACTCAAGCTCTCATTTCTCTCGAATTCTCTCGATTCTTGTAAGTTTCCAACCTAAATCTTGTACTTCTATGATCTACACGCACTTCTTCATCATTTTCACCTTTGAATCTTAACTTTTAACCGTGAAATCCCCGGATTTGAGGTGTTCTAGGGTGATGTCATCATGAAGTTCTTATGAACTTCAATGTTTGGCTTCATTCCACCAAGAACAACTTAGATCTAAAGGATTTCCACAAGAGTAATCAATGTTTTCGCATGGATCTACACAAACTCATGATTAAAAGGATTGAAGAAGGATTTCCAACTTTCTTTCAACTCTTTTACACTCAATGCACTCAAACCCGATAGAATCGGAGCTCATTCTGACCTTCTACTCATTCTTAGTGATGTGTTAGTTCCAAATCTAAATTCTATCTAAGAGACTATTGATTTCTGGTTTCGACATGAACAACCGTCTCGAACCGTAAACCGGCCGGGCTCGGGTGGTTCCTGTTCGATCGGGTCACTTGGGTCGAGATGGGGTTTCTGTTGTTCAAGCAAGTTATCATAACATCTCGTTCAAAAACTTCAGACAAAATCAACTGCCAAGACGATCTGACTGTTAGGACGGATTGCCGTCCGATCAGTTTGCCATCCGATCGGGTTGCACTTGGTTCCACACTTAAACTTTTATTCAAACTATTCAAGGATCTGAACGTCGAACGGATTACCGCCCGATCGGATTGCCATCCGATCGAGTGACCGTCTGATCGTGTGACGTTTGGGACAGGGGCACTTAAACAATTTTCAACATGTTCAATACATACGGATTGCCACCCGATCGGACAGCCATCCGATCAAGTGACCGTCCTGCTGTGAACTTGTTCTCAACTAAGAAGCCTCGCCAATAGGATCGCCGTCCGATCGAACAACCGTTCGATCGACCGACCTGAAGGGTAGAGATACTTCTCTTTTTTTTAAAATGCTACAACAAAAACTTCAAAGTACAAACCATAATACACAAACACATCCTCACCAAACGAGGTGACAATCCAATCGAATGGCCATCCGATCGGATGACCATTCGAACGGATTACCACCCGATCGACTGGCCATCCGATTGGATTGCCATCCGATCGGATTACCATTCGATACTTGGTACACTTGCATCGTTTTACGTGCTGCTCATCGTTATGCTATCGTTAACTGTTCAGGTTAATCTCTCTCAACGCTCCCTTCAATCCAAGAGAGTGTTTACTTGTTAAACACAATCTGTGAGTATACTCGATCCCTTTTTGCTTTATGCACTTTTTGGTGTTACATACGTTACTTACTCTAAATCACATCGATCACACAACGCAAACACTATTTATACGCTGACCTCTAATGCATGTTATACGTGACTTGATGAATGCCTGGTTGTTATGTTAACACATTGATTGTTGTCTACCTGCCTTAGCAATGATAGTACTATAGTTTGGACTCAGCACCTGTTTACTCAGGGGTTGTTAAGGAAAATTACTTCACGTGTTCACAGTGGTGATTATGTGATGTGCACTCGCTACTCGCAGGAAACTCGCAGTCATTGGTATTGATAGGATCTTGGTCAATAACTTACATGCTTCACATTATACGTTATACATGCTGGTTATGCGTAAACGATTTCGAACTCTATTTTGCTATATCAAACTTGTATGCTCACCTTTACACTATGTGTATTGACCTCTATTTTAACGTATGTGCCAGGTGTTTAGGATGCTACTTGCTAGGATGCTCGCTATGTGGAATCGAGTTAGGACGAGTCTAGAAACAAACAAACAATTTATTTTTATTTGAAATATGAGTTGTCGGAACAGTTTTATTTATTTTGGAGATACTTATGTCTGTAATAACTTGCTTGCTTAATAGGTTACGGTATGGGACGAAATGTTTAACTATTCGGTAAAGTAGTTGTTATAGAATTTCTCTTGAACAATCTGTTTCGCTCAGTGCCGCGCCCCGATGATTCCGCCATCGGTTGGGGTGTGACAAGGTGTTCCTGGTGCACATGAGATTTTCCTACAACAAATTATGTAAAAATTTGGAAGTTAGGAAAACCACCTCCTTGAGAGGAGGATTGGCCCGGATCACCATGATGCTGATAGTGGTACTGGGAGGAGAACGGATATGTGGAGCGTGAAGGATGAGAGCTTCTTGAGTGTTCCACACATGCCCTTGAACCATCTGAAATCTAACCATCCTGTCATCTACTTCGTTGATTAAATTCATGGAGTGACATATGACAAGGTCCACTTTTCCCGACCATGGGCCCTTCTGGAAGGACCTTGGCATCCTTTGCACAAAATGCTTAAAGAGGCGGTAGATCCATCCTCTAAAAAGGATAGGACTCGGGGGAGTGGCAAGCTGGTTCAAGTGCATATTTCGAAGTAGCAGGTGTGGAACATCGAGGTTTATATGGTTGTGAATGTAGTGGAGGACAATCAGATCACGCAACACTACAACACCACCACTGTCATGTCTCTGGCAAAGGGAGTAGCTGAGGACCCTATGGATGTAGTGGTAGAGAGGGTCCCTCAACTGTGTGCTCTTGGTCTGGCTCGGGTTATAGTGTCCCTCCCCAATCTGAGCCCATGCAGCTTGGCGTTGATCTTGTGGAAGTTCGTGGAGACCACCAGTGTTCTCTTCCTCTCCAGCATCCTCTTCCGAATACAACCCGACGATAGCCCCAAATTGTGCAATTGAAATTGAGTACATAACCCCTGCACAACATAATCCCACCCCCTCATTGTCAAACGGCTCCGCTTTTGCCTTGAAGGCAAATGTGCTATAAAATTCCATGTTATACTCGTGCACGGAGTGAAGCCGAGTGCAAAGAGCTGCTCGTAGTGGACCAGTAACAAGGTTGTTGAAGCGGTCGATTTGGCCTACTACTTCTAGAGTATCCAAGAACACTTATTGGGGGTTTTCTTCGGGCCTTGTCTTGAGAACCTCAAACCGTGCTTGAGCAGCCCACTCATTTGGGTTGAACCTAGTAAACTTCTTGGCCATCTAAAAGAAAACACCAAACAATTAGCATGAAACAGTAGAATTTTCGAAGAAAACTGAAAACAGTCAGCTGAACACGACCCCGTGTTCAGTGGACACGCCCCATGTTTACCAGAATTTAGCTGAACACCCCCCCGTGCTCGCTGAGTACGGCCCCGTGCTCAGGCGCCCATTTCCCAAAAACTTCATTTTTCGACCCGGTTTCGAAAACTTGAAAATTTTTGGTTGAGTAGGAGTGGTTTTCCCTGAAAATGAAGCCACAACTTCCGTTTTTCCCAGAACAAACCGTTTACCCCTTCAATTTCATCTTTTTCGGTTCAAAAACAAGGGTTTGAGGTTTCTGTGAGAAATCGGGCAAATCTACAAACAATTCAAGTTGATTTACTTCCTATAACATGCATCTATACTAATACTAACAGATCTAAGCAAAAATTTGAGGTTTGATTCGGTTCAAGTTAAATAACCCTAGATTTTTCCCCAAATTTTTGATGTTAAACTACATGCAAGTGATTAATCTAACTAATTATAATGCTAGAATCATACCTTGACATTGTTAGGAGTCGGGGGAACGTTAAAATCTGCAGAAAATTTCGCCGGCACCAGAGAGTTCTTGGGGAAACGTGGCGTGTTGAAATGAGAAAATGAAAGAAAAGGGGGTTTTATCCCCGACAGTTGCGTGAACACGCCCCCGTGTCCCCTGGACACGGCCCTGTGGGCGGGAAAATATATATATATGTGTATATATATATACATTTTTTAAGTGCTCGTGTGAGTGCCCTATTTCCCGAAGCTTGGTTTTAGAAATCTTACCGATTTAGATGATTTCCCGATGTTCGTAACTTACAAGATATAATGTTGATGCTCAAACCTTCATTTTATTCTTCGGCCGCTTGTAGCGAGATTTCTTCCTCTTCATCCTCAATAAATCCTTGATAGAGCTTTAGCCGTCGGCCATTGACTTTGACTGGGATTCCATTTCGAGATTTAATTTCAATTGCACCGTGTGGAAAAATGCGGGTGATGGAAAAAGGTCCCGACTACCTAGACTTTAATTTACTAGGAAATAATCGAAGTCATGAATTAAACAATAGAACTTGATCTCCTACCCGAAATTCATTTGGTTTGATGTGTTTATCATGCAAATTTTTCATTCTTTTCTTATAAATTTCGGAGTTAGAGTATGCGTGATTTCTTAATTCGTCTAATTCATTTAATTGACAAAATTGATTTTTACCGGCTATTTCTAAGTCTAAGTTTACGTTTTTAATTGCCCAGTAGGCTTCGTGTGCTATTTCTACCGGCAAATGACAGCTTTTTCCATAGACAAGCTTATATGGGGTTGTACCTATTGTTGTTTTATACGCAGTTCGAAAAGCCTATAAAGCTTCGTCTAATTTATCGGCCCATTCTTTTTTATTTAATCCTACGGTTTTTTCAAGAATTCTTTTTAAACCTCGATTAGTCACTTCAGCTTTTCCGTTTGTTTGAGGGGGATATGTTGTTGAGACCCGGTGATAGACCCCATACCTTGTTAAAAAAAATTCAAGTTGATGGTTACAAAAATGGGTGCCTCTATCACTTATTAATGATTTTGGAGTTCCAAAACGAGAGAATAATCGTTTCAGAAATCTACCACAACCCTTCCATCGTTTGTTGGAAGTGCTTCGGCCTCGGCCCATTTAAACAAGTAATCTACCGCCACCAGTATATATTTGTTTCCTTTTGACGGTGGGAAGGGTCCCATAAAGTCGAGTCCCCACACATCAAAAATTTCACAAACAAGAATGCCATTTTGTGGCATTTCGTTTTTGGAAGAAATATTACCTGATCTTTGGCAAGCGTCACATGTCTTGATAAGACCTTAGGCGTCTTTGTAAATGGTTGGCCAATAAAATCCTGAATCAAATACCTTTCGTGCGGTACTAGCGGCACCATGATGTCCTCCGTATGGTCCTTCATGACAATGGCGGAGAATTCTCCTTACTTCACTACCATGTACGTATCGATGGATGAATTGGTCGGCACACATTTTGTAAAGATAAGGATCTTCCCAAAAATAATGCTTTACATCGGCAAAGAATTTTTTTTCTTTGATGATGTGACCATCCTTTTGCGACTATACCGCTAGCTAAGTAGTTAGCATAGTCGGCGTACCATGGCTCTTCTCGGTATTCCACCATTTCTAGGGATTCCGTTGGGAATTTTTCATTGATTTGCTCATCCCTAGTTGCCTCCAAAGCTGGGTCTTCCAAGCGGGAAAGATGATTTGCAGCGGTGTTTTCTGCTCCTCTTTTGTCTTTTATCTCAATGTCGAATTCTTGGAGGAGTAGAATACATCTAATTAAACGCGGTTTAGCATCCTGTTTCTTAAAGAGATATCGAATGGCTGCATGGTCTGTATAAACTACCGTTTTAGAGAGAACAAGATAAGAACGAAATTTATCAAAAGCAAATACCACAGCTAGTAATTCTTTTTCTGTTGTTGTGTAATTTTCTTGTGCATCATTAAGTGTTTTACTAGCGTAATTTTCTTGTGCATCATTAAATTGGGTGAAAATGCATATCTTTTCGTTGTCCCAAGATAGCTCCAACTGCAAAGTCGTTTGCATCACACATGATTTCGAAGGGTAATTTCCAGTCAGGCGCTATCATGATAGGTGCATTGACTAGCAGTTATTTTAGTGTTAGAAATGCTTGGTTGCAATCCTTATCAAAGATGAAAGGGACATCTTTTTCAAGTAATTTTGTTAGAGGTCTTGAGATTTTTAAAAAATCTTTGATAAATCGTCTATAAAATCCGGCATGCCCAAGGAAACTTCTGATAGCTCTAACAGAGGATGGGGGTGGTAATCGAGAAATTGTGTCTATTTTTGCTCGATCAACCTCCATTCCTTCGCTTGAGATTTTGTGACTGAGTACTATTCCCTCCATTACCATGAAATGGTATTTTTCCCTATTAAGGAAGAGGTCTGTTTCCTCACATCGGGATAGCATTCATTCAAGGTTATCGAGCCATTGGTCGTATGAATCTCCAAAGATAGAAAAGTCGTCCATGAAGAACTCCATTGTGTTTTGTATCATATCATGGAAGATGGCCACCATGCAGGGTTGGAAGGTTACGGGGGCATTACATAGACCAAAAGGCATGCGTTGTTAAGCAGAGGTTCCATAGGGACATGTGAATGTTGTCTTATCTTGGTCTTCAGGTGCTATCGGTATTTGAAAATAACCTGAAAAACCATCTAAGAAACAATAAAATGTGTGACCGGATAATCTTTCTAACATTTGATCAATAAAAGGTAAAGGAAAGTGATCTTTCCTTGTTGCCTCATTTAATCGACAATAATCTATACATACCGTCCATCTTGTGACGGTTCTTGTTGGTATTAATTCACTTTTCTAGTTAGTTACTACCGTCATACCTCCTTTCTTAGGAACTACTTGGACGGGACTTACCCAAGGACTATCGGAGATTGGGTAAATGAGTCCAGCGTCAAGTAATTTGATGACTTCGTCTTTAACAAATTCTTGGACGTTTGGATTTACTCTACGTTGTGGTTGTATTACCGATTTATAGTCATCATTCATTATAATTTTGTGCGTGCACATGGAAGGGTTTATTCCTTTAATATCTACAAGCTTCCAGGCGATCGCGTTTTTGTGTTTTTTCAAAAGTGTGATTAATTTTTCTTTTTCAAAACTAGTTAAGTTTGGCGAAATAATTACAGGTAATTTACCATCGAGAAAAGCATATTCCAAACCTTTTGGAAGTTCTTTGAGCTCAAGAGGTGGGTCTTCAGGAGACTCCTTATTTGGTTGCTCATTTTGATCAAGAACCAAAAAGGTTTGTTCTATGGCGACCTCTTCTTCAACAAAGTGGTCAATTTCTTCTCTTGTATCGGGTGGTTCATCTTCATCTTCAATTAGGGGGTCATTATTGCCGAATGGATATTTCATTGAACGCTCAAGATCGACACTTTTTTTAAATGCCCCTAATTGAATGGGTAGATTGTTGTACTTTCGATTTTTCAAAGCTTCGGGTCAGCAAATTAGGCATGGTTAACATAAAAGATGAGGAAATTGCAGAAAATAATAAGTCGCAAAATGAAAATCAAACAAATGAATCCAAAGGAGATAATCGGAGTGTACACAAAAATTCTAATGATCCCAAGATGAAACAACAGAGTTTCTGATAAAAATTATTAGCAATCTGGTGGAACATCAGAAAATCTGATAATTTACCAGAAAATCTGATGAAACATCAGAAAATCTGATAATTTATCAGAAAATCTAATGAATCATCAGAAAGTTTGATAACTTATCAGAAAATCTGATAAAACATCAAAAACATTACTGATTATCAGAAAATTTGATGGATTTCATATTTTTGATTCACATCTCATACTTGTATAAACATATAACTGTAAATAATTTATTTTTTTATTTTTTTTGGTTTTGTTCAACTTAAAATTGTTTAACGATAAGTATAAAATTAAAAAAAAAGGGGGGGGGGAAAGGCCACTTGCATTTGCATTAACAAACTCCTGAAGCCATAGGGAAAATCAACCGTCACAGGCAAAATTTTCTGAACAAAATTCATTTCTCTTCTACTTCCAAAGCATGCTTCGTCATCTCTTAAAGAAGTATAGTGAGACACATGGGCATAAAAATGATTAGGGGCTATGAAAAGTAGCCGCCTAGTTATTAAATGCAGCATCACTTCATCTCACAAAACAGGGGGTTTAAACTCTGCCACACGCTTCTGATGGAAGATATAATGTATTCAATGAAGAGTAAGAATAAAAAGATAAGGAAATATTGAGTTGTTAATACCATTTATGGCATAACTATCACTTTCACTTATATAAATTAACAAACTCCTGAAGACTTTCTTCATCACATCTACCACTTCAAACTTTTTCAGATTGTCTCAAAATCCTCTTTCAAAACCCTAATGGCAGCTGAAATGAAAAGCGAGAACTTTCCTCTTACTCTCCACCCCACTCATAACTTGAGAGTAAGGACCAAGCTGGACGGCCCTACATGGGAGGGTTGCAAAGTGATGTACAACATGCTTAGGCAAAGTCCTTTGGGTATGCCATATCAGCATACATCTGGATCCACCCCACACTTCTTCATGAATTCTGGTGGAAAGCAGAGACTATCTTCCGAGGGACAAAAATGTGGATAAGAAGTACGTTGATGGATAGGGTAATCATTTTAAGCGAGGAAACTCTTAGAGTTGCCCTCCAGCTTAAAGATGGCATCGATGCCACCTTCTTCACAAGAGAAACACTGGATCAAACCTTGAAGAAGATGGGTTATCATACACCCAACCATTCGAGGTTGATCAGTAGATCGGGTTTTATTCCACTATACCAGTATCTGGTGACACAGCTCGGTGTATGCTTTTCAAGAAAGCATGGACACTTCAATGAGCTGTCTTACAGGTTGATGGAAATGGTGCATGCAGTTGTACAAGAAAAACCCTACAACTTCTCCAAATATCTCATGAGAGATTTGGAGGCAAACATGCATACTCATCAACCTTACCTGATCGATCCCCATTTCGTGATGAAGGTGATAACAAGCCAACTGGACTTTGGAGGAGTAACAAACTGGTACCCAAGGGCCCAGGTTGTTTTACAAGAAGACTTGAATATTCCCTCCTTGGTGCCAACAAACCATCACTCTGGACGTACAACTTATATGTGGATGTATGCCACTCTTATCTATGATTATTAGTTTTTATTTTATTTTTTTCCTTTTTCGTAAGTTTTCCTTTCTTTAATGGTATATGTTTGTTTTGTCTAAAAAAAACTCTATGATAGATCTAGGGGGAAGAAAATGGGATATCTGATAAAATATCTGATAGAATCATAAAGGATCTAATGAAATTTTTGAAAATCTGGTAAAATATCAGAAAATATGATAACATATCAGAAAATCTGATGAATCACCAAAAAATATGATAATTTATAAGAAAATCTGTTGAATCATCACATACAATTGCTTAAAACCAGATTTGAAACAATGACAAGCAAACTTTTGTCAGAAAAGAAATATTTGGATGCATAAAAGATTCTGATAAAGTTGAAACACAAGAAAAAATCTCCAGATTCTGGATGTTTAATCTTCAAAAAGAAAGAAACAAAAAGTGAAATGATGTGAAAATTTTGAAAAATAAAAGTAACTGTCTTTGTTTTAAAAAAAATTTCACAAGAATACTCCTTGAAAATCAGAACAAAGACTTGATGTTCAGAAATGCTATGTAAGTAATATCTTCAAAACTCTACTCATTCTCTCTCATCTCATCTCATCTCACAAAAAAAAAAACGAGAAGCTCAAAAGGAAATACCATTTCTGATTCAATTTCTGATAAGAATTCAATGTATTCTGATGAAGTGTAAAGAAAAATCCAACACTCAAAAGATAAATCAGAAATTTTTCTAATACACGTCATCAGAAAGAATTCTCGAGAAAAGAATGTCAGTTTCAAAAAGGATTCTATTTGACCCTCCTATGACAAAAGGGTCTCACAAGAAAAAAAGGTGCAACTTGGTTGTTAGTATTCAACAATCAAATTTTTTACCTTTCCGATTTTTTATTAAAAAATAAATATCAAAAAAAATCGGAGATATATCAAAGGTTTTATTGATAGTTGTTTTATTAACGCATTAAAACATCATTAAGCTGTCATTAAACATCTTAAATACTAACCACCCACGATTAATACTTCACGATCTCTATCTTACAAAACCCTATAAATACATCTTTAAACGGCAGAGTAAAACCACCTTCAACTTCCAACCTCAAAATCAAGAACCCTAGAAACCTTTTCGAAGCAAAATTCAGAACACTATGGCCGCAATCAACACTGTCAATCTCAACAATCCACCAGTTGAACACTCTGTTCAATTTATCAGCAACAATGAAGTGATGAATACTAGTATTGAAGATTATGACGTGAAGTGCCAAATCTTAACTGAATTTCTGATAAGGTGCCCAATCGCTCAAGCCTTAACCAAGACCAGAGAAGTACCGGAAAAGATCATACAAAACTGGTCAACGCCCTCAAACGAACAGATACGAACGAGCTGACTACACACATATGGGGAGACGTCTTCATTATGATTACACCAGAAAGGATTAGGGAATGCCTGGAATTACCTGTGAGCCACAGATATGATCCAGTACCAACAAAAGATGACATGTTTGCAGAGCTTGATGTTGTGATGGGCTACAAGGTAAAAATCTCAAAAAAATGTTGATTTTAAAAGGAACAAATTACCTGCCTTTTGGCAAGTAATGATTGAGATCTTGAACAAGTGCATATCATCGAAGATTGGGGGAACAGATCAGATCAACAAGAATGTTCTAACAATCATGTTATGTCTCATCACTGGGATGAACATTGATTTTGGAACAGAAATTTTCAATCTGATAAGAAGATTAGTGTTGACAAATACTGGGAGAATAGATTCTCATCTACCTTTTCCCAGATTTTGGTCAATACTAATTTCTGATGCATTTGCTGAGAGGAATATGGAACTTCCTACATCAGAAAACATGTGGAGAATAGAAGTGATGAAACCATGGTTTGCACTAGGCTTTTGGAAATCAGGTCATGATGTACCTGCCTTATCAAAAAGTATAATGAATCTGATACAAGAGAATTCACCCTACAGGGCAGAATATTTGAAAATGTTGAACAAAGAACCAAAAGATGTTGTAGTGTATGACAGTGTATCCCCAATGGAGCATGATTCCCAAGAGTCAACTGCACCACAAACAGAGGAAGAAGCTCAATCAAAACCTGAGGAAGGTGATGATCAAATTCAACTGAGTCCAATGGCTGAGTAGCATCATGCAGAAACCTCTTACATGGGAGAAACAGGTGCACAACATTCTAAACTTAATTTTGTTGAAAATTCTGATAGTGATTCAAATGATTCCATTGAGGGTAATTATGTTATAGAACCTATAGTACCTGTTTCTGATAATCAAGGTGTGAGTATTTCCACAGACCTATTCTCTAAATCAGATAATGAGGAGGAGAATGAGGTGGCAACAGGTAGAGATCAGTTTTCTGATCAAGGAAACCTGGATGAGAAAAACAAGAGTTTCTGAACAACTCATGGAGAACCTGAAAAGGTTCAAGGAAATGAGGAAATCCCGGACCGGATTTGAATAAGTTTCAATATTCTGGTAAAGGTGTACAGGATTGGAATTATTTCCAACCTCACAACTTTGAAATAGCAGCAAGTATGTCTTCTGCTAGTGTTAGAGGTGGAACATCTGTTGTTCCTCCTGTTACCCAACTGTCACGGCCCCCGACCTGGTTTGACCCGTTTCAAGAGCCGCGGGACAGAAATCCCGTGGTATTTAATTAACAGCGGAAGTTTCTTCAGGATCTTTTTAAAACTGAAATATTTCCCGATTATTTTATTTCAAAATTCGGGATAAAACCCGGTAATTTACAATATTGAGATTTCACGAAGAAATCTTTTATTTTACAAAACATGTTTCTTTATTTTATACTGAGCCACTTCCTTAAGCTGATAGTGCTTCACGGCACTTTTCCTGGATCACAACAGATCACCTGAAACATGTTGAAAAAGGTTTTATCAGCGGGAAATACTGAGTGAATCATTCTATTTACATAAAACGACCTGTTTGTTATAATTTACAGTATTAAGAGCGATTACAATGTCTCTATCTTTTTAATTAACTGACCCAGTTGTCACTTGACCGGACTTGTGACTGTGGACATATCGCTTGCTAGGTCCGTTCACCCACAAGTGATAAATAATTAGTAGCTATGTGCACATCCCCCCACATACTGGCAGTAATTTCAGATTACATAGACTTAATCCCTGTAATTATAACCTTTGAAAATAAACATGCTTTTGTAAAGTAATTTGATAAAAAGAGAATGACTCACATTGCAGATTTAACAGAGCTTATTCTACTGATTAGCCTTGATAACCTAGTTTAAATAATCAGGCACACAAACTAGGTTAGTAACTTAATACAGCATTTACGATAACTCACGAGATTACAACCTTCACAATGAATGACAAAGTGCGATACTTAAACATCCATCGATTTAACGACGAATGACAAAGCATAAACCCTAATGTGGGCAGCACTTAAACATCCATTGGATAGTTTAATCGATCGGACATTGAATCGTAGCAGCGATCGAGTTATTACCCTGATTGTGGCAGCACTTCGTGATCAGTGTGTGGTTTAGGACTGTTTTGATTATAACTCAGCGTACAATTTGAAATTGAACGTCAAACGAACACTCAATTGCATGAAACAGACTGTTCTATTTATACGAGAAATTGAATTCCCCCGCGTGTCGCGGAAGATGTTGCCGATCCTGTCGCGACTCGCCTGGGGTACCAATCTACCCTAGGGTAGCCTTGTCACTAGTATAGGCCTGCTGAGTCGATATTTTGAGAATTTTCAGTTTAGACAACGCATTTTAGAGATAATCGGCAATTAGGGTTTACCCCCCTTGATTTTTAGGGGCCCTGATTCAAATTCCAAATGTTCTGAAAATTTTAGGGATTATACAGAATTACTTGGGTTTCTCAATTAGGGTTTCCTATTGGACAATTTGATTAAATAAATATAACTTTTGATGAGAGTTGTTACATTCTCCCCACCTTAATAATAATCTCGTCCTCGAGATTTACTAAAATAAGTGAGGATACTTTCGCTTCATTTCTGATTCCAGCTCCCAAGTGTATTCAGCTCCTCTCTTTGAATCCCATCTGACTTTGACTAAAACTAGTCGTTTGTGTTTGAGAAACTTGATCTTTCGATCCTCAATTTGAAGAGGTTTCTCAACAAATTTCAGCTTTTCGTTTACCTCTATATCTCGAAGAGGTACTACCAATGATTCATCTGATAAGCATTTCTTGAGATTGGATACATGAAATACATCATGTACTCCTGCTAATTCTTCTGGTAGTTGTAAACGATAAGCAACTGGTCCAATACGTTGGATTACTGAAAATGGTCCTACGTACCTTGGACTTAGCTTTCCTTTCTTTCCGAATCTAACTACTCCTTTCCAAGGAGAAACTTTCAATAGTACTTTGTCTCCAACTTGGAATTCTAATGGCTTGCATCTATTGTCTGCATAACTCTTCTGGCGATCTCGAGACGTCTTCAGTCTTTCCTTGATTTGAGTAATCTTATCAGTCGTCTCTTGCACTATTTCAGGACCTGATAATTGACTTTCTCCTATTTCTGCCCAACAAACTGGAGTTCTGCACTTTCTTCCATACAGTGCTTCAAATGGGGCAGTTTCAATACTTGAATGATAGCTATTGTTATAGGAGAATTCAATTAATGGTAAATGATCATCCCAATTCGCACCAAAATCTATTACACATGCTCTAAGCATGTCTTCTAGAGTTTGGATCGTCCTTTCACTTTATCCGTCTGTTTGTGGATGATATGCAGTGCTTAGATTTAGTCGAGTTCCCATAGCTTGCTGGAAACTTTTCCAGAAATGAGAAGTGAAACGACTATTCCTATCCGAAACAATGGAGAGTGGAACTCCATGTAAGGATACAACTTCATCTACATATAATTTTGCCAACCTTTCCATACTAAAGGTTTCTTTCATTGGTAAAAAGTGAGCTGATTTGGTTAATCGATCCACAATTACCCAAATCGCATCATTACCTTTTCTGGTTTTGGGTAACTTAGTAACAAAATCCATTGTTATAAGTTCCCATTTCCATACAGGCATTTCTAATTGTTGTAGTAAACCTGAGGGTTTCTGATGTTCTGCCTTAACTTGTGAACAAGTGAGACATTTAGAAACATATTCTGCTATATCCTTTTTCATTCCTATCCACCAAAAGTTCTTTCTTAAATCTTGGTACATCTTATTGTTTCCTGGGTGCATAGTATACCTAGATTTATGAGCTTCTTCTAAAATCTTAGGTCTTAAGTCTCCCTGCTTAGGTACCCAAATTCTACTTTTGTGGAATCTCCAAATTCCATCTACTCCTTGTTCTAATTCCTTGATTCGTCCTTTCATTCCTTCAGCATCATCCTTGATTGTTGTAGTTTGAACATTCTTCAATTGTTCCATTAAATCTAATTGTAGATTTAATCTGAGAGCACGAACCCGTCGTTGTTTCTCATAATACTTACGACTTAAGGCATCTGCAACTACATTTGCCTTTCCTTCGTGATACTGAATATCACAGTCGTAGTCACTTAGGATCTCCATCCATCTCCTTTGTCTCATGTTTAACTCTTTTTGCCCAAATATATATCTTAAACTTTTGTGATCTGTGTAGACAGTAAATTTACTTCCGTAAAGATAATGTCTCCAAATCTTAAGGGCAAAAATTACGGCTCCTAATTCTAAATCATGAGTCGTATAGTTTTCTTCGTGCTTTTTCAATTGCCTTGAAGCATATGCAATCACCTTTTTGCGTTGCATAAGCACACATCCATATCCTAGTTTTGAAGCATCACAATATACCTCAAAATCTTCAGTTCCTTCTGGTAAGGCTAAGATTGGTGCATTTGTTAATTTCTGCTTTAATATTCTAAAGGCTTCTTCTTGCTTTGATCCCCATTCAAACTTAACCGCTTTACAGGTTAGCTTAGTTAATGGTACGGCTATTTTGGAAAAATCCTTAATAAACCGTCTATAATACCCAGCTAAACCTATAAAACTTCTAATTTTCATTGCTGTTTGTGGAACCTTCCAATTGGTAATTGCCTCTATCTTAGCAGGATCAACATGAATACCTTCGTGATTCACCATGTGTCCTAAGAATTGCACTTCTTGTAACCAAAATTCACACTTCGAGAATTTGGCATAAAGCTTTTCTTTTCTTAACAAAGTTAAGAGTGAATGAAGGTGTTCACAATGCTCTGTCTGACTTTTGGAATAAATAAGTATATCGTCTATGAAAACAATTACAAATTTATCCAAATATGGTTTACAAATCCTATTCATCATGTCCATAAATGCAGCAGGTGCATTTGTTAACCCAAAAGGCATGACTGTAAACTCATAATGACCATACCTAGTTCTGAAAGCAGTTTTAGGTATGTCTTCTTCGTGTACCTTCAATTGATGATATCCGGAGCGTAAATCTAGCTTAGAAAAATATCTAGCCCCCTGAAGTTGATCAAACAGATCATCAATCCTAGGTAATGGATATCGATTCTTAATTGTAACCTTATTTAATTCTCTATAATCGATACACATTCTCATTGAACCATCCTTCTTCTTTACAAACAACACTGGCGCTCCCCAAGGGGATGAGCTAGGTTGTATGAATCCTTTACTTAGTAATTCATCTAATTACGTTTTTAGTTCTAACATTTCTGTGGGTGCTAACCGATAAGGTGCCTTTGCTATCGGTGTAGTTCCTGGAATTAGATGAATTCTAAATTCTACTTCCCTATCCGGAGGTAATCCTGGTAAGTCTTCTGGAAATACATCCGGATATTCTGAGACTACTGGTATTTACTTAAGATCTTTACCCTTAGTACTAATGATTACCGAAATCATATACACTATTCCTTGTTTTCGTTCATAATTAGCAACTTTCATTACTGATATGAACTTCATGGGCTTACGTGGTTTATCTCCTGTAATCCTAATTACTTCTCCGGTGGGTGATTGAATTTCTATGGAATTCTGATCACATAAGATTCGGTTGGCTACTAACCAATCCATTCCTAATACAACATCAAATTCAGCTAAGTTCATTGGCAATAAGTTTGCAGAAAATTTATGTCCTAAAAGTTCTATATTTTCTTCCTGCAAAACTTTATCTATTTTAACTGAATTTCCGTCTGCCGTTTCAACTGTAAAAATCTGCCTAATATTGGTTAAAGGTAAATTAAGAGCTTGGCAGAATGAAGTATTTATAAAACTTTGGTTTGCACCAGAGTCAAATAATACTTTGGCGTAAATGTTGTGAACTAAGAACGTACCCGCTATCACATCTGGGATGAGTTCTGCTTCTTGAGTGGTTAGCTGAAATGCCCTAGCATTCTTCTTAATAGTTTCGTCGGTCGCCTTAGTTTTGTTGTCTGCTGGTTTGATCACTTTAGGACATTCTGTTTTGAAATGTCCTGCCTCTCCACAATTGTAACAAATTATGGATTTCTTCCTGCAATTTTCTTCACGATGCCCTACAGTTTTGCAAAAATTGCAATATACTTTACATTTTCCAAAATGTTTCTTTTTGCAATTTTGACAGAACGGCAAAGTTGAAGATTGCCCTGTTCCTCTTCTCTTGAAGCTGTTATTATTACCCGTACGAAATCCTTGGGTAATTTTCTGAGCCAGTTCCTTCTTTCTGTTTTCATCTTGTGTGCGTACCAATTCATCGGTTAGGGTATTAGCTAATTCCACAGCATCGTCAATAGTGCGAGGTCTCGCAGCTTTAACGATATTGCGGATTTCACTAATCAATCCCCAAATGTAGCGAGAAATGAGTACCGGTTCTGGCGAAGCCAGTGTTGGTACCACTCTAGCATATTCAAAGAATGTCGAAGTATAACCGCGACAATCTACACCCATCATTCGATGATTTAGGAACTTATTTGTCATCTGTTCCTTTTCATACTCGGGACAGAATTTTCTTTCTACAAAACCCTTAAATTCTTCCCAAGTCATGGCATAAGCTATCGTTCTTCCTTTTGATTATAACACAGTATTCCACCATTCAAGTGCTCCTTCTTTGAAGAGATTTGATGCGTACACGACCTGATCATCTTTAGCACATTTACTTATTGCAATTACTGCTTCAGTTTTCTCTAACCAACGCAGTGATGCAGTTGCTCCTTCATTGCCTGCAAATTCATTGGGTTTACAAGCAAGAAATTCTTTGAAAGTGCAACCAGGCGTTGGAGTTTTCATTTTCTTTGGTAATGGAGCTTGATGTGGTTCCCCATTATGATTAACATGATCATTGCCTCCGTTTACACTATTACTGAAGTTATCTTCAGAAATACGTTTACTAGGAACAATTTGTTGCGGTTCGATTGGATTCTTTACAGCAGCAACGATGGCTGGAATAGCATTGGCTATCCCTTGAGTAACAATATTTTCAATATCTTGTCTAGTCATATATTGATCACCTGGATGTTGCTCAGACTGATTAACCTCATTTACTGGTTCATTACCAATGTTTGCCATCTGATAATTAATTTTATATAAATAATTAGTATAATTATAAATATAATAAAACAGTTTGCACATAATCACATTAACATGTATAACCAAAAATTATCGATTTCACAGGTTTCATTTCTATATATTATATTATGCCTCGTACACACGATTATCATACAATGTTTTATTGTTAAGTTATTACACATACTGGTTATTATGATTATTTATTAAACAAATATTTCTGCAAACTCCCATTATTTAGTCAGCTAATTTCTTAAAAACGACGCTCCCTTTCGTCATACTTCCAAGTAACTCTTTCTCCAATATCCCTAATCATGTTTCCTGCATCAATTAACTCTTCGCCCCAGAGACGAAGTTCGGTCAGATTCTCCGGGCTCATAGTTGGGTATAGTGGAGGTTCTGGGTCAACTTGTGGGAAAAATGTATCAGGGTTGTTTAAAAGATTTTGGTATTGCCAATCAGTTGTCCACCATTCATCTAATTCTACTGGTAGTGGTTGAGGTTGGACAATAGGATCTGGAATAGCAAGTTCCAGATTGATTGGGATTGGAACTTCTAATGGATAGCTAAAAAGATCTTCTTCAGTAAATATAAGGTTTGGATTAGCTGGTTCAAGGTTTCCATCGGCAGGTCCGATGAGGTCACTCATTACTAATGTATGATCTAAAACTTCCCAGGGAGTCATTTTCTGTTTCTGTCTAGAACTTTCTCCGACTTCTCTTTCTGTTTTCTTAAAACTCTTCTCAGCTTCTATCTCTACTTGATTAACATTTTCCTCAATTTCTACCCCTTTCCCTTTGTCTTTTGGTTCTTCAGTTGTAGTAACCTTTCTTGTTGCTGGCTTTTTCCTTCGTACACGCCTCCAGCCCACAAATCTGCTTCTTTTCTTGGTTTTAGGTTTTGCCAGTGGTTTGGATTGAAATTCCATGGGTTCTTCTTTATCAGCGAAGTAACCGGTGAATTCCTTGGAAACTTCTATCTTAACGGGATAGAGGTTAAGATTTTCTAAACCTTCAGATATCTCATTCATGCTGTTTAGCATATATGCAAAATACATACAAAATGTTAAAATAAAATAACAACATTTTATATATAACCCGTAAATATTATTGCATACATAAAACAACTGACAAGTAAATTATACTACGATTTACGGTCAACTTATTTATTTACTAAATAAGGTTTCTGGAAAATAAAAGTACTAAAACTTTGAGTATTTAGAGATTTGCATTTTCTGCTACGGTGGCTAGCATATAAAGATTTGCCCATTTCTCATCTAATTTGTCCTCCCAAGGTGATTTATTGATTAAGTCCTAGGTTTCTTGTTTAACTTTCTTCTCTCGGTTTTTCCTTATTTCCTCCTGACTTTTCCTAATAATCAAACTTCTTTTATTAGGAGAAAGTGGTTCCTCGTAATGTGCCTTACGGACAAATATTCCTTCTTCAGGAATTACATAAGGTTTTGTTTGGGATGAACTTCCCTTCTCGTTGGATGACCTATCTAGTTTAAGATAGATGTTTAACAGCTTTTGTTTACCCATACTGTAATTAACAAATAATCAGTTAATAAAACACATAATCACATAATTGGCAATCAGTAAAATTAAGTATTTCTAAATACTTAATAGGCTTAGATCAGTGGCTCTGATACCACCTTAATTCTGTCACGGCCCCCGACCCGGTTTGACCCGTTTCAGGAGCCGCGGGACAGAAATCCCATGGTATTTAATTAACAGCGGAAGTTTCTTCGGGATCTTTTTAAAACTGAAATATTTCCCGATTATTTTATTTCACAATTCGGGATAAAACCCGGTAATTTACAATATTGAGATTTCACGAAGAAATCTTTTATTTTACAAAACATGTTTCTTTATTTTATACTGAGCCACTTCCTTAAGCTGATAGTGCTTCACGGCACTTTTCCTGGATCACAACAGATCACCTGAAACATGTTGAAAAAGGTTTTGTCAGCGGGAAATACTGAGTGAATCATTCTATTTACATAAAACGACCTGTTTGTTATAATTTACAGTATTAAGAGCGATTACAATGTCTCTATCTTTTTAATTAACTGACCCAGTTGTCACTTGACCGGACTTGTGACTGTGGACATATCGCTTGCTAGGTCCGTTCACCCACAAGTGATAAATAATCAGTAGCTATGTGCACATCCCCCCACATACTGGCAGTAATTTCAGATTACATATACTTAATCCCCGTAATTATAACCTTTGAAAATAAACATGCTTTTGTAAAGTAATTTGATAAAAAGAGAATGACTCACATTGCAGATTTAACAGAGCTTATTCTACTGATTAGCCTTGATAACCTAGTTTAAATAATCAGGCACACAAACTAGGTTAGTAACTTAATACAGCATTTACGATAACTCACGAGATTACAACCTTCACAATGAATGACAAAGTGCGATACTTAAACATCCATCGATTTAACGACGAATGACAAAGCATAAACCCTAATGTGGGCAGCACTTAAACATCCATTGGATAGTTTAATCGATCGGACATTGAATCGTAGCAGCGATCGAGTTATTACCCTGATTGTGGCAGCACTTCGTGATCAGTGTGTGGTTTAGGACTGTTTTGATTATAACTCAGCGTACAATTTGAAATTGAACGTCGAACGAACACTCAATTGCATGAAACAGACTGTTCTATTTATACGTGAAATTGAATTCCCCCGCGTGTCGCGGAAGATGTTGCCGATCCTGTCGCGACTCGCCTGGGGTACCAATCTACCCTAGGGTAGCCTTGTCACTAGTATAGGCCTGCTGAGTCGATATTTTGAGAATTTTCAGTTTAGACAACGCATTTTAGAGATAATCGGCAATTAGGGTTTACCCCCCTTGATTTTTAGGGGCCCTGATTCAAATTCCAAATGTTCTGAAAATTTTAGGGATTATACAGAATTACTTGGGTTTCTCAATTAGGGTTTCCTATTGGACAATTTGATTAAATAAATATAACTTTTGATGAGAGTTGTTACACCAACCAACCATGTTAATAGAACAGCTTCATAAAGAGCTTGAAAACATAATAAATGTTTGCACCGGGAAGACAGCCACTAAAGAGAAGCTTGTTCTGCTCCTGGAAGAGATCAGAAGTCAAAAATATGATATAAAGGCTTTATCAGAAACTGTTAAAGCTGTCAGAAAACAAACAAAAGACAAAACTACAATTCTGAACAAACTCCAACAGTCATCAGAAAGAAAAGAAACAACATCACATCTTGAAAAAGCTGTCAAAGAAATTCAAGAGATCAAGACAAGGATAGCAGAAACTGTAAGTGCAGGAGAAAATACAAATGCTGGGAAAATTTTGGAAGAAATTCAAGTCTTAAGAGCAAATAACAACAGTTTGGAAGAAGCTCTTGAGAAGATGGTGGTGGAATGGTCGACACAGAAAGATCAGAACAAGCTGGAGTTTCAGAAGATGCATGAACAAGAAAAGATGAATGCTCAGACTCTGTCCAATGTTCAATTATTAGTGAAGAGGCTGCAGCTGAATGTTGCCAGACTGGCAAACGTAGATGTGCATGAGCTAAGAACTCCAATTCCACATGATACACCATTAAGAGATCCAAAAACCTCCCATCAAACACAACCCAAACAAGCAGAAACATCAACCCCATACAAGCCAAAGCAACCCATGGGTCCCCCACCAGATGTGCCAAGATCAGAAAGAGTGAAGATGTTGACACTAACACCTACAAAGATTTCAATTGAAACCTTTTCCATCTCCAAAGGCCAACAAAGTGTAGCCTTTTCTGAGGAAACAGAGTTCAGTAAACAATTGGTTGATGGTGGGAAAAGAAAATGGCAAGGGGAAGTAACATCATCAAAAAGGCCAAGAACAGAGGTCAGAGAAGGTCCTGAGGGAAAGCCAAAAGAATACATAGTTCTGGATGCTGATCTGGATACTATGATGTTTCCTGAAGAACTACTACTAGAATAATGATGGGGACAAAGTGGAAAGGCCTCTCTCTCCTTTCAGTACAAGAATTCTTGATGTAAGATAAATGAGGAACAGGACTATCCTACATGATCCCCTCACAAATCCAGTAGTTGAAATTGGAAAAAATAAGCACTCAAAGTCATCAAGGTAAAGTCATGGGAACTTATGAGCAGAACAAGTACACTCTGATCCGAAAAGATGGCAGCACAACAACTGTTTTGGATGCAAATTTGGCCGATGAGCTTTATCTCCTAGACATCACAAAGATGAAACAAATTATTGATCAAGAAAAGGGAAACACAAGGTACAACAGAAGGGCCATTAATAGCATCTCAGAAGCAAGAAGAAAAGTTTATAAAAGAGCTGCTCTGACAGACTTTGGCTTGTGCATCACATTTGAATACAGCGGGAAAGTGCACATCCCTCCTCCCAACAACATCATTCCAGCTGAAATCATGTCCAAAGCAAGAACATGATCCATTTTTGAAACTCCTGAAATATCTATGGTGTTCAGCGATGCAAATAATCAAAGAGCCTTGTTTAGAATTGATGAAATTTATAGGTACTCAAATCAGACCTTGAATTACATCATAGATTGCATGAACCAGAAACAAGCTAAGCTCAAGGAAAAAAGGAAAAGACAATGAACAGTTGAGGAAGAAGATTGAAGATATAATTGAAGAATGGAAGGTTACTAGAGGATGGTACAAAGGTCTGTACAGAGCAACACACAAGAGAATTGATCACAAGAAGCAGTTGAAGAAGGGTGATGTTTACAAAAGTGGTGTGAAGATAAAATGATGAAACTTAATTTATTTTATGATCTGTTTGCGAACAATGTTTTGAACTTGTTTGAATTTGTCTTGTTTGTTCGTTTGAAGTTTGTTTAAATTTTGGTTGAAGTTTGTTTATGTTTGACATAAGTAGTTATTTTTCTTACAATACTTAGGGGGAAACTGTTATGAAACTTTTTATGTAAGTATTGAAGAAAAACATATTCAGCCTGATTTATAGAAGAAGATAATGTCCTGAAGATCAAAACAACAAGAAGAAACGAGATAGGACACTTGAAAAGACCAAGACATCTTCATCAAAGAATCAGAAGCTGATCAAGAACAAGAGAAGGCTATCAGAAAAGACCAATCTGATGGATCTGATGCTATCTCTGATGAAATATCATCACTTTCTGGTAAATCTGATCATCGGACTTTCTGATGATTTGTTCATCAAAATTTCTGATGAAGTGGTTATCAGAAATTCTGATAAAGACCACTTGTCTGAACAGGTTCTATCATGCCACAATTATCGACGCAACCTGACATTATTAGATGCAATGAATATGTTAAGAAGCTACTTTTTGAATGACAAGTGCATGAATAAACAAATGATTATTCATTCCCCAATAGTTTCTATAAATAGAAAGCTCTTCAGCAAAGGACGATGAGTTAAGCCTAGCATTCAATACATACTACAAAAACTCTATTACCCTTTCACCTCAGAATTACACATGAAGTATTCGTTTGTAATAGCTAATAACCTCACAATCATCTTGTAATCCATTTTGTTTTAAAGTGATATAAACTTGAAAATTCTGTAGCTCTTGTTTCTTGAAAGTTTGATTTCTATTTCCTTAAACTATTTTCACATCTGTTGAAATCACTTGCAATATTACGAGAAAAAAAGTTTTTAAGTCCAACTGGGACCAACACAATGCAACATCCTACCTTGGTATTGTGTTGTGCAATAGTATGTCAATCATCATACAATATGACAAAATTTAACAAATGCAACCCGATGACTTGCTGCTCTATATTGAATGCAAGCCTCCCTCGTCACTATTTGACAACATTTTGTCACTTGCTGGTTCAACTATCCTCTTTGTTTCAATGCTTCATCTTCATGTACACTAATTTTAACTAAATGAATCGTCATCTAACTCATCTTGTAATACAAAGTGAAATACTCATCTTTACCTATATTTTTTACTCATTAGACCGCCAAAGGAAATTACTTTATATGTAAAAGTTAACAAGATAAATCTAAAATTATAATAAAGGATAAAGGACGGCTAGGAGTCCCAAGAAGATGAATATTCGTATACACAATCATGTGGTTGCCTGTTACGCTTTGTGAGCTGTTACAATACATACCAAGTTGTAGCTCCTCTCAAAAGATTGACCGCCTTGGCATAGCTTAATTGGTTAATTAATGTACTGGCTTGTATATGGTTTTGTCGTATGTTTGGGATCACCATGTGTTTATTGATAGGATTGTCCATTTCATTAGGAACCCTTAGTCACGTACTAGCCACCAAATTGACATGCCTTATGACCAAGGTTGTTGTGACCAAGACAGTCACATGGCAATAACACCAGTCAAAATGCTTGAAGAAATCAGATAAAGTTATTATTATATAGCAATGAAAATTTCAATAACAACTATAGAACTATCATTTTCGATAGTGTCATAAATTAACCACGATCATGATAAATGAAACCCAGATGAACCAAACTGCAGAAGCTAAACAAATATGCAGCCATGTATAATTTATTAGGTTGAGAAACCACCACTTGATGATCCAACGGCCAAGTGATGAAAGAGAAAGAGACGCACACCGAGTATGAAAAGGACAATGAGAGATAGATAAATTATGGCTTGAGATTTATAGACAAAAAGCCTGAGAATGGAAAACATGTTTCTGTATTGGATGGCATATGCGTCTTTATTTAATGGCGAGGACACCCCCTAACATCTACTCTAAAATCCATCCATTGCTCATATTATGTCACTCAAACTCGCACTAGCTTGTTTGACGATGATTAACACATGATGCCACTAGACAATAACCGATTGGCATGAGAAGGACTTATCAGAGAAAAGAAAAACTACATGAATGATACATTAATTAGCATAAAATTGATCGCAAAGCAAAGGAACATATGATCTTTCTTCACAAACTTTTTAAGGTACCACACGTGAATTAGGTTGTATCCAGTTGTAATAAATATCAAGTTATCAACCACTCCTTTTACATTAGCCATAGTAAAATTGTGGGGTATGGTGGGTGTGGATTATGGGGTTTGGTGCGTCCACGTGGATTATGGGCACCCAAGAGCGAAACCCAATTTCATAGGGGTATGGTGAGCATGGCTGGGGTGACGTGGCCAAGCCACATCATTATATATTTTTTTTAAATATATATATATATATATATATATATATATAGTGGGAGTTGGCTAGAAAGCCTAAGTTTCCTAGAAAGTCTAGGAAACAATAGGAATGTGACATGTGGCTTTTAGTTTTTTTTATTCAAAAGGGCATGATGGTAATTTGATTATTAATTTAATTTTGGAATATTATATATCCTAAACTAACTATCCAGATATTTATGGAAACGTATATCTCTTTGACTATTTCAAAATCATTACGATTTCAAAAGGGCAGTTACTTTAAATTACGAAGTTCAAATCATTAACAATTTCTTCACGTTGTGTTTTATCAGTTACTGGGTTCATCACAATGTGTTTTAGCAGTTACTGGTTTCAGTTACTGTTTCATCACAATGTATTTTATAAGTTACTGGTTGATATGATTTTTGGCATTCTTGATGTTGTGTTTTATCAGTTACTAATTCACGTTGTGTTTTATCAGTTACTGGTTTCATCACAATGTGTTTTAGTAGTTACTGGTTTCAGTTACTGTTTCATCACAATGTGTTTTATCAGTTACTGGTTGATATGATTTTTGGCATTCTTGATGTTGTGTGTTATCAATTACCGGTTTCATCAAAATGTGTTATACTAGTTATGATTCATGAATGGCATGTTCTTTTGTATTTTATCTACTGTTTCATCACAATGTGTTTTATCAGTTACTGGTTGATGTGATTTTTGCATTCTTGATATTGTGTTTTATCAGTTACTGTTTCATCACAATGTGTTTTATTAGTTACTGGTTGATATGATTTTGGCATTCCTGATGTTGTGTTTTATCAGTTACTGGTTCACGTTGTGTTTTATCAATTTGGCATTCTTGATGTTGTGTTTTAGCAGTCAGTCACTAGTTCATCACATTGTGTTTTATCGCTAAAACACACTACTATGAGCACATCTAGATCTGATTTATCGTTATTTTTTGTATGATTTAGTGTTTTCAAATGTGAGGGATTAGAAAGAGAGAGAGAAAAAAAATTGCAACATTTTTTGAGGTGGTTTTATGATTGGTAGTTATTTCCTTATTTAAAACAACTTTAAATGACACATTTACCCCCAATCAATTAAATTAGTCTATTTTAAAGACACGTATATTACCAAAATGCCACCAAAATGATCTCAACCATTAAACACACTCATCTGATGGCCCAGATCGCTTCCTACACTTTCTAGGAAAAACACACTTTCCGCAGGATCCACACTATATATATATATATATATATATATATATATAAACCATTAAAAACTACATAAACATAAATAATAATTATAAAAAACATAGTATGAAAATAAAAACAATCATTCTTCGTTTGGATCGTCGTCTTCGTCGGTTTCGAACCCAGGAATCGTTGAAACGTGATCCAACAAATCAGATCGAAGGTTGTGATGTATATCCCCTTGCTTGATCAAAAATTCATTTGTTGATTTATCTTCGTCTGTAACTGTTACGTTATCTGGTTGGGGGTCATTAGTGGCGGACCTACCTTATATTAAGGGATAGCCTCTGCTACCCGTTGACGATCCGACGGTAGTGTAGATTTTGGGAAAAAAAATTGACATTTTTTTGTTGCTTTTTCGATTTCGTTACCTTTTTTTAGACGTTACCCCTATAAGGATTTTCTAGATCCGCCACTGGGGGTCATCGTCATCATAGTAGGTAACAACCGCTCTTCCTTCATCCCCCAAAATCATGTTGTGAATAATGATACATGCGTACATCACGTTTCCAATCTGATCCTTGTCCCATAGTCGACAAGGCATTGCCGGATCTAAACTACCTAGCATTTCGGGTAGCCCATGATCATGTTGTGAAAAATGTTAAATATGTTAGGATATTTATATAGGAAAAAAGTTTTTTTTTTTTTAAATTCATGCCCAACGGCTGGCCCAAACGGTTAGTAGTCTTGGCCAATGAGGTTTCGCCATGTCATGTTCGTCGTCCCGCCCAACGCCCGATCTGAAACCCCCGCCCAAGGGGCCACGCCGAAACCGAATCCCACCCGGGGTGGTGACGTGGACGTTTGTACCCAACCCACGCCCCAACCTCCGCCACATACCCCATAGTCTAATGATTAGTTTCTTAGTGTTTTTTTTTTCACTTTTTCTATATTGAAGGCGAATCAAGAAAAAAAAACCACATTTGAGAACCGAGTAAACCATTAGTAACCAAACCAGTTAACTTTTTTTTACTTACTTTATTTAAAGAAATATTAGATTTTAATAGTCTCAACTATTCGTCGTTGGCCCCTAACAGTCCCAACTTCAAAAATAACCACTGGCAGTCCCAACTATTACTTATTGGCCTCCAATGGACCCTGACTAACATAACCCTAACGCCGTTAATCTCCGGTCGCCGGAAAAACGTTAATGCCGGAAAAATCAATTTTGGCCGGAAAACTCAACATTTTCGTCCCAAACCTCTTTGTAACCTTATTACGGACCTTTAGGAACCTTTTTCTAGTAAAAGCCCCAATTATTAAAGTCGCCGGAAAATTCTTTTTTTCATCAGGAAACTTATTTTTGGCTGGAAAACTCAACTTTTTTGCTGGAAAACATAACATCCTCGTCCCAAACCTCTTTGTAACCTTAGATCGGACATTTAGAAACCTTTTACTGGCCAAAAATGGTTTTTCGGCGACCGGAGACGAACGACATTAGGGTTCCGTTAGTCAGGATCCATTGGTGGCCAATATGTCAATAGTTGGGACTGCCAGTGGTTATTTTTTAAGTTGGAACTATTGGCGGCTAATGACAAATAGTTGAGATTATTAAAATCCAATATTTCTTATTTAAAAGATTAGTATTGTAAAAAAATTAATAATATATGTAACTTATACAATGTATTTTTATGTAGTTTACGAGCTATGCATATGTAGCTCAAATATATATATTTTTTTAAACTTTGCCATGATTAAATAGTATCGTATAAAACAGATTAAAAGAAACTGATTGGTTGATATTGGAGCTTGCAATTTTAAAGTAAGGGTTTTGTTTCTCTCTCTAGAATGTATCTTGTGCACAAGAAGTTTTCTCCAAAAAGCCTTTCTTTTTCATTCATTCACTAAGAGTATGTATATCAAAGGCTAGTACGGACACACCAGTCCTTACAAATGAAACCCTAGACCTAAATACGGACAAAACAATCTTGAAACATTTGTCAATACTTAACAAATAAGTACTGACACTCCAAGAACTACAAATTCGGACATACCCATGAATTTACAAGTTCTGACAAGCTAAAAACCTTATGTTCGGAAACTATGTGAACTTATAAGTTCTTACAACTCTAAACTACAAATTCAGACAAAGGGGCAATAATTATAAGTACTCACAATTTCAAAATCACAAATTCGGACCCCCTATAACCACATTTTGTCCGAATTTGTTATATAGAAAACATAATAACTTTCAACATCTGCCGAACAAGTCCCTGAAGATTCATTCTTTGGCAGCATCCAGCATTTATCAAACTTAGTTGCATTTACAGACTCACCCTTGATATATGCGGTGTCGCAACCCCCGATCCCTGATTCCCTGGAACGGGCGGACGCGAACTCAGTGACGGTGGTATCAGTTATTTAATTTGGCAGCGGAAATTACATCAGGACCGTAGTTAGAAATGTTTATCAGAGTAAAACCACCATATTTCATATTAATAATCACATGGGCAAAACCCAAGTTTCTTATTACAATACATTTATAGGGATAAACCCTATCTTATTGAATTTAAAACATCGTCTTTTAGTTAACTTTTATAGCCACATTTTTACTAAGCCTTCAGTGCTCTCCAGCTGGCTTTTTACTAATTGGCTGTCACATTGGGTTACCTGAAACGCGTTTTAAAAACATTTATCAGTGGGAAATACTGGTGAGTGAATCCCAGTTTAATCAAGAAACATTTTATAAATTAAAACAGTATTGAGAGCGATCACATTATTTATTTCTACACAATTACTCATTCAGTACTGTCAATGCTGACTTGTGGGTCATATTACACATTGGCTAACTCGTCGTCCAATGGTAACGTACTGTCATCCACGACTTACTATACGCAATAGTAAATTTTGTATACAAAACCCCAACATACCGGCAGTAATTGAAGAACTACAAAGACTCAATCACCGCTTAATCGCATTGTAAAACATTTAAGGTTTTGTAAAATATTACAAAAAGTTAACAAAAAGAGGATAAACTCACTTTGCTATCTTAGACTTCGCGTAAGGGTTTCCTGGATATAATCTATAATTTATACAAATGTACATTGGTTAGTATCATAACCCTTTGAAAATATTAATGATACCCTCCCCGAGACGGCATTCCAACAACTACGTCGGGCAGAACCACGACAGTTATTACGGAACCCTAAATCAATCGGGCAGCGTATCTACTATGAAACCGGGGTTATAACACTTACAACAGAGCAGAACCTCGCTAATTAGGGGGATATAATACCCGTGTATTATAACTCTACTACAGAAATTGTGATTTAGAATTGAGAAATGAACGAACTGATTTGAAGCCCGAGGCCTCCTTTATATAGTTGCTGATATCGACTCTCACGCAGCCCGCGTAAATGTACGCAGGGGCTTACGCGGCCCGCGTCAACATCCAGTCAACGTATAGCTTAGCTGGGTCAGCATGTAGGTCCGCCATGATGTCGACACGTGTCGGCTTCTGGTGTCTCTGCGTTTGATGATCTCACACGGCCCGCGTAAGAGTTAAGGTGAGCTTACGCGGCCCGCCTTAACTTATAATTTCACCGGAATCAAGTTTCAGCCTTGATACCGCCCGCGTGAGCTTGGGATGGGGTCCTACGCGGCCCGCTTTAACTTACTATTTTCAGATTTTAATTTATTTTATATGTTATAACATATTTCGGGCTCGGTTTTTACATACGGGGTGTAATTAAAGACATATAAGGGTATTTTAACATATACTAGGATGTCGGAAATATTCGAGAGTGTCGGTTTTATTGAGGGTTGTTACATCCTCCCCACCTTGTTTTAGAGCTCGTCCTTGAGATCTACTGGAACAAGTGCGGATATTTCCTTTGCATTTCTGATTCAAGCTCCCATGTGTACTCAGGTCCTCTTTTGGAGTCCCATTTCACTTTGACCAGAACTAATCTCTTATGCTTGAGATTCTTGATTTTCCTGTCTTCAATTTGTAGAGGCCTTTCTACAAAATTGAGTTGTTCATTTACCTCTATATCTTTAAGAGGCACTATCAGTGATTCATCAGCTAAACACTTTTTGGGATTAGATACATGAAACATATCATGTATTCCTGCCATTTCCTCTGGCAGTTGTAGCTGATAGGCTACATGTCCTATTTTTCTAATAATCTCAAAAGGTCCAACATACCTGGGACTTAAGCTTTCCCCGTTTGATGAATCTTACTACTCCTTTCCAAGGAGAGACTTTCAATAATACTTTATCTCCTACTTTAAACTTCAATGGTTTGCATCGGTTATCAGCATAGCTCTTTTGTCGATCACATGCGGCTTTCAGTCGTTCCTTGACTTGAATAATCTTTTCGGTTGTTGCTTGGACTATCTCAGGTCCAGATATTTGCTTTTCCCCAATTTCTGCCCAACAGACTGGGGTTCGGCACTTTCGTCCATAAAGTTCTTCGAATGGTGCAGCATTGATACTTGTGTGATAACTATTATTGTAAGAAATTTCTATTAAAGGTAAGTGATCGTCCCAATTACCTCCGAAATCAATTACACAATCTCTAAGCATGTCTTCCATCGTTTGAATTGTTCTTTCGCTTTGTCCATCCATTTGAGGATGATAAGTTGTGCTCAATTTTAACTTAGTTCCCATTGCCTTTTGGAAACTTGACAACAAAAATGAGAGGTAAATCTACTATCCTTATCAGAAACAATTGATAAAGGTATTCCATGTAAAGAAACAATTTCATTTACATATAATTTAGCTAATTGTTCCATACTAAAAGTTTCTTTCATTGATAAGAAATGAGCTGACTTGGTTAGCCTATCTACAATCACCCAGATTGTATCATTTCCTTTCTTTGTTTTAGGTAATTTAGTAACAAAATCCATTGTTATCAATTCCCATTTCCACACTGGCATTTCTAATTGCTGTAACAAACCTGAGGGTTTCTGGTGTTCAGCTTTAACTTGTGAGCAAGTTAAACATTTAGAAACGTTGGATGCTATGTCCTTTTTCATTCCTATCCACCAGAAATTCTTCCTTAAATCCTGGTACATTTTATCATTTCTTGGATGCATCGTATACTTAGATTTATGGGCTTCTTCTAAAATACGATAACGTAGGTTTCCTAATTTAGGTATCTACATTCTCTTTTTATGGAATCTCCAAATTCCATTTATTCCTTGTTCCAATTCTTTTAGCATACCTTTTAATTTTTCAGTATCTTCCTTGATTACTGATTCTTGTTCTTCTCTTATCTGATCATTTAAATCTACTTGCAGATTTAATTTAAGAGAACGTACCCTTTTTGGCTTTTCATGATACTTTCGGCTTAAAGCATCTGCCACTACATTTGCTTTTCCTTCATGATACTGGATATCACAGTCATAATCGCTAAGAAATTCCATCCAACGTCTTTGTCTCATATTCAATTCCTTTTGCCTGAAGACATATCTTAAACTTTTGTGATCAGTGAATATGTTAAACTTACTACCATAAAGGTAATGTCTCCAAATCTTAAGGGCAAAAAATATAGCTCCTAGTTCTAGATCATGGGTTGAATAATTCTCTTCATGATTCTTAAGTTGTCTAGATGCATAAGCTATAACTTTTTGACGTTGCATTAATACACATCCATAACCTAACTTAGAAGCATCACAATAGACTACAAAGTCTTCAGTTCCTTCTGGTAATGCTAATATGGGTGCATGGGTTAATCTTTGCTTAAGAATTCTAAATGCTTCTTCTTGTTTTAATCCCCATTCAAATTTAACAGATTTACAGGTTAGCTTAGTTAAGGGAATGGCTATTCTAGAAAAATCTTGAATAAATCTTCTATAATAACCGGCCAATCCTAAGAAACTTCTAACCTCAGTTGGTGACTCAGGGGTTTTCCATTTAGTAATTGCTTCAATCTTTGTTGGATCTACATGAATTCCTTCATGGTTTACTAAATGTCCAAGGAATTGTACTTGTTCTAACCAAAACTCGCACTTTGAAAACTTAGCATAAAGCTTTTCCTTTCTTAGTAAACTCAAAAGTGCGTGCAAATGTCTTGCATGATCTTCTTTACTCTTAGAGTAAATAAGAATATCATCTATAAAACAATTATGAATTTATCCAAATATGGCTTACATATTCGGTTCATCATGTCCATGAATGCAGCTGGGGCATTGGTTAAACCAAATGGCATTACAGTAAATTCATAATGACCATACCTTGTTCTGAATGCGGTTTTAGGAATGTCCTCTTCCTGTACCTTTAATTGATGATAACCTGACCTTAAATCGATTTTAGAGAAATATCGAGTTCCTTGTAATTGATCAAACAGATCATCTATTCTTGGTAATGGGTACCGATTCTTAATCGTGACCTTGTTTAATTCACGGTAATCAATGCACATACGCATTGATCCGTCCTTCTTTTTAACAAATAGTATCGGCGCTCCCCATGGTGACGAACTCGGCTGTATGAATCCTTTCTCTAACAATTCATCTAATTGTTTCTTCAATTCTTGCATTTCTGTCGGTGCCAAACGATAGGGTGTTTTAGCAATCGGTGATGTTCCTGGTATTAAATGGATTCTGAATTCGACTTCTCTATTTGGTGGCAGTCCTGGTAATTCTTCTGGAAATACATCTGAAAACTGAGATACTACTGTAATATCTTTTAAATCATTTTCCTTTAGTGTTAGTGATTATGGAAATCAAATACACTAATGATCCTTTTCTTATGTATCTTGCAGAGATAAATTTTGTGGATCTATTTGGTTTATCTCCTTTAATTGTGATCGTTTTACCTTTTGGTGAATTTATTTGGAATAACTTTTGAT
Organism: Helianthus tuberosus; assembly: GCA_030545235.1. Lineage (NCBI taxonomy): Eukaryota > Viridiplantae > Streptophyta > Magnoliopsida > Asterales > Asteraceae > Helianthus > Helianthus tuberosus. The sequence continues at coordinate 38,940,636 of CM060411.1, read as the reverse complement.
CACATAAAATACTGGCTTTATTGGCTATTAACCAATCCATTCCTAAAACAACATCAAATCCTACCAGATTCATAGGATAAAGATTTGCAATAAATTTCTGATTTAAATTTTCTATTCTTGCTCCCTGCAAGATTTCAGAAATCCTAACAATTTCTCCATTAGCTGTCTCCACTAAGCATTCTTGTGGTAGTTTAGTTAATGATTGATTTAGAAATTTGCAAAATGATGTATTAATAAAACTTTGGTTCGCACCAGAGTCAAATAATACTTTAGCAAAAATATCATTAACTAAAAACGTACCAGCTATGACATCTAGAATCATCTTAGCTTCATCTGCAGTCAGAACAAATGCTCTGGCATTTTGTGTATTCTTGTTGTTTGTAGCTGGAGCTACTTTTGGGCAATTAAGCTTGATATGACCTTGTTCTCCGCAGTTGTAACATATCCTGTTGTTAGCTTTCTTCCTGCAATTTTCTTCCTTGTGTCCCGATATTTTGCAAAAGTTACAGTATATAGAGCATCTTCCTGAATGCTTTATTTTGCAATTCTTACAGTAAGGTGCAGAGGTAGAACCTATGTTTCTCTCACGGTTAGAACGAAATTCTTGTGTGAGTTTCTGGGTTAGGTTACTCCTTTGATCCTCCTCTCGGGTACGAACTAATTCATCTGTCAAGGTATTTGCCAGTTCTACAGCTTCTTCTATGGTTTGAGGTCTAGCTGCCTTGACTACGTGTCTAATCTCTCCAATTAATCCCCAGATGTAACGGGAGATTAATACTGGCTCTGGTGATGCAAGGGTTGGCACTATTCTAGCATATTCGAAGAATATTTTAGTATATCCCTTACTATCCACACCAGTCATTCTAAGGTTTAGGAATTTGTTGGCTATTTGTTCCTTTTCATTAGGAAGGCAGAATTTCCTTTCTACCATATTCCTAAATTCTTCCCATTCCATAGTGTAAGTTCTATCACTTCCTCTTGATTGGAGGATAGTGTTCCACTATTCTAGCGCTGAATTCTTAAACAGATTAGAAGCAAACAGTATCTTATCTTCTTCAGCACACTTGCTTATTCTTAAACCTGCCTCAGTCTTCTCTATCCAGCGTAAGGTTGCAATGGCCCCTTCTTTGCCCAAGAATTCCATTGGTTTACAAGACCAGAATTCTTTATAAGAACAACCGTAAGACATGGTTCTTCTTCTTTTAGGAATAGGCATTTGAAGTACAGGTCCATTGTTCACGCTGTTTTCAGGTTCGATGGGTCGTTTACTACTATGCTTACTTTTATTATTCGCTTCTTGAATAGTTTGAATAATAAATGGCATTGCATCTATGATTCCTTATGCCACTATATGTTGAACAACGCTATTATCCATTTGATTTCCATTGTTTTTGATGCTTGGATTCTCATTAACCACGTTAATGTTACTCTGGTTATCATTATTCAGATTTCCTTGATTTCCTTCATCGGCCATCTGAATTTTAAACAATTACCCCGTTATTAATATCATAAGATAATATTTAATATAGTCGATCACATGACACGCATTTTTGCCAAAAGTGTCGATCATTGCGACTTGTACATTATTTCCATATACTATGCGTCTATTACACACTATTACTGAAATAAAATTACAATACCAACAGAAATAGAATCACACTAATAGTAATATGCATCCGTACACACATATTTTATTTTTATTATATTATATTATTCTTACTATTACCATCTCCTCCATCACATCACGGATATGGATTTATCCAAAAATCCATATTGCGTTCATCGTATTTCCATACGAGATGCTCTCCTACCTGTCTCATTCTCTCACTGCTTTCTAAAATTTCCTCCCCGAAAGTCCTAAGTTCTTGCACGTTTTCTGCACTCATTGGGGGTGCAGGTTCTAGGACTGGGTTTGGAATCTGGGGTGCTGGTTCCTGATATGGGGGTGAAAGTGCCTGAAATTGGTAAGGATCTTCTAAGATCTCCCTAATATATTCGTCATGGTAATAGGGATCTAAAGGGTCCATACCTGGGTAGGCTTCTATGTTCTGTATAGGTGCATCTTCATGGATTGGGTAACGTTGCACAAAGTCCCTATTATCGTCCCACCAGGGGTCGTAATTTGGGTTTAGGGAATTAGGTGCTGGTATCCTAGGGATTTCTTCTGGGTTAAAGTCATGCATCTCCACTTGGTTTTCAGGATTTTCTATTTCCATAGGTTGGTCCGGGATTTGCAATTGTGGTTGTGGGGCTACTAATTGTTCCAAACTTGGGTCAAGGCAGTTATAGCTAGGATATGGAAATTTGCTAGGCTTCTATTAAGCATATCCTGTGTATGGGCATCTGTCTCTCTCTTAATAGCTGCTAAGGCTCTTTGCTGTTGTAACTTTCACATTCTTTTCCTACGTGCAAAAGCTTCCTTACTGAACCATCCTCGTTTCTTATGAGGGAATGGCTCTTCTGACTGAGCTTTAAAAGCAAACATCCCATCTTCCTGATCAGCAGAATACCCAGAAAGGGCAGGCTGTGATGATGTACATTCACTCCTAGGTGAATCAGACAATTGACGACTCATATCTGAGGGTCCTTGATCACTCATACTGTAAACTAACAGATAGTCAAATAACACATAACAAATAAATACAGTTATGCAAATATTTCCATTATTTCCTAACACAATATTTAGAACTTAAGTGTCAGCAGAACACTTCTTTGGCTCTGACCAGTGGCTAGGCTCTGATACCACCTCCTGTCGCAACCCCCGATCCCTGGCCCCCGGGAACGGGCGGACGGGAACTCAGTGACGGTGGTATCAGTTATTTAATTTGGCAGCGGAAATTACATCAGGACCGTAGTTAGAAATGTTTATCAGAGTAAAACCACCATATTTCATATTAATAATCACATGGGCAAAACCCAAGTTTCTTATTACAATATATTTATAGGGATAAACCCTGTCTTATTGAATTTAAAACATCGTCTTTTAGGTAACTTTTATAGCCACATTTTTACTAAGCCTTCAGTGCTCTCCAGCTGGCTTTTTACTAATTGGCTGTCACATTGGGTTACCTGAAACGCGTTTTAAAAACATTTGTCAGTGGGAAATACTAGTGAGTGAATCCCAGTTTAATCAAGAAACATTTTATCAATTAAAACAATATTGAGAGCGATCACATTGTTTATTTCTACACAATTACTCATTCAGTATTGTCAATCCTGACTTGTGGGTCATATTACACATTGGCTAACTCGTCGTCCAATGGTAACGTACTGTCATCCACGACTTACTATACGCAATAGTAAATTTTGTATACAAAACCCCAACAAACCGGCAGTAATTGAAGAACTACAAAGACTCAATCACCGCTTAATCGCATTGTAAAACATTTAAGGTTTTGTAAAATATTACAAAAAGTTAACAAAAAGAGGATAAACTCACTTTGCTATCTTAGACTTCGCGTAAGGGTTTCCTGGATATAATCTATAATTTATACAAATGTACATCGGTTAGTATCATAACCCTTTGAAAATATTAATGATACCCTCCCCGAGACGGCATTCCAACAACTACGTCGGGCAGAACCACGACAGTTATTACGGAACCCTAAATCAATCGGGCAGCGTATCTACTATGAAACCGGGGTTATAACACTTACAACAGAGCAGAACCTCGCTAATTAGGGGGATATAATACCCGCGTATTATAACTCTACTACAGAAATTGTGATTGAGAATTGAGAAATGAACGAACTGATTTGAAGCCCGAGGCCTCCTTTATATAGTTGCTGATATCGACTCTCACGCGGCCCGCGCAAATGTACGCAGGGGCTTACGCGGCCCACGTCAACATCCAGTCAACGTATAGCTTAGCTGGGTCAGCATGTAGGTCCGCCACAATGTCGACACGTGTCAGCTTCTGGTGTCTCTGCGTTTGATGATCTCACACGGCCCGCGTAAGAGTTAAGGTGAGCTTACGCGGCCCGCCTTAACTTATAATTTCACCAGAATCAAGTTTCAGCCTTGATACCGCCCGCGTGAGCTTGGGATGGGGTCCTACGCGGCCCGCTTCAACTTACTATTTTCATATTTTAATTTATTTTATATGTTATAACATATTTCGGGCTCGGTTTTTACATACGGGGTGTAATTAAAGACATATAAGGGTATTTTAACATATACTAGGATGTCGGAAATATTCGAGAGTGTCGGTTTTATTGAGGGTTGTTACATGCGGGATCTGTAAATCTTCATCGAGTCTTCGAGAAATCGCTTCCCGCTCCATCCTTGTTCTTCACACAGCATCGAACAACTCGAGTACTCAGAACAGCAAGCTTCCTGTCTTCTTTCAGATAATCTAAAATAGCTTGTCAAAAACGTATCAGAACGCTCAAACCTAAACCATAAAAGTCTAGAAACTTTCTAAGTAACTCATACATAGAAAGATATCAAACAAATTGGAACAGAATAAACACGATATCCCACACAATGATCCACACTTAGACAAACTTAGCAAGACCGATTGTTTTTAGTAAAAGACTTATTTTAAATTACCTCACTGGATTGTTTTTAATTCGTTTGTTCATAATTGTAAAACCCCTTTTGAGTATCATTATAAATATAAAGCCCACACATGGAAACGAGAAAGAAAATCTTTTTGTATTTTTCAAACTTTATATTAAAACACACCGAAAATCTTTTTTTAATTTTCAATATTTGAAACGGAAATGAAACGTAGATATTTACAAACATTATCTTTTTGTGAAAACGCGGACAAAAAGATCATATCGGCTTATCTGTCAAAATCTATCACAGTTAGTATCCATTTAACGATTTTAAGCACATAGAATGATAAAGACGGTTCAAGATGTTTAATGATATACTTGTCCACTTAAGCTTTAGCACGTGTTCGAACATTGTTTTCGAGATATGCAATTAAGTGTCTTATTAACTCATATAACTGTGTTCCCCACTTCATAATATACTCCCGCATCAAGACTACCAAAAATTACATCTTACATGAGTATATCCAACTATTATCTGTATCCGGCTAAAATTGCGAAACCTTGAGAGATCAGGTTAGTGCCACCTCACCGACAGAGAGATGAAGGCTCGACTTTAGGTGGTGTACCAACGGTTTGGTATCTTTTGCTGCACTTTGACATTTTTTCTTTCAGTTTTATGTACCTGGTGGTAACATATATTTTCAGTTGTTCACCCGGTGGTGACAAGCTTTGAACAAATCATCCACACCCCCAGCGAATAATTTCCGGGTCCGCCATTGATAAATACAATTCACTCACTTTAAATTATTCATTATTCAGCCCTCTTGTTAGACCACCAGCTCATTTAGATACGTAACTAGTATTCCCAGTTACCTACATCAGATTTGTTAGGCATATTTATGTGTGGTTTGCTTTTTGGTCACCACTTGTCACAGACGGACTAACCTTTTTGAAGGTCTAGAGTGAGTAAAACGCTGGCACTTTTTTCTGAATTTAATTGTTACAAGACCCCCCTCCTGGGCTTCAGACCAACAAATCAACAATATTTTCATATTGACATGGAAACATTAGCAACTAAAACATCTTTCAGAAATTAATCAAAAATCACGCTTAATTATTGATATAGAATTAGCAGTTAATACAATATTTAGAAACAGCCATTATTTCCAATTAAGGGGGCGGCAGCACTCACCGATTTGGGTTTCAGGTGGGGTTTCCCGAATCCTTAACACCACCGCTACCCATTCTCGGGTACCCCAAATCGGGTAGTAGGTTGGGATTTTAGTTACCCATTAATAAGTGTTGTGGGTAGGGCTGCAAACGAACCAAACGTTCGCCGAACAGTTCGTGATCCGTTCGGCGGGAAGTTCGTTTGTGTTCGTTCGTTTGTTTATTAAACAAACGAATATGAACAAGAAATTTCGTTCATTTAGTTAAATGAACAAACATGAACAGAGGTCGTGTTCGTTCGTTTATGTTCGTGAATGTTCGGTAACGTGTTCGTTTGTGTTTGATAGTTCATTAGTGTTTTTAGTTTTTATATTTATTTAAATTCTTCAAAATTATGACAAATTAAATATCTTATAAGTGTCAGTGTATTATATATTTTGTTCATGAACGATTGTTTGTGTTCGTTTGTTTCCATTTGTGTTCATGAACATTAGTTTGTGCTCATTTGTGTTTGTCAACATTCATTTTTGTTCGTTGCCTAAAATTAACAAACAAACACAAACGAACACGAACAAGTTCATTTCCTTAACAAACGAACACGAACATAAAATCTCGTTTGATAAGTGTTTGTGAACGGTTCACGGACACGTATATTTATTAATAAACGAACACGAACAAGGTTATGTTCGTGTTCGTTCGGTTCGTTTGCAGCCCTAGTTGTGGGTAAGAGAGAGTAGTATGTAGGGAGAGAAAGGGTAGTGTAAAAAGGTGGGTCCATGGCTTAGTGTAGTGGTGCCACTAATAGTGTGTTTTGGGTTGTTCTAGTGTAAAAGTAAGTTCCCAATGCAAGATTGGTGCAATTTCTCGGGGGCAGGTTAGGGTTGTCCCCTTCCCCTAAGAGCATTCACATCCAAGGAATCAAATTATGTGTGTGTTGTTTTTAAAATATGAAGAGTATAAAAAGTGGTTGTGAGTGAAGGAGAGAGAAAATGTTACTGTTTATCTGTATATTTAGGGGGACACTGTTCATCCTCTATAGTTTTTTAATATATTTTGAAAGTGGTTGTGAGTGGAGGAGAGAGAAAATGTAATGATAAATGTATAAAAAAATATTATTTAATTGAAAATAAGAGAGAAAATGTAGTGTTTTTTAGTGTAATTTAGGGTGAAAATATAATGGATTAGATGTGAATGCTCTAACACAACAAATCATATGGAAAGTTAGGGGCAAAACAATTATTAAGTGAATTGATGAACTAATAGTACCTTTAGGGCATCTCGATGCACGCGACTTTTGCGACCTTTGAATAATTGTTCCTTGACATGAAATAACTACATATCCACATCTCAATTACTAGCTTTGGCGACGTTTGAATGCTCCAAATGACATTTCGATTTCTAGCTTTCGGGCCCGCTCATTTGCCGTTTCTTTCGTAACTCTGGGTATTCTAAGCCTGGTTTAAAATTGTTTCAAAAATATTTAACAAAAATCGGCCCTTGCTTTAGCTACATAGCCGTTGAGCTTTGCACAATTTTGCTTCGTTGTCACTTGCTTGTAATGTTCTAATTTTTTTCTTTCTTTCTTCTTTTCAATGTAGCTTTTATTTATTATGGTTTTTCTTTTAGTTTGCAACTTGACCTAGGCCAATGTATATTAATTTACTAAAAAGAGAAACATATTTGTATGGGAAATGACAAGCAGTCTTTCTATATTGTTGCTAAACATATGTTATATACGTTTGAGCAAACTTTAGGTCTAAATGTGTAATTAATGAAAGTTTGACACCAAAACGCATAACATGAACATAATAGAGGATCATTTTTGTAATTAAATTCTAATTAATTGCACAACGGGTCCTCATAACCAATGTTTTGAAATTCAGACCGGACAAGGAACCGGGTGTCTGACTGGTCCGATTCACCCTACAGACCCGTTTTAAGTCGAATCGGCTGGTTGGACAGGTTTCTGGCGGTCGGACCAGAAAACCAAGCGTTTAAACCGGATTTTGAATAATTTTTTTTTAATTTTAATTCATTAATTTTTAAACTGGATTTTGAATAATTTTTTTTAATTTTAATTCATTAATTTTTATAATATTTACAGCAACATCGGGTTTTTATATCCAGTTCAACCGGTCAAATCGACCTGACCGATGGACCGATTTGGACAGTGGCGAAGGATATTTGGTGCCCGGGGGTGCACCCGCCCACCCCAATTTTTCGGTTAGAAGTGTATTAGTTTCGATTTTTCGTCTGAAATTTTTTAAATTATATAGGATCGCCCCCCGATTATTTTTCCTAAATTGTATATCCTAAATTTTTATACACTTTGTATATAAATGATAACCAATGGGTGTCAGCCCAGTGGCCACCGACCCCCACTTTAATCCGGCTCGAGGACCCTGTGAGGTCACGGGTTCGAATCCTGGTAACTCCAGGCTCTTCAGTTCCCCTCGAGTTGGTAGGGGTTTCACCGCCAGGCAGCGTTGTCGGGTCGCTAGCTTGGGAAATGGGATCACTTCCGCGGTCAGGGGTACCGTGCATCTACCATTTTTTTTGTATATAAATGATGGGTAGTTTGGTAAATATATTTTAACTTTTGTTTGTTTAACCCTAGATTACCTACCACACAATAAACTTAATCATAGCTTAATACCAAGTTATCAATCATCTTCTTCCAGACTTCCCGTACTCCCGCCCGTAGCTTTCTGAGGCCATTCTTTTTCCAATTCCATCAAGACTTTTTTGGTAATAATCCTTTGAATGAATGAATTTTTTTAGTTTTATTTGAAACTATTATTATTTGACCCGACCTAAACCGAATAGCCGACCCGACCCGAAGTATAACGATAGGAAAAAAAATTTGGGTCCAATCACTTTACGCCCCCTCGAAACTTTTGGTCAAGCTCCGCCACTGGATTTGGAGACCAATTTAACGTACAATCTACTTCGAAAACGTTGCTCGTAACTGCTGTCCACATCGTCTTTAATATTTCCTTGCTGATTAATTCCTTTAGGAAACCGTAACCACCAACTTTCAATTCTCATTTGCTGACTATTAAATTTTATTCAACTTTAAAAGACCTCCATTTTAATTCTCATACAATTATTTCTAACAACACGATCAAAAGTTTTTAACTTAATCGTCAATTGATTTAAAATTTAAATATTTAATAATAAGCTATAATCATATTGAGCAACTTTCTTGTTTAGGATGCTGACTAAAAGACATGAAGCTCTTTGTATATCAACTAGTGGTATCCCCGCGCTTCGCGGCGGGCTTTCGGCCGGTACCAACTTAGTTTGCTAATGTATCGGTATGATGCATGCACTTAGTATAGCAACTAAAATATACACACATAAAAGGATACCAACATATGTTTTATAATGATCGAAAACTATAGAAACAAATACCAGTATTGGTACCGTACCGATGTTGTTTAGTCGGGGCATAACTTCGGTCATTAACACTCGCTATAGCATACAATACTATAAATACTCTATTGCCAATACAACTTTATTCTCAATCACTTTTATATTGTCAAGTTGAGAAAACCACAAAAATGAATATGGTACTCGTACCAATATAGTTTGAACAATATTGGTTAGAGTGGTCATTGTAAAGAACAAAAGAAAAATCAATTATATTTAGAAGTTCAATTAAAAGTTTTATCAAATCATAGATAAAAATAAACATGTTGCAATGGTGAATTCAGAATTTTATATTATGTTACGCAAATAACAAAAAAGGTAAACAATGTAACTATATATAAAAAAACACAACAAATTTTGTATCACCTTGTCGTTAAAGGAATTAAAGAAAAAAGAAAGCTAAAATATAAGATTGATCCAAGGGCTTGTCTATTCACACACCCATATTGTCTATCCACACACCCCCAGTGTCGAGCTGTGGTCAGAGCGCGGCGTTTTGTTCCGGTTAACCAGACAAAGACTGACGGGTGTCTGACGGGTCTGTTGACCGGACCAAAACGCCGAGCTTTGGCCGCGTTCTGGTCCTGTCAACCAGACAAAAGACTGACTCAGTCTTTTGTCTGGTTGACAGGACCAGAACGCGGCCAAAGCTCGGCGTTTTGGTCCGGTCAACAGACCCGTCAGACACCCGTCAGTCTTTGTCTGGTTAACCGGAACAAAACGCCGTGCTCTAGCCACAGCTCGACACTGGGGGGTATGTGAATAGACAAAAGGGTAGGTGGGGGTGTGTGAATAGCAAGACCCTTGATCCAAATGGACTAAGAGAAGAATTAGTGTACAAGTACTTTAAATTTGTTAGTTATAAGAATATATCATGCATGCGTTAACATGCTGACAAGACATGATAAAAAAAAACAATGGGTAAAATTAAACAAACAACAATATGACAGAATTATGTGAAACTTTTTTTTTTTTTTTAATAGCCAACGAAAATTTTTATTCATAACCAAAATGGAGAAACATCCAATATGGCGACTCAAAGGTTTACATAAGCAATGTTTATTAACGAGCAATGTGGTAATTGCAACTTTAGGGTCTAAGGATACTTGGAATCAGAGATTATTAATTTTTATTTAGGTGTGTTATGTAAGATTAAATATATTATTGTTTAATATTTAATACCAGTATAATCATTTACATAATATAGATCAAAATATATAATAACCTATTAAATAATTAGTTGGTAATTGTTGATGGACCATATTACCCTTATTAACTAATTAGGTTTCCTCCTGGGTGCTTATATAAGGAGAATTATGTAAAGGTCATTAGGTTACACACTTAATCAGACAACCTAATCATAACATCATCATCATCGACCTCCCTCTCCCATAACCGATTCCCTTGTCGGTTTTCTTAGTCACCATCATTAGTCAGCACCCTAAGGAGGAACCAGATCACACTGACAATTATGTCTAACGGGATGTCATCTTCTCTAACTGGATTCTCTACTGCACTGTCTGTTGTAACATGTATGTTTTAATGTTTTCCCTCATTCTTATGTTACTGTTCCGAAATCTGAATGTTCAATATATGTTTAAATGTGTAAAATAATTCCAGATTTCTGATGAAAGTTTGAATAATTTTATTTAGGGTTCATAATGTTCTTAGTTAAAATTCGAAACTTCCTTTATGTTTTGGAATGTGTTTTGAATTGTGGAATGTTTTCCTAATTTTGATCTAATTTTATCTAATAAGTTTTTTCGAAATATGTTAATAGGATAAACAGATTATGATTTTCGAAATTTTCTGATAAAATTAGATCAATGTTAAAATAGGAAACTCTATCACAATTCCTAAGATTTCGATTTTTCTATTATGATTTCACATTAACAGCTGTAACAGCTTGCAGAACACATTTCGGATGATCATTCCGGATGAACATTGTTCGCCCATTACGGATCAGCAACTGACCATTTCGGACTAAGCATCACGGATGATCAAAGAACTGGCCATTTCGGATGAATCTCGGACTAAGCATTACCATCCGAAATCATCTGAAATGCATCACGGATCATCAAGAACTGACCATTTCGGATGAATCTCGGACTAAGCATCACCATCCGAAATCATCCGAAATGACTCGACTTACGCGTCTTGGACACATCCGAAATCATTCGAAATCATCCATTTCGGATAGTCCGAAATGATTCGAAATTAGTCATTTCGGATGAATCCAAGACATGATTCATCCGAAATCATGAGTATTCATAAAATTTGGCAGTTAATGTGAACTAAAATTTGGCTCGGGGGCACGCTGTCCCCCTGCATCCCCCAGCGAACTCACCGCGGAGTTCGATCCGCGCTAACGGGTGGTTTGCTATTAAATAATTGGTTTTTGTAATTACTTAATTAGTTAATCAGATTCAGATAACGCTTTACAAAACCAAAATGGCTTAACTTGAATGAGCTTCTGATGTATCATTTCTGGCCAAAGCTGATTTGATACACCTACTTATCATTCAAGTATTACGAAAGCTATGTTAAGTGTGCATCATAAACATGAATGTCTTAATATCTGGCCAAAGCTGATTTAATTCTTTCATAGATGGCATACTTAACAAGTGCATAACTAAAGTGATTGTCTCAATTTCTGTCCAAAGATGATTTGTTACAACCACTTTGCACATATGCTTAAATGATTACACTTCTGGCCAAAGCTGATCTGTCTTCGTTTAAGTAGAATTTTAACTAAGTCTATTATTTTGATGTTAGTAATGGACAATATCACGGCTTCATAATGTAAAATGGTCATTATTTATGCCTGCCTTAGTTTAGCATGCCCTTAGATCACATTAGAACTTCTTCCTAAGTATCATAACTTGCTCATCTTATTTCCACTATCAGCACCAAATCAGGGGATTCCACCTTTGACTGGTGATAACTTTGCTGCATGGAAGGATGCTCTCATGCTTACGCTTGGGCTGCTGGACTTTGATTATGCTCTAAGAGAGAATAAGCCAGCGGACCTTACCACTCAAAGTACTGCTGCTGAGCAGATAGTTCATGAAAAATGGACTAGGTGTAACCGCATGTCTCTCATGTTCATGAAGCAGTCCATCAGTAATGCAATCAGAGGAGCCATTCCTGATTCTTAAGATGCTAAAACCTACTTGGAGCATGTGGAGGCGCAATTCAAAGGGACGTCTAAAGCACACGCTAGTACCCTTATCCTCAAGCTAGTGACAACTAAGTATGATGGGAGGAGCGACATTCGCGAGCACATCATGATGATGAATGACATGGCCAATAAGCTGAAGGGGCTGGAAATGGAGATCAGTGATGGTTTCCTTGTTCATTTTATCATCACTTCGCTTCCTTCATCCTTTGAAGCATTCAAGATCAATTACAACACTCAGAAGGACAAATGGACGATGAGTGAGCTGGTCGCTATGTGCGTACAGGAGGAAGAGCGTATGAGGATGGATCGCCCTATTGATGTTGCTAACTTCACCACCTCCAACTCTAAGAAGAGGAAGAACTTGCTTAGAAATCTGATCACTGGACTCAAAATCGTTAATTCCATTTCTAGACCATTGAAGCTTTATTGTGATAATTCAGTTGCCGTTAGTTTCTTGAACAGTAACAGTTCGAATGGAGCTGGTTTATATCTCGATACAAAATATTTGTTCGAACGTGAACGAGTTGAGGAAAATAATCTTTGTATCGAGTATATTAGTACTAAAGATATGCTTGCGGATCCGATGACTAAAGGTCTCCCTCCTAAGGTTTACGAAGAACATGTTCGGAATATGGGATTTAGTAAAGACCTTATTTGAGCATATTGTACTAGCTTATGTTTTATGATTAATGAAATTTCCTCAGTTTGATTTTGTATGTCTCTTAGAATGTGTTCAACCGGTATAATGGCATATAGACAAATAAAGTTACAAATCAAACAAAGGGCTTATGCGTATTTTGATCATGACGATTAAGTTTTTAAATTAAGGCTATAGTATGACTAATGGGGGTCCTGAGTCGCATAATGATTCAACGGCTGTATTTCTCTGCTATAGTACTTGTTTAAGGCTAAAATGAGTATTAACTCCTGATCAGGCTTATCTAATACTCATGGTAAATGATTACTCGGCTAAGTGGGAGAATGTAAGATTAAATATATTATGGTTTAATATTTAATCATATAGCCATTATAATCATTTACATAATATAGATCAAAATATATAATAACCTATTAAATAATTAGTTGGTAATTGTTGATGGACCATATTACCCTTATTAACTAATTAGTTTTCCTCCTGGGTGCTTATATAAGGAGAATTATGTAGAGGTCATTAGGTTACACACTTAATCAGACAACCTAATCATAACATCATCATCATCATCGACCTCCCTCTCTCATAACCGATTCCCTTGTCGGTTTTCTTAGTCACCATCATTAGTCAGCACCCTAAGGAGGAACCAGATCACACTGACAATTATGTCTAACGGGATGTCATCTTCTCTAACTGGATTCTCCACTGCACTGTCTGCTGTAACAGGTATGTTTTAATGTTTTCCCTTTTGTATAAACAGAACTGAACCAACATGTTATTTATCAGATGTTATTCTTTATGGCACATACAATTTAACAATCGTCATTAAAAATGTAAAAGAAATTAGAAAGAAAAATATAATTATTTAAAATAAAATATAGATTTAAAAAATTTAGTCTATACACTTTTTAAACAATTAACAAAAGCCCGATCACACGGGTAAACCCAATGACAAAAAACCATCCATGCCCGCAAACATAGACAACACACCTAACCCGGATCGCCACCATTTCAGATGAAACCCAGTCATCAACGAAGGCAGGCCGTGATAAAACCCAGAGCAATTTTGTTCCAGACGAGACTCGAACCAGTAACCTCTACTTTAAAAGCTTGTGGAGCTGGCAAAATTAGGTTATCCTAACTATTTATCTATATTATATTTCGTGGTTGTTGTTGAGCTTCCTCGTTGATTAATCCCTTATGTTGACGCCCCCTTATGTTGACGCCATAGAATTTTTGCAGAAAAAAAAAAAAAAAAAAAAAACGCTATATCTCCGAAGTCAATAGTTAGATAAAATGACTTGATATTTGAAACATTCAATTCACTAAGGTCAAATTAAATATATATTAGATTTGACCAATTCTTATATGGCCAGGTGTAGGCATGAGCAAATACCGATCCCGGTACCATACCGTCCCGATACCGATGAATCCTGATCCCGATTTTTGTGAAAAATGGGTACCGATACCGATACCGAAATACGTCGGTTTGGTACGGTATCGGTATTTTGAGGGTAAAATGCGGTATTATACCGATACCATACCGTACCGATACCGACAAATACCTAAAAGTGGATACCGATACCGGTACCGAAACCCCTTCGGTATGGTATTCTCGGGATCGGGATCGGGATGGGATCGGGATGAGATCGGTATTGGATACCACTTGCTCATCCCTAGCCAGGTGTAAATACTTTATTGTCAACTAGTCTTAACGAGCGGGGCGTAAACCGTGTTACTAGTGTGTGGTCGAGAGGGGCGTAAAACCATACTAATTGAACGACGATCAAAATCGGGGAAAACATGAAACAAATATAAAAATTTATAATACCAAGTGATCAACTGAAGTTATACAAAAAAATGTAAGGACAAAAACATATGATATTTGACCTGACGGAATTTAGAAAAATCTATGTCAAAATGTAAAACCAATTTTTATTATACCGACGCGTACATAAAAGAAAACATGTAAAACTCCTTGGACAAAAAATTCAGCACAAAAAATTTAGCACAAAAATATAGTACAAAAATCAAGCACAAAAAAATGTTATACAACATAGAAATACAACACATTTTAGTGGGTTTTTTAGTTTTCATATTTTATATAGCAATATGGTACTCAAATTGAAGATAAAAATACGCTCGATTTTACAGTGAAATTTTTATGAAAAAAATAATGTCGTATAAAAAAGTTATGAACGTTTAAAAAATGGGGGTGAAATATGCATGTGTCTTGCATGTGGAGAGAGAAAGTCTATAAATAGGATTTTTTAAGATACCCTTACATTCCTCGTTTCTCCTACACTTTCATCTTAACCATTAATTTGAAAAATAAATGATTAAGATTACTGCTTATCCTATTTAGGCAAAATAAACTTTTTATTTGAAATTTTACCCATATATTTTTTGATGGTTATCCCTCTAGTTTGATGTGTATGGTATTCCCCCTTGTCCCATTTGTTGGAATAGGTTTTCACGAGCACTTTCTCAAAATTTGTCGTTTGATCCCTTCCTAAAAAATGGAAATTATATAAAAATAAACACATTTATATATTAAAAATATTAATAAAATATACTATGTGTTCTTCATTTGGGCTCAATCTTTCACTTTTCCTTTTACATACGGTTCCTTTTGATGTGGATCGAAGTTCTAGCATCGTTTTTTTATGTGTCATTTTTTTGATGTCAATTGGCTTTAGGTTAGTGGTTTCTTTACTGTAACATTCGGAGTCTTGTACCATCAACACTCAATATTGTTTGTTTTGTCTGCAATGGGTTACCCATCCAGGAAACTCACATATTTGCTTTTAGTGCCCCAGTACGGACCTCCCAACCTCATTGGTGGTTTGAGGCAGTACATTTCTTATGAACGAAGAATTAGGGGTGTGTACGGTTTAGTTCGGTTTGGTTTGATGGCAACACCAAAAACGAAACCAAAATGTTTTGTTTTTTATTTCGGTTTTAACAACTCTTCACCTCGGTTTTTAGGGTTTTTTCAGTTATTGGAACAAAATTACGTAAAATTCTAAATTAGAAGTATAATCCAAGATTTAAGAATCTTTGTTAGATGTTTACATTTATGTTAATAGTGGAGAGTTCAAATGAGAAGAAATTTTTTGTAAGAATAAAAAAGAACAAATTTAAACCAATAAAAATCCTTCATTTTACTTCATTTAATTTTTGTATTTAATATTAGTGTAAGGGTATATTGGTAAACTTAGATAGATCATTAATTGTTAGTCTTCCTTTTTAATAGCTAGTAAATTAAATTTGTAACTTATTTTCAAAAAATTATATTTTTTCAAAGAAAAAAAACAATTAATTTAAAGTGTAGGATAAATTATGAGGTGTGTAGGATGAATTACGAGTTGTGTAGGATAAATTTCAATATATGTAGGATAAAATTTCAAAACGTGTAGGATAAATTTTGATGTGTGTAGGCAAAAAAAATTAGTGTGAAGGACAATAGTCTTTATGACTAATTAATTAGTCAAAGATAATAATAAATGAGATGTAAGAAAAACTATTTAATATTTTACAATTGTACCATTTGTTCTTTTTCTTCTCAATTTAATTTCTTCTCAAATGAACCTCCCCTTATGTTAATATATGTAACCCTTTTAATTGATATTGTTCATATAAACTTAACCTTTTAATCTCTTTTTATGTCTTCCCATACTTTTTATTAAAACATTTTGTTTTATAAGGGTGTGCGGAGTGGACGCGGCAAACCTCGGCAAAGTGAGTTTACCGATTGGTAAACACCACCGCCAACATAGTTTACCACTCTCAAGTTTACCAATTCGGTGGTTGAATGCCGATGCGGTGAAGTGAGTTTGTGTGTGTGGTGGGGTGGGGTCCATTCCTATCTCAACCAATCACAACTTTTTCCTTTTTTTTAAATAGTTTACCACTTCACCAAGTGTCTAAACCATTGCCAACACTTTTCACCAAAGTTTAAACACTTTTGACTGATTGACATGGCGCGATCTGATTGGTCGGTTTTTTAGTTTGTCACTCCAAAGTGTTTAACCACTCCTTACACCATGATACTTTGAAAATATTTAGTTTTTATGTTAAATTTGTTATTTCTTTTATGAGATGGATAAAACAATTCAAGTATAAATAAACATGTTAGTAGACATTAATAAAATATATTTTTTTGGCTTTATTTGGTTCGGTTCGCTTTTTCCGTTTTTCAGGTAATGCAAAATTGTTCGTTTTTTTTTGTGCAGTTCAGTTAAATTAGTTTTTCAGTTTGCTGCTCACCCTTACGAAGAATCTCTGCTGCCCACGAACAACATGGGATTTGCCTAGATAGTTACAATATTTCATGTTAATCTTCTATGTATTATTACAATCACCACCATTGAGGGTGACTTCGTCCTCGATGAGATTTTCCCAACCATCACAAATGCCACAGGAGTGACTTTGATACCATTTGTAATACCGTTTGTAATAGTCAACCTCTTGTACAACCAATATTGTTTTTTTTTTATCCCAGATGGATTGTACATTCAGAAACTCACGAATTTGTTTTTGTTTCCCCCATGTAGAATTCCTAGGAGGTAATCCATCCTAGTACTACACCCTACCAAGCAAGATGTAATGTGTTGTTTCATGTGCTCCACAACCAATGTGCCCATAACGCATTGGTGATTTAAGTGGCAATGCATTTCTTATGAACCAATAATTTTTATTGGTCACGACAGATGTGAGATTTGTCTCGGGTGTTATGATAGGCCATATTAATTTTCTATATATCATTAGTTACGCTTAACTATGGAATTTCCATCTGCTCCACAGTAAATGTGCCCAAAACATGTTGGCGATGTAAAAGACAGGACATTCGTTATGAAACCATGAATCTCTATAGGTCATCGTAAATTTGAGATTTTTCTAGGGTGTTACAATGGGCCAAGCTATTCTTCTCTGTATGGTTATGGTTGCAATTTAGGTTATCTTCGGGTTTTGTTTATAGCTAGGACATAATCGGGTGTGGTGGAGATGCAGGGCCATTCCAACGTTTTTGTAGACCCTAAGCGGACTACGAAGTGGAGGCCCTTTTGCAAACATATAAAGATTAATATAAAAATTAGCTGCTAAAGTTAAGGCACATTTAGTAATTAGCCCTAATTTTGCCCATAAATTCTCCTCCAATCCCGACAGACCCGACGCAATGAGTGATTACCGTTAGTGATGGCCGATAGCCTAGAAAATCGAAAGAGAAGGTTGCGAATTGCGATAGGAGGTAGGAACGATGACAGCGGCTCAATTTTAGGGATTTTTTGTGCTGATTCACGGAATTCGGATAAGGTCGACTGGTAGATGGTTGCTACAGACTGCAGTTATGTCTGTGGTTTAATTTCGAAACTGGGTCTTGAATATGGGCATTTTTTCATAAACAATTTTTATCTGTGTAACGTTATTAAAAAAAACATGGTTTAGTTTTACTTTTTATTTGAGTTTGATGCATATACAAGATATAAAACTTTACTAAAAATTGAAGGCTTTTGATTTTTGGTGACCCTAGGCCCGTGCCTAGATTGGTAAGCCTAACGGGCCGGCCCAGTGGAAATGATTGATATACATATAATGGATGGACTTTGGGGAGAGATTGGTTCCAACTTGCAAAAGTTGGCATTCGTTGGGTCCTCTTTTGTTCTAACGTGTGATGGTAACATATTTTCGTGTTGAAGCAGTTTTGGTTAATTTGATTGTTTGAGTTCTTACGGTATGTATACATTTTTTTGTAGAACTGGATAGAAGTTGTAAAAAATGTAGAATTTGAGAGGTGTGAAAAAAGTTGGTTGGTGGTAATTAAATGTTAAATCAAAAGCCTTTTTTATATTTTAATTCCCAATGGTCCCCTCCCCCAACATATACTTTAACGGTCAAAGTTTTACTTAGTTCTCTTGGCTACAACCACGCCAACCACAACCAAACCCCAATCCCGCCTAACGCGGGCAGAGTGTGCAACATCCATGTGGCTATCTTGGCACCCGTGCGGCAACCCACTAGGCCCGCTTTGGAAACAGACTCCATTTTTGATTCTTGCAACGCAACTGCCCCAATTTTGTTCGAAACTCTTATGTCTTTCACCCAGTTGGCTTTAACACCCCCATTTATACCTCTAATATTCAAAGAAAGAATATTCATGGGATCACAGCGTACATACCTTCGCCTATAATCGCGTCTCTGACGAGATCATTATGGTTGCTGAGATTAACTCCAATAAGATTGCCAATTTTTAACGTAGCCTCGACCTCTTCTGTAGCCCGGATTTCAAAAGAGTCAGCAACTCCAATAAGTACATACCTTCGCCTATAATCGCGTCTCTGACGAGATCATTATGGTCGGAAATTCACATGTATCAGAGACAATGGTAGGAAGCTAAGTAAACTCGACCGTTTTCTGGTATGTGCTGAATTTTTTAACGCTTGGCCTCAAGCTTGTGTGCGGGTGCTCCCTGGTAGACACTCGGACCATTGTCCAATTATATTGGAGGTGGCTGACCTCATGTTTGGTCCACGTCCGTTTCGGGTTTATAGTTCATGGATTGGGCAACCGGGTTTTGAGGAAGCTGTCACTGAGGCTTCGGATAGTTTTGTTGCTTGTGATCCTCCTGATGTTAGTCTCACCTCTAAATTTGCCCATATTAGAGCTCGTCTTAAAATCTGGAGAGATGATTTTTTGTCTAAAGAAAAGGAAAGTGTTAATTTGGCTCTTTCGGAATTAGAGTATTTGGAAAGTGAGATGGAAAATAGGGACCTCACTGAAGAAGAAGAATGGACTTTGGCGGAAAATAGAAAAATTGTGAGAGAAACAGATTATAGAAAAAAATTCAGATCTTAAACAAAGAGCGCGTTCGAGGTGGGCTTTAGATGGTGACGAGAATTCTAAATTTTTTCATGCCTTAATTAATAACAGGAAAGCTTCCAACTCGATTCACGGCCTCAACATTGATGGGGTTTGGTGCGCCAAACCGAAGTTAATCAAGAAACAGGTTCTTTCGTTTTTTCGTGATAAATTTAGAGAATCATTTCCCAATCATCCGAATTTGGAGTGCTCGAACATTAATAAGATTTCGGAAATGGAACATAATTTTTTGATTGATCCGTTTTCGGAGCAAGAAATTAAAGAGGCAGTTTTCGATTGTGGAGACGAGAGAGCTCCAGGCCCTGACGGGATGAATTTTAGATTCATCAAACACTTCTGGAACTTATTCAAGGATGATTTTGGTAGAATTTTCGAATGGTTCCATAATTATGGTGAGATTTCTTTAGGTAGTGGGGCATCATTTATCGCCTTGGTGCCTAAAGTAAAAGACCCGGTTTCGCTTATCAACTACAGGCCTATTAATCTGGTGGGAGCTATTAGTAAGGTTATATCCAAAGTGCTAGCCAATCGATTAAGGATGGTTCTAGACGGTGTTATTTCGGAGTCGCAGTCTGCTTTTCTTAAAGGGAGGTATATATTGGATGGTCCGCTTATAGTTAATGAAATTATTTCGTGGATAAAAAAGAAAAAATCCAAGGCGTTCATCCTAAAGATTGATTTCGACAAGGCATACGACAATGTGAATTGGAACTTTGTTGTGAAAATCCTTCAGCATATGGGTTTCCATAACAAATGGTGTTCTTGGGTCATGGGGATTCTCAAATCGGCTAACTCCTCGGTGTTGGTCAACGGTTCACCTACTTTCACGTTTAGATGTGAGAAAGGTATGAGACAAGGTGATCCGTTATCGCCTTTTCTTTTCTTAGTGGTGATGGAGGGTTTGTCATACATGATTGAAAACGCTAAGAGAGCTGGGATAATTAAAGGGATTTCGACTCCAAACAACGGGCCGAATATTGCTCATCTTCTGTATGCGGACGATGCAATTGTCATGGGAGACTGGAGTAGAGACGAATTATTGAACATTGTGAGAATTCTTCGTTGTTTCTTCCTTTGTTCGGGTCTTAAAATTAACATAGATAAATCTCATCTGTATGGTATTGGAGTGGGTTTGGGAGCGATAGGGGAGATGGCGAATGTGGTTGGGTGTAAATATGATTGTCCTCCTTTTAAATACCTTGGGCTCAAAGTCGGAGCTAATATGAATAGGGTCTCAAATTGGCATCCGGTCGTTGAAAGTTTCCGCGCTCGTCTCTCTAAATGGAAGTCTCACCTTCTTTCGATTGGGGGTAGAGTGGTGTTAATAAAATCGGTCATGGAAAGTCTCCCAACATATTATTTTTCTCTATATAAAGCCCCAAAGAGAATTATTTCGATTTTAGAATCTATGATTAAGAAATTTTTATGGGGCGGCTCTATGGAAGAAAAAAAGATGCATTGGGTTGCGTGGGAAAAGGTTACGTGTCTAAAGAAAAATGGAGGTTTGGGCTTAAGTAAATTGGAAGTGGTGAATAAATCATTATTGTCTAAATGGGGATGGAGATACAAGACGGAAGAGAATAACTTATGGAAGAAAGTGATCGACGCTCTTCATACTAGTAGGTCGGGATGGGAATGTATTCCGTATAAAAAATCCCTTTCTGGAGTTTGGAATAATATAGCGAAGAACTTTGTTAACACTAAGGTGGGCGGATTCCCTCTAAGGAATTTCATGAAAGGAACGGTTGGTCATGGTGAGGATGTTTCTTTTTGGCTTGACACATGGCTCCTCGATGAACCTCTTAAGACTGCATTTCCAGAATTGTTTAGTAAGGAAGCGGATAAAAGGGTTTCGGTGGCGGACAGATTAATCAGTCATAGTAGCGATGGCCGATATTCTTGGAACTGGATCTCGGACTTATCGGACTCTAATCTTCGCTCCAGGTTAGTGCAGTTAACAGGGATGCTTGATAGTGTTACCTTAACGACTGGTATGGCTCGGTGGAGATGGACTTCAGCTTCGGATGGTTCGTTCTCTGTTAAGTCAGTTAAAAAATTGTTGAATGGGGATCAAGTGCAGGACAACAGCTTTGTGTTGGATTGGTGCAATTGGATTCCCGCTAAAGTCAACATTCACGTTTGGAGGTTGGAGATGAATAAGGTTCCCACAGCCGAAGCTTTAAGAAAAAGAAATGTGGGCATCGGCGACACAACATGCCCACTCTGTCATTCCGATGACGAATCGGTCGACCACTTGTTTATTGGTTGCTTCATCGCTTCGACAGTATGGAGTTGTATTAGTTCTTGGTGCATGATTCCTAACATTTTCGCTTTTTCCATTCGTGATCTTCTTTCCTTATACAAAGACCTCGGGTTGTCGGAGAAGAAAAAAGTCGCAGTTCAAGGCATCATAATGATCACCTGCTGGAGCATTTGGCGAGCTAGGAATAATGTCAAATTTTCTAATGCGTCGGTTAGAATTGAATGCATTATTAGCGAAATTAAGGCTTTAAGTTTTCTTTGGTTTTCAAATAGATCGAGATTTAAAGGATTAGACTGGAAGGATTGGAACTCGTTTGTAAATATGTAATAGTGTAGTTGTGTTTTGTCGGCCCGGCTTGGGTCGTCGTTTTTCTGTTAATGAAATTTACCTTTCAAAAAAAAAATACATGGTAAACAGTTATGTTTACATGGTTCTAAAATATGAAATTAATGTAGTTTATTAATTAATACAAAACTTGATAAGTAACCCTAGAAGATTTAAAACCATTTAAGCAAGGAGAACATCATATTGGTATTTGATTATATTATTACATAACTAAGTTTATGTAATAAAAAAACACAAAATCATAGAATACATTAATATCCAATACGCATAAATAGTCGCTTCATCTGTGGTTGATGATGTCTTTTGAGTTCTTACTTCTTAGCATTTCATTAGTCTATACTTATAAATTATAAAGCATTTCCTAAAGGACTTCTTAAAAATTAAAAGGTACAGGTAAAAATCCTTAATATACAACACACAATGCGTATATTAATTATGTTTTAGGGGTAAATTTGTCTTTCAACATGGATATTAAATTAATATCTTAATTCTAACCAATTATAATTAATAGAAATGGATCTCTAGGGACTATAATTAATTGAATGCCATGATTGAAGTTGAATAACTATACAATAAAATAAAATTAGTTTGAAGAATAACAATTTTTTATTCCAACAAAATTTAAGCAATTTGCAATTGTTATGCTTATGGTATAACATTTTAATAAAATTATTAGGAGAAATGGTATAACATTTTAATAAAAATATTAGGAGACAAAATAGTATTTCTATATTATTATTACGAAAAAAATAATAATTAAATGAAAATTTAGTTACGATTTAATTTGGTGGTGTATATAAAGTTCATCAATAACTCATTAAATATTAGTTATCTAGACATTTATTTTTCACTCATGCATTTCAAAGGTCAGTCATTCGTAACCGTTTCAAAGTTAAAACCCATAATCATGAAATTGAAGTTTACGATTTAATTTGGTGGTGAATATAAAGTTCATCAATAGCTCATTAAATATTATTTATATAGACATTTATTTTTCACTCATACATTTCAAAGGTCAGTCCTACTTATCACTATACAAACCAAAAAGCTTCGTAACCGATTTCGAAGTTAAAACCCATAATCATGAAATTGAAGTTTGATAGTTATAACCCATATAATAATCCAATTTCACTCACCCACACGGCACTGGGCATGTCACACCCCCAATTTCCACCTAGGGCATGTCCCTATTAGGCGTGTGACGTACCAACAACGAGCCACTAATTACATCGAACGCGTACAAGTTTAAAATAAAATCCTTATTTGTAAATAAAATATCATCAACAAACTTAAATGAAAACCAAAGTATTCAGCGGAAGCAAAGTCAAACAGGTTTGAAATCAACGTATTGAATCAAGAAACCAATAAAATAAGTTCATCCAGTAGACCCATGACCACCCCTGCTACTCCAGACAGCAAGTTCCAATGCAATACAGCTAACGACCTACAAGCATGCAAACAAGTGTGTCAGACGACGCTGGTGAGTTCAAAGTTTTGTTACCGAGTTTAGTTACCAGTCACATGTATAAAACAGTTTAACAAGTTGATTTGATGTTTCGTTGTTTTGATGTTGTTATTACTCGATTACCGAATAGCTACAAGATATGTGATTGCCCAACCCCAATGTCTCTATCAAAACATTGGTCATGCTTTAAGGAAATTAGTTCACGACCGTCCTCCCCGGTACGGTGTGAGGGTGCCAAACCTAATAGCGCTATCAACTAATAACCTCGTTGCCTCCTCGGCAACTGTCGGTAGATGTAAGGGGTCTTACGAGATAGATACTGAGTACAATAACAAACATCCCAATAAACACGCGTTCCTCCCCGGAACGTTACCCGATATCCCTCCCCGGGATGCATGCTTGAGAAAAGCAGTGAACTCACCTTAGATTGCTCGGTAAGATTATTTATACGTTAAACAGAAATGATCAATCGAATCCTATGATAGTTGCACATAACAGTTAGTTCGCATACAAGCTTAGTGCGTATTGTTTCATATGTAATCATCAGATAGTGCACTTGTATTAAACAGATTGTGCAAGTGGTATCAATTAATCAATAGTGTCCACGTCCCACAAAAGCAATTATCCATTCATGTCGTCTACACTGTTACACGCATAAAGCACAAACACTACTCAACACAATGCAACTACTTGCATCCTGATCATATCTTCATTTTCCTAGCCAACATGATTCAGCTCATCATACATAATATTTCCTAACCATCTAACTACTATTATGAGCTCACAAGAACCACATGTTACTGGCAGTTACATCCATGCGTATGGGCAACCCATTGGGCCCAAGTTCAGTCTATCAACCTAACTAATCATAAAACACACATATCAAGTAATAGTCGAATGGATTCCTGTTGTTAAATTGAACCTACCAACCCAACTATGCAACTTAATTAAGACAAATCAGGCCCACCGGTTTGCAAAGCCCAATCCCTGCCATTCCCTTTTATAACTCTCGACCCAGTAGGCACTTATGTTTGGGCCCGGTGTACCCCAGCTTGTTACGTGGCCCAGCAACAGCCCAAATTAATAAACTAAATAGGCCAATTTCATCGAACATGTGTGCTAACATCAGGTCCTTCTTCAACTTAATTTACCATTATAACACATCAGCCTTCTAATGCAAACAATATCAAGTTTTGAATCATCAAGAATGTAAACTAAAATTCAAACTATTCACAGATAAAACTCAAAGTGAACTCCTTGATTGGCCTGCACGATATCACATAATTCTTGGAATTGCTCGTGGACTTCTTTACCTTCACCAGGATTCTCGGCTCCGAATCATACATAGAGACCTCAAAGTCAGCAATATTTTGCTTGACACAGACATGAACCCAAAGATATCGGATTTTGGCTTGGCTAGAATTTTTGGAGGAAATCAGTTAGAGGCAAACACAAACAGAGTGGTTGGAACATAGTGAGATTCATCTACTGTTACCTCATTTAAAGTTATTTAGCGAATCACTTACATTGTCTTTGATTTTTCACAGTGGCTACATGGCGCCAGAGTATGCCGGAAGTGGTATATTTTCGATAAAATCAGACGTATATAGCTTTGGGGTATTAGTGCTGGAAATTGTGTGTGGGGAAAAAAACAAAGAGTTTGTCTACAAAGACAATTGGAACAACCTTTTGGGATATGTAAGTATGGGCCTAGTTTTGTTTTTAATATATTTTGGATGAAAGTAACAGTTTTCTACCACTGAAAACTAAGATACTTATACAATTTTGATTAAAAAATGGATTTAAGGTATCATCACCCTGCTTTTAAAGTGAAAAGGTGGGAATTTGTATATGTTGACCTGTTACTGGTTAACTTCAAAAATTACCTAAAACGAAAACAACAAAACATAAGTCTTGTGTTCTTGACAGGTATGGGTACTCCATAATGAAGGTGAATCCTTGCAATTAGTTGCCAAGTGCCTAGGTGAATCAGTCAATGTGTCTCAGGTTCTACGCTCAATCCATGTTGGTTTGTTGTGTGTTCAACGTCACCCGGAAGATAGACCCACAATGACTTCTGTGATCATGATGTTGGGGAGTGAGGGTCCATTGCCTTCACCTAAAGAGCCGGGATTTTATGTTGGAAAAACTAAGCAAGCTACTAATCATTCTTCATGTTCATATGGAACAGGTTCTAACAATGAACTAAGCATTACAATGTTGAATGGTAGATAAACGGAAGTTGCATGTATTAAAATAAAGAACTTCAAGCTTTAAGTTTATTAAGCATTTCGGATGCATAGTCATAAATATAGTAAAGTCAACATGTATCACTGATAAGTTAATTAGTGTAAAATAAACTTGTATTTCGTTTACACTTTTTTTTGTTGTAAGCGTGGATTAACATTCAAACCCGTTGCGGAACGGTTAGATGAAAATTGAATCTTGTTTCGTGAGTGTGGCTTTGATTCTGATGAGTGGGTTATGGAAAACATGCAGAGTAAAACAAATTTGCATGTTCTTATAAGATAACAGGAATGCTTTTTACCCTGCCCCTGGTATGTTATTTATTATATTTTCAATCGGAATACTTTTAATATCAAGTAGAGTTATTGAAAAAGTATAGATAGTTACATACAATTCACTCACTTTAAATTATTCATTATTCAGCCCTCTTATTAGACCAACAGCTCAATTAGATACGTAATTAGTATGCCCAGTTACCTACATCAGATTTGTTAGGCATATTTATGTGTGGTTTGCTTTTTGGTCACCACTTGTCACGGACGGCTTAACCTTTTTGAAGGTCTAGAGTGAGTAAAAAGCTGGCACTTTTTCTGAATTTAGTTGTTATAAGCCCCCCTCCTTGGCTTCGGACCAACAAATTAACATTATTTTCATTTTGACATGGAAACATTAGCAACTAAAATATCTTTCTGAAGCCAAAGAGCTTGTGGTGGGGTGCTAAGGGAGAGACTTGGGTTTCCAAGAGACCCAAGTTCAATTCCTGCTTCTCCCCATTAGTTTTCAGCGGCTCCTGGTGATGATGGGAGACTGGGCGACTAGGCGGCGATCGCTAGTTCGATTCAAGAACTGAATGGGTTTTACCTCACCGCATTGTCATGCCTTTGGGCGAGTGTTCACGGGCTTCTGCCCTAGGTGATGGTTTTCCCCAGTTCGGAGACGAGTGTATCCCGATGTGGTGAATTTTTCCAGTAGCTCATTTGTATGATTCTTTGTCCGTTCAAAAAAAAACAACTTTCAGAAATTAAGCAAAAATCACACTTAATTATTGATGTAGAATTAGCAGTTAACACAATATTTAGAAACGGCCACTATTTCCAATTAAGGGGGCGGCAGCACTCACCGATTTGGGTTTCGGGTGGGGTTTCCCGAATCCTTAACACCACCGCTACCCATTCTCGGGTACCCCAAATCAGGTAGTAGGTTGGGATTTTAGTTACCCGTTGATAAGTGTTGTGGGTAAGAGAGAGTAGTGTGTAGGGAGAGAAAGGGTAGTGTAAAAAGGTGGGTCCATGGCTTCGTGTAGTGGTGCCACCAATATTTTGTTTTGGGTTGGTTTAGTGTAAAAGTAACTAGACAATGTAAGATTGTTGCAATTTCGGGCAGGTTAGGGTTGTGCCCTTCCCCCCCTAACACAACAAATCATACGGAAAGTTAGGGGCAAAACAATTATTTAGTGAATTGATGAACTAATAGCACCTTTAGGGCATCTTGATGCACGCGGCTTTTGCGACCTTTCAATAATTGTTCCGTGACATGATATAACGACATATCCACATCTCAGTTACCAGCTTTGGCGACGTTTGAATGCTCCAAATGACATTTCGATTTCTACCTTTCGGGCCTGCCCATTTTCCGTTTCTTTCGCAACTCTAAGTATTCTAAGCCCAATTTAAAATAGTTTCAAAAATATTTAACAAAAATCGGCCCTTGGTTTAGCTACATAGCCATTGAGCTTTGCACAATTTTGCTTCGTTGTTACATGCTTGTAATGTTCTAATTTTTTTCTTTCTTTCTTTTCAATGTAGCTTTTATTTATTATGGTTTTTCTTTTAGTTTGCAACTTTTTTTTTTTTTGGTAAAGGGTTACCCCGGTGATTCTATTAATTTATATACTATTAATTTGTAACTTAGTAGTGAATTGATGTTTATACTTTGTGCTTTGAGAGCATTTTATGGCTCTTTAGATGTACTATATGCTTCTTTTGTTATGCATTTAGTAGGCTTTTATAAACATCATTTCCAAACTATAAATAAGCAACACTTTCTTGCTTCATGCTGTTGTAATATATGCATTGGGTTACATTGAGTTCAATTAGATACGTCGGAACTCGTGTTTTCATATGGTTAACGCATCACATAACGTTTGAACTAATTCATTCGATGTTTGCGATGTACCCGCGCCGCAACGTGCACGGGTGTTATTGCTAGTTTACTAAAAAGAGAAACATATTTGTATGGGAAATGACAAGCAGTCTTTCTATATTGTTGCTAAACATATGTTATATACGTTTGAGCAAACTTTAGGTCTAAATGTGTAATTAATAAAAGTTTGACACCAAAACACATAAGATGAACATAATAGAGGGTCATTTTTGTAATTAAATTCTAATTAATTGCACAACGGGTCCTCATAACCAATGTGTTGAAATTCAGACCAGACAAGGAACCGGGTGTCTGACCGGTCCGATTCACCCTACAGACCCGTTTTAAGTCGAATCGGCCGGTTGGACAGGTTTCTGGCGGTCGGACCAAAAAACCAAGCGTTTAAACCGGATTTTGAATATTTTTTTTAAATTTTAATTTATTAATTTTTATAATATTTACAGCAACATCAGGTTTTTATATCCAGTTCAACCGGTCAAATCGACCTGACCAATGGACCGATATGGAGACCGATTCAACGTGCAATCTACTTAGAAAATATTGCTCGTAACTGCTGTCCACATCGTCTTTAATATTTCCTTTCTGATTAATTCCCTTAGGAAACCGTAACCACCAAGTTTCAATTCTCATTTGCTGACTATTAAATATTATTCAACTTTAAAAGACCTCCATCTTAGATCCTGGGTATGGTGGGGCTTGGGTTGGGGGCATGAGTTAACACGTGTAGTTGGAGCCCCCTCACCGATGAGTGACGTGTTCGTGGGGTATGGCGAAGCTTGGGTCGGGGCGTGGCTTGGCAGTTTATTTAAAAAAAATACAAAAAATTAAAAAAATACAAAAAATTAAAAAAAATACACAAAACATTTAAAAAAAAAGCCTAAAATTTTATTAATTACAAAATAAAATAAAAAACTAAACACGATTACAAAATTAAAAAAAACCTAAAAATTACAACAAAAAAAAACCCAATAACGATTACAAAAAAAAAAAAAAAAAAAAAAACCTAGAGCGTTAGGTAAATTTCAAAAAGCGCGAGCGTGTCGAACAGCCTTCGATCTTTGATCCGAAACTCAATGTTCGCCACACCCACCCGGTCCTCGTGGCTTAACTCACCGCTCGGAACGACTTCGTAGTAGGCCTTGAAACGATCAAGCTTGGGCCGTAGCTCGCGCCATTTATGTTGGCACGCGTTTAAGTTGTGCTGGTTATGTCCGACGTTATGTCGGTAGCTTGCAAAGGCTTCCGGCCAATATCGTGTTTGGCCGGGTTGTCGCCCCTTCATAGCGTCAACGACGCTTGTGACGAGAGCTAACTCTTCTTCGTGGGTCCAATAGGCCATCTTCTTCGGGTTGGGGTAGCGGGTTCGTGGGATCAAGTGGGTTTTGGTGGGGCTTGGGTTGGACAGCGATGGTTTGGGTTGGGGTAGCCGGTGGGGTTGGGGTTGGGGTTGTATTTATAGGGGATGTTGACTGTTGGGAGCAGTGGCGGATCCAGCCGGAGAAATCACTGGGTTCCTTTTTCCAAATCATACAAGGTTTACACTATAAAAAAACGTTTTTTTCCAAATCATAAAAGATTTACACTACAAAAAAACGTTTTTTTCCGAAAAGACTGGGTTCCTGGGAACCCGGTCTTTACCTCTAAATCCGCCCCTGGTTGGGAGTTGGGGTGACCACTTGGCTTGGCCGAACGGTTACAATTTAAAATTCAAACTCAAACACCCCCGCTATGACATGGCCAACAACACGAATAGCAGGCCGCCACATCAGACCGCTAACCCGCCCCACGCCCGACTTCAAACCCAAGCCCCAAAGGCCACGCCCCAACCCAATCCCACCCGGGGTTGTGGTTTTGGCGTTTTCCCCCAACCCACGCTCCAACCCAAGCCCCATACCCCATAGTCTTAATTCTCATACAATTATTACTATCATCACCGTAGACTTTCTGTTGTGCTTCCAACAAGACGATCAAAAGTTTCTAACTTAATCGTCAATTGATTTAAAATTTAAATATTTAATAATAAGCTATAATCATATTGAGCAACTTTCTTGTTTAGGATGGTGATTAAAAGACATGAAGCTCTTTGTATATTAGCTAGAGCCCGCGTGTTGCGGCGGGTCTCCCGACTGATATCAAATTCATTTATGATATGTATTATAAATGTTGACTTTTAAACATGAAGTTTGTTAGTTACAAAACCCAACATGTCACTCTTATCTTACAAAATGAAACATGTGAGTTATGATAAATTAACTTTAAATGCGTAACAATGGTTGGATGAAAGAACAAATATAGCATATCACCTAGGACTAGGACTGAATAAAATTATCTGGAAATCAATATCATAAATGAAACCTAAAGTTAAGGTGTAATCGTTGTTAGCCTTCAGTTTGAATGGTTTGTTTCACCTGGTTTATCTTTTAAAGTATTGTGGTAGTATCATTAATATATCAATTCATGAATTGCATAATTGACATAAAAACCAAGAATACAATAATTGGTAAACGAGATAATAGAAGTGGAAATCATTACCAAATTGGACCTCATGTTTCTTTTTTCATTTAGTTATTTGTTTGTTTTTACTATTTTAGTAGTAGGCTTGTTTATTTATTTAATTTTTTGATATGGACTTCCCAGTTTGTAGTATAAAAAAGTGATCATTTGATGTCTGGCCAAATGACCCAAAAATGTACTAAAATGCTTAAAGGTAAGAAGAAAAGGTCGTCTGAAAGTCATTGACAAATTATTTTAAATCAGGGGACCATAGTAACCACGTCGAACGAGATAGTATGATCAATTTAAATAAGGTTTGAATGTCTCCTTGATTTCGTCCATTAGTTGTCCATTGTTCATCATCCTCCCAATCGTCATGTTCGTTAGTTTGCTGGTGAGCTGGGTGGTTAGTGGTGTGGACGTCGTACCAATACATCCAAGGGTCTTTTCTATTTCTTTAATTATGTTGTATGTGTTTGTGGACATTGCTAAGAAACCATTTTTTGTTAATACAAATAACGTGGACTGTGTATACGCCGAAAACTATATGAATAGTGAAAGTTGTGGGTGTACCAGGGGGTTGTTTTTCTTTTGGTTTGTTGGTGAATCCTTTGGTTGATGACAATCACTTAAGGATGGTTCAGTGGAAGCCGTACTTTTCTCGTTGTTATCATCCTTGACTTGTGGGGTTGTTGTTTTAGTGGTACCTGCGTATTAAGAATGTTAACGCATGCAATACAAATTATTTGTGTATATATTTTTTTGAAGTGTAGTGGGAGCTGTTGATGTACCTGACTTCTCTGAAACGGAACTAAGTTATCGGCTATAGAAAACAAAATTTGTCTAACCCATTGATGATTCTAAAAGGTCGGTGTAATATCTTTTATGTGATCGTAAAAAGGATGGGCATTCAGAAGATGAGATAGACAAAGGCTTGAGGTGGCGGTTACGTTTGGTTGTCGTGTTGTCTTTTCCGGCTTAACTGAGATGAGAGCACTTCTGATTGGTCTTAGACCACTGCAATTGAACTATTGAACGGAAGATGGTGGCCGTTGAATCCCGAAAATGGGAATGATAGTGCTAGCGGTTGTGTTAAACCGGCGAGCAAAGATGAAGGTTGTGGTTGGATCTGACGTGATAGCTCAGATGACTTCACACAATTGCGGCGGTACTCCAATTCGAAAATGTCGTGATTAGACGTCGTTGAGTTAACAAGACGGTGATGCTATTCGGTCTTGGAGGTTACTTTTGCCAGAAGATGCAACATTTGCAGGTTTGGTTCGATGATGAACATTTTAGAACCATTTCAAACTAAGTTGATTCACATGACGGTTTGTTTCTTTTTTATATATAAAAAAAACTTTCATCAAAGTGGTAATAACGCTTTATTTGATTCTCAATGATAGCCATTTAAACAAGATCAGTTACGAAACTTGATAAAATGAAACGGATTATTTAAGTTACACTACATTCAACAAAAAGAGTTAAGTCCAATTATATGTTTATTTATTGATTTATTTGAGTTTTCAATTCCACGAAGAGTTTGGTTTTGACCACTTGTTATATAAATATATGTTTGAAATATTATTAGTTAGTTTTATACATTTATCTGATAATCATAAAATATTGATGAGTAGTACTGATGAAAAATTTTATACATTTATCTTAATTATAGGTTACAAAGGTGTCGAAATCACTAAAATGCCACTAAAGTGTCTTAAATTTTTGGGAAATGCGCAAGTTTAACCCCTCTAAAATAGTTTGGCTCTCTTGTACATGTTGCTTCAAAATGTGTACACAATTTAAAATTACCAAAAGGGTAAAAATCCTAGTTCTCTTAATATGATAATAATGTTATTAATTTTATACATTTATCTGATAATCATAAAATATTGATGGGTAGTACTTATGAAAAATTTTATACATTTATCTTAATTATAGGTTACAAAGGTGATAAAATCACTAAAATGCCTCTAAAGTGTCTTATTTTTTGGGAAATGCGCAAGTTTACCCCTCTAAAATAGCTTGGCTCTCTTGTCATGTTGCTTCAAAATGTGTACATAATGTAAAATTAACAAAAGGGTAAAAATCGTAGTTCTCTTAATAAAGTAGTATAGAAGTATAGATTATTTATATTTATACATACTATTAAATCATGAAAATCACAAAGTTTGTATGTCTAACCTTTAATTTAATCAATTAATTCCTTTCATTATTATAAAAAATTTTATTTAATTCCTTAATTTAATTCAATTAATGGAAGATATAAGTGGGCATGGATTTCATGGATGAAATGTCTAGATTGCCCTCAAAGTGTCTTAAAACTTAGGACAATGTCCAAATTTCCCCCCTCTAAAATGGCTTGCTTCATTTGTACATGGTGCTACAAGATTTGTACCTAGACAAAATTACAAAGATAGTAGAAAACTCAGTTCTTTTAAGGGGTAACTTTATAGAAATGTAACCAAGTTTGCAAACTGTTCTAATTAAGTCACTGAAACTTTTTTTGTCTCTCTAAAGTCATTGAAGTTTTATTTGTTATTATAATATTATGTAATTACCAGGTTTCCAGGTCACTGGTGATGACGTGTCAGGTTACATTAATTTATTTTAATCTTTGATAAGATGTGGAAAATATATATAACCACATGGATTGTTTTATTAAAAAAACAAAAAAAAATAACGTTTTAATTCTAAAACTTACAATCTAATCAGTTTTAACTTTGAAAAATATATTTTTTTTTGTTTTTTAAAGCATAAAGTTATATTTTTATTAGTTTGCATTTTTTTATTTGTACTAAAACACTTTACGATGTGATTTAAAATACTTTTTTAGTAGTTGTTCAAATTCAAAGAACACCACTACCTCTAATGCTACCTGCTCCATGTTATGAACTTCATCATTCTTGGCATTCTTAAATCATCCATTCTTTTCGATACATGAAATCAGTAAACATAAAACAAAAAAAGGCATCAATCATTCTCTTCCTTTCCTAGCCATCGCCATCCTATTAACCATCTCGAAGAACCACTAAACATGAAACGTCACTAGTTAGAGATAGCGAAAAAAGAAACCATACATGGTTTTCGTCGTCAAAGGTTGCCGGCCGAAGGTTCGCTGAATTGCTGGCTGGGTCATCGTTGAAGGTAGGTCGGTTGTCGGAAGGTCTGAAACGACGGTTGTCGGAGGGCCAGATTGGGTTGGGAGGGTTCGGTGATTGTCGTTCTGAAACGTCGGCAGGAAGTTGGGAGGGTTTATATATATATTTAATTTTATAAAATATATCTAACCTCATTAATATTCAATTAAACATTAATAGAAAATAAAAATATAAAAGAAAATAAATGATAACCTGATAACCTGGTAATTACATAGTACTAAAACACCAAATTAAAGTTTAGTTATTTTAGAGAAACAAAAAAAGTTTCAGTGACTTAATTGAAACAAGTGACAAACTTGGTTACATTTCTATGACATTTTCCCTTCTTTTAATATAGTATTATAGAAGATATATCATGTATGCTTTAACATGTTGACAAGACATGATAAAAAAACAATGGGTAAAATTAAACAAACAACAATATGACAGAACTTTATGTGATTTTTTTTTTTTGAATAGCCAATGAAAATTTTTATTCATAACCAAAATAGAGAAAGATCCAATATGGCGATTCAAAGGTTTACATAAGCAATGTTTATTAACTATCAATGTGGTAATTGCAACTTTAGGGTCTAAGGATACTTGGAATCAGAGATTATTAATTTTTATTTAGGTGTGTTATTTATCAGATGTTATTCTTTATGGCACATACAATTTAACAATCGTCATTAAAAAATGTAAAAGAAATTAGAAAGAAAAATATAATTATTTAAAATAAAATATAGATTTAAAAAATTTAGGCTATACACTTTTTAAACGATTAACAAAAGGCCGATCACACGGGTAAACCCAACGACAAAAAACCATCCATGCCCGCAAACATAGACAACACACCTAACCCGGATCGCCACCATTTCAGATGAAACCCAGTCCACGAAGGCAGGCCGTGATAAAACCCAGAGCAATTTTGCTCCAGACGAGACTCGAACCAGTAACCTCTACTTTAAAAGCTCGTGGTGCTGGCAAAATTAGGTTATCCTAACTATTTATCTATACTATCTATAAAAGTAGAAGTAGAGCTGATGTAAGTTTGTATACGTGTCAACAATCTAGGCATGCCACGTATGATATGTTGATGTCATAATCTTTATTAAACATTCCAATTAAATCAGTTTTAATAAATAAATATGAATGAATAATAATGAATAATTAGCTGGTCAAAAAGTCAGTAGAAAAGTAGAAAGAGGGAGGAAAATTTGAATTTCAAAATTCAAACCCTTCTCCACATTTCAGAGAACAAAGACCATATTTATGAGAGAGAGAACATGAGCTCTTTCAAAAAAAAAAAAAACTTTACTCAACCATCTTCAAATTTCAAACCTCTCCAGCTTTCCTTATACGCAGCTACCTCTCAATTCATCTTCAAATAATCTTCATCTGTTGCAATGGATTTCATGAAATTCATCTACTGTTATGGATTTCATGAAAAATTTAGAATGAGAGGTCATCTCCAGTGACTGTTCAATGTCTTTTTTCAGGCACGATCTCGGTACCTCTACTTCTCTCACTACGAAGATGAAGTGGAGAGAGAAAGTCGCCGCATGTGAACCTTAAACGTCTATACTCAGACCGATGAAGATGATTTTGTCATCTGAGGCTACGATGGCAAGATCTGGCCTGTTGTTGCAACATATAAACCATCGTTGCTGGCTGTCGTTCGCGGCTGTCCTAGGTAGCGTTGGCTGTAATCCATGTTTGGTCGATGATGATGAGATCGATCTCACCTAAGACCACGTTTTTTAGATTCTAAGGGATATTCAGTCAATGATGTTAATGAGATGCGTCTCACCTGAGACTAAAACTATGGTGTTTTCCGACGATTCTAGGGTTGACGGTGCTCCCAGAGTGTTTTGGTAAGAAGCTAGGGTTCCGGGCACTTTCCGATAACTTAGATGCATTCCGATGAAGCAAACGTCGGCCCGAATATACGTGAGGTCTGACATTTAGCAATCATTTGTCAAATTTTATTTATTTTCTTTTGAATATCTGTGTGATGAAATTGGATAATTTGAAACCCCTTTAAAATCCCTAAGAATGGTCATGGTCCGATGATAGGAGGAATCGGGTATTTTACCGAGGTGATCCTGTTTGTGTTCATTTAACTGTTCATGTTCGTTCGTTGTTTGTCCAGTTAAACTTGAATATAATGAACATGAATATGCCCTGTTTGTGTTTGTCTGGTTCGTTTACAAGTGAGGATAAATTTGTCACATGATTATTCAGCCGCAGGTACAAACAAGCATATGTAAATGTATATGTATTTCTTTCTAACTCGAGACATATTCGGTTAATTACAAAAATGTTTTCATAGTTAAAACTTGCTGAAAAACTTCTAGATTTCGAGTTAAACTTCTTTGCTTTAACGTGCTGAATTGTTTCAATGATACACCAGATCTCGATATTTCATCGTTGTTACTAGAAGGAGAATTAGATCTGAATGTTAGTCATTAACTTAAGAATCTGAGTTATACATGTTTTTAGATTGGAGATTAACATGTTGAGTTGCGGGTCTGAGTTTTTGAGAGTGAACAAAGATAAGAATCCAAGTCACTAATCGAGTATAGTAGTTCTGAATTGATAGGTTAAATGTGTAGTGTGATTTTTCAATGTGCTGATGATTGAAATTCTGTGAAATGCTGTTGACTTGATTGGTGTTTTGGTATAAAAAATAAAACAATACAGTTTGGTATTTGGCTAAGTAAAACATATCAGGATTGTTTTTGTTGTTTGAGATTTCCTGATTGAAGAACTACATATCGGCAAATTACAGTTTGTACATCAGAACTGTTTTGTTTCGTAAAACTGTTCATTTGCTCGAGTTTAGAACCATTGTTTTGTTCACGCAGACCTGGAATCTGTTCTTACACAGTCCACGTAAATCAGTTTTTGTTTGGTGTGCATTTGAACGAACCCATCTGAACTCCATCTGTGCAATAGTGTTTTAACTATTTGTCCGGTCCGATGATATCCCATTGACGATTCACGACATGCTCCCATACATTAACAAAAATCATGTATTTATATTTGTTTTTCATTTGCAGTTAGACAGCAAACACGAAGCTGCTAATGCTTTGCTGATACAGGTCATTGCTATAAGAAAACGAACACCACAGGTATCCGTATTTTCAATTAAATTTCACCCTCACCATTCGTTATAAAGATGTTTATCTTCATACCATCGGGTACTTTGCAGAATGCATAACTCGCCTGGAGCAATCGCTAGATTTGTTTATGGAAATCGGGGGCTCGGTATGTTAGCAAGGTACTTCAAGGTACAATTTTGAAACTCTTACTTGGAGTGCAAGTTTGTCATTTCATTTGTGTGCTTTCAAGACTATAAAAATGGAATCTTGACAGTTAATATAGGTTTTTCATTTATGTGTTCTCTCAGGAAATAGCTGAGTTATATGAGCAGGAACAAAACCTTGAGAAAGCGATGGTTTAATACGATAAAGCGGTTGATATTTATCAAGGAGAAGAAGTCAACAGTTCTGCAAATCAATGCAGGCTGAAAGTTGCTCAATATGCTGCTGAACTTGAACAATAAGTGGCTTCAAGCCTTCAAACATTTATATCATTTTTAATATGCTATGAGGTTGGAGTTTGAATCTTTTAGTTATCCATTTTTCTTTGTTAAATACTTGTAGTGGCAAAACATATACAATGATGGGTGAGATAAGTTAACGGGATGGAAAGTTTGTGGATGACTGTGGGATGAATCCACACCTTTTTGAATATTTATTTACAAGGATTAAATCAGTGAGAGATGATTATTACCATTTGTGACTATATTCTCTAACAACAACACGTCCAACGGACACAAAAACTTTAAATGTAAAGTTATGCATAATGGAATTTCAGGATAATTAGATATTAATTTTTGTTTGTAGTATTAAAGAAAACAAAAATTAAATAAAAATAATACACAAATTAATACACAAAAATTAAATAAAAATAATTACATATTTTTTTTTGTAGTATTTAACCTTTATGCGAATTACATGTAATTATATTTGTTGTGAATAGATGTTAGAAAATATAAACAGTGGTTGATACATCTGTTGACTTTGGTCAACAGATAAATGAAAACAGATGTTTGAAACCACTGTTCAGTTAAAACAATGTTTTTTGGAGAAAAAGTGAAACCACTGTTTTGGGTTAAAACAGTGTTTTGAAACTACTGTTGGGTCAACAGATGGATGAAAACAGATGTTTGAAACCACTGTTGGCTTAAAACAGTGTTTTGTGGAGCAAACAGTGGTTGAAACCATTGTTGGGTAAAAAAAGGTGGTTTGAAACCACTGTTGTGTTAAAACAGAGTTTTGTGGAGAAAACAAATGTTTGAAACTGTTCGGTTAAAACGGTGGTTTGACTTCGATGTGATTTTAATAGGTTTTGAACTAATTCAGTTAAATTTCAGTTGAAGTTTCATACAACTTAACTTGAATCGGTGATTTTCAGTGAATATTTCAACTATTTTATGACATTCTTACAATGTTTATAGACTTTTTTCAAAGACGAAAATGATTGAAAAAAAACATTTTTTTTCATAATATCATTCTACACAAACAAGTGTCGACATTTACACTGTATTAATCAAAATCGCTGAAAATGAGTGAATTTTAAGAAAAAAACAGCAGATAGAGTAAAATTTCATATGTGTGTATCATTGAAAGATATTCACAGTATATCATTCTGGATCTGAACTACATATTGCTGGTTGTTCTTCATAGTTGACATTTGAATCCAAATCTAAAGTCGAACTTAAATTGTTGTTGGTTCTTCTTCGTTGAACCTTAACACCAAAAACATGCGAATCAGATCATTTGATAGCTTCAATCAGACCATTCAACTGAATTAGTTCAAAACTTATTAAAGTCACATCAAAACTTATCGAAAATCGATTATTATCACGATTACATGCAGAGCTGACCGATATTTGACACTGATATTTTACATAGGGATCGATAACTGGTATATCAACGATATACCACCGATATAGCACCAATATTAACTGCATATACTGTTGTGAATTATTAAGTTTATAAAAGTTGGTACTCTTGTGTTGGTGACAGATTTGGTGTAAGATAATGGCGACACAATCTCATGCTCTGGCGGTTAAGTCGTTGAATAATGGAGCTGGAAGAAGATGCTTTGTGGTATGTTATAACTCTTAAACTTCAAATATTGACAACAATGTTACATAAGCCATTAATATTACAATTGAGGCATGGTTTTGCCGAACTAAAACTGACCAATGTGAAAGTAAATTTGGTGAATATGTTGCTTCAGTTGTCAAAACTGAAAGTTTCAATTGAATCTTGGAACGCGAGAATGCTATTTTGGTATTTCTTAGAAGTTGGTTACATTTTTTATTGATGATGGTGCATTGGGGTTGGTTCAAGAGTAAGAGTTAACCGATGGTGATCTGTGGCTGTTGCGAAAGCTTCATCAACAATTTCGGGTCACGGCCAACTTTAGTCAACAGTCTTGGTCAGCGTTTGAGTCTGGTTAACACAAGTCAGCCGGTGTTTAATAGATAACAAGTTTTGGTACCATCTCATTTTATTATAGTTGTCTATAAGAGATAAGAAACTTCAAGTTTTGGTACCATCCTTCATTTATTACAGTTGTCTATAATAGATAACAAGTTTTGGTACCATCTCTTTTTTGTTTAGCATGTCGTTTCTATGGCTTTATAATCCATTTTTAATTAAACTTAAAAATGTATAATCATTCTTCATTTAATAAAATGTGATATGAATATTGGGACGTATCTGCATAGCTCATTGACAGGATTGATATTAATATGTATATTTTTTTTGGCAGGAGCTTAATTTAGGCAAAAAGAAGGTATGGTGTTTTAAACTTCCAATTTCTCATGATTGCATGAATCAATGTTGCGTGTTACTAACTGTGTATCTATTTTTTTCTCATAATAAAGAGTATAGTTATGATTATCAGGTGAAGCGTGAGACAATTGTCCAATGGTCTTTTTTTTTTGAACGGCAACACACTTTATATATAAATATAAAGAGCCAGCAAGCGGCTGGAAAAAACAAACAACAACTGGAAAAACCGAAAACAGACACGAGCAAAGATTACAACATATCAATAATATCGAAGACCTTCTATTTATCCCAACTAGGCGACTTGAGATTAGATCTGTTACAGATCCAAAGATACGCGTCTTCCTTTATTTGCTCCACCAGGTTGCCGATCGGAACAAAAACATTGTTGAAAACCTTTTCATTCCTGGCTCCCCAAAGCCTCCAGGTTGTCGCAATAGCAACCGTATGCACTGCCTTTTTCCAGTTCTTGTCACCCGGGTTTTGAGAATACACTCCAAAAGATCTTTTAAGGTGCCGTCATTGATGAACTTAATCCGGAGCCAAGCCAAGACGTTCCACCAAACGCATCTCACCCACAGACAAGAAACGAAGATGTGATTCGGGTCTTCGTCTTGCAGCCCACAGCGGGGGCATAAACTGTCCCCGAGCGGGATTCCCCTTTGAATCAGGCCGACTTTTGATGCTAACTTGCCCAAGATGGCCCTCCACTGCAAATAATTTGCTTTAGGAGGGGCCCAATGATTCCATTTAAAAACAAAGTTTGGGTTGAAGTCCCCAGACGTGATCTCATCGATATCAGCTCGAACTTGTTTCACCGTGAAAGACCCACTCGGGTCGCTCCTCCATTTCCATGAATTGCCATCGGCTACCAGCAAATCTTTTAAATTAATACCGATCTTGGCCAAAGATTCTTCAACCGAACCGATGTCTTTCCAAACTCCAGTAATCGATTTTTTTAGGGGAATGGCAGGCTCTGAAATGGATAAATTATTACCTCCATGGATGGCCGCAGCCACCTTGGCCCAAAGTTGATTCGGATTATCTTTCAGCTTCCACCACCACTTGGTTAGCATAGCATAATTGAAACTCTGGATGCTGCCTATACCCATGCCTCCAGCTCTCTAAGCTTTTATTAAAAGATCCCAACGGATCCACCTAAGTTTGTGCCCGGAATTCGTCTTACCCCAAATGAATTCCCTCCTAATTTTCTCCAGCCTTTTAACAATACATTTAGGGGCAGCGAACAAAGACAGGAAATAAGATGGCAAACTACCGAGCACCGACTTAGCGAGGGTCATCCGGCCTGCAAAGGAAAGATATTTGGCTTTCCATTTAGACAGTCTAGAAGAGAATCTATCTAAGACTGGCTTCCAAAACTTAGCTCTTTTCATGTTAACCCCAATCGGGATTCCCAAATAAATAAACGGGAGCGAACCGGCGTCACACTTGACCAAATCAGCTAAGCGACCCACCTCATCCTCGTCAACTCCAATACCAAAGAATTTGCTTTTACTGCGGTTAACCTTCAGCCCTATCACCAGAAACAACCATCTCAAAAGGCGATTTAAAGCAATCATATTCTCGTCCGACCAAAGCCCGATGAAGACCACATCGTCCGCATAGCACAAATGCGAGATCGTCGGCCCGCCATTAGGCAACTTGCAACCTTGGAAGAGGCCCGATTCGCATAACCGACCAATAAAGAGACTGATTACTTCCATAGCAATTATGAATAAGAAAGGAGAGAGCGGGTCGCCTTGTCGCAATCCTCTTTTGAACTTGAACTCTTTTGTCGGCGATCCATTCACTAAGACAGACCCCATACCCGAATCC
Organism: Helianthus tuberosus; assembly: GCA_030545235.1. Classification (NCBI taxonomy): domain Eukaryota; kingdom Viridiplantae; phylum Streptophyta; class Magnoliopsida; order Asterales; family Asteraceae; genus Helianthus; species Helianthus tuberosus. The sequence goes on along the minus strand of CM060411.1, from coordinate 38,898,998 downwards.
AAGCAGCCCTTGATCCAGGATATCCATTTGGATGGAAAATCCATTTTCTCCATCATGCGCAATAAGAACTTCCAATTAATGGAGTCATATGCTTTTTCAAAGTCCACTTTGAACACTAGAAGCTTGGTCTTGGATTTTTTTGCCCACGCCACGGTCTCGCTTAGAATAAGTGGGCTATCCAATATATTCCGTCCCCCAACAAAAGCCGACTGAGTAGAAGACGAAATCTCACTAATCACAGACTTCAACCTGTTGGCCAGCACCTTTGCAATTAATTTGTAGACTGAACCCACCAACGAGATAGGGCGAAAGTTGGAAAGGTCTTGAGGATCATTCAATTTAGGAATAAGCGCGATAAAGGAAGAGTTGCAGCCCGCACTAAACTTCCCGTTGGAATGGAATTCATTGAAAACTACCATGATAAGATCTTTGAATTTTCCCCAAAAGACTTTAAAGAATCTCAACGAAAAGCCATCCGGGCCCGGAGCTTTACCCCCATCGCAACTTTTTAAGGCCGACAACACTTCCGATTATTAGTAATATTTTCAAATGTTTTTAAGTTACCGTACAATAAAAACTACATAATAGGTCCTTTTAATTTCTTAAACACTACATAATAGGTCTTTTTAATTTCTTATTATATGAACTGGAGTTGCTATTCGAGTCACATTGTACAATATATTGCACAAATATTTTCACATTGCACAAATATATTGCACAAACATCTGTTAACTCCTTTTTTTATTTATATTTTCAGTGGTTCTTGAGGGAATATAAAAGCTTGGTTGTAATCAAGAGTTGATCATGAGGCTCGTGGTAGGTGGTGCACAAAAATGACATATGTAATATGTAATTTTTGTAGTATTTATAGTTTTTTATTGTATCATTTCTATTTCAATTATATAAATGTATATTCATTCGTCATTTAATAAAATGTGGTATGTAGTTTTTTTTTTATTGTTTCATTTCTATTTCGATTATGGTTTGTGGTTCAAGCTATCCTTAATGTAGCATTGGGTTGAGCAGGTGGACTTAACATTTGGTTATTAGTAATCGGTAATTTAGGATGCTTTTATTCTTTATGGTATGCTACACTTATCTAGAGTACACTTTTTTTAATTTGTTAGTATAAAGATTAGACCTATTATTAACTTTTCTGCCTACTGGACAATGACTTTGAATATCAATATATATCAAATCCCCGACAATCTAAATGAACCGATAATTACTTACTAATTAATATAATAAAACGTTACTAAAACTACCCGTATATTCACATGGGTCTTACTACTAGTCTATATTATATTTCGTGGTTGTTGTTGAGCTTCCTCGTTGATTAATCTCTTATATGTTGACGCCATAGAATTTTGCAACAAAAAAAAGAACACGACATAACGCTATATCTCCGAAGTCAATAGTCAGAGAAAATGACTTGATATTTGAAACATTCAATTCACTAAGGTCAAATTAAATATATATTAGATTTGACCAATTCTTATATAGCCAGGTGTAAATACTTTATTGTCAACTAGTCTTAACGAGCGGGGCGTAAACCGTGTTACTAGTGTGGGGTCGAGAGGGGCGTAAAACTGTACTAATTGAACGACGATTAAAATCGAGGAAAACATGAAACAAATATAAAAATTTATAAAACCAAGTTATCAACTGAAGTTATACAAAAAATTGTAAGGATGAAAAACATATGATATTTGACCCGACGGAACTTAGGAAAAAATCTATGTCAAAATGTAAAACCAATTTGTATTACACCGACGCGTACATAAGAGAAAACATGTAAAACTCCAGGGAGTAAAAATGACATTTTTACAATGTTTTTGAAATCTTGAAAGCCTATAAGTATCCATGTTAAAAGTGAAGGTAAAAATAACAAAACCCAAAAATAAAAGAAAAAAAACGAAAAATAAAAAAAAAGTAAAAAAAAAAAGATAAAATATACACTATTCAATGGGGATATTATGAATTACTATATATAACAAACAAGTTATCGCACCGCGCGATGGCCAAATAATTCTCAACCAATTAAAAAACAGTACTATAGTTTTGTTAGAAAGGAAAACTAAAACGACGACAAGATCGTAATTTTTAGCGGGAGTAAATTCGTAATTTTTAGCTAGGAGAAAACCATAATTTTCTTTTTAACCGGGAAAAAACGTGATTTTGAATTGAGGGTGCAAGCATAATTTTGAACCGAGTGGAAAATCGCAATTTTTAGCTGGGGGCAAAAGCATATTTGTAGTTTGAACTGGGGGCAAAAACGCAAATTTAAACTGGGGGTAAAAACGTAATTTTAAGGTGTGTGTAAAATAATAAACTGATGTAAAAGCGTAATTTTGAGGTGGAGGGTAAAATCGTAATATTTGAACCGAGGGCATATTCGTAATTTTTAGTTGGGAGCAACAGGGTAATTACTTTTTAACTTGGGGTGAAAACGTAATTTTAAACTGGTGGCAAAAACGTAAATTTAAAGTGGACAAAAAATAATAAACTTGTTGGTCCAATGGTGTATTGTCGGTCGCCCATTTCAACCAATGGCAGGGAAACACTATTCCCTGCCATGAGAAATGTAGATGTAGGAAATTGTTAAGATATAAAATTATAAATAGTTCTAAGATAACTTGAGGCTCTTAGGGTGCGTTTGATTCATAGGAATTCAATGGATTTTAAGTGAATTGGAATTGGAATTCAATTTATTAAGATGTTTGGTTTACATAATTTATTGGAATTGGAATCTCAATTCCAATCTTCATGTGTGGTTGACAATGGAATTGGAATTGGACATGAATTCCTTCAAATTCCTTTAGCTAAAGGAATTCAAAATCCTTCCTATATGTGAAGGAATTAAAGAAAATTCATTGGAATCTTCGATCGTTTCGATCTGCATTGTTGAGCTGAAACGGTTTCGACCCATATCATTTTGACTCAAACCATATTGACCCATACCGTTTCAACGCGAACCGTTTTGTCTTGAACCGTTTAGACCTGAACCGTTTCGACTCAAATCGTTTCGACTCGAACCGTTTCGACGTGAACCGTTTGCAACCGAACCGTTTTTACCGGTACTATTTCCACCCATACCGTTTCGACTCGAACTATTTTAACACGAAATGTTTGGAACCGAACCATTTTGACTTATACCGTTTTGACCCATACCATTTCCACCAGTGCCGTTTCTACCCGAACCGGGTGTGGTTGGTGCCGGGGTGATGAATTGCAATTCATTTGACAACTAAATACATCAAAAATAGAGTTGAGATTTCAATTCCAACAATTTCTAATTTTAATTGAAAATTTTAAATTCCAAATGAAATTCTTTCAAATTCTACTTCCTATACAAATTCCAATTCCAAAACATTCCGCTAACCAAACGCACGCTTAAGATGCGTTTGGTTTGCAGGAATTTTATAGAATCTAAGGGAATTGGTATTTATAACAATTAACATGTTTGGTTCATATAATTTCATTGAATTGAAATCTTAATTCCAATCTTTATGTGTTTGGTTGACAATGGAACTAGAATTAGAGTTGGGCATGAATTCTTTCAAATTCCCTTAACTTAAGGATTTCAAAATCCTTCCTACATGTGAAAGAATTCCAGTAAATTCAGTGGAATCTCCGACTGGTCGAACCGTTTCGACCCATACCGCTCTGACTCGTACCGATTTTGAAGCGCACCGTTTCCGCCCGTAGCGTTTCGACCCGTACGTTTCGATACGAACCGTTTTGGGCTGTAACGTTTCGACCTGAACCATTTTGATATGTACGTTTTGACCCTAACCGTTTCAACTCGCATCGTTTCGACCCGAATCATTCAGACCTAGACCCGTACCATTTCGAACCTAACTGTTTCGACTCGAACCATTTCGACCCGAACCATTTCGACCTGTACCATTTTGACCCGAACAAGGGGTAGTCAGGGCTGGGGTGATAGATTCCAATTCATTTGGGAACCAAATACATCAAAAATGGAATTGAGATTACAGTTCCAACAATTTCCAATTCCTATTAGAATGTCTAAATTCTAAATCCAACTCCTCCAAATTCCAATTCAAACACATTCCGCGAACCAAATGCACCCTTAGATCATCTGGAAGGTTTACGAAATCTACATAGCACCATTCCACGAACCAAATGCACCTCTTGACACCACCATCCGCCACCGCCGCCGTCACCCTCACCCCTGACCACCGGCGCCACGGCCGACCTTGGCCACCGCCCGCCACCATAACTGACTACTACTACCCACCGCCACTCACCGTTGCCGTCACGCTTTGCCATCAACCACCGCCGACAACTGCTGCCACCTGTAAGGACTCTCAAAATTGTCCTAAAAATACCGGTAAGTATAAACCCGAGCCTCTGAAACCCTTCCATACAAAAAAAAATCAAGAAATCAAGAATTTAGGCTCTCAGGCGGGCCGCGTAAGAGACAAGGCACATCTTACGCGGGCCGCGTCAAACCTAGATTGACCGGATAAGTGTTCCGAGTCCAAGTGTCGCCTACGTGTCACACCTACTGATGACCAATCAAAGCTACTCGTAGACTGTGCGGCAACGCGGGCCGCGTAAGTGTTAACCTTAGGTTTACGCGGGCCGCGTGAACCATCAAAATCACCTATAAATAGCCCGTCACTTGCACAATCCACTGGTGTCGATCAAAACTTTCAAAAACGATTTCATATCACTCTGAAGTCGAAAATTTATATATAATTAGCGAGGCGCTGCTCCGATACCGGGTATTAACTAGATCGCTGCTACGATTCAATGTCCGATCGATTAAACTATCCAATGGATGTTTAAGTGCTGCCCACATCAGGGTTTATGCTTTGTCATTCGTCGTTAATTCGATGGATGTTTAAGTATCGCACTTTGTCATTCGATGTGAGGGTTTAATCTCGTGAGTTATCGTAAATGTTGTATTAAGTTACTAACCGAGTTGTGTGCATGTTATTAAATTTAGGTTAAAAGGCTAATCAGTAGGCTAGGCTCTGCTCAATCAAATCTGCAATGTGAGTCATTCTCTTTTTATCAAATTTGATTTCAAAAGCATGTTTATTTTCAAGGTTATAATTACAGGGATTAAGTTTATGTAATCACCAAATTACAGCCAGTATGTGGGGTTTTGTATACATTACTTATTTCCCGTCACCATTGGACAACGAGTTAGCCAATGGGTGATCTGACCATAGTCACAGAAACGAGTCGAGTGACAAATACTGTGGTTAGTTGGTTGATATCTGGAAACATTGTAATCTCCGTTAATACTGTAAATTATAACAAACGAGTCGTTTTCATAAAAAAGAATGATTCACCAGTATTTCCCGCTGACAAAACCTTTTTCAAACATGTTTCAGATGATCTATTGTGACCAAGGAAAAGTGCCGTGAAGCACTACAAGCTTAAGGAAGTGGCTCAATATAAAATAAAGAAACATGTTTTGTAAAATAAAGATTTCTCCGTAAAATCTTATGGTTGTAAATTACCGGGGTTTTTATCCCGAGTTGTGAAATAAAATAATCGGAAAAATTGCAGTTTTAAAACGACCCTGAAGAAAACTTCCGCTGTTAAATAAATACCACGGGATTTTCTGTCCCGCGGCTCCTGAAACGGGTCAAACCGGGCCAGGGGCCGTGATAGAAAAAGGTGGTATCAGAGCCACTGATTTAAGCCAATTAAGTATTTAGAAATACTTAATTTTACTGATTACCAATTTTGTGATTATATGTTTTATTATTTGAATATTTGCGTACAGTATGGGTAAGAAAAAGTTGTCAAACATCTATCTTAAATTAGATAGGTCATCCAACGAGAAGGGAAGTGCATCCCAAACCAAATCCTCAAATCCATCTATAATTCCTGAAGAAGGAATATTTTTGCGAAAAGCACAATATGAGGAACCACTTTCTCCTAATAAAAGAAGTTTGATTTTTAAGAAAAGTCAGGAGAAAATAAAGAAATTCCGAGAAAAGAAGATTAAACAGGAAACCCAGGAACTAACCAGTAAAACACCTTAGGAAGATAAGTTAGATGAAAAATGGGCAGATCTTTATATGCTAGCCACAGTAGCAGTTAATGCAAATCTTTAAATAATCTGACTCAAGTTTTAGCACCCTTATCACCTACAGTCCAGAAACCTTATCCAGTAAATAAATAAGTTTACAGTAATGTGTTTTAATTTTCAGTTGTTTTTGTCACACGGTATGCAATAATATTTAAAGGTTATTTATGAAATTTTGTTAAAAAATTTTAATTTATTAATTTTTGTATATGTGTTAAACAGCATGAGTGACTTGTTTGACGCCCTTCAGAATTTAAATCTCTATCCGGTAAAAATAGAGGTTTCCAGAGATTTCAATAGGTATATACCAGATATAGAAGAACCTATTGAATTCAATGCTCCACCTCCAGAAAAACCCAAGCCCAAGAAAAGGAGAAGATTCGTGGGATGGAGGCGTGTATGTAGGAGGAAACCCGTCACTAGAAAGATTCCCAAAATAGAAAATCCCTTAAATAAAGGGAAGGGGATTGAAGTCGGGGAAGAGTCTAGGCAGATGGGAATACAGTTTGAAGAATATTCTAGCAAATAGAAATGGAGATTGGAGGAGGTTCTAAACAAACCCAGATAGAAATCGGAGAAAGCTCTAAACAAAACCAGGAAATGACATTAAAGGAGGAGCTAGATTTTATACTGGAAAGCTGTGATACTATTAAGCCTGTCAATGAAAATATTTTTACTCGTCCTATTGAAACTCAACTCCCTATAAACTTAGAACCAACAATCCCAGAACCTATAATTCACACCCAACCTCTAGGAATGGACGAATGGTGGACGAATGATTGGCAGTTCCAAAAGCTACTCAACAGTCCTTATTCCTTTCTCCCTCAGTTTGACCCTGAACCAATACCTAACCCACCAATGAGCAATGAGAATTTAGCTGAACTCCGCCACTTTGGCGAGGAGCTGGTGGATGCAGGAAATAGGATTAGGGAAGTAGGAGAACAGATCTCCTGGAAGTACGATGAAAGGGAGCACCGTTACTAAAATATCAACTGACGAGGGATAAGGGGTTTATGAGACTGTGGTTGTATAATAGCAAATAATAATAAAATCTTGTGAAATAACCTAAAATAAAACTTTGTAAGATAATGGTGTGTATTGATGCATACTATTAAATATAAAAATGGAAATCGAGAAATCGACAAGTTTTTGCTATATATGTGTATTTGAAATTTGTATGATTGTTTTGTGTATAATTGTTATTTAATTGATATTAATAAATTATATATATCATCAGATGGAAAACGCTAATAACGAACCAGTTAATGAGGTTAATCAATCTGAGCAACACCCGGAGGATCAATTTCTAAATAGGTAAGATATAGAAAATATTGTTGCTCAAGGGATAGCCAACGCTATTCCAGCAATCGTTGCTGCTGTTAGAAATCCAATCGAACCTCAACAAATCATTCCTAGCAAACGTATTTCTGAAGATAACTTCAGTAATAGCATAAATGGAGGCGGTAATCATATTAATCACGATAATAATCCACGGCAGGCTCCGCTCCCTAAGAAAATGAAAGCTGCAACACCTGGTTGCACTTACAAAGAATTTCTTGCTTGCAAACCCGCTGAATTTGCAGGCAATGAAGGAGCGACTGCAACATTGCGTTGGTTAGAGAAAACCGAGGCCGTAATTACAATAAGTAAATGTGCCAAAGACGATCAGGTCATGTACGCGTCAAATCTTTTTAAAGAAGGGGCGCTAGAATGGTGGAACACGGTGCTACATGCAAAAGGAAGAATGATGGCATATGCTATGAATTGGGAAGAATTTAAGAGTCTTGTAGAAAGAAAATTCTGTCCCGAATATGAAAAGGATCAAATGGCGAATAAGTTCTTAAACCATCGAATGATTGGTGTAGATTGTCGCGGTTATACTTCGACATTCTTTGAATATGCTAGAGTGGTACCAACGCTGGCTTCGCCAGAACCGGTACTCATTTCTCGCTATATTTGGGGACTAATTAGTGAAATCCGCAATATCGTTAAAGCTGCGAGACCTCGTACTATTGACGATGCAGTGGAATTAGCTAATACCCTAACTGACGAACTGGTACGCACAAGAGATGAAAACAGGAAAAAGGAAATGGCTCAGAAAATTACCCAAGGATTTCATATGGGTAATAATAGCAATTTCAAAAGAAGAGGAACAGGTCAATCTTCAACTTCGCCATTTTGCAAAAATTGCAGAAAGAAACATTATGGAAGATGTAATGTAATCTGCAACTTCTGCAAAGCCATAGGACATCGCGATGAAGACTGCAGAAAGAAAACAAGAGTCTGCTATAACTGTGGAGAAACATGACATTTTAAGCCAGAATGCCCTAAATTGGTCAAATCAGCAGACAACAAAGCCAAGACAGCCAACGAGGCTACTAAGAAAAATGTTCGAGCCTTTCAGTTAACTACTCAGGAAGCCGAGATGATTCCTGACGTGATAGCTGGTACGTTCCTAGTTCACAACATTTACGCAAAAGTATTATTTGACTCTGGTGCAAACCAAAGTTTTATCAATACTTCATTCTGCCAAGCTCTTAATTTACCCTTAACCAATCTTAGGCAGATTTTTACAGTCGAAACGGCAGACGGAAATTCTGTTAGTATGGATAAAGTTTTGCAAAAGAAAAATATAGAACTCTCAGGTCATAAATTCTTCGCAAACCTATTACCTATGAAATTAGCCGAATTCGATGTTGTGTTAGGAATGGATTGGTTAGTAGCCAACCATGCTCGAATTCTTTGTGATAAGAATTCCATAGAAATTCAGGCACCTACCGGAGAAGTGATTATGATTACAGGAGATAAACCACGAAAACCCATGAAGTTCATTTCAGTAATGAAAATTGCTAGTTATGAACGAAAGCAAGGAATAGTATATATGATTTCAGTAATCATTAGTACTAAGGGTAAAGAACTTAAGGAAATTCCTGTAGTCTGTTGGTGCACTACATCTGTTGATTCCGTCTAGGTGTCTAGGATCAGGTTTTACGTCGTATTGTATAGCATATGGCATGTTTTACGAGAAAATAGGAATCTGTATAGGTGTTATATGTCTGGTCCGCTCATAGGGACATAGAGTTGCTGGTCCACTTATTTGTCAGTCTGGTCCCCTTATTTGTACATGTCTGGTCCGCTTTTATGGTCATGTGACACATAAGCGAACCAGAAACTCTATATATAGGTGTCATTAGGGCGAACCACATAACATGTATGTGAAATTCCACGCCGAAGCTCTGCCGGTGTGAAGATCAAGCTGTAAAACGTTTCAAATCAATAAAACAAGCAGTTAGGAGGAAGAACAAGCTATATCTACTTGCATTTCTTATTATTCCGCATCTGAAACGCAAGAGACAACCTCTGAACGACTCGTTCGGGTCAGCAAACGATCCTACAAGTGGTATCAGAGCTTGGGAGGAGGTTTTCTGCAGATTGTAGCTATTTTTCATCATTTCTTCTCACTTCTACATCTTCTTTTACTGATTCGGGAAATTTTCACGGTCGGAATTCGCTCAAATTTTCACAGCTTGTGCGCAATAGTATCGAGATAAACCCTGGAAAGTTTGAAGCCAAAATTCGAAGTTTTAACAAGTCAAAACATGTTCGATATGTGGATCGCTCGAAGTGACGTCATCATGAACCGCTCTTAGATCACGTTTTGGACCGCTCATTCGTACAGATTTGGTTCTGGTTCGCTCCAAATTAGTAATCTCTGGTCCGCTCGAACGAACAATTTCTGGACCGCTCCAAAGACATCTTGGATCGTTCATTTGAACAATTTCTGGTCCGCTCGAACGAACATCTTTCTGGTCCGCTCCAAAGATCATTTGTGGTTCGCTCGAAAGTGAGTTGCCTGGTTCGCTCTTAGTGCAACATTCTAGTTCGCTCCAAAACAACATTCTGGTTCGCTCATTTGTACATCAAGTGGTCCGCTCATTTGAACATTAAGTGGTCCGTTCCAAAGAACAATCAGGTCCGCTCTATAGTCACTTTATCAGGAGATCCGCTCATCTGGTCATCTGGTCCGCTTCAGTGAACAACATCTGATTCGCTTATTTGTTCAGAGTTGGTTCGCTCTTTTGTTATTTGCCTTGAAATACGTGTTAAGTCAGTATGGATTCCGAGTTCTACAACGCATTTGCTTCATCGACTACTCCAGCTTCAATTGCTCAAAACATGAATGCAGAAAACGAAACCGGAACAATGCAAAAACCCCCCGAAGCTTATGGGAATTGAAGATTATCACGGGTGGAAGAAACGATTTGAGAATTGGGTTCAGGCGAATCATCTAAAAGCTTGGGAAATCATCGAAACTGAATATGAGAGGCCAAAGAATACATTGGGAGCTAATAAAATCATTTCTGAATTTACTGAACAAGAGAGGGAAAGTTATAAAGGAGAGAAAATGATGGTCAATTTGTTACAACAAGCAATAAAGGAGGATATATTTGTGTTGCTTCAACATGATGACAATGCTTATTCTATTTGGGAAGCTCTTGGAAAGAAATTTGAGGGAAGTACTGAAATGCTACAAAGTAAAGCAGCTTTGTTGAAAAAGGAATTTGAACTGTTTACGTGCATGCCTGGTGAAACAACAAAGAGTCTTATTGAAAGATATTGTCATCTTGTACGCACTATGTCACAGTTGAAGATTACAAAAACTCCAGCAGAATGGGTTGAAAAGCTTGCTGATGCGTTACCGCAACAGGAATGGGGTACATATCTGATGATATTGAAAAATTCCGGACAGTTTAAAAAGTTATCAATTGCACAGTTTATCGAGAAGTTGGAGGCACCGGATCTGGAGCAGCAGAAAATTGCTAGAATGAACAGTTCTACTCATCAACAAGATATTAAATTGTACTATAAAGGAAATGTTCAAACTGCTGAAGCAAGTCCAAAGATAGAAACTGCATTTAGTGCTGGAAATCAATCTACACCTAGCAGTCAAGGATCAGTAAACACTAGTGGGTTCTCAACGGTGAATCCTCCAATTGTTCAAAGTGCATCTGCTGGAAATGGGCATTCGATTCAGTGCAATGTAGCTCTACATCTTCAAAATGGTCAAAATTATTCTGAAGAAGTTGTAAAGCATCATATGGGATTATTGGTCACTGCATTAGAATCTTATGAAGGGTTGATTGCCGGAAAAATTGGCAATCCGATGCTCACAAAGGAAGATTATGACCAAATTGATGCAGAGGAGCTGGAACTGATGGATATTAAATGGGCATTGGCGAGTGTTTTGAGGAGAGCAGAAAAGTTTAGATTAGTTACCAGAAGAAATGATTTCTTGGATGCAAATCTTTCTAATCTTGGATTTGATAAATCTAAAGTTGTTTGTTTTCGTTGCAGGGAGAAAGGCCACTTTAAAAGGGAGTGCAAGAATCAGGAACCAAGAGGAGCAAAGGAGTCTGCTGGGAAAGATGATTATTATCGGAAGACCATTTATCAGCAAATTACTCACCAACCGCATCAACAAAAGGAACCTCAAACGGCACATGGAAGAATGATCGAGGATGCAAACAAGAAGGCTTACTATGGCATCATGGATCAAGATGACGAGAAAGTAGCTGATGGTTTTAGCTGGGACAAGTACATTCCAGCTGATCCCAATGTTAAAGTTTTTATTGCTCAGATTGTGCAAAAGCCAGAGTTGCTGAAGGAGTGGATGGATGTAATGTCGGATAATGAGGAGAGTCAAGATGGAAAATCTGTTTCTTCTGAAAGCAGTGATGATGATGAAGAAGTTGAACAGATAAACATTGGAAAATCTCATTTATCTTCTGACAGTTTTGAATTTTATTTTGCAGAGAAATTGAAGAAACTAAAAGAAAGGAAAGCTGCAAAAGAATTGAAAGAAGTCAAAGTGATTGAGAAGATTGTGGAAGTTCAAAAGATAGTTGAGGTCGAGAAAATAGTTGAAATCATAAAACCTTGTCTTACATGTTCAGAGTCTTGTAAACAATGTATAGAGAAAGATGAGAGGTTTAGTGAGTTAGAAAAGTTGAAAGAAAAGTTGTTGTTTGATGTAAAAAATTTGAAACAGTCATATGATGTATTGAACAGAACTGTGAATAGTCTGGAAAAGACTAACTCTGAAAGAGAGAAAGCTTTGAAGATGTTGAATGCTACTATGATGACAAAGCAGAAAGAGATTAACATGTACATAGAATAATGTGCAAAGAGGAAGAAAGAGTTGGAGAATGAAGCAGCTGAGAATGAAAGAATCAGAAGATTGCTGCAAAGTTACAAAGGTTGTGACTACGTAATGGATAGAATTTATCCAACAGTTGAAGGTTTCGAGGCATTTAAAGATGAAGATAAAACCAAAAAGCCAAAGGAAAAGGATACCGGTAAGAAACAGGGTGTGTGTTATAATAAGTGTCCGCCTCCGATTTGGGAAGGGTACTCATCTAGGAAACCTAACGAGGAAGAACTAAAAAAGACGGTCAATATTAAGTTAGAATCTGAGATAATCGATGTTTTACCGGACAATATTGATGTCACGTTCACAGCGTCCGACACAGATCATGAGTCAGAACTGATAAAAAGAGTGGTTGATCAGGTCTTGGATAAGGATGAGGAGTCAGAGTCAAAGTCCGAGTCCGAAAGTTCGTGTCAGTCAGTCGGGAGTTCAAATTCATCCGAAAAGAGTTCAAAATCGTCGGGAAAAAGGGTTTACAGTAAAGAGTTTTTGTTGTTAAAATCTAATTTGAATGACGAAACATTTGAAGTTGCATATACTTTGAATGGTTCTGACAAATTATATTTTGATAAAGAATTTTCAATAAGAGGTGTCAAAACTGATTTGATAAAAAAGGTTTTCAAACTAACAGAAATTAATATTTCTGAAATAAAAGATGAAAATCTTAATGTAAAACCTAAACTTTACACCTCAAGAGTACAACAACGTTTGAACAAGAAAAAGGGTTACAATTCTGGTTCTGGTTTTCAAAAGAAACCAAACCACAATCGTAGCTATAAAAAGAAAGGACTTGGTTTTATTCCACCTGAAAATTATAAAAATGAGAAATATGTTCGAGATTTTAAATCAAAAATGACATATGTTGCAGGAACTGGCCATGAAGAAGAAGCAAAGAGCTCATTCTGGAAACAGTCAAACCAGGAGTTTCTTGATGAAAAGATGAAGAATGGAGCTTATCAAAGGAAAGAAACAAGAACCTGTTTCCGATGCAATGAAGTTGGTCATGTTTTGGTCAAAAATTACCGAAGCAATTTAGTGATCAAATTAGTAATGTGAGGTAGTGTGCTAAAAAGTTTAAGGAAAATATGCTAATTGAGTTATTTAGAAAATCAGTATTCAGGATACGGCTCAGGATATTGAGCTGTATCTGCGATCAAACAGTGAGCAAATAATAAAAAATAAGGAAGACGACACAAGATGTACGAGGAAAGCCCTTGATCAATCTAGATCGCCGGCATAAAACCTCGGGAGCTGACAATCGCAGCTGCCTTGTTCTTCTTATTGCTTTAAACTTCAAGATACAGTGCAGGATATCAACCAGATCTCTAAGTGTTACAATGAATTCGTGTGAGAGTACAATTTGCGAGAGAGCAAGTGTTGGTGTGTAGTGAGTGTGATTGCAGTGAAATTGTTGTGTCCTATTCGATCTGGTGTTCCTCCTATTTATAGTAACGAAATACAAACAAATATCCCTATAAATATGGGATGCTCCGAATATTCCATCACGAACGTTGTAGACCGAGTAATAAGGCTTCAACGTCTTTCTTTGAACGGTTTGGACCGAGTCTTCCGCAGAACAAGTCTTTGTGAACGTTGCTAGCTTCCAGCCCACGTACCTGCACATAATCCGTTAGTGATCCTGAGGATACCATTCAGGATATTACCAGTACCCTGAATCCGCACCCCGGATATAAACAGATATTATTTAATCAAGATATAAGCCAAGATATTTCTCAGGATATGAGCTCAGAAATTAGCCCACAACAATTGTCCCCAAAAATGTTACCGTTTAGTATCCTCATTACTAACGGTTACATTTTTTTTTACGCAAACCGAGGCAATTAAGAGATAAGACCTGTGATGTGACCGTTTGCAACTACCCAGCCTATATCTACTCATCATACCCTATATCTTCTCATCCTCATCTTCTTTTTTAATAATCATCGACAAGGAAAAAGGTACATTTTCTCTCTATCTTTCTTACTTTCCTTCATCTTTCCTCTCCGGCGAAAAATCCAACCGATCAAATGCCGCGCCAAACAAGATCCAGTTCAGGTGACTCGGCCCCTACGTTCTACCAACAAAACCTTCTCCAAGAACCGGAGAAGGAAGCCTGTACCTTTGATAGTGCCCACCTGTCTGCCTTAAAATCCTCCGGTATCTTCCCGGAAGGAACCATATTTAGACCGTTTGACCGTGAAATCCGGTCAGATATGGTCTCCAACGAGTGGATTTGCTTTAGTGCTTTCCCTTTTACCCTAGGGCTTCGATTCCCCTTTCCGGATTTCATCACCGAGTTCTTTAATATCACAAAAATCTCTTTTAGCCAAACAATGCCAATGCTCTGGCGTGTCTTAACTGTTCTTGATCAGATCAAGAGAAACCACATTCCTGAGCTTTCCATCCATGATCTCCCCCTGGCTTACAAGCTTAGATGTCACGGATCATGTAGATTTCTGTTTTATTCTACTTCCGGTGACCCATTGATACTTCGTGCCACCAAGAACGAGGATGGTTGGCAATCCAAGTTTTTCTTCGTAAAAAGGGACACAATCCCTGGTGGGACGGAATATCCGTTACAGTGGTTGAGAAAGGGTAGGATTTAGGGTTTAAGAATGATCCTGTCGCTTATCCTGTTCCATATCCTGAACTAACTTATCTTCTTTATTATGCAGCTGATTTCAGGAAGATTGCTCCTCCTCTTGCCAATTCTCAAGAAAGAATAGACGCCATTAAACTTCTCCCAGAGGCAGAAAGAAGTTTCAATCCTTCTCCACCAACTCCAAGTCCTCTTTCAAGTGCCAACATGTCTGGTAAGAATCCTGCAAGATATCCTGCACACATATGCTTCTTATCTGTTATTTATAGGAGGTATTTAGAATTTACTCCCTGTGTGCAGACTCCAGCAAAGTCCCAGTCTATCTAGACCTGGATGAACTTGACAGCTATCCAACTCCAGCCATAGTCAAGAAGGAAACTCCTGCTACCACCAGCTCTAAGCCACTCCCGGCTCCCAAGACCAATCCAAGAACCCGTGCTTCCACAGCGAAAAAGAGAAAGGGCCTTGAGGTCAGTACTCCAGGCTCTGAAGGGTTCTCCTATGATGAGCTCAGCTTCTCCGACTCCTTAGAGCCAATGACATCCTTCCTCAACAAGGTAATATCCTGCCACATATCCTTCATGTATATCCTGCACATATATCCTGCACGTACATCCTAACAGGATATCCTGGTAGGACGTCTTAGTCAGCATATATTCTAACCTCATACCTGTGATCAATATGCAGGGCCTCCAGCATTTGCTCCACTTGTACAATGACGCTTGTGGTACTGTGGCACTTCATGAAGCCAGGATCAAGCAGCTCGAGAGCACCGTTGCTGACCAAGGCGCCATCGCCGAAGCAAAGAGCCGGCACTATGAAAGCTTGCTAAAGAAGGTCACCCAAGATGCTGAGGTCAAACTTGCCAGCGTTCAAATGGACCATGATCAGGCCTTGATCAACTTTCGAGAGGGAATCAAGGCTTCTGCTATCGTCTCCCTGCTACAAGCACGCATCAAGATGGCCTATGAGGCCAAGGAGACGGGCCTTGTTTGTCCATCTTGGCCAGTTGAATCTTGGGTGGCTAAATTGAAGGAGCTCGGAGGCAAAGCTGTGCCCCTCCCTGCTGAAGCTGGCGAGTCTTCTAAGTCAGCAGAGGTGGTGGTCCAGGCTGGAGAGAAGAAGGATGTTGGAGCTGATGCTGAGATGGACGTTGGCAAGGATGCTGCGCAGGATGCTGGTTAGGATGCTGGTGCTGAGAAGCTTGAGAAGGTTGGAGGTGATGCCGCTGTGTGAGGGCATTTAGGTGGGCGATGACGGATATACGTGCCAAGGCCAGAGCCCACCTTTTTGAATTTGAATGTTGGTTTGAAGTCCCATAAACAATTTACTTTTCCGCACTTTACTTTTCCGTACCTGAACAATTTACATTTCCTGCATGTTTTTTGAACAATACAACAGTTGAAGGTGGATGGGTCTCGGTTTGAGACGAAGCCCTCAACTGTTGGGTGAATATGGTTATGAACTACTAGTGCTCTTAGTGGATGGGCCTTGTTTTGAGGTGAAACTAAGAGCACATCTTTTGGTATGTTAATAATATAACTACTTTCTTTTGACTTTATTGTTGTTGTCATTAACATACGAATTTTACTTGTGAAAATTGTTTGTTTTGAACATATATCATAAATGTATCCTGGGGGATATCCTGAATGATATCTTAAAAAGGATATTGAAATATAACCCATAAATTATCCAAATAAAAAGGAGAGATCATACCAGAGATTCTTAGAGAATCAGTTCCAATCCTTTATCATAAATTTGTCCCCAGTGCATACTTATAAACTTGGATCCATCCTTCGGATTAGAATAATGTGTGTCCCCTGCGTTTGACAAAGACACAAATGCGTTTACCTTTTGGCCCGAATGAATTCCGAATGCCCAAGGGCAGAACCCCTGATATCCTGAGGAGAATCCTTAGCATATTGGGGATAAACCCTTATATCTGGGGATAAACCCTGAATTTCATGCGCTACAGGCGAGAGTGTATAAACTCCTAGACTTAGAAAGGTGAAAACCTTTAAACCTTTGAGAGTATGAAAATACTCTTTCGTGAGAGAGGGTGATCAATCCTCATATACCTTTAGAATCCAGGATATAGCCAACAGTAACGAAATTGTCAGCCACTTTTACATGAACTGGTCCCGCTACCTTGAACTACACCTAGATAACTTGCGCTCCAGGCGAGGTGTTTAAACCCAATTCGAAAGAAAGGTGAATACCTTTAAACCTGTGAAGGGATCAGGATCCCTTAAACGTGAGAGAGGGGGCCAATCCTCTAATCTTTCGACTTATCCTGAGTATATATCCTGGAGCTACATCCTGAAACATATTCTGCAAAACAGTTCTAAACTAAGGTGGGTGTTAGCTTGGCTAACACCCCTCCGATGCTTAAGTCAGTATTGGGTTCAAGATAATAAACAAATATATTTTAAAGAGATAGAACACATACCATTCCGAGATAGAAAACAAATTCTACTCTTACTTGAAATAGAGCTTCAAATGTATTGCATTCCAGGATCTTGGTAGCATATCCCCTTCCACATTCCTGAGTCGATATGCTCCTTTCCCTGCTTCTGACTCAACTTCATAAGGTCCTTCCCATTTCGGAGCTAGCTTGCCATCAGCAGGATTAGTGGTGTTTTGAAAAGCCTTTCTCAGCACCCAATCACCAACTCGAAATCTTCTAGTCCTTATGTTCTTATTGTATGCCCTGGATATTCTTTGTTGATATGCTGCTATCCTCAGCCTTGCTGCATCTCTTTTTTCATCTATAGTATCCAGATCCTGACATAAGACTTCAGGATTCTGTTCAGGATCCTGTAGCATAGATCTTGCAGTAGGTATCGTCATTTCTGTTGGAATCATTGCCTCTGCTCCAAATACCAAGGAAAACGGGGTTTGGCCAGTTGCATTCTTCACCGTTGTCCTATCGGCCCACAAAACAAAGGGTAACTCTTCCGCCCATCTTCCTTTCTTGGCTCCAAGTCTTTTCTTTAAGTTATTGACTATTATCTTGTTCGAGGATTCGGCTTGTCCATTCGCTTGAGGATGTACCGGAGTAGATGTGATCATTTTGATTCCCCAACTTTTGCAGAAGTCAGTAGTCCTTTTGCTTATAAACTGGGACCCATTATCACAAATGATCTCAGCTGGTACTCCAAACCTAGTCAGGATATTCCTCTTTATGAAAGATACTACTTCTTGGTCTCTTACTTGAACGAATGCTTCAGCCTCGACCCACTTAGAGAAATAATCCGTCATTGCTAACATAAACACTTTTCCTCCCGGAGCCTTTGGTAACTTCCCTACTATATCCATCCCCCACTTCATGAATGGCCAAGGGGAAACTACAGGATATAGTGGTTCAGCTGGTTGATGTAGTATGTTACTATGCCTTTGACATGCATCACATCTTCGAGCATATTCTGCAGCATCTTTTCTCATTGTTGGCCAAAAGTATCCTGTCCTCAATACTTTCGAGAATAATGATCTGCCTCCAGTGTGATTACCACAGTCCCCTTCATGTATATCCTGAAGTACTTCTTTGGCTTCATGATCCTCCAAGCACCTTAAATATGGTCCTGCAAGAGATTTCTTATATAGGATATTATTTATAATAGTGAATCGTGATACCTTCATTCTAAATGCCTTAGGATTTTCATTTTCGGGGATGTGTCCATCTTTAAGATATTTCAGAATTGGAGTTGTCCAGGATTCAGGATCCTGTTCAGGATATTCCACTCCAGGATCCCGAATATCCGCTACTTCTTTATCCTGAGGATTCGTTGCAGGATATAAAACATGTATTATTGGTATTTGGGTCCCTTCCGGTATCCTGACTGATGATCCCAGATTTGCTAAGGCATCCGCTTCAGCATTATCCTCTCTTGGTACCTGTTCAAGTGTAAAAACATCGAAATATCCTGCTAATTTTTTGAGAATATCGAGGTATTCGATTAACTTCTCACCCTTAACTGCATAGGATCCATTAAAATGATTAGTAATTAACAAGGAGTCAACATATACTTGCAAATTCTTGATATTCATACTCTTAGCTAGTTCTAATCCTGCAATTAAAGCTTCATATTCTGCCTCATTATTGGTAGCAGGAAATTCACACCTAATAGCCTGGGGTAATATGTCCCCCTGTGGCGATTTTAGTAGTATTCCCAATCCTACTCCTCTTATATTAGATGCACCATCAGTATATAATGTCCAGGATCCTGAGGATTCTCCTAATTGCTGAACTTCTAGGTCTGCCTCGTCCTGGATGTCATTACTAAAATCAGCCACAAAGTCAGCTAAAGCCTGAGACTTTATGGCATTCCTAGGTTCATATACTAAATCATAGGCACTTAACTTTACCGACCACTTAGCCATCCTGCCTGACATCTCCGGTTTTCTAAGCACATTCTTGACAGGATAATTAGTTTTAACATGAATCCTATGAGTCTCAAAATAATGTCTAAGTTTTGTTGACGCCATGACTAATGCTAGTATTAATTTCTCTAAGTGAGAATACCTAGTTTCAGCATCTAACAAACTTTTGCTAACATAATAAACAGGATATTGCTGACCTTCATGGTCCTTTACAAGGACGACACTTACAGCGTTCCCCGATACCGCGAGGTATAGGGATAATGGTTCACCATTCTCAGGCTTCATTAGTAGAGGTGCGGTTGAAAGATATTGCTTTAATTCCCGTAGGGCCGCTTCGTGCCTTTCACCCCACTCGAATTTTTTGTTCTTCTTCAGGATATCATAAAAATCTTTGCATTTCTCCGAGGATCTTGAGATGAATCTGTTTAATGCTGCTACTCGCCCCGTTAATCGTTGAACATCTTTCATATTTGAGGGTGATTTAATATCCAAGATGGCTTTGATCTGCTCCGGGCTTGCTTCTATTCCTCTTTTGGTCACCATATATCCTAGAAATTTTCCTGCCCCCACTCCGAAATGGCACTTAGCAGGATTCAGCTTCATATTATACTGATCCAGGATATCAAACGCTCCTTTAATATCCTGGAGGTGATCCTGAGCTTTCTTTGACTTTACTACCATATCGTCAATGTATACTTCCATGGTGTCCCCCAGTTTGTCTTTGAACATCATGTTTACCAATCTTTGGTATGTTGCACCTGCATTTTTCAAACCAAAAGGCATAGCTGTGTAACAATAAATACCTGTTGGCGTCATGAAGGCAGTATCCTCCTGGTCAGAAGGCTCCATTTGGATTTGTTGAAATCCTGAGGATGCATCCATGAAAGTCAGCATTTCATGCCCAGCAGTGGCATCTACCATCGCATCAATATGAGGAAGAGGAAATGGGTCTTTAGGACAAGCTTTATTCAAGTCTGTGTAATCCACACAGACTCTCCATTTTCCGTTCTTCTTCTGTACCACTACCACGTTTGCTAGCCATCTTGGGAATTTGACTTCTCTAATCATTTTGGACTTCAATAATCTTTCAACTTCTTCTTGAATAATTGTATTGCGTTCAGGAGCAAACTTCCTTCTCTTTTGTTGCACTGGCTTGAATGATTTATCAATTCCAAGCTTGTGAGTGATAATATCTTTGGATATGCATGTCATATCCTCATGCTTCCATGCAAACGTCGACATCCTGCATTTTAAAAAGTTAATTAATTGTTCTTCAATATCCTGAGGGATATTGGTTCCCACGAGCACCGAAATATCGGGATTATCCTGGTCCAGGACAATTTTCTTCACATCCTGCTCCGGATCCTCCACAATATCCTGGGCCCGCGTCTTTAATTGCTATGCTGCACTAGGTTTGGTTGAGGATTTCATTGAGGATGAGTAGCATTCTTTCGCCTCCTGCTGATCGCTATCAACTTTAACAACTCCCCAGGGGGTAGGTATCTTGATGCATTGGTGATACGTTGATGGCACGGCCTTCATATCATGAATCCACGGTCTTCCCAGTATAATGTTATAGCAGGATAGAGAGTCCATTACACAGAAACGTTGTATCGAGTTGAGTCCTTCAACGTACACCGGCAACTTTATCTCTCCCACTGTGTTCCTGGCCTCTCCACTGAACCCAACAAGCACGGTGGACTTCGAAGTGATATCCATTGGAGATACATTCATCCTTTTAAGTGTCTCTAGTTGGATTATGTTGACGGAGCTGCCATTATCAACCAATATCCTGCGTACAAAATGGTTAGCCACATATAACGTTATTACCAGAGCATCATGGTGAGGATCCTGGACAATATCCCTGTCATCAGCATCAAATGTGATCACTTTGTCAGTTGTGAGTGTAGTCATTCTGACAGGTTTGTCTCCCCTTTCGGCTTTAGCTTCTTTTGCATGTCTCTTTGCTGCCGAATACGAAGTCCCACAAATGTCGGATCCCCCCGAAATGAAGTTGATTATTTTGGCATCCGCGGGAGGTGAGGCTGCTCGCTCAGGATCCTTCTCAGTATCCTGACCCTTATTCTTCTTTCTTCCTAAGAGATCTTTCAAATATCCCTTGCTTAGAAGGTAGCTTATCTCTTTCCTCAAAGCAATGCAGTCCTCGGTCATATGTCCGAAATCTTCGTGGAAAGCACACCACTTTGATTTATCTTTCCAATCCGCTTTTTGTTGATTCTTTCGAGGCCATCTCGCCTTGTCCCCTAGACCCTGCATGGCATACATCAATTCAGGAATGTTAACAGAGAAGCAATATTCTGATAATTCAGGATACTCTTCAGGATCCTCATCTTCGACAGCATTCACTCTCTTATTCTCATTTCTGCCATATGGCTTAGGCCGATACGACTTGAATGAGGATTCCGACTTCCTGTTAGTTGACTCATAAGTGTTAGATGAGTTCATCCTTTCTTGCATCTTTCTGTCATCTTCCAACCGAATGTATCTTAGGGCCCTGTTCCGAGCTTCATCCAGGTTCCTGCATGGGTTCATTACAAGGTCTTGGTAAAATTGAGAATCTTTTTGCAACCCCATCTTGAAAGCTTGCACAGCTGTTGCAACATCAAGATGAGGAATGTCTAGTGATTCTCGGCTAAACTTGTTCACATAATCCCTAAGGGATTCCTGAGGCCCTTGTGTTATCCTGTAGAGATCACTTGTTAGTTTTTCAAAGCTCCTACTACAAGAAAACTGACTATTAAATAAATTTACTAAATGAGCAAAAGATGTGATTGAATGCGGAGGAACATTCAAGAGCCACTTCAAAGCTGATCCTGTCAAGGTTGAACCAAAACCCTTGCACAAGCATGCTTCTTTGAGATCCGGAGGGATAGGGTTGATCTCCATCCTCTCCCTATACTGAGCAATATGCTCCTCAGGATCCGTCGTTCCGTCGTAAAGCTTCATGTTGGGGGTTTGGAACCTCTTTGGAATCTCAGCATCACAGATAGGATATGCAAAGCGAGATATCTTATGGCTATCTTGAGACACTTCTGGGATTGGCTGGACCACCCCGGGTACACTTGATATCATGTCCTTCAATTTTTGAAGTTCCCTGGTAAGCGCTGACGTCACACCTGTATCCTGCAAGGATCCACTATTGTTAGTAGCATGAGTATTATTATTATTTAATATGTTACTCGTTGGAGGAGTCTGCCCATATCCTGAGGCATATCCTGAGCTCCTTATGGTCGATATCCTGACCGAGGAGGGTATTTCAGGAGTATGATTCTGAGGAAGGCTGGGCACAATATTCCCCCTGTTATCCTCTGTATATACGGCTGAACTGAAGTTCAGAGCTCTGGGTTGTAATGGAGTGACAATATCCTCAACGGATCTGCTCGAGCCAGACTTCAGGAGTTGTATTTCCCTTAAAAGCATTTGGTTTGTTTCTTGCTGCTGCCTCATTTGTTCCTGCACACTTCCAAACAAGGTTAAAATTTCATCGTTAGATGCCAAAACAGGGGCAGATTCTTGAACAGTGCGAGTAGGGATAATATCCTGAGGTCGTGTAGAGGCTGGCATTCTTGGAGGAGGTGGTGGAAGCACCGAACCTGTAGTAGCAGAAGTCGTAACAGACATAGTAGAGGAACTCATGTTTGATCGTGAGGCCATTGTGAACAATGTGGCAAAAAGTTTTGAAAATAAAAAACCAATTAGCGATTTAACAAAAATTTTTAGTAAAGATAGCACCACTTGCCCCACGGTGGGCGCCAAATTGTTTTGGTCAAAAATTACCGAAGCAATTTAGTGATCAAATTAGTAATGTGAGGTAGTGTGCTAAAAAGTTTAAGGAAAATATGCTAATTGAGTTATTTAGAAAATCAGTATTCAGGATACGGCTCAGGATATTGAGCTGTATCTGCGATCAAACAGTGAGCAAATAATAAAAAATAAGGAAGACGACACAAGATGTACGAGGAAAGCCCTTGATCAATCTAGATCGCCGGCATAAAACCTCGGGAGCTGACAATCGCAGCTGCCTTGTTCTTCTTATTGCTTTAAACTTCAAGATACAGTGCAGGATATCAACCAGATCTCTAAGTGTTACAATGAATTCGTGTGAGAGTACAATTTGCGAGAGAGCAAGTGTTGGTGTGTAGTGAGTGTGATTGCAGTGAAATTGTTGTGTCCTATTCGATCTGGTGTTCCTCCTATTTATAGTAACGAAATACAAACAAATATCCCTATAAATATGGGATGCTCCGAATATTCCATCACGAACGTTGTAGACCGAGTAATAAGGCTTCAACGTCTTTCTTTGAACGGTTTGGACCGAGTCTTCCGCAGAACAAGTCTTTGTGAACGTTGCTAGCTTCCAGCCCACGTACCTGCACATAATCCGTTAGTGATCCTGAGGAAACCATTCAGGATATTACCAGTACCCTGAATCCGCACCCCGGATATAAACAGATATTATTTAATCAAGATATAAGCCAAGATATTTCTCAGGATATGAGCTCAGAAATTAGCCCACAACAGGTCATATTGCATGGAACTGTCCGAAAGCGACAAACATAAAACAGGGAGTTTCTGGAAAACTGAAAGAAGTTGTTGTTGATAAAACCGAACCACCAACTGAAAAATTTAAAGTTTTCAAAAATTCAACATTTGAAGTTGGTGAATGTTCGAAGAGATTTTACAGGCGAAGTGTGAAACTTGACAACCAAAAATGGGTTGTTAAGAAATCAGAAGTAAAATCGGGTGATGAATCTGATTCCACAAAATCAGAGGAGCCACAGTTTGATGAGAGTGATGAAAACTCAGTTCCTTCAATGGATGATGAGAATTTTCCACCATTGAGGATTGAGAATTTTAAAAGGAAAACTGGAAAGTCTGAAATTTCAAATCAGGGTTATTCTAAAAAGGATAACTTTGATGTTGAGAAAGCGTTTAATGGAAAAATTAAGAAGATTTTCGGAAAAATGGTCGATGGAAAAGTAAAAGGGGTAAAGGAGTTTTATGCTAAAAAGAAAGCAACTTACACTCCAACTGCTTCTGAACTGAAAACACCCAAGGCTGGTCAGGCTTGGGTGGACATTTTCTTTGCTTGAAAAACCTGACTTGCCGGAGATCCCAAGTTTGTAATCGTGGATCAGGAATCGGCATCTTTCATGTTTAATAAAGTTGTTTTGAAAATTCTTAAAATTGTTAAAACTCTACAGATTGAATGACTATGCCGGAGCTTCCAGGTTGGTAAGTGTGAAGCAGGAATCGGCATTTTAATTGGTAAAATGGTTTGTGTAGAGGTTTATTCCTACATAGGTTTGTATGTTGTGAATATTTTTACAAGTGGTAAGAGGTTGATTCTGACAAAGTGATTACTCAAGGTCATTAGTTTGAACTTGATGTAATCCTCATACAAGTGATTGAATGGACAATGTGATGAACCACACCCCTAACTTTACAAGTGGTAAAACCAACAAAACTTATTTTCCGGAAAAATCATTTTGGTTAAAACAAACTTAAGTGTTTTGAAATCTAAATGAGAAAATGGTTTGTGAAAGGGGAGATTAGATTGTTTGTGCCTAGTGAATGGAGAATTGAGGCGATTCGATGTCAGTTGTCAAGTTTTGTATAGTTTGTATTACATTTTATGTTTCAAGTGGGTCTAGAGCTTAGATAGTTTTCAAATTTCCTAAAATGTGTTTGCATTTTAGGGGGAGTAAGAAATTTCTGAAAATCCAAAAACATTTGAAAATTTGAAAAATACAAAAACATGATAAAATCAAAAATGAGTTTCGTTGTGATAAGAGGAAATGATAGTACATCAGTAGACTGTCACAACATGCTAAAGAAATGAAATGTTAAAATGTGATAAACAATCTCACTGCGGATATGCCAGTAGGTTTTTGCACATTTAGTAGATTGTGACGAGATATAAATCTAAATTTCAAACTTGCTTATATCGTGGGGAAACATCTCTCGGATATATGGGTAACCCCCGAAATCTTGTTTGAAAGGTTTCATAATCTGATATACTAGGTCTTTATACTCAATGATGTCTGGGGTATTATTCCGGGACTTCTGCTGAACGGTGGTTCTGACCTAGTCCTTGGATAATACTTTCCGTAATGCTTGAAATATAGCATAAACCCTCAGCATGCTGATGAAACAATAAAATTGATAGTCGCTGTTGTTGTAGCTAAAAGATCCTCTAATGGGGACATACCGAAAAGTCGAAGCCGATATCTCTCTGCGTATACGGAAGTATCGACCTGAGATCCCTCGGCCCTCGCATTACCTAATTTATATACAGATATCATTTGTGTCATAATTACCTGTAAGACTGATTATTGGGATCTGGATACGGGAGTATATTCTGAGGTGGGACACGCGATTGAGTTTAAGTATCTAAGACATTAATATCGTATCTCGAAACAGTTGAACTTTGTGTGAAAATTTAAGTGGACCAATATACTGACAATCTAGGTGAATTGTGTAGAACTTAAAATGAAATGAAGCTTAACAGTGTTAGTGATTTGTCTCATAAACTGATATGATCCTCTTACACGAACTCACAAAAATATTGTTTGTAAATATTTCTTTATTGCATTACATTTTCTTTATTATAAAATCCAAAAAGATTTTGTGTGTGTGTTTTAGCATAATTTTTGAAAAAGTCAAAAAGATTTTCGACAACTGATGTTGGAAAACTGATTTTCAAAATTTCGAGTGCTAAACATGATGAGCAGCATTTGAGGGGGAGTGTTTGTGTAAATCTAACTGTTTTCGTTAAATCTGATCTTCTTCAAGTGGTTCATCATAGATAGTTGAGAGAAAGTTTGTGTTGGTGCACAATTATATGTTTGTTTTAGTGATTATGAGAGTCATGTGTTGGTGCACAGGTTTTTGATATGTGATATGTGATAAAATTAGAAAATTTATGTCTGGGTTAAGATTATGCAGGTAGCCAGGTTTCGATATTCTGAAAATCTCTGTTGGAAGAGAGCCAAGTTTCGATCCTGGAAATCAATTCTGAAATCCTGTGTAGATCAGACAACGATCCTGGAGATGTTACTGAAGAACAAAAGAATGCCAGTAAATTGAGAAGGGGAGTCTGAAGATTGAAAGAAGAAAAAGCCCAGAGACTGATCTAGATTGAAGATGTGAAGACACAGTTTTGCAGTCAGAGTGTATAAGCGACTCCATCAACATCTGAGGGGGAGTCTGTTGGTGCACTACATCTGTTGATTCCGTCTAGGTGTCTAGGATCAGGTCTTACGTCGTATTGTATAGCATAGGGCATGTTTTACGAGAAAATAGGAATCTGTATAGGTGTTATATGTCTGGTCCGCTCATAGGGACATAGAGTTGCTGGTCCACTTATTTGTCAGTCTGGTCCGCTTATTTGTACATGTCTGGTCCGCTTTTATGGTCATGTGACACATAAGCGAACCAGAAACTCTATATATAGGTGTCATTAGGGCGAACCACATAACATGTATGTGAAATTCCACGCCGAAGCTCTGCCGGTGTGAAGATCAAGCTGTAAAACGTTTCAAATCAATAAAACAAGCAGTTAGGAGGAAGAACAAGCTATATCTACTTGCATTTCTTATTATTCCGCATCTGAAACGCAAGAGACAACCTCTGAACGACTCGTTCGGGTCAGCAAACGATCCTACATAGTCTCAGAATACCCAGATATATTTCCAGAAGAACTCCCGGGATTACCCCCAGATAGGGAAGTAGAATTTAGAATTCATCTAATTCCAGGAACTATACCGATAGCCAAGGCACCTTATCGATTAGCACCCACATAAATGTTAGAACTGAAAAAGCAATTAGATGAATTACTAAGTAAAGATTTCATACAACCTAGTTCATCCCCTTGGGGAGCACCAGTGTTGTTTGTTAAGAAAAAGGATGGTTCAATGAGAATGTGTATTGATTATAGAGAATTGAATAAGGTTACAATTAAGAATCGATACCCATTACCTAGGATTGATGATCTATTCGATCAACTTTAAGGAGCTAGATATTTTTCTAAGATCGACTTATGTTCCGGATATCATCAATTGAAGGTACAAGAAGAAGACATACCTAAAACTGCTTTCAGAACTAGGTATGGTCATTACGAGTTTACAGTCATGCCCTTCGGATTAACGAATGCACCTGCAACATTCATGGACATGATGAAGAGGATCTGTAAACCGTATTTGGATAAATTTGTAATTGTTTTCATTGACGATATACTTATTTATTCCAAAAATCAGGAAGAACATTCTCAGCACTTGCATGCACTCTTAACTTTGTTAAGAAAAGAAAAGTTGTACGCCAAATTCTCGAAGTGTGAATTTTGGTTGCAAGAAGTGCAATTTCTAGGTCATATGGTGAATCACGAAGGTACTCATGTAGATCCTGCTAAGATAGAAGCAATTACTAAATGGAAGGTTCCACAATCCGCAATAGAAATTATAAGTTTTATAGGTTTAGCTGGATATTATAGACGGTTTATTAAGGATTTTTCCAAAATAGTTGTACCATTAACTAAGCTAACCTGTAAAGCAGTTAAGTTTGAATGGGGACCTAAACAAGAAGAAACCTTTAGGATCTTGAAACAGAAATTAACAAATGCTCCAATCTTAGCTTTACCAGAAGGAACTGAAGATTTTGAAGTATATTGTGATGTTTCAAAACTAGGATTAGGATGTGTGCTAATGCAACGCAAGAAGGTGATTGCGTATGCTTCAAGACAATTGAAAAAGCACGAAGAAAATTATACAACTCATGACTTAGAATTAGGAGCTGTAATTTTTGCCCTTAAGATTTGGAGACATTATCTGTACGGAAGTAAATTTACTGTCTATACAGATCATAAAAGTTTAAGGTATCTATTTGGGCAAAAAGAGTTAAAGATGAGGCAAAGGAGATGGATGGAAATCCTAAGTGATTACGACTGTGATATTCAGTATCATGAAGGAAAGGCAAATGTAGTTGCAGATGCCTTAAGTCGTAAGTACCATGAGAAACAACGAAGAGTTCGTGCTCTCAGACTAAATCTACAGTTAGATTTAATGGAACAATTGAAGAATATTCAAGAAACAGCAATCAAGGATGATGCTGAAGGAATGAAGGGACGAATAAAAGAATTAGAACAAGGAGCAGATGGAATTTGGAGATTCCACAAAATCAGAATTTGGGTACCTAAGCAGGGAGAGTTAAGAAATAAGATTTTAGAAGAAGCTCATAAATCTAGGTATACCATGCACCCTGGAAACAATAAAATGTACCAAGATTTAAGAAAGAATTTTTGGTGGATAGGAATGAAAAAGGATATAGCCCGATATGTTTCTAAGTGTCTTGCTTGTTCACAAGTAAAGGCTGAACATCAGAAACGTTCAGGTCTACTACAACAATTAGAAATGCCTATATGGAAATGGGAACTCATAACAATGGATTTTGTTACTAAGTTACCCAAAACCAGAAAAGGTAATGATGCGATTTGGGTAATTGTGGATCGATTAACCAAATCTGCTCATTTTCTACCTATGAAAGAAACCTTTAGCATGGAAAGATTGGCAAAGTTGTATGTAGATGAAGTTGTATCCTTACATGGAGTTCCACTCTCCATTGTTTCGGATAGGGATAGTCGTTTTACTTCTCATTTCTGGACTAGTTTCCAAGAAGCAATGGGAACTCGACTAAATCTGAGTACTGCATATCATCCACAAACAGACGGGCAAAGTGAAAGGACGATACAAACTCTAGAAGACATGCTCAGAGCATGTGTGATAGATTTTGGTGGGAATTGGGACGATCACTTACCATTAATTGAATTTTCCTATAACAATAGTTATCATTCAAGTATTGAAATTGCCCCATTCGAGGCCCTGTATGGAAGAAAGTGCAGAACCCCAGTTTGTTGGGCAGAAATAGGAGATAGTCAATTGTCAGGTCCTGAAGTAGTACAAGAGACGACCGAAAAGATTACTCAAATCAAAGAAAGATTGAAGATGGCTCGAGATCGGCAGAAAAGTTATGCCGACAATCGACGCAAGCCTTTAGAATTCCAAATTGGAGAAAAGGTACTTTTAAAAGTTTCTCCTTGGAAAGGAGTAGTTCGATTTGGTAAAAAAGGAAAGCTGAGTCCAAGATACGTAGGACCATTTTCAGTGATCCAACGTATAGGACCAGTTGCTTATCGCTTACAACTACCAGAAGAACTGGCAGGAGTACATGATGTATTTCATGTATCCAATCTCAAGAAATGCCTATCAGATGAATCCTTGGTAGTACCTCTCCAAGATATAGAGGTAAACGAAAAGTTAAAATTTGTTGAGAAACCTCTTAAAATAGAAGATAGAAAGGTGAAATTTCTCAAACACAAACGGTTAGTACTTGTCAAGGTCAAGTGGGATTCAAAGAGAGGACAAGAATACACTTGGGAGCTGGAATCAGAGATGAAGCGAAAATATCCTCATTTATTCCAGTAAATCTCGAGGACGAGATTTTAAATAAGATGGGGAGGATGTAAGGACTCTCAAAATTGTCCTAAAAATACCCGTAAGTATAAACCCGAGCCTCTGAAACCCTACCATACAAGAAAAATCAAGAAATCAAGAATTTAGGGTCTCAGGCGGGCCGCGTAAGAGACAAGGCACATCTTACGCGGGCCGCGTCAAACCTAGATTGACCGGATAAGTGTTCCGAGTCCAAGTGTCGCCTATGTGTCACACCTACTGATGACCAATCAAAGCTACTCATAGACTGGGTGGCAACGCGGGCCGCGTAAGTGTTAACCTTAGGTTTACGCGGGCCGCGTGAACCCTCAAAATCACCTATAAATAGCCCGTCACTTGCACAGTCCACTGGTGTCGATCAAAACTTTCAAAAATGATTTCAAATCACTCTGAAGTCGAAAATTTATATATAATTAGCGAGGAGCTGCTCCAATACCGAGTATTAACTCGATCGCTGCTACGATTAAATGTCCGATCGATTAAACTATCCAATGGATGTTTAAGTGCTGCCCACATCAGGGTTTATGCTTTGTCATTCGTCGTTAATTCGATGGATGTTTAAGTATTGCACTTTGTCATTCGATGTGAGGGTTTAATCTAGTGAGTTATCGTAAATGCTGTATTAAGTTACTAATCGAGTTGTGTGCATGTTATTAAATTTAGGTTAAAAGGCTAATCAGTAGGCTAGGCTTTGCTCAATTAAATCTGCAATGTGAGTCATTCTCTTTTTATCAAATTTGATTTCAAAAGCATGTTTATTTTCAAGGTTATAATTACAGGGATTAAGTTTATGTAATCACCAAATCACAGCCAGTATGTGGTGTTTTGTATACATTACTTATTTTCCGTCACCATTGGACAACGAGTTAGCCAATGGGTGATCTGACCATAGTCACAGAAACGAGTCGAGTGACAAATACTGTGGGTAGTTGGTTGATATCCGGAAACATTGTAATCTCCCTTAATACTGTAAATTATAACAAACGAGTCGTTTTCATAAAAAAGAATGATTCACCAGTATTTCCCGCTGACAAAACCTTTTTCAAACATGTTTCAGGTGATTTATTGTGACCAAGGAAAAGTGCCGTGAAGCACTACAAGCTTAAGGAAGTGGCTCAATATAAAATAAAGAAACATGTTTTGTAAAATAAATATTTCTCCGTAAAATCTTATGGTTGTAAATTATCGGGGTTTTTATCCCGAGTTGTGAAATAAAATAATCGGGAAAATTGCAGTTTTAAAACGATCCTGAAGAAAACTTCCGCTGTTAAATAAATACCACGGGATTTTCTGTCCCGCGGCTCCTGAAACGGATCAAACCGGGTTGGGGGCCGTGACACCACCCGCCACAACCCTCCCCCCTACCACCATCCGTCACCGCCGCCTACGCAACCACCACCACCCACCACCGACATACCACCATCGCCACCACTCACCACTCCCACCACAACCATCACCCACCACCACGCGCCACCACCGCCTATGCCACCACCACCCATCGCCGACACACCACCACCGCCACCACCCACCACCAACCACCACTGCCGCCACCCACCATCACCGCCCACCCATTGCCGATTTATTCCTACCACTTTTTCGGTGAACTAAACAGCACGAGGTAATGATTCATTTCATTCCCACATGGTAACCAAACAAGAGCATGGAATGGTATTGATCGATTTCATTCATTTGCCCATTCCATTACCTCATCCATTTTGTTTCTTCTTTATTCTATTACCACATACCAAACAGACTCTTAAGGCCATCTCAAACTTATTGGGGCCTAAACTGGATAATGAATCCAGGGCCCTTCCGTCACAAAATTGCTTTGATCCTATAATTCATATATTATATTTGTGTATACTGTAACACCCGTAAATGTTCGTCCAATTGTGAGGCGACGCATGCCCCGAATTTCCAACTAAGGAAAAGGGAATTTATAGTTCGACTATGTACGATAGATATTAAATCATCCAGTTAATTCCCGACTATGTGGAAAGAGGAAGGAAATTATATTCTACGTTCATTGAAATGTGCCAAATGGCCAAAGATGTTACGTCCAAGGGCTTAAAGTATAAAAATCTTGAAAAGTTGTTTTTGAATGTCCTTTACGGACCGCAAGGCTTAGTCTTTACAGTCTGTAAAGAAATGGGAATAAACCTGGTGCACTGAAGGTCCTTACGGACCGTAGGCCATGACTCCTTACGGTCCGTAAGGAGCTCGCTTGCAGAATCATTCTTACAGCCCAAGGCTTTGCTGCATAAGGTGACATCTAGCACGATTTACCACCATTTCTTCTAGTCCTTACACATAATTGAACATATTTAATCATCTTAGATTAGCCCCAAACAGATTACATGATCCTATGATCATTTAGCAAGTATAAATAGCCATCATCCTTGAACTTCAAACTTGCTCATTTTTAAATCTTCTTCCCTAATATCTCTTGGAGAGTTTACTGGCCAAGGTAGCCTCCCAACTGAGTTTATTCTCATATTGGATCACAATTAAGTGTTCTATTTCAGTCAATTTTATTTCATAGGCTAGATATTAGCCGAAAGTCAAACAGTTTGACATTCTGTTTGACTTTCGATTATGACCATTATGGTCAAGCCAATGTTCGATCTGAACGTCGCTATATGACCGTAATTATGAAGGTTATAATCCTCTGGGATCATACCTTCTAAAGATCACCTTAAGTAGGTGAATTGACGAGTCAACTTTATATATAATAAACGGTCAAAAACGTAAACTTTGCAAATTACGCTAAACAAGTTTTTAACTATTAAAATTTGAAATTTTGACATCATATCAGTTTATAAAACATGTTAGGACATGTTTAAACATGTCCAACTCATCATTTCTTGTTTAGGGCTTATTTCTATATCGAAAGTCAAGCAGTTTGACTTTTGCTTTTACTTTCGATTCTGACCCGTTTAGTCAATGATTAGGTCTGATTTGAATTAGTTTTAGGACCATTATTTTGATAAGTAGAACCCACTGAAGTTATATTACATGGTCAGAACGTTCGATGAGTTTTATGACAAGTTGCTAATATATTGTTAAAAATGACCACAATGCCCCTATGTGGTCAAATAAGCTAAATGAATGATTTTAAATTAAAACGGACCTATAATCTGACTTTAAGCAAGTAAATACTTCATCTAAAAATGTGTTTTGATATTAGGACTTGTCATAAGCCTATCCGAACTAACTAGTTATGCGAACTTAGTTCGCATAAACTAGGCTTAACGGGTCTAGGTCTTTCAAAACCTCTCCAAATCAGAATGTTTGGTTAAATAACATTTATCCAATGAGTCATTGCACTCGGATAGATATAAACCACATTCTATTCGATTTACACTTAATCAAGCGAACCTATTCTTAAGTATTGGGTCATATCTAAAGAGACTAACCTTTGACCCGTATACATTCTAACAGAAAATAAATCTGTTCATTCCAGGCTATAGTACCCCCCAGATAATCGGACTTTGGTCAATAATACTTACACTTGCGACTTTTTGCTAAATTATAATCATATTGATTGGAAGCTAGCAAAAAGGTAAATACTCTTAACTTATTTTAGTTTTTAAACTTGGGATGACAATTATGCCACTTGGAGCGGGTATTACATAAATGGGCCGTCTATGTTGCGCATAAATGTAAGAATCAGGTTTATTCCGTTTTACTTGATAACTGAAACGATTGGGGGTTAATGGTACCGTGTCCGGACGTCCCGACTCATATACTGATATGTCCATACGGAATAGCGTGCAAGGGTAGGCATACCGACTGTAAGACATGTTTTATTCAACTTTAGTGAGTACCTTAATTATTATAGCACTGAAAATGACCGGCTCTGATCTCTAGTAACAAAAATATATCACAAGAAATATTTAAAAGATCACCTATGGGTTTTCTCTATGTATAAAACTCATTTTGAAAAACTGTTTTCAAAACGAGTCAGTTAATTGTATTTACCAGCTTAAGCTGACGTATTTTCAAAAGACTGAACCGCTGGTACCGAACCTTATTATAAGCTGCGAATTTGGGTCGGCTAGAATGAAGGCTAAGGAATTTTCAACTCCTGATGTTTAAGACCTATGATGTCTAAAGCTCTGTTTATTAGAGCCCGCCTGTGGGCTTGTACTGAAACGCTTGTAATACTTTTATATATTCAAGCTTTATTGAATTTAATATTTTTACTCCAATACTTCCGCTACATATTATTATATTGTGATAATTTTTATCCAACCGTCATGATTATACCCATCCGGGCCCACCGGGAATCAGAGTGTGACATATACATAAAAGGTTTTTTTTTTCTAGAATTTGAGGCTTTAAGAAATAGTGGTCGGAAAGCCTTGCTTTATTTTATTCACCCTTGAGCTACCCCGAAAACAATTGTATATATAAATAAAGTAAAATACCAAATCATCTATGAGGTTTGGGGATATCTATCGCGTCCATCCAAAACAGTTTTTTTATTTATCTATTAGTTTTTTGTGCCACTGCACCCTTCAGATTCGCATTTTGTACTAGTTTCGTCCAATTCGCTAACTCCGTTTAAAAGTAACTTTAACTCAGGTACAATTTAGATATTTTACATATTGTTTTTTGTTTTTTTTATTTCTTTAATCTTTTTTTTTACATTTGATAAAAAAAACCATAAAATTATTTATAAAAGTGCCCCACCCCTCTCTCCCTAACTCTCTCTTCCAATTTTTCTATCTCTAAATATGTACCTCTCAATATTAAAAGCAACCCCCTCAAACTATTTGCATCGCTAACTTTCTCTCTCTTCCAATCTCTCTTTTTTGGTTAACCAAAGGTGTTGCGGCATGGTTGTTCGGTGGTGCAGCAATGGTGGGGCTAGGGAGGAGGTAGTGCAGCATTGGTGGGTTTAGGGAGGAGGTGGTGCGTTTGGGATGAGGTTGTTCGATGGTGGTTGTGCGGTTGTAGTGGTTTTTCGGGAGGAGCTGGTGCGGCGGTGGACTAGATATGATGCTTCAATCTAAAATGGTCAAGATGTAACACCCATGTTACAGAAAACATGCTAAATTTAAATTAGAGTTAAATGCCATTTTAGTCCCTGTGGTTTGGGTCATTTTGCCAGTTTAGTCCAAAGGTTTCATTTTTAATCTGTGGGTCCAAAAAGGTTTCACAGTTGCCATTTTAGTCCACTGGGTTAACTTCATCCATTTTTTTTGTTAACGAGAAGGCCAATTCGGTCATTTTATATGGCTGAATTGTCCTTTTAGTTAACAGAATTACATACAAAATGACCGAATTGGCCTTCCCGTTAACAGAAAGAATGGATGAAGTTAACCCAGTGGACTAAAATGGCAACTGTGAAACCTTTTTGGACCCAAAGGTTAAAAATGAAACATTCGGACTAAACTGGTAAAATGGCCCAAACCACAGGGACTAAAATGGCATTTAACTCTTTAAATTAAGGACAAAATTTACAAAACAATGCAAGGTCGTCTAAGGCTTGTTGGGGCCCAAAGTATATAATCAATAGGGGGTCTTTTCGTCACGAAAATTACTTGGATCCTATAATTCACCTATCATTTGTGTGTGCATAATTTTCTTTTCTAGAATTTAGTGTTGGAAATTTTAGTGAAAATGAGTTTTTCACTAAATATATTTTGAACATCAATAATATTTATATTATGTGTTGTATAAATAGTTATTTATGGTTTGTGCTCAAACTATGTCCAAATAG
Organism: Helianthus tuberosus; assembly: GCA_030545235.1. Lineage (NCBI taxonomy): Eukaryota > Viridiplantae > Streptophyta > Magnoliopsida > Asterales > Asteraceae > Helianthus > Helianthus tuberosus. The sequence continues at coordinate 38,863,481 of CM060411.1, read as the reverse complement.
AGCTAAGTGTGAGATTAAATATATTATTTATGTAATATTTAATCTTGTAGCCTTATAATCATTTATATTATATTAGATCAAAATATATTAATAACCTATTATAATTAGTTGGTAATTGTTGATGGACCATATTACCCTTATTAACTAATTGGGTTTCCTCTTGGGTGTATAAATAAGGGGATTATTAGAGAGTTTAAGGGTTAGACAAATTACACAATTACAAACCCTCATAACATCAAATTCGTATCTCTCCCCATAACCGAAATCAACCCTACTTTCGGTTTCATCACCATCATCACTTTACACCATAAGGAGGAACCGGATCATCCTGACAACTATGTCGAACTCAATGGCTGGATCTCTGACTGGATTCTCCACTGCTTTGAATGCTATAACAGGTATGTTATTCATGTTTTCCATTAAGTTTAAACAGAACTGATCAACATGTGGTATCAGAGCATATGTTGATAAATCAGTTCTATTTTCGTATCCATCATTCTGGGATCATAATCTGGAAAACGGAATTTTTTGAAAGTTTATAAAAATCAAAACTGTTTTCGAGTTCCTTGTTGCCGAAATCCCTGTTTTCGGAAAAGGTTATTTGATAAATTGACTCGAAATCATAAAGGGTTAAACTTGTTGTCACGAAATCCATTACAAAAACCATTAAAATTCAGGTTTCGGATTTCCAGAATTATGTTTAAATTTTTTAGGGTTCATCATAATGTTCTAAGAAAATTCGAAAATTCCATAAATTTTGGAATGTAATTTGGATTAGTGGGTGTTTTTCATGATTTTGATCTTAATTTTATCTATTAAATTTTCAAAAACTGTTAATAGATTTCAGTTATTATTTTCGAAATCTTTTGATAAGATTAAATCAGAAATAAAATAGGAAACACTATCCCACAATCCCTCAAATTTCGATTTTCAGTTAATTATCACAATAAACAACATTAACAGTGGTTTCGAAATGATAAATGCCATAATCGCACAAGTCCCTTAAAAGTCGCATAAGATTAGATCACAAAAAAAAGGATCTGATCGCACAAGGGAAATCGCACAAGAACTTATGGATCGCACAAGACCCGTGGATCGCACAAGATAGTGCTAATCGCACAAAACTTGGGCCTGACTAATCGCACAAGTTTTGGGCCTCACTGATCGCACAAATTTTGGGCCTTACTGATCGCACAAGACTTGGGCTTTATTTACATCGCACAAGTTTTGGGCCTTATCGATCGCACAAGGCATTACCGATCGCACAAGGCATTACTGATCGCACAAGACTCGAAACCTCATTATTTTAACCTGTTAGTTCGATCCGCGCTAACAGGTGGTTTGCTATTAAATACTTGGTTTTGTTAACACTTAATTAACTAATCAGAATCAAATAATTTTTACAAAACCAAAATAGCTTAACTTGAATGAGCTTCTGATGTATTAATTCTGGCCAAAGCTGATTTAATACATCTATTTATTGTTCAAGTATTATAAAAGCGATGTTAAGTATGCATTACAAACGTGAAATGTTTTAATTCTGGCCAAAGCCGATTTAATTCATTTATGTTTAGCATGCTTGACAAGTGCATAACTAAAGTGTTTGTCTCATTTCTGGCCAAAGCTGATTTGTCACAATTACTTTGCACACATATTTAAATGATTACACTTCTGGCCAAAGCTGATTTGTCTTCGTTTAAATAGAATTTTACTAAGTCTATTATTTTGATGTTAGTAATAGACATTATCACAGCTTCATAATTAAAATGGTCATTACTTATGCCTGCCTTAGTATAACATGCCCTTAGATCACATTAAGACTTCTTTCTTAGTATCATAACTTGCTCACCTTATTTCCACTATCAGCACCCAATCAGGGGATTCCACCTTTGACTGGTGATAACTTTGCTGCATGGAAGGATGCCCTCATGCTTACACTTGGACTCTTGGACTTTGATTATGCTCTAAGAGAGAATAAGCCAGCGGACCTTACTGCTACAAGTACTGCTGCTGAGCAGTTACTTCATGATAAGTGGACTAGGTGTAACCGCATGTCTCTCATGTTCATGAAGCAGTCCATTCATAACTCAATTAGAGGGGCCATTCCTGATTCTGAAGATGCTAAAACATATTTGGCTTATGTGGAGGATCAATTCAAGGGAACATCAAAAGCACACACTAGCACTCTTATCCTCAAGCTGGTGACGACTAAGTATGATGGGAGGAGCGGCATTCGCAAACACATCATGATGATGCATGACATGGCCAATAAGTTGAAGGGCCTAGAGATGGAAATCAGTGATGGTTTTCTTGTTCACTTCATCATCACTTCGCTTCCTTCGTCCTATAAAGCATTCAAGATCAATTACAACACTCAGAAGGACAAATGGACGATGAGTGAGCTGATCGCTATGTGCGTGCAGGAGGAAGAGCGTATGAAGATGGATCGCCATACTGATGTTGCTAACTTCACCACATCCAGCTCAAAGAAGAGGAAGCACAATTATCAAAGAAAGGATGCTTCTAAGGTTCAAAAGCCAAATCCAACTCCTAATACAAATGCACCTTCCAGCTCTAAGAACTCCTTAGGCAAACCCTACTGCAAGTTCTGTAAGAAAACAAGACATAAGCAAAAGGAATGCCCTGACTTCAAGGAGTGGCTGGCTAAGAAAGGTAACGATTTTTTCATGATACTTGAGTCCTTTAATTTAAATGTTCCTGCTAATTCTTGGTGGTTTGATTCTGGTTCTATGGTTCATGTTACCAATTCACTTAAGGGATTCCTTACAATCCGGAAGCTGGGAAGAAACCAAAGAACACTTAAAGTTGGAGATGATCGGGAATTAGAAGTGAAGGCCATAGGAACATTACAATTATTTTTGAAAACTGGTTTATGTATTAAACTTTATGATACCTTATATGTTCCTGAGGTAACTCGGAACCTTGTATCAGGACCAAAGTTAGACATGGACGGTTTTGTCGTTTCTCATGGTCATCGCAAACTCTCTATTCTCTATGATTCCATTGTTTATGGTACTGGCATTCTGGATGGTGGTCTCTATAGATTAGAACTAGATGATAATTTTTCCAAATCTTTGTTGTCATATAATATTAATGAATCACTCACAAAGATGAAACAGGTTCGAGACTTAGAGACTTCATCTATGTTGTGGCATCAACATTTAGGCCACATCTCAAGAGAACGATTAAATCGTCTCGTAAAGGATGAAGTCTTACCTCCTCTCGATTTTACTGATTTTGGAACATGTGTCAAATGTCTTAAAGGCAAAATGACATTAGCAAATAAGAAAGGTGCCAGTAGGAGCTCTAATTTATTAGAACTCATTCATACTGACATTAGTGGTCCTTATCAAATTGCTGGTATAACAGGACATACTTCATTTATCACTTTCATTGATGATTATTCTCGTTACATGTACTTGTATCTTATAAAGGAAAAGTCTGAATCTCTTACAACTTTTAAAGATTATAAAGCTGAAGTTGAAAAGCAATTAGATCGTCAGATTAAAGTTGTGAGATCAGATAGAGGCGGTGAATATTATGGAAGACATACTGATGTGGGTCAAGCTCCTGGTCCATTTTATGAGTTTTGTAAGGGCCATGGGATTGTGAACCAATACACCATGCCTGGTACACCTCAGCAGAATGGTGTCGCTGAACGAAGAAATTGTACCCTTATGAACATGGTGCGCAGTATGTTAGCCAACACTAATTTACCATTATTCCTCTGGACTGAAGTGTTAAAAGCAGCTGTTCATATACTCAATAGAGTTCCTTCTAAGTCTGTCCCTAAAACTCCTTATGAACTTTGGACAGGAAGGAAACCGAGTCTTAAATATATGAAAGTATGGGGCTGCATTGCTGAAGCAAAACTTTACAATCCTTTCCTAAGGAAACTTGACCCTAAAACAGTTACCTGCTTCTTTATCGGGTATCCTGATCATTCAAAGGGTTATCGTTTCTATTGTCCTTCCCATGTCACCCGTATTGTTGAAACCAAGCGTGCTGCATTCCTAGAGGATTTCAAGGTCAGTGGGAGCAGTACTAACCCTTACGAAGAATTGCAAGAAGTACAAGACGCGGGGGGGGGGGGGGAGAGACTCGTCGCTTATCATTACTCCGTTTACTCCTCTTGTACCCCATGCAAGAACTGTACCTGAAGCCACTGCACAAATTCCATCTCCACAATCAGAACCCATTATACCTCATAACGAAGGCACATCAAACGCTCAAAACCAAGACAACGCTGAACCCGATAATCAACTCAGGAGGTCATCTAGGCAAAGAAGGCCTACTAATTGGGATGATTATGTTACCTACCTGACCGAAATGGATGCTGGAAAGCTCAATGATCCTATCTCTTATAATGAAGCCATTAGCAGTGATCAGTCTTCTGAATGGAATAAAGCAATGATTGATGGCTTGAATCCATGAAGAAAAATGACGTTTGGGATTTAGTCGAATTTCCCAATGGTGCCAAACCTGTAGGTTGTAAATGGGTGTTCAAAACAAAACTGGATCCGAATGGGAACGTTGAACGCTACAAAGAGAGATTGGTTGCAAAGGGCAACACTCAAAAAGAGGGAATTAATTATCAAGAGACGTTTTCACCTGTCTCTCGTAAAGATTCATTAAGGATCATTATGGCCCTAGTAGCTCATTTTGATTTAGAGCTGCATCAGATGGACGTCAAAACTGCTTTCCTTAACGGAGACTTAGACGAAGATGTTTACATGAAACAACCTGAAGGCTTTAAACCTGAAGGTCAGGAGCATCTAGTCTGTAAGTTGAAGAAATCCATTTATGGGTTAAAACAAGCATCACGTCAATGGTACCTCAAGTTTGATGAAGTCATGAAGAGGCAAGGTTTTATGAAGAATCAAGTGGATCAATGCACCTACCTCAAGATGAGTGGGAGTAACTTTACTATACTTGTCCTTTACGTAGATGATATTCTATTGGCTTGTAATAGTTTAGACATGTTGCATGAGTCGAAGCGTTTACTCTCGCATAACTTCGACATGAAGGATCTCGGAGATGCTTCTTACGTCATTGGCATCGAAATTCACCGAGATAGACACAAAGGGATCTTAGGATTGTCTCAAAAGACTTACATAGATCGTGTCCTTACACGTTACAACATGCAACAGTGCAAACCCTCCGTCGCTCCAATAGTTATTGGAGATGTTTTCGGTTCATTCCAGTGTCCGACAACAGAGGTTGAAAAGGAACAAATGAGCCAGATACCTTACGCGTCAGTAGTCGGGAGCCTGATGTATGCTCAAGTCTGTACTCGCCCAGATATTGCTTATATTGCTGGAATGCTAGGCCGTTATCAGACTAATCCTGGCCTAGATCACTGGAAAGCAGCTAAGAAGGTCCTTAGATATCTGCAAGAGATGAAAGACTATAAACTGACTTATAGAAGAAGTGACCATTTAGAAGTGGTAGGTTATTCTGATTCTGACTTTGCTAAATGCAAAGATGATAAGAAATCCACTTCGGGCTACATCTTTATGTTAGCAGGCGGACCTATCTCATGGAAGAGTCATAAACAACAGTTAACTACAACTTCCACAATGATGGCAGAGTACATTGCTGTTTACAACGCAACCTGTCATGGAATGTTGGTTAGAAATCTGATAACTGGACTCAAAATCGTTAATTCCATTTCTAGACCATTGAAGCTTTACTGTGATAACTCAGTTGCCGTTAGTTTCTCGAACAGTAACAGTTCGACTGGAGCTGGTTTATATCTTGATACGAAGTACTTGTTTGTACGTGAACGAGTTGAGGAAAATAATCTTTGTATTGAGTATATTAGTACTAAAGATATGCTTGCGGATCCGATGACTAAAGGTCTCCCACCTAAAGTTTTCGAAGAACATGTATCAAATATGGGACTTATTAAAGACCTTGTTTAATGGCATATTGTACTAGCTTATGTTTTAATTAATAAAATTTTCTCAGTTTGATTTTGTATGTCTCTAACATATGTTCTGCCGGTGTAATGACATATAGAAAAATATAAATACAAATCAGACGCTAAAGGGCTTATACATATTTTGATCGTAACTGTTAGGTTTTAAATTGAGGCTATAGTATGACTAATGGGGGTCCTGAGTCGAATGATGATTCAACGGTTGTATTTCTCTGCTATAGTTCTTGGTTTAAAGCTAAAATGAGTGTTAACTCCTGGCCAGGCTTACCTAATACTCATGATAAATGATTACTCGGCTAAGTGGGAGAATGTGAGATTAAATATATTATTTATGTAATATTTAATCTTGTAGCCTTATAATAATTTATATTATATTAGATCAAAATATATTAATAACCTATTATAATTAGTTGGTAATTGTTGATGGACCATATTACCCTTATTAACTAATTGGGTTTCCTCTTGGGTGTATAAATAAGGGGATTATTAGAGAGTTTAAGGGTTAGACAAATTACACAATTACAAACCCTCATAACATCAAATTCGTATCTCTCCCCATAACCGAAATCAACCCTACTTTCGGTTTCATCACCATCATCACTTTACACCCTAAGGAGGAACCGGATCATCCTGACAACTATGTCGAACTCAATGGCTGGATCTCTGACTGAATTCTCCACTGCTTTGAATGCTATAACAGGTATGTTATTCATGTTTTCCATTAAGTTTAAACAGAACTGATTAACACTAAGATTAATGAGATATCGAAGCTTGAAGTTGTATGTTTGGAACAAACAAAGATGAATAAAATGGATTAGTTTTGTCAACTTGTCCCACATAGGTGGGATGAAAAACTTATAGTGGTTTATAAGGAGGAGCACTCCTTATATATTGTTTCCTTAAAGGCAAACACTAGTGGAGACTCTAAAGGGTGCGGAGCACCCTCACACGTGCACATGTGTGTGCGTGCCGTGGGCTATAGGCCCTATGTAGTGCACTTTGAACTTTGAACTTCGCATACCGCCTTTGTATTTTTGTCCATGAGCGCGTGGTCAGATACATGGCGGGTCCGCTTATGGCGCACCCTTGGGTGGAGTAGGCGGATGCCATGGCATGGCACATGTCATTGGCTATGGCGAAGAATGAAAGTGGCGCACAAGCTTGGATGGCGCATGACCAGGTGGCGTCCTGGTATACATAGTGGCATCCGTGTGGCGCGCGAGTATGGATGGCGCAGGACCAGGTGGCGTCCTGGTATGCATAGTCGCATCCGTGTCGTGCGCGACATCATATGGCGTGGCATGAGATCCTTGAAGCATGGCGCGCGGACTGGCGGATCGGTTCTATCGCGCGCACAGGTTTGCAGCGGAAACAAAATAGCTGGTTGGACTTGGTCAAACTAGTTGTTTCAACTCGTTTAATCCTGTCATGAATGAATATGACAGTTTAGTTGACCACATGAATTCCATTTTAATATAATTAAATCTTGTTTATTACAAGATTTATTGCCTCGTTAATTAGAGAATTAAAGGCAAAGAATGTTTCAACTTTTTGTGAATGTGTATATATATGAACGTTGGGTTCATATTTTGATATACGAAAGATACGAGATGAGAGGATCTCATGAAAACCATTAGAAACATTCACTACATAATTTTAGAGGAGTACGTAAAAGAAATATAACTTCTTTTCTTTCTTTTCAAAAAATCAAATTATACCCGGTGTAATCTCGGGTGCGAGAGCCATCTCCGGCAGTACAACTACTGCTTCGGTTGTTGTATCCTGGAAACAAACCGTCTGAGAGGAGCCGCGAAATCTGTTTTAAGGGCCCCGTGTCAAACACGATCCTCAACCAAAACCGTCAACGATAGTTTGTTCATTCTTGCAGCGGAGGTTCGTACAAGATGGTGCGGTTGAAGTTCTGCCAAAGACGCTGGCTTGAATCAAGATTGGTACAATGTATTCGTGTTTTATTTGTTTTTCATATACTTTTGTAAACGGATTGTACTATCATATTTCCTACGAATAACGAGAGTCTCGTTATTATATATTTTGTAATGTATTTTTATATAAAGTGAACCTAGTTCCTACAATCTTAAAACAGACTTTCGTGAAGATTGTTACTACAATCTTAAATCCCTTCTCTACGAGGATTTAGGTTCACGAAAGTTAAAATATTTAAATGGTTTTTTGTTAAAATCTTGTAAATATTTTTGGGGAAATATATATGTAGTACAAATGAGTCGGATGATTTTTATGATTAGAGTACAATCTTTTATCCGAATACCGTGTTACAAAAACGATCATTTTGATGCAAGTTTTGGAGTTTCATGGCTTGTGTTCGTGTTTTGATAAACCGAACCATATACAAAATAAAATGTATTTCAATATGTTTTGAAATACTAAATTTTCTAATGAGCGTATTAGAAAATTTTATTTTGTAACCCCTTAGAAAAGTGTTTGTAACGTTTAATATATTTTTAATAAGTTTTTAGTAACCATAATTGATATTAATGTTGGTTTTAAAAGTCTTGAAATATATTTATTTTCTAATAAGCATATTAGAAAGTAATTATTTTTAAACAAGTTTTAATATTTTCTAACGAGCGTGTTAGAAACATTGTTGGTGGAAGTATAACAAGATTAAACTTTTTATATCTCTAACGAGCTTGTTAGAATTTTATAGAATAATAAGTTTAATATCATCTTTTATATCTAATGAGCGTGTTAGATACGATGATTGTGTAGAACTAACTTGTTAAAAACGATTAGATTTTCTAACAAGCGTGCTAGAAAATATACGTTTAGATTTTCTAACAAGCGTGTTAGAAAATATTATTATTTCAAATAATTAATGACGAGCGTGTTGGAGACAATTATTTTGGATAATAAATCTTGTAACGGTTTCGTCTAAACTATTAAATTTCTAACGAGCGAGTTAGAAACGGATTTTTTCCATATATGTTTAAACGATTTTTATTTGTTTATTTCTAATGAGCGTATTAGAAATAGTTTATATTTTTTATAAACTTCGAAACAAATTTTGTAATCGATTATTTCTAGCGAGCGTGTTAGAAACGATTTAAAGAGTTTGATAGTTGTTTATTTTTTAACGAGCGTGTTAGAAACGATTTAACGACTTTGTCAATTGTTTATTTCAACAAGCGGGTTAGAAAACGTTTATTTTATATAAACCAAAAACGGCTTATGGCAATAAATAATCGTTTAATTTTCTAATGGGCGTATTAGAATTAGTTTATCTTATAACCAACTATTTTAACGATTTGCAATCGTTAATTTCTAACGAGCGGGTTAGAATCGGGTTAACTATGATAAACTATTTAAGATGATTTGTAATCGTTTTATATATTTTCTAACGAGCATGTTAGAAAAGATTTGTGTTCATTTCTAACGAGCGTGATAGAAAACGTTCATTTAAACCAAAAGTGAATAATTGTATTCGTTTTATTTCTAACGAGCGCGTTAGAACCGGTTTACTTTATAAAAACCGAATATTTTGAATGTTTGTTCAACATTTAAATTCTAATTAGCATATTAGAATTGGTTATCATACAAACCACTCTTTTTAACGATTGATAATCGTTATTATCTAACAACGGTTAGAAATGGTTTTAATATGATAAACCATTTATTAAAACGATGTGTATTCGTTTTATTTTCAAACGAGCGAGTTTGAAATTGTTTTATTTATTAAACTATTATAAGGTTTATTGTCTTGATTTGTAATCAAAACATAAATATATAGTTTAATATTAAAACACTTGCAAAAACGAGAAATGTTTTGAACCAATAAAACATGTCTTTGCAAAGTATAACGTCTTTAACCATATAATAGTCTTGGAGAGACTATTTGGTGAAAAACAACTCGATGTTGTTATAAATATAATAAGTTGCTCAACTACTTGCGAGTAGTTAATTGTAAACAACTTTATATTTTGGACAACTGACGAAACAAGTTATACGTGTTCCATTGAGGGAGTACCTCAAAACAAGACATAATGATGTAATTGCGTTTATTTCATTCTAAAGTGTTGAAATTAATAACACTTTGGGATTTGATGTTTAGATATCATTAGTGTATCCGTTATTTTGGACTACTAATAAGTTGTCAAAATGAAACACATTTTGATACAAAGTGTAAAAACTAATTTACACGGATACAACGAGCGGGTTGTGATCATGACTTATGTAATAAGTCACAAATCAAACATCAAACGTATAACGAGTTCGTGAGAAACGTGGTGCATGGTTTGAGATGAATTGCACGAAAACAAGATATGTCATCTAATGTTGAGAGCATCAACATGGAAATGCACATGTAAGTTTTCAAAGAATATAACATATGAAAGAAATATATGTTATTATTGTAAATGAGATTAATAAATTTAGCAAATTTATTAATGGAAATTTACAATAGTGATGGACTTGTAGATGCTTCTACTACCATCAATGTTGTTTAAACTATGTGGAGGCTTGGTCCTCAATTTGGGAGAGTATCCCAATACATGGTATTAATGAAACAACAACGTAAATGTATATATCACTATAGGCATTCGTGAATGCTTTGTTGTTGAGAGTCAATCTAGTTGACTAAATCTCAAGACTCAGGTGATTTTTTACAAAGATCTTTCATCAAAGTGACTTGGATTAAGTCTTATGTTTAAGTCTTTAGGAAGTCAATGGTGAAGCCTTGGAGATTAAAGGCAATCGAGTTATGATCCTAATGGATGAAGTTAACTATGGTTTTGAGGCCTTCCTAAAAACCGATGGTTTTAGAATGGTTAAATAAAAATTTATTTATTGTGTCTAAACTAAGAAACGAATGTTCGGAAGAGATAGTGCGTTATCTCTTAAGGCTGTGAAGAATCAGAATGATGCATCTTCTGTTCACATGCTAGAGTATTGTGGTCAAAAGCATGCTAGACTAATACTTGTTAATTTATATGCTCGACGGAGATTAAATTAACTTTAAACATTCAAAATATGAGATGACACAAGAACGAATTTTGTGCTAAACAAAACTATAAATATAACTTCATTAAAATGCAAGCAATGTGGGGGGAGGAGGCCATGTAAGAAACAAACCCTTTAGGGTATGTGGAAATGGTAGTTGAGAAGTTTTCTCAAACTCGAAATGAAAGGGAGAACCTTTCATCAACCCATTTGGATGTTATCCAATTACACTTAAATGTGGGGGTGACTTGGATTTGAATTTGGAAATGGTAGTTGAGAAGTTTTCTCAAACTCGAAGTGAAAGGGAGAACCTTTCATCGCCCCATTTGGATGCTATCCAATTACACTTAAATGTGGGGGTGACTTGCATATATTGCAAATGCATGACCAAGTGGAGTACACAATGGTTATATGGAGTCAGTCGAGTATATTGGACTCGAATGCCAATTGGTTAGATTCAAATCTAGTAAGATGTCAGTCATGACACACCAAAGGCATGGTGAAAACGTGTCTAGCCATGAATTGAGTTTCATGTCATTCTAAAGACAAGGTACATAACTGGATCCAGGTTGAGATCACGAGTTATAAGTCTTATGAATCGACTAAAAGGTAAAAGTGACTAGCGAGTCAAGAACACGTTAGAACAACTGATCGCAATTTAAATTATCGTTGGTGACTTAGCAAAGTCAAAGATAATTTTGGATCCAACAACCAGTGGGTTGATAAGAGATCAGGTTGTGGAATGGGACTAAATCCATGGAAAAAGGGACATGAGGGAAACCTAACCTAGTTGACTGGAGATCCCAAGATCTAGGTTCAATAGGCCAACTTAATCATGAACCGAAGGGTAGTCACTATGGGGGCATAGCTAATATATATGATTATATATAAGCTAGTGTATATGTTCATATATTCTCCCAAAACTATAAAAGGGTGTTGAAATACGTCCTAGTCCATTCCAATAATATTCAATGACATTGTTGTGAGGTTAAGCATAATATGTGGTTTAATGATTTGTGTAAATCATAGTAAACCATAATGCTTTTAATGATTTAAAGGGAAATTACCTATGTTGGAGAAAAGTGTGGTCGCTTCGAATGGAATTAGGGCATAATTCCTAGAGCTCCCGCAGAACCAGGAAAGTGCTCCATGACCATTATTGGAGAAGAAAATGAGGAGATGACCCGGCTAGGGAAAGTATTGTGTGAATGCATATTGTCGTTTACACAAATGGGGGGTTGTTCAAGGACATCACGTCTACAAAACCCTAGTAGGCTAAGTATGCTTCACAAAGGAAGGTTCAAAGGCTACACCTACCTATCCTGCAATACTCGACTGTCGAGTTTTCATCGGGGAATTTTGTGTGTTTTAATCGATCTCCATTCATGTGGGGGATTGTTGGAAATTTTAGTGAAAATGAGTTTTTCACTAAATATTTTGGACATCAATAATATTTATATATGTGTTTTATAAATAATTATTTATGGTTTGTGTTCAAACTATGTCCAAATAGAGCTAAGATGAATGAGATATCGAAGCTTGAAGTTGTATGTTTGGAACAAACAAAGATGAATAAAATGGATTAGTTTTGTCAACTTGTCCCACATAGGTGGGATGACAAAACTTAAAGTGGTTTATAAGGAGGAGCACTCCTTGTATATTGTTTCCTTAAAGGCAAACACTAGTGGGAACTCTAAAGGGTGCGGATCACCCTTACTCGTGCACATATGTACGCGTGACGTGGGCTATAGGCCCTATGTAGTGCACTTTGAACTTCGCACACCGCCTTTGTATTTTTGTCCATGAGCGCGTGGTCAGATACATGGGGGGTCCGTTTATGGCGCACCCTTGGGTGGAGTAGGCGGATGCCATGGCATGGCACATATCATTGGCTATGGCGAAGAATGCAAGTGGCGCACAAGTTTGGATGGCGCATGACCAGGTGGCGTCCTGGTATACATAGTGGCATCCGTGTGGCGTGCGAGTATGGATGGCGCATGACCAGGTGGCGTCCTGGTATGCGTAGTCGCATCCGTGTGGTGCGCGACTCCATATGGCGTGGCATGAGATCCTTGAAGCATGGCGTGCGGACTGGCGGATCAGTTCTAGCGCGCGCACAGGTTTGCAGCGGAAACAAAATAGCTGGTTGGACTTGGTCAAACTAGTTGTTTCAACTCGTTTAATTCTGTCATGAATGAATATGACAGTTTCGTTGACCACATGAATTCCATTTTAATATAATGAAATCTTGTTTATTACAAGATTTATTGCCTCGTTAATTAGAGAATTAAAGGCAAAGAATGTTTCAACCTTTTGTGAATGTGTATATATATGAACGTTGGGTTCATATTTTGATATACGAAAGATACGAGATGAGAGGATCTCATGAAAACCATTAGAAACATTCACTACATAATTTTAGAGGAGTACTCTAAAATAAATATAACTTCTTTTCTTTCTTTTCAAAAAATCAAATTATACCCGGTGTAATCTCGGGCGCGAGAGCCATCTCCGGCAGTACAACTACTGCTTCGGTTGTTGTATCCTGGAAAACAGACCGTCTGAGAGGAGGCGCAAAATCTGTTTTAAGGGCCCCGTGTCAAACATGATCCTCAACCAAAACCGTCAACGATAGTTTGTTCATTCTTGCAGCGGAGGTTCGTACAAGATGGTGCGGTTGAAGTTCTTCCAAAGCAGCTGGCTTGAATCAAGATTGGTACAATGTATTTGTATTTTATTTATTTTTCATATAGTTTTGTAACCAGATTGTACTATCATATTTCCTACAAATAACGAGAGTCTCGTTATTATATATTTTTTAATATATTTTTATAAAAAGTGAAACTAGTTCCTACATTTAGAGCCTTAAGAAATAATGGTCCAAAGCCCTTGTGTATATATATCGTGGGTGGTATTTGTTGTTACAAATACTTGATGTGTAAAATCTACATATAGAAAGGTATAACCTGCAAAAGGTCACATAATTAATGCATTCACATTAGATTCTATATTCACATCTTATATCTATAATTAAAGAAAGAACACTGAATTTTTGGATTTACATGTTTCATTTGGTTCTCTAAGGGTAATCGGTGTGGAGGAGGCAAGTCCTTAGAGGATGCCTCTCCACGTTATCGGCACGTCAACATCTAAGAAGGATGCCCCTTCAAGGATGAACCAAGTGAAATGAAGGATGGATCTCCCCCCATTTATTATTATTTTTTTAAAAAAAATTCTTAGTAAACATCACAAAATCAAATATTCAACATCATCCAAAATATACGATCTGGGTATAGCTTTGTCCCCAAAATCAAATATTCAACATCATCCAAAACTTGGTCATACAACATCATCCAAAATCAACTATTCAAAGCTCACATCTCAATAATTCAAACTTTTTAGTTTGTTCTACCACAACACAACCAGCGAACCACCGCCACAACAACACAACCGGCGAACCACCACCACTATATCATCACCATCAATCGAACTCGCCACTGAGTGTACGCCACATTTCTATCCATCTTCACTGGTCAGAACAACTCCGGTCGTCATGACCAGATTATCCGGCAGATCACCACCATCATCACGAAATAAGGTTTGATCCTGTTAAACTTTTTTTTATAAAAGTAGCTGTTAAACGGCATGATTTTGCAAAGGTGGATGCCCGGCTTGAACGTCTAGGGGTCGACGGTGACAACGTCGATGAACCAGCAGAAATGGTGTTGAGGGGCGGCGCCAGGGCTCGACGGGGACGTCCCCATACCGTATAGCCTAAAATAGAGAACAATTAATAAAAATTTATTCTCTTAAGTATTGAAATTCTTTATTATCCTCTATAGTTATTTTCTATAATATTTGTGGGTGTAGGAAAGAGAATGTCATAAAAAATATTAGTAATTTAATTAGATACATATAGAGAATTGAAAAATAATAAAAAAATATTAGTAATTTAATTAGAGATAAATATAGAAAATGAGATACTAGAGATTTTTAACTGGTCGTTAAATTTTAAAAATAAATGTGATTTTTGGTTAATTTATTAAGATAAGGATAAAGAAGCTATTTTGAATGCTCTTAGGAGGTCGCCAATGCCAAAAACTATTTATCTATCTATACTTTCTATAAAATAAGAAATCTCAATGACATAAGAAAAGCTGTTGTGTCAGTCAGAGAGGCTGTCCAACAATGCTTTTCTTATATCATTACTGCATCATAAACCGGAATATATAAATCACTTTAAAATACATTTAATTTCAAACCACTGCCCTGTATTCAAATGTTAAAGGTTTGGCCCACATTCAAAAGGGCAAACCACTGACCATCTACAAGAAAGTATAACTTAGCTGATGGTTCATTTGGCAAACGTATACCTTAGCAGATGTTTTGAAATTGCCGGTAATTTCAAATTCAAAATGCATGGGGATATGTAATTTGCAATTAATACATGTCACTCACTCACTCACTTCTTTCAATCATCTTCTTATATAAAGTGATTTATATTCTCATTTCACTCTTCATATTTACATTCTCGTGTTCTCTGCTTTTGTATTTTCAAACCACATTTCTAATGTATCTCTCCCTCAAATCTCTTCTTCTCAATACTCGACATTTGTTCATAAAAGATAAGAGAAAACGGAAGCTCTCTCTGACCCACTTTCAGAACAAATTTTGGGGATATGTGGTTTGCCTTGATGATGGTAATGTGATATATATGATTATGTTTGTTTTGGTTTTTGATTTTTACTAAAGATTTTTTATCTGAGTTATGACTAAATGATGATTGTGAATGATCTGAGCAGATGATGATGATGATTGTTCTACGGTTGTTTCCAGCCTCATTGTTCCAACATCGTTTAAAGTATGTTTTTTTTTGCTACACTAATTTTGAAATTTTGAAATTTTAATTTTGAAGTGATCTATTCTAATTCTCGCTTTATATTTCAGTCTAATCACAGTTGTTTGAAATTCATACAATCATCTGTGGGTTATTTTAGGTTTGTATTAAAAGAAGCATAAAGTTAAATTAAACACAAAGAAAGATTATTAAATGTACAATTAAAATAATTTTTGCTTATAACTAAATGATGATTATAATTGACTTGGGCAGATGATGATGATGTAGAACCCACAGTAGTTCCTACTAAACGCAAGAAAGGATATGCTACTGTTGTAAGATAATATTTTATTTTACTAGAGATTTGTTCTTTCCTGCCTTTTTTTGTATTAAAAGAAGCATAAAGTTAAATTAAACACAAAGAAATATTATTAAATGTACATTTAAAATAATTTTTGTTTATGACTAGATGATGATTATAATTGACTTGGACAGATGATGATGATGTAGAACCCACAGTAGTTCCTACTAAATACAAGAAAGGATCTGCTACTGTTGTAAGATAAGATTTTATTTTACTAGAGATTTGTTTTTTCCTACCTTTTTTGTATTAAAAGAAGCATAAAGTTTGGAATTTGATCTATAGAATGTATACACTTGTCCAGGCTCCGATGGTTTAAAGCAGCTCTTTATAAAGCAAGTTGAGGATTATGTATATGAGGATAGCGCTACTCTTCAACAGCTGAAGAAGTGTTTTCATGTACTGCATCTTGGTCTGTTCACGAGAGACCAGGTTTCCAGAAACCTGATGGTGATGTATTAAGTACTTCCGTGGTTCATGGCGATTGTCGAAGATATACATTGAGAAGTTCAGTACTCGATGGAGTTGAAGCTAAAAGCACTAAATTTTTGTTAGATTCCTAAATTTCATGGTGTTGTTGTTAGATTTTAAAGTTTCGTTGTTCGGTACTCGATGTAATTGTTGATCTTTTAATCCTCATAATTAAATTTTAATCCTATTAGTGTTTGTGGAACATTTTATTGTTACTAATTTTAAGGTGCATAAATATTATTATGTAATTTTTAATATCATCTAATTATTGCAGATCGGTACTTTTGATGTAGAAATGAAATTGTCTCTGAGTTTAATTAGATTATGTTGATGTTGAATCAATTTCTGTTAGTGTATAGATCTGTCAAAGTTAAAGTTTGCCAAAAGAGAACATCTGCTCGAAATCATCATCTGCTGATCTAACGGCTGTTTGACTTGCTACCGTTGCCAACATCTGTTGTTGCCTAACAGAGCTTTTCGAAGAATTTCGTACTCTCAATTGTAAATATTGATGCATCTGTTACTCTAAATCTCTGTCAAAGGTAAAGTCTGCCCCTTTCTGTCACACCCCTTTCTGCGGCGGAAGCACGAGGTGTGATCATGAAAGGTTTTCATTGCATAAGAAAGGTAAACATACTACATGCTCATAAAAATAACTTCAAACGTCATTACCATTACATAACGGAAACATAGATTAAGTGTTTACATCACGAAACAACATATTATCTGAAAGTTTACAACTTATTTAAGACATACGTAAACGACATCCACGAGCACGAGTAAGACCACGCGCACATCCACTTTTAGTTACCTGAAATACATGTGAGTTTTGGAAAAACGTCAACATAATGTTGGTGTGAATTCATGCAGCTTTGTATTGAACACGTTTGTATACTTTGTATGAAAACATGATAAGTATCTTGTGAAAATAAAGTATTCTTATGTAAATAAAGTATTCTTGTGGTATGAACCAAATAAAGTATTCTTGTGTACGAACTTCGTACAAATAAAGTATTCTTGTGGTATGAACCAAATAAAGTATTCTTGTGTACGAACTTCGTACAAATAAAGTATTCTTGTGTAGTTAATGGGTTGCAAGGCCATTAACATGTGACACGACATAGGAAGTCACCAAACCATAGGCATTTTTCTAGTTGTTAATTCACGACGGAGACACAAAAGCACTACTCGGTACTAGTGTTCACCGAGAGTGTGGCTGCCCGGACACCCATTAGATCTAACCATTTGTTCTGCGGTCTAAGTATGTACACGATTAATGGTGCTTATGGTACCCTATTCGTGACACGATTTCTCGTATCATTCCTCAAAACGCATCATACTTGGTACTAGTGATCACCAAGAGTGCTTCTTGTTTATGTATTCATCATGTCAAGTATCAATTCTGGTTTATTATATCAAGTATCAATTCTCGTTTATTATATCAAGTATCAATTTTCATGTGTTCGCCCCAAGTTTAAAAGTATGTAAAAGATTAAAAGTGGGGACACGAACTTTCCTGTAAACATTCAGTAACATGTATTTCACCCCCGAAGTTATAAAACTGAAAACAGTTAAAGAAAAGGGGGAGCATGAACTCACAACTTTGCGTTCCTTGCGTCGTAAACTTCACCGGATTTTTCTTATATAGTGTCGTGACCTAAACGTGTTTTATTATCGTTAGTCACTAGACTTATACCGCACAAGTACAGTCACTATCTTTTGTGCATTTGTTCTTGTGTTAAAAATAATTTATATTTTTAACTATGGGTCTTACTTATATTATTTTCTCAAAAATAAATATAAGTATCTTGTATTTTGCACCCGAATTATGTATCTAGTATGTTGTATGTGCATTTTTGTGTTTTTACTTCTCGAGAGTTTTTAGTGTATTTTCAAGTCCTAATACACTATCAAGTATAATACATACTACATACACTTAGCACAAAATGTGGTGATCAATAAATATATATATTTTTCTCAAAAATATGCATACTTAATATCAATTTTAATCTTGAAGAAATCATTATTTCTTAACACAAAAGTTTGGGAAGCCTTGGTAAATGTTTTTAGATACATTTTTAGGGGATAAGTTTCTCAAAAACTTATATTTTTCTAAGTGTCAAAATTTATAGAAATTTTGACAGAGTTTCCCCTAAAAATGGAGGTTTCCCATGTTTTCAAAACATGTGTTTATTTTCTTTTAAATCATCATCCATCAATTTCAACAACAATCATCAACAATATACATAAATTTCTCTATTTCATGAACTTGAAAATTTATAAAAATGTGTAGTAACTTACTAGTGTATTTAGTAAGTCTTGTTACTCTTTAAAGTGTGGTTGCTTCTTTAAAAACTTCATTTTTAAAGAATATGATTCTTTACAACTTATGTTCATGTTTTCTAAAAATACTTCTTCTTGTATTTTTCTTGTTACACATGTGTTTCTTTACTTTGTTAACCACTAAAAATAATGTTTATTTATGTAAGAACCAAGGTTTACTAAGACTTATATTTTTAACTTGGTTTCTTGGTAAATCACACTTGAAATATTTAGATTTACAAGACTTTAAACCTTCTTTGTTCATCATTTTACAAGAAACATCATATTTATTCAAGTTCATGACTTTTTGTGAGGATGATTCATAACCTTTAACATGTTCATCCCCTCATCTTGCTAGATTATGTTTTTAATCATGATCTAGCAAGGCTACATCATCATTTCTACAAATAATCATCCATCCACAAGTATATCAACACTAAACAACATGATCTCTTCATATTTAAAGCTTATGTTCAAGTTCTTTTCTTGTGATTCTTAGTGTTATTCAAGATTTACATCATGTATCATTCTTTAACCACCTAAATAAGATGAAAAATGAAGGGATTCAAGTTCTTACCACTAGCTCAAGGCTAGGGATGTTCAAGAGAAGAAAAGTGGTAGTTAATAGCAAACAAAGATGGTCCTTCAAGTTCCGTTGCTTCCACACTTCCTAACTTAGCTTCTTACACCTTGGAGTCACCTTAGAATGCTTGATATTGAAGTGAAAATGGAAGTGTGAAGTGTGAGAGATGGAGCCGTAGGTATGGAGGAGGGCAAGGAGAAGAAGATGAAGTGTTGAGAAGTGTTGGAGATTATGATGGATTGTAATCTAGTGTATTGTTCTTATAATCCCCAACATATGTTTAACCAATGGATTTAATGTCTTCCATAGTACAAGCACAAACTATTAAACAATTCACAAGATCTTCCAATTTAGGCATGTGGGCCGATTCTTATTAGGATATGGGGGGGGGGGGTCTAAGTGTAAATATCATCCATATAGTTAGTTTATAGTCTAAAGCTAAGTATTTAGTAAGGTTACTTAGTTGGTAGATATTTTAGTGGGTTCTAGGATGTTCGGGAACCATAACTAGTTTAGAAACATAAAAAAAATGCTTCTAATAATATTTTTGTGTTCCGGGTGATGTCCGGTTGTTCGGTTAGATACCGGTTCGTTAAAGTGCTATCTTGTACCGTTTAGTGTCTTTTAAGTATTCTTTTGTGACACTTTCAATTCCCGACACTTGAGGAAATATTCTGGATGATAAATCATAATTTCTGCATAATATTTATATGTTTAAAAGCTGATTTGAGCTGAATTTAATAAAATTCTGCACTTAAAGTGCGTTTTGGGTGTTTTTTAGTGCGTATTTTAGCTTCCGGAATGTCTATATGTTAACCCTTGCATGTACTCTTGGGTTTTAATGTATTCTTGTCGTTGGACCTACACCTAGGCCCTAATTCTAATGTCTGACTGCTTTCTGCAGTTCTGTTGACACATTGTGTCTTACCGGTGAGTTTACAAGTATTTCTGACGCAACGCTTGTTCATTAATGCATAAAGTAATTCTTGTAGTATACAACGTGCATGAATTCACTTGTTTAGTATGAAATCAAACAATGTTAAAATTTAAGCACATAATTGCAGTCATTAAATAATAATTAAGGTGTACGGAAATTACCGGTTTGGTGCTAGTTGTCACAGTCTCCCCCCGTTAAAAGAATTTCGTCCCGAAATTCAGGCTGAACTAACTCCGGCAGGAGTCTTCTTGAACAGGTGGGGGTACTTTTCTTTGAACTGGTCTTCACGTTTGTAACAACTCTCATCAAAAGTCATATTTATTATTTTAATTGACCAACAGGAAACCCTAATTGAGACACCCAAGTGATTCTACACAAACCCTAAAATTTTCAGAACAATCAGAATCAGGATCAGGACCCCTAAAACTCAGGGGGGGTATTTCCTAGTTATGATTATCCACATAAATAGCTGTCCAATTCGAATTTTAAGAAACTGTCGACTCAGCTGAGCTAGTTGGACACGTGGCAACTCTATAATAATTTGGTGTCCCTTACGGACCGTAAGGGTTGAGTCTTACGGTCCGTAAGCTAAGAAAATTTCGTGTATAAATAGAGGGCCTTGGGACTTGAATTCAGGAGTTAAAACGACGTAAATTCTCGCTACAGGCACTGAGTTACGTTCTGTTTACCACAATTAACACACACGGATCACTAATCGACGCCGCAATCAGGGTAATAACTCGATCGCTGATACGATTCAATGTCCGATTGATCAAAATATCCAATGGATGTTTAAGTGCTGCCCACATTAGGGTTATGCTTTGTCATTCGTCGTTAATTCGATGGATGTTTAAGTATCGCACTTTGTCATTCGTTGTGAGGGTTTGATCTCGTGAGTTATTGTAAATGTTGTATTGATTACTAACCCAGAATTGTGTGCCTGTTATTAAATTTAGGTTAAAAAGGCTAATCAGTAGGCTAGGCTCTGCTCAAATTAAATCTGCAATGTGAGTCATTCTCTTTTTATCAACTATTTTACAATACCTCAAATTATTTTCAAAAGTTATAATTACAGGGACTAAGTCGTGGATATCTTGAATCACTGGCTAGTGGGGTATTGTGCACATTACTAATTTTCTCCCAGTTAGGTTCATTGACCTACTAGGGATAATCATCACTATTTAGGTTCATTGTCCTAATAGTGGTCTGACCATCGTCACCATTGTGACACAGTGCCAGATAAAAATAAGATAGAAGCCATTGTAATCGCTCTTATGCTGTAATTAATAACTATGCATCATTTTATGTAAATAGAATGATTCACTCAGTATTTCCCGCTGACAAAACCTTTTTCAAACATGTTTCAGGTGATCTGTTATGATCCAGGAAAAGTGTCGTGAAGCACTACAAGCTTAAGGAAGTGGCTCAGTATAAAATAAAGAAACATGTTTTGTAAAATAAAAGAGTTCTTCGTGAAATCTCAAGATTGTAAATTACCGGGTTTTATCCCAAGTTGTGAAATAAAATAATCTGGAAATATTTCAGCTTTAAAAAAAAGATCCTGATAATAAACTTCCGCTGCTAAACTCAATTAATTAAATACCACGGGATTTCTGTCCCGCAGTTCCTAAAACGAGTCAATCCGGGTCGGGGGCCGTGACAGAAAAATGTGGTATCAGAGCCACTTATCGAGCCACTGATTTAAGCCAATTAAGTATTTAGAAAATACTTAATTTTTATTAATTGCTATTTTGTGATTATGTGTTTTATCATCTGACGAATTTTGTACAGTATGGGCATATTTTTATATGCTAGCCACTGTAGCAGTAAATACAAATCTTTAAATATTTTGATTCAAGTTTTATCACCCTTATTAAATATAAGCCAGAAACCTGATTCAGTAAATAAATAAATAAAATTTACAAATAAAACCTAGTATGTTTTCATATTCGGTTGTTTCGTAGTTACCCAGTATGAAATAATATTTAAAAGTTTTTCTATAAAAATTTTGATATAATTTTTAATTTAGTATTGGTGTGTATTTTGCATAACAGGATGGGTGACTTGTCTGACGCCCTTCAGAATTTAAATCTATATCCGGTAAGAATAGAGGTTTCCAGAGATTTCAATAGGTATATACCAGACATAGAAGAACCTATAGAATTCAACGCTTCACCTCTCGAGAAACCCAAGCCTAAGAAAATGGAAATTGGGGAAAGCTCTAGGCAAATTGAGGGGTTACCATCTCAGGAAGAGCTAGATTTTATATTGGCAAGCTATAATACTATTAAGCCTGTTAATGAAAATGTTTTTATTCACTCTCTTGAAACATAACTACCAATGAACTTAGAACCAGCTAGTCTAAACCCTTCAATCCACTCGCAAATAGACGAATGGTTGACTAATGAAATACAACTCCAAAACAATCCCTATAAGCTTTTTCCTCAGTTTAATCCAGAACCTTTACCAAATCCACCAATGAGTAACGAGAATATGGCTGAACTCCGCCATTTTGGCAAAGAACTAATGGATACTGGGAATAGGATCCAAGAGATTGGGGGACAGATCGCCTGGAAATACGATGAGAGGGAATGCCATTACTAGAATATCATCTGACAAAGGATAGGGGATTTATGGAACTGTGGTTATGTAATAGTAATAGTAAAAAAAATCAGTCTGTAAAATAACTACAAATAAAACTTTGTAAGATAATGGTGTGTATTGATGCATACTATTAAATATAAATGGAAATCGAGAAATCGATAGTTTTGGCTATATTGGTGTTATGAACTCTGTATAATTGTTTTGTGTAATTGTTATTTATTTGATACTAATAAATTATATATATTAATTATCAGATGGAAAACGCTAATAATGAACCGGTTAATGAGGTTAATCAATCTGAGCAACAACCTGGGGATCAATATATGACTAGGCAGGATATAGAAAATATCGTTGCTCAAGGGATAGCCAACGCTATTCCAGCAATAGTTGCTCAATGAATAGCCAACGCTATTCCAGCAATCGTTGTTGCTGTTAAAAATCCAATCAAACCGCAACAAATCGTTCCTAGCAAACGTATTTCTGAAGATAACTTCAGTAATAGCGTAAACGGAGGCAAAAGTTCCTCCCCCAAGAAAATGAAAGCTGCAACGCCTGGTTGCAATTACAAAGAATTTCTTGCTTGTAAACCCACTGAGTTTGCAGGCAATGAAGGAGCGACTGCGGCACTGCGTTGGTTAGAGAAAACCGAGGCAGTAATTGCCATAAGTAAATGTGCTCAGGATGATCAGGTCATGTACGCGTCAAACCTTTTCAAAGAAGGGGCGCTAGAATGGTGGAATACGGTGTTACAAGCAAAAGGAAGAAGGATGGCGTATGCTATGAACTGGGAAGAATTTAAGAGCTTTGTAGAAAGAAAATTTTGTCCCGAGTATGAAAAGGAACAAATGACAAATAAGTTTCTAACCCACCGGATGGTGGATGTAGATTGTCGAGGGTATAATTCGACATTCTTCGAGTATGCTCGAGTAGTACCAACCCTGGCTTCGCCAGAGCCGGTACTTATTTCTCGTTATATTTGGGGATTGATTTCCGAAATCCGTAATATCGTCAAAGCTGCAAAACATCGCACGATTGATGATGCAGTGGATTTAGCCAATACCCTGACTGACGAACTAGTACGGACAAGAGAAGAAAATAGAAGGAAGGAAGTAGCCCAAAAGATTACCCAAGGATTCTTTCCGGATAACCATAACAATTTCAAGAAAAGAGGGAATGGGCAATCTTCCACTAGCCCATTTTGCAATTCTTGCAAAAGGAAGCATTTTGGAAGATGCAAAGGATATTGCAATTTTTGCAAAATTCCGGGGTATCAAGAAGAGGACTGCAGGAGGAAGAAATTTTCACTCTACTACAACTGTGGAGAAGCTGGACATCTTAGGCCAGATTGTCCAAAACTGAATAAACCATCTGACAATAAAGCCAAACCTGCAGAAGGAGCAAAAAGGAATGTAAGAGCCTTCCAACTGACTGCTAAGGAAGCAGAGCTCATTCCAGATGTGATAGCCGGTACGTTCTTAGTTCACAACGTTTACGCAAAAGTATTATTTGACTCTGGTGCAAACCAAAGTTTTATAAATACTTCATTCTGCCAAACTCTTAACTTACCTTTAACCAGCATTAGGCAAATTTTTACAGTAGAAACGGCAGATGGGAATTCAGTTAAAATAAATAAGGTTCTGCAAAATGTAGAAATAGAACTTTTAAGTCATAAATTTTCTGCAACACTATTATCTATGAAATTAGTTGAATTCGATGTTGTGTTAGGAATGAATTGGTTAGTAAACAATCATGCTCGAATTATGTCACACCCCCAAAATCCACCATGCGGAGTACCACCGCTTGGAGGCGTGACGTGACCAGGATCGAGCCACCAATTATATTGAACATCGTAATTAAGTAAATAAGACCAACCACAATACAATTGGTGACCAAAGCTAGTTAACCATGTTTAGTTTAAACAGCGGAAGCATAAAAGTAAATCCAAAAGCATAAGTCCATAGTTTATAAATTAAGGTTCAAAACACAAGTTTAATAAGTTCATAAGGATTTAAACAATGAGCACGGAACATAACAGTCCGTACACCACAACGACTTCTTCCTCGTGCAAGCTCCAAGCATTTAGCGACCTGTAAGGCATGTAATAACTAGTCAACAACAAAGTTGAGTGAGTTCACATTTGGTTGTTTGGTTTTAAGTTGTTTCTGAAAAACGTGGTTTGACTTTCGTTGGCTTATTTGCCGTGGGGGTTACCCCGAAGTTGAAAGTATGTTTAACCATTTCCTTTTTCTTTACCCAAACCGTATCCATAATTAGTGGGGGCTTTCCCCGTGTGAACTACTAGACGGTATGATATCGACTACTACGAACAATAGTTGTGCCCTACATCAGTGTCTATCATCACTGACAGTTTGCCATAGTCCATTAGTACACGCCCGTCCGAACGGCACGGTGTGAGGTTTGTTAAACCTAATAGCGCTATTAACTAATGACCCGCTCGCCATTGGCCTCGGCGATTAAGTCGATATGAAGAGGGACTTATTGATAGAGTTTTGTCTAGCTAGTTTTAAGGTTGTTGTCCTGCACCAGGAGGACGAACGTACGTATTCTGCACCAGGAGAATTCGTAGGGTTAATAATGGCATCCACTCTATGGAGGATGGCCGTACATATCCTACCCAAGGAGGATATGTAGATTTAGTTTTAATTCTTTAACCCATTCCCAAACCACCGGGAATCCCATGCCTTAGAGAGTGTGTGAACTCACCTCGGTTTGCTCGGTTAGATTCTCAAATATAGCTAACGGTCAAGGTCGGTCAATCACGTCCTAATATGATTACCAGTTAGTCATTTAGTGACTTTCAAATAGAGTACAAAGTTCCTACACGTATATATCACATAACATGCATCACTTTAACAGTTTATGCCCATCAAGGTTTCCCATCCATTCCCCACTCAAAATCAAACATACGATAATGCACATAACACATATAACATGTTAGATCATTCACAGATAGCATACTCGACATTTAGACACGCAAGTCACAACTTATGTCATTTCAGCATTAATATTCAAAACCGGCTGTTTTCGTACATTTTAATAAAATAGTTCAATTATTCCAAAAATTCCCAAATTTTTACAGAATGTCTTAAACGTTCCAAATTTTATTGTGTAAAGATATCGGGGTCCAGTTCATTACCAATATTTTATAAAAATTCATTTTCCGGACTGATCTCAGATTTATCTATTTCTGACCACAGTCCACGGAACAATTTATTAAAATTCATCGTAAGTCCGATTTACGAAATTCCAGTGGGGTAATTACAAATAATTCAGTTTTCATCTTCAGTACAATTTTCATGATCTAACTCTACACAGAACTCACATTATGTCAGAAAACAAAACGCGTATTTTCAGCAGAAAAATGCAGATCTAGCTGCTGTTACGAAATGGCGCTTTAAAAATAGTAAACGAAGTCCAAAAATTACGATTCTGGTTCCATTAGAACCGTATTTCATATTAACACGTTTTAGACTCAAAATATCAGTTTTCCGTAGAGTTTATGACCTGTTTACAGCCAACTGAAGTTGGCTGTAAAACCGGGACAGATTCTGTTTTCACTCTTTAACTTACTAACTTGTGTTCGATTGATTCCGGTAATCATGTTTAGCAACCACAACAACATCAAACATTAATATTAATCAGCAAAACATCAGATAATCAATCAATAATCATAACCACACAAGATCTACATGATTTACACAAATAACTTTTCTTTATCAATCTTATTCATCTTATGTTCAAGAGTTTATGTTATTTAGTGTTCTTCATATTTCATCATACAAACATCTATTAACCACTAAAATCAAGAACAAGATAGTGATTTAGAACACTTACTACTAGCACAAGGCTAGGGGAGTTCAAGAGTGTAAAAGTGGTGGATAAAAGAAGATGAGAGTGGTCCTTCAACTTCCGAACGCACCGAGCTTCGTTAATCACCTTGCTACACCTTTGAGAGCTCTTGGAATGAAAGAAGGGAAATAAAAAATGGTGGGAGTGTAAGAGGGGTGTTTGGCCGTAGCCTTGTAAGAGGGAGAAAGAGTGTGTTGTGGTGATTTGTGAAGATGGAGAATGATGGATCCATATATTCTCTAAACCTTAATATCCAATGGATCATGTGCTACCAAAGTACACTACAAGATCTTGCTAACTCCAAGAGGAGATATTACATGGGAAATAGGAAGATTATAAATCTTGATGGTGATTATGGTGGGGGCCACTCTTGGGCCGGTTCTAACCAGGGGGGGTAAATGAAAATTCAAATGGTAGAAGGTAAGTTAATAGTGTTAAGTCTAGTGTTTAGTGCATACCATGTATCATGTAGTGTGTTTAAGTTTTCGGCGACCATAACTAGCTCATAAAAAGTGAAACAATATTTTTAACAATATTTTGGTGTTCCGGGTAATGTCCGGTTGTTCGGTTTGACACTGTTCCGTTAAAGTGCTTAATTAAACCGTAAAGTGTCTTATATATATTTGTAACGTTTTTAATTTTCAACACTCAGGAAAATATAACGGACTATTTAGTGACCTTTCTGTACACTATTAGTATATTAACAAGTACATGCAAGTATAACACAGTAAGTCAGAGAGCAGTTAAATGATTCAGCACAGTCATCAAGCACTTTATTTATCATTAATAAACTGTACGGTTACATGCAAATTTGAGGGTTGTCACAAATTATCTGTGATAAGAATTCCATAGAAATTTGTGCACCCACTGGAGAAGTAATAATGATTACAGGAAATAAGCCATGTAAACCCATAAAGTTCATATCAGTAATGAAAGTTGCTAATTATGAACGAAAGCAAGGAATAGTATATATGATTTCAGTAATCATTAATACTAAAGATAAAGAACTTAAGGAAGTTTCTGTAGTTTCAGAATACCCAGATGTATTCCCAGAAAAGTTACCAGGGTTACCACCTGATAGGGAGGTAGAATTTAGGATTCATCTAATTCCAGGAACTATACCGATAGCCAAGGCACCTTATCGGTTAGCACCCACCGAAATATTAAAACTGAAAAAGCAATTAGATGAATTATTAAGTAAAAGTTTCATACAACCTAGTTTATCCCCGTGGGGGGTACCAGTGTTGTTTGTTAAGAAAAATGATGATTCGATGAGAATATGTATTGATTATAGGGAATTGAATAAGGTTACAATTAAGAATCGATACCCATTACCTAGAATTGATGATCTATTCGATCAATTCCAGGGAGATAGATATTTTCTAAGATCGACTTAAGTTCCGGATATCATCAATTGAAAGTACAAGAGGAAGACATACCTAAAACTGCTTTCAGAACTAGGTATGGTCATTACAAGTTTACAGTCATGCCCTTCGGATTAACGAATGCACCTGCAGCATTCATGGACATGATGAATAGGATCTGTAAACCATATTTGGATAAATTTGTAATTGTCTTCATCGACGATATACTTATTTATTCCAAAAAGTCAGGAAGAACATTGTCAGCACTTGCATGCACTCTTAACTTTGTTAAGAAAAGAGAAGCTTTACGCCAAATTCTCGAAGTGTTAATTTTGGCTGCCAGAAGTGCAATTTCTAGGTCATATGGTGAATCATGAAGGTATTCACGTAGATCCTGCTAAGATAGCAGCATTTACCAAATGGAAGGTTCCGCGATCCGCAATGGAAATTAGGAGTGTTGTAGGTTTAACAGGATACTATAGACAGTTTATTAAGGATTTTTCCAAGATAGCTATACCATTAACTAAGATAACCTGTAAAACAGTAAAGTTTGAATGAGGACCTAAACAAGAAGAAACCTTTAGGATTTTAAAGCATAAATTAACAAATACCCCAATCCTAGCCTTACCAGAAGGAACATAAGATTTTAAAGTATACGGTGATGCTTTAAAGCTAGGATTTGGATGTGTGTAAATGCAACGCAAAAAGGTAATTGCGTATGCATCAAGGCAATTGAAAAAGCACGAAGAAAACTATACCACTTATGACTTAGAATTAGGAGCCAAAATTTTTGCCCTTAAGATTTAGAGACATTATCAAAGTAAGTTTACTGTCTATACGGATCATAAGAATTTAAGATATATATTTGGGCAAAAATAATTAAACATGAGGGAAAGGAGATGGATGAAAATCCTAAAGTGACTACGACTGTGATATTCAGTATCACGAAGGAAAGGCTGAAGACGGCTAGAGATCGCCAGAAGAGTTATACAGATAATAGACAAAAGCCGTTGGAATTTCAAGTTGGAGACAAAATGCTTGGAAGGGAATTGTTAAATTCGGTAAGAAAGGAAAGCTAAGTCCAAGGTACGTAGGACCATTTCCAGTGATCCAACGTATAGGACCAGTTGCTTATCGTTTACAACTACCAGGAGAGTTAGCTGGAGTACAAGATATATTTCATGTATCCAATCTCAAGAAATGTCTATCAAACGAATCTTTGGTAATACCTCTCCAAGATATAGAGGTAAACGAAAAATTAAAATTTGTAGAAAAACTTCTTCAGATAGAAGACAGAAAAGTGAAATTTATCAAAAAAAAAAACAAATGATTAGTGTTAGTTCAAGTAAAGTGGGATTCAAAGATAGGACCCTAGTACACTTGGGAACTGGAATCAGAAATGAAGCGAAAATATCCTCAATTATTCCAGTAAATCTCGAGGACGAGATTTTTTATTAAGGTGGGGAGAATGTAACAACTCTCATCAAAATTCATATTTATTATTTTAATTGACCAATAGGAAACCCTAATTGAGACACCCAAGTGATTCTGCACAAACCCTAAAATTTTCAGAACAATCAGAATCAGGATCAGGACCCCTAAAACTCAGGGGGGGTATTTCCTAGTTATGATTATCCACATAAATAGTTGTCCAATTCGAATTTTAAGAAACTGTCGACTCAGTTGAGCTAGTTGGACACGTGGCAACTCTATAATAATTTGGTGTCCCTTACGGACCGTAAGGGTTGAGTCTTACGGTCCGTAAGCTAAGCAAATTTCGTGTATAAATAGAGGGCCTTGGGACTTGAATTCAGGAGTTAAAACGACGTAAATTCTCGCTACAGGCACTGAGTTACGTTCTGTTTACCACAATTAACACACACGGATCACTAATCGACGCCGCAATCAGGGTAATAACTCGATCGCTGATACGATTCAATGTCCGATTGATCAAAATATCCAATGGATGTTTAAGTGCTGCCCACATTAGGGTTATGCTTTGTCATTCATCGTTAATTCGATGGATGTTTAAGTATCGTACTTTGTCATTCGTTGTGAGGGTTTTATCTCGTGAGTTATCATAAATGCTGTATTGATTACTAACCCAGAATTGTGTGCCTGTTATTAAATTTAGGTTAAAAAGGTTAATCAGTAGGCTAGGCTCTGCTCAAATTAAATCTGCAATGTGAGTCATTCTCTTTTTATCAACTATTTTACAATACCTCAAATTATTTTCAAAAGTTATAATTACAGGGACTAAGTCGTGGATATCTTGAATCACTGGCTAGTGGGGTATTGTGCACATTACTAATTTTCTCCCAGTTAGGTTCATTGACCTACTAGGGATAATCGTCACTATTTAGGTTCATTGACCTAATAGTGGTATGACCATCGTCACCATTGTGACATGTCACCATTGTGACACAGTGCCAGATAAAAATAAGATAGAAGCCATTGTAATCGCTCTTATGTTGTAATTAATAACTATGCATCATTTTATGTAAATAGAATGATTCACTCAGTATTTCCCGCTGACAAAACCTTTTTCAAACATGTTTCAGGTGATCTGTTATGATCCAGGAAAAGTGTCGTGAAGCACTACAAGCTTAAGGAAGTGGCTCAGTATAAAATAAAGAAACATGTTTTGTAAAATAAAAGATTTCTTCGAGAAATCTCAAGATTGTAAATTACCGGGTTTTATCCCAAGTTGTGAAATAAAATAATCGGGAAATATTTCAGCTTAAAAAAAAAGATCCTGATAATAAACTTCCGCTGCTAAACTCAATTAATTAAATACCACGGGATTTCTGTCCCGCGGCTCCTAAAACGGGTCAAACCGGGTCGGGGGCCGTGACAACGTTCCCACGTGTACTCCGGTCCGTGCTTAGAGTTCCAACGTACTTTGACAAGTTTAACAGTGCTCCTCCTGGTCTTGTTGACTTTCCAGTCGGTAACCTCAACGGGTTGTTCTGTAAATCGGAGGGCATCATCAATATGCACTTCATCCGCAGGGATGATCACGTTTTCTTGTGTTGGACTCTTCTTGAGGTTGGATACATGAAACGTATCATGTACTCCATTAACTCCTTCCGGTAATTCCAACTTGTACGCCACAGTAGCAATTCTTTCCAAGATTCTGAATGGTCCGATGTATCGTGGATTTAACTTCCCACGTTTTCCGAATCGTACTACGCCTTTCCAAGGTGAGACCTTCAACAAAACTTTGTCTCCCACGTCGAATTCTAATGGTTTCCGTCTTCGATCAGCGTAGCTCTTTTGTCGATCTCGAGCCGCCTTAATGCGCTCTCGGGTCTGCATGATCTTGTCGGTTGTCTCTTGTACAAGTTCAGGACCAACCATACGTTTATCTCCAGCGTCTGCCCAACATAGGGGCGAGCGGAACTTGCGGCCATACAGAGCTTCGAACGCCGCGGCTTTTATGCTTGTATGATAACTGTTATTGTAGGAAAACTCCACCAAAAGTAGGTGAGTATCCCAGCTGCCGCCTAGGTCCAGACACATGCGCGAAGCATATCTTCTAATGTTTGTATAGTCCGTTCGCTCTGGCCGTCTGTTTGTGGATGGAAGGCCGTGCTTAGATCTAATTGGGATCCAAAGGCTTCCTGAAATGATTGCCAGGTTCTTGAGATAAAGCGTCCATCTCTGTCTGAAATAATTGAGATTGGCACTCCTTTTCGTGCCACGATTTCTTTTAAGTATATCTCAGCAAGCTTTCCAGTGCTGTCTTTTTCTCGGATCGGTAGGAAGTGCGCAGACTTCGTTAACCGATCGACTATCACCCATATCATATCGTGCCCCCTCGGGGTCCTGGGTAATTTCGTTATGAAGTCCATCGAGATTTGCTCCCACTTCCACATGGGTATCTCTGGTTGTTGTAGCAGGCCGGACGGTTTCTGATATTCAGCCTTAACCTTAGCATAGGTTAGGCATTTTCCAACATAGACAGCAATGTCGCTTTTGAGTCTCGGCCACCAATAGTATTCTTTTAAGTCTTGATACATTTTGTCCGATCCTGGATGGATCGAGTATTTTGACTTGTGCGCTTCATCAAAGATGACTTCTCGTATGCCACCATAGAGCGGAACCCAAATACGCTTCTTAAAGTATAAGGCTCCCTCTTCATTTGGCACCATGTATTTCAACATACCCCGGAGGTATTCAGCTTTACGGTTTTCTCCTTTAAGAGCTTCTTGTTGTGCATCACGAATGCGTGCAGTGAGGTTCGTTCGAATAGTCATTTCCAATGCTCGAACCCTTAGGGTCTTACCCCTTTCTTTTCGACTTAGTGCGTCTGCTACAACGTTTGCCTTTCCAGGATGGTACTTAATCTCACATTCATAATCGTTCAGCAGCTCGACCCAACGTCGCTGTCGCATGTTTAATTCATTCTGATCAAGTATGTGCTGCAGGCTTTTGTGATCTGTGAAGATTGTACATCGAGTACCATATAAATAGTGTCGCCAGATCTTCTAGGCGAATACCACCGCACCTAGTTCCAAGTTGTGCGTGGTGTAATTCTTTACATGTACCTTCAATTGTCTTGAAGCGTAAGCGATGACTTTCTAGCGTTGCATGAGCACGCATCCCAAGCCTTGTCGTGAAGCGTCGCAGTAAACCATGAAGTCTTCAGTGCCTTCGGGTAAGGATAGTATCGGTGCATCGCATAGCTTGTTTTTAAGTAGCTGGAAGGCGTCTTCCTGTTTGTTACCCCAGTCGTACTTCTTGTCCTTCTGTGTAAGGATGGTTAGCAGTTGAGCTATCTTCGAGAAATTCTCGATGAATCGCCGATAATAGCCCGCTAAGCCCAAAAATTGTCGAACTTCAGTTGGGGTCTTGGGAGCTTCCCAATTCTTTATGGCTTCGATCTTGGATGGGTCCACATGAATGCCCTTTTCGTTCACAACGTGACCAAGAAATTGTACTTCGCGAATCCAGAATTCGTATTTTGAGAACTTTGCATAAAGTTTCTCTTTCTTCAGTAACTCCAAAATGATTCTGAGGTGTTGCTCATGTTCTTCTTTTGTTCGTGAGTAAATAGGATATCATCGATAAATACAATCACGAATTTATCGAGATATGGTTTGCATGCGCGGTTCATCAGATCCATAAATACCGCTGGCGCGTTTGTCAGTCCGAATGGCATCACAAGAAAATCGTAATGCCCATAGCGTGTTCTGAATGCAGTCTTTGGTACGCTTTCCTCTTGTATCCTTAACTGATGGTATCCAGATCGAAGATCGATCTTGGAATAGTAGCTTGATCTTTGCAACTGATCAAATAATTCATCAATCCTCGGTAATGGATACCGATTCTTGATAGTGAGCTTGTTCAGTTCTCTGTAATTGATACACATCCGCAGTGTTCCATCCTTTTTATTCACAAACAATACTGGAGCTCCCCAAGGTGAGAAGCTTGGCCTTATGAATCCTTTATCCAACAACTCCTGGAGTTGTGTAGATAATTCTTGCATTTCGGATGGTGCAAGCCGGTAGGGTGCCTTGGCTACAGGTGCGGCTCCTGGAACCAAGTCTATACGGAATTCGACTTGTCGTTGCGGAGGTAGTCCTGGCAGATCTTCGGGAAAAACATCAGGGAATTCCTTCACCACAGGAATATCTTCGAGTTTTGGCTCCACAGCCTTCTTATCTACAATGTGTGCTAGGAAGGCAACACATCCTTTCCTTAAGCACTTCTGTGCCTTCATACAACTGATGATTCGAAGAGGCGTGTCTCGTTTTTCAAATAGGAAGTTTATTTTGGCTAGGAATAATAGGAAACAATAGGATTAGGACATGTGGCAAAATTTAAAATAAAGAGTAATGGTATTTAGTCAATCTTATCATTTCTTCTTCATTCTTCTCCCCAGTAACTTCAAAACCCACCATTTTCAAAACCCACCATCTTCAACCATTTCTTCACTTTCTATCTCAATAATCACTACATTATTGTGCGATTTTCGTGACCAATCAATGATTCAAAAACCCGATCAACGTGTTCTTCATCTTTTTTGAAGAAAACCCAGTTTAATTTCATACAAAATCTCATTTTTTCCGGTGATTTTGAAGATAGTCACTCGATCCGTTCGATTCGATCGCTGATAAGTGTTTGAATCATTCAAATTTCGTCAATCGTTGAAGAAATCGGCTTCGATCCATGTAAGAAATTCTTTAATTTCATTTTTATGATCTGGGTTTTTGATATAGTCATTGCGTTTTACGATCTTGGCGGGGATCCGGGGGCAGCGCCCTTGGTAACAAGGTCCTAGGGGCTGCAGCCCCTGGCTGGGGTTGAGCTGCATTCGTAGACAGCCTTTTGATCTCGACTTCCTGGTTCAGACAATTCACAGACAAAACTATTGTCCTTGTTCAATGCGTTTTAGAGAGATAACAGTTTCTTTGGTGTTTTTAGGCCATTGCGTTTTAGAACTAAGACATTTTTATGTGTTTTCTGGCCATTGGGTTTTAGAAAAACACATTTTTGAAGTGTTTTTAGTCATTGCGATTTAGGTAAAACACAATTTTAGGTGTTTTCAGTCTATTGCGTTTTAGAGAGAACACTTTATTTTTTTTAGGCCGTTGCGTTTTAGAAAGGAGACATTTTTAAGTGTTTTATGGCCATTGCGTTTTATAAATAAGACATTTCTTTGTGTTTTTTATGCATTGTGTTTTAGGTAAAACACATTTTTATGTGTTTTCAGTCCATTGCGTTTTAGAAAATAGAGATTTTAAGTGTTTTCTGGCCATTGCGTTTTAGATATAAGACATTTCTTTGTGTTTTTTGTGCATTGCGTTTTAGGTAAAACACATTTTTATGTGTTTTCTGTCCATTGCGTTTTAGAAAGTACACTTTCTTTTGTGTTTTTAGGCTATTGCGTTTTAGAAATAAGATATTTCTTTGTGTTTTCTAGTTATTGTGTTTTACAAATAAGACATTTCTTTGTGTTTTTTGTGCATTGCGTTCTAGAAAAATGACATTTTTTAGGTTTTTTTCCATTGCGTTTTACGCAACTGAGTTTTTTCCATTGCGTTTTACGCAGCTGGGTTTTAGAAATTTTTTTTCCAAAATACAGCAATAGTATACTCGTTTTAAAGATAAAAAAACGCTCGTTTTTTGGTGCAATTTTTATAAAAAAATAATGTCGTATGAAAGAGTTATTAACGTTTAAAAAATTGGGGGAATTGAAAGAGAGAGAAACTATTGCCTTGGATTGACTAGAATGCCCCCAAACAAACTCACGCGCCTCTTTTCTTCCCTCCAATTTCACTCATTTAATCTTAGTCATTGATTAAATAAATGGATGGTCAAGATTACTTTCTAGCCTTCTTAGTCAAATAAACTTCCTATTATATCCTAACCATGTATAAGTATATGTATTAAAAGGGTATAAACTCACTTATGTGGCAGTCACGAGTATTTTAGAAACTATACTAATCAAAGACAATAATATATTTATGCCAGGAAACAAACTATCCTTTACAAGAATAAGATAGAAATATAATAATATCTTCTTTGAAAAATTATATCATCGAAAGAAAAAAACTACACGCGTACTTAACTGATTCTCCTCCAGGAATCAAAATTCAACATGTTTTCATTTAATAGAGGAAAGAAGAATGACCAAGAGTCCAAGACCATGTTGATCCTTCCCTTCCTTGTTGGTCTTTATGCATCAATAACTCACACCTATGCTGCACACACCATATCTGCAAATCAAACCGTTGGATATAATCAAACAATTGTTTCGCCACAAGAAACCTTTGAACTTGGTTTCTTTAGCCCCCCTAACTCCAAGAACCATTATGTCGGAATTTGGTACAAGAAAATACCCAAACGAACCTATGTATGGGTAGCCAACCGGAACACACCACTCACCGATACCTCTGGCGAGCTAACTCTCACCCATCTGGGAGTTTTAGTTCTCAAAAACCCCACTACTGGCAATGTCTTATGGTCGTCAGCGAACGCATCATCGACGTCTGTCAAAAATCCTGTTGGTCAGCTTCTAGATACAGGCAACTTTATAATTTATAATGAAGGTGAGGGCAATAATCAAGAAGATCCCATATGGCAAAGTTTCGACTTTATGACAGACACTTTACTTCCCGGAATGAAGCATGGCAAGAATTTGGTTACTGGGATTGAAAGACACTTCACTTCTTGGAAGTCTGATGATGATCCTGCTTCCGGTGAGTTTTCTGATTGGATTGATACCCGAGGTTACCCTCAGCTAATCATAAAAGATGGCGAGAAGATAAAGTTCAGGGGAGGTCCATGGAATGGTCTCAGGTTTACCGGAACTCCTAATCTGAAACCAAACAAATATTTCAACTTTACCTTTGTTATTAACGATAGAGAAATTTACTACCAGTATAATCTAATAGATACTTCAGTTTTGATGAGGCTGGTTATGCAACAAAGTGGTCGTTCAGAGCGATTGATATGGATTGAGAACAAACAAGATTGGAACCTTTTTACGGCTCCACAAAAAGATAGCTGTGATGATTACGTGGTGTGTGGGCCATTTGGGAGCTGCAACATTGATAACTCCCCAGTTTGTATGTGTTTGAAGGGGTTCGAGCCCGTATCCCCTGATCAGTGGAGTAATACAGAATGGTCACAAGGATGTCGACATACTGTCCCTTTGGATTGTGACCCTGGGGAAGGGTTCAACAAATATACAAATTTGAAGTTACCGGACACACAGGGGTCTGTTTATAACCAGACCATGAGCCTTGACGAATGTAGAAACATGTGCAAAAGCAATTGTTCGTGTACTGCTTACGCAAATTCAAATATCTCAGGGACTGGGAGTGGTTGCTTGCTATGGTTTGGTGGCCTAATTGATATCAGAACGTTTGCTGAAAACGGGGACACTCTTTATATACGAATGTCAGCTTCGCAGTTAGGTACTTCAGAAAACAGATAGTTTTATTTTCGTTACTAACTTTATTATTCTCTGTCTGAATTTAATTATGATATTATGTTTTGACACAGACTCAATAGAAACAAGTAACAGGTCAGGTGCAGGGAGAAGAGTACGAGTTATAGTCCCCATAGCATTTGTAGTTTTGGCCATATTAGTTTCAGTATGCTTATTTTATCGGTATAATAGGAAGAAGCAACAACCACAAGGTATGAAGTTTGAATGCTAAAATGTATGATTAATCCATAAAACTAGAGTCACTCAACCAGCCTATATATCTTGTCACTTGTATGTATCAGCTAGTTCTTTTAAATATCTCACCACTCATATGTATCAGTTTTATTAGTTCTTTTACAAATAAGTTATGGTTATCCCCTTTACAGTGACCCCCAGAAACGAGCTCCGGCATGATCCTGAAAATAGAAGTGGTGATGAAGATCTAGAGCTACCACTATTTGGTTTGTCTACATTACATAGAGCTACAAACAATTTTTCCACAAATAACAAACTTGGAGAGGGCGGTTTTGGACCCGTTTACAAGGTATTCTCATGACTTCATGACCTTCTATTTGTTACAGATGTTGTTCATTTGTTATTATAAATGGTAATGGAGTCGGATACATATGGCTTTTGGCTAGTTTGCCCAGTTTTGGTTGTGTAATTGACATTGTTTTGCTTTGGGTTTGGTTACTTTGAGCATCCGGGGAATGGTCAAAGTTCAGTTTTGCATTCTTTAATTTTGTCATAATAAAATGTGCTTGGTTACTGTTTCCTTTACTAATAAAAGAAAATGAACATATGCATGTGAAACAATTATTGCTTTGAGGACCAGAGGCCACAGGATGATCAAGACTGCCCTTACATTGCGTGGACTGCCATTACATAGACTTATGAAACCACATAAATACTTGTGTTATTTGTGGTTTCTTGTTCGATTTATATACCATAATTAGTCTGGTTCTTGTGTTTTTGTGTTATCGGTAATCAAAAGTGGATACTGTGGTTATCCTCATAATTAAATACACTAAAAGTAGATAAACTGGAAAAAGACTGAAAATGTGTTCACCAAACTCATCTTAAAGGTATGTTTCAGGGTGTACTTGAAGACGGGCAGGAAATAGCAGTGAAGCGGCTAGCAAAAACATCCACTCAAGGACTTCACGAGTTCAAGAATGAAGTAATCTTGATATCTAAACTACAACATCGCAATCTTGTGAAGCTCTTGGGTTGCTGCATAGAAGAAGGAGAAAAGATGCTAATTTATGAATACATGTCAAACAAAGGCCTTGATTCTTTCATATTTGGTAAATAAAATAATAAGAAAAAGACAAAGAAAAGTTTCAAATCAACAATGAGGCAAACTAAAATTTAATCTATTCGCAGATAAAACTCAAAGCGTACTTCTTGATTGGCATGCACGTTATGGCATAATCATCGGAATTGCTCGTGGACTTCTTTATCTTCACCAGGATTCTCGGCTCAGAATCATACACAGAGATCTTAAAGTTAGCAATATTCTGCTTGACACAGATATGAACCCGAAGATATCAGATTTTGGCATGGCAAGGATTTTTGGTTGTAATCAGATAGAGGCAAACACAAACAAAGTGGTTGGAACATAGTGAGATATGAGATTCATCTACCTTAACTTGTTGCTAATTTATCTAGTAAATCACTTACATTTACTTTGATTCCTCACAGTGGCTACATGGCGCCAGAGTACGCAGGAGAAGGTCTCTTTTCTATAAAATCAGACGTATATAGCTTTGGCGTAAAAGTGTTGGAAATTGTGTGTGGGGTGAAAAACAAGGGATACATCCACAAAGAAGATTACAACAACCTAATTGGACATGTAAGTTTGGGCTGCTAATTGTAAATGTCCAAAATGTATGAAAGGATAAAAAGCTTTGGTTTTTCTTATTTTTGGATTTATATATTATATTTACCAATAATAAGCTAGCCAACTTATAAATGTTTGATTTCAAAACATTAAAAAAAGGCAATCTATCATTCTAAAATGATGATGTGGCATTTAGTGCCATGTGAACTTTTCCATAAGTTGGTTGCTAACTTTCAAGAATACCAAACAAAAAGTTAGTTACTAAACAGAGGACATGGACAAACGTGTTACTGTTTTCATTATGATTTGACCTATTGAAACAAAGGACCGTAATGCTCGCGCTCTTTGTTCTTCGCAGGCTTGGAGACTACATAATGAAGACCAATCCTTGCAATTAGTTGCCAAGTGCCTAGGTGAATCAATGAACGTGTCTCAGGTTCTACGATCAATCCATGTTGGTTTGTTGTGCGTTCAACGTTACCCAGAAGATAGACCAACTATGACTTCTACTATCCGAATGTTGGAGAGTGAGGGTCCATTGCCTTCACCCAAAGAACCAGGATTTTATGTTGGAAAATCTAAGCATGATACTCCATTTTCAAGCTCATATGAAACAAGTTCTAACAATGAACTAAGCATTTCAATGTTGAACGGCAGATAAATTGAAAGATTCATGTATTTGAAAAAAGAACTTCATGTTGTCAAGGAAAAGTACTTTAGTACGCTAAAGTTATATTGAATAAACAGATACTTCAATTTAAAACTTGCTATGTTTTTAAATTCTAAATCTTGCCTACGCATTTTCCAAATTATCAAGAAAAACTTAGCTTGATGTCTTACCTCATTCAAGTTATAAATCTAATTAATTATAAACTCTCATCGACATTTTTTATTTTTTTCTGTCCCAAGCGGGCAATAGTTACTCCTCTCATATCCCATTTTGTTTAATTTCTTGTTTAGGAAAATTAAACATATAAAAACCTATTATGTTG
Source organism: Helianthus tuberosus (assembly GCA_030545235.1). Lineage (NCBI taxonomy): Eukaryota > Viridiplantae > Streptophyta > Magnoliopsida > Asterales > Asteraceae > Helianthus > Helianthus tuberosus. Next base: position 38,823,420 of record CM060411.1, on the reverse strand, counting down.
AGTAGGTTATTTTCTTTTTTTTTTATTTGTTTTTAATAAATATAAAGGATTCAAACAACAACTAGATATATAGTAATGATATGGATATTAGCAAATCATGAATTATTATTTACTAAGAACATCTATGTAAGATGATAGAGATAATCACCATGTCTTGTCTCACTAAACTAATAAGCTATCACCCTCTTCATCTCACTTATAATCTTGCGACTGGTGGAAGCCAAGAGGGAAGATTAATTGAACAAAACAAAGATTTAACTAAAAAAAACTTTGGATCTTTGTTCCTTAATTACTGTCAAAATAGCATGATATCTGCTATGAATCTCAATTCTAAAGCAAATACCCAAACCAAAAAAACGTTTATTCCCAAAAATATGACTGACAACGATTCAAGATACAAGCCCTAAAAAAACTCTATACAAATCTCAGAGATCATCACACAATAATCTCAATATGACAAAGACTGAATAAGAACACAAACAATTTGATTCAAGATGAACCAGATTCTGGACTAAATTCTAAGTTGCCACTTGTGAGAGAAGAAAGAGAATTGAAAGGAAAAATATCTGAATGAATCTTAACGGTGAGCGGCTGATGTATAGATAATGAGCGAATCCCCCTAATCGAAGAACTGGAACTTCTCTGTTATATGAGTCTTGGCATAAAAAGCCCAAGCATGTATCGGCCCAGCACATGTAGAATCTTGACTAAGCCCAAGCATTTATCAGCGGCCCAGCAGTAGCATATATCCAGCCCAGCTCAGTATCAAATATGAAACAGCAACAACAATCATATTAAACCAAGTATTAATAATAAAGAAAATTAAATTGGAACTTAGTTTATATTTTTTAACACTTGTTTAATACATTCGATACCCTATGTCACTAATAATAGGGAATCCAACAGTATAAACCCTAAGACGATCGCTAAAATGAAAACCACCTCTAGGTGTAAAAATCATGGGAACCACTTTCTAGCCTTTGGATCAACAAAATGGATGAATGAGATTAAAAGTAACAAAAATTAATATTAAATACATTTTTTCTTATTATGTCTTTAATATTTGAGTAAATTTCAAAGTTCGTCCTTTATGTATGTCTAAAATATCAAAGTATGTCCTTTGTCTTTAATAACCTCAGAAAACATACTTAATGTTTGAAAAACCAATCAGGTTATGTCCTTTACCCTAAACCTAGTTTGTTTTCCCAGTTAATTCAGGTCATGTGAGAAGCACATGAGGGTATATTGGTCATTTTACCCTAAATACTAAAAAAATTATAAAAAATTCAGATATATCTCTCTCTCTCTCTCTCTGAACGCAGATCTCTCTCTCTCTCTCTCTCTCTCTCTCTCTCTCTCTCTCTCTCTCTCTCTCTCTCTCTCTCTGAACGCAACCTCCGGCAATCTCTAGCCATCATCACCCATAACCACCCGCCGGACATAAATCCAAGCAACAACAATACAAACCTCAACCAGTTTTAAATCGACCTCTTACCTTTCTCTTTCCAAAATCAAATGCAATTACAAATCTCAGGCTTCAATTATAGATCTCAAACATCAATTACAGGTCTAGGGCTTCATCATAAGTTTCGAAAATTTCACGTCTTCACTTACAGATCTAGATCTCAGGCTGGTCACAACGGTTAGGGTTTCAATCACTGAACAGATCTCCGAAAATTTCACTGAAAAAATCGTATGCTGGTCACAGTGGTTAGGGTTTCCGAGTTCTGGTTGCGTGCTGATATGAATCGGAAGCGTGCTGGTCGCGCGGTGGTGGTGGTGGTTAGAAGGAGTGTGTGTGTGGCTGCCGGCGAACGAGCGGCAACCGATGCACGCCGGAATTCATTCCGGTCACCGGAATTATTGAGAGAGAGAGAGAGAGAGAGAGAGAGTGGCAGGTGATGTGGTGTGCTTGAGGGTGTCAGCTGCTTATGTCTTTGATTAGGGTTCTCAAATGTTGAATGGATAGATGGAGAGATATTGTGTTTGTATGTATTAGTGTATAATCAGAGAGAAAGAGATGAAGGAGGGTGTCTGGTTCTGTGTTTGAAATCGAAGAAGAAGGAGAGCAGGGGGTATTGTAGGGTTTACAACATAAAAGGAGTATTTAGAGTAAATGACATTAATTTTTGAGTTAACTGCCATTTTCGTCCCTGTGGTTTGGTCACTTTGGCCATTTCAGTCCATTTTTCAAAAATGCGTCATTTTCCTCCCCGACGTTCTGGAAAGGTGCCATTTCAGTCCAAAAATCATAACCCAGTTAAGTCGGTTTGTAAATAAGGACTGATTGTGTAATTTTGTAACATAAAGGACCATTTAAGTAAATATTAAACACCACCACCACCACTAGCCCTGCCACCACCACCACTCCGTTGCCACCACCACAGCCCTGCCACCACCACCACTCCGCTGCCACCACCACCACAGCCCTGCCACCACAGCCCTGCCACCACCACCACTCCGCTGCCACCACCACCACTCCGCTGCCACCACCACTCTCACAGATGTCAACAGTGTCATCTCCCCCAAATCGGTCAACAGAAGGTCAAACAGGAAAGTCAACAGCTCAAATTAACGACCAAAATCAGGTTATATTCCAATTAACCTGGTGCAAACATTGTACAAGTATAAACGAATGAACCGGAACAAGAAAAATGAACCGTTAACGGCTGGAACGACGTGTTGATTCCGGCGAAGTTGCAGGTTCAGTTCCGGCTAAAATCGATGTGTTTGAGCATTGTGAGGAGTGTAAAATGTTTGTGGGGATCTAAGGAACTTCAGATGTCCGTTCAATTCGACCCAGATCGACAGAAACAGAAGATTAACACGTGGGGGTGTGGGGTGTCGGAAAGATGGCCGGATTTACTCCGGTCACCGGAGTAGAGATGTAAAGGTGATGGTGGTGGTGATTGCAGAGCATAGAGAGAGAGAGTAGAGAGAGTGTGTGGTGGTGGTGATGGCAGTGGTGGTGGTGGCAGCGGAGTGGTGGTGGTGGCAGGGCTGTGGTGGCGGTGGCGGTGGTGGTGGTGGCAGTGGAGTGGTGGTGGTGGCAGGGCTAGTGGTGGTGGTGTTTAATATTTACTTAAATGGTCCTTTATGTTACAAATTTACACAATCATCCTTATTTACAAACCGACTTAACTGGGTTATGATTTTTGGACTGAAATGACACCTTTCCAGAACGTCGGGGAGGAAAATGGCGCATTTTTGAAAAATGGACTGAAATGGCCAAAGTGACTAAACCACAGGGACGAAAATGGCAGTTAACTCTTAATTTTTTTAGTATTTAGGGTAAAATGACCAATATACCCTCATGTGCTTCTCACATGACCTGAATTAACTGGGAAAACAAACTAGGTTTAGGGTAAAGGACATAACCTGATTGGTTTTTCAAACATTAGGTATGTTTTCTGAGGTTATTAAAGACAAAGGGCATACTTTGATATTTTAGACATACATAAAGGACGAACTTTGAAATTTACTCTTAATATTTTAATACAAAAAGGTATTTTAGTAAAAATAACTCTTTTTTGTCTTTTTGCCTTTATTATTTTTTATTACTTTTTTTGTTTTATTATATTACTTTTTAGTTTTATTATATTACTTTTTATTTTTTTAAAAGATTTTTTATTAAAAACATTTTTAAATTCAAAATTTTTTAACAAAGACAATTTTTTTTTGCGCGCCGGTTTTTGCACGCCGTTTTTACGCCCGGCTTTTTAACGCCGGTTTTTGCACGCCGTTTTTACGCCCGCCTTTTTAACGCCGTTTTTACGCCCGGCTTTTTAACGCCGGTTTTTAGCCCGGCTTTTTAACGCCGGGTTTTGCACGCCGTTTTTACGCCCGGCTTTTTAACGCCGGTTTTTTGATGCCGTTTTTACGCCCGGCTTTTTAACGCCGGTTTTTGCACCCCGTTTTTACGCCCTAGCTTTGTAACGCCGGTTTTTGCACGCCGTTTTTACGCCCGGTTTTTGCACGCCGTTTTTATGTCCCGTTTTTTTACACTTTACGTATTACGTTAAACTTTTTACGTATTACGTTAAACTTTTTACGTATTACGTTAAACTTTTTACTTTTTTTACATTTTACGTATTACGTTAAACTTTTTACTTTTTACGTATTACGTTAAACTTTTTACTTTTTACATTTTACGTTTTACGTAAAACTTTTTACGTTTTACTTTAAAACTTTTTACATTTTACGTGAAAACTTTTTACGTTAAAAAGTTTACGGGTTAATTTTTTTTTTACAAAAAGTTCTTTACGCAAAAAACGAACCCAGAAATCGCAAACTCGGGAGATGTCTCAGATATATCGTTATCATCATCGACTAGGGGGGGGGGGATTAAAAACCAACAACATCAAAACAAAGTCTATCTCGAAAAAAAAAAACAGGGTTTGGCTCTGATTAACCGATAATCAAAAGGCTGCAAAAGAGGGGTTGCAGGTTTAAAAACCTACCCTCCGTCGTCCTTGCCGCGCCATCGTCATCAAAATCGGCGTTTTTTTTTCATCATCGCCGCCCACAGCCAACATATCAAAACCTACAGATTCAACAGAAAACAAATCAAAACCCACGAAACCCACTGCCACACCACCAAACCCACTGCCACACCACCACACCCACCGCACATCGGAGCAGTCGGCCTCAAAACCCAAACATCGGAGCCGTCGACATCAACCACTGCCACACACTACCAAAACCACTGCCACACCACCAAACCCACTACCACACCACTAAACCCACCGCACCCACTGCCACACCACCAAACCCACCGCACCCATCAACAGATCAAACCCACAAAAATCAAAGAAACCCCCAAGAAAATTTCAAAAGAATTAACAGTTGATTCCAAAACTTTCAAAAAGAAACCCCCAACATATCAACAGTTGATTCCACACCTATCAAACATAATCAACAGATCAAAACCCACAAAAATCAATTTTTTTCCAGATTCAAAACTTTCAAAAGAACCTGCCTTTGAAAACATGATAAACAACCAGAAGATCTGGTCTTTGAAAACATGAAAAAAAAAACACAGAAACTACCTGATGGCGTGATGGAGGTTAATCGGAGCCCCACGGTGGTCGGGCGGCAGTGGTGTAACAGAGAGGTCAGTTAGGTGGTTGTCGTGATTGAGGTTAATCGGAGATGGTCGGTGGTAGGTGGAAGTCGGTGGGTTTATGTGACTGGTGGTGGGTGCGGCGGCGAGGGTGATCAGAAATAAGTGGTGGTGGTCGCCGGAAACACCATCATCATCGGAGAACAGGGTGCGGCAGCGAGGTGATCAGAAAATAAGCGGTTGATGCGGCGGCGAGGTGATCAGAAATAATCGGAGCCCCACGCTGGTCGGGCGGTGATTACTGTAGAGACGGATGGGGGGGAGTGTTTGGCTGGTGGTTGTCGCCGGAAACACCATCATCATCGGAGAACAGGGGTGTCATCGGCCAAAACCACCCATTTAACACAAGATCTTGAATGGAGATGAGAGAGGAAAGAGTAATGTGAGATGAGAGAGAATAGATTAAATGATAAATGTCAGTGACAATAAATAGAGAGAGAGAATAGATTAAACATTTAAGAGTAAATGACCAAATTACCCCTTTTCCTGATTGGTTGAGAGTGGTTCTCGCGGTTCTTACAACTAGAGGTGGTTCCTATTTTAGCGGCTCCCTAAACCCTAATTTACTTAATTACATTTAACACCTTCCTACTTACATCATACAACTTAGACCCATACTAGTAATTACACAGCTAATTGCAATGCTCCCCATTAAACTAAATTTACTCTAAGAGAGGTCTTTAACTTTTCTCAAGCCTGGATCTCGGACCTCTACCTCGGGCATGTTCGAAGTGTGATTTCTTCTCGGGTCGTAAAACACTGAATCACCTGCTACCTACCACCAACTGGAAAAACATGCCACCCAGTATTACGTCTTTCCAAGCAGCTAAACGAAAGCTTCCTCCTGTTGGCGTACTAAGAACTCCACAGCAGCCAAAGGCTGCTCTTGTAAACCCTGTAATTGCTGTCAAATTAATTTGCGAACCCCCTTATATCCATAAAAAATGTCGACCTATTCTTGTTCGCTCCTTGTGGCTTCAAGATCTTGTCTGAGGTGGGCCAAAGACAAGATCTTTGTTTTTTTTTATTGTCTCGGTCCCAAAGGACCTTTAACCTAGTGGTATCAAAGTGTAGGATAAAGCTTTGCGTTTCTATGTGGTCAGTGCTCAAATCCATTGATGATAAATATTAAGCCGTTCAAAAAAATAAAAATTGTCCCATTTCACATAAACCCACCAATCAGTCCAATAAACCTTCATTCAGACCACTTAATTGTCCATGGCCCAAATTGATTTTCTTTGTTGTAGTAGTCTAGTAGACTTGTAAGGCCCAAACCACTTATTTTTTTCTTTCCAATGTTTTCTTTATCTACTCGATAGTGGCTGCAAATTAAATGAACAATTGGATCGGAACAATATATTTGCCAGGTTTATTTAAACACATTTAAGGGTAAATTACACTTTTCGTCCTTTATGTTTATACCAGATTGCAAGAGATAGCCTTTAACTTCAATAATTACAGTCACAGTCTTTTTTTGTAAAACTCATAACACCCTACGTCCTTTAGCACTAACTAAGTTAAAATTTTCAGTTAAATATATCATATGGCTTGCACATAAGGGTAACTTTGTAATTTTACTATTATACTTCAAATATATTTAAGATAATAACAATCCTAATCTCATCCTCTATTGTCTCTCCCATCTTTCTCTCTCTCTCAAACCAACCCCCATCACCATCCCCACCACCTCATTAAGCTGAGGCTGTAAAGTTGCATCAAATATACAACAAGTGTTACTTGTTCAATTGTCACAAAAGTTACACAACCAATGTTCATATAAAATAATCAAATAATCAAGCACTCAATATAAATAATAGTCACATAATCTCACCCTAAATTTCATCATTTTGAAGGCATAGTAATTCAGATCCGAACACAAGTTAGCTGTTAAATTAAGGTAGTGAGGCCAGTACACCATTCTACCTATACCAATTAGAGTTTCAAAATTCTAAAATTTCCCCCAATTCCCGCTTGCATTAGGTTTCTCTCAAAAACAAATCCCCAAACCAATCAATTTCACAATTCAGAATTACAATCATAACAGTAAGGGGGCGTTTGGTTCGCGGAATGTGTAGGAATTGGAATTGGAATCCCTATGGGAATTGTAATTTGAATTGGAATTTGATGGATTCATTTGAAATCCATAGATGTGTTTGGTTGATAAATGTAATAATGGAATTATAATTTAAAAATACTAAAAAGACAAAATTACACCTAGTTATAAACAATTGGCAAAAGTTTTAAAAACAACTATCTTACACCTAGTTGAATTTTTGATTTTTTTAGTATTTTTTGGTTTTTTATAATTTTTTTGGGTTTTTTAGATTTTTTATTATTTTTTTATTTTTTAATTTTTTTTTTGATTTTTTTGAATTTCTTGGTTTTTTTTTATTTTTTGTATTTTTTTTTTGTTTTTTTTATAGTTTTTTGGATTTTTTTTATTATTTTTTTTGATTTTTTAGAATTTTTTGGATTTTTTTAGATTTTTTATTTTTTTTTATTTTTATAGTTTTTTTTTTATTTTTTATAATTTTTTTGATTTTTTATAATTTTTTGGATTTTTTAGATTTTTTATGATTTTTTTATTTTTTAGAGTTTTTTTATTTTTTTAGAATTTTTTGGATTTTTTATTATTTTTTGGATTTTTTTAGATTTTTTATTTTTTAGAGTTTTTTTTTATTTTTAGATTTTTTTTGGATTTTTTATTATTTTTTAGAATTTTTTGGATTTTTTTATTATTATTTTTATTTTTTACAATTTTTTTATTTTTTAGAATTTTTGGATTTTTTATTATTTTTTAGAAATTTTTTGATTTTTTTATTATTTATTGGTTTTTATACAAAAATGAAAGAGGAAGGGGTTATTTTCGTAACTTTGAAAACATTCCCATGGTTTTTTAAACTTTCCTTTGAAATTTAGAAGGAATCTGAATTCCATTAAGTAAGGGATTTTGTTGGAATTTAAATCCAATTCCCTTCAACTAATATGTCTAACCAAACACACAAATGAATGAAATTAAAATTCCAATTCTCTTGAAATCCTATGGATTCCTGTCAACCAAACAGGCCCTAAGAATTCAATCATCAAATAGCAATTGTAAGTAATTAAGGAGTACGTATATGGTTATTACGTGTTGATGAAAACGCGATGACGATGTGAAACGGAGGTATCCTCGTGATGTGTGCCGGAGGAAGTACAGACCGACGAAATTCCGTCAAAACAGAGTTTCCGGCAACCCACAAAGCGGCGTGAAGGAGCAATTTCCGTTTGAGGAGGAAGCATGTAACCATTCCAAGCCATTATCATCCCCATTTTCTTCAATATTTTGGAATATACACTACACCAAGCTTGCTCAAAGTTCGTCCCTCTGTTTTGCTGGTTTTTTATAGCATAGGCTTTATCGGAATTGCTTCAAAAATATCTTTAAATCAGTAAAATGTTAACAGGGTTGTTGTTCAACTTTGTCGCCGTCGTTCGGAGACTCTACGGTGTGGCGATTTGGATGGATGGAGGTGGCGGATCTAAATGGAGGCGCTGTGACGGTGTGGTGGATCTACATGGAGGCGGTGGTGTGGTGGATCTGGTGGGGGTGGTGGTTGTCACAGTACAGTGGTGGTGGGGGTTGGTTTGGGAGAGAGAAAGATGGGAGAGACAATAGACTAATAGAGGATGAGATTAGGATTGTTATTATCTTAAATATATTTTAAATATAATAGTAAAATTACAAACTTACCCTTATATTTAAGCCATTTGTCATATTTAACTGAAAATTTTAACTTAGTGAGTGTTAAAGGACGTAAGGTGTTATGAGTTTTACAAAAAAAAAAGACTGTGACTGTAATTATTGAAGTTAAAGGCTATCTGGTGCAATCTAATACAAACATTAAGGACGAAAAGTGTAATTTACCCCACATTTAATTACTTTTCATAGTTTTCTCGTTTTGGTTGTTAAGCCGATTATATTATTTTCAACCCATCATCTAAAAACCTATAAAGCATACAAAGATGTAAAATAATATAGCTTTATAGTAAAATTAACACAGGGATTCCTCCAGCCTTTAAAAGTTTTAAACACATATTCCATATGTCTCAACAGAAAGATAAAAACATTATTACTTCATTACCATGGTTAATTATTGCAGACATTGTGGCAGGAAATGCCACATCAAATGACAATACCTGTTAAAGGATCAACATCCAAATTATAGTTGCTTATCCAAAAGCAGATTTGAGCTTCCTTGCACATACATTGATTTGGTCGTTCAAGTATCAGACTATCCAAACCAAAACGGTGATTAAAAATATAAAAAAAATCCAATCAAATTTCAAAGTTTAAAACTCAAAAATTAAAAATAATTCTTTGATTCTTAAAAGAAAGAAAGAAAAACCTTCAAATTTCGCCTTTTGATCGAACCTGATTTTAAATTCAATTAGTCGATCCAAATTGCTAATGTTCTGATTGATCATCTTCTGCTTCAATCTTCAAAGTCGTTTGATTTTAGTTTGACGACTAATGTTCATGTGGTTCAATTTATCGATAGCTTCAATCAATCAGCATATATAAAGACGATTTATGATGCCTGCTTCTTATTCCAAAACTCACGCTTTCACCAATTTCTGATTCAACTGTGGCTCTAGTGTATTATATTGATTTCTTGATCGGTGTTGACAATAGGTGCTCCGTCATCGATTATACATACTCGTTCTGATACCAATTGTTGGAAAACAAGAGCCAAAACTGATTGAACAAAACCTAGTTTTAAGACAAAACAATGAATCTTTATTCCCAAACGTCACTTCGTTTGGAATCCACCGGTATAACCTTAATATACTTATAAACATTTAACCCCTTCCTGGTCACAACATACAACTTACTAATGAACAGTAACTTTTTCTCCTTTTTATCTCTCCTACACTCACAACCATTTACAATCACTCTAAAAGATATAGAAGTTACACTCACATGAATATTGAGGATCCATTGTGAATGATCTTAGACCTTTAAATAATAATAATTAGAACTAATACTAAAGTTTAGGTTAACTTCTACCAATATCTTTCCACATAACTTTTTACCACCAGATCATTAAGAAAGATCACATGAACAGTATTATGTAAAAGTCTGAGAATGATGGTTAATCGTTATCTAGTTCGTTAAAATTCTTAACATTCATACCATTTCAATGACGTATATTAAATTTTGTGTATTTTATACACATACATTTATTTATTTTTTACATTTATATGTTTAGTAATAACAAATAATTTTTTGTTGTGTTTTTATGTACAAAACAACAAATGGTTTGGGCTAGATATGGTTAATGGTTGGGCCGGAAGCTGTTTAACGGTTGGACTAGGCTTGAAGGCTGAAGTCGTCCAGTGACTTTGTTGCGGTTGTATAAAAGGAAGGTTCCAGATCTTTTTGTTCATTCATTAACTCAGTTTGTTATATCTCTCATCTTACTCATCAAACTTAGGGTTTCTGCTAGAGTACAGATTCATCGTGAATATGTTAGGTATTAGCATAGATCTCTGTTAGTTGATGATCAGATTATCGTGTTGATAAACTTGTGAGTGTAGTTCGAGTGATTTATCATCTTTGTATATGTTCAGATTGTTATCTAGGGTTAATAAATTTTTGGTTTGGGTATTTGTGATATATTAAGGATCTATGTTCAAATCCATGTTTTATAACATGGTATCAGAGCTTGATTAGCTCTTGGGTTAATATCGAAGATTCTAGGGTTTATTCTTTCAGTCGGCTATGTATTCTTGACAGATCTGTGTCTTCTTGGTGATTATCTATAAATCTTGGTAGTTACTGTTTCTGCCGATTAAAAAAGATTTGAGTGCCTTGGTGTTCGTGTCGTATCTTCTACAACATCCCTTTCTTTAGGGTTTGGAGTTTCTTGGACGAAAGTCTCATTGGTCTTCGTAATCCTTGAAGGTTATAAGGCAAATCAATAGATTATTGGCATATTCTTTCTTTGGTTCTATTTCGTAACCCTAAGTGAAGGTTACGGATAGCTCTTGTTGGGAGTTATGTTGTGATTCTGTACCGTTTATATCTTTATTTCCTTTCTTGTCACGCTTGCATATTGTTTCATGTCTAGTCATTACTGTTGCCGGGGTAGTTGGACCGGTTTGGATTTGGGACACAGAGAGGGCTTACTCTGTTGCATTTGTGTTGTTCTTGTTTGTTGTGTCTTCTGGGTCTAGGAGGCTTCTTTGACATAGTTTGCAGAGGCACCTTTTGAGTGATGAACCTCTTATCTGACTCCCTGTCTTGGATTCGCATGTGTGAGTCTATTTCTTGTTATGTTTGTTTTGTATCTGCTATATTTGGTTTGACGTTTCTGTGCTCTTTGTTGTTAATTGTTGTAACAGTTTTTTTTCCTCCTTGAATTCTTGTTGCTAACTATTTTGTGTATTGTATCTTCTGATTGTTAGTTAGTGTATAATGGGTGAAGCAGAGGGTAATCCATTCGCTACTCAGATTAGTAAGTTGGATGTTAGTAATCCATTATATTTGCATGCTAGTGATACTGTGAATTTAACTATAACTAGTATAAAGTTAAAGGGAACTAAAAATTACAGGGTATGGGCTAATTCAATAATATTGGCACTTAGGGTTAAAAACAAGTATGGCTTAATTGATGGAACTTGTGTTAAATCTGATACTGATGAAGTGCTTGCATCTTAGTGGGATAGATGTAATTCAGTAGTTTTAACTTGGATGTTAAATTCTATTTCAGAGGAGTTATACTTGGGTCACGTTTATTCTAGTTTAGCATCTGAGGTTTGGAAAGAATTAAAAGAAACGTATGATAAAGTAGAAGGTTCTGTTGTGTTTAACCTTTATTCTAGTTTAGCATCTGAGGTTTGGAAAGAATTAAAAGAAACGTATGATAAAGTAGAAGGTTCTGTTGTGTTTAACCTTTATCAGAAAATTAACTGTTTTAATCAAGGTGGTTTGAGTGTGTCTGAATATTATCATAAACTTAATATAATGTGGAAACAATTGGATGAAATTTTGCAACTACCTTCTTGTTCTTGTCAAGCATCCACGTCTTTTAATAACCTTAATCAAATGATTAAACTGATGCAATTTTTAATGGGACTGGACAATGTTTATCAAAGTGTAAGAACTAACTTGTTGACAAAAGAAACAGTGCCTATTGTTAAAGAGGCATCTGCCATAGTTTCTAAGGAGGAATCACATAGAAATTATGGAAATGATAAGAAGTCAAACAATTGGTTTTGCTTCTAAGATAACTCAAGGTGATTTCATAAAAAAAGAAATAAGAGTACAAACCAGTCATTAGAATGTACCAACTGTAATAAGGTTGGTCATTTAGTGGACAAATGTTTTGAAATTATTAGATATCCCTCTTGGATGAAACCAAGAGGGGGCCAGGGAAATATGGCAGCTGTAACTAATAACAGTTGTGTTTCTAAAACTAGTGTACATGCGTCTTTAACTGCTGAACAAGTGTCTAGGTTGTTAAGTTTGTTATCAGATAAAAGTAGTGAAGTTGGTGCTGCTCAGAGTCACAATGACTCAGGTAGTTCTAAAAGTTTCTTTTGTGCTAAATTGTTTTACAAACCCATTTTTTGTTTTGCAAATTTGTTTGGTAGTGGGAAGGATTCTAGTTGGATAATAAATTCAGGTGCAAACCAACACACGGCTAAAGATAGTGATTTGTTAACCGAGTCTGTAGATGTTTCTAACTTAAATATAAGAGTTAAACTACCAAATGGAACTGATGTTTTAATAACCGAAATTGACAGTTTGAAATTTACAAATGGTTTTGTTTTGCAAGATGTATTTGTTGTTCCTGCTTATTGTATTAACTTGATTTTTGTTCATAAATTGGCTAAAGATAATAAATTGTCTGTTTGTTTTGATGAACATTCTAGTTACATTCAGGATTTATTAACAAAGAAAACCCTAGTGATTGGTAGACAGGTTGATGGTATGTACTTTTGTGGAAATTCATGTACTTCTATTAAGGTGTGTAGTAGTAATAGTAATGTTAATAATTTGTGGGATGCTAAATTAGGACATCCTTCTGATCAAGCTATTAAACCTTTACATGATAAGATGAATATTAAAGTAATTGAACATGATGTTCCTTGTGAGATATGTCATAAAGCAAAGCAACATAGAGAACCATTTCCATTGAGTGATCATAAAACTACATGTTTTGGTGAATTGGTTCATCTAGATGTTCTGGGACCATATAGGGTGGTTAGTAGAGAAGGGTTTAAGTATTTGCTTACTATAGTTGATGATTACTCAAGGGCAGTGTGGATTTGTTTGGTGAAAGATAAGTCTGAAGTATATGAATATTTTCAAACATTTGTGTCACACCCTGATTTCCCGATGGGCCCGGACTTGGGGTATATGACAAATTGATACATATATTCACAATAACACAGCGGAAGTATTGAGAGTACAAAATACTATTGCAAATTACAAATGTCCAAAAGTTCAAATATTTATACAGACCAAAGGGTATAAAGATTCACAGGCGGATCGGATAAACAAAGGATTACATAAACAGACTACTAGACATCTTGCATGGAGTTGCAAATTCCACTTAAGCAATTATCGGGCAGCTTCCAGCCTATTTACATACTTTGCAACCTGCGCTTAGTCTGTTGAAGATACGTCAGTTTACACTAGTAACTACAAATAACCGACACATTTTGAAAATATTTCAAAATCATTTTTATGTTCACTATGGCACATATATTTTCATAAATAACTTGGGACAAAAAATATGTCTCTTGTTATCAGTATTACATGTTTGTCAATACATATGGGGCCTGGAACTAAACTCCGATAACATGATTAACCGACACGCCACTTTAACCCATAAAAGGGTATCCCCATAAAGGGTAAGAAAAAAGTTTTATTATAGCATTAGCATCTGTCGGGTGTATGTCTATACCTCGTGCTTAAGTCGTGGCCATTTGCAATTAAATGAGCCGATGATATCCAGGACACGGTCGCATTAACCCCCAATATTTAAGTTATCAAGCAAGACGGATTAAAACGGGTTATTTGGATTTTTAGACACAATCCGTCATTGATCCCATACCCTACCAAGCGATAATAATTTACCGTATCCCAAGCCCATATAAGGAAAATATGTTAAGAGTATTTACTTGACTTTAGTTACAATCCAAAGACAATATATAAGCACAACCAGTCAAACAAAATAACAAGTAAGGTTGCAATTTACTGGATGCCCTTAGTCTGGATTAAATGGTATAATAACCAGTTAGAATGTTAAGGGTCCTATTCAAGTCATATACTTGGACCGGTTAACTAATATATAAGAAAACGGTACAGTACGCTAGATTAAGCGGTGACCGGATAGAAAGTAGTTTAAACCCTCACAAGCTATGACTTGAATAATATGGGTAAACAATATAACATTCTGGATTTGAAGTGAAAATGAAAAGAATTGACCCAATCAGGTTAACTTGCATAACTAAGTTATACAAGTCAACCGTACGCGCATAGGCGGTATCGGGTGATTGGATGAGTAAATGTCAAGTTCATTATGCCAAAACATGATTATTACATTGCCATATCAGTAGGTATTCCATTTAATTAGTTCATTATGGTTTAAAACCATTTTATGCACAAAAGGGCAAAATTGGTATTTTTATGGCATAATTCAAGAACTTACATAAAATCCAACAACTGATTATGATCAAATGGTATAACCTCAGAGGGTTATTCCATACATAAATATCATCAAAATGCGACTTCAAATCAGTAGCTAACTTAGCTAATCGGGTCAGAATCGAAAGTCAAAGCAAAAGTCAAACTGCTTGACTTTCGGTTGCGAACCAGGCTATAAACTAGAAATGACGGGTTGAACATGTTTAGAAATGTTCTAATATGTTATAGTGACTGATATAATGTAAAAAATATGAGTTTAGATGTTTATAAGTTCAATTTATAAGTTTTCCGAAAAACTGCGTTTTGACTTTTATTTTATTATGACTTTGACCCGTCATTTGACCAACTTATCATGATCTTCAGGAGGTTCCCTCTTATGGGTTTATCACCAACCATATTACGATCACATATCCATGTTCAATTTGAACAATGGCTGGACCATAATGGTCATAACCGAAAGTCAAAGCAAAAGTCAATTTGCTTGACTTTCGGCTAATTACTTAGCCTAGAAAAGAAATGAGCTGAGAATGAACACTTTCTAGGATGAAGCTTAAACTCAGAGGAGTCCTCTATGAAGAAGCAACTCCATTAGAGAGAAAGAATTTGAAATGCTGCAAGAAACAAAGTGCAACTTACGGTGCTATTTATACTTGAATGAGGGAAGTGAGATCAAGCCAGGTGTTAAGTAGTGTTCTAGGATGTCTCCAGGTGTTCAACGAGGTGTTAGAAGCTGCACAAGAGTGGCAAAATGCGAGAGATGTGGCAGCAATGCAAACTGCCTTGGTCTGCAAGTGAAATCTGCCAGCACCGAGTCTTACGAACCATAAGGGTCTCAGGCTTACAGTCCGTAAGCCCTTTAAGCACCCATGGTTTTGAATCTCTTACGGTCCGTAAGCATATAAGGCTTACGATCCGCACCGCTTGCCAGTAACATGTAAGCCCCTAGTTCGTATTTGACAAAAAGTCGCAGCGGAAGTTCATGCCATAAAATTTCTTTCCTTATAAATACCTTGACTTACTTAAATCTTCATTTTAACACAACTTTTTCACATGAAGTCATCAATCGAATCATTTACAATTAAAAACATAACATGGGTTTTCTAAATTTCATACACCAACGTTCCCGTACAATCTGTCTTGTGACTCGATCCTCGATCCTCGATCTCTATTCCTTGATGATCCCCATGACTCGTACTACCTGCGCTCACCACATAAAATTCATAACATTAGTACACATAATAAACATACAAGATTTATTCACGTTTACTTTTCGTTCTGTTAACTCTTAACATCCCAGCTTTCCATCTAATCATACAATCCGTGGTGAGACTTCTTTGCTATTCCTGCGTTACACTTCATTCACTAGGCACGCTAATATTATCGTTAGTACTCAATTTCATTGGATACATGCGTACCTACTTTCATTCATACTTATACATATTCATACGTTCACACATAACTAATTACATACATACGTACATACCCACATCATTACCTACGTATCTACATACACACATACATACATCATTATGTACACTCATAATATTATACATATATACATACATACATACATCCCTACTTGCAACATACCTAACTCATACATGCCTACTCACATACATACCTTCATATATCCGCGTATACTTGCTCACACATTTATAAACATACATACGTAGGTGCATACATACTTACATACATTTCTAATTACGTTTATAGAGACATACAAACATACATACATACATATCCGGGCACTCTTGGCTATCACCCATGATCAAAACCGACTTAAAAGTTAGCTTTGATAGTTAAATAACAAGTTTAAACAAGTTATATGGGTATCACTCATTCGTTATTGATCCGATTTACATGATTCTTTTTCCTACGCGGTCGTAATTTAATTCTCCATCACATGGAGTGAAAATCTAATATTCGGGCTACCAAAATTTAGGACCTTCAAGCCTTCGGCTTATTACCCTTTTACCAAAATTTTGACTCGTTCATGCATTTATCAACATAACTCGTTTGTCTGACCATAACTTCTTATGAACCTAATAATATCAATGACGTCTATCATAAAAGACTAAATTCTTGGATGTCTTGCATCCTCTTAACCCATTTTCGCTCAAAAGCTTATTTTGACCTGTTAAAGGTATATTCCGCATTTTAAGGTCCTTGGCTTACGAAAATCATATTTCTCGCTATCCTACTTTTTCAAAACATTCACTTAATCAAATAGCTTGTTTCTAATCAACTTTTAAGACCATATGCCCGTTTTACCCATCAAGGGCGATTTTGTCAACTTTGACCCATCCTTTACTACAAAAGACTTCATTGCATAATTAACCAATCATGCGACTTATCTACAATTGTAAATGCACATACCTGGCTCGGATCAAAGCTATGACCCGTTTTAATACTTCATCCGCTAAATTGCTAGATAATAGCAACGTAAATCCTTTTCCTATATATTCTGTGAATTCATAATACTTAACAAAGCAATTCATTAGTCGATAACGCCAAAGGGTGACATCTTCACCATTTGACCCGTTAAGTCTAAATGTCCATTTTATCCTTGTGGGATATTAGCTATTCATTATCTCATCCATGTAACTTATTACTTCGTTAACTTGCAACCAAAATTACCATAATGCTCCTTTTACCCTATTTAACCATCAACTTAGTTTCTTAACATAACCACATGTTCCGACCCATACCAAGACTTGTCGGAACACCATAATTCACATATTTACTTACCATGTTTGTAATCTAAACATTGAATAGATATTCTACAAAAAGGGGTGTAAGTTTTACTTACCTAACATCCGAACATGCTTCCCGTGCGCATTAGTCCTGTTTGACCCGCTCTTATCCCAAACTTCCATGTCGCTTATCAAGCATCAACTATCATATATCATTCTTAAGATAGTTAGCTTATTCATCATTCATCACAACCTTTTCATCACACGGGTCTTATATTAAGTTTATCATTTGACTTTAAAACACGAAAATCCATCATTTCTTATCCAATTTCTGTAAACATACTTACACATATATGATTTTCAACATTATTAACATAAGCATATTATTACTTCCATCATATCATCAAAAACCCACTTCATAGCTACGTTGTTAATCACTTACAAGTAATCTAATCTTAAGTTCTTCATAATTTCATGATACTTTTATGCGTGTACTACCTCCTAAGCATAGGGCACAACTAGTTCATGCACATCCTTCTAATCTCATACATAATTCATCGAATTCCTCCTTCTAATCAACATGAATCATTCATGCATAAACATCAAACATACTAGTATCATATTTCTTTCAATTCTTCTAACAAGTATCTATCATATATATCAAAATACATCAACATTAAGCAAAATTAGACATGGGTGATCATTCAAGTCGTCATCATCACCATAACCAACGGGTTTCACCTATAAACATCAAATTAACCCAAACCATGCATGACCCATGTTACAAATGATGATTCTAACACATACTCATACTCAATTTCATACAAATTCGTGATTTACAACATAACCCACTTCGTGCATAATCACAAATCTAACTTTTAAGACATACCTTGCGATCCCCTTGTTAAGGTGATCATTAATCTATGTTTCTTCTTGAATTTGAGTGACAATTAACCCTTCAATTTGGGGATCTTTATGGTTAGGGTTTGTGAGCTTCCATGGAGCTCCTGGCTCTTCTCGAACACACCATCGTGTGTGTGTATGTGTGTATTTTTTTTTTATAAATTCAACTTCCATTTATCCCATTTTAGTCCCTCAAGTTTGCCACTCTTTATAATTGCCACAACTCTCATCCTTTAGTTGTTTCTACCATACTCGTAACTAGGTTAAATAACCTAGTCATTTATTTCTTGATGTACCATATCATAACATTTAACGAATATAAATATTCGGTTTTTGGGGTGTTACAAGTCTACCCCCCTTAAATAAGGTTTCGTCCCCGAAACCTTTCACATTTCCTCTTACACACACACATCTATGATTGGCTTAATAGTCACATCATAATTATAAGTAATCATCCTATCTCGTTTCATAATTATTCATACACTTGACTTCTTCTTAACAAGTCTATACTTTCCATGGCATACTTCCACATAACATCCTCATTTCCTCGACCCGTTAGTAACAGGTCAATATACATAATTATTCAAACTTATTATCGTACTTACATCCGTATGATCAATTATAACAGATCTAATACCTTCATCCCATCTCTTAGATTATATTTAATACATATGTCATATAATATTTAGTTCTTGTTTTGTTATCACAAAAAAACTACTATTTCATAGTTACATATACACGCTTAACTCTAAAGTTACGTCATTCCACGTTTCCTATAGTCATTTGTACTATACGTACCCTTACGTTACTTTCAACTCACCTCATTCGTCCTACATTACTATTCTTCTCAATTCATGCATTACTTAAGTTGCCTAAGCAAGCGTATCATGCAGGTTCTTCATACGAGAGTTCAACCAAGACCCTACATTTTCGCTCAAAACTTTTAAGATCTAGTCCTTAATGACATAGTTCTATTCTTACGTCAACTATTAAAAGTCAAATATTTCCACACCTTACCATACCTATTCCATCATTCATCTCATAGGTCCCTTTCAATTTACAAATCCATATCTATCTGGTATGAGTTAAAACAGTATACTTACTTTGATTTCATTTTGTGCTTCTGCGATCCGTAAACCAGATCGATCCGCTCCTTCGCGCGTACTGACCGTACCAGGCCAGCTTTCATTCAACCTTGTACTGAGCTTTCACTCGTGCACATTCGTTCACCAATTCGATTGGTTTCATCACATTGAGAGTTCTACCATTAACATCTACAAAACCAACGATTAACACTTTTCATTTAAACATTCATTATGCTAGGTGATTACTCACCTATAATTCTTTTACAATTTCCTACGTACATGCTGTAGCACATTCCACATTTCATTCCCTACATGCAATTCTTTTATTCTAGTTACTTATTTTGTCGACCTTTGCAGTTTGACTTTTCAAGGTCAAACCGACATTTCTTACTTATCGTAAATGTATTGAGGTACACATTCGTACTTCTTTTACTTTTCATGCTTGCTTGCAAAGACATTCATTACATCATTTCGGTATTTTTGTTAAAACTTACCCTTCCCGTTCATACTTAAACCATTATCTGGGTCGTAGCCCGTCATTCATTATAACTCCTAAGAGTTGATTACTAACACATCTAACACATAACTGGTTCAAAACTTCATTCTTTCGTTTTTAAAACTTAGGTTTGCGTGCCCATTATGATCATTCTTTTGTTCATTTACTTTACATTCACTCATATGACTCGTTTGACACAACCATGGTCAAACTATCGACACATTCTAACGTGGACTAATTTCATCCTTTTTATAAATATTAAATCTGTCCCACGGATTCAAACGTAACATCCATACCTTTCATTACTTCAATATTTTGAATCCGCCTAGCGGTTCCAAACATACCATTCATACCTTTTCTTCCTTCTATGATTTGAATCCATCTCACGGACTCAAACATATCATTCACATCTTTCATTCCTTACATGTACTGAATCCGTCTCGCGGATTCGGACTTATCATTTCTGCATTTCATTCCTTGAATCCATCTTGCGGATTCAAACATTGCATTCACATCTTTCATTCTTTGAATCCGTCTCGCAGATCCAAACAATTCATCCATATATTGTTGATCTGTACTTTCTTAAGGATTCAACATTCTTCATTCTTATCACTCATACCTTTCACTCTTACGTAGTACTCTCAATTTCCCAAGAGTCTTACTACCCATTTCACCGCACGCCCATCTGCTACCCAGTTCTACCGGACACACCTGCGATAATTACCACGGTCTCACGAACGTCATATGCTTCTTGCGTACTAGCCAGGTGCGCAATCAACATACTAGTTTCGTGCCTTCGTGTAATCATCGCCTTATGTCTGAGAAATGGGTTTTAGTTTCGTGCACATCTCTAAAATTTCCCCAAGACCATATAATTGCCTTTCGTTTAATAATTACCCTCCCAAGGATATTTCTTCCTTTTTCTTTTAACATTGGTACCCATACATATTAATAGTGTGTACCTGGGGTTCATTAGCTTATTTACATCTTTGCCAGCCTTAGTATTCATCATATTCTGCATCTACGGACCATCCTCTTTAAACACTTATGCTTACCTTGCACATACAAAACCGTTAGTTTCTTTATATGAATGTATTAATACATGCTTTCATTCCATTTCTACCGTTAGATCTTGATCGAGTCATGGATTGTACGGGTTCCTTATCACAAGATCACACAGGTTTGAGTTCAAGTATTTATCTTCTCGTACTTGATTCGCTCAAACCAGGGCTCTGATACCAACTTGTAAGCCCCTAGTTCGTATTTGACAAAAAGTCGCAGCGGAAGTTCATGCCATAAAATTTCTTTCCTTATAAATACCTTGACTTACTTAAATCTTCATTTTAACACGACTTTTTCACATGAAGTCATCAATCGAATCATTTACAATTAAAAACATAACATGGATTTTCTAAATTTCATACACCAACGTTCCCGTACAATCTGTCTTGTGACTCGATCCTCGATCTCTATTCCTTGATGATCCTCATGACTCGTACTACCTGCGCTCACCACATAAAATTCATAACATTAGTACGCATTATAAACATACAAGATTTATTCACGTTTACTTTTCGTTCCGTTAACTCTTGACATCCCAACTTTCCATCTAATCATACAATCCGTGGTGAGACTTCTTTGCTATTCCTGCGTTACACTTCATTCACCAGGCACGCTAATATTATCGTTAGTACTCAATTTCATTGGATACATGCGTACCTACTTTCATACATACTTATACATATTCATACGTTCACACATAACTAATTACATACGTACATACCCACATGTAAACACATCTACACCATTACCTACGTATCTACATACACACATACCTACATCATTACGTACACTCATAATATTATACATATATACATACATACATACATCCCTACTTGCAACATACCTAACTCATACATGCCTACTCACATACATACCTTCATATATCCGCGTATACTTGCTCACATATTTATAAACATACATACGTAGGTGCATACATACTTACATACATTTCTAATTACGTGTATAGAGACACACAAACATACATACATATCCGGGCACTCTTGGCTATCACCTATGATCAAAACCGACTTAAAAGTTAGCTTTGATAGTTAAATAACAAGTTTAAACAAGTTATATGGGTCAAACAAACAAAATTAAACAATTTTGGGATTCAGGGGGGGCTAGACGCCCCACCTAGGGGCTAGACGCCCCACCTAGCCCCCTTTTTGACAGCAAGTTCCTTTATTGCTACTGCAAAATTCCTAGCCAACCCAAGTTTCACGAAAACGGACATAACTCATTCGTTATTGATCCGATTTACATGATTCTTTTTCCTACGCGGTCGTAATTTAATTCTCCATCACATGGAGTGAAAATCCAATATTCGGGCTACCAAAATTTAGGACCTTCAAGCCTTCGGCTTATTACCCTTTTACCAAAATTTTGACCCGTTCATGCATTTATCAACATAACTCGTTTGTTTGACCATAACTTCTTATGAACCTAATAATATCAATGAAGTCTATCATAAAAGACTAAATTCTTTGATGTCTTGCATCCTCTTAACCCATTTTCGCTCAAAAACTTATTTTGACCCGTTAAAGGTATATTCCGCATTTTAAGGTCCTTGGCTTACGAAAATCATATTTCTCGCTTTCCTACTTTTTCAAAACATTCACTTAATCAAATAGCTTGTTTCTAATCAACTTTTAAGACCATTTGCCCGTTTTACCCATCAAGGGCGATTTTGTCAACTTTGACCCATCCTTTACTACAAAAGACTTCATGGCATAATTAACCAATCATGCGACTTATCTACAATTGTAAATGCACATACCTGGCTCGGATCAAAGCTATGACCCGTTTTAATACTTCATCCGCTAAATTGCTAGATAATAGCAACGCAAATCCTTTTCCTATATATTCTGTGAATTCATAATACTTAACAAAGCAATTCATTAGTCGATAACGCCAAAGGGTGACATCTTCACCATTTGACCCGTTAAGTCTAAATGTCCATTTTATCCTTGTGGGATATTAGCTATTCATTATCCCATCCATGTAACTTATTACTTCGTTAACTTGCAACCAAAATTATCATAATGCCCCCTTTACCCTATTTAACCATCAACTTAGTTTCTTACCATAACCACATGTTCCAACCCATACCAAGACTTGTCGGAACACCATAATTCACATATTTACTTACCATGTTTGTAATCTAAACATTGAATAGATATTCTACAAAAAGGGGTGTAAGTTTTACTTACCTAGCATCCGAACATGCTTCCCGTGCGCATTAGTCCCATTTGACCCGCTCTTATCCCAAACTTCCATGTCGCTTATCAAGCATCAACTATCATATATCATTCTCAAGATAGTTAGCTTATTCATCATTCATCACAACCTTTTCATCACACGGATCTTATATTAAGTTTATCATTTGACTTTAAGACACGAAAATCCATCATTTCTTATCCAATTTCTTTAAACATACTTACACATATATGATTTTCAACATTATTAACATAAGCATATTATTACTTCCATCATATCATCAAAAACCCACTTCATAGCTACTTTGTTAATCACTTACAAGTAATCTAATCTTAAGTTCTTCATAATTTCATCATAATTTTATGCATGTACTACCTCCTAAGCATAGGGTACAACTAGTTCATGCACATCCTTCTAATCTCATACATAATTCATCGAATTCCTCCTTCTAATCAACATGAATCATTCATGCATAAACATCAAACATACTAGTATCATATTTCTTTCAATTCTTCTAACAAGAATCTATCATATATATCAAAATACATCAACATTAAGCAAAATTAGACATGGGTGATCATTCAAGTCATCATCATCACCGTAACCAACGGGTTTCACCTATAAACATCAAATTAACACAAACCATGCATGACCCATGTTCCAAATGATGATTCTAACACATACTCATACTCAATTTCATACAAATTCGTGATTTACAACATAACCCACTTCGTGCATTATCACCAATCTAACTTTTAAGACATACCTTGCGATCCCCTTGTTAAGGTGATCATTAATCTATGTTTCTTCTTGAATTTGAGCTATAATTAACCCTTCAATGTAGTGATCTTCATGGTTAGGGTTTGTGAGCTTCCATGGAGCTCATGGCTCTTCTCGAACACACCATCGTGTGTGTGTGTATGTGTGTATTTTTTTATAAATTCAACTTCCATTTATCCCATTTTAGTCCCTCAAGTTTGCCACTCATTATAATTGCCACAACTCTCATCCTTTAGTTGTTTCTACCTTACTCATAACTAGGTTAAATAACCTAGTCATTTATTTCTTGATGTACCATATCATAACATTTAACGAATATAAATATTCGGGTTTTGGGGTGTTACATAACAATGTTTTAATCACCTTATGGTCCATGGGGCTTTAAGCCTTGCGGTCCGTAAGGGTCACTAATAGGCCAAATTAGGGGTGCAAACGAGCCGAGCCGAGTTCGACCAGGCTCGAGCTCGACCAGGCTCGAGCTCGACCAGGCTCGAGCTCGACCTCGTTTAACATATGAAAGCTCGAGCTCGAGCTCGGCTCGATTCGAGCTTTACTTATAAAGCTCGAGCTCGGCTCGAAGGTAATTTTTCAAGCTCGAGCTCGGCCTGGGCTCGACTCGTTTAGTATTTATTAATTAATTTTTATTAATTATAATTATTGTTATACATATAATACAGTTATTTTTTTATATTTATATAAATGGTAAATATTATTATTTAAATATATGTTTAATATATTAATAGAAAATATATAAAAAGAAAGCTCGTTAAGTCTCGCGAGCCGGCTCGAGCTTGATAAGCGAAGCCCGGGCCCGGGCTCGTTTACTAAACGAGCTTGTTTTTAGGCTCGAGCTCGTTTAAGCTCGGCTCGTTCGAGCTTTTTCCGAGCCGAGCTCGAGTAGCTCGCGAGTAGCTCGGCTCGTTTGCACCCCTAGGCCAAATTAATTGGCATGTTGACATAAAGGGCCCCTCCATAAATTTTCACTTTTAGTCCCTCTCGTCCAAATAATTGGCATAGTTGAGAGTTAATTGGACACGTGTTGTCATATAATTCGCTAAAATTTCTGAGGTGTTACATCCTCATCCCCTTAAATCTCGATCTTGAGATTTTATTAAAAAAGATAGGGGTACTTTTGTCGCATATTGGACTCAACCTCCCATGTATATTCGGGGCCGCGATGGGCATCCCATTTAACTTTCACGATGGGGATCATTTTATTTCGGAGCTTTTTAACCTGTCAATCCTCGATCGAAATTCGGTTTCTCAATGAACCTCAGGTTTTCATCAATCTACACATCATGCTGCGATATTGCTAGCGACCCATCGGCTAGACATTTCTTTAAATTGCATATTTGGAACACATTGTGAATTCCACTGAGTTCCTTGAGTAGCTTAAGCCTATAAGCCACGGAACCGACACATTCGACTATCTCGAATGGTCCAATGTATCTCGGGCTCTTAAGCCTATAAGCCACGGAACCGACACATTCGACTATCTCGAATGGTCCAATGTATCTCGGGCTCAACTTGCCCTTCTTTCCAAATCTCATCACACATTTCTAGGGTGATACTTTTAATAAATCATTGTCCCCAATTTGGAACTTAAGAGGTTTTCGCCTCTTATCAGCATAGCTCTTCTGCCTATCACGGACAGCTTTGAGCCAGTAACGGATTTGAACAATCTTTTCCGTGGTCTCCAGGACTATCTCTGGTCCTGATAGTTGGCCTTCCCCAACTTCAAGCCAACAAACGGGTATTCTGCACTTTCTCCCATACAAGGCTTCAAATGGAGCGGCCTTGATGCTAGTATGATAACTGTTATTATAAGAGCATTCAATTAGGGGTAGATGATCATCCCAATTATCACCTAAATCAATCATGCATGCTCTCAGCATGTCTTCCAAAGTCTGAATAGTACGCTCACTCTGTCCATCAGTCTGTGGATGATAAGCCGTACTGAAATTTAATCTCGTGCCCAATAATTGTTGGAAACTTTTCCAAAAGTGAGATGTATATCTTGTATCTATATCAGATACAATAGATACTGGCACGCCATGCAAGGACACAATATTGTCCACATATAACTTTGCCAATTTTTCGGAATTGTAAGTCTCCTTGATTGGCAGAAAATGGGCTGACTTAGTCAGTCTATCGACAATCACCCGAATCGTGTCATTGCCACGTTTGGTCTTTGGTAACTTGGTAATCAAATCCATAGTTACCATATCCCATTTCCAAGTTGAATTTCAAGCTGTTGTAGTAGTCCTGACGGTTTCTGGTTTTCGGCTTTAACTTGTGAACACGTCAGACACTTTGCTACATAAGTGGCTGATGTGTGCAAAATGCAACATATAAATTACATCAATTGTGGCATAAAACTAACCCTTTTTTAGTACTAATGTTGGAAAAAGTGTGCTTTTGTCTTCCTTTTGTATTTTCAGGATTAAATGAGCTCAAATTAACAAAAGAAGCAAAAAGACAGCAAAATCTAACATAAATACAAGAAAAGGAACAAACGTGACATGCCCGACCCCACGACAGCATCTTCCCAAGCAAAACAAGAAGACAGAAGACTGAACACGCCCCGTGCTCAGCCAGCACGGGGGCGTGCCCAAGTGTCAGCAGAAAAGACAAAGTGGTAGAAGCTTCTATTGCCCACCACGGGGACGTGCTCAGCGGACACGGGGTCGTGGTCAACTATAAGATTCGCAGAATCCAGGAAAATCTTTATAGTTCAAATATTCTTCTGCACACGGGGTCGTGCTCAGCGGACACGGGGGCGTGGTCAACTAATAAGACAAGCTGCATGAAATGAAGAAAGAGAAGGATGTGGACACGGGGCCGTGCCCACTCGACACGGGGCCGTGCCCGAGCTTCTGTTCAGCCTATAAATAGGAGTGCTTGGCTCAAGCTCAAACCATCCCTTGGCACACCACCTCTCTCACACTTCACCCACCACCCACCACCACCATAACACGATCATCCACCACCGTCGTCCATTGTCCATCATAGAGTGTGTGAGTCGTCTCGGGATCCAAGATTGATCGTAAGAGTTCTTGACAATCAAGGCCATGTTTGCCTAAGTCTCTTACATCACTTGGTGAAGACAAGTGACTAGTGTAATACTTTTTATTTTTAATCTTTTCGCACTTTTTACTTGGTTTTGTATTAATGACTTTAATAACTAGTTTTTTAGGTTGAAGGTGATTCTTCCTTATCATTTATCCGTGGTGTCTTGGCATTATTTTACTGTCTATATAAAATAAAAGATTTTCACCATTCATATCTCCACGGTCTATATGGAGGTATGTTGGCTACCTGGTCGGGGGTTAAGGGAACGGTTTGGTAAGAGTCTTGCCGTTGTTCAGCGTTTAGAGATCCTGCAAGGGACCTGGGTCAAATTTAGTAGGACCTCCTTCAATACTTAACGGTATTGGATGGCGGGGGTCCAAACTCTTTGATCCCCTCATAAGTTAACTACTATTAATACTATAACCCGGCTATTTAGGACTGTATCCCTGCTGACTCAGACTACTTAGTCGAGGGTAACGTCACCTTCAAAAGAGGGGCCTACCATAATTTGCATTAATAACTTAATTAATTATCTTTCAATAATCCGACCCTTTAGGATTGTATCCTTGCTGACTCAAACTACTGTGTTGAGGGTAACGTCACCTCCAAAAGAGGGGCCGACTACAATAACTAAGATAATCTCTTAAAATAGTGCAAAAGTGCGGAAATAATCAAAGGTTACACTATACACGAGTCGGAACCAAGTGATTCATCTTGTCTATCTGTTTTTATTTTTATTTTTACTTTTCAGCATTTTAGTTAGTTTTTATTTTCTTAGTTTAAAACATTTTTCTAAACTTTTTTATTTGATTAGACGTTGAGGAGAAACCGGTACTAAAAGCTCTTATGTCCTTAGACGACCTCGGTATCTTGCCAACACTATACTACGCTCACGATGGGTGCACTTGCCCATATGTGTGTTTAGTGTTAGTAAATATCGTGTTTTATAAATTTAAAACTTGGCTAAAAAAGGGTTAAAGGGCTTAAAATATACACCTAATATATATAACACCTCACACGCATCAAGTTTTTGGCGCCGTTTCCGGGGACACAAGGATTTTAAGAAAGTTAGGAATCAACGGCCTAATCGTTTTTCTTATTTTTCATTTTTTTAGGATTTTTTTTAGTTTTCAGCACGGGCCGTGCCGGTTTGGACACGAGCCGTGTCCAGCCTTGTTACTGGCAGTTTTTATTTTCCGAGTTACAGAGAGCTGAACACAGGGCCGTGCCCAACTCCCAGTAACAGGGATCCGGAAAACAATCACTGTACCTCCGACCATGGGCCGTGTTCACTGAACACGGGGCCGTGGTGAACCTTCTGACCAACGTTCTTCTTTGTTTTTATTGCAGGACTTAGAACCCAGGTGCCACATTTGAACTTCCTACACAGTGCATGAGCTCCAGTTCTAGTAGAGACATAAAAGAACCTCTAGAAGAACCCGAACGCTTTCTCAGAAAAAGACTTAAAGCTAAAAACCAAGAGAAAGTTTCGGGGGACCCACTTCCAATGGCGGACCAACGTACCCTCATGGATTACCTACGACCCACTGTAGGTAATCTAGGCGCCGCTATCAATGCACCAAATGTCGAGGCCAATAACTTCGAACTTCGGCCACTTTTGATACAAATGCTCCAAAACTCCGCAACCTTCCATGGGCTTGCGGACGAGGATCCCCATCTACATATTACTAATTTCTTAGAAATATGTGATACCTTTCGGATCAATGGAGCATCAAACGACGCCATTCGCCTGCGGATGTTTCCATTTTCACTAAAATACCGAGCTAAGGCTTGGCTCAACACCATCCCAGTTCGCTCGGTAAACACCTGGGATGAACTAGCCCAAAAGTTTCTATATAAGTATTTCCCTCCTGCTAAAATGGCTAAATTAATGACTGAAATTAATACATATTCACAAGAGGATGGGGAATCCTTATATGAAACTTGGGAAAGGTTCAAGGAGCTACTAAGAAAGTGCCCTCACCACGGTCTTGCGGTATGGCAACAAGTATCCACTTTCTACAATGGGTTGTTGCCACATACAAGACAAACACTTGATTCTAGCTCCGGGGGACTTTTAGGTAATCGTCGCCCAAATGAAATATATAATCAAATTGAGGAAATTGCTCAAACCAATTTTCAATGGCACACTCCCCGAGGCAAAAAATCTATTGCCCTGGGCGCCCATAAGGTTGATGAAAGCACTTCTTTACAAGCCCAAATCGAAGCCCTTTCTTCAAAAATCAAAAAACTAGAAATGACAAAAACGGTTTCAGTTATGGCTTGTGAAGGGTGTGGTGGGCCACATGAAAATTGGAGTTGTATGAAAGAATTAGATGAGCAAACGGAAACGGTAAACTACATTGATAACAGACCCAGGCCGTCGGGTACTCCAACGGGTACCTACAACCAAGGATGGCGTAACCACCCAAACCTTGGTTGGAGAGATCCCGGCAATAGTAGTAACCAACAAAACCAACGAACTAACTTTCAACAACCACAAAACTTTTCTCAACAACAAGGTGGACGAGAAAGGCTTGAAGATACTGTATCTCACCTTATCTCCGACACCGAAAAGAAAAACTCGGATCGATTTCAGCAATTGGAATCGAATTTTAGAAATCAACAAGCTAGCATTCAAAATATTGAAAAATAATTAAATCAAGTAGCTAAAAATTTCTCCGAGAGACCACAAGGCGCGTTACCTAGCAATACCGAAACCAACCCAAAAGCACAAGTACACCTCATCACATTGAGGAATCGAACCGTGGGTCCCAAGGAGGCTCCATTACCGCCAGATGAAAGAAGCCAGTCCAGCCAAACCACGACTCCACCCGCACCCCAACCAGAAAAGGCTTCTTTACCAAATCAAGAGCCCACCAAGACCCCTCCGATTCCATACCCCGGTAGGTTAAATCGTCAAAAGACCGATGAGCAATTCACAAAGTTCGAAAATTTACTAAAACAATTGCATGTTAATATTCCTTTTATTGAGGTCCTTACCCAAATGCCTAAATATGCAAAATTTATGAGGGATTTCCTCACTCATAAAAGGAAAATTGAATCATTGCAATTAGTTAACTTAGGCGAAGAATGCTCCGCCTTAGTACTCAACAAACTCCCACAAAAGAAAATTGATCCCGGAAGCTTCACGATTCCTTGCTCGATTGGGGAATCCCCCATTCGTAGCGCATTAGCCGATCTTGGGGCTAGCATTAACCTCATGCCCACATCAATGTTCAAACGACTCGGCCTAGGAACAACGAGCCCTACAAAGATGAGCATACAACTCGCCGATAGATCCGTCAAATTTCCACAAGGTGTCGCTGAAAATCTATTGGTCAAAGTTGACAATTTCGTTTTCCCGACCGACTTTGTCATCCTAGACATGGAAGAAGACGCTGAGGTTCCTCTCATCCTCGGGAGGCCATTTCTAGCCACCGCCCAAGCAGTGGTTGATATGAATGACGGAACACTAACATTGAAGTTTGGGGACGAGGAAGTGAAGTTTGGAGTGGGAAAAAGAGTAGAAGACGAAGACACGGTCGACTACATGAAGGTCATAGACTCAAGCTTGGATGACGCTCTCCGACGGTGTAACATGGGATGCGAAACATCCCACTTGAGTGACATATGACCAGGCTTTGGGTCTAGCCAAGGACCCTTATAAACGTGGCGCACCACGGAGGCATTCCGCGGAACTATCCTTAGTTTAATTTAGATTAGTTTTTATGTTTTCTAATTTAGTTTTAATTTTCAGGAATAAAACACACTTGAGATGGCAAAGGATACAAGGGAAACTTGAACCAGCACCCCATGCAGGAAAACAGAGCCGTCCTACGATTTTCTTCGTTTACAGTAAGCTCGGCACGGGCCGTGTCCGCCCAACACGGCCCCGTGCTGTACAGTCTGCAGAAAAGACCCAGTTCAGGTAACTGGACACGGGCCGTGTTCACCCAACATGCCCCCGTGTCCAGGCTTCTGTTTCTCTTGATTTAATTTTGTTACTGGCACTTGAACACGGGGCCGTGCCCGGACAACACGGGGCCGTGTCCAACGCCCAGTAACACAAAAGTTTTGCTTAAATCACACCTTTTACACATTCAATCAACCTAAAAATTTATGTTTGGGACACATTGAGGACAATGTGTAATTTAAGTGTGGGGGGGGGGGGATGCTATAACCTTGAATCTTGCAAGTCCTAAATACAAGCCTTACACAAAACTCTATTGGAACCGCTAATCACCCCAAATTTTTTCAAAAATTTTCAATTTTTTTTACTTGTCTAGGTTTGACTTGGGAATTTCAAAGTTCTAAAAAGGTTATATTTTTACAAATTTACAACCGATAGCGTCGTGATAAAAAGAACCAACATAAGAAAATTATGAAAAGGCATAACAAGCTTAGTTAAAATTTAATTATATATACTTGATCACATTAAAACCCATTCCCACAAAAGTGAGTTTTGAGCCTTTATTAAGCATACACATATATATCTTTAATTTAAATGCTCATTTTTCGTTTCTTGTGTGAATAGCCGCTTGGTTCTTACGACTCTAGAACTTGCCATGATGATACATTCCCGGTCCTTACCAACTTAAACCCGAGTAAGTAAATGATGGAGGCATTAGGACTAACCCCTTTTTATTTCTACACCATTATTTTTTTTACCACCTACCCAAAATCCCCCTAGTTAGCCCCTTTGAGCCTAAACATTTTCATTTCATAACCCAAACCAAACACCCTTTCACCCACCAAAACCTTTTTCATTTTTAACCCTTTGTTTTAGTAACTAGCTCGGTTTTTCGTATGACTCTTCCTAAAAAAAATATGTGTTGATGATGAAGCAAAAACAAATAAACAAGCAAATTCATCAAAAAAATAACTTTGTTTGGAATAATGGCTTCATCAAAATAAAAAGTTGAAAATAGAAAGTCTTACGAAAACCGATGCTTTCTACGCTTTTTCGCCCTTTTCTACTAACCACTAACCCAACCACCTACCTTTAACCCAAGCCTAACCCTTCACCCAAAAAGTCCTCTTGATATTTACAAAGGTATATAGTTAAAAAGGAGGAGGATTAATTGCTTGGCAAGCCTATGGTAGGAATAAGTTCCATGCCGCTCTCGAGTGATTTACTGAAATACATCTTCGGCCGAGTGTTAAGTGATCCCCCTTGAGGTATGTGAACTTGTATATAAAGAGAATTTTAAAGAGGCATGTTATGCCCTAATAAGTAGTTTATCTTATGAAAAGTTTTAAATAAATCATGACGAATAGGATTGTAAATAAATAAAAATAAAACTTAATAAAGAATCTTGGAAATCCCGACACTCTATGACAAGCCTAAAAACTTTCTCTTCTACCCATTCCATTTGGGAATGAAAAGCCACATTATAACAGAGTTTTGCTTGAGGACAAGCAAAGATTCAAGTGTGGGGGTATTTGATGTGTGCAAAATGCAACATATAAATTACATCAATTGTGGCATAAAACTAACCATTTTTTAGTACTAATGTTGGAAAAAGTGTGCTTTTGTCTTCCTTTTGTATTTTCAGGATTAAATGAGCTCAAATTAACAAAAGAAGCAAAAAGACAACAAAATCTAACATAAATACAAGAAAAGGAACAAACGTGACATGCCCGACCTCACGACAACATCTTCCCAAGCAAAACAAGAAGACAGAAGACTGAACACGCCCCGTGCTCAGCCAGCACGGGGGCGTGCCCAAGTGTCAGCAGAAAAGACAAAGTGGTAGAAGCTTCTATCGCCCACCACGGGGCCGTGCTCAGCGGACACGGGGCCATGGTCAACTATAAGATTCGCAGAATCTAGGCAAATCTTTATAGTACAAATATTATTCTGCACACGCGGTCGTGCTTAGCGGACACGGGGGCGTGGTCAACTAATAAGACAAGCTGCATTAAATGAAGAAAGAGAAGGATGTGGACACGGGGCCGTGCCCACTGGACACGGGGCCATGCCCGAGCTTCTGTTCAGCCTATAAATAGGAGTGTTTTGCTCAAGCTCAAACCATCCCTTGGCACACCACCTCTCTCACACTTCACCCACCACCCACCACCACCATAACACGATCATCCACCACCGTCGTCCATTGTCCATCATAGAGTGTGTGAGTCGTCTCGGGATCCAAGATTGATCGTAAGAGTTCTTGACAATCAAGGCCATGTTTGCCTAAGTCTCTTACATCACTTGGTGAAGACAAGTGACTAGTGTAATACTTTTTATTTTTAATCTTTTCGCACTTGTTACTTGGTTTTGTATTAATGACTTTAATAACTAGTTTCTTATGTTGAAGGTGATTCTTCCTTATCGTTTGTCCGTGGTGTCTTGGCATTATTTTACTGTCTATATAAAATAAAAGATTTTCACCATTCATATCTCCACGGTCTATATGGAGGTATGTTGGCTACCTGGTCGGGGGTTAAGGGAACGGTTTGGTAAGAGTCTTGCCGTTGTTCAGGGTTTAGAGATCCTGCAAGGGACCTGGGTCAAATTTAGTATGACCTCCTTCAATACTTAACGGTATTGGATGGCGGGGGTCCAAACTCTTTGATCCCCTCATAAGTTAACTACTATTAAGACTATAACCCGGCTATTTAGGACTGTATCCCTGCTGACTCAGACTACTTAGTCGAGGGTAACGTCACCTTCAAAAGAGGGGCCTACCATAATTTGCATTAATAACTTAATTAATTATCTTTCAATAATCCGACCCTTTAGGATTGTATCCTTGCTGACTCAAACTACTGTGTTGAGGGTAACGTCACCTACAAAAGAGGGGCCTACTACAATAACTAAGATAATCTCTTAAAATAGTGCAAAAGTGCGGAAATAATCAAAGGTTACACTATACACGAGTCGGAACCAAGTGATTCATCTTGTCTATCTATTTTTATTTTTATTTTTACTTTTCAGCATTTTAGTTAGTTTTTATTTTCTTAGTTTAAAACATTTTTCTAAACTTTTTGATTTGATTAGACATTGAGGATAAACCGATACTAAAAGCTCTTGTGTCCTTGGACGACCTCGGTATCTTGCCAACACTATACTACGCTCACGATGGGTGCATTTGCCCATATGTGTGTTTAGTGTTAGTAAATATCGTGTTTTATAAATTTAAAACTTGGCTAAAAAGGTGTTAAAGGGCTTAAAATATACACCTAATATATATAACACTTCACACGCATCAGTGGCCATGGTTGCAAAAGTCGCTAGGCGCTCCCTAGTTGGTCGACCTGGGAGTTAAGAGTACTCGGCCTAGGCGAAGAGTACTTGGGGAGTGCTCGGACATGTTAAATTATAAAGAAATTAGTTTTCAGAAATTAAATATATTTCAAATAACATAAATTTACTAATATGTGTAACAAAATACGTGAATATGATATTCATTCTTTAATATGATAGGTGTAATAAAGTAATTTTTGGGAATAGGAGTGTTAAAAGGTAATAACAGTTTGTTTTTGTCACAAAGAAAGTATTGTATAGAGTTGTTAAATGAGTATGGTATGTTTGGGTGTAAACCTGTTAACTGTCCTATACAGCAAAATCATGTTGTGACTATACTTGTAAAGAAAAATGTCAATTGTTGTCTAATATAACTTATTATCAAAAGTTAGTCGGTAAGCTGATTTACTTGACTCATACGAGACCTGACATAGCTTATAGTGTGCATTTTTTGAGTCAACACACGCACAGTCCTACTGTTGGACATTTAGAATTGCTTATAAATTACTAAGGTACTTAAAGAAGTCACCTGGTAATGGAGTTATGTTCAGGAAATGTGAAAGTTGTGAGCTAAAAGCTTTCACTAATTCTCATTGGGGGAAATATGTGACTGAGTCTCATAAATCAGTTACAGGTTTTTGTATTTTCTTGGGAGATTCACTTATTTCTTGGAAGAGTAAGAAGCAGAGTACAGTATCTAGATCCTCGGTGGAAGCTGAGTATAGAGCATTGTCTGCTGCTGCTTATGAGATATTATGGTTGAGAAATGTTTTAACTGAGCTCGAGGTTAATGTGCAACTTCTTGTATCTTTAGCATGTGATAGCACAGCAGCGTTGGCAATTGCTGCCAATCCTGTGTTTCATGATCGAACGGAAAATTTCGAACTTGATCTTTTCTTTTTTAGGGAAAAAATATCTATAGGGATTATCAAAGTTGTAGGTTTGGTGTAATTGTTCACATATTCGACACGAGAGGTTGTTCGACTTTATTCCCCTTCTATCATCCAGTGCATGGACGTGTCCCCCATCAGGTCGTTACATTGGTATATGTTAACAATGGTCATTTCATCCACGTTAAACTTGAAGGGGACTATCCAATGCCGTCATCAAACAATCTTTGGACATAAAACTACACGGAACGCATAGCGTGGTATGAAACGATAACGAAGCCTAATATTGACAAGACAGTGCATTATATTGAATAATTTGTAACTTTAAAGAATAATTTATTTGTATAATGTATTCCATTTGTTTATTGACAAGATAGTGCATTATAATTATTAATTTGTAATTTTAAAGAATAATTTTTTTGTATAATACGCAAAAATACCTCAAAATACGCAAAAATACGTCGCAAATGCTAAAATACGTTAAATTACGCTAAAATACGCAAAAATACGTTAAAACGTCAAAATAAGGCTAAAATACGTCAAAATATGCTAAGATACGTTAAAATACGTCAAAATACTCAAAAAACGTTAAAATACGCTAAAATAAGTCAAAATACACTAACTAAAATACATTAAAATAGTTTAAAATACGCTAAAATATGTCAAAATATGCTAAAATACGTTAAAGTACGCTAAAGTACGACAAAATACGCTAAAATACGTCAAAATATGCTAAAATACGTTAAAATGTGCTAAGATAGTTAAAATACTCTAAAATGCGTCAAAATACGCTAAAATATGTCAAACTACGCTAAAATACGTTAAAATACGTCAAAATACGCTAAAATACTTCAAAGTACGCAACTAATGATATTCTAAGACGCGTATACATATAACACGGCACTATATAATTATAGTGGATTTTAAACAAAATTGTACTTAATCATATAATACGATAATCACACGCAACCGAACGTCACCGAAACAACGCATATTGAAGGTATACTTCATAAAATGACAAAATACGCGAAAATTCGTCAAAATACGACACGTATACACATCGAACCGAGGAAAACACGAAAAAAAAACAAATTTTGCAATTATGACCAGTACGATCGTATAGGCCTATACTTTGTCGTATTGTAGATTAATACGCATCGTATAGGCCTGTACGATGCGTATCACCCCTTGATTTCTCCAAAAACCAGGGGTTCCTTTGAAAATTTAGGGGGGGTAATACGCATCATATAGGACTATACGATGCGTATTAAAGGCCAAAACGATATAACCCCGTGATTAAAGAGGGTTATTACTTCCAATACGAACCAAACAACAAAAATACACACACAAACGATGTACACACATGCGATCGTATACGGTGTTGATTTCAAGCTCAATGAACTAGTAAGTTCTGTATCTCTGAACCCTCATCATTTATACGTATTCAATTTTGTATTTTGACCGTTGAATTTGTGTGATTATTGGGTTTAAAGGCTAGAATTTTGGGGTTTTTTTCGTTGACCGATGAAGCAATACGATGCGTATGGGCCTATACACATCGTATTGCTTCGAAATTACATAGTTTTCTTTGCCATTGATGGTGTGATACGATCAGTATGCGCCTATACGATGCGTATAGTTCCAAAAACGTATTATTTATTTTTATTTTCTGTTTTATAAAATATAAAAAAAATGTTTTATATCTTAGTTTTAATAAAAATGTTATACTTTTAAGTAGAAATTGATGTTATATTTTTTTAAAAATTAATTAAAAAATGTTATATTTTTTAAAAAATTAATTAAAAATTTTATATTTAATATTAAAAATTAATTAAAAATGTTATATTTCTTAAAAAAATTAGTTAAAAATTTTATTTTTTAAAATTTAATTAAAAATGTTATATTTCGTATTAAAAATTAATTAAAATGTTATATTTTAAAAAAATAGATTAAAATGTTATATTTAATATTAAAAATTAATTAAAAATGTTATATTTTAAAAAAATAGTTAAAAACGTCATATTTAAAAAAAATAATTAAAAATGTTATATTTAATATTAAAAATTATTGTTACATTTAAAAAAAAAATACATTAAATATTTTTATGTTTAATATTAAATTAATAATGTTATGTTTAGTAATAAAATTTGTTAAAAATTTTTAAAATTAAATTAAAATGTTATATTTGATATATTTTTAGATTGATGTGGCTGACGTTCTGAAGAGAGGGCGGGGCCGAGGTGGCGGCGGTGTAAGTGGCAGTGGAGGTGGCGGACGTGGTAGGGGTGTAGGTGGCGGACGTGCGTGGGCGAGGGTAGTGGTGGCCGGTGGGCGTGGACGTGGACGTGGGCGTGGGCGCAATGGCCCAGATGTTGATTCGTTGCTGGATAATCCTTATCTAGCATTCGAGATCCGCGGCCACGCGACGGCTCTTGAGGAGGTGGACGAGGCGGCGATAGCCCGAGATTTCATCGGACATGATACACCGTGGGACAAGTATACCATTTGTTACTGTGTTTTCTTTGTTTTGTATACGAAATGGATACTAACCACACTATGTGACAGGTTGTTCCATCTGTAATACCTTGCGTCGTTTAGGTTCTTGGTCTACAAGTTCTTGGCATCTTTTGAGTTCGCTCCCAGGCCTGCAGACCAGCCAGAGGAGCTTGAAGACCCCGAGAAGCCATGGGTAGAGGTCAGTTTTCGTTTCGCCGGTGAGTGGCATGAGATGTCACTAGGAAAGTTTGTCGTGCACTGCGGCCTTTACAAGTTAGAGAAGACAGACACCCCCATCTACAACGTGGGTGTCCATATTTCCCCCATTCGACTCTCTGCAGGTTCTGGCAGGTGATCGGTTCGGGTCGCTTTGCGCGCTCGAATTGGAGGGTTTCACGTATTAGAGACCCACTATACCATTACCCGCAAAGGCTTATTGCCACATCCATTGCACCAAGCGAGCAGAGTCGCGAGTGGTGTAATTAGGGGGATTTCTATTATATGTACTGTCTTGTATAGGGGGAGACGTGCGCCCTCCATCACTTCCTAGCCCAGTGGTTCGCGGCGGCGTACCACTGGCAGGACAGGTCTCTTCTATACGGGGGGTGTACATCACGCGTATTGCCCACTCGTTGGGCTTTGTTCCCCAGCAGGACCCACTGTTCACCGGGGGGCACACTGGAGCTGACTAGGTTGACACAACTAACCCTGATCGACATGCACGTGATGCGTGACTTCCCTGGGATCGGGCTTCGATTAATAGGAGGAGCAGACAGGCAGCTGCTTGTCCCCGTCGCTCTCCCTGCCGAGTTATCCGGGGAGCTGCCAAAGCCGGCAGGTGGTGATGTCGTTAAGGTCGATGACGATGACGCCGATGGTGACCACGCTCACCCACCACCTCCACTGTCACACCCCCAAAATCCACCATGCGGAGTATCACCGCTTGGAGGCGTGACATGACCAGTTAGTCATTTAGTGGCTTACAAATAGAGCACAAAGTTCCTAAACGTATCTATCACATAGCATGCATTACTTTAACTGTTTATGCCCATATATATATATATATATATATATATATATATATCCCATCCATTCCTCACTCATAAGCAAACATACGATAGTGCACGTAACACATATAACATGTTAGATCATTCACAGATAGCATACTCGACATTTAGACACGCAAGTCACAACTTATGTCATTTCAGCATTAATATTCAAAACCGGCTGTTTTCGGACATTTTAATAAAATAGTTAAATTATTCCAAAAATTCCCAAATTTTTACAGAATGTCTTAAACGTTCCAAATTTTATTGTGTAAAAATATCGGGGTCCAGTTCATTACCAATATTTTATAAAAGTTCATTTTCCGGACTGATCTCAGATTTATCTATTTCTGGCCACAGTCCACGGAACAATTTATTAAAAATTCATCGTAAGTCCGATTTACGAAATTCCAGTGGGGTAATTACAAATACATCGGTGTTCATCTACAGTACAAGTTTCATGATCCAACTCTACACAGAACCCAAGTTATGACAGAAAACAAAACACCCATTTTCAGCAGAAAAATGCAGCTCTAGCTGCTGTTACAAAATGATGCTTTAAAAATAGTAAACGAAGTCCAAAAATTACGATTCCGGTGCCATTAGAACCGTATTTCATAATAACACATTTTAGACTCAAAATATCAGTTTTTCATTGAGTTTATGTCCTGTTTACAGCCAACTGAAGTTGGCTGTAAATCGGGACAGATTCTGTTTTCACTCTTTAACTTCCTAGTTCGTGTTCGATTGATTTCCGTTAGCAAGTTTATTAATCACAACAACATTAAACATCAATACTAACCAGCAAAACATCAGATAATCAACCAAGAAACATAACAAAACTAGTTTCAAAAGTTTTACACTAACATTCATTCATTAACCACCATGTTTATTATTTTTAGTGGACTTTTAGTTTTGAACTCTAGTGTTCATGATTTTTATCCGACAAAATTCTTATTAACCACTTTAGACAAGCTTAAGAAGGTGATTAGAATCACTTACTACTAGCTCGTGGCTAGGGAAGAAACTAGACGAAAAACGGGTGGTTAATAGCGTTGTGGTGAGGTCCTTGTGTTCCCGAGTGCACTGAGCTTCCTTGTATGAGATCCTTCACACTAGTATGTATGAAAAATGGCTTGCTCAAATGTTGAAAGTGGGTGGATGTTGCTTCTTGGTCTCGGCTGTAAGTCTCCAAAGAGGGAAAGAGAGGTGTAAATTTTGTGTGATGTATTTTGAATGAAGTGTTATCCTCCATGCACTCTTATAAATCATTATTCTCTAATAACCATTGTGCACTATGTCTTAGAGATATTATACATTAAGATTAAAATATTCAAAAGTTGTGGAAAGATGTCCCCCTTGGGGAACCGATCATTCAAAAGGGGTGGGTAATTAGTTCAAATTCAACTAATTGGTTAAATGCTTAGTTAGCTTATTTAGGAACTTAAATTAAGTTATTAGTATGTTATAAAATATAACGGGTGTTAGGGTATTCGGGGACCCTAACTAGCTCAGAAAAGGAAAAATAATGTCATAGACAATATTTTTATGTTCCGGGTAAAGTCCGGTTGTTCGGTTGGATATCACTCCGTTAAAGTGTTTAATTAATCCGTAAAGTGTCTTTTATGTATATTTTTGTAACACTTTTAATTTCTAACACTTAGGAAATTATAACGGACTATTTAGTGACCTTTCTGCATACTACTAGTATGTTGGCTAACACATGTAAGCATATCACAGATATCAGAAAGCAGTTAAGTAATTCCACACAGTCGTCAAACACTTTAATTATCATTAATAATTTGTACGGAATACATGTAAATTTGAGGGTTGTCACATTCTCCCCTTGTTAAGAGAATTTCGTCCCAAATTTAGCGCGTGGTTACTGAGGAAGCTAGTTAAGTTGCGTTGTTTTCCTGATTTTCCTGGGGTGTCACATCATCCCCCCGTTGATTTGGAATTTAGTCCCGAAATCTGCAGTAGCTTCAGCCTCAGTAGTGGTTACGTTTTTCTTAAACAGCAGGGGATACTTGAGTTTCATTTGGTCTTCTCATTCCCAGGTATACTCTGGGCCACGACGAGCATTACAACGAACTCGGACCAGAGGTATCCTGGTATGCTTGAGGATCTTAACATCTCGATCCGTGATCTCTACTGGTTCCTCGACGAACCACAGCTGGTCGTCGATTGTGAGTTCCTTGAGAGGAACTATGAGGGTCTCATCTGACAGACACTTCTTCAGATTCGACACATGGAAAACATTGTGAACTCTGCTGAGTTCTTCAGGTAGGTTCAACCTGTAGGCGACTTTGCCAATTTTCTCGGTGA
Organism: Helianthus tuberosus; assembly: GCA_030545235.1. Taxonomy (NCBI): domain Eukaryota; kingdom Viridiplantae; phylum Streptophyta; class Magnoliopsida; order Asterales; family Asteraceae; genus Helianthus; species Helianthus tuberosus. The sequence goes on along the minus strand of CM060411.1, from coordinate 38,782,281 downwards.
CTTCGAATGGTCCGACATAACGCGGATTGAGTTTGCCTTGTTTGCCAAAGCGGACTACACCTTTCCAAGGTGAGACTTTGAGAGCACTCGATCCCCAACCTGGAGCTCGAGTGGTTTTCTTCCCTTATCAGCATAGCTTTTCTGGCGGTCACGAGCTGCCGCCATTCGCTGTCGTATCTGAGCAATCCTTTCTGTTGTATCTACTACGAGTTCTGGGCCAGTAATTTGACTGTCACCAACTTCTGCCCAACAGAGAGGTGATCGGCATTTGCGTCCGTACAATGCCTTGAACGGAGCGGCCTGTATGCTGGTGTGGTAGCTGTTGTTATATGAGAACTCCACTAGCGGGAGGTGCTTTTCCCAGCCATTTCCGAAGTCGATTACACTTGCCCTAAGCATGTCTTCAAGGGTTTGGATGGTGCGTTCAGATTACCCATCCGTCTGTGGGTGATAAGCGGTGCTCATATCTAAACGTGAGCCAAAAGACTTGTGCATAGCTTGCCACAGTTCAGAGGTAAAACGCGCGTCACGATCAGATATAATAGAGGTTGGCACTCCGTGCCTTGACACTACTTCCTTTAGATAAATGTCTGCAAGAGTAGAAAACTTATCCGTTTCCTTGATAGCCAGAAAATGTGCAGACTTGGTCAGTCGATCTACGATCACCCAGATGGTATCGTTTCCACGTTGAGATCTGGGTAGGCCGGTAACGAAATCCATGGAAATTTGCTCCCATTTCCATTTTGGGATCTCCGGTTGTTGGAGTAGGCCTGATGGTTTCTGATATTCAGTCTTGACTCTCGCACAAGTCAAGCATTTACTGACGTAGGTTGCTATGTGGGCTTTCATACCAGGCCACCAGTATGTAGTCTTTAGGTCGTGGTACATCTTATCCGAACCAGGATGTACTGAATAACGAGACTTATGTGCTTCATCCATCACAAGCTCGCGTAGGTCTCCATACAGTGGGACCCAGATGCGCCCTGTTACATAGTAAGCGCCGTCTTCCTTTTGTTCTAGCCGCTGCCTCGATCCTCGTAGGGACTCAGCCCTGATGTTCTCTGCTTTCAATGCTTCGACCTGGGCATCGCGAATCTGAGCGGGAAGGTTAGACTGGATGGTAAGCTGTAGAGCACGTACACGCCTAGGTATGGTACCCTTTCGACTGAGGGCGTCGGCCACAACTCCTTTTGCTTGAAGATATGCTCGAGACTCCTGTGATCGGTGTAAATGGTGCACTTGGTACCATATAAGTAATGTCTCCATATCTTAAGCGCGAAAACAACTGCTCCCAACTCCAGATCGTGAGTAGTGTAATTTCTTTCGTGAAGCTTGAGTTGGCGTGATGCGTAGGAAATGACCTTGTCACGTTGCATCAACACGCAACCAAGTCCTTGGATGGAAGCATCGCAGTAAACCACAAAATCGTCTGTGCCCTCAGGCAATGAGAGGATAGGCGCGTTACAAAGTCTATCCTTCAAGTGCTGAAATGCAGACTCCTGTGCATCACCCCAACAATAGGTGACACCCTTCTGAGTCAGTGAAGTGAGAGGTTGCGCAATCTTGGAGAAATCTTTGATAAACCTTCTGTAATATCCTGCCAAACCCAAGAATTGGCGGATCTCTATTGGTGTGCGGGGTGCAGGCCAATTCTTGATCGATTCAACCTTAGATGGATCCACATGAATTCCATCCTTATTTACCACATGGCTTAGAAAGTGGACTTCGCGAAGCCAGAAGTCACATTTCGAAAACTTGGCATACAACTGCTCTTTTCGAAGAAGTTCCAGCATAAGTCGTAGATGCTGCTCGTGTTCCTCCTGACTCTTAGAATAGATCAGGATATCGTCGATGAACACAATAATGAACTTATCCAGGTAAGGCTTGCACACTCGGTTCATGAGATCCATGAAGACCGCTGGTGCATTTGTCAGCCCGAATGGCATAACCAGAAACTCGTAATGGCCGTAACGAGTTCTGAATGCTGTTTTGGAGCCGTCCTTATCTCGGACCCTCAGCTGATGGTATCCCGATCTCAAATCAATCTTGGAGTAATAGCTTGACCCTTGCAACTGGTCGAACAAGTCGTCAATACATGGAAGAGGATAACGATTCTTCACAGTCACCTTGTTAAGTTCGCGATAGTCAATACACATTCTGAAAGTACCATCTTTCTTCTTTACAAACAAGACTGGAGCTCCCCAGGGCGAAGAGCTAGGACGTATAAAACCCTTTTCCAAGAGTTCTTGTAGTTGTGTGGACAGTTCTTCAAGTTCTGATGGAGCTAGACGATATGGTGCTCGAGTTACTGGCGCTGCTCCAGGAGCTAGCTCGATTTGAAACTCGACTTGGCGATGAGGCGGAAGACCAGGAAACTCCTCAGGAAATACCCCAGGAAAATCGCGCACAATAGGAATGTCTTCAATTCTCTTATCTTCTGTTGATGTATCAGTAACGAGCGCTAGAATGGCAGTGTGGCCCTTTCACAAACACTTCTGGGCCTTAAGGAAAGAGATGATGCCTTCGACAGCACCACTCTTGTCGCCATGAATCATGAGAGGTTCTTCACCAAAACGAGGAATGCAGACGATTTTCTCCTTGCAAACAATCTCCGCTTGATGATGAGATAGCCAATCCATCCCAATAACAACGTCGAAACTACCAAGTGTGATAGGAATAAGATCGATAGAGAGAGTCTGACCAGCTAAGACGAGGTTACAACCTTTAACTATGTGTGTGGCTTCAAGACTTTTACCGTTAGCTAGTTCTACCGTGTGTTTGGTGTTCAGGAGTGTTGGAGTGCGCTTAAGCATTTGGCTAACTTTTAGAGACACATAACTGGTATCGGCACCCGAATCAAATAAACCAGTAACAAAGAAGTCATCCAGAAGAAACTTACCCATCACAACGTTGGGATCGTTCCTTGCTTCTCCCTGACCAATCACGAACACCCGACCTTGGGCGCCATTGCCATTATTATTACCTCCATTGTTGCCTCCGTTGTTGTTTCCATTATGGTTCCCATTTCTTTGGTTGTTGTTCTGGTTCTGGTTTAACTGGGGGCAGTCTTTCTTGAAATGGCCCTTAGCACCACATTGAAAGCACCCTTTGTTGTTACCTTGCTGTTGCCGCTGCTGGCGTTGATTGGGTGGGGCTTACTATTGCTGCCGGTTCTGATTCACCGGATGCTGACTCCTGCAGTCTCTTGCCATGTGACCAGGCTTGTTGCATCGATGACAGTTTCCTTTACCACATGGCCCACTGTGGTGCAAGTTACAGCGATTACATTTGGGGTGATTTCCCTTGTATCCACCCTGACCTTGATTCCCAGAAAACTGCTGACTGGGGCTCCTGTACTCATCTGTCTTTCGCTGCTGGGACTGAGCTGAAGTAGATCCTTTGCCTGAATTCCCATCCCATTTTCGCTTGTTATCATTGGGTGCGTCAGCAATAGCTGCACCAATACGCTTGGGCAGTTTGTTTTGTTCCACAACTTGATCGGTGAGACGATGGGCTAACTTAATGATCTGCTGAATGGTACCCAGGTTAGCCGAAGTCACGTGACTCTGAATCTCGAGTACAAGGCCCTTGAGGTAAAGCTCAATACGTTTGATGGGAGGGTCCACCATAGTAGGGCACAGGATGGCCAGTTCATTCGACCTCTTGGTATACGCCTCAATCTCAGACCCCGTCATCTTCAGATTGAAAAATTCCACCTCCAGTTTGTGGATGTCATCCCGACTACAGTATTCCTCTTTGATCAGTTCCTTGAAACCGTTCCATGGGGTGGCATTAGCAACAACCAACCCCAGCAGCTGAACCTGAGCATTCCACCATGTGAGCGCTACCCCTTCAAGTGTACCAGTAGCATACTTCACCCTACGATCCTCAGGGCATTCACACATCTCGAAGACAGACTCAAGCTTCTCGAACTAGTGTAGGAGGCCTACCGCTCCTTCTGTGCCACTGAAAGTAGTAGGTCGGCAGTCCATGAAGGTTTTGAATGTGCATACAGGAGTTTGAGTGTGTTGACCTGTTGCGCGAGAATAAAAGACAAGGTTAAGCACAAGGGTTGGTTTGCGAAGGTAGGATCTAAACGTCCTAAGTTGAGTTGATATAGCAGGTTATACCTCCTGCTGGATTCGCTGCGAGTGCCTCAGCAACTCGTTCGTTGATCAAAGCCGTCAACTAGGCTTGAGTGAGGTTGATACGTCCTCCGCGTCCGCTCATGATCTTCATAATGACGCAACGTAAGTGAGAAAAGTGTCGCGAAAGTGCGTAAGTGTGGGACGATAGTAGAGCGTAAACACACAAGGTTCAAATAGCAATTATCACATTATCTAATGCACAGTGAAAACTATCTAACCGACAATATAACATAAATCATACCACTTATGGTGTCGAGTCTTGCACGTGGAGTGAAGCGTCGTTGTGGATCGTTGAGCACTGTACAGGTTATAGTCTGGTTTTATCAAAAAGCCTTTCCCTTTTTAAAACCAAGTTCACTATAACCAATGGCTCTGATACCAATCTGTCACACCCCCAAAATCCACCATGCGGAGTATCACCGCTTGGAGGCGTGACATGACCAGGATCGAGCCACCAATCATATTGAATAACATAATTAAGTAAATAAAACCAAACACAATACGATTGGTGACCAAAAGGAAGTAAAACCATTTTTGGTTAACAGCGGAAGCATAAAACGTAAGTTCAAAACATAAGTCCATAGTTCATAAGTTTAAAGTCCAAAACGTAGGTTTAATAAGTTCATAAAGTTTATTCATTAAGTACGGGACATATCAGTTCGCATCCCACAATGTTGGTGCATTAAATGTCTGTTGATTACGTCATAATCAAGTCTTGTGTCTAGATTGTTTGAATGTACACACAACAGGGTCTTAATTATGGTTTGTACTTATTTTACTTGAAGATTTCGCTTGAAATCAATTCAAGAGAAATCAACATCAAGTGATTTAGCTTGAAACAATTCAAGCGAAATCAACAAGAGATGATTTCGCTTCAAACCAACTCAAGCGAAATCTACAAGGTTATATATAGGGTTGTGTGGTTCATTTGTGTGTAAGATCTGGATCATTGCTTGTGGAACGAAACTCTGTTAAATTGTAATAAAAAAGCAATAAAAGAGAAGAAATTAAAGAGAATAGCTGTTGTAACTTTGCATGCATTGTTTCCGCCTTTACATGTAAAGATGAACTGCCTTGACTGACTTTTCAAGGTCGTAGAACGGTCCAACAAGTGGTATCAGAGCTCAGGACGAGGAGTTCATACCATAGCAGCGGATTCTCTTCTTTCTACTTATTTCTTTTTATATTTTTCTGATCTGAACGAGTTCCTACGGTCGAAATGGTCTGATTTTCGAGTATATCGTGTAAAACATAGTGTTAACAAAGCCTACAAAGATTCGGACTAAAATTCAGATTAAAACTTGTTAAAAATGACCCAAAACTGAATTTCGCTTGAAAGTGTTCGAAATTAATAGTTGTTTTCGCTTCAAAACAGAAAATTTTGGCTGGATTTCGCTTGAAGTTGTTGAAGCGAAACTGATCTTGTGGTTTTCGCTTGAATCAGAATTGTTAGTAGATTTCGCTTGAATCAAAGCTGGTTGTAGTTTTCGCTTGAGACTGTTTGAAGCGAAATTGTATTTCTGGATTTCGCTTGAAAAATAGCTTGGATCAGATTTCGCTTGAACAGTTATATAGTGCTGATTTCGCTTGAAGCTGTTTATACTTCAAGGATTTCACGTCAACCGAGTGTCAGTCTATTTCAAATTGCTTAATATTGTTTGTTCTGATTGTGTTTGTTTTGTTCATCTCTAGGTAATTGAAGATGTCAAGCAACGGTGAAGAGTTCTACAATACTTTCTACAACGCATTCACTTCCGAATCGTCAGATAGAAGATCTGAGATGAAAGAATATTCAAGAGAGATTTCGGAGAATTTGAAGTTTGAGAACATGTACGGAAGCCAACAGAAGCCACCAAAGCTAATGAAAGTTGAAGACTATCACTGGTGGAAAAACAGATTTGAGGGTTGGGTAAAAGCTTTCGCTACTGAAAGCTGGTTAAAACTGACAGATGGATACAATAAACCTGTAAAAGAGGGAGGAGAGTTAATAGATCCAAAAGATTTTACAGAAAAAGATATAAAAAATGTTGTGGCTGAAAATAGAATGATAACATTGATCAAACAGTCAGTAAGAGAGGATATTATTTCATTGCTCGAACAAGAAAAGACTTCAAAGAGTTTGTGGGAAGCGTTAGAGAGAAAATGTGTAGGAAGTAATGAAATTGTTAAAAACAAAAAGAAATTGTTGCGTAAAGAGTTTGATTTATTCAACTGCATGAAAAATGAGTCTGTTTGTAAAATGATTGAGAGATTCGGACATCTGAAAATGGAGCTGATCAGACACAAAATCTTACCTTCTGAAGAGGAGCTGGTGGATAAATTGCTTGATTCATTGCCAAATGATCAAGAGTGGCAATACTTCGCTCTAATGTTGAAAAATACAATCAAGCCTGAAGATTTAAAAGTGGATTTGCTGATTGAAAGGCTTGAAAGTCATGAGTTGGAGATAAAGAGATCTAAAGTCAACAATCCAGCTTATCAGCAAAATGTGGAGCTTTACTACAGAGGAAATACACCACAGGCTGGGTCTCCAAGAACAGCATTTTCTGCAGAAAGTTCAAGTTTAGTGAACAATGAAAATCTTCACAGTGGTTTTCACAGTGGATCTTCTTCAAACACTTCAAGTCAATCTGCTTCTAAGAATTTGTTTCAGTGTAATATCGCAGTGGATCTGAAGAATGGGCAGAATTTCAGCGAAGAATCGGCAAAACAACAGATGGTTTTCTTGGCATCTGTACTTGAATCGTATGAAAGCCTCGTTGCAGGGAAGATTGGCAATACCAATTTGATGAAAGAAGATTATGATCAATTAGACCCCGAGGAGATGGAACTAATGGATATCAGATGGTGCATGGCCAGTGCAGTTCGTCGGGCACAGCGGTTCATGGAGATCACGGGGAGAAAGTCAATTGGTGGATCATCTACCAAATTGGGATTTGATAAATCAAAGGTGACATGTTTCAAATGTAAACAAAAAGGTCACTTTAAGCGCGAGTGCAGAAATGCGTATGCTGCTGATGATACTGAAAATCCATTTAATGAAGATTACTACAGGAAGGCGATTTACCATCAGAACAAGTCTGAGCCACCAAGATTGAAACAACCTGAAGAAAAATCAATGGCTCTTGCAGTTATATATGATGATGAAGGTTACGATTGGAGTCAAGTTTGCCCTGAAGAAGATGCAGTTGGATATGCATTTGTTGCAAATGATGATCATGATAATTGGTGGAGAAGAGACAGTGCGAGATGGGAGATTGGAAAATTGTATGAACCATTTAAGGAAGCACAAAGAGCCAAGAGATGGAATGAAGAACTAGAGTGTTACATGGATCCACAGGGTAATCCAGTAGTTGATCCATCAAAAGTGGATTTTGATGCTGTAACCAATGTGTTTCCAAGTGAGGGCACTTTCAACACAAGAAGGCTTTCTGATAAAAGCTATTTGCCAAATTTGATGAACAAGTTAAAAGAAATTTTTGAAGCAAGTTTACCGAAGGTGTTAGAACTGAAGAAAAGAAAAGAAGAAGAATTGAAGAAGACGATTGAAGAAGTGAAGACTGTTGCAAAGCTTGCTGGAGAAGAACAGAGAACTGAAGAAGTGCAGAAAAATGAAGAAGCTCAGAAAAAGGAGAACAAAGAGCAAGATCAGAAAGTTGAGTCAGAAGAGTCGGTGCTGAATGAGACCGAGGTTAGAAAATCTTCTGATCTATCTAATGTTGAAAAGGTTGATGAAAAAGAAAACAAGTGCAGGAATTGCATAGAAATGTGCAAAGCCTGTACTGAAAAAGATGACATCATAAAAACAAAAGATAATGAATTAAGCAAACTTGAAAATGGTTTCACAATAAAATGTAAAGATATGATTGAAAAAGAAGAAATTTTGAAACTAAAAGTTGAAAAATTGACACAGAAATGTCAAGGTCTTGAAAAGGATAATGATGTTTATAGACAATTGTGTTCTACAAAATGTGTTGATTGTGTTGAAAAAGAATCTAAATTTCAAGATTTACAAAAACAATATGATTCTTTAAAGTGGTCGAGTCAGAGAGTACAAGAAGCTTATGATACTTTGAAAAGCCAAGTTAAAAGTTTTGATCAAAGATTGTCAGAAACTTTAGTCACTAAAGAAATGTATGAAAGAAAGTTTAAAGAAAAGCAAATTGAATTAAACAAATGTGTTGATGAAATTGCAAATCTTAAACAAGTCTTGGCTGAAAAAGAAAAGGTTGTTACCAAACTTCAAAGTTATCATAACTCTTCGTACATTCTCGAACGCATTTTCAACATCACACCAGATGACAAAGATACTGAAAACTGCAAAAAGGGTATTGGTTCAGAATTTCATCAGGTACCACCACCATTGAGAAACAATTATACTTTTTATGATGAGGAAAAGGTGGCAAAGGGTTTGAACATACCTGACCAGTTACCTAAAAGTATCGATGTGACTTACTCCAAATCTGATGATGCTAATGATTCAGAGGTGGTAAGTAAGGTTGTTGAAAGCGTTTTGAAAGACGAGTCTACAAAAGGTAAGTCCGAATCACAGGATGAAGATGAAGGAAATCTTTATGATGGTTATCTGAAAAACACAAAATCCGAGAAAAATTTGAATGATGATTCAAAAGGATTGGTTTATACCATGATTAGATCGGACAAATTATTCTTAGATGTTGTATTCCCGATTCAGAATGTGATTTCAGAGAAGGTCGATAAAGTTTTCAAAATGGTTGAGATTGAGAAGTCTGAGATTCCAAAGTTTGCTGGTAAAGGTCATAAATCGTTTTATAACAAACCTGGTTTTAAGAAGAAAAACATGAAGGCTGGTTTGGGTTATAAAAAGAAACGAAATTGGAATCAAAGTATAAAACCAAATTTGCATCAAAAGATGAATTTTGTTCAAGGGAAAATCTTGAAAGAAGAGGAAAACTTAAATTTGGACAACAGTCTAATGAGGAGTTTGATGCTATGAAAAAGAAACAACAACAGGCCAAGGATGTTTCAAAGAAAGTGTGTTTTAAATGTGATCAAATTGGACATGTTGCACGAAAGTGTCCAAATCCAAAGCCTGTTGATGTTGAAAAACAGCAATATGAGAATGTGAAACAAAGGTCAACCAGATTTGATTCGAAACAAACTTGGAGGTACAATACAAACAAGTTTTCTTCAAGTCAAAATTGGAAATCAAACCCGAACAGGTTCGATTCAAAACAGACCTGGAATTCTCACACACCCAGATTGAGAACAACACAGAGTTGGAGAACTTCTGTTGATATGACAAAACCTCAAGAGTTTTGGAAACCTAAAAATGTTATTCAAAATCAAAAGGTTCAAAAAGAGACAAATTTTTACAAAAGAGGTACTCCGGAAGGTCAAATGTGGAGTGCTAAGAAACAAGTGACGTCGGTAAAAGATGAGAAAGTTGAAGTCAAAATTGAAAATGTTTTAAATGACAAAGAGTTTCCGAAATTAAATGAACATTATTGTGTTGAAATGCCTAAGGTCCAACAGACCTGGGCTAAATTGTTCAAATGATTGATAAAGTTTGAATGTGCAGGTGCTCAACGAAGCTGAAGATTGTGAGAATGGCAGTAGGAGCAGCCTGGCACAGGAAGAGGTTGCAGGACCCTGGTTTGGTTGAACAGGGAGTTTAGTTTGATTGTTTTTTGTACATAAATAAACAATATTTTCAAAATCCTAAAAATTGGAAAAATTAAAAACCAAAAATATGTTTTTAGTTTGTTAAATTTTGAAAAACCAAAAATATGTTGTTTTTAATTTTGTTTGAATGTATGTTGATTGAATACGCCGAAACCCTCACGGCTGAACAAACATGATTACTTTCATCAGATTGAAAAACGGTTTTCAAACTGTTAAGATCAATGGGTTGTAAATCATGGGGGTACGTTATATTTTCTGCAAATCAGAGCACTTGAAGCAGAAAATGGATGGCGAGACAAAGCTATCAGTGTTGGTTGTCAAATTTTTCTTTAAATGATTTTGCATTTTAGGGGGAGAAAAATTGTTATTAGAAAATACAAAAACATTTGAAAATTTGAAAAGGTCAAAAACATGATAAAAATTTAAAAAAAATTGAGTTTTTGCGTAAAAAGAGGAAATGATAGTACATCAGTAGACAGTTACAGTATGCTAAAGATATGGAATGTTTAAATGTGTTAAACGATCTCACCGTGGATGTGTCGGTAGATTTTTATACATTTAGTAAACTTTTTCGGGATATAAACTTAAATTTCACACTTGCTTATTTCGTGGGGAACACTACTTGGATATATAGGTAACCCCTGAAATCTCGTTTAAAAGGTCTCGTATTCTGATATACTAGGTTTTTATACTCAATGATATCTGGGGTATTATTCCGGGACTTCTGCTGAATGGAAGTTCTGACCTAGTCCTCGAATAATACTTTCCGCAATGCTTGAAACACAGCATCACCCTCAGCATATATGATAAGACAATAAAATTGCTTAGCAATGCTGTTGTAAAAAAGATCCTCTAAAGGGAACACACCCAAGTTGAGTCATGATCTCTCTGCTGAACGGTAGTTCTGACCTGAGCTCTCATGATTCTTCATAATTTATTAACCACTTACAGATATCATTTGTGTTATAATTACATGTAAGACTGAATTTTAGGATCTGGATACGGGAGTATATTCAAGAGGTGGGACACATGAATGAGTTTAAGTTCTTAAAATATCTAATTCGTATCCTGAATCAGTTGAAGTTTGTATGAAAATTTAAGTGGACAAGTATATCGACAATCTAAGTGAATTGTTTAATTTTTATTGTGTTATTAAGCTCAACGGTACTTGTGACTTGTCATAAACTGATATGATCCTCTGACGCATACTCAAACAAAAATATTGTATGTGAATATGTTTGTACATATTTCGTTATTGCTTTATATTTTCAGAAAATACAAAAAGATTTTGATTTCTGCTTTATTTTCGACAACTGATGTCTGAGTGCTGAGTTTCAAAATCTACGTATGTTGATCGTGTTTCTGAGAATAAAACAAGTTCATTAATTTGAAACTTGAAGTTTTAAAATCAAAAATCAAAAACAGTTTGTGATATCTCCAAGGTCATTAATTTGGACTTGGATGATTAACTGTGAGGTTTTGGATGCTTATATTGTTATAGAGCTAGTTTCCGATACGATTCGATGAAACTGCCAAATTCATGAGAAGTGGTTTTGAAGGTTTGAATTGTTAGATTACAATATCTGGAAGTTTTAAATGTTGTTACTTATAGTTGGATGAGTGATTGCAGGTTTCAGGAATTTCCACGGAAGCTAAATGTCAAAGCTTGAACCAGATATCTCAGATTCTAGCATATCGAGAGGGGGAGTCTGTGAAAGGGGGAGTCTGGGTCAACGGTCAAAGGAAAGATTGAAGTTTGAAGTTTAAAGTTTGAAGACAAAGATTGAAGAAAGTTTTTGCAATGTTTGAAGAATGATAAAGACAAAGACTTGAAGCCAAAGACTTCATCAACATCCAAGGGGGAGTCTGTTGGTGCATTAAATGTCTGTTGATTACGTCATAATCAAGTCTTGTGTCTAGATTGTTTGAATGTACACACAACAGGGTCTTAATTAGGGTTTGTACTTATTTTACTTGAAGATTTCGCTTGAAATCAATTCAAGCGAAATCAACATCAAGTGATTTAGCTTGAAATAGTTCAAGCGAAATCAACAAGAGATGATTTCGCTTCAAACCAACTCAAGCGAAATCTACAAGGTTATATATAGGGTTGTGTGGTTCATTTGTGTGTAAGATCTGGATCATTGCTTGTGGAACGAAACTCTGTCAAATTGTAATCAGAAAGCAATAAAAGAGAAGAAATTAAAGAGAATAGCTGTTGTAACTTTGCATGCATTGTTTCCGCCTTTACATGTAAAGATGAACTGCCTTGACTGACTTTTCAAGGTCGCAGAACGGTCCAACACACAACGACCACCTCCATATGCAAGCTCCATAGCATCTAGTGACCTGCAAAGCATGTAATAACGAGTCAACAATAAAGTTGAGTGAGTTCACGGTTGGTTGTCCATTTTAGAGTTGTTTCCAAAAACATAGTTTAATCTCATTCGGCTATCCAGCCGTGGGGGTTACCCCATAGTTCGAAAACATTTATTAGTTAACCATCCCATGTCCACCTTCCCTGGCTATCCAGCCCGGCACTTTGGCCGTGGGGAGCTACCCCAGTATTTTAAACTACCAGACTCGTTTATCATATCGACTACTAACAAAAATCAATTGTGCCCTAGCGTCGGTGTTCTATCACCACCGACGTGCCATAGTCCATTAGTACACACCCGTCCAACTGGCACGGTGTGCGGTTTGTTAAACCTAATAGCGCTATTAACTAATGACCCGCTCGCCATAGCCTCGGCGATTAAGTCGATACAAAAAGGGAGGGACTTCGCTGATAGAGTTCTAGTCCAGTAAGTCTAATACGTCCCAACAGGACAAGGAATTTACATTCCTGAACACGTCACAAAGGACGAGGAATCCCTATTCCTGAACCCATTCCCACCGGGAATTACCATGCTTTGTAGAAAAGTGTGAACTCACCTCGGTTTGCTCGGTTAGATTCTCAAATATAGCTAACAGTCAAGGTTGGTCAATCACTTCCTAGTATGATTTACCAGTTAGTCATTTAGTGGCTTACAAATAGAGCACAAAGTTCCTACACGTATCTATCACATAGCATGCATTACTTTAACTGTTTATGCCCATATATATATACTTCCCATCCATTCCCCACTCATAAGCAAACATACGATAGTGCACGTAACACATATAACATGTTAGATCATTCACAGATAGCATACTCGACATTTAGACACGCAAGTCACAACTTATGTCATTTCAGCATTAATATTCAAAATGGCTGTTTTCGGACATTTTAATAAAATAGTTAAATTATTCCAAAAATTCCCAAATTTTTACAGAATGTCTTAAACGTTCCAAATTTTATTGTGTAAAAATATCGGGGTCCAGTTCATTACCAATATTTTATAAAAATTCATTTTCCGGACTGATCTCAGATTTATCTATTTCTGACCACAGTCCACGGAACAATTTATTAAAAATTCATCGTAAGTCCGATTTACGAAATTCCAGTGGGTAATTACAAATACATCGGTGGTCATCTACAGTACAAGTTTCATGATCCAACTCTACACAGAACCCAAGTTATGACAGAAAACAAAACACCCATTTTCAACAGAAAAATGCAGCTCTAGCTGCTGTTACGAAATGACGCTTTAAAAATAGTAAACGAAGTCCAAAAATTACGATTCCGGTGCCATTAGAACCGTATTTCATAATAACACATTTTAGACTCAAAATATCAGTTTTTCATTGAGTTTATGACCTGTTTACAGCCAACTGAAGTTGGCTGTAAATCGGGACAGATTCTGTTTTCACTCTTTAACTTCCTGGTTCGTGTTCGATTGATTTCCGTTAGCAAGTTTATTAATCACAACAACATTAAACATCAATACTAACCAGCAAAACATCAGATAATCAACCAAGAATCATAACAAAACTAGTTTCAAAAGTTTTACACTAACATTCATTCATTAACCACCATGTTTATTATTTTTAGTGGACTTTTAGTTTTGAACTCTAGTGTTCATGATTTTTATCCGACAAAATTCTTATTAACCACTTTAGACAAGCTTAAGAAGGTGATTAGAATCACTTACTACTAGCTTGTGGCTAGGGAAGAAACTAGACGAAAAACGGGTGGTTAATAGCGTTGTGGTGAGGTCCTTGTGTTCCCGAGTGCACCGAGCTTCCTTGTATGAGATCCTTCACACTAGTATGTATGAAAAATGGCTTGCTCAAATGTTGAAAGTGGGTGGATGTTGCTTCTTGGTCTCGGCTGTGAGTCTCCAAAGAGGGAAAGAGAGGTGTAAATTTTGTGTGATGTATTTTGAATGAAGTGTTATCCTCCATGCACTCTTATAAATCATTATTCTCTAATAACCATTGTGCACTATGTCTTAGAGATATTATACATTAAGATTAAAATATTCAAAAGTTGTGGGGAACCGATCGTTCAAAAGGGGTGGGTAATTAGTTCAAATTCAACTAATTGGTTAAATGCTTAGTTAGGTTATTTAGGAACTTAAATTAAGTTATTAGTATGTTATAAAATATAACGGGTGTTAGGGTATTCGGGGACCCTAACTAGCCCAGAAAAGGAAAAATAATGTCATAGACAATATTTTTATGTTCCGGGTAAAGTCCGGTTGTTCGGTTGGATATCAATCCGTTAAAGTGTTTAATTAATCTGTAAAGTGTCTTTTATGTATATTTTTGTAACACTTTTAATTTCTAACTCTTACGAAATTATAACGGATTATTTAGTGACCTTTCTGCATACTACTAGTATGTTGGCAAACACATGTAAGCATATCACAGATATCAGAAAGCAGTTAAGTAATTCCACACAGTCGTCAAACACTTTAATTATCATTAATAATTTGTACGGAATACATGTAAATTTGAGGGTTGTCACATCCACCACCTTGATCACCACCGCAGTCACAGTGGGTGCCTCAGCACCCCCAACACGTTCTGTACGACCAACTTCATCCAGCTGTGGCGCTTGCATTACAGCAAATGGAGGACCGGCTACAGGCGCGGATAGACACCCATCACTGCCATACTAGGCCCTTCTCATGCGGGCGATCCAGGGCGATATACAGGCGGCTATTGGCCGTGGTCGGACCCGATTGCCGATACCGCCATTGTTGCCTCGCCCTGGACAGGATGCGGATCAGGGGGCGGGGCCCTCAGGCGCGACTCAGGGTTCGGGGCCCTCAGGCGCGACTCAGGGTTCGGGGCCCTCAGGCACCAGTCAGGAAGGTCAAGAGCCAACGGTTTAGGATTGTTGTACTTTTTCGTATTTTGACAGCTTATGTATTTTGGACGATGTCATGTACATATACAAACTTATTATGTAATTAAATTTGCAGTTTCAGTTTATTTGTCTTTGTATTTGTGATTGTTTATTTTGACTGTTAGATTGGTTTGCTTGGTTACGTATAATGTAAATATCACACATTGTGAATACGTCAACATAAAAAATTGTTATACAGAGTGATATGAATGTGAACTTTGGGCTGAAGAGTCATCATATGGATTAGCCATTTCATATTGTTCAGTTGTAATTTGAACCAGTGAATCTCTAACTTAATCTAGTTACTCCTAAGAGTAAATAAACCACTAAAATATGAAATAACACGTCGTGAATACGTCAACATAAAAAGTAATACAAAATACAACTACGATACGGTACAAGGATGATACAATATCATAGGACACGTCACAATGAAATATTAAAAAGATAAAAATGTGATACGATACGCCACGGTACGTTATAATACGATTCGTAAGGAAAAAAATAAAGATTTCAAATTCATTAAAACAAAAATAACCAACAATAAACACCAATAACCAAACCTAAAACACAAAAAACCAAACACAACACACCAAAAAATCAAACCTCAAAAAATCAGGGCCTGAATACGCATCGTATAGGCTATAGGCCAGCCCTGCACCTGTCAGTTTGCCATGTCTTAACTTTATCTGATACGAATAGTATAGGCCTATACGATTCGTATTGGACTTTCAAAGTATGCGGATAAAAGAGCCGTTGTGCCAATAGAATCCCCTAATTTAAAAGCTGACAACACATGATAATCTACATCTATCTTGATGATGTTGAATAATGATTAATTTACAAGGTGACAAAACTGCAAGAAAGGGCCACATGCTATATAAAATAGAAAGAGTAAACTGCCATTTTGGTCCCTGTGGTTTGGCCAGTTTTGCCACTTTAGTCCAAATCTCAAACTTATTACATCTGGGTCCCTGTGGTTTGCATTTTGTTGACATTTTAGTCCAAAATTTAAAAACCTTATTTTTTGACTGTTGAAACCTCCTATTTTGTCTTTTAGTTAAGGGGCATTTTGGTCATTTTGCTTTTCATTTAACATTTTCTTAATTCAAAAATTAATATATATATATATATATATATATATATATATATTAATATACACACAAACATCTGCAATTCATCTTCATCATCGCATCATACATCTGCAGCTCTCTCTCTCTCTTATCTGAACTACCACCACACCACCACCACCACCCCCACCAACGCATCATCCCCACCACCACCATCCCACTGCCGCCAACACCACCATCTATATCTTCTCTCTCTCTCCTCTGCACACACACACACACTCTCTCTTTCTCTCTCCAAACACCCATCTCCAAACTCTGCTCTCTCTCTCTCTCTAAAATACCACCACCCCCACCACCGCATCATCCCCACCACCACCACCACCACCACCACCACCCCCACAACCGCATCATCCCCACCACCACCACCATCCCACTGCCGCCAACACCACCCACAAACTTAAAAAACAAACCCACAAACAAAATCAAATCTTGATCAAAACCCAATAATCGTATCCAAATTACAAACAAGCCCACTAAATCAAATTGAAATCAGATCAACTAAAAATACCGATTTCAAAACAAAAGAAAAAAAATGAAAAGTTCACCTGCACTAAGCACCCTACACTACCGTTCCGCCGCCACCTGACCACCGTCGTTGCTCTCTCTCCTCGTCAATCTCTCACCGCCACTAAATCAAATCGGCTCCCCCTTCTCCCACCGCTCTCTCTCTCTCCTCGTACCTGACCACCGCCACCTGACCACCGCCACTAAATCAAATCTGTTCCCCCTTCTCCCACCGCTCTCTCTCTCTCCTCGTACTCTCTCTCTTCGTCAATCTCTTTCTCTCTACTCGTCTCTCTCTTCTTCGATCTCCCAACCGACACCACCCACCACAGTTGGATGGTGGTTGTTGGGGTTTTGAGAGGATCGTGGTGTTGGTGGTTGTCCAGAGGTGGCGGCGTGGTGGTGGTCGGAGACGCTAGGAAAGTGGAGGTGGTGATGAATTTGGGGGTTAGGGTTTTGGAAAGTGGAGGGGGAGAGTTTATGAGAGAGAGAGAGAGAGAGACCTTGTGCAGTTCAAGAAGAGAGAGAGAGAGACAAAATAGCAGGGTGATTTTGTCTTATAGTGTTTATGTTTATAATAAAACTAAAATGACCAAAATGCCCCTGAGGGTAAAGACAAAATAACAGGATCATTAATGAGAAATCTGGTCAAATTTGAGTTTTGGACTAAAATGACAACAAAATGCAAACCACAAGGACCCAAATGTAATAAGTTTGAGATTTGGACTAAAGTGGCAAAACTGACCAAACCACAGGGACCAAAATGGCAGTTTACTCAAATAGAAATCTATGAAATTTTTTTAGATTTTTATAGAAATCTTTTGGTCTGAGAGCATTCTCATCCAATTCATCAAAACTTGTGAGGGTGAGTTTTTATATTGTAAAGGGTAAAAAAAGTGGTTGTGAGTGGAGGAGAGAGAAAATGTTACTGTTCATCTGTATATTTGCAGGGACACTGTTCACCCAGTATAATTTTTTTAATATATATTGAAAGTGGTTGTGAGTGAAGGAAAGAGAAAAATGTGATGATAATATTATTTAATTGAAAAGGAGAGAGAAAAAATATTTGTTTTTAGTGGAAATATATTGATATAGGAGTTGTTTTTAGTGGAATGTATGTATAATTTGATGGATTGGATGAGAATGCTCTGATTTGTGTACATTTTATTCTAAAACTTTGTGAATTTTTATAAATTTTAGGTTTGACTTATGACCCAATTATTGTTTGATTATATAGAGCTCGATATGAAATTTTGAAAAGTTTGATTATATAGAGCTCGATATTGTTTGATTATATAGAGCTCGATATGAAAACTTGAAAATAGAAAAAACATTTATTTTTTAAATTCTTGTCAAATTATTCTAGAAATGGACGTTTTTGGTATCAGAATGTTTTCATATTAATTGGATTCTAGAGATCCATCATGGCCTAAGACTTTTTTGAATTTTTTTTATTCTAAGACCGTGGGCTATGGGGCAAGGGTTAGGGCGGCAGTTGTCACACCCTGTTTTTTGCGGAAGCGTATGATGTGTGACTAGCTTGTTATCATTGCATTCAATCGTAATAAACAACTACATGATCAAAACGATGTTCATCCATTTATGAAAATTTGAGTATTACAAACACTTGTTATTTAAGTTTTCAAAACACGACCTTCGACAAGGTTACGATTCAACAAAAGAGGATGGCATCTAAACTTGTAGTCTACTTCTAGTTACGACACTTGCGCCCAAGATCCATCCTGTCACCTGAAATACATGTAATTTTGGAAAACATCAACATAAAGTTGAGCGAGTTCATGCGTTTTTGTGTTTCACGTTTTTATACTTTGTATGAAAACATAGTATTTGTCATGTATAATTCAAGTCTTTCTTGAGTACCCCACGTACTCAAGTATAATTCCCGTTTTCTTGAGTACCCCACGTACTCAAGTATCACTCAAGTTTTCTTGTGTACCCCACGTTTTAAATGATTGTTTATACAAGGACTATTAAGGCACGTGAGGACATAGGGAGCATTAGTATATTCTCCTTTAAGGCATGTGATGACATAGGGAGCATTAGTATTTTCTCCCTCAAGGCATGTGAGGACATAGGAGCATTAGTATTTTCTCCTTCAAGGCGTGTGAGGACATAGGAGCATTAACTGTGTCGATTACCCTCGACTGTGTTGATTAACCTCGACTGCGTCAATTTCCCTTGACTGTGTCGATTTCCCTCGACTGTGTCGACTGACCTCGACTGTGTCGATTTCCCTCGACTGGGACACCGAAGCACTCATGAGGTCACATAAGGACCATGAGTGGGGCTCGGCCGTACCCGTTAGATCTAACCCTCGTCCCTAATTAAGTATTAATGGCATCTCAATATCTAATTTAAGCTCACATGATCTAGTATTTTCTAGGCATTTCTTAATGCACATCATATTGCACTCCCCAAGAGTGCTTCTCGTATTCTCAAATCTTATTGCACTCGGTTCTCGTTCTCACCAAGAGTGCTTCTTGTATTTTTACCATTTGTAAAAATTGTAATATTTGTAACATGTATTTCACCCCCGAGAGTTATAAAAACTGAAAACAGTTAAAGAAAAGGGGGAGCATGAACTCACTACTTTGCGTTCCTTGCGTCGTAAACTTCACCGGATTTGCTTAATTAACGTCGTAACCTATACGCGTTTTCTTAATGTTAGTTACTAGACTTGTGTCGCACAAGTACAGTCACTCTCTTTTGTGCATATAATCTTGTGTTAAAAATATTTTATATTTTTAACTAAGTATCTTACTTATATTATTTTCTCAAAAATTAATATAAGTATCTCGTGTTTTGCACTTTGCACCCGAATTATGTATTTTGTCTAAATAGGTTGCTTGTGTATTCTTTTGTATTTTTACTCGTTACGAGTATCTCCAAGTCATATTATTTTTATTCTAAAAATAATATATACTTAGTTCACAAAATAATCACATAATCACACAAGCGATAAATATATATTCTAAGTATATATTTAACAATTTTTATTTATGAAAATCCACCTCCGGTATTTGGTGATTTGTAATAAAAATCATGGCGAAGTTTGTTTGGAAAACAAGTCAAAAATACATTCATAACGCTTGTCACCAAAAATATTCTAAGTGTTATTTTCTGGAAAAATTTCGCCAGAGTTTCCTCTGTAACTGGAGGTGGCCACGCTTACTAGCGTATCATTTTCTTTTAAAATCCAAATCAACAATTTCCTCAATCAGCAATAAACAATATTCAACTAGTTAAAATAGATATAATCGCAAAAATACATGAACTTGTGGTTTTTCCAAAATATGTAGTATCTTTCCATTATTTTTAGTGGATCTTTGTATAGATCAATTCGGTTACTTGTAAGTCTCGTTTTTAAAGAAGTTACATCTTTACAACTTCTTGTCAATATTTACAAAAATAGTTCTTTTGTCAAAACTTTGTGTTACACAAGTGTCTACACACTTGTGTGTTTACAAAAATCACTCTTGTTCAAGTAAAATCCGGTTTTAGAAAATAAGATTTCCCTGACACTTGGTCCTTTGAAAATACCGCTTGTAGATCCGTAGATCTACTAGTTTACAACTCTATTTCATAAGAAATATTGATTTTACACAAGTTCATGCTTAATGTGTAGTAGTGTTCATCATTTAACCCCTTTGTACACTTAAACAAACTCTATGCCATGATCCTTGATCATGACTAATCCGGGTTAGATGATGATCCGAGCTAGCACATTCATAGATCAACACTAAATAATCACAACAAAACAAGTCTTACAAGTTTTACACAACTCTATAGCTTTTATCCATCATCTTTAACATTTTAGTAGACTTTTAACACTTCATTTTGCGAGTTCACGAGTTTTAACCGTCATATCTTATTTTAACCACTTTAAAATAGATCGAGAGTGTGTTTCAAGCAACTTACTACTAGCTCGAGGCTAGGGAAGAATATAGTCGAAGAATGAGTGGATAAAAGCAATGAGAAGAGGTCCTTCACGTTCCGAATGCACCAAGCCTCCTCGTATGTGATCCTTAACACTTGTATAAGCTTGGAATGGCAAGATCAAAATTGGAAAATGATGGATGGATGTGGGTGTGTTCGGCCGAGAGTTCAAAGAGAGGGAGAGAGATGTGTTGTGATGTTAAGTGTGGTGAAATGAACATGATGGATCTTGGTGGTTACTTATAGACAAACTCAAGCACAATTAACCAAAGGATTATATGTCTACTTGATATTAGACATAGTTGAGTTAAATAATCAACAAGTACAAAGGGTGTCCCCTTGGGGACGAGTTCGGTTGGGAGGGGGGGGGGGTTATCCGGTTCCGTTTCAACTACTTAGTTAGGCTTTAATTAAGTTAAGTTGGAGGTTAACTCAGTTACTAGCATGCAGTGAGTTGTAACGGGTGTTTGGGTAGTCGGGGACCCTAACTGGCTTAGAAAAATAAAAACAATGCTTCTAGCATTATTTTGGCGTTCCGGGTATTGTCCGGTTGTTCGGTTAGATACCGATTCGTTAAAGTGCTAAATTACACTTTTTAGTGTCTTTTAAGTACCTTTCTTGTACTCTTTCAATTCCCAACACTTAGGGAAATATTCTGGATAATAAAACGACATTTCTGCAAAATATTCATATGTTTAAATGCTGAATTATTGCTGAATTATATAAATTATGCACTTAAAGTGCGTTTCGGGTGCTTTTTAGTGCTTATTTTTGCTTTCGCAATGTATATATATTAACCCTTGTATGTATTCTTGGGGTTTAATGCATTCTTGACGTTGGACCTACACCTAGGCTCCATTTCTAATGTCTGACTGCTTTCTGCAGTTCTGTTGACACGATGTGTCTTACCGGTGAGTTTTCTAATATTTTTGACGCAACGCTATCATAACGAAATTCTTGTAGCATATATCATGCATGAATTCACTTGTATGGAATTCAGAAATTAATTTGTCTGGTAAACCAGATCATGCACAGTCATTTAAGCACACATTACTTTTTATTTCGTGTACGGAATGTACGGAAAAGTGACGGTTGTCACAGCAGTTGTCAAGCAACGTTGACTAGACCACATCAGACTAGCGTTGGCTTTGGTGTTGCCCCGTCGGCGTGAGGATTCAAGGAACGAGATCGGGTTCGGCATCGGGTTCGGCCTCGAGTTCGGCGCCGAGTTTGGCTTCGGGTAGAGGGTTGTATACCGACAGGTTGGAAGATCTTGGGACGAAAACTTGATACGTTTAATTTCCTCAACAACATAGGATCGAGATGAGGAAAAATATCCAGGCATCGTACGATAATCTAAAAGAAAAATGTGAAGATATGAAATTTCTCGCCATGTCCATCGATAACCTTACATGCCCACAATTGGCAATGACATTGGAAAGCAAAGAAGAAATTATGAAAAAATATTATAACATGGAGAAATCATGAAGTTTTTAATTTGTTTTTTAAGTTTTATGTAGCTTTTTTTTTAAATTTATGTAGTTTTTTTTAATTTTGTTAGTAATTTTTAAAATATTATATTTAATCTTCTCTTTTAGTGTGTTATTTTAATTAAATGAAATTTAAAATAGTTTAAAAAAAACAAAACAAAATCCACAAGGTTAGCCACGTAAGCCAAAACCACGCCACACCACACCCCTTGTTTTTGAATATTACCTTGTGGATCACACACTCGCCACGTGTCAAGCAATGACCCTAACCCAAGCCCCTCCATACACCATAATCTAACACTAAGGGTCTGTTTGGTATAGGGTAATGGAATGGACGGGGGAATGGAATGGACGGGGGAATGGAATGCACGAGGTAATGGAATGGATGATGTAACGGAATTGATCATTACCATTCCATTTCTTGTTTGGTTACTATGTGTGAATGGAATGAACAATTACTTTTTGTTATTTGGTATGCGAAAAAAAGACAGAAGGAATAAAATCAGATGGCGGTGGTCAGTGATGGGCGATGATAGGGCGTGGTGCTAGGTGTCAGTTGTAGCGGCGACGGTGGTGGTCGGTGGAGACGACGGCGGATGGTGACAACGGTGGTGCCGGTGGGGGCAGGGGTGGTCGGAGGTGGTAGCAGCGGCGACGGTGGTCGGAGGTGGCGGTGGTTGGTGGCGGTTGATAGCGATGGCGGCGGTAGGTGGCGGCGTTGATCGGAGGTGGCAGTGGCAATGGTGGCGGCGATGATCGAAGGTGGGTGGTGGCATGATCGGAGGTGGTAGTGGCGACAGTGGGTGGCGAGGACGAAGGTTGGTGGCGCCGGTAGGTGGTGGCATCGGCGGTGGTGGGTGGCGGCGGGTGGCGACAAAGGTGGGTGACAACTGCGGATGACGGTGGTGGTGGTGTGTGGTAGCAATGGTGGTGGGTTGTGGTGTTGTTAGTGAAGGTAGAAGATCATGGAATGGACTGGAAAAAAAACAGGGGGGGACGGATGGATTGATTTTGAGCGAATGAAATGCATTTTGGAATGAACGATTCCATTCTATCGACCAACCAAACACTCTTTTCTTCATTCCCTCACAATGATTCATTCCATTCCATCTCCCATTGCTTCATACCAAACGCTACCTAAGAGTATGTGTAAAGGGGCGGTATATCACCCACAAATGAACCATAGCACCCCATGGCGCCCCTGTACACCAAAACAGGGGGCGCTTTGAGTTTGAGATTTTGAGTCCCCGTTGTATATAAAGCGGCGTGAAGGAAGAAAGATTCAAAGCCCCACTCACTCACACATATATATACATACATATATACAAAGCCCCATATATATATAACCTCACTACACCTTCTTGTGATATAAAGCCTTATAAAACCTCTCTCTTACGCGTTTCGGCACTTGTCACATAACACCCCACAAAGGGATTTATGACTACACATGGCCTAAGAAACGCCTTCTTTTAACACGCCAAAGTTAATTCATATGTGTTGACTTAGGAAACCCAAATTTATTTTCGAAGACTATAGGAAACCCAAATTTGTTTTCGAAGACTATAAACAAATCGACAGTGCCAATGAGTTAGTAGTGGAGTAGTTGGGGAAAAGACTTGGTGTTCTTTGTGACTCAGGTTCAACTCCCACTCTCCCCGTTATTTTCTGCGGCATCCAGGTGAAGAGCGAATACAGGTGGCGCCGTACTGATTATTCCATTGTCGTGCCTTCAGGCGAGTGGAGGTTGGGTTTCCGCGCATCTGGGAGAGCCAAGGAGCTGACAGCGGTCGAGCAGTCGACCTTGGCCACACCGCCCGGTGTCACGGTGGTTAGCAAATCGATCCTTGCTGTTAAAAAAATAAACAAATCGATAGTATATATACCACTAAAATTAAATAAAACAATTTAGGGGGTTGGGATTGACTAGTAAGGTTTTGAATTTGAAAGCTGGGGTTGGGATTGACTAGTGAGGTTTTAATATAAAATATTATATATAAAAGTCAATAAAAAAATTATAAAATAATATTGAAATACTAATGATATTCTAGTGCATTGACAGCGTCACAATCTTTCAAAGTAGAGGTCATGGGTTTAAGTTTCGTATAAAGCAAAAATGCTTTGCCAGGGTTCTACCATAGTAGAGCTTCGGGTGGTCGGTTTCCTCTGGAATTGTTGTGGGCCAGGTCACCAACGCTGTTTGCGTTCATGGGCATGGGTGACATTTTGCCATCGGATTTACCCGAGGGGATCTGACTTTGATGGTAATTCAAAATAATATAGAATTTTAATACTCAGTATGCTGAATTAATGAATAATCAAGTTATGTGGAGTGGTTAAAGACATGGACGTTTCTTTTCATTACAGGCGTAAATTGTATACTATTAATAAATAAACTAAATGAACAGTAATTGTATATTGTATACTATTAAGACTATGGGGTATGGGGTATGGGGTATGGGGCGTGGGTTGGGTATAAACGCTTAAGTCACCACCTCGGGTGGATTTGGGTTTCGGCGTGACCCCTTGGGCGTGCCTATCGGTCTTCCGTGGCCGGCTCTCATTGGCTGGGTTGGCTAGGCTATAGGTGGCTAGGATTTAAATTTAAAAAACAACCGTTTGGCCAAGCCAAACCCATACTCCAACTACTATAAACCCCCCCCCCCCCACCGTTTGACCGAAGCTCGACCGTTTTAAAGCCTACTACGACAGCGTCCCGAGCGGTGATATAAGTCACGAAGACCGGGTGACGGTGGCTAACATCGAGTTCCGGGGCGGAAGCCGTTTGACAAGTTCGCCCTGTTCGAAATCTACCTAACGCTTAATTAGGGGTTTTTTTATATGTCTAATTATGTTTTTTTTTAGATTTGTAATCCTTTTAGTAAACTCAGCTATGAATATTCAAAAATGAATGCCGGGCTCTTTCTTTCACAGCTAACCCCATTTTATTAATGCCGAGACTTTCTCTTTCGTTGAGCCCCGAGCTTGTGGTCCTCCTTTGAGTTTGGGTTCAATTGGATGAATCTGTCAAGGCAAGGTCAACGTACGTAGCAGCAAGGATGGTGCATCGCCTCTTTCTCGTTCTCGCTCGGGAGCCAAAACGAACACGCCTGCTACCTACTGTACTGGACCTTCGACCAGGCATTCTACCTTTGTCGAATCGGAACCAATACCACTGCATTGCGCTCGAACAGTTGAGCGGCCGCCGGCCCTTCCGTGCACAGATATAGATTCATTCTTCGTACCTGGTCCAGCCTCACAACTCTTCGCGGGTTGGTAAGAAGTCAGTCTTGTTTGGTAAGACGGAATTTGACAAAGAAAAGAGAGTGCTCGCCCCGGCCAACAAAGACCGTAATTACATAGATAACTGCTCCTCCCCTTCTCCGTCTTTAAGGCTTTAAGGCGAACCGTATGGCGGCTGGAAATAAAGACGACCTCACCTTCTCGTAGATGGTGTCAGTGAGAGCCGTTTTAGTACCCCCCCCGTTGACCTTTTTTTGTAGATAGAATCTTCAATGAGTGGAAACAAGCAACCTTACTAAGCTAAGAAAGGTGCTTGTTGAGTAAGGCCGGCTTATACTATTAATAAATAAACTAAATGAACAGTAATTGTATATTGTATACTATTAAGACTATGGGGTATGGGGCGTGGGTTGGGTATAAACGCTTAAGTCACCACCTCGGGTGGATTTGGGTTTCGGCGTGACCCCTTGGGCGTGCCTATCGGTCTTCCGTGGCCGGCTCTCATTGGCTGGGTTGGCTAGGCTATAGGTGGCTAGGATTTAAATTTAAAAAACAACCGTTTGGCCAAGCCAAACCCATACTCCAACTACTATAAACCCCCCCACCGTTTGACCGAAGCTCGACCGTTTTAAAGCCTACTACGACAGCGTCCCGAGCGGTGATATAAGTCACGAAGACCGGGTGACGGTGGCTAACATCGAGTTCCGGGGCGGAAGCCGTTTGACAAGTTCGCCCTGTTCGAAATCTACCTAACGCTTAATTAGGGGTTTTTTTATATGTCTAATTATGTTTTTTTTTTAGATTTGTAATCCTTTTTTTTGTAGGATTTTGAAATTTTTAGGAAATTTTAATAATAAATTTAGGCTTTTTTTTTAATTTTGTGTATATTTTATAATAATTGAAAAAAAAATTATAACACGTGGCCAACCCACGCGGGCTAGCCACGCCCCACCATACCGACCCAACATGCAACTGACCAGCGGTGCCCCTCGAAGTACACGTGTCAACCCATGCCCCAAACCCCCGCCCCACCATACCCCACGGTTTAATAAAAAAACTAAATGAACAGTAATTATTTGTTTTAAAGGCTTTTTTTATATGTGTTGTTTAGTGGTTTTTTATATGTATTATTTGGTTTTTTATATATCTTATATAACTTGCGTTTGTTTTTTATCCATGTAATTCACGTGTCGGTATTCTTTGGTCATATCAAGATTTTTTCTTTATGGGTTGTTGTAACGAGTGTAGGTGGCGTAAAAAAACAAACCAATACCGATTAAATTCCCGCTGTGTTGGTATATTTTTGGTCATATCATGATTTTTTTTAGTTTTTTCTCTATTGGTTGCTATAACAAGTATCAGTACCGAAGTTAAACGAACTAATACCCACCCACGACGCAACGCGAGGATTTCCGGCCCAACGCGCGGATTTCCGGCGCAACGCGCGGATTTGATAGCACTAGTTGTGTTGAAATGTGAAAGAAAGAACAGGCCTAAATTGTGTTGAAATGTGAAAGAAAGAAAACATGCATTTATTTGGTCAAAAAAATATATATTGTGACTACGAAAGTCAGAAAAAGATAATATTCTATTTGAAAAGAAGGCAAATAATATTCGTAAGGCGGTTGGGTATGGGCACCGTCAAAGGCCCGTCCCCTCTTTTGGGCTCGTCCAACACCGCCCCCAAGGGGCCCGTCGCGGCAAATACGTCGGAAATCCGACGGTGGAGACGGGGCTTTTGTGGTAGGGTCCATTCAATATATCCGTTGGCTATTTAAAAAAAAAATTCAAATTAATTTAAAACCTTTATAAATACCCACATATCTATCCACTTTTATACCAAAATTCACCCACTTTCTCCAAACAACTCCCACATTTTTATACAAAATACCCACATAATCTTCTCAAAAAAATACACCATGTCATCTTCTTCTTCATCGGGTTCGACGGACACCATGGAAGCCGTAAATTTTTTTATAAACAAGGTGGTAGAGGCGACACAAATAATTTTGGAAGAAGAAGAGGAGGAGGAGGTTTCGTCACAACCACGAAACAGGAACCCACACATCGAGCGAGACCGAGAAAGTTAGTGATATTTTTTTTTATTTATATTATTATATATTTATTCTTAATTTTTTAAGTTAATGTTTTTAGTCTTATTTTTTTAATTATAAGTTATATATATATTTGTTATCTCGTAGGTGCTAACCAAAGATTAATCGTTGATTACTTTGCGGACGAGCCGCTGTACTCGGAGGTTCTCCAACAAAAACGGTTAGGCATCCTGCGGATGAAAAAAAGAAAGAAATTTGCCAAGTTTCAAGAAGCGGCTAGAAAAGATATTGAACGGTGTTTTGGGGTTCTCCAACAAAAATGGCATATTATTGAAAACCCAGCACGCGCTTTTACACCCAAAACGTTGCGATACTGTATGTATGCTTGTATTCTGCTGCATAACATGATCCTCGAAGACGAAGGACATGCAATTTGTGAGTATGACGAGAATGCGGTGGAGGAGAATAATGTTCCGGTTAGCGGAGAACAACAAGATTTGAACAGGTTCTCGTTACATAACGATTTCACACATGTCAATCTTCAATCAGACTTGATCGATCACATTTGGAGTCTCGGAGAAAACAACGCGTAGTTTTTTTATTTATTTGTAACTTTAGGCTTTTTTTTAATTTAAGTTTAGGTTTTTTTTTTAATGTAGCTTTAGGATTTTTATTTTAAATGTAATTTTAAGTTTTTATTTAAATGTAACTTTTTTTAATTTTATTTACTTTGTTTTAATTAATATGACAAAAAATAAATAATAATAAAAAATGGAGGAGGAGCATCCCCACACCCTTGGATAGTCTCCAAGGGGAGGGTCCTTCTCCTTTGCCTACGTGGCGCTTATGTGGAGGATAGTCCTTTGGAGACTATCCTCCCCCATACCCAATAGTCTAAGGGGCTGTTTGGTAGCCTCTGAATGGTCATTAAGAGGCTACCTCTTAATGGAACCATTAAATTTTTTACCAATGAGAAGGTAGAAGAATGTGACATGTGATGATTTACCATTCAGAGGTTACCTCTTAACCATTCAGACGTGAGGTTACCTCTTATTCATTCAGGGGTTTTAAACCATTAAGAGGTAGCATCTGAATGGTCATTAAGAGGCTACCAAACAGCCCCTAAGTAATCATACACTAAGCCATATATGAAATGGAGTTTTGTTTTTTTGATTTCCTGATGCATTAATGGAGGAAAGCGTGACAAAGACCAAATTGATCTTTGGCTTCCTTCTTGTAAGTTACGCATTAATAACTTGTTCTTATGCTGCAGACACCATATCTGCAAACCAAATCGTTAGATATAATGAAACCATTGTTTCCCCAAACGAAACCTTCGAACTTGGTTTCTTTAGCCCCGATAACTCCACAAACCATTATGTCAGAATTTGGTACAAAAAAATATCAACTGGAACCGTGGTATGGGTAGCCAACCGGAACACACCACTCACGGATACCTCTGGCGAGCTAACACTCACCCTTCAGGGAGTTTTAATTCTCCGAAACCCCACCACAGGCAATGTCATATGGTCGTCAGCGAACTCATCAGCTACGTCAGTGAGGAATCCAATCGGTCAGCTTCTAGATACGGGCAACTTTATAGTTCACGGGGAAGGGGACGAAACCAATCAAGAAAATCCCATATGGCAAAGTTTCGACTTTCTGACAGACACATTACTTCCTGGAATGAAGCTAGGCTGGAATTTGGTTACGGGGACTGAAAGAAGCTTAACATCATGGCGATCCAGTGACAATCCTGCATCAGGTGACTTTTGGATCAGGGTTGATACCATAGGATACCAAAATTTTTTTTAGAAATGGTGTATTTTGAATAGATTTTTAGGATAATGGGGAAGTCAAACAAAAAGAAAGGTTTTTGGTGTATCCGCTGTTGCTAATAGCGGATTAGGAAGGAAAAGTAGCCCGTTCTGCAGCCATGCTCAGGAGGTGTCAGCTTTCTCAGGAGGTTTTTACTAATCCTCTATTCTAAATAGAGGATTAGGAGGAAACCCTTAACCACGGTTCCAAACTCACCCGAGACCAAACATAACCCGGTTAAAAACCTAAACCCAGTTACAAAACTTAACCCAGTTAACTTTTTTCAAACCAAAGTTATACTTCTACCTAACAACCTTGGATTCCTCCTCTATTATTAAAGAGATTCTGGCAGATCACATGCAACCTTCACATGCAACCTGAGTAGTCTGCCTTCTTCTGGCCATGAACATGTATCATTCACATCCATTGCAAAACATCACATGCATACGTTGAATGGTTTTAATTGAGTGCTTTAACTTTACAGCTTTTGCAGGTTGTTTGATGGTTGCTAAATGATGTTGGTGGGTTTGATGTTGAACATGGTTATGGAGGGTTGAATATGATACAGGGGTTCTCATGTTGAACATGGTTATGGAGGTTAGAACTGGAGGATGAAGATGGATGAAGATGACGATGATTAGAATAAAATGATAAACAATAATAAGATTAAAAGCGTGTAAAATGGACTAATCGATTACATAAACTGAATTAAAGCGGTACAATCTAACTAATTATTTAATGCCTATGTGGATAGCGGATGAGACAGCCACCGGTGCCACAACCAACTGGTTTTGGATGTCTTTTTGGTTGTACACGCTTGAAAAACGTGAAACATGAAACAAGATACAATGAAAACCACTACTAATATTAAAAACATGAAATGAAACAAACAGAAACTCAAATACATAATAAAAAAACCCACAACAATTAATGTTGTCGGTTTGGACAAGCGTTGATCCTGTGACCCGTTCTTTTACAACCAGAACACCTACGACCCGTCCTTTCCTCAGCATAGCTGGCGTCCATCTCGTTATGCATCCTCCTCGCACGCCGTCTTCCCCTTACAATAGTTATCTTTGATGGGTCCCCATGAATTTGCCAACCGGCGTATATCCAATCTTCCATATGGGGCACTGGAAAATACTGGTTGCTGTATTGTGCACGGTATGTTTCTGTATAAAATCTTGCATCTGCGGTTTTTCTTGGACTTTCACGTAAGTGGTGGCAAACTGCAATTGCATGAGAACCCCCTGTTTCATATTCAACCCTCCATAACCATGTTCAACATCAAACCCACCAACATCATCTAGCAACCATCAAACAACTTGCAAAAGCTGTAAAGTTAAAGCACTCAATTAAAACCATTCAACATATGCATGTGATGTTCTGCAATGGATGTGAATGGTGCATGTTCATGGCCAGAAGAAGGCAGACTACTCAGGTTGCATGTGATGTGCCATAATCTCTTTAATAATAGAGGAGGAATCCAAGGTTGTTAGCTGGAAGTATAACTTAAAAACTTAACTAGGTTAAGTTTTGTAACTGGGTTTAGGTTTTTAAGTGGGTTATGTTTGATCTCGGATGAGGCTGGAACCATGGTTAAGTGTTTCCTCCTAATCCTCTATTCTCAATAGAGGATTAGAAAAACATCTGACACCTACCTGACACCTACCTGAGCAAGGCTGCAACACAATTTACTTCCCTTCCTAATCCGATATTAGCAATTGCGGATACACCAAAAACCTTTTTTTTTGTTTGACTTCCCCATTATCCTAAAAATCTTTTCAAAATACACCACTTCTAAAAAAAATTCATAGGATACCCACAGGTGATCCTAAGGGATGTGGATGAAATAGAATTTCGTGCGGGGCCGTGGAACGGACTCAGGTTTAGTGGCGACCCTGATTTGAAACAGAACCCTATTTACAACTTCACTATAGTTATTAATCAGAGAGAAATTTACTACCAATATAATCTTATAAATAGTTCGGTTTTTACAAGGCTGGTTTTACAACCAAGTGGTGATATACAGCGCTTGTTATGGGTTGATAGTACACAAGATTAGACCCTTTATTTGGCTCCAAAGAGTGATCATTGTGATAGTTACGCGGTGTGCAAGGCATTTGGGAGCTGCAACATTGACAATTCCCTTGTTTGTGAATGCTTGAAGGGGTTCGAACCCAATTCTCCTGAACAGTGGGCGGTTGCAGATTGGTCACATGGATGTCGACGTAAGATCCCTTTGGATTATGGGCCCGGTGAGGGATTCAACAAATATATCAATATGAAGTTACCGGACACTCGTGAGTCATGGTATAACCCGACCATGACCGTTGTTGAATGCAAGAAGATGTGTAAACGCAATTGTTCATGCACGGCTTACACAAATTTGAATGCCTCAGCTGGTAGTGGTTGTTTGCTATGGTTCGGTGAACATTTTCTGAAACTGGGGACACTTTATATATACGAATGCCACCTTATGAGCTAGGTAAATCAATACAATAGTTTTATTTCGTTACTATCTTTAAAATTATATGTCTAAATGTCACATGAACATTATGTTTTGACACAGACTCGATAGAAAACGGTAAAAGCTCAAGTGCAGGGAATAGAGTACGAGTTATTGTCCCAGTAGCATTTGTGGCTTTGGTCATGCTAGTTTTAATATGCTTCCTTATCGTTACAAATATAGGAAGATGCAACAACAACAAGGTATATGGAGTTTGAGTACCAAGTATTTTTCTTATTAATGTATGTAATCATATTTGTGAACCTTATGTATACCAGTGTTGGTAGTTATTTTAATAGAAGTTGTGGTTATCCACTTCACAGGGACTCGTGGAAACGAATCTGGACGTGATCCCGAAGACAGAACTGTTGATGATGATCTAGAGCTACCGCTATTTGGCTTTTCTACATTAGATAAAGCTACAAACAACTTTGCAATGAATAACAAACTTGGAGAAGGTGGCTTTGGACCCGTTTACAAGGTATTCAATGGCTCCCTGCTCTTTCTGTGTTGTACATATGGTCTTCGTGTGCTAATATCAGAACACATGGATTCAGATAAAAAAAATTTGCATCATAGTTCTGTGACACGATTTGTTGGATTGAGAACAAGTCTTAGGATGATGCATGACCACTGCTACTTTGCATTAATCAATTGAACCATGTAAATACATGTGTTCTTTATCATTCCATACTCAATTCATATATATATATATGGTTGTGTTCTTGTGTTTTGAGTTTTTTATGATCAATTGGTATCTTGATTTACACAATAGTAAAAATAAAAACAGGTAATGAAATAACAGTAAAAACATGTAAGTTTGAAAATGTATATAGGGCTTGCTTTTTCTTATTCCCATGCTAGCCTTAAAAAAAGAAATTATACAGGGTGTACTCGAAGATGGGCAGGAAATAGCTGTGAAAAGGCTATCAAAAACTTCCACTCAAGGACTTCATGAGTTCAAGAACGAAGTCATCTCAATATCTAAGCTACAACATCAGAACCTTGTTAAACTCTTAGGTTGCTGTATAGAGGGAGCCGAAACAATGCTGATTTATGAATACATGCCAAACAAAGGCCTCGATTCCTTTATATTTGGTAAATGGAACACAGTGAAAAAAAACTTATAAAAAATACATAATTAACAAAAAAGTAAACTAAAATCCAAATTATTCACAGATAAAACTCACAGGAAACTTCTTGATTGGCCTGCACGTTACCACATTGTCAATGGAATTGCTCGTGGACTTCTTTATCTTCATCAAGATTCTCGGCTTAGAATCATACATAGAGATCTTAAAGCTAGTAATATTTTGCTTGACAAGGATATGAACCCGAAGATATCAGATTTTGGCATGGCTAGAACTTTTGGAGGAAACCAAATAGAGGCAAACACAAATAAAGTAGTTGGAACATAGTGAGCTTCGTCTACGCTAACTTCTTTCCCATTTATTTACTGAAAAACTTACATGAAATTGATTTCTCGCAGCGGATACATGGCGGCAGAGTATACAGGAGATGGTATATTTTCAATAAAATCAGATGTGTATAGCTTTGGCATA
Source organism: Helianthus tuberosus (assembly GCA_030545235.1). Lineage (NCBI taxonomy): Eukaryota > Viridiplantae > Streptophyta > Magnoliopsida > Asterales > Asteraceae > Helianthus > Helianthus tuberosus. The sequence continues at coordinate 38,748,930 of CM060411.1, read as the reverse complement.
CTAGTGCTGGAAATTGTGTGTGGCGTGAAAAACAGAGGATTCGTTCACAAAGAGCATTGCAACAACCTTGTTGGACATGTAAGCCCACAAATCGTTGGTTTATATTGGTTTAGGATACTTATATTCGCTTCCACCAATAAAAACGTAACGAACTTACAAAAATTTCATTTAAATACATTAAAAATAAATCGATTTAAGGTAATATCACCTGGTTCCAGTCAAAGTATAGTTCTATGTTTGTGGTAAAATTAACATGTTGATAGTTACCTGAAGACTACCAAATGAGAACAAAGGTGGTTACCTGTTAAAAGCAATATGTCATTTTGCGACGATAAAACATTATACTTGTGTTCTTTGTTTTTAACAGGAATGGGTACTCCATAATGAAGACAGATCGTTGCAATTAGTTGGTAAAGGCCTAGGTGAATCAATCAATGTCTCTCAAGTTTTACGATCAATCCATGTTGGCTTGTTGTGTGTTCAACGTCACCCAGAAGATAGACCAACTATGACTTCTGTTATCCTAATGTTAGGGAATGAGGGTCCATTGCCTTCACCCAAAGAACCAGGTTTTTACGTTGGAAAAACTAAGCAAGATACCACACAATCTTCAACGTCATTTGAATTAAGTTCTAACAATGATCTTAGCATTACAATGTTGAACGGTAGATAAGCTTAAAGATATATATGTATGTACTTATAAGAAATAAGTCAAACCACAACAACTATCTTAATTTACTCATTATTCCTAAGCCCTTCATCCAATATAGTTCAATTTCACACGTTGACCACTTGTGTTTGGTTGGTTTAAAACATTTGTTCATGTTTGAATTACTTGTCTTTATCAAACGTTATTGTGATTTCTTGCGTCGTTAACGGGTTAGTAATTAGGTGGGTAGTTGACATATTCAAGTGGGCAATTGGATTGTTACGCTTAATATTAAAAATTGTCTATAATTGTTTTTTCAACTAAGTAGTATTCCAAGGCCATGTCCTTATGGTATTCTTGTGATTAAACTGAGTTTTTATGTAAATCTACAACCTAGATCCTAGAGGGGGGTTGTTATTCTTAAATCTGACAATATCTTTCTCATGTAATTTGTATTTTTCTTCCAAAATCAAAACCCCCAAATCAAGATTAGTAATTAGTTAATTTGATCATTTTGTTAAACACTAACCACGTATTCCCTGTGGAGACGACCTTATTTACCCGTACTCATATAGGTATTTAAGTGATTAAAAAACTTGTTTTTTATTAGCCCACGGCAGCTAGATCACCAGGTGAAGATGCTTAACTATTTCAAAAGTTGAAAATGTTTTATGATTTCAAAAAAATAGCATGAGGTTGTATCAATTACATTTAATGCATAAGGTAGTCTACGGATAAGCATTCAGGCCCTAGGCACACGTATTGTTTGATCAATTGATAAAGGGTGATACTATTTACACCCCCCCTATTTACTAATTACACCCCTATCAAAAACATCACATCCATCAATCTTTTGATTTTTGTTTTTAGTCTTTTTAGTCTTTTTGTATTATATTTTATTGTCTTTTTGTTATTACTATTATTATTATTTACTATTAGTAATGAATTATTATTATTATTATTATTATTATTATTATTATTATTATTAAGCTTATTACTTAAGCCTTAAACTTTTTTTTACCTTTTTAGTTTTTTTATGCTACACATCTTTTTATTTTTTTACCGTTTTATTTTTTTTTACCGACAGTGAAAATGACATGTAAATATATAAATATTATCACATAACAAAGGAAAGAAAACTCTAGAAAACATATGGTAATTTTATAGTAGCATAATATAATAATGAAAATGACGGCAACCAATGTTTTTAAAACCGGACCGGACAACGAACCGGTCGTCTTACTGGTTTATTGGTCAGACCGGTTGAACCGGTCGAACTGGATTTACGAACCGGATGCCAATATAAAATTAATAAATATAAGTAAATAAATAAATAAAATTTAATTAACCTTTTTAGTTATACCATTATCTTTATTGTGTTTTATATTTGAAATTCAAATAAGTGAACATTTGAAATGAAGAAAAGTAGATGCTTATTCGAGACTATTGACAGGCTAAGTAGACTAGGGATATGGCCTATGAAATAGACCTAATAATTTATTAAAATATTAAAAAACTTAAATCTACCAAACACAAGAAATCCTTTCCCTAGTTTCCACGCACAAACAATCAAGCGTGCCCTGCCCACTGGTCTTCTCTGAAAAATTCCGGTGAACTATCTTTCCCTCTTTCCGTCCATCACTTTCTTCTTACCGCCTGCTTAGCTCCACCAAAGGTAAATCCAGATCTAATTTCGCTTCCATTCCCATTTTCTTGTCATTCCTCTCCGGATCCCGGCCGGACCGGTGCATTCACTTCAGTTTCTTTAAGATATACTCGAGAAAGCTATTCAAAGAGCTGCATAAATTTACTTGTTCAAAGAGTGATCTACTTATGCTTCATCATAGCATTCAGAAAATTTAAAGAGATGTCTGGATTTTCAATGGATCAGGTATAGTTTTTAATTCCCATGTTTCAAGTTTCAACTTAGTTATATAATCTAGCTAGGTTAAGGGTCTTGTTTTAGTTTAAATGAGTTTGTTTGGAAAATAATTATGCTGTATAGTTTAAATGCGCCATTTGGATAATATATATTTTGTAACTACTCAAGCTTGTTCACCTAATATTTTGTAACTAATATTAGTTCACTTTTAGGTGTTCAAGTCTCGTGAAGAGTTGATGGAATGGGTTAGAAACACCAGACGTAGTCTTGGTTACGCTATTGTGACTAAAAGATCGAAAGCGAAAAATGGCTACGTGTCTAAAGTTGTACTTATGTGTGATCGTGGTGGTGTGTATAAATCAGTTAAAGATTCAGGTAGAGAGACCAGCACTAGAAAGATTAATTGCCCGTTTGAAATGGTAGGAAAATTTTAAAAAGAGAATGGTTCTTGGACGTTAAAAGTAAAACCTGGTGAACATAATCATCCACCCGGAGAATATATGGAGGGACACCCAATCTTCAAACGATTGACACCTAATGAACACCAATTGGTGGCAGAGTTGACGGGGAAGGGTGTGTCCCCAAAAGATATTCTAGGTGTTATGAAGGAGTGTGATGAAAATAATGTCTCTACAATTAAAAACATATATAACGCACGTGATAAAATTCGAGCAACAGATCATAAAGGGAAATCTTTGATGGAGGTGCTAATGTCTCTTTTAAATGATAAAGGGTATACTTTTGAAATTTCTACCAATAGAGTTTCAAACAAGTTGGAAGACTTATTCTTTGTTCCTAAAATATCATACAAGTACTTCCTTGATTTTCCACATGTGTTGCTTATGGATGCCACATACAATACGAACAAGTATAAATTGCCTTTTCTTGAAATTGTTGGTGTAACTTCTACCAACAAGACAATCTCCATAGCTTTTGCAGTTATGCGTAAAGAAACAGAGGAAAAATATCTTTGGGCATTAAACTGTTTAAAATCAACTCTAGATGAGAGCAAGATCAAGCATCACAGGTGATACACAACTATATTCATCTAATTCCAAAAATCTTCCATGCGTATGTTACACGCATACATAACGTGTTAGGTGATGGAAATTGTGGGTTTCGGGCGACAGCTTCTGCTCTCAGGTACGGTGAAGATGAATGGTTATTTATCCGGAGGTCACTGATGGAAGAGCTACCCGAGTTTAGAAATAAGTACACTAAGGCTTTCTTAGGCTCATTTGAAGATGTGTTAACGTCCTTGGATTGGTCAGGATCGGGGGTTGCACCAGAAAAACACTGGATGATTATGCCAGAGACAGGATTCTTGATTGCGAACAAATTTAATGTAATCGTTCATTTTTTATCTCAAGAAAAAAGAAACAGTTCGACTTGTTTTTCGCTTTGGAGAGGCCCTCACCGGTTCCCAGAAAAAAAAAATAATTACAATTGCACACGTGAATGGTAACCATTTTATAATGGTAGAATTGCAAGGAGAGCATCCAATTGCCGGCACAACCAACCTATGGAAATTATCGAGAGAAAATGATACAGCTGGCTGGGAGAATATATTTGAATCACGTCAAAATATGTATAATTCTTGGATAGCACAATCTGCTACATTTGAGGTTGTATAGATTAAACCTCGGTATGTAAATTATTAAATGATACTAATTTTGTACAAAAGTACTTATTTTTATATAGCTTTTGTTACAGCTATAAATATAATTTGATAAATTATAACAATAAAAACTAATAATAAATAATATACCACCACCACCACCACCACCACTAACTAAATAAATAATAAACAAATAATAAATAACTAATAATTAAATAAAAGAATAAAAAAAAGACAACAAAAAGACAAAAAAGACTAAAAACAAAAGCAAGTGATTGATGGATGTTATGTTTTTATAGGAGGGGGGTGTAATTAGTAAAAAAAGAGTGTAAATAGAATGAGCCTTGATAAATGTGTTACGGATGAAAGTGTCGTCAACTTGTTCTTTATAGTTGGAAAAGACGTAAAACTGGGGCATAACCCTGAGTTGTAGACTTACCTGAGCAATGATGCAAGTGTGTACACTCAGGTGAAATAGTCTTACTAAATGCATAGATTTAGTAACACAATTATGGTTAAGGACATTAGTCCTAATGATGCTTAAGATACTTGTATCACATAACGTTATTCACAAGCCTCTAACGTTTCACTGATGTATTATATTGTTATTGAATTTTATTAAAAAGGTTAGGTGTTGAAAGGATTGCCACTCCCTGAACACGGGAAAACATTGTGGCAAAACTTAGTAAACTATCGAAAGACAAATGTTCATTAATTATCCTATAATAGAAACTTTTTGTCAAACAAAATGGTATTTTTTTTAGAATGGCTTGTTGGTGATGGCGGTGGAGCTCCGCTTACACCCCGGGCCAGCCTGTACTGATCTGTTTATAAAAGTATATTTTAGTCAACTTATGAGTTCTTTAAATACAAATAAATAAATCTTTTTCCGCTATCATTATTCCATAGATAAATTAGCAAATTCCTTGTGCATTATGACTTGTACTTTATGCTTAGGGACTTTTTCAAAAACAAATTGATTTTTCACTTTCAACCTTAAAGTTTTTTCTTTTACATTTTAACCCATTTGAAATTTTTACTTTTAACTCAAATTTTTTCATCTTTTGTAATTTAACACAACACTTTATTATTTACAACTTTGGCCCCTCCATACTTTTTGTCTTTCGCAAGTTTTTCGTTTTACGTTTCGTTCTAAGTTTTGCGAGTTAACATGTCGTAGCGTGCATGCGAGGTTCAATGTTTTTGCTCTATTTTTTATATTTGACAGACCCGTCGCAACGCGTCCATTTTTTCCCTTTTGAAAACTTCCCCGCAACGGGCGGGTCCTAGATCGACTAAGTTATTATTTTGTACGTTTTACGTTTCTGGTTAATTTATTCGCATTAAGAAACTGTAACGGGTGTGCGTGGTTCAACTATTTTAGTCTCCTTTTCGTTCAGTGTAATTTTTACCATTTTATCTATTTTATTTTTACGATGTTGAGAGTCGATGTCGTTGTGACATTGGTGCTACTTGACACGGTTTTACGAACGTTTTTAACCTATTAAATTTTTACTAATATTTTGTTTCGGTTTACCCCTATACTTCCTTTACTTAAAAACTATTTTTTTACGTGCATATTTTATGTACGTGTATGTATAAATATGATTTGTTCTACATTCCGACGTAAACTTTTTTATAGACGAGTCATGTCAAATATAATACGTTTTCGTTTAAAGAAACCATTTTTACGTGCATATTTTTATGTACATTTTGGGATAAATTCAAGATGTTCTACGTTTCGGTGTAAACTTTTTTGGGAAATGATACAGGTCAAATATAATATGTTTTCATGTTTATTTTCTGTATGTTTTTTTAAGTTTTTTTCGAACCGAGTGGAGTCAAATTATGGTTTCTTTTTCTCCCCTTTTTCCGAAAGCTCTAATTAATCCCTTTCGATTACATGTGCATATTTTCCTTCATACCCGTTACGTTTTCTATGTATGTGTTGGGTCACATATAATACGTTATGATTGTTCGATATGAATTTCATTTACTTTACGTTTGATCCAATCACAACGCTTATACAGGTTACACTGAGTTCAACTGGATACGTCGAAATGTGTGTTTTCATATGATTAATGCATCATATAACGTTTGGAGTAATTCATTCAATGTTTACGATGTAACCGCGCCGTAATGCGGGCGGGTCTTAACCCTATTTTATCAAAATAAGTAACCAATCATTTGGTGAAACGTCCAGGATATCTATCAAAAAACCAAGGTCTGATAAACTCTTTTGGTTTGATTTGTATAAGATTTTTTTTTCTGGAAATTAGTGATAATCCTATATATATATATATATATATATATATATATATATATATATATATATATATATATATATATATATATAGGGGAGGGTTCATTGGGGAACACTAAAAAAGTGGGGAACATGGGAACACTTTTAAAAATTATACTTAATATGTTAAAAAAAATATTTTTCTAATTTTTTTTCGGCGCTTTTTCTTATAAATACAAGTAGAAACATTTTTGATAAAAAAAATAAAAAACTAAAAATATAAAAAAATGTTTAACAAACAGTTATATCTTATAGAATTAACTTAACATGTTAAAAATAATTTTTTTTAAAATTTTTTTCAGCGCTTTTCTTTATAAAAAGGAGGAGAATCTAGTCGAGTAAAAAAAATATTTTTTTCTAAAAAAAAATTTTTTTAGCCTTTTTTTAATTGTTTTTTTTAATATTTTTAGTTTTTTATTTTTTTTATTAAAAATGCTTCTACAAGTATATATAAGGAGAAGCGCCGAAAAAGATGTTTAAAAAATTAATTTTTAACATGTTAAGTTAAATTTTTAAGAGTGTTCCCCGGTTCCTCACTTTTTTAGTGTTCCCCAATGAACCTCACACTATATATATATATATATATATATATTATTGTTCTATTCATAGTCTTTGAAAAGAAATTTGGGGTTGCTAAGAGCATTCACATGCATTCCATCAAAGTCTGCGTGTGGAGTTTTTATAATACAAAGAGTATAAAAATTGGTTGTGAGTAGATGAGAGAGAAAATGTTACTGTTCATCTGTATATTTGGGGGGGGGGGGGACACTATTCATCCCCTATAATTTCTTAATATATTTTGAAAGTGCTTGTGAGTGGAGGATAGAGAAAAGGTAATAATAAAGGTATAAAAAATATTATTTAATTAAAAAATAGAGAGAAAATATAGTGTTTTTTAGTGTAATTTAGTATGAAAATATGATGGAATAAATGTGAATGCTCTATGTCAACACATATGATTAACTTTAACGTGTCAAAAAAGATTGTACTTAGTGTTAGAATAATTAAAAAGTTCATAAAAGTCTTAGTTCTAGTGGATCCCTAGTAATGACATTTTATTGCCAATCTCAAGTCTTTGATACATCCATAATTGTAAAAAGAGTAAAATGCACGGATAGTCCCTGTGGTTTGGTGAAATTTCACCTTTAGTCCCCCACTTTTGAAAATTACACTGATAGTCCCTGTGGTTTGACATTTTGTTACTCGGATAGTCCCTGGAGTGGATGTCCGTTAGTTTTCTCTGTTAAGTACATGTGAAATTACAAAACTACCCCTTCCTTTTATTAAAATATAAGAAATAATTCACACCCACACACATATATATATCTAAACACACACACTCACTCACTCTAAAAGTCACACACTGACTCTCTCTCTACTTTCTCTATTTCTCAGGCAAACCCCCACCACCACTTACCACCACCAGCACCACCACCTGCCACAACTCCCACACAACCACCTTCAAATCCGGCAATCACCATCTCTACCGTTGGCACGTGCCTGTACAAAGTGTCGTACGACGACAGATCCTACACCGTCAGAGATTTCGTGACAGAGACGCTAATGCTTCAAGGATCTGCAACCACTGAGAATATCACCATCGGATGTGGACACAATAATGAAGGATTATTCGTCGGAGCTACTGGATTAATCGGATTAGGCAGCGGACGGATATCATTTCCGTCACAAATTAACGCCACGTCATACTCTTACTACCTTGTGGTGGATCGCGATTCCAACGAAGGGGACGAAGGAGTTACCAGCGGGAACCAGTGTGGCGTTGTTTTAGACTTGTTATGATTTGTCGATTTGGCCTAATTTTGCAGGTTTCAGTTTCGTTTTGGCCCGATTTTGCTCCAATCCAGGTTTGATTTGGTCTGATTTTGTTTACACATTAGCTGGGTTTTGGTTTTGTTGTGAAAATATTAAATCTTTGTGGGTGACTTGATGATATCCATGGCTCTACTACAGATTTGGGTTTTTTTAGGAGGTGGTAGTTGATTTTAGGGTCGTGTTGGTGGAGAAAAGGTGATGATGGAGGGTGGTAGTTTTCCGTGGTGGTGGCAATTGGTGGTTTTAGGAGGTGGTGGCAAGTGACGGTTTTAGGAGGAAGAAGAAGTGAACAGGTGGGGCCCACCTTTTTTTATTTCTTTTATTGATTTAATTATCTTTTTTTATTAATAAGGGCAATTTTGTAATTTCACATGGACTTAACGGAGAAAACTAACGGGCATCCACTCCAGGGATTATCCGAGTAACAAATCGTAAAACCACATGGACTACCAATGTAATTTTCAAAAGTTGGGGACTAAAGGTGAAATTTCACCAAACCACAGGGACTATCCGTGCATTTTACTCTTGTAAAAAAGTAAACAAAATGTTTTCCTATTTTCAAATTCAAATCAAACAAAAATTTGACAACAAATCAAAATTTAAATTTAGAGTTAAATATCATTTTAGTCCCTGTAATTTGTGTTATTTTACTAGTTTAGTTTAAAGGTTTCATTTTTCGTCTATGGTTCTAAAAAGGTTTCGACATTGCCATTTTAATCCACTTGGTTAACTTCGTCCATTTTTTTCTGTTAACGAGAATGGCAATTCGGTCATTTTATATGGCCGAATTGTCCTTCTAGTTAACAAAATTACATATACAATGACCGAATTGCACTTCTCGTTAACAGAAAAAATGGATAAATTTAAACTAGTGGACTAAAATGGCAATGCCGAAACCTTTTTAGAACCATAGACGAAAAATGAAACCTTTAAACTAAACTAGTAAAATAACACAAATTACAGGGACTAAAATGATATTTAACTCTAAATTTAAATTTTGATTTGTTGTCAAATTTTTGTTTGATTTGAATTTGAAAATAGGAAAACATTTTGTTTACTTTTTTACAATTATGGATGTATCAAAGACTTGAGATTGGCAATAAAATGTCATTTCTAGGGATCCACTAGAACTAAGACTTTTATGAACTTTTTAATTATTCTAACACTAAGTACAACCTTCTTTGACACGTTAAAGTTCATCATATTCACATTCATTCCACCATATTTTCATCCTAAATTACACTAAAAAAACACTATATTTTTTCTCTATTTTTTAATTAAATACTATTTTTTATACCTTTATTATTACTTTTTCTCTATCCTCCACTCACAAGCACTTTCAAAATATATTAAGAAATTATAGGGGGTGAACAGTGTCCCCCCAAATATACAGATGAACAGTAACATTTTCTCTCTCATCCACTCATAACCAATTTTTATACTCTTTGTATTATAAAAACTCCACACGCAGACTTTGATGGAATGGATGTGAATGCTCTTAGCAACCCCAAATTTCTTTTCAAAGACTATGAATAGAACAATAATATATATATATATATAGGGTGGAGTTATTGTAAAAAAGACTAAAAGTGTGAGAAATGTAAGAAAGAATCTCAACCATTAGATCTAAATTAATTGAAAAGGGTATGATTGTAAATGCATTAAAAATTCAAATATGGTAATCCTTGATTTAAGGATTTGGAGAGAGAGAAAATCCTTGATTTAAGGACTTATAACCGTCAGTACATAAAATAACACGATTTAGTAAACAAAAATATAACACCATTCAGAAACAAAATAACACCATTCAGAAACAAATAACACCATCCAGTAAACAAAAAATAACACCATTCAGTAACAAAATAACACCATTCAGTAAACAATATAACACAATTCAGAACAAAATAACACCATTAAGAAAAAGAACACCATTCAGAAACAAAATAACACCATTAAGAAAAATAACACCATTCAGTAAACAAAATAACACCATTCAGTAAACAATATAACACCATTCAGAAAAAAAAAACACCATTAAGAAAAAGAAAAAACACCATTCAGTACAAGAATATAACACCCTATAACACCATTCAGAACTAAATATAAAGCTTTTGAGTTTTTAATCTACGATTGAATATAATAACAATAAATATTAGAGATGAAAGTGAGTTAGTTACATTAAATAGTTGATAAGCAGCGTGTAAGAGCATCAGAACGGCGATTACATCGACGGCGAAGCTCACGCTCACCGTCATCGTTGAATCGATCGCCGGCGATTATGGAGATTGGATTTGGGGTTTTGGTTTTACCACCGCCGCTGCCCACTCGCACCAGCACCACCACCGCTGCCGCTCGTACCACCACCGCCGTCGCTGCCGCTGTCGTTTTGATCTTCCGATTGGCCGCTGTCGTTTTGATCTTCCGATTGGTCTTGGAGAGAGAAATTCAAACGTATGATAGAGAGAGATCTGGAGAGAGAGAGAGAAATTTTAGGGATTTTGATTTACAAAATGGGGATAAAAAGACACAATTACCCCTAGATATTTCAATTTAGTCCAAATTAATAAAAATATTTTACAATTTGGTCCCTAATGATCTTAATCATTAGATCAAAAGATCTAATGGTTGAGATTCTTTCTTACCTTTCTCACACTTTGGGCCTTTTTTACAGGATCCTCTACCTATATATATATATATATATATATAGGATTAGGTTCAAGAGTGAACACTAGTGTAGTTTGCGAACTGAGCGAACTAATCCTGGCCATACATGTGTGTAGATTAATGGCCAGGATTTGATGATGAAATCCTAGCAATCCACGTGTGTAAATCAATGGCCACGATTTGTTCACTTAGTTCGCAAATACATTAGTGTTCACTCTAGAACCACACCCTATATATATATATGTAGGGAGCATATATATATATATATATATATATATATATATATATATATATATATATATATATATATATATATATATATATATATATATAGGGTTAGGTTCATGAGTGAACAACCCTCTTGCTTGTGAACTTAGTGAACTAATCCTAAGCCTTCATTTATTTTTTAGTTGTAAATGATAGGATTGTAATTTAACATTTAAATCAATATTAACTCATTTTTCTTTATTAATTCATAATGAGTTACATCTCCTATTTTGTTGTGAATTTGAAATATCTTTTATTTTTTTCATAGATTCTAGTCGTAATCCATACAACTGACATTTTTTTCTTCCCCAGATCGCAGATCATCGTTCCTCAACCAGATCTCATAGCTTACTTCTTTCTTTTTCCCTGGAACGTAGTATAGTTCAAATTCACATACATCTATGGATGACTCAAATAACAACGAATCAAATAGTCCATAATGTAAACCAGTCTGTACAACGGTCTAAACATTACTTATGTGTAATGTAGTATTCTAGATTTGGTTTGGAACACCAATTGACTGCACATGAACCATAAAGTTACATGTTCGGACAATCTAAACATTACTTATGTGTATTGCAGTATGTACACTTGTGTAAACCAGTCTGTACACCACTGAACAATGGTATATCGGGTATATACACTTGTGCACTTCACACTGTACACATTTTCACAACATTCTGTACACATGTCTACATCTATGCATTACACAACCCAAGAATAATGTCAATAATTCAATTAACAACCTTCTACACTTGCTTAGAGTAAACTAATACAAAGAACACACAATTGTATTGTGCAAAATTGTAACCGCTAATCAAAGGAGGTCAATTTTTGTTCTTCAGTGGGAGCAGGATTGTCATTGTCTGGATGAATGATGGAGATAGAGAGAATCGATATATTATAAAATGTAACAATTATCTCCTTCAAACTGATATATGCGAGTTATATGGGAATTGAAATTGTTTTCAATAACGGAAAAGATTATTGTTCGTGGGTTTAGAATATGGATGGTTGTAAATGACAAATATACCCTCCTGCCATTTCTTTTAAAGGAAAGTTACTACATATAATTGCCAGGATTTGTTCACACAGTTCACAAATACAATGGTGTTCACTCTAAAACCCCACCATATATATATATATATATAGCGGAAGGTTTATTTGAGAAGAAACTTCTTTTTTCCTCTTACAAAGAAATGGGGAACAGCGGGGAACAGACTCAAACGAACTCCGATTGGACTCATTCCAGCGGCGTTGGAACCGACTCATCGAACCCTAACTAAGATCTTTTAACCCTAAATCCTAACTCCTAAACTCTAAACCCTAAATCTAAAAAATAAGGCTAAAACCTAAGCTAAACCGTAAAATCTAAACTATAAACCCTAAAAGCTAAACCCTAAAGGCTAAACCTAAAGCTAAACCCTAAAGCTAAACTGTAAACCCTAAAGCTAAATCCTAAACCCTAAATCTAAACCCTAAAGCTAAACCGTAAACCCTAAAGCTAAATCCTAAACCCTAAATCTAAACCCTAATGCTAAACCCTAAAGTTAAACCCTAAAAGCCAAACCCTAATATATTTAGGGTTTAGGGGTTAGGATTTAGGGTTAAGAGATTCTAGTTAGGGTTTGACGAGCCGGTTCCAACGCCGCTGGAATGAGTCCAATCGGAGTTCGTTTGAGTCGGTTCCCCACTGTTCCCCACTTTTTTAGTGTTCACCAATGAACCTCACACTATATATATATAGGTACGGGATCAGGAGAAAATGCCCTAAGCTGTGAGAACGTATCGTGGCCCAACAGGTGGCACGCGATATAGTTAAGGGCGGAGGGTTTTTTTTGTCCTTTTATATTCTTTTTTTAAACGCGTCTCACAACACCGCTTTATTTTTTTTGGCGTTTAGTAAGATTCAACAAATACACGGCGTTTTTATTGTTTTTTTTAGATCAGGGGCATAGTAAATATTTTGGCGTTTATGACGTCCCAAAATTTAATAAAATCATTTAGTAATTATAAGTTATTTTCCTCCATGGAGTTTCCCAAATTCATTAGGCGTTTTATATATTTTCAACAGTTCATATATGTTATCAAAGTAAATTTCTTGGTGTTCATGGCGTTTTAAATTCATTAGAAATTTAAAAGAGTACAGCTAAGACGGAATCAAACAAAAACTAATAGTCTTCTGTGGATGGTATTACATCTGAGATGTAACCATCGCTTTGTTCATCAATCTCATCATCATCATCTTGTTCAATGGCGTATAACGCCATAATCTCGTCTCTTCTTTGTTCCATCCTATAATTGAATGTATTCACAACGTTGGATCTAGCATTGTTCGAAGATGCTAAATCACAGAGTTGTTCAATAAGATGTAGTCTATTTGTGTTCAGCACTTCGTCCATTGTCAATGAATAATCCTGCCCGTGTTAAAAGTTCACCTTCACCGTTCTTGCTTGTTCATCCAGAATCTAACTGTTAACATTTGGTAGATCAGTATCTTCAATATCATCATCATCGTCATCATTTTCTAGTGTTCGATTACTCTCACAATCGTAGGCCACTGGGACCCCAAGGGCTAGAATATCCCTCTGAACGGATTCATCCATACTAAGTATGGCCTTGATTGTTTTGACTTTCACCCTTCTCCTGTCAAAGAACTTTATGACGAAACGTCCCTCTGAGCTCTCAAACCTCCATGCAATAAATAACCTGCGCCTTTTTTTTAAATTGTATGGCGTTTTAGATAAGGTGTGGTTTTTTTAGTGAATGAGGAAGTGTGAAGCTTTTGTTTAGATGTTGTACTTATATAATGAGCTTTTTTTTGGCGCTAGGTAGATATTTTGTTTTTTGCGGTAAAAAACACAAATAATTTTTTTGATGTGTATTTTTTGTATCAATTGTTGTGCCATGTAGGATGTATGCCTATAATGTGACAGATAATTATGGCGTTTTGAAAAGATAAATAAATTCAATTTCCCATGCAGTGGCTTTTAATATAATAAATGTTAGCAATAATGTTCCAGCTCTTCATTTTACTGTTTGCAGTTACTGTTTTGTTCAGTTTCATCTATTAAGGCTGTAACACTTCCCATCTTTTCAGGGTTTGGCGTTTTGTTTTTTATCGCGTTTAGATAAAGATGGCACGTTGTTTTATATATTGTTTTAATGGCGATTAGTCAATTAGTGTTTTTTTTAATAATACATTCTTTGGCATTTTCTGGCGTTTTATAGTAGTAACAATGTGTTTTGCTAGGATCCGTTCTCACAGTTTTCATACTGTTAGGAGTTTTGGTGTTTGTAGTTTTTGGCATTTTATAATCAATTTTTTTAAAGATATAATGTATTTTATTAGTAGAGAATTAGATAACAAACAACAGAGAATTAGATAACAAACAATAGAAAATGAAAATAAAAAATAAAAAATGCTAATCTAATTTCTCATCCAAATCTTCACTTTCATCATCCTCTTTCTTCTTGAATTTGTTTTGGCGTTTTGAACCTTTGAATACCTTAGCTAGATGCCAATTTTCCTACATAACGCCCATCTTTAAACGAAGCTGATTAGTGGCATCCTGTATTTTGGTGTGATATATTCTTGTTTGGTGACATGTCATTGAAGATCAACTCCTGCTTGGATGCTATTATAATAATAGAGTCCAAAATAACATTTACACTGGTATCGATCCCTTCATGCTATGCATATATTCATCAAGAACAATGCTCACGTGATGACATATCACTGTCATCAGTCTTTTTTTGTTGAATATTTGTCCATCTCATTCAGCAAAAACTTATAGAGATACCCACCTCAGAGAAGAATCCATTCAATTAAACTTCATGCAGAACAATACTGGATATAGAAAAAACGAGCTTTGCCATCTATAGTTTTTTTAACTATTTTTTTGGCGTTTAAAGTAAGTGGTTTCTAGGAAACATGGCGTTTGTTTTTTGGTGTGATCAATTGATGGTGTAGAGACGTCATTTTATAGGATGTTTTTGGCGCGTAGTTTAGGCGGGATTTTAATATAATAAATGGTAGTAATAGTAATAAAGTAACCGTGTTTTTCAGTTACTGTGTGTATTTACTGTTTTGTTCAGCTTTATCAGTTTCCCATCTTCTAAGTTTGGCTTTTTTTTAATGGCGTTATTGTTATGGGTGGTTTTCTGGACCCATATCTTGAATTATATCCTGGCTTTATTGTTTTTGATTATGGCCAGGATACCGGATCAGGATATTGGTAACATCCTGATGCAGTATCCTAGCAGTTACTAATTATTCACGTGCAGGTTATGGTTGCAAGCTTGTAACGTTCATGTGGACTTGTTCTCCTGGAGACTCACTCCGATCAGTTGGAGGAACAACGTTGAAGCCGGAAGAAGGGATCTCCAACGTTCAAAAGGGAATATTCCGAGTATCCCTAGTTTATAGGATAGGTTGTTATTTCTATTTACTATAAATAGGAGTGTGCGGATCGATAGAAACACACACAACTTCGCTTACTTCTTCACTCTCTTGGCAGCTACAATCATTCGCAATCACATTCACCAACACTTACACTCAAAGTTCATTGTAACACTTAGTTGATCCGTACAATATCCTGCATTGTATCCTGGTTATTCGAGTAATAAGAAGAACACGGCAGCCGACGATTTTCAGCTCCCGAGGTTTTATGCCGGAGATCTAGATCGATCAAGGGCTTTCCTCGTATATCTCATGTCAACCTTTACATTTTTGCTCATTATTTGATTGTTGATATAGCTCAGTATCCTGAGCCATATCCTAAAAACTGTTTTTGCAAACTAACAAACCAATATATTTTCCATAAGTATTGCTAGCACACTACCTCACAAAACTAATTTGATCACTTAATTACTTCGGTAATTTTTGATCAAAACAATTTGGCCACCACTGTGGGGCGAGTGGTGCTATTCTACTAAAAACCTTGCTAAAATCTTTACTTGATTTTCTCTTTTCGAAACTTTTTGCACAACTATTTTCAATGGCTTCAAAATCAAACATGAGCTCTTCATCCATGCCTGCTACAACCTCTGCCGCAGCCGGTTCGGTGCTTCCACCACCCCCACAGATGCAAGTTCCTTCACAAGCTCAAGTTCCTCCAAGGAGGGTTGAGACTCACATATCCCGAGACACTGTTCCTGCTCAAAATATCCACAGATCTGCTGCCTCAGGGAGAACTCCTATTATGGCTTCTAATGATGAAATTCTAACTTTGTTTGGTAGTATACAGGATCAGTTGAGGCAACAGCAAGAAACCAACCAGATGATAATGAGAGAGATACAACTCTTGAAGTCCAACTCCAAGAGACCTGCTGAGGATACTGTCATTCCCTTGCAACCAAAACTCTGAACTCTAGTTCATCAGTGTACACTGAGGATAATCAGGGCAATGTTGTGCCAAGCCATTCCCAGGGCAACACTCCTGAAATACCCTCAACAGCCAGGATATCGACTGTCAGGGGACCATGATATGCTACAGGATATGGCCAGAATCCTTAGACTGGTAACGTATCTAATAATGCTAATAGTCTTGCTACTAGTAATCTTGGATCTTTGTAGGATACAGGTGTGACCTCAGTACTTTCTAGGGAGCTGCAGAAATTGAAGGATATGATATCCAGTGTGCTTGGGTTTGTGCAACCTATCCCGGAAGTATCCCAAGATAGCCACATGATATCCCGGTTTGGTTATCCTATATTTGATACTGAAATTCCAAAAAGATTTCAAACTCCCAACATGAAGCTATATGACGGAACCACGGATTCCGAGGAGCATATTGCTTAGTATAGGGAGAGGATGGAAATAAACCCTATTCCTCCAGAACTCAAGGAAGCATGCATCTGCAAGGGCTTTAGCTCTACTCTAACAGGATCATCCTTAAAATGGCTCTTAAACGTTCCACCTCATTCAATTACATCATTTGCTCACTTGGTTAATTTATTTAATAGTCGGCTTTCTTGCAGTAGGAGTTTCGAGAAACTAACCAGTGATCTTTACAAGATAACCCAGGGTCCTTAAGAACCCCTAAGGGATCATGTAAACAAGTTTAGCAGGGAATCCTTGGATATCCCACATCTTGATGTTGCCACGGCTGTACAGGCATTCAAGATGGGATTGCAAAAGGATTCTCAATTTTACCAGGATCTTGTGATGAATCCTTGCAGGAACCTGGATGAAGCTCGAAACAAGGCTCTGAGATACATCAGGCTTGAAGATGATAAAAAGATGCAAGAGATGATGAATTCATCCTCGATATACGAATCAACAAACAGGAAGTCAGAATCCTCATATAAGCCATACCGTTCTAAGCTGGCAGGAATGACAACAAGAAAGTGAATGTTGTTGAGGATGAGGATCCTGAAGAGTATCCTGAATTGTCAGAATATTGTTTTTCTGTTAATATACCCGAGCTAATGTATGCTATGCAGGGTTTGGGAGATAAAGCGAGGTGGCCAAGAAAGAACCAGCAAAATGCCGATTGGAAGGATAAATCCAAGTGGTGTGCTTTCCATGAGGATTTTGGACATGTG
This sequence comes from Helianthus tuberosus, assembly GCA_030545235.1. Taxonomy (NCBI): domain Eukaryota; kingdom Viridiplantae; phylum Streptophyta; class Magnoliopsida; order Asterales; family Asteraceae; genus Helianthus; species Helianthus tuberosus. Next base: position 38,731,166 of record CM060411.1, on the reverse strand, counting down.
ACATAAGATTTCATAGCTTTGAGGAAGGAAATAAGCTATCTGCTAAGCAAGGGATATTTGAAGGATCTTCTGGGCAGGAAAAAGAATGAGGGTCAGGATACTGAGAAGGATCCTGAATGAGCAGCATCACCTCCTCCAGACGCCAAGATAATTAACTTTATTTCAGGAGGATCTGACATATGTGGAACCTCTTACTTTGCAGCAAAGAGACATGCCAAGGAGGCCAAGGCAGAACGGGGAGACAAGCCGACCAGGATGACAACTCTTACAACTGATAAAGTGATAACGTTTGATAGTGATGACCGGGATAGCGTCCAGGATCCTCATCACGATGGTTTGGTAATCACTTTATATATTGCTAATCATTTTGTGCGTAGGATACTGGTGGACAATGGAAGCTCTGTCAACATTATCCAACTAGAGACCCTGAAGAGAATGAACATCCCCTAGATGGAAATCACTTCAAAATCCACTGTGCTTGTAGGATTCAATGGAGAAGCAAAGAATACTGTAGGAGAAATAAAGCTGCCAGTATATGTTGAAGGAGTAAATTCAATGCAACGATTCTGTGTCATGGATTCATTATCCTGCTACAATATTATATTGGGTAGGCCATGGATCAATGATATGAAGGCTGTCCCATCAACCTATCATCAGTGTGTCAAGATCCCTACCCCTTGGGGGGGGGGGGTAGTTAAGGTGGAAAATGATCAACAGGAGGCGAAAGAATGTTATTCCTCCTCAATGAAGTCTTCAACAAAGTCTAAAGCAGGATAGCAATTAAAGATACGGGCCCAGGATATCGTGGAAGCCTCAGAGCAATACGTTAAGAAAATTATCCTGGATCAGGATAACCCAGATATCTCGGTGCTCGTAGGAGCTAATATCCCTCAGGATATTGAGAACCAGCTAACTAATTTTCTGAAATGCAGGATGTCCACATTCCCTACTTAGATATTGCAACAGCTGTAGAAGCTTTTAAAATGGGTTTGCTTAAGGATTCACAATTCTATGATGATCTTGTCATGAGACCTTGCAGGAACCTTGATGAAGTAAGAACCAGGGCCCTTAGGTTCATCTGCTTAGAGGATGATAAAAGGATCCAGGAAAGACTGTCAGGATCCTCAAAGCAGGAAAAGCAAGGATCCTATTTCAGGAACAATAAATCCGAATCATACAACAAGTCTGATAATTAGAATGTGCATGCTGTGGAACAGGAGGAAGATGATGAAGATTATCCTCCTATTTCTGAATATTGCTTTGCCGTTGATAACAATGAACTGATCCTTGCTATGCAGAATTTAGGTGATAAAGCTAGGTGGCCTAGAAAGAATGACAAGCCAGCTGCTATAAAAGACAAATCCAAATGGTGTGCATATCATGAAGATTTTGATCATCTCACCGATGAATGTATAGCACTCAGGAAAGAGATTGGTTACCTGTTAAGCAAAGGATACTTGAAGATGCTATTCGGAAGAAAGAAGTCAAGGATCCAGGATCCTGAAAAAAATCCAGAAAGTGCTCCTGCTCCTCCAGCTGATGCCCAGATTATTAACTTTATCTCAGGTGGAAGAGCCATCCGAAAGAGACAAAAATGGAGAATGGGGATAGGCCTATTCGAACTTCCATCATTATAGAGTAAAAAGTCATATCCTTTGATGAGGATGACCGTCTGGATATTCAGGATCCTCATCATGATGGTCTTGTTATTACATTGTTTATTTCTAACCATTTTGTTCGCATGATTCTCATAGATGGGGGAAGCTCAGTGAGCATTATCCAACTGGATGTCCTCAAACGAATGAACATCCTTGAATCAGAAATTATCCCAAGATCATTAGTTCTTGTGGGATTCAGTGAGGAAACCAAAAACACATTGGGGGACATCAAACTTCCTATTTACATAGAGGGAGTAAATTCTATTCAAAAAATTTGTGTCATAGATTGCTTATCTTGTTGTAATGTTATCCTTGGCAGGCCATGGATACATGATATGAAAGCAGTCACCTCTACATATCATCAGTGTGTTAAACTCCCTACTCCGTGGGGTGTGGTGAAGATTGAGAGTGATCAACAAGAGGCCAAAATTGCTATACATCATCAATGAAGCCAGCCTCAAGAGCTAGGGAGGCATAGCAATTAAAGCATCCTCCATGGGATGTCCTGGAGGCAAGAGAGCAGGATGTCAAAGACATTCTGATGAACCCTGAGGATCCTGAATCCAAGATTTTTATAGGATCCAGGATCCTTGACACAATTGAACATGATTTAGTATCATTCTTAAAAAGGAGAAAAGCTACCTTCGTCTGGAAACATGAAGACATGACAGGTATTTCCAAAGATATTATGACTCATAAACTTAGCATTGACAGGTCTTTCAAGCCCATACATCAGAAGAGGAAAAAGTTTGCACCTGAAAGAAATGCCATTATCCAAGAGGAGGTAGATAAACTGCTCAAAGCAGGTATGATTAGAGAGGTAAAGTATCCAAGGTGGTTAGACAATGTGGTTGTTGTTCAAAAGAAAAATGGAAAGTGGAGGGTATGTGTCGATTTTACTGACTTAAATAAGGCATGTCCCAAGGATCCTTTCCCATTACCCCACATTGACTCCATGGTGGATGCTACAGTGGGTCATGAGATGTTAACTTTTATGGATGCTTCATCTCTATTCCAACAAATTCAGATGGAACCATCTGATCAAGAGGATACAACATTTATGACCCCTACTGGTATCTATTGTTATATTGCTATGCCCTTTGGACTAAGAAATGCAGGTGCTACATACCAAAGGCTAGTAAATATGATGTTTAAAGAACAAATTGGACACACAATGGAAGTCTATATAGATGACATGGTGGTTAAGTCCAAGAGAGCTGAGGATCACCTTAGAGATTTGGAGGAAGCATTTGATATCCTTGATAGATACAACATGAAATTGAATCCTTCCAAGTGTCACTTTGGTGTATAATCTGGCAAGTTCTTAGGTTATATGGTGACAAAAAGAGGGATAGAGGCATGTCTGGAACAAATCAAGGCCATTGTGAACATTAAGTCTCCTGCCAATGCTAAGGATGTACAAAGGTTGTCAGGGAGGATCACAGCCTTGAATAGATTCATCTCAAAGTCATCAGAGAAATGCAAAGAATTCTATGACATCCTGAGAAAGAACAAAAAATTTGAGTGGACTGAAAAGCATGAGAATGCCCTCAAGGCCCTTAAGGATTACCTATCCTCAGCTCCAGCTTTAATGAAACTGGAAAAAAGGGATATATTATCCTTATACTTAGCAGTTTCTTCTAAGGCAGTAAGTGCAGTCCTTGTTAAGGATCATGAAGGTACTCAACATCCTGTATACTATGTAAGTAAAAGTCTACTTGATGCTGAGTCCAGGTACTCTCATTTAGAAAAACTTATTCTTGCTTTAATCATGGCATCTACTAAATTACGCCATTATTTTGAGACTCATCCTATTATTGTTAAAACTAACTTTCCTATCAAGAATGTTCTCAGGAAACCTGAAATGTCAGGAAGGATGGCAATGTGGGCAGTCAAGCTTAGTGCATATGATATCAAATATGAACCAAGAACTTCCATTAAATCCCAAGCCTTAGCTGACTTTGTGGCTGATTTCAGTAGTGATCTACAAAGGGAAGCTGAATTGGAAGCTCAACAGCTTGAAGAGACTAAGGATCCTTGGATACTCTTCACAGATGGGGCTTCAAATGTCAAGGTAACTGGACTAGGCATACTACTAATATCGCCACATGGGGACATTATACCCTACTCAATTGCTTGTGAGTTTCAAACTACTAATAATGAGGCTGAATATGAAGCCTTAATAGCTGGTTTGCAAATCGCCAAGCATATGAGGATCAGGTATCTTGAGGTACATGTAGATTTTTTGTTAATTACTAACCACTTTAATGGTTCGTATGCTGTTAAAGGTGAAAGGCTCATCAAATATCTAGAGATAGTCAAGAAATTGGTAGACTCTTTTGCTTGTTTTAGTTTAACACAGGTACCTAGGGAAGAAAATGCAGAAGCTGATGCTTTAGCCAATCTTGGATCATCATTAAAGATTCCAAAGGATGTTAGGATACCAATTATCCACATCTTAGCTCCTGCTATTGAGGATCACACAGCCATGGAGATAGTAGACGATTCTGCAATCATACCTAGTGATTGTGCACAATCAAGTTCAGGATCCTGGATCCTCCCAATCATGAGATATATACAACATGGAGAGATCCCTAATGGAGAGAATCCTAGAGCTTTCAAAGTCAGTGTATCTCAATTTACAATACTAAATAACATCTTATATAAACGATCTCTTGTAGGTCCATATCTAAGGTGTATCGAGGATCCAGAAATTCAAGAAGTTCTGAAGGATTTTCATGAAGGAGATTGTGGAAACCACACTGGGGGCAGAGCACTATTCTCAAGGATCCTTAGAACAGGATACTACTGGCCTACTATGAAGAAGGATGCTGTGAATTATGCGAAGAAATGTGATGCTTGCCAAAGACATAGCAATATCCTTCATAAACCAGCAGAGCTCCTGCATCCTATATCCTCTTCCTGGCCATTTATGCGATGGGGAATGGATATAGTTGGCAAACTACCCAAGGCACCAGGAGGAAAAGTATTTATGCTTGCTATGACTGATTACTTTTGCAAATGGATAGAAGCTGAAGCTTTTGCACAAGTCAGAGAAAAAGAAGTTATATCCTTTATCAAAAGAAACATCATTACTAGATTTGGCATACCTTCAGAAAATGTTTGTGATAATGGATCCCAATTTATTGGGAGTAGAACTACTAACTTTTGTGACAGCTGGGGGATTAAGATGATAACATCAACACCAGTCCACCCACAAGCTAATGGTCAAGCAGAATCATCTAATAAGATCATCATCAACAACTTGAAGAAGAAGCTTGGATCCAAGAAAGGGAAATGGGCAGAAGAGCTACCTTATGTGTTATGGGCTGATAGGACAATTCCCAAGAATGCTACTGGTCAAACTCCATTTTCTTTTGTGTTTGAAGCTGAATTTGTGATCCCTACAGAGATGGTAGTCCATACTGCAAGAACAAGCATCCGTGATCCTGAAGGAAATGCTGAAAACTTGGTTCAAGATTTGGACACTATAGAAGAGCTTAGGGATTTAGCAAGGATAAGATTGGCTAGCTATCAACAAAGGATGGCTGGAGCTTATAATAAGAATGTCAGGATCAGAAAGTTTCAAGTTGGTGACATGGTGTTGAGGAAAGCATTCCAAAATACCACAAATCCTGCTGATGGCAAGTTAGCACCAAAGTGAGAAGGCCCCTATCTGATTGAAGCTGAGGCAGGAAAGGGGGCATATCGTTTATTAACTATGGAAGGTGATCTGTTACCAAGGGCTTGGAATGTTGTCCATCTGAAAAAAATATTTCATGTAAGAAGGATCCAGGATCCTTGGTTATTCTCATACCCAGTACTTATTAAGGATCCTTAGAGGATATATGATCCTCATTCTGGTAATTATTTCATTATTATTTTTCTAATTCTTTAATTTATTTGATTACAAGGAGAAGAATCCAGGATCCTTTATCCTTTTTCACTAAGTTCTGAGTTTTGCAGAAGTTGGTGTATCTTTGACAAAGGATCAAGTATTCAGTAAAATCTCCTAAGTCTTTGGGTTTATCCCCAGTTTTTTTGGCTTGTCCCCAGTTTAAGGTATCTACTACCTTCTACGAATCAGGTTCTTACACCTTCACCAGTTGCGCACGATTATCCTGGTGTAGTTAAAGGCAATGGAACCAGTACCGCTTTAGGGGCTGACAATTTCATTGTACTGGCTGTGTTTAGGATCCTAAGTGTTATGGGCGGAATTTTGAGCCTATATCCTGGAAAGTATCTTGATTTATATCTTGATAATATAGTGTCTGTTTACATCCGGGATGCTGGTTCAGGATATTGGTAACATCCTGAATGGTATCCTCAGGATTACTAACGAATTATGTACAGGTACGTGGGTTAGAAGCTATCAACGTTCACAAAGACTCATTCCGCGGAAGACTCGGTCCAAGTTGTTCAATGAAAGACGTTAAGCCCGCTTTCTTTGGTTCCAAACGGCTACTTATGGAATATTCGGGAGTATCCCATATTTATAGGAATTTTAGTTTACACTTTGTAACTATAAATAGGTGGGTATACCAGATCGAATAGGACATCACATTCACAGTCGCTACACTCTAACACTCACTCTCAAGCAATTCTCACTTTCATTCAAAAGCATTGTAACACTTAGCGATCTGGTCTATATCCTGCACTGTATCTTGACATTTGAAGTAATAAGAAGAACAAGGCAGCTGCGATTGTCAGCTCCCGAGGTTTTATGCCGGCGATCTAGATTGATCAAGGGCTTTCCTCGTACATCTCGTGTCATTTACTTTACTTTTTTGCTCATAGTTTGATCATAGATACAGCTCAATATCCTGAGCCGTATCCTGAATACTGATTTTCTAAATAACTTAACCGGCATATTTTCAAGACACTTTCTAGCACACTACCTCACTTTACTAATTTGATCACTAAATTGCTTCGGTAATTTTTGACCAAAACAATTTGGCGCCCACCGTGGGGCAAGTGGTGCTCTCTTTACTAAATTTTTTTGTGAAATTGCTAATCGGCTTTCTATTTTCAAAACTTTTTGCCACATTGTCCGCAATGGCCTCAAGATAAAACATGAGCTCCTCCACTGTGTCTGCTATGACTTCTGCTACTACCGGTTCGGTGCTTCCACCACCTCCTCCAAGGATGCCAGCCTCTTCACGACCTCAGGATATTATCCCTACTCGCAGTGTTCAGGAATCTGCTCCCGTTTTAGCTTCTAACGATGAAATTCTAACCTTGTTTGGAAGTGTGCAGGAACAAATGAGGCAGCAACAGGAAACAAACCAAATGCTATTAAGGGAAATACAACTCCTGAAGTCTGGCTCAAGCAGATCTGCTGAGGATATTGTCACTCCATTACATCCCAGAACTTTGAACTTTAGTTCAGCTGTGTATACTGAGGATAACAGGGGGAATATTGTGCCCAACCTTCCTCAGAATCATACTCCTGAAATACCCTCCTCGGTCAGGATGTCAACCTTGAGGAGCTCAGGATATGCTTCAGGATATGGGCAAAATCCTCCAACGGGTAACGTGTCAAATAATAATAATACTCATGCTACTAACAATAGTGGATCTTTCCAGGATACAGGTGTGACGTCAGCGCTTACTAGGGAACTTCAGAAATTGAAGGATATGATATCTAGTGTACTCGGGGTGGTTCAGCCGATCCCGGAAGTGTCCCAAGACAACCACAAGATATCTCGTTTTGCATATCCTATCTGTGATGTTGAGATCCCAAAGAGATTCCAAACCCCCAACATGAAGCTTTACGACGGAACTACGGATCCTAAGGAGCATATTGCTCAGTATAGGGAAAGAATGGAGATTAACCCTATCCCTCCGGATCTCAAGGAAGCATGCTTGTGCAAGGGTTTTGGTTCAACCTTAACAGGATCAGCCTTGAAATGGCTCTTGAATGTTCCTCCACATTCGATTACATCTTTTGCTCACTTAGTAAATTTATTTAATAGTCAGTTTTCTTGTAGTAGAAGCTTTGAAAAATTAACAAGTGATCTCTACAGGATAACACAGGGGCCTCAGGAATCCCTTAGGGATTATGTAAACAAGTTCAGCCGGGAATCCCTAGACATTCCTCATCTTGATGTTGCAACAGCTGTGCAATCTTTCAAGATGGGGCTGCAAAAAGATTCTCAATTTTATCAAGATCTTGTAATGAACCCATGCAGGAACTTGGATGAAGCTCGAAACAGGGCCCTAAGATATATTCGATTGGAGGATGACAGAAAGATGCAAGAAAGGATGAACTCATCTAACACTTATGAGTCAACTAACAGGAAGTCAGAATCCTCATTCAAGTCATATCGGCCTAAGCCATATGGTAGAAATGAAAACAAGAGAGTGAATGCTATCGAAGATGAGGATCCTGAAGAATATCCTGAGTTGTCTGAATATTGCTTTTCTGTTAACATTCCTGAATTGATGTATGCCATGCAGGGTCTAGGAGACAAGGCTAGGTGGCCTCGAAAGAATCAACAAAAGGCTGATTGGAATGATAAGTCAAAATGGTGCGCTTTCCACGAAGATTTCGGACATGTGACTGAGGATTGCATTTCTCTAAGGAAGGAAATAAGCTATCTTCTAAGCAAGGGATATCTGAAAGATCTCTTAGGAAGAAAGAAGAATAAGGGTCAGGATACTGAGAAGGATCCTGAGCGAGCAGCATCACCTCCCGCGGATGCCAAGATAATCAACTTCATTTCGGGAGGATCCGACATTTGTGGGACTTCGTATTCGGCAGCAAAGAGACATGCAAAAGAAGCTAAGGCCGAAAGGGGAGATAAACCTGTCAGGATGACTACCCTCACAACTGACAAAGTGATCACATTTGATGCTGATGACAGGGATACTGTCCAGGATCCTCACCATGATGCTCTGGTAATAACATTATATGTGGCTAACCATTTTGTACGCAGGATATTGGTTGATAATGGCAGCTCCGTCAACATAATCCAACTAGAGACTCTGAAGAGAATGAATGTATCTCCAATGGATATCACTTCAAAGTCTACCGTACTTGTTGGGTTCAGTGGAGAGGCTAGAAACACAGTGGGAGAGATAAAGTTACCAGTATACATTGAAGGAGTCAACTCGATACAACGCTTTTGTGTAATGGATTCTCTATCCTGCTATAACATCATATTGGGAAGACCATGGATTCACGATATGAAGGCCGTGCCATCAACGTATCACCAATGCACCAAGATCCCTACCCCTTGGGGAGTTGTCAAAGTTGATAGTGATCAGCAGGAGGCGAAAGAATGCTACTCATCCTAGATAAAATCCTCAACCAAGCCTAGTGCAGCATAGCAATTAAAGACGCGGGCCCAGGATATCTTGGAGGATCCGGAGCAGGATGTGAAGAAAATTATCTTGGACCAGGATAATCCCGATATTTCGGTGCTCGTAGGAACCAATATCCCTCAGGATATTGAAGAACAGTTAATTAACTTTTTGAAAAGCAGGATGTCAATGTTTGCATGGAAGCATGAGGATATGACATGCATATCCAAAGACGTCATCACTCACAAGCTTGGAATTGATAAATCATTCAAGCCTGTTCAACAAAAAAGAAGGAAGTTTGCTCCTGAGCGGAATACAATTATTCAAGAGGAAGTTGAGAGATTATTGAAGTCCAGGATGATCAGAGAGGTTAAGTTCCCAAGGTGGCTAGCAAACGTGGTCGTGGTACAGAAGAAAAATGGGAAATGGAGAGTTTGTGTAGACTACACAGACTTGAACAAAGCTTGTCCTAAAGACCCATTTCCTCTTCCCCACATTGATGTGATGGTAGATGCCACTGCCGGGCATGAAATGCTGACCTTCATGGACGCATCCTCAGGATTTCAACAAATCCAAATGGAGCCTTCTGACCAGGAGGATACTGCCTTCATGACACCAACATGTATTTATTGTTATACAGCTATGCCTTTTGGTTTGAAAAATGCAGGTGCAACATACCAAAGATTGGTAAACATGATGTTCAAAGACAAACCGGGGGACACCATGGAGGTGTACATTGACGATATGGTGGTAAAATCAAAGAAAGCTCAGGATCACCTCCAGGATATTAAAGGAGCATTTGATATCCTGGATCAGTATAACATGAAGCTGAATCCTGCTAAGTGCCATTTTGGAGTGGGGGCAGGAAAATTTCTACGATATATGGTGACCAAAAGAGGAATAGAAGCAAGCCCGGAGAAGATTAAAGCCATCTTGGATATTAAATCGCCCTCAAATATGAAGGATGTTCAACGATTAACAGGGCGAGTGGCAGCATTAAATAGATTTATCTCAAGATCCTCAGAAAAATGCAAAGATTTTTATGATATCCTGAAGAAGAACAAGAAATTCGAATGGGGTGAGAAGCATGAAGCGGCCCTACAGGATTTAAAGCAATATCTTTCAACCGCACCTCTACTGATGAAGCCCGAGAATGGTGAACCATTATCCCTATACCTCGCAGTATCAGGGAATGCTGTAAGTGCCGTCCTTGTAAAGGACCATGAAGGTCAGCAATATCCTGTTTATTATGTTAGCAAAAGCTTATTGAATGCTGAAACTAGATATTCTCATTTAGAAAAGTTGATACTAGTATTAGTTATGGCATCAACAAAACTTAGACATTACTTTGAGACACATAGGATTCATGTTAAAATGAATTATCCTGTTAAAAATGTACTTAGGAAACCAGAAATGTCAGGCAGGATGGCTAAGTGGTCAGTAAAGTTGAGTGCTTATGATTTAGTATATGAACCTAGAAATGCCATAAAGTCTCAGGCTTTAGCTGACTTTGTGGCTGATTTTAGTAGTGACATTCAGGATGAGGTAGACCTAGAAGTTCAACAGTTAGGAGAATCCTTAGGATCCTGGACATTATATACTGATGGTGCATCTAATGTAAGAGGAGTAGGATTGGGAATACTACTAAAATCGCCACAGGGGGACATATTACCCCAGGCTATTAGGTGTGAATTTCCTGCTACTAATAATGAAGCAGAGTATGAGGCTTTAATTGCAGGATTAGAGTTGGCTAAGAGTATGAGTATCAAAAATTTACAAGTATATGTTGACTCCTTGTTAATTACTAACCATTTTAATGGATCCTATGCAGTTAAGGGTGAGAAATTAATCGAATACCTCGATATTCTTAAAAAATTAGCAGGATATTTCGATGTTTTTACACTTGAACAGGTACCAAGGGAGGATAATGCTGAAGCAGATGCCTTAGCAAATTTGGGATCGTCGATCAGGATACCTGAAGGGACTCAAATACCAATATTACATGTCTTATATCCTGCCACGAATCCTCAGGATAAAGTAGTAGCGAGTATTCGGGATCCTGGAGCGGAATATCCTGAACAGGATCCTAAATCCTGGACGGCTCCAATTGTGAGATATCTTAAAGAAGGACACATCCCCGGAAATGAAAATCGTAAGGCATTTAGGATGAAGGTATCACGATTCACTATCATAAATAATGTTTTATACAAGAAATCTCTTGCAGGACCATATTTGAGGTGCTTGGAGGATCCTGAAGCCAAAGAAGTACTTCAGGATATACATGAAGGGGATTGTGGTAATCACACTGGGGGTAGATCATTGTTCTCGAAAGTGTTAAGGACAGGATATTATTGGCCAACGATGAGGAAAGATGCTGCAGAATATGCTCGAAGATGTGATGCATGTCAAAGGCATAGTAACATACTACATCAACCAGCTGAACCACTATATCCTGTGGTTTCCCCTTGGCCATTCATGAAATGGGGGATGCATATAGTAGGGAAGTTACCAATAGCTCCGGGAGGAAAAGTCTTTATGTTAGCTATGACGGATTATTTCTCCAAGTGGGTTGAGGCTGAAGCATTTACTCAAGTTAGAGACCAAGAACTAGTATCCTTCATAAAGAGGAATATCCTAACTAGGTTTGGGGTACCAGCTGAGATCATTTGTGATAATGGGTCCCAGATTATAAGCAAAAGGACTACTGACTTTTGCAAGAGTTGGGGAATCAAAATGATCACGTCTACTCCAGTACATCCTCAAGCGAATGGGCAAGCTGAATCCTCAAACAAGATAATAGTCAATAACTTAAAGAAGATGCTTGGAGCCAAAAAAGGAAGATGGGCGGAAGAGTTACCCTTTGTTTTGTGGGCTGATAGGACAACGGTAAAGAATGCAACTGGCCAAACCCCGTTTTCCTTGGTATTTGGAGCAGAAGCAATGATTCCAACAGAAATGACGATACCTACTGCAAGATCTATCCTATAGGATCCTGAACAGAATCCTGAAGTCTTATGTCAAGATTTGGATACTATAGATGAAAAAAGAGACGCAGCAAGACTAAGAGTAGCAGCATATCAACAAAGAATATCTAGTGCATATAATAAGAACATAAGGACTAGAAGATTTCGAGTTGGTGATTGGGTGCTAAGAAAGGCTTTTCAAAATACCACTAATCCTGCCGATGGCAAGTTAGCTCCGAAATGGGAAGGACCATATGAAGTCGAGTCAGAAGCAGGGAAAGGAGCATTTCGACTCAAAAATATGGAAGGGGATATGCTACCAAGATCATGGAATGCAATACATTTAAAGCTCTATTTCAAGTAAGAGTAGAATTTGTTTTCTATCTCGGAATGGTATGTATCCTATTTTAATATATTTGTTTATTATCTTGAACCCAATACTGACTTAAGCATCGGAGGGGTGTTAGCCAAGCTAACACCCACCTTAGTTTACAATTGTTTTGCAGGATATGTTTCAGGATATAACTCCAGGATATGTACTCAGGATGAGTCGAAAGATTAGAGGATTGGCCCCCTCTCTCACGTTTAAGGGATCCTGGTACCTTCAAAGGTTTAAAGGTATTCACCTTTCTTTCGAATTGGGTTTAAACACCTCGTCTGGAGCGCAAGTTATCTAGGTATAGTTCAAGGTAGCGGGACCAGTTCATGTAAAAGTGGCTGACAATTTCGTTACTGTTGGCTATATCCTGGATACTGAAGGTATATGAGGATTGATCACCCCCTCTCACGAAAGAGTATTTTCATACTCTCTAAGGTTTAAAGGTTTTCACCTTTCTAAGAATTGGAGTTTATACACTCTCGCCTGTAGCGCATGAAATTTAGGGTTTATCCCCAGATATCAGGGTTTATCCCCAGGATATTAAGGGTTTATCCCAAGTATGCTAAGGATCCATTTCAGGATATCATGGGTTTTGCCCCGGGGTACTCGGAATTTATTTGAGTCAAAATATAAATACATTTACGTTTCTGTGTCAAACACAGGGGACATACATTATACTGTCCAAAGGATGGATCCAAGTTTATAAGTATGCACTGGGGACAAACTTATATTGGAAGATTGAAATTAATTCTCTAAGAATCTCTGTTATGATCTCTCCTTTTTATTTGGACAATTTATAGGTTGTATTTCAATATCCTTATCAAGATATCTTTCAGGATATCTCCCAGGATACATTTATAATACATATTCCTAAAAATGTACAAACCAAACAATTTTCACAAGTAAAATTTTCATATCAATGACAACAATGATAAAGTCAAAAGAGAAGTTATATTATTAACATACCAAAAGATGTGCTCTTAGTTTCACCTCAAAACAAGGCCCATCCACTAAGAGCACTAATAGTTCGTTACCATATTTACCCAACAGTTGAAGGTTTCATCTCAAACCGAGACCATCCACCTCCAACTGTTGAATTGTTCAAAAAGCATGCAGGAAATGTAAATTGTTCAGGTGCAGAAAAGTAAAGTGCAGAAAAGTAAATTGTTTAAGGGATTACAGACCAACATTCAAATTTAAAAAGGTGGGCTCTGGCCTTGGCATGTATATCCGTCATCGCCCACCTAAATGCCCTCACACAGCGGCATCTTCTCCAACCTTCTCAGACTTCTCAGCACCAGCATCCTGAGCAGCATCCTCACTAGTATCCATCCCAGCATCAGCTCCAGCATCCTTCTTGTCTCCAGCCTGGATCGCCACCTCTGCTGACTTAGAAGACTCACCAGCTTCAGCAGGAAGTGGCACAGCTTTGCCTCCAAGCTCCTTTAGCTTGGCCACCCAGGATTCAACTGGCCAAGATGGACAAACAAGGCCCGTCTCCTTGGCCTCGTAGGCCATCTTGATGCGTGCTTGTAACAGGGAGACGATAGGAGAAGCCTTGATTCCCTCCCAGAAATTGACCAAGGCTTGATCATGATCCATTTGAACGGTGGCAAGTTTGAGCTCAGCGTCTTGGGTGACCTTCTTCAGCAGGCTTTCGTAGTGCCGGGTCTTCGCTTCGGCAATGGCACCTTGGTCAGCAACGGTGCTTTCAAGCTGTTTGATCCTGGCTTCATGGAGTGCAACAGTACCACAGGCATCATTATACAAGTGGAGCAAATGATGGAGGCCCTGCACATCAGTTACAGGTATAAGTTAGAATGTATATTGACTAGGATATCCTGTCAGGATATCCTATTAGGAAATACATGCATGATATGCGTGCAGGATATACGTGCGGGATATACGTGCAGGATATGAGTTAGGATATTACCTTGTTAAGGAAGGATGTCATTGGCTCTAAGGAATCAGAGAAACTGAGTTCATCATAGGAGAACCCTTCTGAACCTGGAGTACTGACTTCAAGACCTTTCCTCTTTTTTTCTGTGGAAGCACGAGTTCTTGGATTGGCCTTGGGAGCCGGGAGTGGCTTGGAGCTAGTAGCAGCAGGAGTCTCCTTCTTGACTATGGCTGGAGTTGGGTAGCTGTCGAGTTCATCAAGGTCTAGATAGACTGGAACTTTGCTGGAATCTGCACACAGGGAGTAAAATTCTAAATCTCTCCTAAGAATATCAAATAAAAACATATGTGTACAGAATTGTTTTGGTCAAAAATTACCGAAGCAATTTAGTGATCAAATTAGTAATGTGAGGTAGTGTGCTAAAAAGTTTAAGGAAAATATGCTTGCTGAGTTATTTAGAAAATCAGTATTCAGGATACGGCTCAGGATATTGAGCTGTATCTGCGATCAAACAGTGAGTAAATAATAAACAAAAAGTAAGGGAGACGACACAAGATGTACGAGGAAAGCCCTTGATCAATCTAGATCGCCGGCATAAAACCTCGGGAGCTGACAATCGCAGCTGCCTTGTTCTTCTTATTGCTTTAAACTTCAGGATACAGTGCAGGATATCAACCAGATCTCTAAGTGTTACAATGAATTCGTGTGAGAGTACAATTTGTGAGAGAGCAAGTGTTGGTGTGTAGTGAGTGTGATTGCAGTGAAAATTGCCGTGTCCTATTCGATCTGGTGTTCCTCCTATTTATAGTAACGAAATACAAACAAATATCCCTATAAATGTGGGATGCTCCGAATATTCCATCACGAACGTTGTAGACCGAGTAATAAGGCTTCAACGTCTTTCTTTGAACGGTTTGGACCGAGTCTTCCGCAGAACAAGTCTTTGTGAACGTTGCTAGCTTCCAGCCCACGTACCTGCACATAATCCGTTAGTGATCCTGAGGATACCATTCAGGATATTACCAGTACCCTGAATCCGCACCCCGGATATAAACAGATATTATTTAATCAAGATATAAGCCAAGATATTTCTCAGGATATGAGCTCAGAAATTAGCCCACAACAATTGTCCCCAAAAATGTTACCGTTTAGTATCCTCATTACTAACGGTTACATTTTTACGCAAACCGAGGCAATTAAGAGATAAGACCTGTGATGTGACCGTTTGCAACTACCCAGCCTATATCTACTCATCATACCCTATATCTTCTCATCCTCATCTTCTTTTTTAATAATCATCGACAAGGAAAAAGGTACATTTTCTCTCTATCTTTTTTACTTTCCTTCATCTCTTCTCTCCGGCGAAAAATCCAACCGATCAAATGCCGCGCCAAACAAGATCCAGTTCAGGTGACTCGGCCCCTACGTTCTACCAACAAAACCTTCTCCAAGAACCGGAGAAGGAAGCCTGTACCTTTGATAGTGCCCACTTGTCTGCTTTAAAATCCTCCGGTATCTTCCCGGAAGGAACCATATTTAGACCTTTTGACCGTGAAATCCGGTCAGATATGGTCTCCAACGAGTGGATTTGCTTTAGTGCTTTCCCTTTTACCCTAGGGCTTCGATTCCCTTTTCCGGATTTCATCACCGAGTTCTTTAATATCACAAAAATCTCTTTTAGCCAAACAATGCCAATGCTCTGGCGTGTCTTAACTGTTCTTGACCAGATCAAGAGAAACCACATTCCTGAGCTTTCCATCCATGATCTCCCCCTGGCTTACAAGCTTAGATGCCACGGATCATGCAGATTTCTGTTTTATTCTACTTCCGGTGACCCACTGATACTTCGTGCCACCAAGAACGAGGATGGTTGGCAATCCAAGTTTTTCTTTGTAAAAAGGGACTCAATCCCTGGTGGGACGGAATATCCGTTACAGTGGTTGAGAAAGGGTAGGATTTAGGGTTTAAGAATGATCCTGTCGCTTATCTTGTTCCATATCCTGAACTAACTTATCTTCTTTGTTATGCAGCTGATTTCAGGAAGATTGCTCCTCCTCTTGCCAATTCTCAAGAAAGAATAGACGCCATTAGACTTCTCCCAGAAGCAGAAAGAAGTTTCAATCCTTCTCCACCAACTCCAAGTCCTCTTTCAAGAGCCAACATGTCTGGTAAGGATCCTGCAAGATATCCTGCACACATATGCTTCTTATCTGTTATTTATAGGAGGGATTTAGAATTTACTCCCTGTGTGCAGACTCCAGCAAAGTCCCAGTCTATCTAGACCTGGATGAACTTGACAGCTATCCAACTCCAGCCATAGTCAAGAAGGAGACTCCTGCTACCACCAGCTCCAAGCCACTCCCGGCTCCCAAGACCAATCCAAGAACCCGTGCTTCCGCAGCGAAAAAGAGAAAGGGTCTTGAGGTCAGCGCTCCAGGCTCTGAAGGGTTCTCCTATGATGAGCTCAGCTTCTCCGACTCCTTAGAGCCAATGACATCCTTCCTCAACAAGGTAATATCCTGCCGCATATCCTTCATGTATATCCTGCACATATATCCTGCACGTATATCCTAACAGGATATCCTGGTAGGACGTCTTAGTCAGCATATATTCTAACCCCATACCTGTGATCAATGTGCAGGGCCTCCAGCATTTGCTCCACTTGTACAATGACGCTTGTGGTACTGTGGCACTTCATGAAGCCAGGATCAAGCAGCTAGAGAGCACCGTTGCTGACCAAGGTGCTATTGCCGAAGCAAAGAGCCGGCACTATGAAAGCTTGCTAAAGAAGGTCACCCAAGATGCTGAGGTCAAACTTGCCAGCGTTCAAATGGACCATGATCAGGCCTTGATCAGCTTCCGAGAGGGAATCAAGGCTTCTGCTATCGTCTCCCTGCTACAAGCACGCATCAAGATGGCCTATGAGGCCAAGGAGACGGGCCTTGTTTGTCCATCTTGGCCAGTTGAATCCTGGGTGGCCAAGTTGAAGGAGCTCGGAGGCAAAGCTGTGCCCCTTCCTGCTGAAGCTGGCGAGTCTTCTAAGTCAGCAGAGGTGGTGGTCCAGGCTGGAGAGAAGAAGGATGCTGGAGGTGATGCTGAGATGGATGTTGGCAAGGATGCTGCGCAGGATGCTGGTCAGGATGCTGGTGCTGAGAAGCCTGAGAAGGTTGGAGGTGATGCCGCTGTGTGAGGGCATTTAGGTGGGCGATGACGGATATACGTGCCAAGGCCAGAGCCCACCTTTTTGAATTTGAATGTTGGTTTGTATTCCCATAAACAATTTTACTTTTCTGCACTTTACTTTCCCGTACCTGGACAATTTACATTTCCTGCATGCTTTTTGAACAATACAACAGTTGAAGGTGGATGGGTCTCGGTTTGAGATGAATTCTTCAACTGTTGGGTAAATATGGTTATGAACTACTAGTGCTCTTAGTGGATGGGCCTTGTTTTGAGGTGAAACTAAGAGCACATCTTTTGGTATGTTAATAATATAACTACTCTTTTGACTTTATTATTGTTGTTATTAGTGCACAAATTTTACTTATGAAAACTGTTGTGTTTAAATATTTTTGGGAATATCATGGGAAAATATCCTGACAAGTATTCTGAGAGATATCCTGGTCAGGATATTGTCATATATCTTGGAAGACTTAAATCATTTGAAAAAGGAGAGATCATACCAGAGATTCTTAGAGAATCAGTTCCAATCCTTTATCATGAATTTGTCCCCAGTGCATACTTATAAACTTGGATCCATCCTTCGGATTAGACTAATGTATGTCCCCTGTGTATGACACAGAAATGCAAATGTATTCACACTTTGGTTTGAATAAATTTCAAACACTCCGAAGCAAAAATCTTGATATCCTGAAATGAATCATTAGCATACTGGGGATAAACCCTTAATATCCTGGGGATAAACCCTGAGTTTCATGCGCTACAGGCGAGAGTGTATAAACCCCAAATCTTAGAAAGGTGAAAACCTTTAAACCTTTGAGAGTATGAAAATACTCTTTCGTGAGAGAGGGTGATCAATCCTCATATACCTTTAGAATCCAGGATATAGCCAACAGTAACGAAATTGTCAGCCACTTTTACATGAACTGGTCCCGCTACCTTGAACTACACCTAGATAACTTGCGCTCCAGGCGAGGTGTTTAAACCCAATTCGAAAGAAAGGTGAATACCTTTAAACCTGTGAAGGGATCAGGATCCCTTAAACGTGAGAGAGGGGGCCAATCCTCTAATCTTTCGATTTATCCTGAGTATATATCCTGGAGCTATATCCTGAAACATATCCTGCAAAACAGTTCTAAACTAAGGTGGGTGTTAGCTTGGCTAACACCCCTCCGATGCTTAAGTCAGTATTGGGTTCAAGATAATAAACAAATATATTTTAAAGAGATAGAACACATACCATTCCGAGATAGAAAACAAATTCTACTCTTACTTGAAATAGAGCTTCAAATGTATTGCATTCCAGGATCTTGGTAACATATCCCCTTCCATATTCCTGAGTCGATATGCTCCTTTCCCTGCTTCTGACTCAACTTCATAAGGTCCTTCCCATTTCGGAGCTAGCTTGCCATCGGTAGGATTAGTGGTGTTTTGAAAAGCCTTTCTCAGCACCCAATCACCAACTCGAAATCCTCTAGTCCTTATGTTCTTATTGTATGCCCTGGATATTCTTTGTTGATATGATGCTATCCTTAGCCTTGCTGCATCTCTTCTTTCATCTATAGTATCTAGATCTTGACATAAGACTTCAGGATTCTGTTCAGGATCCTGTAGCATAGATCTTGCAGTAGGTATCGTCATTTCTGTTGGAATCATTGCCTCTGCTCCAAATACCAAGGAAAACGGGGTTTGGCCAGTTGCATTCTTCACCGTTGTCCTATCAGCCCACAAAACAAAGGGTAACTCTTCCGCCCATCTTCCTTTCTTGGCTCCAAGTCTCTTCTTTAAGTTATTAACTATTATCTTGTTCGAGGATTCGGCTTGTCCATTCGCTTGAGGATGTACCGGAGTAGATGTGATCATTTTGATTCCCCAACTTTTGCAGAAGTCAGTAGTCCTTTTGCTTATAAACTGGGACCCATTATCACAAATGATCTCAGCTGGTACTCCAAACCTAGTCAGGATATTCCTCTTTATGAAAGATACTACTTCTTGGTCTCTCACTTGAACGAATGCTTCAGCCTCGACCCACTTAGAGAAATAATCCGTCATTGCTAACATAAATACTTTTCCTCCCGGAGCCTTTGGTAACTTCCCTACTATATCCATCCCCCACTTCATGAATGGCCAAGGGGAAACTACAGGATATAGTGGTTCAGCTGGTTGATGTAGTATGTTACTATGCCTTTGACATGCATCACATCTTCGAGCATATTCTGCAGCATCTTTTCTCATTGTTGGCCAAAAGTATACTGTCCTCAATACTTTCGAGAATAGTGATCTACCTCCAGTGTGATTACCACAGTCCCCTTCATGTATATCCTGAAGTACTTCTCTGGCTTCATGATCCTCCAAGCACCTTAAATATGGTCCTGCAAGAGATTTCTTATATAGGATATTATTTATAATAGTGAATCGTGATACCTTCATCCTAAATGCCTTAGGATTTTCATTTTCGGGGATGTGTCCATCTTTAAGATATTTCAGAATTGGAGTTGTCCAGGATTCAGGATCCTGTTCAGGATATTCCACTTCAGGATCCCGAATATCCGCTACTTCTTTATCCTGAGGATTCGTTGCAGGATATAAAACATGTATTATTGGTATTTGGGCCCCTTCCGGTATCCTGACTGATGATCCCAGATTTGCTAAGGCATCCGCTTCAGCATTATCCTCTCTTGGTACCTGTTCAAGTGTAAAAACATCGAAATATCCTGCTAATTTTTTGAGAATATCGAGGTATTCGATTAACTTCTCACCCTTAACTGCATAGGATCCATTAAAATGATTAGTAATTAACAAGGAGTCAACATATACTTGCAAATTCTTAATACTCATGCTCTTAGCTAGTTCTAATCCTGCAATTAAAGCTTCATATTCTGCCTCATTATTGGTAGCAGGAAATTCACACCTAATAGCCTGGGGTAATATGTCCCCCTGTGGCGATTTTAGTAGTATTCCCAATCCTACTCCTCTTATATTAGATGCACCATCAGTATATAATGTCCAGAATCCTGAGGATTCTCCTAATTGCTGAACTTCTAGGTCTGCCTCGTCCTGGATGTCACTACTAAAATCAGCCACAAAGTCAGCTAAAGCCTAAGACTTTATGGCATTCCTAGGTTCATATACTAAATCATAGGCACTTAACTTTACCGACCACTTAGCCATCCTGCCTGACATCTCTGGTTTTCTAAGCACATTCTTGACAGGATAATTAGTTTTAACATGAATCCTATGAGTCTCAAAATAATGTCTAAGTTTTGTTGATGCCATGACCAATGCTAGTATTAATTTCTCTAAGTGAGAATACCTAGTTTCAGCATCTAACAAACTTTTTCTAACATAATAAACAGGATATTGCTGACCTTCATGGTCTTTTATAAGAACGGCACTTACAGCATTCCCTGATACAACAAGGTACAGGGATAGTGGTTCACCATTTTCAGGTTTCATCAGTAGAGGTGCGGTTGAGAGATATTGCTTCAAATCCTGTAGGGCTGCTTCATGCTTCTCACCCCACTCGAATTTTTTGTTCTTCTAAAGGATATCATAAAAATCCTTGCATTTTTCTGAAGACCTTGAGATAAATCTGTTCAATGCTGCCACTCGCCCCGTTAATCGTTGAACATCTTTCATATTTGAGGGTGATTTAATATCCAAGATGGCTTTGATCTGCTCCGGGCTTGCTTCTATTCCTCTTTTGGTCACCATATATCCTAGAAATTTTCCTGCCCCCACTCCGAAATGGCACTTAGCAGGATTCAGCTTCATATTATATTGATCCAGGATATCAAACGCTCCTTTAATATCCTGAAGGTGATCCTGAGCTTTCTTTGACTTTACCACCATATCGTCAATGTACACCTCCATGGTGTCCCCCAGTTTGTCTTTGAACATCATGTTTACCAATCTTTGGTATGTTGCACCTGCATTTTTCAAACCAAAAGGCATAGCTGTATAACAATAAATACCTGTTGGTGTCATGAAGGCAGTATCCTCCTGGTCAGAAGGCTCCATTTGGATCTGTTGAAATCCTGAGGATGCATCCATGAAAGTCAGCATTTCATGCCCAGCAGTGGCATCTACCATTGCATCAATGTGGGGGAGAGGAAATGGGTCTTTAGGACAAGCTTTATTCAAGTCTGTGTAATCCACACAGACTCTCCATTTTCCGTTCTTCTTCTGTACCACTACCACGTTTGCCAGCCACCTTGGGAATTTGACTTCTCTAATCATCTTGGACTTCAATAATCTTTCAACTTCTTCTTGAATAATTGTATTGCGTTCAGGAGCAAAC
Source organism: Helianthus tuberosus (assembly GCA_030545235.1). Taxonomy (NCBI): domain Eukaryota; kingdom Viridiplantae; phylum Streptophyta; class Magnoliopsida; order Asterales; family Asteraceae; genus Helianthus; species Helianthus tuberosus. Next base: position 38,709,481 of record CM060411.1, on the reverse strand, counting down.
TTCCTTCTCTTTTGTTGCACTGGCTTGAATGATTTATCAATTCCAAGCTTGTGAGTGATAATATCTTTGGATATGCCTGTCATATCCTCATGCTTCCATGCAAACGTCGACATCCTGCATTTTAAAAAGTTAATTAATTGTTCTTCAATATCCTGAGGGATATTGGTTCCCACGAGCACCGAAATATCGGGATTATCCTGGTCCAGGACAATTTTCTTCACATCCTGCTCCGGATCCTCCGCAATATCCTGGGCCCGCGTCTTTAATTGCTATGCTGCACTAGGTTTAGTTGAAGATTTCATTGAGGATGAGTAGCATTCTTTTGCTTCCTGCTGATCGCTATCAACTTTAACAACTCCCCAAGGGGTAGGTATCTTGATGCATTGGTGATATGTTGATGGCACGGCCTTCATATCGTGAATCCATGGTCTTCCCAGTATAATGTTATAGCAGGATAGAGAGTCCATTACACAGAAACGCTGTATCGAGTTGAGTCCTTCAACGTACACCGGCAACTTTATCTCTCCCACTGTGTTTCTGGCCTCTCCACTGAACCCAACAAGCACGGTGGACTTCGAAGTGATATCCATTGGAGATACATTCATCCTTTTAAGTGTCTCTAGTTGGATTATGTTGACGGAGCTGCCATTATCAGCCAATATCCTGCGTACAAAATGGTTAGCCACATACAACGTTATTACCAGAGCATCATGGTGAGGATCCTGGACAGTATCCCTGTCATCAGCATCAAATGTGATCACTTTGTCAGTTGTGAGTGTAGTCATCCTGACAGGTTTGTCTCCCCTTTCGGCTTTAGCTTCCTTTGCATGTCTCTTTGCTGCCGAATATGAAGTCCCACAAATGTCGGATCCCCCCGAAATGAAGTTGATTACTTTGGCATCCGGGGGAGGTGAGGCTGCTCGTTCAGGATCCTTCTCAGTATCCTGACCCTTATTCTTCTTTCTTCCTAAGAGATCTTTCAAATATCCCTTGCTTAGAAGATAGCTTATCTCTTTCCTCAAAGCAATGCAATCCTCGGTCATATGTCCGAAATCTTCGTGGAAAGCACACCATTTTGATTTGTCTTTCCAATCCGCTTTTTGTTGATTTTTCCGAGGCCATCTTGCCTTGTCCCCTAGACCCTGCATAGCATACATCAATTCAGGAATGTTAACAGAAAAGCAATATTCAGATAATTCAGGATATTCTTCAGGATCCTCATCTTCGACAGCATTCACTCTCTTATTCTCATTTCTGCCATATGGCTTAGGCCGATACGACTTAAATGAGGATTCTGACTTCCTGTTGGTTGACTCATAAGTGTTGGATGAGTTCATCCTTTCTTGCATCTTTCTGTCATCTTCCAACCGAATGTATCTCAGGGCCCTGTTCCGAGCTTCATCCAGGTTCCTGCATGGGTTCATTACAAGGTCTTGGTAAAATTGAGAATCTTTTTGCAACCCCATCTTGAAAGCTTGCACAGCTGTTGCAACATCGAGATGAGGAATGTCTAGTGATTCTCGGCTAAACTTGTTCACATAATCCCTAAGGGATTCCTGAGGCCCTTGTGTTATCCTGTAGAGATCACTTGTTAATTTTTCAAAGCTCCTACTACAAGAAAACTGACTATTAAATAAATTTACTAAATGAGCAAAAGATGTGATTGAATGCGGAGGAACATTCAAGAGCCACTTCAAAGCTGATCCTGTCAAGGTTGAACCAAAACCCTTGCACAAGCATGCTTCTTTGAGATCCGGAGGGATAGGGTTGATCTCCATCCTCTCCCTATACTGAGCAATATGCTCTTCAGGATCCGTCGTTCCGTCGTAAAGCTTCATGTTGGGGGTTTGGAACCTCTTTGGAATCTCAGCATCACAGATAGGATATGCAAAGCGAGATATCTTATGGCTATCTTGAGACACTTCCGGGATTGGCTGGACCACCCCGGGCACACTTGATATCATGTCCTTCAATTTTTGAAGTTCCCTGGTAAGTGCTGACGTCACACCTGTATCCTGCAAGGATCCACTATTGTTAGTAGCATGAGTATTATTATTATTTAATATGTTACTCGTTGGAGGATTCTGCCCATATCCTGAGGCATATCCTGAGCTCCTTATGGTCGATATCCTAACCGAGGAGGGTATTTCAGGAGTATGATTCTGAGGAAGACTGGGCACAATATTCCCCCTGTTATCCTCTGTATACACGGCTGAACTGAAGTTCAAAGCTCTGGGTTGTAATGGAGTGACAATATCCTCAGCGGATCTGCTCGAGCCAGACTTCAGGAGTTGTATTTCCCTTAAAAGCATTTGGTTTGTTTCTTGCTGCTGCCTCATTTGTTCCTGCACACTTCCAAACAAGGTTAAAATTTCATCATTAGATGCTAAAACAGGGGCAGATTCTTGAACAGTGCGAGTAGGGATAATATCCTAAGGCCGTGTAGAGGCTGGCATTCTTGGAGGAGGTGGTGGAAGCACCGAACCTGTAGTAACAGAAGTCGTAGCAGACATAGTAGAGGAACTCATGTTTGATCGTAAGGCCATTGTGGACAATGTGGCAAAAAGTTTTGAAAATAAAAAACCGATTAGCGATTTAACAAAATTTTTTTAGTAAAGATAGCACCACTTGCCCCACGGTGGGCGCCAAATTGTTTTGGTCAAAAATTACCGAAGCAATTTAGTGATCAAATTAGTAATGTGAGGTAGTGTGCTAAAAAGTTTAAGGAAAATATGCTTGCTGAGTTATTTAGAAAATCAGTATTCAGGATACGGCTCAGGATATTGAGCTGTATCTGCGATCAAACAGTGAGTAAATAATAAACAAAAAGTAAGGGAGACGACACAAGATGTACGAGGAAAGCCCTTGATCAATCTAGATCGCCGGCATAAAACCTCGGGAGCTGACAATCGCAGCTGCCTTGTTCTTCTTATTGCTTTAAACTTCAGGATACAGTGCAGGATATCAACCAGATCTCTAAGTGTTACAATGAATTCGTGTGAGAGTACAATTTGCGAGAGAGCAAGTGTTGGTGTGTAGTGAGTGTGATTGCAGTGAAAATTGCCGTGTCCTATTCGATCTGGTGTTCCTCCTATTTATAGTAACGAAATACAAACAAATATCCCTATAAATGTGGGATGCTCCGAATATTCCATCACGAACGTTGTAGACCGAGTAATAAGGCTTCAACGTCTTTCTTTGAACGGTTTGGACCGAGTCTTCCGCAGAACAAGTATTTGTGAACGTTGCTAGCTTCCAGCCCACGTACCTGCACATAATCCGTTAGTGATCCTGAGGATACCATTCAGGATATTACCAGTACCCTGAATCCGCACCCCGGATATAAACATATATTATTTAATCAAGATATAAGCCAAGATATTTCTCAGGATATGAGCTCAGAAATTAGCCCACAACAAGAATATCTTGCAGGATTCTTACCAGACATGTCTGCGCTTGAAAGAGGGCTTGGAGTTGGTGGAGATGGGTTAAAGCTTCTCTCTGCTTCTGAAAGCAGTCTGATGGCGTCTATTCTTTTTTGAGAATCAGCATGGGGAGGTGCAATCTTCCTGAAATCAGCTGCATACACAACAGAGAAAATGAAATTGGTCAGTTCAAGATATAAAGCAGGATAAGAGGCAGGATCATCTTTAAACCCTAAATCCTACCCTTCTTTAACCATCTCATTGGATAATCCGTTCCACCAGGGATTGAATCCCTTTTTACAAAGAAAAACTTGGATTGCCAATCATCCTCGTTCCTGGTGGCACGAAGTATCAATGGGTCACCGGAAGTAGAATAAAACAGAAATCTACATGATCCATGGCATCTAAGCTTGTAAGCTAGGGGCAGATCATGGACGGAAAGATCAGGAATGTGGTTTCTCTTGATTTGGTCAAGAATAGACAAAACACGCCAGAGCATTGGCATGGTTTGGCTGAAAGAGATTTTGGTGATATTAAAGAATTCGGTGATGAAGTCCGGAAAGGGGAATTGTAGCCCTAGGGTAAAAGGGAAAGCACTGAAGCATATCCACTCGCTGGAGACCATATCCGACCGGATTTCCCGGTCGAACGGTCTAAACACGGTTCCTTCCGAGAAGATGCCGGAGGATTTCAAGGCTGACAGGTGGGCACTATCGAAGGTACATACTTCCTTCTCCGGTTCTTGGAGAAGGTTCTTTTGGATGAATGTAGGAGCCGAGTCACCTGAACTGGATCTTGTTTGCCTTGGCATTTGGTCGCCTGAATTTTTCGCCGGAGAAAGAGGATAAAGATGAAGATGAGAGAGAGAATGTTACCTTTTCCTTGTTGATTATGATTAAAAAAGAGATGAGGATGAGAAGATATAGGGCATGATGAGTAAATATAGGCTGGGTAGTTGAAAACGGTCACATCATTGGTCTTATTTGATTAATTACCTCGGTCTTCGTAAAAATGTAACCGTTAGTGCAGGATAACAAACGGTAACATTTTTGGGGACAATTGTTATGGGCGGAATTTTGAGCCTATATCCTGGAAAGTATCTTGATTTATATCTTGATAATATAGTGTCTGTTTACATCCGGGATGCTGGTTCAGGATATTGGTAACATCCTGAATGGTATCCTCAGGATTACTAACGAATTATGTGCAGGTACGTGGGTTAGAAGCTATCAACGTTCACAAAGACTCATTCTGCGGAAGACTCGGTCCAAGTTGTTCAATGAAAGACGTTAAGCCCGCTTTCTTTGGTTCCAAACGGCTACTTATGGAATATTCGGGAGTATCCCATATTTATAGGAATTTTAGTTTACACTTTGTAACTATAAATAGGTGGGTATACCAGATCGAATAGGACATCACATTCACACTCGCTACACTCTAACACTCACTCTCAAGCAATTCTCACTTTCATTCAAAAGCATTGTAACACTTAGCGATCTGGTCTATATCCTGCACTGTATCCTGACGTTTGAAGTAATAAGAAGAACAAGGCAGCTGCGATTGTCAGCTCCCGAGGTTTTATGCCGGCGATCTAGATTGATCAAGGGCTTTCCTCGTACATCTCGTGTCATTTACTTTACTTTTTTGCTCATAGTTTGATCATAGATACAACTCAATATCCTGAGCCGTATCCTGAATACTGATTTTCTAAATAACTTAACCGGCATATTTTCAAGACACTTTCTAGCACACTACCTCACTTTACTAATTTGATCACTAAATTGCTTCGGTAATTTTTGACCAAAACACTAAGTATAATGGTAGACGTACCATATATTCGTTCTTAAGGTTTCTAACGTTTTCATGTTAGCTAAGGTTTTGGCATCTTCATGTCACTAAGTTTGGATAGTCGCCAGTTTGGGCCATACTGCAGTTTACACAAGATCCTTTGGGCTTTTTTTGGGCTTGTCCCTAGTTTATTGGGCTTGTTCCCAGATCGTTGGGCTTGTCCCCAGATACTAACACTTTCTTGGCAATTGGCTTAGTCCCAAGTTACATGCTATTGCAGGTTTCCCAAGCTAAACGGTTGAGGATCCATGATCCTAACTTTCTACAAGATTGTATCTTTTGATTTTCACCATTGTAAATGTTAAGGATATAGGATCCTAACTTGGATTCTCTGGTATGATCCTTATTTACTTTAACTTTATTCTTGGTTTATCAATTATACCCTTACTCTTTGACAACAGGATATATGATCCTAAATCATCTCACTTTTCAAACTTTTTGATTAGAGGATATGTGATCCTTGATCATATCCTAAACTCTTTGATACAAATTGATGTTGGTATCCATTTAATACTTTTACCAATAACTTGTAAATTCTAAAATTATACAATGACAATTGACAAGTAAATGTACACAAAATGAACAACACAAAGATAGCTAAAAGTTAAAGTTTTATTTATTTATCAAAGTTAACCCTTTAAAAGGTTGTCAAAATTGCCAACCCAAGTTTCTACCAGCAAAACGTGGCCCGTCCACTTGGGTTGGCAAAGGGTGTCCATACTAAAGGTTCGTTAATTACAGGAAATAAAAGATGAGGGGCATCAAAGGCTTCATCCTCCGCAAACAGAAGGAGCCATCCACCTTTGCCACCCCCTATTGTTCTACGGATCAGTGATCCTTAACCCTAACTGCTATTGTTCGAAGTTATTAAGAACCATAATTGTTTGAAATAAAAACACCATCAAATAAAACAACCAAACCATAACAAATGGGCTCCGGCCACGTCTAGAAAATCCATCATCGCCCATTTATGCAGCCTACACCTTCGCTGCCTCAACCACCTTCTCATCACCGCCTTTACCACTGCCACCAGCCGCTGCCTCCTCAGGATCCTTCAGTCCACTGCCTCCGGCTTCAAGAGCTGGCACCTCCTCAGGTTCATCCTTATCATCAAGCTTAGCTAGCCTTTTCGCCCAAGCCTCTAAGTCCCATTCAGACCTGTCAAAGGCAGGATCTGCAGCCTCCTTGGCCATTTGCATCTTGATCTTCAGCATGGCGATGGTAGCAGAGAGTTTGGCCCCGTCCATGATCTCCATCCTCTCTTTCTCGGCCGTCATCTCAGCAAGCAACACCTCCTTTTGCAGTGCCTTGTTTTCCTTTTCAAGCTGGGATATCTTCTTATCTTTCACAACTGCAATGGCCTGAAGGTCAAGGCACTTCTGCTCACCTCCGGCTACCTGCTGATCAAGGAGGATTTGAACTTCAGCAAATTTCTGCACAAAGGAAGTCAACAATCAGGATCCTTTATCCTCAAAAAAGGAGAATAATTTTTAGGATATAATATCCTTACCTCGGAGACATACTCTTGAAGCTGGCGTTCCATGAGGGGGAGGCCTTTAGTGGGTTCAACTGTCTTCTTCCTCTTGGCTCCCTTGCCCCTAGTGCTCATACCCTTAGGCACCGGGTTGCTTGGGCTTGCAACCAGCTCCTTCTTGACGGACCGTGAGGATGCAATTTTCTGAATGTCAGCAACGCTGAACCTGGAAGCAGACTTGGAAGATTTGCCAGCACCTACAAGCATAACATACAGACAAGTATTCATATTTTGATTTTAATAAACATCTATATATACACGTATGTGGATACTTACTTGACATGGTGTAGGAAGTGGATGAAATTTCTTCTGGATCCTTTGACTTGGGTGGAAATGTTCTAGTTACAGGATCAAGCTTCCAAAAAGCTTCAACTCTGGCTTTGGTGACAGGTGATTCTTGAATATGAGACAGGCTGATAGCTGCATGAACAAAAAAGAAGGATCAGTTATCCTCAACAGAATAGAAAGATTCTTACCGGTTGTCCTAATCTAAAGATCCTATATCCTACCATCTGTGTTCCACTTTTTGGGAAGTTGGTTCCCATTTGGAATAGAATCTCTCCTCACAAAGAAGAATTGATTCCTCCAGTTGGTGTCATTCTTGGTGGTTTTCAAGATTGGGTGAGGCTATAGAGGTTTGGACTTGAAAAGGTATCAGTAGGAACCATGGCTTACAAGATTATACAGTTGGCTCAACTCGGACATCCCTATGTCTATACCTTCCTGCTCTATTGTTTTGGTCAAAAAATCACACAAGGATAATCTAACCAAATCCGATTTTGTGAGGTGTGTTGCTTGATTAAATGAGTAAATGTATGAACAATGAACGAATGAAATAAACAAATGACACAAGGATTTGTACGATGAAAAAGCCCTTGATCAATGTATGATCTCCGGCACAAAAAACCTCGGGTGATGGAAACTACCGATCACCAACTATATTAAACAAATGATGCTACAAATCGGGATGATAAAAAGCTTGTTACAAAGATCACTAGAGTGCAATACGTGTGTAATCGCCAATGAATTGTAGAGAGTTCTCGAACATTGTGTGTGTTTTTCAATCGTTCTTCTTAATTCAGCTTGTTATCCCCTTATAAAAATAGAAATAAACTAGCTAACTAACAATCCGCAAAAGATGCTAGCTTCCCACGACCTCTATAACGGTCACAAAGGCCATGCACATGCAGAATAATTGAGCATATTCCCTTAGAATCTTGGTTATACCAAGTCCCACTCGTATACTCCTACAAAACAAGTTTAAACATAATGGAAACAATTGTTAGTATAAGGATAATAATGAGGATCCTGGATCCTTATTCCTGCAACGTCTTCTGTGGATCCTTAATTCAAACTGAACTGAGGATCCGTGATCCTGGCTGCACTTGAGGATCCATGATCCATAAGATGTGAAAATCCATCCCTAACAATTGCCCCCAAAATATGAGGAATTAAATATAACTAAATGAGTCATATTTTCCGCCTTATCTCAAACGAATTGGTTAACATAAATATAGCCGTTGTAATCGGACTAGCCGTTGTGGACGTGACGTCAGCGACAAGACTTCCTGCAAAATCATCATTATAAATTCAGAGTTTGAGATATGGATCGAGATACATTTAAATTTGAGCGTTTCACTCCTTCAAATCTTTATCCGGAGATCAAACAGGTATTCTCTCTTTCCTTCTCTCTAAATTCTTCTATTTTGAACCTCTTTTCTCCGAGCATCCATGGCTAAGATGGTTCTCCGATCCACACCTGCCAAGGATCCTAAGAAGGATAGTCCCTTGAAGAGCCTAGGTGTTACCAAAAACCCTTCGCTAGAACTCTGCTGTTTTACTGATCATGAGATTGATCAGATTTGTCATTGCTTTCCGGCTGAAGCCGTCTTCAGATCCTTTGACTCTTCAACGAAGAGTGACTGTGTTTCTGATACTTGGTTCACTTTTCCGGCCACCCCTTTTCTGATTGGGTTTTCTTATCCTTTCCCTGCTTTTACCCAATCCTTCTTCACACTCACGGGCATGTGCTACATACAAGCCATGCCAATGATGTGGAGAGTTCTTTATACCCTTGAGAACATCATCGCGCAGGAAGGTGTAGAAATAGGAATGTCAGAGTTTAGTGAGTTATATAACCTTGTTAGCCATGGTTCACACCGTTTCTTGTTGAAGCATTAACCTGGTCAGCCTCATCCAATCCTTAAAACCACCAAAAATGATACCCATTGGAAAAACCGGTTCTTCTTTGTGAGAAGGGACTCGATCCCAGATGGGAAGGATCTCCCCAAAAAGTGGATCACCCAGGGTAGGATATGGGATCCTTAGACAAAGATCATAGTAGGATTCTATTTGTGTTAAGGATAACTGATCCTACTTTCTGTTTCTGTTGTGCAGCTATTTCGCTTTCTCATATTTAAGAAACACCTGCAACAAAAGAAAGAAATGCTGCTTTTTGGAAGCTTGACCCTGCAGTTAGAACTTTTCAAGCTAAAACAAAGGATTCAGAAGAAGCATCCTCTGGTTCCTACACGATGTCCAGTAAGTATCCAGATTCATATATGAATAAATGTTTAAACAAATATAAGGTATGAATACTTATCTGTATTTTGCATTTGTAGGGGTTGGTAAATCCTCAAAATCAGCTTCCAGGTTCAGTGTCAGTGATCTTGATGCATTTGCTTCTTCCAAGTCCATCAAGAAGGAACTTGCTGTCAGTCCCAGTATCCCCAACCCTAAAGGCATGAGCACACGGGGCAAGGGTGCCAAGAAAAGAAAAGCCTCTGAGTCCCTTGAAGGCCTCCCTCTCATCCAACACCAGTTCGAGGAGTATGTCTCCGAGGTAAGGATCCTGGATCCTTATGTCTAATCTTCCATTTCTGAGGATATCGGATCCTGACCATGTGCATGTTTTATGCAGAAATTTGCTGAGATCCAAATGCTCCTTGATAACAATCTGGCAGAGGCTGAACAGAAGACCCTTGACTTCCAGCAGTTGTTCCTGGCCAAAGACAAAAAGATCTCCTCCCTTGAGAAGGATCTTATCCTGGCGAAGAAGGAGTTGGTCCTGACCCAGATCACAGCACAGCAGGAGAAGGAGGAGGTGATGGAAGGGGCAAAGCTCTCTCCTACAATCGCCATGCTCAAGATCAAGCTTCAAATGGCAAAGGAGGCTGAGGATCCTTCTTTTGACAGGTCTTCCTGGAATCAGGAGGCTTGGAAGCTGAAGCTGGCGGAGCTGGATAATGAAGAGGAAGCTGTGGAGGTCTTGGCAATTGAGGCTGGTAGCATTGGGCTGAAGGATCCGGTGGAAGGAGCAGCTGGTGGTGATGATGCAGTGAAGGTGTAACCACTGTTATCCTGCCGCCCTTTTATTCCTGCACTATATGAACTGTTAATTATGGACACCCTTTGTCTACCTCAACGGACGGGCCACGTTTTGCTGGTAGATGCTCGGGGTAGGCAATTTTGACAACCTTTAAAGGGTTTTAACTATGGATATATAAATAAAACCTTTAACTTTTGGCTATCTTGGTGTTGTTCATTTTGTACCTACTTGTCAATTGTTATTACATAACTTCTTAGATTTACAAGTTATTGGTGAAAGCATAAAAGTAAAAAAGTTTAGGATATGATCAAGGATCAAATATCCTATAATCGGAAAATTTAAAAATTATAACTATTTTAGGATCACGTGTCCTGTTGTCAAAGAATAGGGTATGATTGATAAAACAAGAATAAAATTAAAGTAAATAAGGATCATACCAGAGAATCCAATTTAGGATCCTACATCCTTAAAAAGTTAGGATCCAGGATAAAACCTGATAAAAAGTTAGGATCCAGGATCCTTAACTGTTTAGCTTTAGAAACCTGAAATATGAGATAACCTGGGGACTAAGCCAATTTGTAAATGAAAGAGTTAATGTCTGGGGACAAGCCCAATAAACTGGGGATAAGCCCAATAACTGGGGACAAGCCCAAAGGATCTTGTATACACTGGAGTATGGCCCAAACTGGCGACTATCCAAACTTAGTGACATGAAGATGCCAAAACCTTAGCTAACGTGAAAATGTTAGAAACCTCAGGAACGGATGTATGGTACGTCTACCATTATAATTAGGATCCTAAATACAACCAGTACAATGAAATTGTCAGCCCCTAAAGCGGGTACTGGTCCCATTGCCTTTAACTGCGCCAGGATAATCGTGCGCTACTAGCGAAGGTGTTAGAACCTGATTCGTAGAAGGTATGGATACCTTAAACTGGGGACAAGCCCAAAAACTGGGGATAAACCCACAAAACTTAGGAAACTTCTGTGGATACTTGATCCTTTGTCAAGGATGCATGAACTTCTGCCAAACTCAAAACTTTAGTGAAAAATGATAAAGGATCCTGGATCCTTCTCCTTGTAATTAAATAAATTAAAGGATAAGGTAAATTAGAATCAAATCATTACCAGAATGAGGATCATATATCCTCTAAGGATCCTTTAAGAATACCAGATATGAGGATTTCTAAGGATCCTGGATCCTTCTTACATGAAGTATCTTTTCAAATGGACAGCATTCCAAGCTCTTGGTAGCAGATCACCTTACATTGTTAATAGACGATATGCCCCCTTTCCTGCCTCAGCTTCAATAAGATAGGGGCCTTCCCACTTTGGTGCTAGCTTGCCATCAGCAGGATTTGTGGTATTTTGGAATGTTTTCCTCAATACCATATCACCAACTTGAAACTTTCTGATCCTTACATTCTTGTTATAGGCTCCAGCCATCCTTTGTTGGTAGCTAGCCAATCTTATCCTTGCCAAATCCCTGATTTCTTCTATGGTATCCAAGTCTTGAACCAAGTTTTCAGCATTTCCTTCAGGATCACGGATGCTTGTTCTAGCAGTAGGAACCACCATTTATGTAGGGATCACTGATTCAGCTCCAAACACTAAGGAGAATGGAGTCTGACCAGTGGCATTCTTGGGAGTTGTTCTATCAGCCCATAACACATAAGGTAGCTCTTCTGCCCATTTCCCTTTTTTGGATCCAAGTTTTTTCTTCAAGTTATTGATGATGATCTTGTTGGATGATTCTGCTTGACCATTAGCTTGTGGATGGACTGGTGTTGATGTTATCATCTTAATCCCCCAACTGTCACAAAAGTTAGTAGTTCTACTCCCTATAAATTGGGATCCATTATCCTAAACAATTTCAGAAGGAATACCAAATCTGATAATAATGTTTCTTTTAATAAATGATATCACTTCTTTTTCTCTGACTTGAGAAAATGCTTCAGCTTCTATCCATTTGGAGAAGTAATCAGTCATGGCATGCATAAACAATTTTCCTCCTGGTGCTTTTGGGAGTTTACCAACTATATCCATTCCCCATCTCATGAATGGCCAAGAAGAGGATATAGGATGTAGGAGCTCTGCTAGCTGATGAAGGATATTGCTATGTCTTTGAAAAGCATCACATTTCTTAGCATAATCTACAACATCCTTCTTCATAGTAGGCCAGTAGTATCCTGTTCTAAGGATCCTTGAAAACAGTGCTCTGCCCCCAGTGTGGTTTCCACAATCTCCTTCATGAAAATCCTTTAGGACTTCTTGGATTTCAAGATCCTCGATGCATCTTAGATATGGACCTGCAAGAGATCGCTTATATAACATGTTATTTAATATTGTAAATTGAGATACCTTGACTTTGAAATCTTTAGGATTTTCTCCGGTAGGGATCTCTCCATGTTGTATATATCTTAAGATTGGAAGGATCCATGATCCTAAATTTGATTGTGAGTCATCACTAGGTATGATTGCAGAATCCTCCACTATTTCCATAGCTGTGTGATCCTCAATAGCAGGAGCCAAAATGTGTATGATGGGAATTTTAATATCCTCTGGAATCTTTAATGATTATCCAAGGTTGGCTAATGCATCAGCTTCTGCATTTTCTTCCCTGGGTATCTGTGTCAAACTAAAATAAGCAAAAGAGTCAGCCAATTTCTTGACTATCTCTAGATATTTGATTAGTCTTTCACCTTTAACAGCATAAGAACCATGAAAGTGGTTAGTAATTAATAATGAATCTACATGTACCTCAAGATACCTGATCCTCGTATGCCTGGCAATTTGCAAACCAACTATTAAGGCTTCATATTCAGCCTCATTGTTAGTAGTTTGAAACTCACAAGCAATTGAGTGGGGTATTATGTCCCCCTGTGGCGATTTTAGTAGTATGCCTAGTCCAGTTCCTTTGACATTAGAGTCTCCATCTGTTAAGAGTATCCAAGGATCCTTGGTCTCTTTGAGCTGTTGAACTTCAAATTCAGCTTCCCTTTGTAGATCACTACTGAAATCAGCCACAAAGTCAACTAAGGCTTGAGATTTGATGGCTGTTCTTGGTTCATATCTGATATCAAAAGCACTAAGCTTGACAACCCATTTTGCCAATCTCCCTGACATATCAGGTTTCTTGAGAATATTCTTAATTGGAAAGTGAGTTTTGACAACAATAGCATGAGTTTCAAAATAATGGCGTAGTTTAGTAGATGCCATAATTAAAGCAAGGATAAGTTTTTATAAATGAGAATACCTGGATTCAGCATCAAGCAAACTTTTACTTACATAATATACAGGATGTTGTGTACCTTCATGATCCTTAACAAGGACTGCAGTTACTGCCTTAGAAGATACTGCCAAATATAAGGATAATATAACCCCTTTTTTTGGTTTCATTAATGCTGGGGCTGAGGATAGGTAATCCTTAAAGGCCTTGAGAACATTCTCACGCTTGTCAGTCCATTCAAATTTCTTATTCTTTCTCAAAATGTCATAGAATTCTTTGCATTTCTCTGATGATTTTGAGATGAACCTGTTTAAGGCTGTGATCCTCCCTGTCAATCTTTGAACATCCTTAGCATCGGCAGGAGACTTGATGTTCACAATTGCCTTGATTTGCTCTGGACTTTCCTTTATGCCTCTTTTTGTCACCATATACCCTAGAAACTTTCCAGCTTTAAGACCAAAGTGGCACTTGGAAGGATTCAATTTCATATTGAATTTGTCAAGGATATTGAATGCTTCCTCCAAATCTCCAAGGTGATCCTCAGCTTTCTTGGACTTAACCACCATGTCATCTATATAGACTTCCATTGTGTGTCCAATTTGTTCTTTGAACATCATATTTACTAGCCATTGGTATGTAGCACCTGCATTTCTTAGTCCAAATGACATAGCAATATAGCAATAGATACCAGTAGGGGTCATAAAGGCTGTGTCCTCTTGATCAGATGGTTCCATCTGAATTTGTTGGAATTCAGATGAAGCATCCATAAAAGTTAACAACTCATGACCCGCTGTAGCATCCACCATGGAGTCAATGTGGGGTAATGGGAAAACATCCTTGGGACATGCCTTATTTAAATCTGTGAAATCGACACAAACCCTCCTCTTTCCATATTTCTTTTGAACAACAACCACATTGGCTAACCATCTTGGATACATAACCTCTCTAATCATACCTGCTCTGAGCAGTTTATCTACCTCTTCCTGGATAATGCCATTCCTTTTAGGTGCAAACTTTCTCCTTTTTTAATGTATGGGCTTGAATGACCTGTCAATGCCAAGTTTATAAGTAATAACATCTTTAGAAATACATGTCATGTCCTCATGTTTCCAGGCAAAGGTAGCTTTTCTCCTCTTTGGAAAGGATACTAGATCCTGCTCAATGTCATTGAGGATCCCGGATCCTATAAAAATTTTGGATTCAAGATCCAACAGGATATCCTTCACATATTGTTCTCTTGCCTCCAGGACTTCTCTTGGAGGATACTTTAATTGCTATTGCTCCCTAGGTCTTGAGGCTGGCTTCATCGATAAAGTATAACAATTTTTAGCCTCTTGTTGGTCACTTTCAATCTTCACCACACCCCATGGAGTATGGAGTTTGACACATTGATGATATGTTGATGGAACTGCCTTCATGTCGTGTATCCATAGCCTGCCAAGGATAACATTACAAAAGGATAAGCAATCTATAACACAAAATTTTTAAAAAGAGTTAACTCCCTCTATGTAGATTGGAAGTTTGATGTCCCCCAATGTAATCTTGGTTTCTCCACTGAATCCTACAAGAAACGATGATCTTGGTATAATTTCTGATTCGGGAATGTTCATCTTTTTGAGGACATCAAGCTGAATGATGTTCACTGAGCTTCCTCCGTCTATGAGAATCATGCAAACAAAATGGTTAGATATAAACAAAGTAATGACAAGACCATCGTGATGAGGATCCTGAATATCCACACGATCATCCTCATCAAAGGATATGACTTTCTCCTGTGTAAGGATTGAGGTTCGAATAGGTCTATCTCCATTTTCCATCTTTGTCTCCTTAGCATGCCTTTTGGCTGCTGAAAATGAAGTTCCACATATATCTGATCCACCAGAGATAAATTTGCTAATTTGGGCATCAGCTGAAGGAGCAGGAGCTCTTTCTAGAACTTTTTCAGGATCCTGGATCCTTAACTTTTTTCTTCCCAATAGCTCCTTCAAATATCCTTTGCTCAACAAGTAACCAATCTCTTTCCTGAGTGCTATGCATTCATCAGTGAGATGGCCAAAATCTTTATGATAGGCACACCAATTGGATTTATCCTTGATAGCAGCTGGCTTATCATTCTTTCTAGGCCATCTAGCTTTTTCACCTAAATTCTGCATGGCAAGGATTAGTTCTTTGTTATCAACAGCAAAACAATAATCAGAAATGGATGGGTAATCTTCATCATCCTCTTCTTGCTCCACTGCATGCACGTTTTGACTATCAAACTTGTTGTAAGGTTTAGATTTGTTGTTCTTGTAATAGGATCCTTTTTTTTCCTGCTTTGAGGATCCTGAAAGTCTCTCCTGGATCCTTTTATGATCCTCTAAACGGATGAATCTAAGGGCCCTGGTTCTCACTGCATCTAGGTTCCTGCAAGGTGTAATAACGAGATCATCATAGAATTGTGAATCCTTAAGCAAACCCATTTTGAAGGCTTCTACAGTCGTTGCAATATCTAAGTTAGGAATTTCTAAGGATTCTCTACTGAATTTAGTTATATAATCCCTTAATGATTCATTATGACCTTGAGTTACCCTATATAGATCACTAGTTAAACGTTCAAATCTCATACTACATGAAAATTGGCTATTGAACAAGTTAACTAGATTAGCAAATGAAGTAATAGAGTAAGGAGGAAGACTTAGCAGCCATTTAAGAGCCGATCCCGTCAGTGTGGATCCGAAACCCTTGCATAGACATGCTTCTTTTAACCTTTCAGGAATGGGGTTGATCTCCATTCTCTACCTGTACTGAGCCACATGCTCTTCTGGATCAGTTGTACCATCGTAGAGCTTCATGTTTGGTGCTTGAAACCTCTTTGGTATCTCTTCATCACAAATAGGTGGTGCAAAACGAGATACCCTATGACTCTCATCTGGAATCTCAGGAATGGGCTTCACTATTCTTGGAACACTGGATATCATATCCTTGATTTTTTGTAACTCCCTAGCCATAGCTTGATTGATTCCTGTATCTTGCACAAAGCCATGGTTAGTATTATAAGTAGTATTCAAAGTGTTACCTCCTGATGGATTCAAGGGTGGAATTCCTGATGTGAATCCATATTGATGTGATTCTGGCATGATTGAGGGACCAGACGAAGCAATAGTCTGCATTGGGATGAAGTCTCCCAAGTGAACTTCTGAACTTCTGGGTTGTACATTCCTTAAGGATCCTTGATCTTGAAAGATGTTGGATCCTTGATTCACCGAAGCTGGGGGTCTCGGAGGATAATCCATGGATCCGTGAACCTGAGATGAAGATCCTTGACCCTGGAATGAGGATCCTTGAACCTGAGACGAGGATCCTTGACCCTGGGATGAGGATCATTGATACTGAGAGTAGGATCCTTGAATTGACTGCGTTCCCATATATCCTCCAGAACTGAAGAAGGATCCTTGATGCTGCGAAGAGGATCCTTGAGGCTGAAGAGAGGATCCTGAAGGCTGGAAGTAGGATCCTTGAGCCTGTGTCATTGTCGATGATCCATAGCGTATACTCGATGATCCACCTTGGTATTGAATGCCTGACGTTGTGGAGTGATGGGTAGTTATGGCTGGAGATTCAAAATTCAATGATCTGGGCATCAATGGAGAGTGATCCTCTACTGATCTCTTCAATTTCTTGATTTCATCAATTTCTCGAAGGATCCTATCGTTAGTCCTATCCTGCTGCTACATGTAATCCTTCATCTGAAAAATCAAGGAATAAAGATCATTGTTAGTAGGACCAGAAGAAGCAGCAGTAGTTGGTTTCGAGAAAATGGAGGTTTGTTTCTTCGCAACATTCTTCTGGGATCCAGAAGGTGCAGGAGGCAAAGGTGGAATACCCTGTGAAGAAGTAATCACTGGCATGGAGTTTGAAGTGTTTTTCGTGTGGGAAGCCATGTGATCAAAGGTAATGAACAAAAGTGAGTGAAATGAACGAGATTTCTAGAGAATGAAGCACCAATTGCCCCACGGTGGGCGCCAAACTGTTTTGGTCAAAAAATCACACAAGGATAATGTAACCAAATCCGATTTTATGAGGTGTGATGCTTGATTAAATGAGTAAATGTATGAAAAATGAACGAATTAAATAAACAAATGACACCAGGATTTGTACGATGAAAAAGCCCTTGATCAATGTATGATCTCCGGCACAAAAAACCTCGGGTGATGGAAACTACCGATCACCAACTATATTAAACAAATTATTTTACAAATCGGGATGATAACAAGCTTGTTACAAAGATCACTAGAGTGCAATACGTGGGTAATCGCCAATGAATTGCAGAGAGTTCTCAAGCAGTGTGTGTGTTTTTCAATCGTTCTTCTTAATTCAGCTTGTTATCCCCTTATAAAAATAGAAATGAACTAGCTAACTAACAATCTGCAAAAGATGCTAGCTTCCCACGACCTCCATAACGGTTACAAAGGCCATGCACGTGCAGAATAATGGAGCATATTCCCCTAGAATCTCGGTTATACCAAGTCCCACTCGTATACTCCTACAAAACAAGTTCAAACATAATGGAAACAATTGTTAGTATAAGGATAATAATGAGGATCCTGGATCCTTATTCCTACAACGTCTTCTGAGGATCCTTAATTCAAACTGAACTGAGGATCCGTGATCCTGGCTGCACTTGAGGATCCGTGATCCATAAGATGTGAAAATCCATCCCTAACATCTATGATGTGCTCTAGTGTGTACAGTACCCTCCACACCATCGGCACAGCTTGGATGTAACAAAGGCCGGTAAGTGTGAAGAATCCCTGTGTGAGAACAGGGAAAGGATAAGTGAACCCTATTTGAAAAGGGGTTGCAGGGAAGGTGATCCATGTGTCCGATATACAGTCACTTTCGGTTGAAGAATCAAAAGGACGGAATACGGTGCCATCAGGAAAATAGGGACGAAACTTATCGACTTCAGGATCAGTGAGTCGACAAAGCTCCATTGAAGGGTTTTTGGCTAAACCCTGACTCTTTAATGGGCTATTGTGATCAGGATTCATGGCAGGAGAAGAACGAGTGCTCATCTTCACCATGGATTATGAAAAACAGAGGATCGAAAAGAAGAAGATTAGAGAGTAAGGAGAAAGTGAATACCTGATGAGATCTTCTAATGAGGATATAAAGAAGAGGGTCTCGAATATAAATGCAGATTTTGATCCTTATCTCTAACCTATTTATAATTATTGTTGTTGCAGGTGATGACTGTTAGGGGAGGATTTTCCAATGATCAGTGATCCTCAATTACTGTTGGGTTTAGTGATCCTCACTTCTGTTTGAATTAGTGATCCTCAGAAGTGTTGCAGGATCAGGATCATCTTAAGGATCCTTATACTAACGATTGTCTACTTTGAATATGATGATGTTTTGCAGGAACACGAGCTTGGACTTGGTCTTGGCGATATTCCTGGAGCATATTCCATATTTATTCCGCACGTGCATGGCAGAAATGGACGTTATGGAGGTCGTAGGCGATTTGCACCAAATGCGGAATGTTTGTTAGTTTAGATATTTTCCATTTTTAAAAGGGGTAGCGAGCTAAATAGAAAACACTTAGCTATTTTTGGCTTAACACACACACTTGCAACTGCTCTCACCAGCTCTTGACAATTCACTTGGCGATTACACACTTTTTTGCACGTTACACTATAGTGATCCTTGTAATTAGCTCGCTATCATCCGAAGTTGTAATACATTACTTGTTTAATCTGAGTTGGTGATCGGTAGTTTCCATCACCCGAGGTTTTTTATGCCGGAGATCATTCATTGATCAAGGGATTTTTCCTCGTATAAATCTTTGTGTCACTTATTCACTTCATTTCTGAGTGGTCCTTAGTGTTGTTCATTGATGCAAGCATCATACCTCACAACAGAAAGTTTGGTTGCATTATCATTGCTTGATTTTTAACCAAAACAGTTTGGCGCCCACCGTGGGGCAATTGGTGCTTCATTCCTAAGAAAATTCATACTTTTGTGGTCATTTCGGTTCATAACAACCAGGCAGATGGCTTCCTCAGCGAAGAACACTTCAAGCTTAATGCCGTCATTCAGTTCTTCACAAGGCGTTCCTCCTTTGCCTCCACCACCTTCTGGATCCCAGAAGAATGCTGAGAATGCTGCGAAGAAACAAACCCCCATTTTCCAAAAACCACCAACTTCTTCTGTTTCAACTAATCCTACTACTAATGATCTTTACGCTCTGATTTTGCAGATGAGGAATCACGCACAAGAGCAGGACAAAACCAATGAAAGGATCCTCCCGGAGATTACTGAGATCAAGAAACAGAAGAAATCAGTGGAGGATCACTCCTCTCTGATGCCAAGGTCGCTGAACTTCGACACTCCAGTCATAACTTCCCAGCACTCAGCAGCTCCGGATGTGCAACACTTGGGTGAATTACCAGGAAGACGTCATGGAACAACAACAATGAGTCAGGCATTTGGCTCTCACTACCAGCCTCAGGGATCCTACTTTTAGCCATCGGGATCCTCTATTCAGCATCAAGGATCCTTCAGCTCAGGAAGATATTTGGGAATGCACCCGGTCCAAGGATCCTCCCAGGTCCAAGGATCCTCCCAGGTCCAAGGATCCTCCCAGGTCCAAGGATCCTCCCAGGTCCAAGGATCCTCTATTGTCCCAGGATCCTTTCAGGTTCAAGGATCCTCTCAGCCTCAAGGATCCAACATCTTTCAGGATCAAGGATTCTTGAGAAGTATGTAGCCTCAGAGCTCGGACGTTCATCAAGGAGACTTCATACCAATGCAGACCATTGCTTCCTCTGGTCCTTCAATCATGCCAGAGTCTCGTCAATATGGATACACATCTGGAATTCCAAACACGAATCCTGTGGGAGGTAACACTTTTAATAATTCATATAACACTAACCATGGCTTAATGCAGGATACAGGTGTCAATCAGGCTATGGCCAGGGAGTTACAGAAGCTCAAGGATATGATATCCAGTGTTCCAGGAGTGGTTAAACCCATTCCTGAAATTGCAGACGGTAGCCATAGGATATCTCGTTTTTCACCACCCTTATGTGATGCTGAGATACCCCAAAAGATTCCAGATACCATCCATGAAGCTGTATGATGGTTCAACGGATCCAGAGGAGCATGTAGCTCAATACAGGGAGAGGATGGAGATCAATCCAATTCCTGAAAGATTAAAAGAAGCATGTCTATGCAAGGGATTTGGATCCACACTCACAGGATCTGCTCTTAAATGGCTGCTAAGTCTTCCCCCTTACTCTATTACTTCATTTGCTAATCTAGTTAATTTGTTTAATAGTCAATTCTCTTGTAGTAGAAAATTTGAACGATTAACTAGTGATCTATATAGGGTAACACAAGGTCAAAATGAATCACTTAGAGATTACATCACTAAGTTTAGTAAAGAATCCTTAGATATTCCTAACTTGGATATTGCTACGGCTATAGAAGCCTTTAAAATGGGATTGCTTAGGGATTCATTATTCTATGATGATCTTGTGATGACACCTTGCAGGAATCTTGATGAAGTAAGAACCAGGGCCCTTAGGTTCATCCGCCTAGAGGATGACAAAAGGATCCAGGATAGATTGACAGGATCCTTAAAACAGGAGAAGCAAGGATCCTACTTCAGGAACAACAAATCAAAGTCTTACAACAGATCTGATAACCAGAACGTGCATGCAGTGGAACAAGAAGAGGATGACGAGGATTATCCTCCTATTTCTGAATACTGTTTTTCTGTTGATAACAATGAACTAATCCTTGCAATGCAGAATCTAGGTGAGAAAGCTAGGTGGCCGAGAAAAAGTGATAAACCAGCTGCTACAAAGGATAAGTCCAAGTGGTGTGCATATCATGAGGATTTCGGGCATCTCACTGAAGAGTGTATTGCACTAAGAAAGGAAATTGGTTACTTGTTGAGCAAGGGGCATTTGAAGGAACTTTTGGGACGAAAAAAAGTCAAGGATCCAGGATCCTGAAAGGATCCCAGAAAAGGCTCCTACTCCTCCAGCAGATGCACAAGTTATAAACTTCATATCCGGTGGATCAGACATTTGTGGTACTTCCTTTTCAGCAGCCAAGAGACATGCCAAGGAAACCAAGATGGATAATGGAGATAGACCCATCCGGACGTCCACTGTCACCGAGGATAAAGTCATAACCTTTGATGAGGACGATCGTCTTGATGTCCAGGATCCTCATCATGATGGTCTTGTAATTACATTGTTTATTTCTAACCACTTTGTTCGCAGGATCCGTATAGATGGAGGAAGCTCTGTGAACATCATTCAGCTTGATGTCCTCAAGAAGATGAATATCCCGGAGTCTGATATTGTCCCAAGATCCTCAGTACTTATGGGATTCAGTGGAGAAACCAAGAAAACATTGGGGGACATCAAACTCCCAATCTATATTGAAGGATTGCATTCCTATCAAAAAATTTGTGTTATAGATTGCTTATCTTGTTGCAATGTTATCCTTGGCAGGCCATGGATACATGATATGAAGGCAGTCCCATCCACCTATCATCAATGTGTAAAGCTTCCAAGTCCTTGGGGAGTGGTGAAAATTGA
Organism: Helianthus tuberosus; assembly: GCA_030545235.1. NCBI lineage: Eukaryota > Viridiplantae > Streptophyta > Magnoliopsida > Asterales > Asteraceae > Helianthus > Helianthus tuberosus. The sequence goes on along the minus strand of CM060411.1, from coordinate 38,687,519 downwards.
GAGTGATCAACAAGAAGCTAAGAATTGCTATACCTCATCAATGAAGCCAGCCTCAAGACCAAGGGAGCAATAGCAATTAAAGTATCCTTCAAGAGATGTCTTGGAGGCAAGAGAGCAGGATGTGAAAGAAATCCTCATGGATCCTGATGACCCTGAATCTAGGATCTTCATAGGGTCAGGGATCCTTAGCGAAATCGAACAGGAGCTAGTATCCTTCCTTAAAAGAAGAAGAACTACCTTTGCCTGAAAGCATGAGGATATGACAGGTATATCTAAAGATATAATTACTCATAAACTTGGCATTGATAGGTCATTCAAACCAATTCATCAAAAGAGGGGGAAGTTTGCACCTGAGATGAATGCTATTATCCAGGAAGAGGTAGATAAACTACTTCGGGCAGGTATGATAAGAGAGGTTAAGTATCCAAGATGGTTAGCCAATGTGGTTGTTGTTCAAAAGAAAAATGGAAAGTGGAGGGTATGTGTCGATTTTACTGATTTAAACAAGGAATGTCCCAAGGATCCTTTCCCATTACCCCACATTGACTCCATGGTGGATGCTACCGCGGGTCATGAGTTGTTGACTTTTATGGATGCTTCATCTGGATTTCAACAAATTCATATGGAACCATCTGATCAAGAGGATACAGCCTTTATGACCCCAACTGGTATATATTGTTATATTGCTATGCCATTTGGACTAAGGAATGCAGGTGCTACTTATCAAAGGCAAGCCAATATGATGTTCAAGGAACAAATTGGGCACACCTTGGAAGTTTATATTGATGACATGGTGCTTAAGTCCAAGAAAGCTGAGGATCACCTTAAAGACTTGGAGGAAGCATTCAATATCCTTGATAAATTTAATATGAAACTTAATCCTTCCAAGTGTCATTTTGGTGTTAAGGCAGGTAAATTCTTAGGCTATATAGTGACAAAGAGGGGCATTGAAGCAAGTCCAGAGCAAATCAAGGCTATTGTGAATATCAAATCTCCTGCCAATGCTAAGGATGTGCAAAGACTGACAGGCAGGATCGCAGCCTTGAATAGGTTCATATCCAAATCCTCAGAAAAGTGCAAGGAATTCTATGATATCCTGAGGAAGAACAAGAAATTTGAATAGACTGAGAAGCATGAAAGTGCCCTCAAAGCTCTTAAGGATTACCTATCCTCAGCCCCTGCCTTGATGAAACCAGAAAAGGGGGATGTATTATCCTTATATTTAGCAGTATCCTCAAAAGCAGTAAGTGCGGTCCTTGTTAAGGATCACCAAGGTATACAACATCCTGTTTATTATGTAAGTAAGAGTTTACTTGATCCTGAATCCAGGTATTCACACTTAGAAAAACTTATCCTTGCATTAATTATGGCATCTACTAAATTAAGACATTATTTTGAGACTCATGTCATTATTGTTAAGACTAATTTTCCAATTAAGAATGTTCTCAGGAAACCTGAAAGGTCAGGAAGGATGGCTAAGTGGGCAGTGAAGCTGAGTGCATATGATATAAGATATGAACCAAGGACTGCCATCAAATCCCAAGCCTTAGCTGACTTTGTGGCAGATTTTAGTAGTGATTTGCAAAAGGAGGCTGAATTAGAAGTCCAACAGCTTGAAGAAACTAAGGATCCTTGGATACTCTTCACTGATGGTGCCTCTAATGTCAAAGGAACAGGGATTGGAATACTACTAAAATCGCCACAGGGGGACATAATACCCCACTCCATAGCTTGTGAATTTCAAACTACCAACAATGAGGCTGAATATGAAGCCTCGATAGCTGGTTTGCAAATTGCAAAGCATATGAGGATAAGGTATCTTGAGGTACACGTAGATTCATTATTAATGACTAATTACTTTAATGGATCCTATGCTGTTAAAGGTGAAAAGCTAATCAAATATTTGGAGATAGTCAAAGAATTGGCACTCTCTTTTGTTTCCTTTAGTTTGACACAGGTACCAAGGGAAGAGAATGCAGAGCCTGATGCATTAGCTAATCTAGGATCATCCTTGAAGATCCCGGAAGATATAAGGATTCCTATTATCCATATCCTGACCCCTGCTATCGAGGATCATGTAGCTATGGAGATAGGAGAGGATTCTGCAATCATCCCTAGTGATAATACTCAATCTCATTCAGGATCATGGATCCTCCCAATCATGAGATACATACAACATGGAGAGATTCCTACAGGAGAAAACCCAATGGCTTTCAAAATTAAGGTATCCCAATTTACAATATTAAATAATATGTTGTATAAACGATCTCTTGCAGGACCATATCTAAGATGCATTGAGGATCCTGAAATCCATGAAGTCCTAAAAGATTTCTATGAAGGAGATTGTGGAAACCACACTGGGGGCAGGGCATTATTCTCAAGGATCCTGAGGACAGGATACTATTGGCCCACTATGAAGAAGGATGCTGTGGAGTATGCCAAGAAGTGTGATCCTTGTCAGAGGCATAGTAATATCCTTCACCAACCAACAGAGCTCTTGCATCCTATATCCTCTTCCTGGCCATTCATGAGATGGAGAATGGATATAGTTGGAAAGCTTCCTAAGGCACCTGGTGGAAAAGTATTCATGCTTGCTATGACTGATTACTTCTCTAAGTGGATAGAGGCTGAAGCCTTTGCTCAAGTCAGAGAAAAGGAAGTTATATCCTTTATTAAAAGAAACATTATTACTAGATTTGGTATCCCTTCTGAAATTGTTTGTGATAATGGATCCCAATTTATTGGGAATAGAACCACTAACTTTTGTGACAGCTGGGGGATTAAGATGATAACATCAACACCAGTCCACCGACAAGATAATTGTCAGGCAGAATCATCCAACAAGATCATCATCAACAATTTGAATAAGAAGCTTGGATCCAAGAAAGGAAAATGGGCAGAAGAACTACCTTATGTGGTTTGTGCTGATAGGACAACTCCCAAGAATGCTACTGGCCAAACTCCATTTTCTTTGGTGTTTGGGGCAGAATCAGTGATCCCTACAGAGATGGTGGTTCCAAGTGCAAGAACAAGCGTTCGTGATCCTGAGGAAAATGCTAAAAACTTGGTTCAAGACTTGGATACTATAGAAGAAATCAGGGATTTGGCAAGGATAAGGATGGCTAGTTATCAACAAAGGATGGCTGGAGCCTACAACAAAAATGTCAGGATTAGGAAATTCCAAGTTGGTGATATGGTATTAAGGAAAGCATTTCAGAATACTACCAATCCTGCTGATGGAAAGTTGGCACCAAAATGGGAAGGCCCCTATTTGATTGAAGCTGAAGCAGGAAAGGGGGCATATCGATTGCTAACAATGGAAGGTGATTTGCTACCAAGAGCTTGGAATGCTGTCCATTTGAAGAAATATTTTATGTGACAAGGATCCATGATCCTCACTTGACAAGTATCCTTGAACGATCCTTACAGAGTAGATGATCCTCATTTTGGTAACATTCTAATCTCAAACTATTTCATTCTTTTATTCTCTTATATAAGGATAAGGATCCTGCATCCTTTATCCTCCTTTCACTTGATTCTGAGTTTTGAAGGTTCAGGTATCCTTAACTAAGGATTGAGTATCCACAGAAGTATCCAGTTATTTGGGCTTGACCCCAGTTATTTGGGCTAGTCCCCAGTTTGGGCCTGTCCCCAGTTTCGCCAGTAGCGCACGATGATCCTGGTATAGTTCATGGCAATGGGACCAGTACTCGCTTTAGGGGCTGACAATTTCATTGTACTTGCTATATTCAGGATCCTACGTATAATGGTAGACGTACCATACATCCGTTCCTAAGGTTTCTAACGTTTTCACGTTAGCCAAGGTTTTGGCATTTTCATGTCACTAAGTTTGGATAGTTGCCAGTGAGGGCCATACTCCAGTTTACACACGATCCTTTGGGCTTATCCCCAGTTATCCTTTGGGCTTGTCCCCAGTATATTGGGCTTGTCCCCATAATTGTTGGGCTTGTCCCAGTTACTAACTCTTATCTTATATTGGCTTAGTCCCAAGTTGTATCCTATTTCAGGTTTTTGGAGATAAACGACCAAGGATCCTTGATCCTTACTTTCTACTAAGGTTTGTCTTTTGGGTTATCCTGATTATAAGTGTTAAAGGATAGAATCCTAACTTGGATTCTCAGGTATGATCCTTAACTATTTTGATTTTATTCATTATTCATTTGAATAACCCTTATCCTTTGACAACTGAACTTGTGATCCTTAAACTATATAACTTTTCAAAACTTATCGACTATAGGATATGTGATCCTTGATCATATCCTAAAATTTTTGAGGATATTTATTAAATTTTTCCTTTACTTGATAAGTTTAGACAAAATGAATATCACAACAATTGAAAAGTAAAGTACTAACAAGGATAGTAACACGGGAGATAGCCAAAAAGTTAAAGTTATTTTATTCACAAAAGATTAAACCCTTTAAGGTTGTCAAAATTGCCAACCCACGTTTCTACCAGCAAAACGTGGCCCGTCCACATGGGTTGGCAAAGGGTGTCCATTGTTCATAGGTCTAGAAAGTGCAGGAATCAAAAGACGGCAGGATCACAATGGCTTCATCCCCCAAACAGAGGATCCCTCCACCATTTGTAATCCTACCTATTGTTCAAAGGATCCATGATCCTTAGCCCTAATTACTATTGTTCAAGATACAACCCATCATTGTTCAACAAAAACACCATAACCAAAATAAACTACCAAATTCTAAAAAAATGGGCTCCGGCTACGTCTAGAAATGTCCTTCATCGCCCATTCATGCAGCCTACACCTTCGCTGCATCACCATCTCCTCCAGCTCCAGTATCCTTCACATGATCCTTGCCACTGCCACCAGCCTCGATTGCCAGAACCTCTTCAGCCTCTTCTTCATCCTCCAACTCAGCCAACCTAGCCTTCCAGCCCTCCATGTCCCAGTTGCTCCTGTCAAAGGCAGGATCCTGAGCTTCTTGGGCCATCTGCAGCTTGGTCTTGTACATGGTAATGGCAGCGGAGACTTTAGCATCCTCCGTGATCTCGTGCTTCTCATAGTCAGCATTGATCTGGGCTGCAACCATCTGAGTTTTGGCATCGTTGAGATCCTTTTCGAGGGAAGCAATCTTGTGATCCTTGAGCACCGCCACTTTTTGGAGGTCAGAGTATTTCTCCTCAAGCTCTTCAACATTCCCAACATAGTCCTCGATTTCGGCAAATTTCTGCAAAGAAGACAATGTAAAGTCAGGATCACTTGATCCTCAAGTGGATAGGATAACTAAGCTAAGTCAGTGATCCTTACATCTGCAAAATACTCGACGAACTGATGGCGGATCAGAGGCAAGCCTTCTAGGTTGTCAGCTTCAGAGGTCTTCCTTTTCTTTCCACCTCTTCCCTTTGAAGTGGTTGCCTTGGGCAATATGACGGAGGGGCTAGCAGCAGACTTTTTCTTTGAGGATCGGACAGTGTCAAGATCAGTGACACTGAATTTGGAGGCAGATCTTGAAGGTTTTCCAGCGCCTACACACCAAAAACAGATAAGTATCCTTATCCTATTTCTATTTAACTATTTATTTAAACATTTAACTATACAAAAAAAAGGATACTTACTCGACATAGTGACAGAACCTGAGGATACTTCTTGAGAATCCTGGGTGTTTGCTTTAAATGATCTTCTTGCAGGATCAAGTCTCTGGAAAGCGGCAAGCCTTTCCTTTGTTGCAGGTGTTGTGATGAGGTGTGAGACAGTAATAGCTGCAAAATAGAAACAAAAGGACGTTAGTGATCCTTAAACAAAAACAAGGTCATCTGGTGATCCTTCTCAGGATCCTCTATCCTACCATGGGTGCTCCACTTCCTTGGCAGATCCTTTCCATCAGAGATAGAATCCCTTCTGACAAAGAAGAATCGCCGTTTCCAGTTGGTATCATTCTTAGTGGCTTTGAAGATAGGGTGTTCTTCACCGGGTTTACGCTTGAGTAGATATCAGTGGGATCCAAATGTTACGAGGTAATACATCTCTGCCAACTCCGACAATCCCAGAGCAATTCCTTCTTGCTCAATGATCCTTTCAAGGGTATATAAGACCCTCCAGATTATTGGTATAGCTTGAATGTAGAAGATGCCGGTGAGGGAGAAGAAAGACTGGGTGAATTCAGGGAAAGGATACGAGTATCCTATGGTGAAAGGAGTGACCGGGAAAGCTACCCATGTTTCAGAAATATAATCACTTAGAACGGTGGGATCAAATGGTTTGAAATCGGTGTTTGCCGGAAAACAATGGCGGATTCTGTCTATTTGTGGATCAGTGAAGCAGCATCTTTCTTTCGCTGAATCTTTGATAATCCCCTGGTTCTTAAGAGGACTGTCTTTTGTGTGATCCTTAGCCGGAGAGGATCTTAGCATCATCTTGGTCATGAGGGTAGAGAAGAAGATGAACAGAGAAAGAAAACGTAAAGGGAGAAGAGGAAGAGAGATACCTGCTTGATCTTCGGATGTGGATTTAAAGGGAGTTTCTCTTGAATTTAAATGCGAATTGATCCCTATCTCTAACTTCAATTTATAATGATGGTCTTGCAGGATAGTCACTTCAGTGACGTCAGGATGGTAACGGCTAGTCCGATTACAACGGCTAGTTATCCGTTGATTTATTACGGATAAGAACAGAAAATATAACTCGTTTATTTACATAATTACTCCTTATATTTTGGGGGCAATTGTTAGGGGAGGATTTTCAAATGATCAGTGATCCTCAATTACTGTTGGGTTTAGTGATCCTCACTTCTGTTTGAATTAGTGATCCTCAGAAGTGTTGCAGGATCAGGATCATGGATCATCTTAAGGATCCTTATACTAACGATTGTCTACTTTGAATATGATGATGTTTTGCAGGAACACGAGCTTGGACTTGGTCTTGGCGATATTCCTGGAGCATATTCCATATTTATTCCGCACGTGCATGGCAGAAATGGACGTTATGGAGGTCGTGGGGGACTTGCACCAAATGCGGAATGTTTGTTAGTTTAGATATTTTCCATTTTTAAAAGGGGTAGCTAGCTAAATAGAAAACACTTAGCTATTTTTGGCTTAACACACACACTTGCAACTGCTCTCACCAGCTCTTGACAATTCACTTGGCGATTACACACTTTTTTGCACGTTACACTATAGTGATCCTTGTAATTAGCTCGCTATCATCCGAAGTTGTAATACATTACTTGTTTAATCTGAGTTGGTGATCGGTAGTTTCCATTACCCGATGTTTTTTATGCCGGAGATCATTCATTGATCAAGGCTTTTTCCTCGTATAAATCTTTGTGTCACTTATTCATTTCATTTCTGAGTGATCCTTAGTGTTGTTCATTGATTCAAGCATCATACCTCACAACAGAAAGTTTGGTTGCATTATCATTGCTTGATTTTTAACCAAAACAATGACTATCGCTGACATCATTGCTGTAACGACTATATCTCTTTGTAACGGCTAGTCCGAAAATCGTTCAAACATGACTATCTAATTGGATATTAACTAGTCATGTTTGGGGGCAATTGTTAGGGATATAATTTCATAGCTTGTGGATCATGGATCCTCAAATGTAGCCTGGATCACGGATCCTAAGTTCAGTTTGAATTAAGGATCCTCAGAAGATGCTGCAATGATAAGGATCCAGGATCCTCATTATTATCCTAAACTAACAATTGTTTCCATTATGTTTTAACTTGTTTTGCAGGTGTATTCAAATGAGACTTGGTCCTCCTGAGATTCCAGGGGAATATGCTTGGCATTTTTGCACGTGCATTGCCTCCATGACCGTTGTGGTGATCATGGGGAAGCTAGCACCATTTTTGGATAGTTTGTTACTAGGATAGTATCAAATTTTAAAGGGGGTGACAAGCTTTATTTAGATAATTAGCAACACACATACACAACTCTCGAACTCTCTGCAACCTCTTGGCGATTACACGCTTACACTTTAGCAATCATTGTAAAAAGCTTGTTATCATCCCAAGTTGTAAACCTTGTTTGTTTAATATTGTTGGTGATCGGTAGTTTCCATCACCCGAGGTTTTTTATGTCGGAGATCATTCATTGATCAAGGGATTTTTCCTCGTACAAATCCTTGTGTTCACCATTCATTGTATTCATTTGTTGTTCACACAATTGCCCAACTAACCAAGCATCTAACCTCACAAAAATCAGATTTGGTTACATTATCCTTGTGTGATTTTTGACCAAAACAACAGGTATTTCTAAAGATATTATAACTCATAAGCTTGGGATTGACAGTGTTTTGGTAAAAAATCACACAAGGATATTGTAACCAAATCTGATTTTTGTGAGGTTATATGCTTGGTTAATTGAACAAATGTATGAACGAATAGAAAATGAAATCAACGATGAACACCGAGATTTATACGAGGAAAAAGCCCTTGATCAATGAATGATCTCCGGCATAAAAAACCTCGGGTGATGGAAACTACCGATCACCAAGTGTATTGCAAAAACAATAATGATCCTTGTACCACTTCGGAAGAAAACAAGCTCAATACAATGGATTGCTAGTGTGAGTGTGTGTATTTCGCCAATAACTTGCAGAGAGTTCGAGTGTTGTGTGTTTTTTCTGTGTTGTATTCGACTTATGCCTAAAAATGAGTTGTTTTCCCCTTTAAAGATAGAAAAATATCAAGTAACAAACTTTTCGAAAAAGGTGGAAGTCACCCATGTTCTCCAAAACGGTTATTTTTCATCAAGAACGTGCTATATGAAGCATATTCTACGAGATTCCAGCAAAGACTAAGTCCATGTCGTCCATTACCTGTGTATAAACATTAAAAACGTGATAAATGTTAAAAACATAAACAATAGTAAGGATCCTGGATCCTCAGACTCCCTGCATCATCCGTTAAGGATCTGTGATCCATGCCCAGTCTTAGGATAAATGATCCTTAGCATAAAATTCATGCCCTAACAATTGCCCACAATATGGCAGTTGTGATAAGAATTCACAGCTGTCATATTTCCGTTAGAAGCGGACTAGCCGTTGCTGCTGGTAACTAGTCGTTACACTGCATGTCATCACTGATAAGTCCTGCTATAATCATCATTGCAAAATATAGAGTTAGAGATAACTCCTCAAGTGCCTTTATAGATCAGAATATACTTCTGTTTGTGGAGGATGAATCCTTCTACACCGTTCGCTATTAACCTTCCTGCAATTTAATTTCTGCATACACACTTTAACTGTTAGATAGCCCTGTCTGACCTGGGTGGATGGTCCACTGTTTTGCTGGTGAAATCCAGGCCAGATGATTTTGATACATAATGAATGGGTAACAACATTAAACTTTTTTAGCTACATCTGTTGTTGTTTCTTCCCTCTTTATTTTTCATGTATGCTTTCTATTTTCAAAGATATTATTGCCAAACAACTAGAAAGTTATTGGAAATCTAATGTTATACTTTTACCAGAAAACTTGAAGTGTTCAGACAAATGTGGATCAATGATCCTTAACAAAAAAGGATAAGAGACAACTAGCAGCTTAGAAAAAGTTAGAATATAACATACCAGAGAATCCAAGTTAGGATTCTATATCCTTGTAAAATATTACTGAATAAACAAACTGTGAAAAGTAAAGTTTCAAGGATCCAGGATCCTTATTGTCAGAACTTGTATAACTTTAGAGCTCCTAGATCATGTAAGAAAAACAAACTTGGGACCAAGCCAAATAATTGGGAATGAACCCATAATAACTGAGGAGAAGCCCAAATAAACCGGGGACAAGCCAAACAAACTGGGGACAAGCCCAACAAACTGGGGACAAGCCCAAATAAACGGGTGTAAACTGAGGTCAAGCCCAAATAAACTTGTGTAAACTGGAGTATTGCCCAAACTGGCGACTATCCCAACGTGAGCGACATGAAAATGCCGAAACCTTAGCTAACGTGAAAACGTTAGAAACCTTAGGAACGGATGTATGGTACGTCTACCATTATACTTAGGATCCTAAATATAGCCAGTACAATGAAATTGTCAGCCCCTAAAGCGGGTACTGGTCCCATTGCCTTTAACTATACTAGGATAATCGTGCGCTACTGGCGAAGGTGTAAGAACCTGATTCGTAGAAGGTAGTAGATACCTTAAACTGGGGACAAGCCCAAAAACTGGGGACAAGCCCAACAAACTGGGGACAAGCCCAAAAACTTTGGAGAGTTGGCCAACTACTTTGATCTTCTGTAAAATGATAACAACTCTGCAAAAGCTTAAACTTTATGAAAATAGATGTTAAATGTTTAACATCTTTGACTTATGATAAGTAATAAAATAAAATGAATGAAAATGAAAGTAATGTGTTACCGAAGATAGAATCATATATCCTTTGAGGATCTCAGATCCTTAATCAGAATACTAGTATCGCTGAGGATCCCTGATCCTTCTTACTTAAAGTATTTTTTGAGATGAACAGCATTCCAATCTCTTGGTAGGAGATCACCATCCATTGTTAACAAACGATATGCCCCTTTTCCTGCTTCAGCTTCAATTAGATAGGGGCCTTCCCACTTTGGTGCTAGCTTACCATCAGAAGGATTCATGGTATTTTAGAATGCTTTCCTTAATACCAAGTCACCAACTTGAAACTTTCTGACCCTAACATTCTTGTTGTAAGCTCCGGCTACTCTTTGTTGATAACTGGCCATATGTCATAAAAGTTAGTAAACTTCCTTTTCTCTGACTTGAGCAAAAGCTTCTCCTTCTATCCATTAAGATAAGTAGTTTGTCATGGCTAGCATAAATACTTTCCCTCCTGGTGCCTTGGGAAACTTGATTACTATATTCATTCCCCATCTCACGAATGGCCAGGAAGAGGATATAGGATGCAGGAGCTCCGCTGGTTGATGAAGGATATTGCTATGTCTTTGACAAGCATCACTCGCATAATCCACATCATCCTTTTTCATAGTAGGCCAATAATATCATGTTCTAAGGATCCTTGAGAACAGTGCTCTGCCCCAAGTGTGGTTTCCACAATCTACTTCATGAAAATCCTTCAGAACTTCTTGGATTTCTGGATCCTCGATGCAACTTAGATATGGACCTGCAAGAGATCACTTATATAATATGTTATTTAGTATTGTAAATTGAGATACCTTGACTTTGAAAGCTCTAGGATTTTCTCCAGTAGGGATCTCTCCATGTTGTATATAACTCAGGATTGGAAGGATCTAGGATCCTGAACTTGACTGTGCACCATCACTAGGTATGATTGCAGAATCTTCCACTATCTCCATAGTTGTGTTATCCTCAATAGCAGGGGTTAAGATGTGGATAATTGTTATCTTAACATCTTCTGGAATCTTCAATGATGATCCAAGGTTAGCTAAGGCATCAGCTTCTGCATTTTCTTCCCTGGATACCTGTGTTAGACTGAAAAAAGCAAAAGAATCTGCCAATTTCATGACTACTTCTAAGTACTTGATTAGTTTTTCACCTTTAACAGTATGGGAATCATTATGATGATTAGTAATTAATAGGGAATCTATGAACACTTGAAGATACCTGATCCTCATATTCTTAGCTAATTGCAAACCTGCTATCAAGGCCTCATACTCTGCCTTATTAGTGTTGGTTTGAAATTCACAAGCAACAGATTGGGGTATAATGTCCCCCTGTGGCGATTTTAGTAGTGTGCCTTGTCAAGTTCCTTTAACATTTGAAGCTCCATCCGTGACGAGTGTCCAAGGATCCTTGGTCTTCTCAAGTTGTTAAACTTCTAATTCAACTTCCCTTTGTAGATCACTACTGAAATCAGCCACAAAGTCAATTAAAGCTTGGGACTTGATGGCAGTCCTGGGTTCATACTTAATGTCATATGCACTAAGCTTGACTATCCACTTTGCCATTCTACCTGACATTTCAGGTTTCCTGAGAACATTCTTAATAGGAAAGTTAGCTTTCACAATAATAGTGTGAGTTTCGAAATAATGACTATGTTTAGCGGAAGCCATAATTAAATCAAGAATTAATTTCTCTAAATGAGAATACCTGGCCTCAGCATCAAGTAGACTTTTACTTACGTAGTATACCGGATGTTGAGAGCCTTCATGATCCTTAACTAGGACCGCACTTACTGCTTTAGCTGAAACAACTAAGTATAAGGATAATGATTCTCCATTTTCTTGTTTCATCAGGGCTGGTGCTGAGGATAGATAATCCTTAAGAGCCTTGAGTGCAGCTTCATGCTTATCAGTCCACTCAAACTTCTTATTCTTCCTCAATATGTCTTACCTGCCTTGAGCAATTTGTCTACCTCTTCTTGGATAATGGCATTTCTTTCGGGTGCAAATTTCCTCCTTTTTGGTGTATTGGCTTGAAACACCTGTCAATACCAAGTTTGTGAGTAATAACATCCTTAGATATACCTGTCGTGTCTTCATGTTTCCAAGCAAAGGTAGACTTTCTTCTTTTCAAGAAGGATATTAAATCCTGCTCAATACTGTCTAGGATCCCAGATCCTATAAAAATTTTGGATTCATGATCCTCTAGATTCAACAGAATATCCTTGACGTCTTGCTCTTTTGCCTCCATGACGTCTTGCTCCTTGGAGGCTGGCTTCATTGAAGAAGTGTAACAGTTCTTTGCCTCATGTCGATCACTTTCTATCTTCACCACATCCCATAGAGTTGGGAGCTTGACATATTTGATGATATGTTGAGGGGACTGCCTTCATATCGTGTATATGTGACAACTATCAAAATCCAGGTATCCGTACAATTAATTAATCTTGTTTAGTGCTTAATGACTGTGCTGAATTACAAATTAACTACTTTCTGATTACTTCCATACACATACATGCGCATCATACATTGTTTAATGTCATATCAATATTGCATGAAAGCTATATTGCCTTAAATGATGCATTGAGTACAGTTAGCACCGTTATCTGATAAATCAGCAAATGCTGACAAAACTCAGCACATAGACAGAGAGTGTTTTGAGACCCAATATGAGCCAAAAACTAAGTACTGCACTAGTATAGAGTGTAGGGAAGTAAGGACCACAAAACTGCATTTCTAGGTGATAGTTTAAGTGCCGAAAAGTGCCTAAAACTCACCCAAAGTGCTGAATTCAGCAAAATTCAGTATAAATCAGCATTTTAACACATAAATATTATGTAGAAACATGGTAAAATGGTCCTGAATGCTTTCCTAAGTGTCTGGAATTAAAAGTGTCACAAAAGGGTACATAAAGCACACTAAACTGTAAGTCTAGCACTTAAACAAACCAGTATCCAACCGAACAACCGGACACTACCCGAAACACCAAATTTACACTAGAAGCACTGTTTTAATGTTTCCAAGTTAGTTATGATCCCCGAACATCATAACACCTCCTAAAAATATCTAATAACTGAAACACGTAACCGATACTTAAGATTGAACTATTAAGTAACTAAAGGGTTAAAACCTACACCTAGACCCCCCCCCCCACCTACAATCGGCCATACCTCACCTCCATACCTTGTGGATTTTATTTCTATATTAAATTAGATCTTGGTTGTGCTTTTTATGACATAAAACCCAAGAGATAATTGGGGATCATGGTTATAAGTATGATATGCAAGATCAAGTCTCATAATCTTCCACACAATTCACACACTTAGCTCTCTCTTGCTCTTGTTCTCGGCCGAACACAAGCACCACCACCATCATCTTCATCCATTCTAAGCACATACAAGGGTGTTAGAGTTCATACAAGGAAGCTTGGTGGCTTTGGAGCTTGAAGGACCTTCTCTAATTGCTTTTATCCACTCACTTTCTACTCTTGAATCATCCCTAGCCTTGTGCTAGTGTTAAGATCCTTGTACACTCTATTTTACATCTATTTTAAGTGGTTAATAATGAATCATGATCAAAAACATCAAGAACACCAAAGAATCATATGAAGTGAACTTGAACATAAGCTTGTTTAGTAAAGATATCTTCATGAATATAAGTTGTTATGCTTGTTGATCTTTGATTGTTTGTAAAGATGATGTTGATCATCATAACATCTTGCTAGATCATGATTAGAAACATAGTTTAGCAAGATGAGAAAGTAAGAAGGTTGTAGGATGAAAGATCATCCACACTTGAATCATGAACTTGAAAAGAATACTTTGGTTTCTTGAAAAATAATAATCAAAGTGAGTTAATAATCATATAGATCTAAAATTTATGAATGGTTTTCTAAAAGAACCAAGCTTAAAACATAAGTTTCATATGATCTTGGTTCTTACATAAACAAACACTATTTTTAATGGTTAAACAAGTGTAGAAACACTTGTGTAACAAGAAGATTACATAAAGAAGCATTTTTAGAAAATATGTTTTGAAGTTGTAAACATCCAACTTCTTTAAAAATGAAGTTTCTAAAGAAGTAAACACATTTTGAAGGGTAACTAAACTCACTAAACACACTACCAAGTTACTACAAATTTTCATAAACTTTCAAGTTCATGAAGTAGTAGAATAAGCATGATTTTGGCAAGATTGGTAAGTAAAGGTTGTTTAGAGTTGATTGTGATGATTTTTACAAAAGAAAATGATATGCTTGAAAGCATGGAAACCTCCATTTTTAGGGGAAACTATGGCAAAATTTTCTAAAAATATTAACACTTAGAAAAATATTTTTAAACAAATATTTACAAGTGTATTCTAACCATGAATTTTCTATATAAACTTTGCCATAATTTTTGTTACAAAAATACAAATATTGGTGGTTGGTTTTTATAAATAAAAGTGGCTATATATATATATATATATATACACACACACACAATGAAGACACACATGTGTGATTATTTGTATACTTTGTGTAATAGTTATATTATCTTAGGACTTGAAATAATATAACTCACAAAAAACACCAAGAATTACCATCCAAAATATTACCAAAATCTCAAGGAATAAATATATAAGTTACACACAAAATATTGGCGAAACCGAACAAGAAATGTAACTTACAAATATTCCGGAATTTAATTCACAAGTATATTTTGGTAAATAATATTTTGGACACAAGGAAATGAAAATATGATTTTTATTATTATCACAAAGTTATATCATATTTTGACAAGAAGGAAATATATGATTTTTGGTGGATAAATATATATATTTCCTTGGAATTATTAGAAGATATATTATTTTTGGGAAAAATATATATTTTCTTGGGTAAACTTGAAATACATTATTTTTGGATAAAAATAAGTTTATAAATATTTTCAAAGTTAGACTTGAAAATATATTATTTTTGGAACTTATATGAAAATACAAATATTTTGCCAAGAGAAAAATTATAAATGATTTTTCTAAGTAATATTTCTTAAATATATATATATATATATATATATATATATATATATATATATATATATATATTGGTGGACTTTTATTAGAAATAATATTCCGGAAAGTTGATATAAATTTAAGTATATGAATACTTAATGAATACAATAAAATACGTATTCTCACACGTATAAATACATAAGTATAAATACTTGGGAAGTATTATCGCACAAATATTGTTTAACAATTATTCCAAAATTTATAAATATAATTTAAGTTAAAATATTAATTATTTTGACAATAATTATATAACTTGGAATAATATCAAAGGCATAAAAGAAATGTAACTCAGAAACGTTAACACTAAGTCAAGGCACGGCCCGTTCGTCTAATAGACATTAGTACGTTGTAGATAGTCGTGTTCACCGGAGAAGTTCGAGTTACGATTGTTGAAGATTCAAGATTGTGAGTTTCGTGTTCCCCCTTTTCTTTAACTGTTTTCAGTTTTATAACTTCGGGGGTGAAGTACATGTTACAACTGTTTACAAACATTATATTTGGTATAGTTAGCTAAGGAAGGGTACACCTAGATCATGTGAGTGGTGGAAATAACGCTTAAGGCCATCAATCCTAGTTGTAGGACCGAGGGACATGAGTGATAGATCTATTTGGGGGTAGCGAGCCCCACCCATGTTGGACCAGGGTTGGCCCATGGGTAGACTATGTCTTACAGCCGGAAGCCCGGTGGAAAATTTGCTAGGTTTGAGCTCCCTGCATCACGTCACACATATCAATGGCCTTGCAAACGATTGGTGATCTGTTTTTCCTTGTTGCTTTCATACCGGGATTTATAAACTACATACATACTGTTGGGATCGAACCCTACCAGAGGAACAGATAATTAAAGCCAAAACTGGGTCAGAGCAGTGGATCCAGAATAAGCAGATGTTACATATAAGTCTCTCCCCTTGAAAGTGGTTTCAACATCCGCTGACCTCCTATCTACTGATCATACAAGCTACTGACCGTCAATCTACTGCTCAAGTAAAGGCCTGATGGAAGACTAAAGCTCTGCTGCTCAATCTACTGCCTTGAGTCAAGTACTGCTGATCCGGACAAGCACTGCCGGGTTCACAGCAGTGGAAGGATGCAGAAGTTATTTAAGTGTCTTTTATGTAATGAAATGTAATAGCAGTAGTTAGTATAGCAGTGTTTGTATAGATCAGAGGTTAGAGTTTGTTAGGAGGTTAGATGTCACTTTCATGGTGACGTCAGCTAAGATGCTCAGTGGTTTGCTAGTGCCTATAAATAGAACAGTGCTCTGTACTGTTCTATCAGCTCTTTGCAAACTTGTTTTCCTGCACGAACAAACGCTGAGCTCTGGCTGAGGGGGAGTTTGTATTAAGCATTACATTGTAATCGGTGTTGAAACTAAATTCAATCTTTCGGTTCTTTGTAGAAAATGTCTTGATCAAAGCAATACTCTCATTTGATTGTATACAAAGTTTGTTTTCATCTTAATTCCGCTGCACAACTAATCCATCTTCATCTTAATTTCAAACGTAAAATACAATCAAAATCAAACTCAGATCCAACATTTGGTATCAGAGCTTGGACAGTCAAATTTGATTTAACAGTCATTTTGACATAAATAGTTCAGCTCAAAATCGTTGATATCGATAGTTTGTTCGTTTGTGTTGAAAAACAGAGCAAGGTTTAATTACCATTAAAGTTGATTAATCAGTGCCTGTAAAACAACCAGGATGACGTCACAATCACAAGATGATAAGAATAACATTGGCTCTCTTTTTAAACCACCCATGCTTAAAAGAAATGAATACAACATCTGGGAGCGAAGGATGGGTCACATCCTTGCTCAACAGAACATTGGATGTTGGAGGTCTGTTGTCTTTGGTCCCCATGTTCCTACGGTGCCAAGTGCTGAGGATCCAAAGAAGTTCGTTCCTAAACCTTCTGAAAACTATACCGAAATTGATTTTCAAAAGTTCGAACTCAATGCCAAAGCATTTAGCATCATAGCATCTGCATTACCAAATGAGATCTATGCTGGACTGTTACATTGTAACAGTGCCAAAGAGCTCTGGGATGCATTAAAGGAACAGTTTGGGGGAACTGAAGAAGTCATTGAAAACAATAGGGAAATTCTGAATCAGCAGTATGAAACATTCTGTCACATCAAGGGTGAATCATTGACTCAGCAGTTTGAGCGATTCATTTGTCTCATTAGTGAACTAAGGCTTGTTAAAGTAACTTTTCCAAACTCAACTCAAAATAGCAGGTTCCTTAGGTCACTACCAGAAAAATGGGACACCATAGCTTTTGTCACTAGAAACTCAGCTGAGTTCAAAGATCTGACCCTGACCCAACTCCATGGTAGACTCCTCACCTATGATAGGGAGTTAAACCAGAAAAGGAAGTTGCAAGAGTCTGGAAAAGTTGCTGATGATTATTCATTCGGTAGCACAGCTCTTTTGGGTCAGGAAGAATCTGGTAGCAGTAGTAAGGAACAGGGTTATGATCATTTCATTGATATAACAGCTGGTGGTAACTTTACCAACCCTGATCCTCACTCTGCAAATTATGCTTTCACTGCAAACACTGAAAACCAGATGTCAGATAATTTGTGCTTTGAACTCAATGATTTGCAACATTTTGATCCCACTGACTTAGAGGAGATGGACATTTTGCATAAGCTGGCTTTGCTTAGTGTGAGAACAAGCAAACTCTACAAAAGAACAGGGAGAAAGTTCCCAGGGCTTCATGGGGATCTAAGGGTGGGGTTGGATAAATAAAAAATCAAGTGTTACAAATGCAATAGACTAGGTCATTTCGCTAGGGAATGCAGGAGTCAAACTACTGGTCCTATAATCACTCATCCTAGCTCAAACCCTAGACCTCAAAATCAAAGCACTGTGTACTATACCCAATATACCCCTGCAGCTCATGTTAACACTGCTCATTATGCTGCTGCCCCTATGCCTGTGCATTATGTCCAAACCACTATTCCACAGATTCAATATGTTCAAACCCCTGTCCCCCAGGCACAAGTGCAACCTGTTGCACCCCAAACAGCTGCTCCAGCAGTGGTACAACCAGATCAGCAAAGCTTTTTCACTCAAGGCTTTGTTGACTGGAGCAGTATACCTGATGAGCTTAGTGATGAAAATTTTGCTCTCTATGCCTTTAATGAACCTTCTAATGATGAATTTTGTTTGATGGCTTTAGAGTCAATACCAGAGGGGGTTAAAACTGAAGGTGAACAACTAAGTGGTGAAACAGTGGATGAGGTGACTGAAGCAGTGGTTACTGCTGTGGCTGGTGAACTACTTCTGGGAGAAAGTTCAGGAACCCTAATTGAACCACTGACAGATCCATGGTCCAAAGAGGACAAAGAAGAAGAGGAAGAGAAAAGAGCAGGTGAGAAAGAAGCAAGAGCTGATGATGAAGAGGATCATCAGTGTGATTGTGCAATGATGGCTGCTGCCAAGGTATCACCTCAAGTTCTTGAAAAACTGTGTTCAGACAATTGCATTATTGCTTTTGCTAACATCAAAGAGGTAAATGAAAACCTTAGGAACAAAGTCTTGTTTGATGAAGTTAAATTTGAAAAGTTGTTAAAAGAACTTAGAAACAAATTGGCTGAAAAGGATAAAGAGATCAGCAGTCTGAAAGAAGAGCAGAGCATAACCAAAACTCAACTCCAAACTATGGTAGAAAAATACAAAGTTTGTAAAAAGGAGTTAGAGTCCACCCAGATTACCTGTGAAAAATGGGTGGAATCTTGCAAAGGGTATGAAGTTATGCTTGAAAAACAGATTAAAAGCAATGTAAAATTTGGTGTTGGTTATAGAAAACATGATGATGAAAACACTGCTTTTGAAAAATCTGTTCAAACCACTGATGTAACCACTGACTTCATCCCCATAAACAAGAATGGCCAAGAAGTGAAAATCACTGATAAACTTGGTAACAAAATCACACTTGACAGACCAATGGGATCTTCTACTTTTGAGGAG
This sequence comes from Helianthus tuberosus, assembly GCA_030545235.1. Taxonomy (NCBI): domain Eukaryota; kingdom Viridiplantae; phylum Streptophyta; class Magnoliopsida; order Asterales; family Asteraceae; genus Helianthus; species Helianthus tuberosus. Next base: position 38,668,174 of record CM060411.1, on the reverse strand, counting down.
CTTGAAAATTATTAGTTTAAACCAAAATGGTCCGATGAGTGTGATATTCTTGAAAATTTCAAGCCCATGGACTTTACATCAACTGATGGTGTTAAGGCTCCAAAAGCTAAAGTCATTCCTCTCAAGGATATCCCAACAGAGGTTAAAACCTCTGCTGCAAAGGAGTCCGAAAAGAGAAAGAAGAAAGAAAAGATCAATAACCTGTTTTGTGAATTCTGTGAGAAAAGGAATCATCTAACAAAAGATTGTTTCCATTTAAAAGCTTATGATTTGAACAAAACAAGTGTCATTGTTCCAGCTGAGAGCTGCATTGTTTGTGGTAAAACAAACCATAAAACTCAAGCTTGTGTGTATCTCAAAAACTTTGATGTGAAAAAGAATGAGTACATTGCTAAAACATCCTTGAGTCCATCAACATCATCTGTCAAATTCACCAAGAACCAACCACTGTTTGTGCCAGTTCAAACAGCTTTTACAAAACAGCTGAACCAAACATCTGTCAAAAGAGATGTTCAGGTTACTGATGCACCCCCTGCCAATCAGTTTAGAAAAGGCAAGGAAAAACAGTCCTACCAGAGGATTCCACATGTTTATGAGGCCTACAAAAGGCCCTCTAAACCCAAAGTGAACATGCATCCTTTTGGATACCAACAGATGATTGGTCAAGACCCCCAACAGTGGTTAGCAAGAAACAGTACTAAAACTGTCCAAACCCCTGACCTAACCACTGTCCATCAATGTGCATCCATCCCAGACACTGTTGAGACCCCATCCAAAGCCTTATTGGCTTTGGAAACCCTAATGAACTAATCCTTTTACTTCATGTGCAGGGAGCTTCTGCCTGCTTAGATAGCCTTTGGTATGTTGATAGTGGAGGCTCCAGGCACATGACTGGATGTAAAGCACTACTCAAAGATTTCAAAATTCATGGTGGGGGTGATATATCCTTTGGGAATAACAGTAAAGGGAAAGTTCTGGGGTCTGGTACAGTACAATCTGGAAATATAAAATTTGAAAATGTCAATCTGATAGACAGTCTGAAATTCAACCTCCTGAGTGTATCACAAATGAGTGACAAGGGTTTTGGGTCATTCTTCACAAAGGAGTGTTGTAGGATTGTTGGACCAGAAATGGTCAAAAAGATTGAAGCAATAATAAAAACTGGTCAAACAAAACTTGTTGCTCAAAGAAGTGGCAATGTTTATGTTGTTGATATGTCAAAAGAGTGTCCTAGAGCTGATGCTTGTCTGTTCTCAGCTGCCTCTAACAAAGAGACAGAACTTTGGCACAGAATGCTGGGGCACACAAATCTTAAGACAATCACTAAAATTTCAAAAAAATGGTTTGGTGAGAGGCCTACCACAAAAATTGTTTTCATGTCCTGAACATTGCATTTCCTGTTTAAAAGGAAAACAACATAAAAGTTCTCTTAAGTCCATTGAAGTGTCTAAAACAACCTAGTGTTTGCAAATGCTACAAATGGATTTGTTTGGCCCAGTTCAAGTCATGAGTCTCAAAAGGAAGAGATATTGTCTGGTTATTGTTGATGACTTTTCTAGGTTTACATGGACTTTCTTTTTACACTCAAAAGATGAGACTGCAGGCATTTTGCAAGACTTTGTGACACAGGTTGAAAAGCAATTTGACCTTCCAGTGAAAAGCTTCAGGAGTGACAATGGCACAGAATTTAAAAATAAGGAGTTGGATGCCTACTGCGTGAAGAAAGGGATTGTAAGGCAGTACAGCATCCCTAGAACACCAGAGCAAAATGGGGTAGTTGAAAGAAAGAACAGAACATTGATTGAGGCTGCCAGAACCATGCTTGCTGATTCAGGTTTGCCATTAACTTTCTGGGCAGAGGCAGTAAACACTGCTTGCTATGTCCAGAACAGAGTTTTAATAAACTCCAGGCACAAAAAGACTGCTTATGAAATTCTGTATAAAATCAAACCACTGATCTCATATTTCAAGGTGTTTGGCTGCCCATGCTTTATTTTGATCTTAAAAGATTCCATTGCAAAATTTGCAGCCAAAATTGATTGTGGTTATCATCTGGGATACTCAACCACTGCCAAGGCTTACAAAGTGTTTAACACACGGACCAAGGCAGTGGAGGAGACTTTGAATGTAAAGTTCAATGAACTTTCATCAATGAAAATCCCAGCAAATCCTGCAGATCTGTTTGATCTTGATAAATTCACTTTTGAAAATACTGCTGTCAAGACTAACAGTGCAGGTCCATCAGAGGATTCAACACCAGACTATGGGTATGAAATCATCATCCCTCAAAGGTCTGCTAAAATGGGAAGAGCATCAGATGTTCAAAACAGCTGTCAAAGCTCAACCACTGCTACCTCAACAGTTGTTGACCAAAGTAGCCCATCAACCACTGCTTCCACATCCTCAAACACTGCTGACAAAAGTCCCCAAACAGTGGATAAAAGTCAGCATGTATCCACTTCATTACCTCCCATTCCACCACCTTTTGAAGCCACTGCTGGATCATCAAAGTCCCCAGCAGTGGTTAGCTCAGATGATACATATTTGCAGCCTTCACCAACAAATGCCATCATACCATACCAAGGAGATTTAATCTTCTTGAGATCTCATCCACCTGATCAAATCATTGGCAACATCAATGAAGGGGTGCTCACAAGAAGCCAAACCCAAAACATTTGTCTTTTTGCTGGTTTTCTATCACTCCATCAGCCAGTCAAGTACCAAGAGGCACTGAAAGACAACAGCTGGGTAGAAGCCATGCAAGAGGAGCTCCAACAGTTCAAAAGACAACAAGTATGGGAGCTTGTACCACTGCCAGAAGAGGTTAGTCCCATTGGCACAAAGTGGGTCTTCAAGAACAAAACTGATGAAAGGGGCATTGTTGTCAAGAATAAAGCCAGGCTTGTGGTTCAAGGTTACAGACAGGAAGAGGGGATTGATTTTGATGAAACATTCGCCCCTGTTGCAAGATTGGAAGCCATTAGACTGTTCCTGGCCTTTGCTGTCAACCACAACATGAAGGTGTTTCAAATGGATATCAAAAGTGCTTTCCTCTATGCTACAATTCAAGAAGAGGTGTATGTTTGTCAACCTCCAGGTTTTGAGGATCCATTTTATCCAGATCATGTCTACAGGCTGAACAAAGCCCTGTATGGCCTGAAACAAGCAGCAAGGGCCTGGTATGAAACTCTTTCCACCTTTCTACTCTCAAATGGTTTCAAAAGAGGTACCATTGATAAAACACTGTTTCTAAAATGGAGAGGAAAGGATTTAATGATTGTCCAAATTTATGTGGATGACATTATTTTTGGAAGCACATGCAACAAAATGTGTTCAGAGTTTAGGGAACTCATGACAACTGAGTTTGAAATGAGTGCAATGGGTGAGCTGCAATGCTTTCTTGGTCTCCAAGTTCGGCAAATGCAAAATGGTACTTTCATTCATCAAAGCAAATATGCAAAAGAACTTCTAAACAAATTTGATATGAATGATTGTAAACCATGCAGCACACCCATGGCAACAAATAAGCTTGTCATGTCTGATGAAAAGGATGAGCTGATTGACCAAACTTTATATAGAAGCATGATTGGGTCTTTGTTGTACCTAACTGCATCTAGGCCAGACATCATGTTTGCAACATGTGTCTGTGCAAGAAGTCAATCAGCCCCTAGAAAATCCAATCTTATTGCTGTAAAAAGGATATTCAGATACATAAAAAGTGCTCCCACACTTGGTATCTGGTATCTAGCTAATAGGAATATCAAGCTTTCAGGATTTTAAGACAGTGACTTTGCTGGTTGTAACACTACAAGGAAGTCCACATCAGGAGGGTGCCAGTTTCTAGGTGATTGCTTAGTTTTATGGCAAAGCAAAAAGCAAGCAGCTGTTTCAACATCCACTGCTGAAGCTGAATACATTGCTGCTGCAAGCTGTACAACCCAACTCCTGTGGCTTCAAAATCAGTTGCTGGATTTTGGTATCACTGCCTTAAAGACACCACTCATGTTGGATAGCCAGGCAGCAAAAAATATCATCAAAAATCCAGTCTCCCATTCAACCACCAAACATATCGACATCAGACATCACTTTGTGAGGGATTGCTATGAAAAATGTTTGATTTCTCTGCATCATGTTCCAACTAAAGACCAGTTGGCGGATGTGCTCACAAAAGCACTAGATACGACCACCTTTGAAAGCTTGGTCTCTAGGATTGGCATGCTAAACATGGAATAACAAGCAAAATCTTGTTTTTCTATGAATAAAAGCATTAAAATGTTTTCAGAAAATCAAAAATCCATCCTTAAAAATAGCTATAAATGAAGTTTTCATTAAAATCCTTAAAAGTCTGCCATAACCACTGTTTGTTCAAAAGTCTGCTCTACTTCAAAGTCTGCCCACTGCTGAAAGCCATCCTCTGTTCTCTCATTTCCTTGATAAACTCTGTTGTTCAAAAGCAGAGTCTTATCCACTGATATGCTATCCACTGATAGTGAAAATCATCCACTGCTTACATTTTACTGTTGTAACCACTGCCTTCATCAGTAACTTTCATAAAAGTACTGTCCTTCATTTCTTCAGAGTTTGGCATGTGGGCAGTACATAGTGGTCAGTACTTTTGTAACCGCTGCCACGCCAGCCTTCACTTTTTCCTCTATAAAACCCCCACTTCATACCAAAACAAGGTTTTTACTGTCGAATTGAATTCTCAAAAATTCTCTTCTCAAAACAGTTTTTCTTCAAATTCCTTCAAAAATTTCTTCGATCATCATCTTCAAAATGACAAAATCAAAGTCATCTGGGAAACCCACTTCCAAATCATCATCGAAAGCAGCCTCTCAAAAGGCACAACCCACTGAAATCCCACACAAACCATCTCACAATCTTCTGGGTCTTCTCACAAAACCCGGCACCACAGAAGCTTTCGACTCCATCATCGCCAAAATGGCTAAATCAAAGTACAAAATTTTGTTACTAGCCGATGCACCAATTTACTTGACAACCCAAAGGGAGTTTTGGAAGAATGCAACCCTTGAAACACAAGGAGATGCTGTAATAGCCATTAACTCTACTCTAAAGGGAAAACCTGTCAAGATTACACCACAGTCAATTTCAGAGGTCTTTCAACTCGAGGATCAGCAAGGTAAAACTTCTTTCCCTAAAAACGAGTTGAAAATTGACTTCGTTGAGAGAGGGTATGCAGACACAATGATGAAGAAAGCTACCTTACAAAAAGGTTTCTTTCCTTCTGCAACAAGATTTTTATTTCATACCCTCCTAATCTGTGTTTCAAACAAAACCACTTCTTTTAATGAAATACCATTAAAGATTCAAAATCTGGGATATGCTATTCTTCAAGAAGAAAATTTTAATTATTCTCGGGAAATCTTTAATGACTTGGTTAATAATGTTGAAACAAAATCATTCCTACTGTTTCCAAGGTTTCTAAGTTATTATTTTGAAAAGAAATTCAGTAAGGATGATATTGCTATAATAAACCAAGGTGATTATATTCAAATAAACAGTTTAACTGCTGAAACTTTTTCAAGAATGTTAACACCTTGCAAAACACAAGCAGAGGTGCCTGAGCAGATTTTAGCAGCTACCACTACTCCTCATGTATCTGCTGCTGAGCCCACTGCTCAAGGTGATCAAATCAGCAGAACAACTGCTTTGAAACCCACACCTAAAATCACCAAAAAACCAAAAAGAAAAACTCAAAAACCCCCCAAAACCCATCAAAAAGGCAACTCTGGAGGATGAGATACCAGAGCTACTGCCTGTGACAGCACAAATGTCACCAGAAACCACTGCTGCTACTTCCTCACAGCAGTTGGTACAAATATCTCAACCCATAACCGAAACTCCTCCTGCTTCTTCACAAAAAGAACAGGTTGTACAAATTGGGACACCACATTATGATGCTCTGGAAACACTTGTTTCCATCATCCACATCCCAATTCCTGGGGCAAATCCTTTTTCTACACCAACCATCACATCCACAATCCCCACACCCACTAAACTTCTGTTGGATGCAATTGATTTGAACCAGGCACTAACCAGTCCTTCTCAATCACCCATTAATGAGAATATACCACAACAAATGACTGGGTCTGATGTATCAATCCTTGCTAACCCACCAACACAACCTGAGGAGGTTACACCCCTTGAGTTACAAGTAACTCTTGGTGGAAATTCAAGTGAAGCAGCCACTACAACTGTTGAACCCACTGGTTTACAGTTGGACAGTGGTTACATTAATAAGACTTCCTTGGAGGCAATTCCTTACATAGCACCTCTGCCAACCACCAGTGGATTTATTTTTTCCACTTGCAACATCAAAAGGTTGTCAAGTGTTGAAGGAAGAAGACCCCAGTACCAAGAAAAAGGGGCATTAGTGGTTAGTGTTTGGAGTACACTCCCTACCTCAACCACTGATAAAACCACTGATAGTGGGAAATCAGATGATCCCATTAAATTGGGTGATGATTTAAAATATCAGGATTTGACGGAACGAGTTGACAAATTGGATACATCTGTTGCAGATATTAAAGATATGCTACAGCAGGTGTTGACAATACAAAAAATGCAATCCACTGTTGTTCCACCTCAAGCACCTGCTCCACCACAAGCATCTTCTACAAATGAGCTCTGGAACCTTTTCCAACCTTTTCTCCAACAACAAAAAGAAATGGCTGATCAGCAACATGAACTACATGTCCAAAAGCTGAGAAACATAATGGAGTCTAGGTACAAGAACACTCAAGCAGATATTAAGGCAATCGAGGCCCATTTATTGGAAACCACTGGCACTGCTCCTCCAACAGTACTCTTCATCGATCAACTCCCAGAAGATAATGCCAAAAAGGGGGAGAAAATTTAAGAGTGGAAAAAGAAGGGAATAGATGATGGTCTTTACATTGAAACTGAAAAGGATGCGATGACCAGAAAAATCCCTGTGCCAGATGGTAGTAAAAAGGTTGATGCTACTCAAGAAGCACTTGATGAAGGAGTAGCAAGTGTAAAAAGAGATAGAATGGCAAAGGATATTTCAAGATGGAATGAGGAGAAAAGAGCTTTCATGGAACTGTATGCGCAGGGTTGTTCTGGATCAAAGGATACCAAAAATCCTAAGACAAAAAGGAAACCTAAGTCCATCCCATCCAGTTTTCCAAAGCCTCCAAAACCACCATCCAAAAGCCATCAGCATCAAACCTCCACCAAAACAGCTGTTGTAACTCCTGCTGTATCAACTACTGCTGGTATTTCAGAAGTTTCAACATCTGCTGTCACTTCAACACGCACCACTTCAACACACACCACTTCAACACACACCACAACCACTGTTTTACCACCACTATCATCACTACCAAAAACAACATCACCTGCTGACAAAAAGCAGAAGACAACAGATGTTATAACATCTGTTGTAATGACAACAGTGGTTAAGACACCAGTTGTTTCAACAACTGTTAGTCAATCACAAACCACTGACACTCAATCTACCACCACTGTTCCATCCAAAACATCATCAGTCCCTCCTCAACCAAAAAGGAGAAGGCTAATTCTCGAAGATGATGACTATTCACCACCACCAACATCTTCAAAAATCCCTGTCACTTATCACCATTCCAAAACCCATACCTCTCTCTTCGGCTCAAATTCTAAAGTCATTACCTCCTGCTGGTGTCTCATTTCCACTGGAACTCATTGTAGTTAGGGAAGAAATCAAATCCTTTTACTATGAGGATGACCCAGCTAAAAGGAGTTTGCCATCAGTTGAAGGATATCCCAGGCCTCACAATATTGAAGAATATTTGAAACTCAAGGCCAAACAAGCAGAGGATATCGCAATAAAAAATAAACAAGGGAAATTTGATAGGGAATTTCATCAAAACTATCAGTTTCTACTCACACAGGTCAGAGCTATGGAACAATTTGCCGAAAATGTATGTCAGCAAATCTCAGAAAGGGCAGATGAGTCCTTGAGAAAAGACTACATTGAGAACATCATGACCTACAAGAAATACAAGGGAGAGAAACACATGTACAAAAACTGGACCATTCCTGAGCTTGAAATAGAAGCAGCCAGGATTCAAGAAATGATAAAAATATAAGGTCAAGCAGACTCCTCCTGAAAAGTTCAAACAGTTTGAAGCTGATAAGGCACTAGAGTTGAAGAGAATAAAAGAGGAGCTGATAGCAGCTGATTATGGGTCAAAGAACTCAGTGACAAAGTGGGGAGAAGATAGGGTCAGGGCTACCTACAAAAGGTTAGAGGAACTCAGAAAGAAAGATCCAAATGTTCCACAAAAGCCTGACTACTCCAAAGCAGAGGTCTCTAAAAGACCACCAAAGCTGCAAGTCAAAAGAACCACTGCTCCAGCTGGTGCTGCCATCTACAAAAGAAGGAGTCAAAACCAGCAGGTGCTGAAACAATTCAAGATCTAAAAGCTGGAAGTGCTATTGTAAAAGAGGGCATTAAATTAATGATCAAAGAAGATCTTGAATTGGAACAATCTGCAAGTGCTGCTCAGCCAGTCATGAATAGGCCAGCCTCACCAAACACCTCTACAAATAAACATCTCCCAAGAAACCCACCAGGCTCAAAAATACAAAAGTGGGAAACTGACAAACAGACCTACGTATTGACTTTGCTCAGGTCTGCTGGAGAAGTAAAGAAAATATCAAGGGAACAAGCTCTTGGCCTGAGTCTTGAAGATTTGTAGGATCTCCTTGATCTTCCACTTAGCAGGGATGTTGATGACACAGATGCCCTAGATTTTGAACTATAGTTTAAAGGTCAGATAAGGGAACTGCTGATGAGGCAATAAAGAATTCCACAATAATGAAGAGTTTTGGCATTATCTATTCCAGGGGGAGATTGTTGGGATCGAACCCTACCAGAGGAACAGATAATTAAAGCCAAAACTGGGTCAGAGCAGTGGATCCAGAATAAGCAGATGTTACATACAAGTCTCTCCCCTTGAAAGTGGTTTCAACGTCTCCTGACCTCCTATCTACTGATCATACAAGCTACTGACCGTCAATCTACTGCTCAAGTAAAGGCCTGATGGAAGACTAAAGCTCTGCTGCTCAATCTACTGCCTTGAGTCAAGTACTGCTGATCCGGACAAGCACTGCCGGGTTCACAGCAGTGGAAGGATGCAGCAGTTATTTAAGTGTCTTTTATGTAATGAAATGTAATAGCAGTAGTTAGTATAGCAGTGTTTGTATAGATCAGGGGTTAGAGTTTGTTAGGAGGTTAGATGTCACTTTCATGGTGACATCAGCTAAGATGCTTAGTGGTTTGCTAGTGCCTATAAATAGAACAGTGCTCTGTACTGTTCTATCAGCTCTTTGCAAACTTATTTTCCTGCACGAACAAACGCTGAGCTCTGGCTGAGGGGGGGTTTGTATTAAGAATTACATTGTAATCGGTGTTGAAACTAAATTCAATCTTTCGGTTCTTTGTAGAAAATGTCTTGATCAAAGCAATACTCTCATTTGATTGTATACAAAGTTTGTTTTCATCTTAATTCCGCTGCACAACTCATCCATCTTCATCTTAATTTCAAACGTAAAATACAATCAAAATCAAACTCAGATCCAACACATACTTATACTGATATCAAAGGTATATTCATACATACAAACAAACACACGAACTCTCTCAACTTTTGTTGATGTTTTCAAAATACATGTATTTCAGGGAATTAGTAAGTGGATCTGGCGGGCATTGGAAGTTTTATGCTGCGTTAGGAATAAAGATGTCATCCATGGTTCTTGGGTTTGGTCAGTGTGTCTTATTCCTGGACGAGACACGTCTTCCAAACCTTGGTTTTATTTAATATCTTTTGATGAGTCCTTAGTGAACCCGTGAACAATTCGTATGGTTTGTAAAACTTGAATTTGAAACAATGTTGTCATGTTTTTAAACTTATTTAATGGATGACAAATCTATGGTTTTATCATATAGTTGTTGTTATGATTGAATGCAATGGTATTAAGAAAGTCACACCATAATCACGCTTCCGCAAAAGTCAGGGTGTGACAGTATCCATGGCCTGCCAAGGATAACATTACCGCAAGATAAGCAATCAATAACACATAATTTTTTTAATAGAATTCACTCCCTCTATATAAATAGGAAGTTTGATGCCCCCAAATGTATTCTTTGTCTCTCCACTGAATCCCACAAGGACAGATGATCTTGGAACAATGTCGGATTCAGGAATGTTCATCTTCTTGAGGACATCAAGTTGAATAATGTTCACCGAGCTTCCCCCATCAATGAGAATCCTGCGAACAAAATGGTTAGAGATAAATAATGTAATAACTAAACCATCGTGATGAGGATCCTAAACGTCCACACGGTCATCCTCATCAAAGGATATCACTTTCTGCTGGGTAAGGATTGAGGTTCGAATGGGCCTATCCCCATTATCCATCTTTGTCTCTTTAGCATGTATCTTGGCTGCTGAAAAAGAAGTGCCACATATATCTGATCCACCGGAGATAAAGTTGATAATCTAGGCATCAGCTGGAGGAGCAGGAGGTCTTTCTGGAATTTTTTCAGGATCCCGGATCCTTGACTTTTTTCTTCCAAATAGCTCCTTCAAATGTCCTTTGCTTAACAAGTAACCAATCTCTTTCCTGAGTGTTATTCATTCATCAGTAAGATGACCGAATTCTTCATGGTAAGCACACCACTTCGATTTGTCTTTGGTAGCAGGCGGTTTGTCATTCTTCCTTGACCACCTAGCCTTGTCACCTAAATTCAGCATAGCAAGGATTAGTTCACTATTATCAGTAGAAAAACAATATGCGAAAATAGGAGGATAATCCTTATCATCTTCCTCTTGTTCCACAACATGCACATTCTGGTTGTCATGCTTGGACTATTGCTTGGATTAGATATTCTTGAAATAGGATCCTTGTTTGTCTTGCTTTGAGGATCCTGACAATCTCTCCTAGATCCTTTTCTCATCCTATAAACGGATGAACCTAAGGGCCTTGTTCCTTACCTCATCTAGGTTCCTGCAAGGTGTCATAACAAGATCATCATAGAACTGAGAATCCTTAAGTAAACCCATTTTGAAAGCTTATACAACTGTAGCAATATCCAAATTAGGAATCTATAAGGATTCTCTACTGAATTTAGTTATATAATCTCTAAGTAATTCATTATTACCTTGAGTTACCCTATATAAATCACTAGTTAAACGTTCAAATCTCCTACTACATGAAAATTGGCTATTGAACAAGTTAACTAGATTAGTAAATGAAGTAATAGAGTAAGGAGGAAGACCTAGCAGCCATTTAAGAGTTGATCCTGTCAGTGTGGATCCGAAACCCTTGCATAGGCATGCTTCTTTTAACCTTTCAGGAATGGGGTTGATTTCCATTCTTTCCCTGTATTGAGCCACATGCTCTTCTGGATCAGTGGTTGTCACACCCCGATATTTCCACGTATTGCCGGTGGGCCCGGTGGGGAGTATCGTGACGTGGTTGGTATCATTATAGTCAAACAACACAATATTTAAATGCACAGCGGAAGCAAAAGATAGATATATTTCAACTTTAATAAATTGTAATATCAAGTATCACAACAGTTGAAAGTAATCCACAGGTGGATCAAAAATAAATAGGAAACATTGTTCAACAGTTTTGACATCCAAGCTTGTAAGACTTATTGAGGACGCTAGGAGAAAGCCAGCCTAGTTCGCGTAGTACCTGCACTTAACCTTTTTGGGAAAATACGTCAGTTTACACTGGTAAATACAACCAACTGACTCATTTTAAAAATGATTAAAAATTGATTTGGATGCACGTGGCACAAACATTTTATAACTTGGGATAATTATTTGAATATAATCTTGTAAAAGAATTACATGTTCCTTATGCGTTCAGTAGCCCGATCCGTAGATCGGGTTAAAGATCAATAGACACACCACTTTATTTATTTTGGCACTGACGGGTGTACGCCTACACTGTCACACCCTCAAAATCCACGTGCGGAATACTACCGCTTAGAGGCGTGACTGACCAGGATCCAGCCACCAATCATATTGAACAAGCATACAAGTGATTATAAAATCCAACCAATACAATTGGTGTCCAAACAAAAGCATAGTTAAGTTGCAAGCGGAAGCATAACGTTTAAAACCAAAACACAAGTTTAATTGTTTCAAAGTTTAACATGGCACACAGCTGTCCATGTCCCACAACGACCCTCTTCCATGCAAGCTCCAGCTAAGTACCTAAGGACCTGCAAAGCATGTAGTAACGAGTCAACAACAAGTTGAGTGAGTTCACAGTTGGGTGTTCGTTTTAAGTTGTTTCGAAAACAGTTTCCGTTATCTGGCATCCTGCCTTGGGGGTTACCCCATAGTTGAAAACGTGACTTGTTTATTCCCGGTTACTCTGGCAATCCAGCCGTGGGGGCTACCCCGTGTTAGTTATCTGGCATTTCGGCCGTGGGGGCTACCCCATGTATACACTAGACTCGTTACCATATCGACTGCTGACTGTAGTCATATTTATATGCCCTGAAACTGTCAATGTCTATCAGCATTGACGTGCCCCAGATCCATTAGTTCACGCTCGTCCTCTGCGGCATGGTGTGAGGTTTGTCAGACCTAAATAGCGCTATCTAACTAATGACCCGCTCGCCATTGGCCCGGCGATTAAGTCGATATAAAAATGAGGGACTTCATGATAGAGTTTTGGTCTAGTACGAGTTATCTGTCCATGAGGACGAGGAATTACATTCCTGAACCAATGCTGTCCTACCCAAGAAGGACGAGGAACCCACGTTCCTTAACCCCATTCCCAACCCCTGGGAATCCCATGCTTTGTAGAGGGTGTGAACTCACCTTGGTTTGCTCGGCAGATACACAGAAAGGTCAATCAAGTTGTAAGTGGTCAACTACGTCCTAACATAGATACCATTCAAGTCAGGTTCATATCCGAGTAGTGCATGTATGTTCTACACGTATACTAGCAGGTTGCATACAGGTATTATTCATGGCATACACATATAAACATAGCGGTTTACAATAATGCCTACGGGTTGAACAGTAGCATGTATACAAGTAACAAAGTCCAAAGTCCGGCCCAATCCTAAGCCCGTAACAATGCAAGTCCAAAACAGTGCACGTGTACATGGTCTCGAGTCGAGACTGTGCGGTCTCTAGTCGAGACTGTGCGGTCTCGAGTTATAGTCTACAAGTTCTCGAGTCGCAACTGAAGAGGTCGCGGGTCATGCATGTACTGGTCTCGAGTCGCAATCAGACCCGCAACCATGGTCTCGAGTTGTAGTGTTTGTGTGCTGATAATGGGTGGTCTCGATTCGAGACTAGAGGTTCTCGACTCGCAGCCTTGTGTAGAAACCGTGATCTCGAGTTGTCATGTTCATGGTCTCGAGTCAAGACAGAAGGTCTCGACAGGCACACCTGCTAAATGTCAGCGCATGTACTATCCAATGGAAATCTGATTTCATGCAACAGTGAACTATCCATACAAACATGTTTTGTTGTCTAATAATTAACTAAAATGGATCAAACATAGCAATTTTCAAATATCCATATCACATTCAACAAGTTCTTCACATATTCATCATGTTCTTCATTTTAGGGTTTTTAGCATCAAGCTCTATGAACTTTAACATGATCATAACATGAACACTAATCAAAACACTCAACAACTAATCCGATTTCCACATATATGCAGCCTTTTAACAAGCATTCGATTCTTAGCATAAGAGTATTCAATCCGATTAACATGGACATTATCTAATACGCATATACAAGCCGCTTTCGTGAACATTAACAACTAATGGTTTAAACCACATTCAAACACAAGATATCATTAACCCATCATGCAATATATCCGAAATCAAGACATGTTAACCGATTATCATCATCATATACATCAAGAACATCATCATGCTATTTCATCAAGGCAAGTAGCATCATTAGTCACATAAACACCTAGTGAGCATCTAGAAACACTAACCGATTGTGAAAGGCACCGAGATGGTAAAGGAGATGAATAAAATGGAGTGTCCGAGTGTTGATGATGAGCTTGACCGAGTTCTTGTTGATGCCGATTTTATCCGAGGGATAGGAGGGGGAAGGTGATGTTTGATCTCTAGAGTTTTAGTGAGAGAATGTGGGAGTGTGTGTGTGGATTGCCCAAAGAATGGCAAAGTTGGCTAGGAGCATGATATATATACTAGCTCTAAGTTGGTTCACCCTAGTGGGTTTTCGAGTGGGGTGAGGAGGAACATGGCCCAACCGGCCCAATAGTTACACTGTTCACTCGAGACCGCATGGTCTCGAGTCGGGTCCTTATGTCTCGCTTCACAATAAATACACACATATATAAAAGCATAGCACATAACCACATAATAACATTCATTAAACCAACAAGTCACTTAGTCACACGCTTAAGCATGTTACATCGAGATACAAATGAAAGGTTCTAAATTTCGAGTTGTCACATCATCCCCAAGTTGAAAGAAATTTCGTCCCGAAATTTGGTAAGCACTCACTGAGGAAGCTAGTTAAGTTGTATGGTTTTCCTGGGGTGTCACATCCACCCCCCGTTGATCTGGAATTTCGTCCCGAAATTCCGTAGCTTCGGCCTCAGTAGTGGTTGTACTGTTTGCGAACAGTTGGGGATACTTTTGTTTCATCCGATCTTCGCGTTCCCAGGTGAACTCTGGGCCGCGACGTGAGTTCCAACGAACTCGAACGAGAGGTATTCTAGTGCTCTTGAGGACCTTAACATCCCGGTTCGTGATTTCAACTGGTTCCTCGATGAATCGTAACTGCTCGTCGATAGTGAGTTCCTTCAGAGGAACTATGTGGGTGTCATTTGACAGACACTTCTTCAGATTCGACACGTGGAAAACATTGTGAACTGCACCGAGTTCCGCTGGTAAGTTCAGTCTGTAGGCCACCCTGCCTATTTTCTCGATGATTTCAAAAGGTCCAACGTATCGTGGGTTAAGTTTGCCTCGTTTACCAAAACGAACCACACCCTTCCAGGGTGAAACTTTGAGTAATACCCGCTCCCCAACCTGGAGCTCTAGTGGTTTCCTGCCCTTATTGGCCTAGACTTTCTGACGGTCACGAGCCGCCGCCATGCGTTGTCGTATTTGAGCAATTTGTTCGGTTGTGTCTACCACATGTTCTGGACCAGTGATCTGACTATCCCCCACCTCTGCCCAACAAAGAGGTGACCGGCATTTACGTCCGTACAACGCCTCAAACGGAGCAGCTTTAATGCTGGTGTGGTAGCTGTTATTGTACGAGAATTCCACAAGTGGCAGATGCTTTTCCCAGCTGTTGCCAAAGTCGATTACACATGCACGAAGCATGTCTTCTAAGGTTTGAATAGTGCGCTCGGACTGCCCGTCCGTCTGAGGATGATATGCTGTGCTCATGTCTAATTGTGAGCCAAAGGATTTGTGCATTGCCTGCCACAGTTCTGAAGGAAAACACGCATCTCGATCCGAGATAATAGAGGTGGGCACCCCGTGCCTCGAAACAACTTCCTTGAGGTATACGTCTGCTAGAGTAGAGAATTTATCCGTCTCCTTGATAGCCAGGAAGTGCGCAGACTTTGTGAGTCGATCCACGATCACCCAAATAGTATCATTTCCGCGCTGCGATCTAGGCAGGCCAGTAACGAAATCCATGGAAATTTGCTCCCATTTCCATTGCGGTATCTCTGGTTGTTGGAGTAGCCCTGAGGGTTTCTGGTATTCTGTCTTGACTCTCGCACAAGTCAAACACTTGCTGACGTAGGTTGCTATGTGGGCCTTCATGCTAGGCCACCAATACGTAGTTTTGATATCGTGGTACATCTTATCCGAACCAGGGTGTACCGAGTAGCGAGACTTGTGTGCCTCGTCCATCACAAGCTCTCGTAGGTTGCCATATAGTGGGACCCAAATACGTCCCGTTATGTAGTATGCACCGTCTTCCTTTTGTTCTAACCGTTGCCTTGAGCCGCGTAGGGCTTCAGCCCTGACGTTTTCTGGTTTCAATGCCTCTATCTGAGCATCTCGTATCTGAGAAGGAAGACTAGAATGTATAGTGAGTTGTAAGGCTCGTACGCGCTTAGCCGCAGTGTCCTTTCGACTGAGGGCATCAGCCACAACATTGGCTTTGCCAGGATGGTACTTGATTGCACATTCGTAATCGTTTAATAACTCGACCCATCGTCGTTGACGCATGTTTAGCTCTTTCTGCTTGAAGATGTGCTCGAGGCTCCTGAGGTCAGTGTAGATGGTGCATTTGGTACCGTACAGATAATGCCTCCATATCTTAAGTGCAAAAACAACAGCTCCCAGCTCTAAATCGTGTGTAGTGTAGTTCCTTTCATGAACTTTAAGCTGGCGTGAGGCGTAGGCTATAACTTTATCTCGTTGCATCAACACACAACCAAGACCCTGAATGGACGCGTCGCAGTAGACCACAAAATCGTCTGTGCCCTCTGGCAATGAAAGGATAGGTGCGCTGCAAAGTCTATCCTTTAGAAGTTGAAATGCTAACTCCTGGGCATTTCCCCATCGATAAACAATGCCTTTCTGCGTCAGTGAGGTGAGAGGCTGTGCAATCTTAGAAAAATCCTTAATCAATCTCTTGTAGTAACCTGCCAAACCCAAGAATTGGCGAATTTCCTTTGGTGTACGAGGTGCAGGCCAGTTCTTAATCGAGTCCACTTTCGATGGATCAACATGAATCCCATCCTTGTTCACCACGTGGCCTAAGAAATGGACTTCTCGAAGCCAGAAGTCACATTTTGAAAACTTGGCGTAGAGTTGTTCTGTTCGAAGAAGTTCCAAAATAAGTCGTAGATGCTGCTCGTGTTCCTCCTGACTCTTGGAATAGATCAGGATGTCATCGATGAAGACTATAACGAACTTGTCCAGGTAAGGCTTGCACACTCGATTCATCAAGTCCATGAAAACCGCAGGTGCGTTTGTCAGCCCAAAAGGCATGACCAAAAACTCATAGTGCCCATAGCGAGTTCTAAAGGCTGTTTTAGAGACATCCTCTTCTCGGACTCTCAACTGGTGATATCCTGATCTCAAGTCAATCTTTGAATAGTAGCGTGACCCCTGCAACTGGTCGAACAAGTCGTCAATACGTGGTAGAGGGTAACGATTATTCAACGTCACCTTGTTGAGTTCACGGTAGTCGATGCACATTCTGAAGGTACCGTCTTTCTTCTTCACAAACAGAACTGGAGCTCCCCAGGGCGATGAGCTAGGACGAATAAAACCCTTATCCAAGAGTTCTTGCAGTTGCGTAGAGAGTTCTTCCAATTCTGATGGAGCTAAACAATAAGGTGCACGAGCTATGGGCGCAGCTCCAGGAGCTAGTTCAATCTGAAACTCGACCTGGCAATGAGGTGGAAGACCAGGTAATTCCTCAGGAAATACCTCAGGATAGTCGCGTACAATTGGAAAATCTTCTATCTTCTTTTCTTTCTCTGAGGTGTCAGTAACGAGAGCCAGAATGGCTGTGTGGCCCTTTCGCAAGCACTTCTGGGCCTTAAGGAAAGAGATGACGTTCTCGACAGCACCCTTCTTGTCGCCACGAATCATGAGAGGTTCATTACCGGAACCTGGAATACGAACAATCTTCTCGTTGCAAAGGATCTCTGCTCGGTGTTGGGATAACCAATCCATCCCAATGACAACGTCGAAACTACCCAAGACGATAGGAATAAGATCGATAGAGAAGGTTTGGTTAGCAAGAACGAGTTTACAACCCTTGACTACGTGAGTGGCCTCTAAACTCTTACCATTTGCTAGCTCTACAGTGTGCTTGTTGTTCAAGGGTGTTGGAATACGCTTAAGCATTCGACTAACTTCTAGTGACATGTAGCTAGTATCGGCACCCGAATCAAATAAAACTGTAACATAAAAGTCGTCGAGGAGGAACTTACCCGCTACGAAGTTGGGGTCATTCCTTGCTTCTACTTGACCAATCACGAACGCCCGCCCCCTGGCACCATTGTTGTTGTTGTTCCCATTGTTACCATTCCCCTGATTGTTGTTATTGTTGTTGTTGTTGTTGTTCTGGTTCCTGTTCAGTTGGGGTAATCTTTCTTGAAGTGGCCTTCAGCTCCACACTGAAAGCACCCTTTGTTATCACCTTGCTACTGCTGACGTTGGTTCTGTTGGGCTTGCTGACGATTCTGGTTGGCGGGATACAAGCTCCTGCAATCCTTTGCAGCGTGACCTGGCTTGTTGCACCGATGACAGTTACCCCTGGTGCATGGCCCGCCGTGGTGCAGGCTGCAGCGATTGCATTTGGGGTGATTCCCTTTGTATCCACCATGACTTTGACCACCAGATGATTGCTGACTAGGGCTCTTGTAGTCGTCAGTCTTTCTCTGCTGAGACTGAGACTGGACAGAAGCAGAACCCTTACTTGAAGCTCCATCCCATTTCCGTTTGTTGTCACCAAGAGCACCTGAAGTAGTCGCAGCACCTATGCGTTTTGGTAGCCTGTTCTGCTCCACCGCCTGATCCGTGAGACGGTGAGCCAATTGGACAACTTGCTGGATGGTGGTGAGGTTTGCTGAAGTTACATGACTTTGGATTTCTGGTACCAAGCCCTTGAGAAATAGTTCGATGCGTTTGATGGGAGGATCCACCATAGTAGGACACAGAATTGCCAGTTCGTTCAACCTTTTCACATAAGCTTCAATTTCTGACCCCGTCATCTTGAGGTTGAAAAACTCTACTTCCAGTTTGTGAATCTCATCACGATTGCAATACTCCTCTTTGATCATTTCCTTAAAGTTGTTCCATGGGGTGGCATTAGCAGCAACCAACCCCAGCATTTGAACCTGAGCATTCCACCACGTGAGGGCTAAACCCTCGAGAGTACCGATAGCATACTTCACCCTGCGCTCCTCAGGGCACTCGCACATTTCGAACACAGATTCCAGTTTCTCAAACCAGTGGAGGAGACCTACGGCTCCTTCAGTGCCGCTAAAAGTAGTTGGTCGGCAGTCCATGAAAGTTTTAAAAGTGCACACAGGTGGCTGAACATGTTGACCTATCGAGGGTGAAAGAAAAGATAGAGTTTAACACAAAGGTTGGTTCACGAGAGTAGGATCTAAAGATCCTAGAATGAGTTTGGACTGCAGGATATACCTCCTGCGTGTGCAGCTGCAAGTGCCGCAGCAACTCGTTCGTTAATCAGAGTCGTCAACTGGGCTTGTGTCAGGTTAACGCGTCCAGACATGATCTTCATATCAAGAGGAACGTGAGTGAGAGAGGTTCACGAAAGTGCGATGACAGAAGTGAGTAAGTACACACGTGTTCAAGCAACAGTAGTTATACTAACCAAGCATACCATGAGCAATGTACTATGTAACTAACAAGTAGGCAATATACACATAGATCATATCACCTAGAATGTCGAGCCTTGCATGTGGAGTGAAGCGTCGTTGTGGATCGTAGAGCACTGTACAGCTTATAGTCTGATTTTAATAAAACCTTTCCCTTATTAAAACCAAGTTCACTATAACCAATGGCTCTGATACCAATCTGTCACACCCCCAAAATCCACCTGCGGAATACTACAGCTTGGAGGCGTGACTGACCAGGATCCAGCCACCAATCATATTGAACAAGCATACAAGTGATTATAAAATCCAACCAATACAATTGGTGTCCAAACAAAAGCATAGTTAAGTTGCAAGCGGAACCATAACGCTTAAAACCAAAACACAAGTTTAATTGTTTCAAAGTTTAACATGGCACACAGCTGTCCATGTCCCACAACGACCCTCTTCCATGCAAGCTCCAGCTAAGTACCTAAGGACCTGCAAAGCATGTAGTAACGAGTCAACAACAAGTTGAGTGAGTTCACAGTTGGGTGTTCGTTTTAAGTTGTTTCGAAAACAGTTTCCGTTATCTGGCATCCTGCCATGGGGGTTACCCCATAGTTGAAAACGTGACTTGTTTATTCCCGGTTACTCTGGCAATCCAGCCGTGGGGGCTACCCCGTGTTAGTTATCTGGCATTTCGGTCGTGGGGGCTACCCCATGTATACACTAGACTCGTTACCATATCGACTGCTGGCTGTAGTCATGTTTATGTGCCCTGAAACTGTCAATGTCTATCAGCATTGACGTGCCCCAGATCCATTAGTTCACGCTCGTCCTCTGCGGCACGGTGTGAGGTTTGTCAGACCTAAATAGCGCTATCTAACTAATGACCCGCTCGCCATTGGCCCGGCGATTAAGTCGATATAAAAATGAGGGACTTCATGATAGAGTTTTGGTCTAGTACGAGTTATCTGTCCATGAGGACGAGGAATTACATTCCTGAACCAATGTTGTCCTACCCAAGAAGGACGAGGAACCCACGTTCCTTAACCCCATACCCAACCCCTAGGAATCCCATGCTTTGTAGAGGGTGTGAACTCACCTTGGTTTGCTCGGCAGATACACAGAAAGGTCAATCAAGTTGTAAGTGGTCAACTACGTCCTAACATAGATACCATTCAAGTCAGGTTCATATCCGAGTAGTGCATGTATGTTCTACACGTATACTAGCAGGTTGCATACAGGTATTATTCATGGCATACACGTATAAACATAGCGGTTTACAATAATGCCTACGGGTTGAACAATAGCATGTATACAAGTAACAAAGTCCAAAGTCCGGCCCAATCCTAAGCCCGTAACAATGCAAGTCCAAAACAGTTCACGTGTACATGGTCTCGAGTCAAGACTGTGCGGTCTCTAGTCGAGACTGTGCGGTATCGAGTTGTAGTCTACAAGTTCTCGAGTCGCAACTGAAGAGGTCGCGGGTCATGCACGTACTGGTCTCGAGTCGCAATCGGACCCGCAACCATGGTCTCGAGTTGTAGTGTTTGTGTGCTGATAATGGGTGGTCTCGAATCGAGACTAGAGGTTCTCGACTCGCAGCCTGGTGTCGAAACCGT
Source organism: Helianthus tuberosus (assembly GCA_030545235.1). Classification (NCBI taxonomy): domain Eukaryota; kingdom Viridiplantae; phylum Streptophyta; class Magnoliopsida; order Asterales; family Asteraceae; genus Helianthus; species Helianthus tuberosus. Next base: position 38,647,187 of record CM060411.1, on the reverse strand, counting down.
GATCTCGAGTTGTCATGTTCATGGTCTCGAGTCGAGACAGAAGGTCTCGACAGGCACACCTGCTAAATGTCAGCGCATGTACTATCCAATGGAAATCCGATTTAATGCAACAGTGTACTATCCATACAAACATGTTTTGTTGTCTAATAATTAACTAAAATGGATCAAACATAGCAATTTTCAAATATCCATATCACATTCAACAAGTTCTTCACATATTCATCATGTTCTTCATTTTAGGGTTTTTAGCATCAAGCTCTATGAACTTTAACATGATCATAACATGAACACTAATCAAAACACTCAACAACTAATCCGATTTCCACATATATGCAGCCTTTTAACAAGCATTCGATTCTTAGCATAAGAGTATTCAATCCGATTAACATGGACATTATCTAATACGCATATACAAGCCGCTTTCATGAACATTTACAACTAATGGTTTAAACCACATTCAAACACAAGATATCATTAACCCATCATGCAATATATATCCGAAATCAAGACATGTTAACCGATTATCATCATCATACACATCAAGAACATCATCATGCTATTTCATCAAGGCAAGTAGCATCATTAGTCACATAAACACCTAGTGAGCATCTAGAAACACTAACCGATTGTGAAAGGCACCGAGATGGTAAAGGAGACGAATAAAATGGATTGTCCGAGTGTTGATGATGAGCTTGACCGAGTTCTTGTTGATGCCGATTTGATCCGAGGGATAGGAGGGGGAAGGTGATGTTTGATCTCTAGAGTTTTAGTGAGAGAATGTGGGAGTGTGTGTGGATTGCCCAAAGAATGGAAAAGTTGGCTAGGAGCATGATATATATACTAGCTCTAAGTTGGTTCACCCTAGTGGGTTTTCGAGTGGGGTGAGGAGGAACATGGCCCAACCGGCCCAATAGTTACACTGTTCACTCGAGACCGCATGGTCTCGAATCGGGTCCTTATGTCTCGGTTCACAATAAATACACACATATATACAAGCATAGCACATAATAACATTCATTAAACCAACAAGTCACTTAGTCACACGTTTAAGCATGTTACATCGAGATACAAATGAAAGGTTCTAAATTTCGAGTTGTCACATACACCCCGTGCTTAGGTCGTGGCCATTTCGTAAAATGATGCCAAGGATATCCGGGACATGGTCATTAACCCCCCCAAAGGCTTTAAGCAAACAAAACATTTCAAAACGGTGCATATCAATGATTTAACCTCTATTCGATTAAAGATTCAATGCCCGACCAAGCGGTATTTTATATACCATACCCCAAGCCCGTATAAGGGAAAATAAGTTAAAAGTATTTACCTTTGCAAAGTAATAATCGCAATAAGAAAGTGCGTGTAGCTTTTACCGGGTCTCCTATTCTGGAACGAAGGTTTATAATAACCTATTAGGATCCTAACGGGTCTTTAATCAAGCCTAAACTTAGACCGGTTAGTTTTAAAGCAAAATACGGTTCGAACGCACGATTTAGCGAAGACCGGAATAGAATGTGATTTAGACCCGACAAGTTTGAAGACTTGTATAATATGGGTAATCTAACCACATTCTGGATTTTGAGATAAAAACGATAAGGTTTGACCCATTTTGGCTAATTTATGCAAACTAGTTACATAAACCGAACCGAACACGTAAGAAGCGTAACGGGTAACCATAAGAGTCATTTACAGGTTTCCTAAGTTAATATGCCTTAAATAGGTTGTGACATCAGTAGGATATCTTCCGTTATGCCCAAAACGAATTTAATCTCAATTTAAGCCCTGTAGGGGTATTTTGGTCATTTTAAAGGTTATAAAAGAGATTAAATGAAATTCTGAGATTCGGGTCCGAATACATCAGTAAAATAACTTATTTTAATAGGTCATATCAGTTGTGATAAGTCTTATATGACAAAATGGTTTTAAACATAAACTATGCGTTTAATACGCTTAAAAAGGAAGGTTAAGTATACTTACGAAAGTCCTATGCATGATTTGTGATCCTTAGAAAGTGGCCTTGAGCTCCAGAATTGATCAGAAGTTGAGTGGTGATGGTATGATCAAAGTTGTAACTAATGGCCCTTTATATAGTGCTTTAATCTCACTAGATTATTGACAACTAAGTCTACCATTGGTCATGGATCATCCACAGATGTTCCCTAAGGTCTAAAAAGCATGTAGGGGTCGCCCATGGAGTGGAAATATCTGTTTTAAGTAGGTTACAAGGCTGAACAGGCTGTTGCCTGTATTTTATGCATCTGGGAGTCGGACGCGGCCCGCGTAAAGTTCTGTTAAGCTTTACGCGGCCCGCCTGAGGCTTGCTGTCAGGTTTAAAGGTTTTTAGCTTTTGCATTTTGGCTCTTGGTCCTTCGAAAGGTCATCCCACCTTTATTTCTTGCATTATGAGCCCTTCAAATTTACTTATAAGGGCTTCAAGACTTATACCCACTTTGTTAAATCCTTTGTTAACTTTGTTATCACCCGAAAAGTCATAAACTTCATCGTTGACGCTTTTAACCCCTCGTATACGAATTTTATCATAACTTTCTCATACGGTAACGAAACTTCGTGAAATTTTTATCGTGCATTCTAGTGAGCATATTAAATCTTTACAAAGCTTCGGGTTTGCTAAAAGGTCACTCAGAGGTATACCTTAAACATGTTGACACATTTAACCCCTGTAGTTTGAAATCTCTCACTTTCTTTCACAATTAGTTTCGTATGATCCATGATTCATTCGTTTAAGGGTATAAGCATCATGTAGGGTTATTGTAAAGTATATTTACCCATTGTTGACATTTTGAACCCTTATATTCACATACTTTCCATGTTTGTCAACTTTAGTCCCTCTAGAATATTCTTTCACACGTTCAAGCGTATGACACGTGTCAGTATATTATAGGACGTGAATTTTCGAGGTGTTATATCCTCACCCCCTTAAAAGAAATATCGACCTAGAGATTTACTGAAACAAATGAGGGTACTTTTCTTTCATTGTGGACTCCACCTCCCACGTGTACTCGGGACCTCTACGGGCATCCCATTTTACCTTTACAATAGGCACATGCTTCCTTCGAAGCTTCTTAACATGTCGATCCTCGATCGACACAGGTTTTTCGACAAACTTCAAGCTCTCTTCTATGTGCACATCTGTATGTGGTATGACTAGTGATTCGTCAGCGAAACACTTCTTCAGATTGCAGATGTGGAATACATTGTGAATACCACTGAGCTCTTCAGGTAGGTTTAACTTATAGGCAACTCATCCGACACGTTCGATGACTTCGAATGGTCCTATGTACCTTGGGCTTAACTTTCCTTTCTTGCCAAATCGCATCACTCCCTTCCAGGGTGATACTTTAAGCAGTACTTTGTCACCTACCTCGAAGTTAAAAGGTTTACGCTTTAAATCTGCGTAGCTTTTCTGCCTATCTCGGGCAGTTTTCAGATGGTCACGAATTTGGACAATCTTGTCAGTCGTTTCGAAGACTATTTCTGGTCCTGTCAGTTGGACATCTCCAACTTCCGCCCAACAAACGGGCGTTCTGCACTTTCTACCGTACAAGGCCTCGAAAGGCGCAGCCTTAATGCTGGTATGGTAGCTATTGTTATACGAGAACTCGATCAATGGCAGGTGGTTTGTTGGTGCAGTTGTCTGTCGACTTCATCTTTGTTCGAGTCTTAGATTAGAACTGATAGATTAGGGATTGTATTATGAGAAAAGATCAGATTTTAGAATGTTTAAAGGTTGATTTCGCTTCAAGGGACATTTATAGGAGATTTCGCTTCAAGCAAGTTCAAGCGAAATCTACATGACATGATTTCGCTTGAACAGCTCAAGCGAAACCTCAAGATCTATAAATACTCTGAAGCGTAATAGTTCAGTGGAGTAGTTAGTTTCCGACACAGAAGTGTTGTCGAGGTGTTTCCAAGTCTGTAATCTTTCAGAGATCAATACAAGAGACAGTAAATAGTATTTCTAGTGTTTTACAAGCTAAACAAAGACAGAATCAATGAATTCCGCCTCTGATTCTGTCTGAGCACTCTTCTGATAGACTCGTTAGATCGTTTCACGATCCTACATGTGGTATCAGAGCTCAGGAGGAAGAGTTCTTATCGTTTAGCTCGTTTTCGCTAGAAATTTCTGACTTCTACACCTTCTTTTCAAAATTAATCAAGTTTTTGTGGTTAAAATGGACTGATTTTCACATATTGTGTGCGAAACATTGAATTAACAAATCCTTGAAAGATTCAGACCTTAATTCGACCTAGAACTTGATCATTTTTGCAAAATTCAGACCGACTTGATGATGTCAGCATGATTCAAGCGAATTTGACAGGTTGATTTAGCTTGAAATCTTGGTCTCGCTTGAGAAATTGATTAGATTATATTTGTTTTCGCTTGAAGACTGACCAGATTTCGCTTCAAAATTTTTAGACAGAATTATATTTCAAGCGAAATCATTGTTTTCGCTTGAGAGGGTTTCGCTTGAGGCATTCTGTTTTGATAAGACTATTTCGCTTGAAATTTTGCTGAATTCAAGCGAAATCAATTTCTTTGTTAAAAAGTGATTTCGCTTCAAAGGATTTTTCCTGCTTTAGTTGTTTCAAGTGAAATCAAGTGTTTCGCTTGAACTAATATTGTAGATAATCTTTTGATTTCGGTTGAAGATTGTTTGCAGGTATTTCGCTTGAAGGTTGCTGAGTGCATTTTGTGTTTGAAAGATGACAATGATATTTGATCAAAAAGAAAATGAGTATCTTGAAAATTTAAATCGTTGGTATATGAGAACTGTGGACAGTAATTACAGGAATGTAGATGTGGATGTTTGGGTAAAGAGTTATGAATTATTCATTTGTCAAAAAGATGAAACGTTGAATGAGATGGAAACACGGTTTAAAATTTTAACGGACAATTTGTGGAGAAAGGGTATTAGAATGACAAATGATGAACATAGATTGAAATTGACAACTGCATTACCTGCTAAATGGGATGAATTCATGATTGAGCTAAAAGGAAAAGATTTTTTCCAAGAGCTTAATCCACATCAGTTCTTTAATGAGGTTCATGCAGAGTGTCGTAAGGAAGAAAAGAATAGGAGGGATTTTTTGTCCAAGATGGAAAATAATTTAAACAAATTGGAGTTGGATGTACTTATTGAAATTGATAAAAGAATTTGTGAATTTCTTGCAACAAAGAGTACTCTGAAATATGATATCAAAAGGAAATGTTATATTGATGACAGTATGAATCCTTTTGATTTCGTTAAACTCTTTTGTGCAGGAATATACAAGATGAAGACAGAACAGGTTCAAAAGAATGAAGAATCTGTGAAGCTTGGATCTTCAAGTTCTGCATCAGTGTGCTCAAAATGTGAGAACTTTAAGACTGACAATGACAAACTCTTGAAGAATGCGGAAAGTTTGACACTGGAAGTTGAGAAGTTGAGAAACGAGAAGCAAGCTGATGATAAGCAGATTCTTATTCTGAAAGAAAATTGTGAGAAGCTGAAAATTGAAAATGACAAACTGTTGGGTAATTTGAACAGTTTGACATCAGAAAACAAAGTTTTTGAAGAAAAAATGAAAAGTTTTGAAAATGAAAAATCAAAGATTGAAAAAAAATTTCAAAGTCAACTAAAAATTTTAGAAGATGAGAGAGATTTGTTTGGTAAAGATAATATTGAAAAACAAATTGCAATTAATTCTCATCTTGAAAAGATTATTCGACTTGAAAAGGAAGCAGAGTGTGCTCAAAAGAAAATCAAAGAGTTAGAAGGTAAAATCAGGGAATGGGAAGAAAAGTTGAAAGTTTTTGTTAATACTTCAGCTATTCCTTGCCCAAAACTTGTTAATTCTGTTCCAATAAGTGACAATGTCACAAACTTTGACAATGTCAAAGTTGAAGATTGTGATGAAAAATCTGATGATGAAAAACAAAAAATTAAAAATTTGAAAAATGTTCAAAAAGAAAATAACAGTTCATCAGATCGATCATCCAATCGCAATCAAAAACCACAAAAAGTAAAAAATGAAAATTCAAAAATAGTTGGTGAAAAGTGGTGCAGGTTGGACCACAATGCTTCAAGGCCAAATCAAGTTTACAGGAGAAGAGAGGATTATCACCAAGCCAAACAGTGCTTTGATCTAAATGGTTGGGCTGAAAATGGTGATTGGTACGATAACAGAGTGTGTTACCGATGCGGTTATCAAGGACACATTGCTGTTAACTGCCAGAATTGGAGTTATGAGACGAGAAGATGCTTTAATTGCAACATCAGAGGTCATATTGCTAGAATTGCTCAATGAGATCAATGAGAAGATCGAGGGTTGAATCTCAGAAGCAGGTAAAGATCCCAGTCTCTGTCAAGCCCAAAGAACAGAAAGTTCAAGAACGTAAAGTTCAAGAACCGAAAGTTAAAGAATCGAAAGTAAAGCTTTCTCAGGGGCAAAAAGACAGACTGAGGAAGAAGAGGAAGAAGGTCAGAGAGTATCTGGAAAGGATTTTGTCCTCGGATGCAACTGGTAAAACAGATAAAAGTTCTGATAAATCGTCTTGCTTGCCAAAGAATGACAAATCAAGCAAAATGCATTCATCAGATACAAATCTGAGGACGAAAGAGGAAAAGAAGAAGAAAGTTGTTGGCAATGAATCTGTTTCTTTGGAAACAAAGGAGCCACATGTCGGAAATGAATCTGACTCATCAAAGTCAGACAAGCCACATTCAGGCAATGACTCTGGTGTGGTAAAACCAGAAGAGCCAGTTGTTGAGGTAAAGACTGAGAATTCTAGTTTAACAATGGATGATGAAAATTTTCCATCGTTGTTGAACAAGAATTCAAAATCACCTAAGAACGGTCAGGCTTGGGTGAATCTGTTTAAATGAAAAACCTGACTTGCCGGAGATCCCAATTTTGTAATCGTGGATCAGGAATCGGCACATTTCTTGAGAAATTCACGAAAGTGATTTCGACTTACAAGTGGTAAATCAGGGACATTAAGTTGTACTTGATTTTCTACATGTGGTTTTTAATTTGAAAAACAATTTGATGAAACCCCTAACCTACAAGTGGTTTAAAAATCAACAAAACTAATTTTCCGGAAAAACCATTTTGATTAAAACAAACTTAAGTGTTTTGAAATCACTATGGGAAAATAGTTTGTTGTGAGGGGGAGTTCTGATTGTTTATGCCAAGTGAATGGCGAATTGAAGCAATTCGATATCAGTTGTCACGTTGTTGTACAGTTTGTTTTCAAATTTCCTAAAATGTTTTTGCATTTTAGGGGGAGTAAGAATTTTTAGAAAATCCAAAAACATTTGAAAATTTGAAAAAATAAAAAATATGATAAAATGAAAAATGAGTTTTGTTGTCAAAAAGAGGAAATGATAGTAGATCAGTGAGACTGTCACAGCATGCTAAAGAAATGGAAAGTTATAATGTGATAAATGATCTTACTAAAGATGTGACGGTAGGCTCAGCTAGACTAGTAGATTTGCGATAACGATACAAACCTAAAATGAAAAAGCCTAGTTCTAGTGGGAAACATGATTGAAAGCATAGTACTTAGTTTTGTCCTTCTTGACTGTGTGCCTACTCAGTAATCGCTGATTGTCGTAAGACATAAAACTGGTTAAGTTTGTGAACTTTCACAACTTTGCTAAAAAGTCGCTGTGATTGTGCAGTTCATTTTGCAAAGATTTAAACTTGTTTTATTTCTTTATTTTGTTTAAGCATCGGACATCCTCTGCGTATACGGGAGTATCGACCTGGTGGTTAAAGCCTAAACAACTTCAACTTGTTTTATTTTTCTTATTTTGTTTAAACATTGGACTTTCTCTGCGTATACGGAAGTATCGACCTGATTGTTAATGTTTAAACATTCTACTTTATTTTCGCACAATTCACAGTTGATAAAAGTTTAAAGGCATTACTTGAGTTAGTGTATTGCATGATGAGGGGATATGCTGAGATTGTGGGGTCCATAAGAACTTAGTGCTATCTTAATATACCTTAACGTATCGGTAAGCATTTCGAAAGTTTTTAGATTGAGCTTAAGAGGACAAACATATCGTCAATCAATGTGAATCGTTTAGAGCATAAAATGAAATGAAGCTTAACGGTGTTGGTGATTTGTCTCATAAACTGATATGATCCTCTTACACAAACTCACAAAAATATTGTTTTTAAATATTTCATTTCTGCATTTAATTTCTATTATTGCATTTGTGTTTTATATTTTTGAAAAATTCAAAAAGATTTTCGACAACTGATGTTGAAAAGCAGATTTTCAAAATTCCAAGTGCTAAACAAGATGAACTGGTTTGGGAATGTGTGTGCTGAATTAAAATGTGATTTAAGAAAGAAGTTGAGATTAGTTATTCAGGGTCATTAATTTGAACTTGATGTAACTATTTTTTAGTAAGTTTTTCTTATTGATTTAAGTGAAAACTTATGTTTTGGTAGAGATGTGTGTAGGAGAAATGAAGGTTTCTGATCCTGTTGCTACGAGATGCCAGGAGATGCATCAGAACCTGTGGAGAGCTTAATCTGAGAAAAAGCCAGGATTTAATTTCAAAGGCGATAGCTAATTCCAGACTGAAAATCCCAGCTTGATGAAAGGGGGAGTCTGATGAAGTTAGAAGCTAGAGAAAAGATCCGGGTATTTTGATTCCGGGAGAAAGTTTTGAAGAAGACTGATCAAGATTGAAGAGTCGTCACATTGAAGACTCTCACTGAAGATTCCGTCAACATTCAAGGGGGAGTCTGTTGGTGCAGTTGTCTGTCGACTTCATCTTTGTTCGAGTCTTAGATTAGAACTGATAGATTAGGGATTGTATTATGAGAAAAGATCAGATTTTAGAATGTTTAAAGGTTGATTTCGCTTCAAGGGACATTTATAGGAGATTTCGCTTCAAGCAAGTTCAAGCGAAATCTACATGACATGATTTCGCTTGAACAGCTCAAGCGAAACCTCAAGATCTATAAATACTCTGAAGCGTAATAGTTCAGTGGAGTAGTTAGTTTCCGACACAGAAGTGTTGTCGAGGTGTTTCCAAGTCTGTAATCTTTCAGAGATCAATACAAGAGACAGTAAATAGTATTTCTAGTGTTTTACAAGCTAAACAAAGACAGAATCAATGAATTCCGCCTCTGATTCTGTCTGAGCACTCTTCTGATAGACTCGTTAGGTCGTTTCACGATCCTACATGGTTATCCCAACTACCACCTAAATCAATCACACATGCACGAAGCATGTCTTCCAAGATTTGGATTGTACGCTCACTTTACCCGTCCGTCTGAGGATGGTATACCGTACTGAAATTTAAGCGCATGCCCAAAGATTGTTGGAAACTTTTCCAAAAATATGACGTGTATCTAGTATCTCTGTCGGAGATAATATACACTGGTACTCCATGTAAAGCTACAATCTTATCTACATACAGTTGGGCCAGCATGTCGGAGCTATAAGTCTCCTTAATGGGTAGGAAATGTGCTGACTTAGTCAGTCTATCTACTATTACCCATATCGTATCATTTCCTTTCCTCGTCTTTGGCAACTTGGTGATGAAATCCATTGTCACCATTTCCCACTTCCACGTGGGAAGTTCAGCCTGTTGTAGCAAACCTGACGGCTTTTGATGCTCGGATTTAACTTGCGCACACGTCAAACATTTAGCTACATAGGCAGCTACAGACTTCTTCAAGCCTATCCCCCAATAGTTTTCCTTTAGATCCTGGTACATCTTATCAGCGCCAGGATGAACGGAATATTTAGAACTATGGGCTTCCTGATGGATAACATCCCGAAGTCCTCCATAAACTAGAACCCATATTCGTCCATTCAATCTCAGAATTCCGTCCTTGCCCTGAGATAACTGTTCTTCAGTTACTCCTAGCTTTTCATTAGGATAGTTAGCTTCCAACACAGCTTCCTTCTGTGCAGCTAACAACCTTTCGTTCAAATTGTTCTTTATTTCAATGCTCTTGGCATTGATTCTAATTGGCTTCACTCTTTCCTTTCGACTTAAGGCATCGGCGACTACATTCGCCTTGCCAGGATGGTACTTTATTTCACAATCATAATCATTCAAAGTTTCCATCCAACGTCGTTGCCTCATGTTTAGGTCTTTCTGATTAAACAGGTGCTGGAGGCTCTTGTGATCAGAATAGATCACACACTTGATACCATATAAATAGTGCCTCCATAGCTTCAGTGCAAATACAACGGCACCCAACTCCAAGTCATGGGTGGTGTAATTCTTTTCATGCACCTTTAACTGACGTGAAGCATAGGCAATAACCTTGCCTTTATGCATAAGCACACACCCCATGCCAGTGTGTGATGCGTCGCAGTAAACTACGAATTCTTCGGTACCTTCAGGCAATGTCAGTACAGGCGCGTTGCTCAAATTCTGCTTAAGGATATCAAAGGATTCTTGTTGCTTGGGTCCCCAGTTGAACTTAATATCCTTCCTAGTCAAGGAAGTTAGTGGTGCAGCAATCCTTGAAAAAGTTTCAATGAAACGCCTATAGTATCCTGCCAATCCTAAGAAACTGCGAATTTCTGTGGGCGTCTTTGGCTCTTATCAATTCATGACAGCTTCAACCTTAGCGGGATCCACTTGGATACCATGCTCACTAACCATATGTCCAAGGAATTGGACTTCTCGAAGCCAGAATTCACATTTAGAGAATTTGGCATAGAGCTTCTCCTGCTGAAGTAGTGATAGAATACATCGAAAATGTTTCTTATGGTCGGCATGATTCTTTGAATAAATCAGAATGTCGTCAATGAAGACGATAACAAATTTGTCCAAGTATGGTTTGCAGACACGGTTAATGAGATCCATGAATGCGGCAGGTGCATTAGTGAGCCCAAAAGGCATCACTAGGAACTCGTAGTGACCGTAACGAATCCTAAATGCAGTCTTGTGTACGTCTTCATCTCTAACCTTCAGTTGGTGATAGCCTGACCTTAAGTCAATCTTAGAGAAGTAACTTTCCCCTTGAAGCTGATCGAACAGATCGTCGATCCTGGGCAATGGATACCTATTTTTGATAGTGACCTTGTTAAGCTCACGGTAATCGATGAATAGACGCATCGATCCATCCTTCTTCTTGACAAATAAGATTGGTGCTCCCCAAGGAGACGAACTAGGTCTAATGAAACCCTTGGCTAGCAATTCATCTAGTTGCGTTCTCAATTCCTTCATCTATGTTGGTGCCAACCTATAAGGCACCCTTGCTACTGGTGCTGCTCTAGGGATGATGTCAATTCTGAATTCCACTTGCCTATCTGGTGGTAAACCAGGTAGTTCTTCAGGGAAAACTTCAGGGTATTCAGAAATGACGGGGATGTCTTCCATCTTAGGTTTCGGCTCATCAATAGTCACTTGTGCCATGTAGATGACACAACCCTTCTTCAAACACTTAGAGGCCTTGAGCATAGTTACTTGCTCAGGCAGCCCATACTGGGTATCTACCTGAATGGTAAGTGATTCTCCAGACGGAGTCTTGATCACCACTTGCTTCTTGTTGCAGACAATTTGGGCATGGTTATGAGATAACCAGTCCATACCCAAAACTATGTCGAAACCGGCTAACTTCAAAGGAAGTAGGGATAAAGGAAAAGAGTGGTTCTTAATGGATATGAAACATCCATCTAATATAGTTGAGGCGGTTTCTAAGGTGCCATCTGCTAATTCCACCTCATACTTCACACTTAAGGTTTTAACAGGTAAATTCAGTAACTTACAAAACTTATTATCTACAAATGATTTATCAGCGCCTGAATCAAAAAGTACTCTTGCATAGACATCATTTATGAGGAAGGTACCTGTGATCACATTGTCGTCCTGCACAGCTTCCTTTGCATCCATCCTAAAGACCCTAGCATTGGTCTTCTTCCCTTCATCAGCTTTCTTTGCATATTTTGGGCAATTTCTCTTAATGTGCCCTTTTTCGTTGCAACTGTAGCACGTTGCGTCCTTCAGTTTCTTGCACTCTAGGGTCTTATGTTCCGAAGATTTGCAAATCCCACAAGGCCTCGGCTGAGATTGGGATTTTGAGTCAAGTCTGCACCTCCCATAGTGGTGCTTCTGACAAATCTTACACTTGGGCTTATCTCCGGATTGATGCCCATCCTTCTTAGAACCAAACCCCTTCTTGTGGTCATTGTTTCCCCTGTGCTTCTTATCTGACCGTCGTGAGTTGTCATCCTCACACTTTCTTTTCTCGGCATCCGTGTTCCTCAGCGATCTCTGTCTGACCGCGTCCAGTGTGAGGGACAAAGATATATCAGCTACAGATCTAAAAGTAGCTGGCCGAGAGGATTTCACGCTTTTCTTAATTTCTGGGGCTAAACCCCCCAATGAAACGAGCTATTCTTTTAGGTTCCGGGGTTACCAGATACGGAACCAATCTTGACATTGTGTTAAAGCTTGTAAGGTAGGCTTGGCAATCAAGGTTCTTCATAACCAACGATAGGAAATCAGACTCAATCTTTTCAACCTCATGTTGAGGGCAGTAGTTCTCCCTGATGAGGGCAACGAATTGTTCCCATGTCATATTGTACAGTGGAATCTTCCCTGTAGCTTGAATCAACGATCTCCACCAGGCTATGGCCTCACCTTTGAACGATTGAGACACAAACTTTACCACATCCTTCTCAGCGCACCCGCTGATATCAACTACGGTGTCCATCTCATCCAACCATGTCATGCAGTCTATAGCTCCTTTCTCCCCAGTGAAATCCCTGGGTTTACATGAAACAAAATACTTGTAGGAGCAACCCTTATCACAGGGTCCTTGATTCAATACAGTCTTTTGAGATGGAGCACTTTGTTGATTTGAGGACTGACGATCGTCATCACCTTTCTTGGGCTCTTCCTTCTTGGAGGGTGGCTTGCTGTGAGCCTCAGAATGAGTCTTAGGTTTTGAGTGCGGTGCAGATAGGGTCCTACTTCGAGTCCCGCTATACTCATTATAATGCCGCTCTATTGCTTTTGTAACAGTGTTGTCTATTAACGCTTGCAGTTCAGCACCCGTTATATTAATCCGGGTATCATTCTGATTCGCCCTTGGGTGACTATTAATTTCATCCGAGTTAGCCATTATATCTTGAACTGTTACAAAAGATATTGACAAAAATTTATTTGGGAGTTTATTATGGAATTGTCTTTTATGGCAATTCATTAACCATGGTAACACAGGCCATATTTGGTTAATTTGTTAATCATATCTATTTAGGATTTTCATTATAATTTATCCTAATTATAAAACAATAACAGTTTTATTAGTAGCACAAAAGGCCTAGTCACAGGGACATTTTAAATCATAACCCATGATTTCAGAGAATCAAGGCATGAAGGTTTGAATATAGTTCATTACCTTTCTCTGACAGGGAGTCGTAGACTACTACTGTCTTTTGTCTTATATGACAATGAGTAAGGCCCGTAGGCACTATATCACCAATGGATGTATAATATATGGTCGTCTTAATTGATGAGTTAAACCTATGATTTATATATCATCAGGTTTGGATAAGGATCTTTTGAAGAATCCTTAAATAAGAATGACGTGTGTGATTTTTAACGAATCACGTCTGCCAGGAGCGTTAACATGTTTTCAGATGTTAACAGGGGTCCGAATCTTTTAACAGGTCTTACCATCTTGGTCGAGTCTTATAATGACATGTAGGCTAGGCTATACCTTTAAGATTCTTATTTAATATTTAATAGGCAGATTATTTTAAAAGGAATGATTTTCGATTTTATTTATTTCATGTATAATATATTTATGCATATAATCACAAAATGAAATTTATAAACTTAACATTCCATTAACATTTAAAAGAGTACACTTTGCCCTAAACGGGACTTTTAATAGACAAATTACCCACACAGGAGTTTAACTGAAATTACAAGTCCACACAGGGACCAAATACTTTAAATAGATGTCCACGCAGGGACTAAAAAGACAAGTCCACGCAGGGACTAAATATACAGATAAATGTCCACGCAGAGACTTGATTGAAATAGATAATACAACAACACATGTAGGGATTTAATAATCCCTCTTCTTCTTCCCCTTTAGCAAGCCTGCTAAGCCCTTGAGGAAACCTTGTCGTTCCCTGCGATCTCTGTGAAAATCTCGCTCGACTTGGTCCAATCTTTGAAGAATTTCTTTCCGTTCTGGCGGGGAAAACCGTGGCAGCTGCGATTGTTGCCGAATCAGAGGTCTAGCGGGTATTTGGTACCCATGAGTTGGGTACCCCACTCCCCAAGGAGCTCCATACGGTCCTTCAGGATGAAGGGCATTGTAGTTGGCCGCTACCAGGTACGGGTCGGCTTCAGCGTAGCTATAATGAGAGTGAGCCGGCTGCTCAAACGGGTTGTACGCCATTGAACCGGCGTATGCAGGAATCGGGTTATCAAAACCCATCGGTCGTGGCTGTGGTGCAACTGGTGTAGAGTTCACCTCTGGAACTGGGTTTGAGGGCCCACCCATTTGTGGGTCTTCGTGTAGTGGCGGGTAGTAACTGCCACTGGAGTATCGAGGGTTGCTGAAGTGGAAATCCCCTCCTCGCGCGGATATTCTCGCGCCTGTTCTCTGACGCCTTGGTGGTTCTGGAGGTGCTTGATGAACTGTTGGTGGTGGAGGTGGTGGCGTGACTGCCATGAAACGTGAATCCCCAGAGGGATCCTGCTGCTGGTGAGGTGATGAATGGTGAGAAGGTGTGAAGTACCATTCATGCTGGTTAAACCTCGCTTGATAACTGTCTGGACCACCGTAGGGTGATCCGTGGAAGGATGATCCATCAGAGATCTCAATAGGATGGTTGGGGGTCCCGGTTGCAGGCTCGACGGGATCCGTGTCCTCGTCCATGTCCATTGCATTGTCTTCTGAGAAGTGGTCCTCCGGTCCCAATGTGTTAAAACCCACTGGTTCTTGAATATAGTTTGCCGGGTTGAACCGGCCCTGAAAGACAGGAGTAGGGTCGCCGAAAGAACGGTGCGAAGCAGATCGCTACAATGGTAGGAAGGAATGGCGGGAGTCTTCGGGCTCATTTTCCGAATGTGGCCCAAAGGAATGTCGATAGGGAGGCGTCGAGCTGTGCGAGACAGACCGTCTGGCGGGCTCCGTGTAGGTCCTCCAGGCTCCTTGCGGTTCGGCACTCATAGTATTGGAAGGAGTTCGCCGGTGCGAAGGCCCGGCTTCGTGATCGTTGGGGGCGGTGATTGGCCCCTTTCCTCTTCCTCCTCTTCTAAATCTTGGTGGCATATTTCCTGTCAACACAAATAAAAGATACAACAAGTAATATAAAGGACAAAGTAAAAAAAATTAAAACAATTTGGATTATTCCTAAGTTCTTTGTCTAGACTCAAAAATTTAGGAATGTGCAATTGTGTCATTGAGATTAAACACAAAAGGCTAGTGTTTAATTCATTCAATGTTGGCTCTGATACCAACCTGTCACACCCTGATATTTCCACGTATTACCGGTGGGTCGGTGGGGAGTATCGTGACGTGGTTGGTAACATTACAGTCAAACAACACAATATTTAACTGCACAGCGGAAGCCAAAGATAGATGTATTTCAACTTTCATAAATTGTAATATCAAGTATCACAACAGTTGAAAGTAATCCACAAGTGGATAAAAAATAAATAGGAAACATTGTTCAACAGTTTTGACATCCAAGCTTGCGAGACTTATTGAGGACGCTAGGAGAAAGCCATCCTAGTTCGCGTAGTACCAGCACTTAACCTTTTTTGGGAAAATGCGTCAGTTTACACTGGTAAATACAATCAACTGACTCATTTTAAAAATGATTAAAAATTGATTTGGATGCACGTGGCACAAACATTTTATAACTTGGGATAATTATTTGAATATAATCTTGTAAAAGAATTACATGTTCCTTATGCGTTCAGTAGCCCGATCCGTAGACTGGGTTAAAGATCAATAGACACACCACTTTATTTATTTTGGCACTGACGGGTGTACACCTACACCTCGTGCTTAGGTCGTGGCCATTTCATAAAATGATGCCAAGGATATCCGGGAGATGGTCATTAACCCCCCAAAGGCTTTAAGAAAACAAAACATTCCAAAACGGCGCATATCAATGATTTAACCTCTATTCGATTAAAGATTCAATGCCCGACCAAGCGGTATTTTATATACCATACCCCAAGCCCGTATAAGGGAAAATAAGTTAAAAGTATTTACCTTTGCAAAGTAATAATCGCAATAAGCAAGTGCGTGTAGCTTTTACCGGGTCTCCTATTCTGGAACGAAGGTTTATAATAACCTATTAGAATCCTAACGGGTCTTTAATTAAGCCTAAACTTAGACCGGTTAGTTTTAAAGAAAGATACGGTTCGAACGCATGATTAAGCGAAGACCGGAATAGAATGTGATTTAGACCCGACAAGTTTGAAGACTTGTATAATATGGGTAATCTAACCGCATTCTGGATTTTGAGATAAAAACGATAAGGTTTGACCCGTTTTGGCTAATTTATGCAAACTAGTTACATAAACCGAACCGAACGCGTAAGAAGCGTAACGGGTAACCATAAGAGTCATTTACAGGTTTCCTAAGTTAATATGCCTTAAATAGGTTGTGACATCAGTAGGATATCTTCCGTTATGCACAAAACGAGTTTAATCTCAATTTAAGCCCCGTAGGGGTATTTTGGTCATTTTAAAGGTTATAAAAGAGATTAAATGAAATTCTGAAATTCGGGTCTGAATACATCAGTAAAATAACTTATTTTAATAGGTCATATCAGTTGTGATTAGTCTTATATGACAAAATGGTTTTAAACATAAACTATGTGTTTAATACGCTTAAAAAGCCATTTTAAGCGATTTCCGGGTTATACATGAAATCTGAGTTTTCTGAACATGTTATAAAGTTCAAAATACTTCATTTATTATATAAAATCAGTAACAATTGGATTGGTGCCAAAATACTATGTAAAACTCATTTTATACATAAAAATGGCATATTCGGTATTTACCGAATCAATGCCATAACCTTAGGTTATGAGCAGGTTAAAAATAATTAAAAATCTTTAAAAACCCCAAAATATTATATTACATCAGTGAGTAAAAGGTTTGGTATCAAAAATTAGGTTTAGATAGGCTTTACGCTAATTACGCCGTTTAATTAACAAAAAGCTTTCTAATTACGCTATTGGGGATAACTCCTAATCTCGACCTCCAACTGATGTGAAATTTTAGGGACATGTTTATAAATCAGTAACAAAGATTATTGTCCTTTCACATATCCAAAATTCTCGTTTTATAGTCAAAAGGGCATATTGGTCAACATTAGGCATTTAACGGAAACGTGTAAACGAATCGAGCAATCAACGAACCAAACACAGAGGGTTGTTCCAGCAAGTAACCTGGTCCTAATGAAGCTCTAAGGCATTTCTAAATCATACTAAATCGGGTCAGAACTGAAGTCAAAGCAAAAGTCAAAGTTTTGCGACTTTCAGTTCCGAACCGGGTCTAAACAGAAAATTGTCGGGTCGGACATGCTTAGACATGTTCTTATACTTATTACCAAGTTATATGAGTGATAAAATAGGTTACATGCCTTCTACATTGCTAATTACATGTTAATTCGCAAATTATAGTTCTGTTAACTTTTTAATACAAACTTTGACCCGACATTTGATCTAGTTAGAACTGGAATCAGCGGGTGCCCTTCTAAGGGTTTAATGCCCACATGATTACCAACTTATAACTACCTTTGATTCGACTAAACACTAGACCATTAATGATTAATCTCTAAGTCAAACGTTGATTACGACGGTTTGACTTTTAAGCTAATAACTAAGTAAAACTCAATTAAGGAAGGTCAAGTATACTTACAAAAGTCCTATGCATGATTTGTGATCCTTAGAAAGTGGCCTTGAGCTCCAGAATTGATCAGAAGTTGAGTGGTGATGGTATGATCAAAGTTGTAACTAATGGCCCTTTATATAGTGCTTTAATCTCACTAGATTATTGATAACTAAGTCTACCATTGGTCATGGATCATCCACAGATGATCCCTAAGGTCTAAAAAGCATGTAGGGGTCGCCCATGGAGTGGAAATATCTGTTTTAAGTCGGTTACAAGGCTGAAAAGGCTGATGCCTGTATTTTCTGCATCTGGGAGTCGGACGCGGCCCACGTAAAGTTCTGTTAAGCTTTACGCGGCCCGCCTGAGGCTTGCTGTCAGGTTTAAAGGTTTTTAGCTTTTGCATTTTGGCTCTTGGTCCTTCGAAAGGTCATCCCACATTTATTTCTTGCATTATGAGCCCTTCAAATTTACTTATAAGGGCTTCAAGACTTATACCCACTTTGTTAAATCCTTTGTTAACTTTGTTATCACCCGAAAAGTCATAAACTTCATCGTTGACGCTTTTAACCCCTCGTATACGAATTTTATCATAACTTTCTCATACGGTAATGAAACTTGGTGAAATTTTTATCGTGCATTCTAGTGAGCATATTAAATCTTTACAAAGCTTCGGGTTTGCTAAAAGGTCACTCAGAGGTATACCTTAAACATGTTGACACATTTAACCCCTGTAGTTTGAAATCTCTCACTTTCTTTCGCAATTAGTTTCGTATGATCCATGATTCATTCGTTTAAGGGTATAAGCATCATGTAGGGTTATTGTAAAGTATATTTAGCCATTGTTGACATTTTGAACCCTTATATTCACATACTTTCCATGTTTGTCAACTTTAGTCCCTCTAGAATATTCTTTCACACGTTCAAGCGTATGACACGTGTCAATATATTATAGGACTTGAATTTTCGAGGTGTTATAGTGGTACCATCATATAACTTCATGTTGGGGATCTAAAAACACTTTGGTATCTCAGCATTGCATACGGGAGGTGCAAATCGAGACACTTTATGACTTCCATGTGGAATCTCAGGAATGGGTTTGACCACTCCCGGCACGCTGGATATCATATCCTCGAGTTTTTGTAACTCTCTTGCCATGGCTTGGTTGATCCCTGCATGCTGCATGAAACCATAGTTAGCATCAAAAGATGTATTGAAATTGTTACCTCCTGATTGATTTGGAATCGGTATCTCGGAAGTGTATCTAGGATAAGACATGTCTGGTGCAATAGTAGGACCAGATTAAGCAATGGTCTGCATAGGGATGAAATCCCCTTCATGTTTTTCAGAACTTCTGGGTTGTTGACTCCCCAAGGATCCTTGATCCTGAAAGATGTTGGATCCAGGATACATTAGAGCTGAAGGTCTTGGAGGATATTCCATGGATCCTTGATCTGAAAGCGCCCCAATCTAACCTTTTGAACTAGAGAATGATCCTTGATGCTGAGAAGAGGATCCTTGAGGCTGGAAGTAGGATCCTTGAGGCTGCGCTGACTCCAGTGATCCTTGCCGAAGGATAGAGGATCCTTGAATCTGGACACTGGATCCTTTGGAAAACTGGATTGTTGATGATGGAGTAGTAAAATCCAACGACCTGGGCATCAATGGGGAGTGATCCTCCGCTGATTTTTTCAATTTTCTGATTTCATCAATTTCGCGAAGGGTCATGCCATTAGTTTCGTCCTGTTGTTGCATGTATCCTCTCATCTGCAAAATCAAAGCATAAAGATCCCTGTTAGTAGGTGTAGAGAAAGAAACTACAGTTGGTATTGTGAAAACAGGGGTAGTCTTCTTCGGAGCATTCTCAGCATTCTTCTGGAATGCAGGGGGAGAGGATGCAAAGGCGGAATGCCCTGTGATGAGGTAACCGCCGACATGGAACTTGAAGTAGTTTTTCCCTGAGAAGCCATGTGGTTGAAGGTAACGCACAAAAATGAATGAAATGAACAAAATCTTCAGAATTGAAGCACCAATTGCCCCACGGTGGGCGCCAAACTGTTTTGGTCAAAAATCACACAAGGATAATGTAACCAATTCTGATTTTTCTGAGGTTAGATGCTTGGTTAATTGAAAAAATGTATGAACGAATAGAAAATGAAATCAAGGATGAACACCGAGATTTATACGAGGAAAAAGCCCTTGATCAATGAATGATCTCGGGCATAAAAAACATCGGGTGATGGAAACTACCGATCACCAAGTGTATTGCAAAAACAATAATGATCCTTGTACAATTTTGGATGAAAACAAGCTCAATACAATGGATTGCTAGTGTGAGTGTGTGTATTTCGCCAATAACTTGCAGAGAGTTTAAGTGTTGTGTGTTTTTTCTATGTTGTATTCGACTTATGCCTAAAAATGAGATGTTTTCCTCTTTAAAGATAGAAAAATATCAAGTACCAAACTTTTTGAAAAAGGTCAAAGTCACCCATGTTCTCCAAAACGGTTATTTTTCATCAAGCACGTGCTATATGAAGCATATTCTACGAGATTCCAGCAAAGACTAAGTCCATGTCGTCCATTACCTGTGTATAAACATTAAAAACGTGACAAATGTTAAAAACATAAACAATAGTAAGGATCCTGGATCCTCAGACTCCCTGCATCATCCGTTAAGGATCCGTGATCCATGCCCAGTCTCAGGATAGATGATCCTTAGCATAAAATTCACGCCCTAACAGACAGGTCTTTCAAGCCTGTTCAGCGAAAGAGAATGAAGTTTGCTCCTGAAAGAAACGCAATCATACAGGAAGAGGTTGAAAGATTATTGAAATCTAAGATGATTAGGGAAGTCAAATTCCCCAAGTGGCTAGCAAACGTGGTGGTGGTTCAAAAGAAGAATGTGAAATGGAGAGTTTGTGTAGATTACACGGACCTGAACAAAGCATGTCCTAAAGACCCATTTCGTTTGCCTCATATAGATTCAATGGTGGATGCAACCGCCAGACATGAAATGCTTACCTTCATGGATGCATCCTAGGGATTCCAGCAGATCCAAATGGAGCCATCCGATCAAAAGGATACTGCTTTCATGACACCAACAGGTATTTATTGTTATACTTCCATGCCTGTCGGTTTGAAAAATGCAGGTGCAACATACCAGAGATTGGTGAATATGATGTTTAAAGATAAACTGGGGGACACCATGGAGGTGTATATTGATGATATGGTGGTAAAGTCCAAGAAGGAGGAGGATCATCTCTAGGATCTTGAATGTGTATTCGATATCCTGGACCAATATAACTTGAAGTTGAATCCTGCTAAGTGCCATTTCGGAGTGGGGGCAGGAAAATTTATAGGATATATGGTGACAAAGAGGGGAATAGAAGCATGCCCGGAACAGATTAATGCTATCCTGGATATCAAATCACCGTCCAACATGAAAGATGTGTAAAGATTAACAGGACGAGTAGCGGCGTTGAACAGGTTTATATCAAGATCTTCAGAGAAGTGCAAGGAATTCTACGATATCCCGAAGAAGAATAAGAAATTCGAGTGGGGAGAAAAACATGAAGCAGCCCTATAAGGATTGAAACAATATCTTTCAAGTGCACCTCTGTTGATGAAGCCCGAGGATAGTGAACCTTTATCCCTGTATCTTGCAGTATTAGGGAGTGCAGTAAGTTCCGTTCTGGTACAGGATCATGAAGGTCAGCAGTATCCTGTTTATTATGTTAGTAAAAATTTATTAGATGCTGAAACTAGATATTCACACTTAGAAAAATTGATATTAGCCCTAGTTATGGCATCGACTAAGCTTTGACATTATTTTGAGACACATAGGATTCATGTTAAAACTAATTATCCTGTTAAAAACTTGCGTAGGAAACCTGAGATGTCAGGTAGAATGGCTAAATGGTCTGTAAAGTTAAGTGCGTATGATCTAGTATATGAACCTAGAAATGCTATCAAGTCTCAGGCTCTAGCAGACTTTGTGACTGATTTCAGTAGTGACATTCAAAATGAAGTAGACCTAGAAGTGCAACAACTAGGAGAAACTTTAGGATCCTGGACATTATATACTGATGTTGCATCCAATGTAAGAGGTGTAGGATTAGGTATACTACTAAAATCGCCACAGGGGGACATATTACCCCAGGCTATTCAATGTGAATTTCCTACCACCAATAATGAAGCAGAATATGAAGCTCTGATTACAGGATTAGAATTGGCTAGGAACATGAATATTAAATGTTTACAAGTGTATGTTGATTCCTTATTAATCACTAACCATTTCAATGGATCCTATGCAGTTAAAGGTGAAAGGTTAATTGAATATCTTGAAATTGTCACTAATCACTAACCATTTCAAAGTTTTTACACTTGAACAGGTACCAAGAGAGGATAATGCTGAGGCAGATGCTCTGGCAAATTTGGGATCTGCAATCAGGATACCAGAAGGAACTCAAATACCAATAGTACATATTCTGTATCCTGCGATGGAGCTCTTCAAGTCTCAGGATAAGGAAGTAGCAAGTGTCAGGGATCTTGATAGTGAGTATCTTGAGGAGGATCCTAAATCCTGGACGGCCCCAATCATGAATATCTCGAAGAAGGATACATCCCAAAGGATGAGAATCCCAAGGCTTTCAGGATGAAAGTATCTCGTTTCACTATCATAAATAATGTCTTGTATAAGAAGTCTCTTGCAGGTCCATAACTTAGATGCTTGGAGGATCCTGAAACCAAGGAAGTACTTCAGGATATACATGAAGGAGACTGTGGCAACCATACTGGGGGCAGATCATTGTTCTCGAAGGTGTTAAGAACGGGATACTACTGGCAGACTATGAGGAAGGATGCTGCAAAATACGCCCGAAGATGTGATGCATGTCAGAGGCACAGCAATATATTACATCAGCCTGCTGAGCCATTATATCCTATGGTTTCCCCTTGGCCATTCATGAAATGGGGTATGGATATAGTGGGAAAATTGCCAAAAGATCCAGGAGGAAAGGTTTTTATGCTAGCAATGACAGATTACTTCTCCAAGTGGGTCGAGGCTGAAGCCTTTGTTCAAGTCAGGGATCAGGAAGTGGTATCCTTCATAAAAAGGAATATCCTAACAAGGTTTGGAGTACCAGCTGAAATAATATGCGATAATGGTTCTCAGTTCATTAGTAAAAGAACTACTGACTTTTGCAAAAGTTGGGGAATCAAGATGATCACCTCAACTCTAGTACATCCTCAAGCAAATGGACAGACAGAAATCTCGAACAAAATAATTTTCAACAATTTGAAGAAAATATTAGGTGCTAAAAAAGGAAGATGGGCAGAAGAATTATCGTTTGTCATATGGGCTGATAGGACAACTGTGAAGAATGCTACTTGTCAAACCCCATTTTCTTTGGTATTTGGGGCAGAAGCAGTGATTCCGACGGAGATGGTGATACCTATAGCCAGATCAAGACTCCGAGATCCTGAAAGAAATCCAAAAGCTTTATGTCAAGAATTGGATACTGTTGATGAAACAAGAGATGCAGCAAAGCTAAGGATGGCAGCATATCAACAGAGGATATCCAAATCATATAACAAGAATTTAAGGACTAGAAGATTTCAAGTTGGAGATTGGGTGTTGAGAAAAGCTTTTCAGAATATGACCAACCCTGCCGATGGAAAATTAGCTCCAAAATGGGAAGGACCTTACGAAATTGAATCAGAGTCTGGGAAAGGAGCATACCGACTCAAGATTATGGAGGGGGATATGTTACCAAGATCCTGGAATGCTATACATCTTAAAGCCTATTTCAAGTGAGTTTAGAATTTAATTTCCAACTCAGGATGGTATGGATTCTAATTCTTTTTAATATGTTTATTTAATTTATTATTCTTTGAAACCCAATACTGACTTAAGCATCGGAGGGGTGTTAGCCAAGCTAACACCCACCTTAGTTTAACAGTGTTTTGCAGAATATGCTTCAGGATGTTACTCCAGGATATATACTGAAGATAAATCGAAAGATTAAAGGATTGGCCCCCCTCTCTCACGTTTAAGGGATCCTTATCCCTTCAAAGGTTTAAAGGTATTCACCTTTCTCTCGAATTGGGTTTAAACACCCCGCCTAGAGCGCAAGTTATCCAAGAATAGTTCAAGATAGCGGGACCAGTTCATGTAAAAGTGGCTGACAATTTCGTTATTATTGGCTATATCCTGGATCCTTAAGGTATATGAGGATTGATCACCCTCTCTCACGAAAGGGTATTTTTATACTCTCTAAGGTTTAAAGGTATTCACCTTTCTAAGTCTTGGAGTTTATACACTCTAGCCTGCAGTGCACGAAAACATGGGTTTATCCCCAGGATACTTAGGGTTTATCCACATAATGTTAAGGATCTATCTCTAGGATATTTAGGGTTTATCCCATGTAATACTAAAGTTGCTTACAAATATGACATCAGTTATGACTGTGTTCTTTAAGAAGTTACTAAGTGCTCAAGTATGTTGTGCATTAATACACAGGGGACATCCATCTTGGTACATTGTAAACGGTTCAAAGGATGGAATTTGAACTCAATTTCGTAAGTGTTCAGGACTGGGGACATCCCTGATGGAAAGGTTGCAAGGGGTTCAAAAATTGGAGGTTGGAATGTATTCTCTAAATGTCTCTGGTATGGTCTCTCTTTTTCGTCTTTTAAAAGCCCTATATAAATTACTTGAGTTTTTGGAAATGTGCTTGACAAAGTTTTAATGGAACATTTCTGATTAAGATACTATGTACAATAGCAGTATCCTGACCAGGATATTTGGTCAGAATATTTGAAGTATAGTATTGGAAATAAAGGACAAAACTATTTTGAAAATTCAAGTCAAACACATACGATATAGTTTTCAAAGGGAAATATAAATAACAAAGGATAAGGCTAGAAAGGTTAGTTTATTAACATAGCAAAAGGTTGTACAATTGGCTTCATCTTAAACCGAGACCCATCCACCAAAAGTATAACTAGTTCTTAAAACATTTACCTAAAACAGTTGAAGGCTTCGTCCTGAAACTCAGGATCCTTCCACCTTCAACTGTTGATTGTTCAAAAAGCATACTAAAGATTGATGACCAAGGGCTTCGTCCTAAAACTCGGGATCTCTCCACCTTTGGCCTTCATATTGTCTAAATGCAGGAAATTAAAATTGTTCAACATGCAGAAAAATAAATTGTTTAATAACCATAAATCATCAAATTAAAGTGGGCTCCGGCCTAGGCATCAACATCCATCATCGGCCACCTCGCTGCCTTCAAGGGGCAGCACCTTCTGCAACCATCGGTTCCTCAACAGCACCTGGTCCAGCATCCTTCTTAGCATCACCCAGCATCCACCGCCATTTCAGTTGCCTTGGAAGACTCTTCAACCACAGGTTTAGCAGGATGTTCCACAAGATTGCCACCAAGATCCTTCAACTTTGCCTCCCAAGTATTGACGTTACAGGAAGGGCATTCAAGGCCCACTGGCTCTAGCTACAAAAGCCATTTTTAACCGGGCTTGGAGAAGGGAGACTACGACGGATCCTTTGAGACCCTCCCGGTAGGAGTTCATATCCTGCTCGTATTGAAGTTGGGTGGCATCCAGCTTGGCCTGAACATCCTGGTTGGCCTTATTGATGGCAATCTGGGTTTCTTGAGTCACGACTTTAAACTTATCTTCATAATGTTTTAACTTGGCGGCGGCTATTACTCCTTGGTCAGCGATGGTGATCTCTGCCTTCTTCAGCTTTGCTTCCAGCATCTTATTCAACCCACAGCTTTCTTCATAAAGGCTTGTCAAGCGTTCAAGACCCTACAATCCAAGGATACAGGTGTTAGCATATACTAACTAGTTAACGTATATAATCAACATATATGTGAAGGATACAGGATAAGGATACGTACCTGATTAAGAAAGCTGGTCATAAACCCACTGGATTCGAGGAACCCATGGTTCTCATAGGGGATGGTTTCAGAAGAAGTAGGAGAGTCCGTCTCCTTTCTCTTGCGGGAGCTTGAGGCACGTGGCTTCGTGGCATGAGAGGGCTTGGGCACGGCTGTTGCCTTGGAGCTGGTTTCCGGTTTAGAAGTAGTGGATGGCTTGTTGGGTTCCTTCTTCACTTGGACAGGGCCAGAGTAACTGTCCAACTCTTCGAGGTCGAAAGCTTCTGGAATCTTAGCTGGTGCTGCACAAAGGGAGAGAATCTAAATTTTTACTTTTATTTTATATTTAAATAATTAAGTACATGCAAAATTGTATAATCCTTACCAAACATATCAGATGAGGAATATTGACTTGAGCTTGGAAGGTGTAATGAAAAACTTCTGTCACTTTCTGGCAATCGGTAGACTGCTTTGATTCTTTCTTCGGACTCTTCAGTGGGAGGAACTAATTCTTTGAAATTCGCTGCAAGAAAAACGTAAGGGTATCAGTGCAGGATACAACATCAAGATTTATTTGGGGATAATCCAAAACCCTAAACCCTACCGGAGGTCAACCATTTCACCGGAAGGCTATCACCTTCGGCAATGGAGTCTTGCCTAACAAAGAAAAATTTACGTTGCCATCCGTCCTCGTTCCTTGTTGCTTTGAGGATGAGGGGATTGTTGGAAGTTGAAAAAAGTAAGAAACGGTTGTTGCCATGTGAACGAAGACGGTAGGCAATGGGGATATCCTCGATGTAGAGGTTAGGGGCATGAAGGGTTTTGATCTGGTTAAGCACGATTAGCACTCTCTAGACCATTGGCATTGTTCGGGCGAAACTAAGGCCAGTAGTACGTAAGAATTGCATGATGAACTCTGGAAAAGGATATCGGAGACCAAGAGAAAAAGGGTACGCCGAAAAGCAGATCTACTCCTTAGACGACACGTCTGGCCGAAGGCTCCGGTCAAACGGACGAATCACCGGCGTGTCAGAGAAAGCACCGGAGGCTCTCGGTGTGGCGATGTCGGTGTTATCAAAAGAATACACCTCCTTCTAGGGATGTTTAAGCAGGTTTTGGTTGGCAAACGGCGAGGTTGATTCACCGAAGTGAGATCGAGTTCTTGTAGCCATCAAGAAAGTTAAACAGAAAAAGTCCCGAGAGAAGGGAGAAGAGATAGTACCTGAGAATTCTGAGGAAGGTGGTTGATTTTCAACAAGAAAGTGAGAAGATATAGGGGCAAGATAGATAGGCAATGAGTGAAAATCGCTTGGGGAGTTGCACATTGTCACATCAACCGTCTTTTCGTCTTAATTGCCTTGGTCGACGTGAAGAGTTTAAAATATATCTGTTTGAATTTATGAATTCTAACAGATATATTTTGGGGATAATTCTTATGGGTGATTTTCTGGACCCATATCTTGAATTATATCCTGGCTTTATTGTTTCTGATTATGACCAGGATACCGGATCAGGATATTGGTAACATCCTGACGCAGTATCCTGGCAGTTACTAATTATTCACGTGTGGTTGCAAGCTTGTAACGTTCATGTGGACTTGTTCTCCTGGAGACTCGCTCCGATCAGTTGGAGGAAGAACGTTGAAGCCGGAAGAAGGGGTCTCCAACGTTCAAAAGAGAATATTTCGAGTATCCCTAGTTTATAGGATATGTTGTTATTTCTGTTTACTATAAATAGGAGTGTACGGATCGATAGAAACACACACAACTTAGCTAACTTCTTCACTCTCTTGGCAGCTACAATCATTCGCAATCACATTCACCAACACTTACACTCAAAGTTCATTGTAACACTTAGTTAATCCGTACAATATCCTGCATTGTATCCTGGTTATTCGAGTAATAAGAAGAACAAGGCAGCCGACGATTGTCAGCTCCCGAGGTTTTATGCCGGAGATCTAGATTGATCAAGGGCTTTCCTCGCATATCTCGTGTCAACCTTTACATTTTTGCTCATTGTTTGATCGTTGATATAGCTCGGTATCCTGAGCCATATCCTGAAATCTGTTTTTGCAAACTAACAAACCAATATATTTTCCACAAGTATTGCTAGCACACTACCTCACAAAACTAATTTGATCACTTAATTGCTTCGGTAATTTTTGACCAAAACAGTTATGTAGATCAAGATGACAAAATACAATAACAGAGAAAATATTAAACGGGAGAAATATTTTTTACTATTTTTGGCGTTTTGTAAGTAATAACTTTTTGTAGTATTTTTTGGCATTTTGAAACTAAATGGAGAAATATAGCATTTTATTATCTTAAAAAAATTACACAGAAGAAAACCAAAAAATTAAAATTAAAACTGCTCGTCAGAAGGTACTTTATCTGAGAAGTATCCATCACTTCCTTACTCTTCATCCTCGGAGTCTTCATCTAGACTTTCATCCATGTCATCACTTTTACTCTCATCGGCTTCTTGTTGTTGAAGATTCTGAAGCCTCCATTTGAACATGTCCTGCATCAACGCCATTTTTAAGTCCATGTATGTGTTCAAACAAGTGGCGTTGTGCAATTATTCCATGAACCCACCCCCCTGCTTTGTCATGATGTCTTCAAGCAGGTAGTCTTCCTGCTCTCCGGTGTCACATATAACGGTCACCATGTCTGTTTACTCATCAAAACGCCATGATGTTATGACTGGGTCCATTTTTCCATCTGTTTTGCTTGGTCCAAATTTCCTTGTTAATGTTTTCATAAGCTTATGTGTTTCATGACATTCTTTATCCAGAGCGATGCCAAGCGATAGGATACCCCTCTGTACCTCTTCTTCCATCTTCAAAATTGCTTTGATTGTCCTAACACACACCCTCCTTCTATTATCAAAATGTATGATGAATCTTCTGATTCTCATAGTGTATCTCTATGAAAGGTTGGTTGACATTTTTGGCGTTTTGGTTAAACTTGGCGTTTTTGGTAAGAGATTTTTTTGTAGAATGATGGATTGAAGTGATTATGGAAGCGATGTTTAACGTCGTTTATATAATGATGTTTTTGGCGCGTAATTTAGGAGGGAATTTCTTCTAATAAATATTAATAATTGAATTTCAGTTACTGTGTCGTTTCCTCTTCCTGTAATCTCCAACGCGTTTTATCACTAATCTTTGGCGTTTTATTTGTTTTGAATGGCGTGTTATCATTTTAGTTGGCGTTTTGAATTTGAGCAGTAAAAGACCTTTTTGCCCTTAATGAAGCGCGTCCACTTAATAAAATTGTTGTTATTTACGAAAACTCCACCGCACCAATCTAGTCCATAGATTGGTTTGATCGGACATAACCGTTCTCACATTTTTCACTGGTTTCCCTAAATCCTGACCCTATATATATATATATATAGGGGATGGTTCAAATGAAAACCACTATTATCTCGAAAACTAACTAAAAAAGCCTAAAAAACACACAAAAAAAAATTTTTCAAATTTTTTATTAAAATCGCTACTTTTTTTATATAAAAATACCTTTTTCAAAAAAAAATTGTAGTGCACATGTGTAGTTATTACACATGTGCACTACAAATTTTATTTTTTTTTTGAAAAAAGTATTTCTTATATAATTTAAATAGCGGAAATTGGAATGGAAAAAAAAGATTTTTGGTATGTTTTTTAGGCGTTTTTAGTTAGTTTTCGAGTTTTCGCGATAACTAGGGGTTTTCATTTGAACCTTCCCCTATATATATATGTGAGTTTTGCCACCATTTTTTTATAAAACGTAGATGAAAATGTTATGAACACGGTTGTAAAAAAATCCGAGAGGCGTTTTCAGTCTTTTTATTTGTTGTAAAAAGCTGCTGACATCAGCATTTATACCCACTGTATGGGATTTTTACAGTGGTGTAAATCAAGAAAAAAAATATTTTTTTGAGTAAATTACAAAAAAACGTCCTTTATGTATGCTACTTATTGCAAACTATGTCCTTTGTCTTTAATTAGTACAAAAACCGTACTTGATGTTTGCAAACCATTGCACATTATGTCCTTTAACCCTAACCCAGTTAGTTGTTATGGTTACATATGACCAAATGGACCCCACATAAGGGTGTTTTAGTCATTTTACCTTAAATACTATAATAAATAATCATCTCTAACACCCACCTGCCACCACACCCCACCTGTAACCACCAACACCCACCTGCCACCACACTCCGACAGAATATTATACGACAGATCAAGCATCTCTGTAATCGTCATTCCCGACAACTCACTCGGGAATCCACCTGATAAATCGTTGTGTTTCAGATTCAAAACATGTAATTATTTCAAGTTCCTGAATTCAGGCCAAATTGACCCGTTGAGAGGGTTGTATTTCAGATCATAATCTGTCGGTATTGTAGCAGTAACCCTCGAGTACTCATGTCAGGTCGCTTAAAAAATGGGAAATCCGGTGATCCTTCTTCAAAAGTGACATTTAGGTTACACAAACTCGGTAACCGAGTGAGACTCTTTGGGATTTCTCCGGATAACGAATTATTTGATAAATCAAAGTAAAACAGAGACTCGAAATCACCCAAAAACGATGGAATTGTTCAGGTTAATTGATTCCAGGATAGATCCAAAAAGGGTCGGGTGTGTGCAGGTGGTGGCAGTGGTCGGTGGTCGGTGAGGTGTATGGCGGTGGTGGTCGGTCTGGTGAGGTGTAAGGAGGTGGTGGTATGTCTGCTGGTGGTGGTTTGGCAATGAGAGAGAGAGAGCTGGTGTGTGTTGTGTGAGAGAGAGAGGTTTTTATGTGAGTGTATGTATTTGTAATAATAAATATATCTAGCAATTTATAATTTTTTTGATTATTTATTTTAGTATTTAGGGTAAAATGATCAAAACAGCCTCATATGGGTCCATTTGGTCATATTTAACCATAAAAACTAACTAGGTTAGAGTTAAAGGACATATTGTGCAAGGGTTTGCAAACATCGAGTACAGTTTTTGTACTTATTAAAGACAAATGACACATTTTGCAATAAGTAGCATACATAAAGGACAATTTTTGTAATTTACTCTATTTTTATATAAGTTGATTTTTTAAGAATTTTTGGTAAAAGAAAATTGAAAAAACATTTGTTTTAGCCTGTAAGACCCATACTTTAAATACCGATTTTGAATATAATTTTCGCATATCAAAGTATTTATACGATTACACATACGTATGAAAATACGAGTTTCTTAAGACTTCTTGAAATTTAAAACATTTCAATATAATATTGTCGTTTAGGCGTGACGACAAAACGTAATGCGAAAGCTTGAAACTTGATGGTGTTCGGTTCTTCGTTGAGCTTGATCGTCATCCGGGACCTTACGGTATACCTACATTTCATAAAACATGAAATGAGTTAGTTATGGGAGTTTATAATACGTTTAAACAAGTTCGCAAGACAAAAACAAGCAAAATCGCACATCTTAGCTATAATCTTATTTACACATACCTGGCTTGGGTCAAAGTATAGACCCGTTTTAATACCTTGCTTTAATAACCGCTAATTAATAGCAACGCAAATATCCATTCGCTATTCACTCCTGTCAGCATATGACTTGACAAACAATCATTAGTAGATACGGTCAAATGGTGATATCTTCACCTTTTGTTTGGTCTAAATGACCATTTTATCCTGGTGAGATGGTATCTGTTATGGGTGAAATTCTGAGCCCATATCCTGATACCAGTGTTGTAAGAATCGCTAGGCGCTAGTCGGGCGGTGGGGCACCGACTAGCGACTAATCGGGATTAATAGGGATTAATCGGATTGAGATTTTTATATGTGATTTTTAGTTACATATATACATAAACATTTTTATGTGTAGTTTTTTAAAGTAGGCATGCTTTAACCCCTCATTAACCCATTTTTTTAAGTAATTGGAAGGAATTTATATGGTTTGGTCAAAATTTGGCCAGCATCTAGCCAAAATTTAGCCAGAATAGGACCGCCATTGACTGCCTACCTATTAATCGACCATTAATCGGTGAACCCCCTATTAGTGATTAATCGGCGACTAATCGGAGACTAGTCGGGATTTTTACAACCATGCCTGATACTATATCTTGATTTTATGATAGCTGATTATGATCAGGATACCGGACCAGGATATCGGTAACATCCTGAGGCAGTATCCTGACTATTACTAACAATTTGCTTGTAAACGTTGGCTACAAGGGACTAACGTTCATGAAGACCAAGTCATCCTGAAGACCTGCTCAAATTGGTTAGGATAAGGACGTTGATGGCGGAAAAATAGCTCTTGTAACGGTCAGCATTGAAGATTGGCGTGTTTTATGGAAAGTTACGAATATTGGTCAAAGATATTAATGTTGTAACGGTTATGGAAGCTTAAATCCCGGAGTTATAGTTAGTAAGCGCGTGGAAAATGAGTGGAAACAGCCTGGCAACGTTCAGAAAGAAATAATCTCAGTATCCCGGATTTTTAGCATAATATCCCGGATTTTAAGCATAGTTAGTTATTTCCTTTTACTATATAAAGGGATGCACGGATCATAGGAACACACAACTTTCACACACACAATTTCTCGTACACTCTTGCTCTCTACCACCTGTAACCACTCACAAACACTCACACTTGTACTCGA
Source organism: Helianthus tuberosus (assembly GCA_030545235.1). NCBI lineage: Eukaryota > Viridiplantae > Streptophyta > Magnoliopsida > Asterales > Asteraceae > Helianthus > Helianthus tuberosus. Next base: position 38,614,790 of record CM060411.1, on the reverse strand, counting down.
ATCGCATTGTAACACTTAGTCGATCCGTATCATATCCTGCACTGTATCCTGTTATTCAAGCAATAAGAAGAACAAGGCAGCCGACGATTGTCAGCTCCCGAGGTTTTATTCCGGAGATCTAGATTGATCAAGGGCTTTCCTTGTACATCACGTGTCAACCTTTACATTTTTGCTTATTGTTTGATCACAGATACAGCTCTATATCCTGAGCCGTATCCTGAAACTGTTTTTACAATTAACTTGGCTAACATATTTTTCACACATATTTCTAGCACACTACCTCACTTAACTAATTTGATCACTTAATTGCTTCGGTAATTTTTGACAAAAACAATTTGGCGCCCACCGTGGGGCAAGTGGTGCTATTTCTACTAAAATCTTTTGTTAAATCGTTAATCGGTTTTATATTTTCAAAACTTTTTGCTACACTATTTTCAATGGCCTCGAGATCAAACATGAGCTCTTCCACCGTGTCTGCTACAACCTCTGCAACAATTGATTTGATGCTTCCACCAGCTCCTCCGAGAACCCAAGCCTCTTCACTGCCTCAAGATGTTATCCCCTCTCGCAACATTCAGGGATCTGCTCCAGTTTTGGCCTCTAATGAAGAAATTCTAACTTTATTTGGTAGTGTATAGGAACAAATGAGGCAGCAGCAGGAGACCAACCAAATGCTGATAAGAGAGATACAACTCTTGAAATCCAGTTCAAGCAGGCCCACTAAGGATACTGTCACTCCCTTGCAACCAAGAGCTTTGAACTTCAATTCTGCAGTATATACTGAGGATAACAGGGGGAATATTGTGCCTAGCCATTCCCAGAGTCATATTCCTGAAATACCCTCTTCGGTCAGGGTGTCAACTATGAGAAATCCAGGATATGCTCCAGGATGTGCTCCAGGATATGGCCAGAATCACCAAGCTGGTAACTTGTCTGTTAACACCAGAATCCCTGTTACTAATAATCTTGGATCATTGTAGGATGCAGGCGTGACATCAGCGATAACCAGAGAGCTTCAAAAGTTGAAGGATATGATATCAAGTGTGCCTGGAATAGTGCAGCCTATACCGGAAGTATCCCGGGATAGTCACAACATATCCCGCTTTGCTCACCCCATTTGTGATGCAGAAATCCCAAAGAGATTCCAGACTCCTAACATGAAGTTGTATGATGGGATGACGGATCCTGAGGAGCATATTGCCCAGTATAGGGAGAGGATGGAGATTAACCCTATCCCGCCAGAACTTAAGGAAGCATGCGTGTGCAAGGGCTTCGGCTCTACTCTAATAGGATCAGCCTTTAAATGGCTTCTAAATGTTCCACCTTATTCAATTACATCATTTTCTCATTTGGTTAATTTGTTTAATAGTCAGTTTTCTTGTAGTAGAAGCTTTGAAAAACTAACAAGTGACCTCTACAGGATAACACAGGGGCCTCAAGAATCCCTAAGGGATTATGTGAACAAATTCAGCAGGGAATCCTTGGATATCCCACACCTTGATGTTGCTACAGCAGTCCAAGCATTCAAGATGGGACTACAAAAGGATTCCCAGTTTTATCAGGATCTTGTGATGAATCCTTGCAGGAACTTGGACGAAGCTCGAAACAGGGCCTTGAGATATATCAGGCTGGAAGATGATAGGAAAATGCAAGAGAGGATGAATGCATCCTCAATATATGAACCAACTAACAGGAAGTCAGAATCCTCATACAAACCATATCATTCTAAGCCATATGACAGGAATGATAGCAAAAAAGTGAACGTTGTTGAAAATGAGGATCCTGAGGAGTATCCTGAATTGTCAGAATATTGTTTTCTGTTAATATACCTGAACTAATGTATGCTATGCAGGGTTTGGGAGATAAAGCCAGGTGGCGTCGGAAGAATCAACAAAAAGCTGATTGGATGGATAAGTCCAAATGGTGTACCTTCCATGAGGATTTCGGACATGTTACTGAGGATTGCATTGCCCTGAGGAAAGAAATAAGCTACCTACTAAGCAAAGGACATCTGAAGGATCTTCTGGGCAGAAAGAAGAATAAGGGTCAGGATATTGAGAAGGATCCTGAACGAGCAGCATCACCTCCCGCCGATGCCAAGATAATTAACTTTATCTCAGGAGAGTCCGATATATGCGGAACTTCTTATTCTACAGCCAAAAGACATGCAAAGGAGGCTAAGGCCGAAAGGGGGAATAAGCCAACTAGGATATCGACCCTCACGACTGATAAAATGATCACGTTCGATAGTGATGACATGGATACTGTCCAGGATCCTCATCATGATGCTCTGGTAATAACTTTATATGTTGCTAATCACTTTGTACGCAGGATACTGGTGGATAATGGCAGCTCAGTCAACATCATCCAATTGGAAACCTTGAAGAGAATGAACATCCCCGAGATAGAGATTACCTCAAAGTCCACTGTGCTTGTAGGGAAGCAAAGAATACCGTAGGGTAGATAAAGTTGCCCGTGTATGTTGAAGGGGTCAACTCAATACAACGCTTCTGTGTCATGGACTCCTTATCCTGCTATAATATTATATTGGGCAAGCCATGGATTCACGATATGAAAGCTGTACCTTCCACTTATCATCAATGTATCAAGATCCCTACCACTTGGGGAGTAGTTAAGGTGGAAAGTGATCAGCAGGAAGCGAAGGAGTGTTATTCTTCTTCGATGAAATCCTTGACAAAGCCTAGTGCAGCATAGCAATTAAAGATGCGAGGCTAGGATATCATGGAGGCTTCAGAACAGGATGTGAAGAAAGTTATCCTGGACCAGAATAATCCAGATATCTCGGTGCTCGTGGGAGCCAATATCCCTCAGGATATTGAAAATCAGTTAACTAACTTTTTGAAATGCAGGATGTCAACATTAGCATGGAAGCATGACGATATGACAGGTATTTCTAAGGATATTATAACTCACAAGCTTGGAATTGACAGGTCTTTCAAGCCTGTCCAGCAAAAGAGAAGGAAGTTTGCTCCAGAACGAAACGTAATTATTCAAGAAGAGGTTGAAAGACTATTGAAGTCCAAGATGATCAGGGAAGTCAAATTTCCCAAGTGGCTAGCAAATGTGGTCGTGGTTCAAAAGAAGAATGGGAAATGGAGAGTTTGTGTAGATTACACAGACTTGAACAAAGCATGTCCTAAAGACCCATTCCCTCTGCCTCATATAGACTCGATGGTGGATGCCACTGCTGGTTATGAGATGTTAACCTTCATGGATGCATCCTCAGGATTCCAGCAGATCCAAATGGAACCTTCAGACCAGGAGGATACTGATTTCATGACACCAACAGGTATTTACTGTTATACTGCTATGCCTTTTGGTTTGAAAAATGCAGGTGCAACGTACCAGAGATTGGTGAACATGATGTTTAAAGATAAACTGGGGGACACCATGGAGGTGTACATTGACGATATGGTAGTCAAATCCAGGAAGGCTGAGGATCATCTCCAGGATATTAAAGGAACATTTGATATCCTGGACCAGTACAATATGAAACTAAATCCTGCCAAGTGTCATTTTGGAGTGGGGCAGGAAAGTTTTTAGGATACATGGTGACTAAAAGGGGTATAGAAGCAAGCCCGGAACAGATCAAAGCTATCCTGGATATCAAGTCACCATCCAACATGAAAGATGTGCAAAGATTAACTGGACGAGTAGCAGCATTAAACAGATTTATATCAAGATCCTCGGAAAAATGCAAGGAATTCTATGATATCCTGAAGAAGAATAAGAGGTTCGAGTGGGGAGAAAAGCATGAAGCAGCCCTACAGGAATTAAAGCAATATCTTTCAACTGCACCTCTGATGATGAAGCCCAAGGATGGTGAACCATTATCCCTGTATTTTACAGTATCAGGGAATGCAGTAAGTGCTGTTTTGGTTAAGGATCACGAAGGTCAGCAGTATCCTGTCTATTATGTTAGTAAAAGTTTACTAGATGCTGAAACTAGATATTCTCATCTAGAGAAATTGGTATTAGCCCTAGTTATGGCATCAACAAAACTTAGACATTATTTTGAGACACATAGGATTCATGTTAGAACCAATTATCCTGTTAAAAACGTGCTTAGGAAACCCGAGATGTCGGGTAGGATGGCTAAGTGGTCAGTAAAATTGAGTGCTTATGACTTAGTATATGAGCCTAGAAATGCCATAAAGTCTCAGGCTTTAGCTGACTTTGTGGCTGATTTCAATAGTGATATTCAAAATGAAGTAGACCTAGAAGTGCAACAACTAGGAGAAAATATAGAATCTTGGACACTATATACTGATGGTGCATCTAATGTTAGAGGTGTAGGATTGGGTATACTACTAAAATCGCCACAGGGGGACATATTACCCCAGGCTATTAGATGTGAGTTTCCTGCCACTAATAATGAAGCTGAGTATGAAGCTCTGATAGCAGGATTAGAGTTGGCTAAAAATATGAATATTAGATGTTTACAAGTATATGTTGATTCCCTGTTAATTACTAACCATTTCAATGGATCTTATGCAGTAAAAGGTGAAAAGTTAGCTGAATATCTTGAAATTGTTAAAAAATTAGCAGGATATTTATAAATTTTTACACTTGAACAGGTACCAAGAGAAAAGAATGCTGAAGCTGACGCTCTAGCAAACTTAGGATCTACTGTCAGGATACCAGAGGGAACTCAGATACCAATAGTGCACATCTTGTATCCTGCAATGGAACATTTTAAATCTCAGGATAAAGAAGTAGCATGTACCCAGGATCCTGGTAATGGATATCCTGAGAAGGATCCTGAATCGTGGATGACTCCAATCGTGAAGTATCTTCAAGAAGGAGATATCCCAAAGGATGAAAATCCTAAGGCTTTTAGGATGAAGGTATCTCGTTTTACTATTATAAATAATATTTTGTATAAGAAATCCCTTGCAGGTCCGTACCTAAGCTTCTTGGAAGATCCTGAAACCAAGGAGGTACTTCAGGATATACACGAAGGAGACTGTGGCAGCCATACTGGGGGCAGATCTCTGTTCTCGAAGGTGTTGAGAACAGGATATTACTGGCCGACCATGAGAAAGGATGCCGCTGATTATGCTCAGAAATGCGATGCATGTCAAAGACACGGCAACATCATGCATCAGCCTGCAGAACCATTATATCCTATCGTATCCCCTTGGCCGTTTATGAAATGGGGAATGGACATAGTGGGAAAACTTCCAAAGGCTCCAGGAGGAAAGGTTTTTATGCTGGCAATGACAGATTATTTCTCCAAGTGGGTCGAAGCCGAGGCCTTTGTTCAAGTCAGGGATCAAGAAGTGGTATCCTTCATAAAGAGGAATATCCTGACCAGATTTGGGGTACCACCTGAGATAGTTTGTGACAATGGCTCTCAATTCATCAGCAAAAGAACTACTGACTTTTGCAAGAGTTGGGGAATTAAGATGATTACGTCAACACCAGTGCATCCTCAAGCAAATGGACAAGCAGAATTCTCGAACAAGATAATCGTCAACAATTTAAAGAAGAGGTTAGGTGCCAATAAAGGAAAATGGGCAGAGGAACTACCATTTGTCCTATGGGCTGATAGAACAACTGTGAAGAATGCTACTAGGCAAACCCCATTTTCTTTGGTATTTGGGGTGGAAGCAGTGATCCCGACAGAAATGGTGATACCGACAGCTAGATCAAGCCTACGGGATCCTGAATCAAATCCTGAAATCTTATGTCAAGAACTGGATACTATTGATGAGACAAGAGATGCAGCAAAGCTAAGGATGGCGGCATATCAACAGAGGATATCCAGAGCATATAACAAGAATATAAGGACTAGAAGGTTCCAAGTCGGAGATTGGGTGTTAAGGAAAGCTTTTCAGAATACTACGAATCATGCTGATGGAAAGTTGGCTCCGAAGTGAGAAGGACTCTATAAGATTGAATCGGAATCCGGAAAAGGAGCATACCAGCTTAAGAATATGGAGGGGGATATACTACCAAGATCCTGGAATGCTATACATCTCAAAGCCTATTTCAAGTGAGTTTAGAATTTAATTTCTAACTCAAGATGGTATGAATTATGTCTCTTTTAAATATAATTTATTTTATTTGATTTTGAACCCAATACTAACTTAAGCATCAGAGGGGTGTTAGCCAAGCTAACACCCACCTTAGTTTAAGGTTGTTTTGCAGAATATGCTTCAGGATATAGCTCCAGGATACACACTCAGTATACTTCGAAAGATTAGAGGATTGGCCCCCTCTCTCATGTTTAAGGGATCCTGATCCCTTCACAGGTTTAAAGGTATTCACCTTTCTCACAAATTGGGTTTAAACACCCCGCCTGGAGTGCAAGTTATCCAGGGATAGTTCAAGGTGGCGGGACCAGTTCATGTAAAAGTGGCTGACAATTTCGTTACTGTTGGCTATACCCTGGATCCTTAAGGTATATGAGGATTGATCACCCTCTCTCGCGAAAGGGTATTTTCGTACTCTCTAAGGTTTAAATGTTTTCACCTGTCTAAGTCTTGGAGTTTATACACTCCCGCCTGTAGCGCACGAAAATTTGGGATTTTCCCCAGGATACTAAGGGTTTATCCCCAGTACATTAAGGGTTTATCCCCCGTAAAACTAAAGTTTTTAACAAGATTGCAAAGATATGACAAGCTATGATTACACACGTTCTTTTGTGGATAAGAAGCTACGAAGTTTAATCACTAAGTGAAGAAATACTCAAGTATGTCATGCACTGATGCAATATCCTGCACAGACAGGGGACATCCATGCCGGGGACATTGCAAAGGATTCAAAGGTTAAGGTTGGAAATTATTGCCTAAGTGTTTCTGGTATGATTTATTATTCTTCAAGTCTTGAAAACCTTATCTAAATGATATAAGTTTTCTAAAAAGTCATATTCAACCAAGTTTTGTCTAACATTTAGAAGACATTTCATCAGTATCCTGACCAGGATATTTGATCAGGATATTCAAAACATACCTTTCAAAATAAAAACATAATAAATAAGACTAAAAAGGTCAGTTTATTATTATTAGTCCAAAAGATTGTATTCTTGGTTTCGTCTCAAAAAGAGACCCATCCACCAAGAATACAATTAAGTTTTTAAAGCATATTTACATGAACAGTTGAAGGCTTCATCATGGAAACACAGGATCCCTCCACCTTCAGTCGTCAAACTATTCTACTTGCAGGAAATTAGAGTTGTTCTAAGTGCAGGACTACTAGATGATTTAGACCCTACAAAATACAAACAAACTAACCAAGATACAGGTTCAGTATATGTGTACAGGTTCAGTATATTTGAAACAAATATCCTTACCAGACATGTTGGAATGACTAAAAAATATATCCGTTGGAATCAGGATATCCAACAATTATATTTTTGGGGACAATTGTTATGGGTGAAATTCTGAGCCCATATCCTGATACTCTATCTTGATTTTATGATAGCTGATTATGATCAGGATACCGGACCAGGATATTGGTAACATCCTGAGGCAGTATCCTGACTATTACTAACAATTTGCTTGTAAACGTTGGCTACAAGGGACTAACGTTCATGAAGACCAAGTCATCCTGAAGACCCGCTCAAATTGGTTAGGATAAGGACGTTGATGGCGGAAAAATAGCTCTTGTAACGGTCAGCATTGAAGATTGGCGTGTTTTATGGAAATTTACGAACATTGGTCAAATATATTAATGTTGTAACGGTTATGGAAGCTTAAATCCCGGAGTTATAGTTAGTAAGCACGTGGAAAACGAGTGGAAAGAGCCTGGCAACGTTCAGAAAGGAAATAATCTCAGTATCCCGGATTTTTAGCATAATATCCCGGATTTTTAGCATAGTTAGTTATTTCCTTTTACTATATAAAGGGATGCACGGATCATAGGAACACACAACTTTCACACACACAATTTCTCATACACTCTTGCTCTCTACCACCAGTAACCACTCACAAACACTCACACTTGTACTCGAATCGCATTGTAACACTTAGTCGATCCGTATCATATCCTGCACTGTATCCTGTTATTCAAGCAATAAGAAGAACAAGGCAGCCGACGATTGTCAGCTCCCGAGGTTTTATGCCGGAGATCTAGATTGATCAAGGGCTTTCCTCATACATCACGTGTCAACCTTTACATTTTTGCTTATTGTTTGATCACAGATACAGCTCTATATCCTGAGCCGTATCCTGAAACGGTTTATACAATTAACTTGGCTAACATATTTTTCACACATATTTCTAGCACACTACCTCACTTAACTAATTTGATCACTTAATTGCTTCGGTAATTTTTGACCAAAACAGTATCTATTTGCCATCTCATCCAAGTAACCCGTTCCGGTTTACACCGTACAATCATATTACTTAAAAATTTTCTCTTAATTCTTTTTACTCATTATGGGTTACACGATAAGGTTACTTAAATCAAAATCATTATTTATTCGTCATTGTATGACCAAATTACCGATTTACTCCTTTTTAACCATCAAACATGGTTTCTTATCATTTTCACTTATTTCGTTCCGTACGACTACATGTCGGAACATCATATTTCAAATACTTATTTATCTTATCCGTAATCAATACGATAAGGGAAAATTCTACAAATTAAAAAGACTGTAAGCTTTACTTACCTTGCATCAAAATTATGCTTTTCTTTCATACTTGATTCGTTTGACCCGCTTCCTTCCCAAGCTTCCACCTAGCTTGTCAAGCGTCAAACCATCATTATAATTCATAAGATGGTTAGATTAGTAATTATAAATTATGTCGCAACCCCTGACCCCTGCCTCGGGAGGCAGGTGGCCGTGGCCTACTCAGAGATGGTGGTATCGGTGTTTATCAAGTTGGCAGCGGAAATTACATCAGGACCGTAGTTAGGAAATATTTTATCAGAGTAAAATACCACATTTTTTATAATAATAAATACATGGGAAAAACTCAAGTTTTCATTACAACATATTTATAGGGATAAACCCTAATTTATTGATAGAAAACAACTTCTTTATTTAGGTAAATTTTATAGCCACTTTTCCAAGCCTTCAGTGCTCTCCAGCTGGCTTCTATTTGGCTTTCACATTTTGTTACCTTAAACGCGTTTAAAAACATTTTGTCAGTGGGAAATACTGGTGAGCGAATCTCAGTTTAATCAAAACAAGTTTATCCTTTTACAGTATTGAGGGCGATCTCGCAATTACATTTGGTTACATCTACTTTAATTACCACCCACGGTACTCACAGTGTAGTAACAAATTTTATATACAAAACCCCAACATACCGACGATAATTGTAGACTACAAATACTTAATCATTGTTAAATATAAGTTAAAACAATTGAGGTTTTGTGAAAACAGTTTACAAAAAGAAGGATTACCTTACATTGCTAATTTAGGTATTTGCTTTGTGGCTTCTTGGTTATAATCTATTAATTAAACAGTGTACACGCGTTAGTATAATAACCCAATTTACATTAGTTATACCCTCCCCAAGACAGAACTCCAACGACTAAGTCAGGCAGAGCCTTGACATGCGTTACGGAGTACTAAATCAATCGGGAAGCATATCAAATACGTAACCGGGGGTTATAATACTTACAACAAGGCAGAGCTTCGCTAACTTAGTGGGTATAATACCCGATATTATTATTGCTATTCAGAGATTTAGAGAGAATTCGAAGTTTTTGAACGATTTGCACATGAAACCGATCGATCCTATTTATAGTGCTGATCCATCACTTTCTCGTGGCCCGCGAGAGAAACAACAAGGTCTTTCGTGTCCCGCCAGCGACCTAGGGTAGGCCCTAGCCTGGCTGAGTCGGACCCCTAGCCTTCACACGAGTCACGACACGTGGCATCAGCTGGTGTGACCTGGTGGACAGCTGTCGCGGCCCGCGACAGACTTCCTTGTCTGTGTCGCGCCCCGCGAGAAGGTTAAAATATTGGTTTTATTTTATTTTTGTTAATTTAGATGTATTTTGAGCCTTTTTTTCGCATACGGAGTGTATTTTAAGACGTATGGGACATGTTTAAGGGTTTCGGGAGAGTTGTTATATCATCCCCACCTTGTTTTAGAACTCGTCCTCGTGGTCTACTGGAACAGGTGTGGATATTTCCTCTGCGTCTCTGATTCAAGCTCCCAAGTGTTTTCTGGGTCCTCTCTTGGAATCCCATTTTACTTTGACTAGAACTAATCTCTTGTGTTTGAGATTCTTGATCTTTTTGTCTTCAATCTGTAGTGGTTTTTCTACAAACTTAAGTTTCTCATTTACCTCTATATCTTTAAGAGGTACCACTAATGATTCGTCTGTTAAGCATTTCTTGAGATTGCATACATGAAATACATCATGTATTCCTGCCATTTCCTCTGGCAGTCGTATCTGGTATGCTACGGGTCCTATTCTTCTAATGATATCAAATGGTCCAACATACATGGGACTCGGCTTTCCCATCTTGATGAATCTGACTATTCCTTTCCATGGAGAAACTTTTAATAATACCTTTTCTCCTACTTGAAATTCCAACGGTTTCCGCCTGTTATCAGCATAACTCTTTTTTCGATCACGTGCTGCTTTTAATCTTTCCTTGACTTGAATAATATTGTCCGTTGTTTCTTGTACTATCTCAGGTCCAGATAGTTGTTTTTCTCCAATTTATGCCCAACAGACTGGAGTTCGGCACTTTCGTCCATAAAGTGCTTCAAATGGTGCAGCATTGATACTGGTATGGTAGCTGTTATTATAAGAAAATTCTATTAGTGGTAAATGATTGTCCCAATTTCCTTCGAAATCAATTACACAAGCTCTAAGCATGTTTTTCATGGTCTGAATTGTCCTTTCGCTTTGTCCATCCGTTTGAGGATGATAAGCGGTGCTTAGATTTAGCTTGGTTCCCATTGCTTTTTGGAAACTTGTCCAAAAATGAGAAGTAAAATGGCTATCTCTATCAGACACAATATATAAAGAAATTCCATGTAATGAAACTATTTCATTTACATATAATTTAGCTAATTGCTTCATACTGAAAGTTTCCTTCATTGGTAAGAAATGAGCAGATTTAGTCAGTCTATCTACAATCACCCAGATTGTATCATCACCTTTCCATGTTTTGGGTAATTTGGTAACAAAATTCATTGTTATCAATTCCCATTTCCATATTGGCATCTCAAGTTGTTGCAATAAACCTGAGGGTTTCTGATGTTCAGCTTTAACCTGTGAACAAGTTAGACACTTGGTAACATAAGCTGCTATATCCTTTTTCATTCCTGTCCACCAGAAATTCTTTCTTAAGTCTTGATACATTTTATCACTTCCAGGATGTATCGTATACTTAGACTTATGGGCTTCTTCTAATATTCGGTGGCGTAGGTTTCCTTGTTTAGGTACCCAAATCCTTTTCTTATGGAATCTCTAAATTCCATATGTTCCTTGTTCTAATTCCTTAATCATTCCTTTCAATTTTTCAGTAGCGTCCTTGATTACTGATTCTTATATTTCCATGTTTTGCTCATTTAAATCTATCTGCAGATTTAATTAAGAGAACGTACTCTTCTTGGCTTATCATGATACTTTCGACTTAAAGCATCATCTACTACATTAGCCTTTCCTGCATGATACTGGATATTACATTCATAATCACTAAGAATTTCCATCCAGCGTCTTTATCTCATATTTAATTCGTTTTGCCCAAAAATGTACCTTAGACTCTTATTATCAGTGAAGATAACAAATTTATTTCCATATAAATAGTGTCTCCAAATCTTAAGATCAAACATTATGGCTCCTAATTCTAAATCATAGGTTGTATAATTCTCTTCATGATTCTTAAGTTGTCTAGAGGCATAGGCTATAACCTTTTGACGTTGCATTAACACACATCCATAACCTCACTTAGAAGCGTCATAGTAGACTACAAAGTCTTCACTTCCTTCTGGTAACACTAATATGGGTGTGTTGGTTAATCTTTGCTTAAGGATTCTAAAAGATTCTTCCTATTTTGGTCCCCATTCAAATTTAACTGATTTACAGGTTAGTTTTGTTAATAGGATGGCTATTCTAGAAAAATCTCGGATAAACCGTCTATAATAACCGGCCAGTCCTAGAAAACTTCTCACCTTCGTTGGTGATTCAGGGACTTTCCATTTAGTAATTGCCTCAATCTTTGTGGGATCCACATGAATTCCTTCATGATTAACTAAATGTCCAAGGAATTGTACTTCTTCTAACCAAAATTCACATTTTGAGAATTTAGCGTAAAGCTTTTCTTTTCTCAGTAAATTCAGAAGTGTATGCAGATGCGTTGCATGTTCTTCTTTATTCTTAGAGTAAATGAGAATATCATCTATAAAGACAATTATGAATTTATCCAGATATGGTTTACATATTCTGTTCATCAAGTCCATAAATGCGGCTAAGGCATTGGTTAGACCAAATGGCATGACTGTAAATTCATAATAACCATACATTGTTCTGAAAGCGATCTTAGGAATATCCTCTTTATGTACCTTTAATTGATGATATCCTGAACGTAAATCGATCTTTGAAAAGAATCGAGCTCCTTGCAACTGATCAAACAAATCATCAATTCTCGGTAATGGGTACCGATTTTTAATCGTGGCCTTGTTCAGTTCTTGGTAATCAATGCACATACGCATCGATCCGCCTTTCTTTTTGACAAACAAGATTAGTGCTCCCCATGGTGATGAATTGGGCTGTATAAATCCTTTCTCCAGAAGTTCATCTAATTGTTTCTTCAGTTCTTGCATTTCTGCTGGTGCCAAACGGTACGGTGCCTTGGCAATTGGTGCTGTTCCTGGTAGTAGGTGGATTCTGAATTCGACTTCCCTGTCTGGCGGTAGTCCTAGTAATTCTTCTGGAAACACAACTGAAAATTGAGATACTACGGGAATATCTTTCAATTCTTTTCCTTTAGTGTTAATGATTATGGAAATCATATACACTAATGACCCTTTTCTTGCACAACTTGTTGTTTTCATCACAGAGATGAATTTCGTGGATCGAGATGGCTTATTTCCTTTAATTGTGATCTTTTCACCCTTTGGTGAATTTACTTGTATTGACTTTTGATCACACAAAATACTGGCTATATTGGTTACTAACCAATCCATTCCTAATGCAATATCAAATCCAGCTAGATTCATTGGGTAAAGATTAGCAATAAAATTTTGATTTAAAATTTCTATTCTTGCTCCCTGTAAGATTTCGGTGATCTTAATGGATTCTCCATTTGCCGTTTCTACTAAACATTCTTGTTGAAGTTTTGTTAATGGCTGATTGAGAAGTTTGCAAAATGAAGTATTAATAAAACTTTGGTTCGCACCAGAGTCAAATAATACTTTAGCAAAAACATCATTAACTGAAAACGTATCGGCAATCACATCTGGAATCATCTTTGCTTCTTCGGCTGTCAGAACAAATGCTCTAGCATTCTTAGTAGTCTTGTTATTCATGGCTAGTGCTAGTTTCGGACAGTTCGGTTTGATATGTCCCTTTTCTCCACAGTTGAAACATACTCCATTGTTGGGTTTCTTCCTACAGTCTTCTTCCTTGTGTCCTGGTATCTTGCAGAAGTTGTAGTATGTGGAGCATCTTCCTGCATGCTTTTTCTTGCAGGCCTTACAATAAGGTGCGGAGATAGAACCTATGTTTTTCCCATGGTTGGAATTACTGTAGCGAAATTCCTGGGTAAACTTTTGAGCTAGGTTCTTCCTCTGGTTTTCTTCTTACGTACGTACCAATTCATCAGTCAAGGTATTTGCTAGTTCTACAGCTTCTTCTATGGCTTATGGTCTAGCTGCCTTGACTACATGTCTAATTTCACTGATTAATCCCCAAATGTAACGGTAGATTAATACTGGTTCTGGTGAAGCTAGAGTTGGCACAATTCTAACATATTCAAAGAATACAGTAGTGTAACCCTTATAGTCTATTCCAGTCATCCTAAAGTTTAAGAACTTATTAGCTATCTGTTCTTTTTCAATAGGAGGACAGAATTTCATTTCAACCATATTTTTAAACTCAGTCCATTCCATATTATAGACTCTGTCGCTTCCCCTAGATTGGAGAATAGTGTTCCACCATTCTAAGGCTGGATTCTTAAAAAGATTGGAAACAAACATGATTTTATCTTCCTCTGCACACTTGCTTATTTTCAAGACAGCCTCCGTCTTTTCTATCCAGCGTAGAGCTGCAATGGCTCCCTCATTGCCAGAGAATTCTATCGGTTTGCAAGACCAGAATTCTTTGTAAGAACAACCATAAGACATGGTTCTTCTTCTTTTTAGAATAGGCAATTGAAGTAATGGTCCATTGTTTACGCTGTGACCGGCTTCAGTAGGTGGTCGTTTACTTTTATTATTTTCGGCTTCTTTAACAGTTTGGAGGATATAAGGCATAGCATCGATAATTCCTTGTGCCACTATATGTTGGATGGCACTGTTATCTAATTGGTTCCCGTTATTATCGTTATTCTGGTTTTCCTGATTCACTTCATTGTCCATCTGGATTATAAACATTTACTAGGTATTAATATCACAAAATAAGATTTTATGTAAACAATCACACAGACAAACATATTGATCAAAATCGTCGTGCATTGCGACATTTACTCTATTTTATAGATATGTATCTATTACAACCTGGAACTGGAATTTAAAATACAATATCAGTAGGTATTGGATTATCTATTTAATTTAATTTTTTTTTTCAAACTACTCGCACATATGGATATATATATATATATATATATATACATATAAGACAAGGATCCGTTAGGAACCACCCTTTATTGCGAGAACCACGAGAACCAATGTGAACACAACCAAAAATAGCAAAAAAAAACACAAATTTTTTTTTTATATTTTTTATACAAAAATCGCTACTTTTAGTAGCCAAATTTTTTTTTGTGGCTACTAAAAGTAGCGATTTTAATGTAAAAAAATATTAAACAAAATTGTGTTTTTTTTATTTATTTTTTATTTTTTTAGGTTTTTTGGGGGGTTTAGTTTTTAGCATTTTAGCTTGGGGGGGTTAGGTTTTTCGGGGGTGGGGGGAGGGGGGTTTAGGTTTTTAGGTGAGGGGTGGGGGGTGGGGTGGGTTAGGTTTTTTTGGGGGGTGGGGTGGGGGTTAGTTTTTTTTTTTTTTTTGGTGGGGGACAAGTTTTTTTAAGGTTTTTTTTAGCTATTTTTGTTGTTTTCACATTGGTTCTCGCAATAAAGGTGGTTCTCGCATGAACCTTACCCTATATATATATATATATATTATTACCTTTGTGACTAGGGGTTCATCCAGTACTGCATATTACGCTCGTCATATTTCCAAACGAGCATTTCCCCTATTTGTCTAATTTTGTCTCCTTCATCTACTAACTCCTCACCAAAAGTGCGGAGTTCCTGCACGTTTTCGGTACTCATGGGTGGTGGTATTGGGTCAGGGTACTGGGTCATCGGTTCTTCTTATGGGAATGGGTTTTCTAGTATTTCCCGAACATACTGGTCGTTATCCCAACATGGATCTAGAGGGTCAAGGTTAGGATATAGTGCTACAGGGTTTTGTATAGGTTCTTCCTGTGGGTAGAGTTCTCGCTAATCCCTATGTTCATCGTTCCATGGATCGTATGCTATGGCATTGGCTACTGGGATTCTCGGGATTTCATTTGGGTCGAATGCAGGCATGGGAATCTGGTCTCCTGGGTTAGGTTCTATTTCCATGGGTTGAGTTGGGAACAAGGATATTGACTGTGGTGCAATGATATGTTCTATGTTTCGGTCTGCGGCAGTAGTGGCTAGTATATAAAAATTGGCCAATCGCCAATTGATTATATCTTGGGTCTGTACGTTCATTTCTCTATTTGCTGCTGCTAAAGCCCTCTGTTAGTGTAACTTCCTCATTCTTTTCCTATGATCATGTGCTCGCCGACTGAACCACCCTCTCTTTTTCTTAGGGAATGATTCTTCGGATTGCGCTTTGAATATGAAAATCCCTTCTTCTGTGTCAGCTGAATACCCTGAGGGAGTAGGCTGGGAAGAAGTTCCTTCATCTCTAGGAGAACTAGACAATTGACGATAAGCTTCTGACGGACCTTGGTCACTCATACTGTAAACTAACAAATTGTCAAATAACATAAAACAATAATATACAGATATGCACATAATTATTTCCTAACACAAATTTAAAATTTTGGTGTTAGCAGAACAATTCTGTGGCTGAAATTAGTGGTTGTAGCTCTGATACCACCTTCTGTCGCAACCCCCGACCCCTACCTCGGGGGGCGGGCGGCCGCGGCCTACTCAGAGATGGTGGTATCGGTGTTTGTCAAGTTGGCAGCGGAAATTACATCAGGAACGTAGTTAGGAAATATTTTATCAGAGTAAAATACCACATTTTTATAATAATAAATACATGGGGAAAACCCAAGTTTTCATTACAACATATGTATAGGGATAAACCCAAATTTATTGATAGAAAACATCTTCTTTATTTAGGTAACTTTTATAGCCATTTGTCCAAGCCTTCAGTGCTCTCCAACTGGCTTCTATTTGGCTTTCACATTTTGTTACTTCAAACGCGTTTAAAAACATTTTCTCAGTGGGAAATACTGGTGAGCGAATCTCGGTTTAATCAAAACAAGTTTATCCTTTTACAGTATTGAGGGCGATCTCGCAATTACATTTGGTTACATCTACTTTAATTACCACACACGGTACTGTCAACCCGACTTTTAGTCATGTTACTACTCACAGTGTAGTAACAAATTTTGTATACAAAACCCCAACATACCGATGATAATTGTAGACTACAAATACTCAATCACTGTTAAATATAAGTTAAAACAATTGAGGTTTTGTGAAAACAGTTTACAAAAAGAAGGATTAACTCACATTGCTAATTTAGGTATTTCCTTTCTGACTTCTTGGTTATAATTTATTAATTAAACAATGCACACGCGTTAGTATAATAACCCAATTTACATTAGTTATACCCTCCCCGAGACAGAACTCCAACGACGAAGTCAGGCAGAGCCTCGACATGCGTTACAGAGCACTAAATCAATCGGGAAGCTTATCAAATACGTAACCGGGGGTTATAATACTTACAACGATACAAAGCTTCGCTAATTTAGTGGGTATAATACCCGATATTATTATTGTTATTCAGAGATTTAGAGAGAATTCGAAGTTTTTGAACGATTTGCAAATGAAACTTGTTTTGGTCAAAAATTACCGAAGCAATTTAGTGATCAAATTAGTTAAGTGAGGTAGTGTGCTAAAATTATGTGTGAAAAATATGTTAACCAAGTTAGTTATAAAAACAGTTTCAGGATACGGCTCAAGATATAGAGCTGTATCTATGATCAAACAATGAGCAAAAAAGTAAAGGTTGACACGTGATGTACGAGGAAAGCCCTTGATCAATCTAGATCGCCGGCATAAAACCTCGGGAGCTGACAATCGCAGCTGCCTTGGTCTTCTATCGCTTCAAATATCGGGATACAGTGCAGGATGTGGTACGGATCAACTATGTGTTACAATGTAATTCGAATACAAGTGTTGTGTGTAGTGTTTGCAGTGAGCTAGAGAGAAAGTGTTTGAAAATGTGAAAGTTGAGTGCCTTAATCTGATCCGCCCCCATCTATTTATAGTAAAAACAAATATAACAAACTATCCTAAATAATCGGGATCCAACGAATATTCCTCACTCGAACGTTGTGGACCTAGTCTTTCGGGTTCAACGTCTCTCCCATAACAAACATGCCCGAGTCTTGAGGAGAAGAAGTCCATCTGACCGTTAGCGAACCCTAGCCTTTAACCTGCATGTGGTTAATTCAATATTCCTCAGGATATCGCCCAACATGTTAGCAATATCCCCGTCCAGTATCCAGATCACAAATAAACAATAAAAAGCAGGATATTGATCAAGATATGTATGCTCAGAAAATGACTCATAACAATTGTCCCCAAATATATCTGTTGGTATACCAATCCAACGGATATATTTTAAAAGTTTTATCTCACCAATTAAGGCAATCAATATGATGAGACCCTTGAAATGACAATGTGCAACTTCCAAGGCGTTATTTACTCTTTACCCCCTACATTTAGCCTTTATTAACCGAGGGTCGTCTCATTACGATTTATCTTTATCTCCAACCAAATATCAGGTACTTTTCTCTCTCTCTTTTCTATTTTCCTTCTTTATATCTCTTGTTCTTCCGATTGTGATCCTTCATGGCTACCCGTACTAGATCACAAATGGCGGATTCTGTTTCCACCTTCCACAAACAGAATTTGCTTCAGAAACCTTCAAAAGAAGTGTGTTCTTTCGATAATTCTGACATCGCGGCCCTACGAACTTCCGGTGCCTTTCCCGCCGGGACAATCTTCCGTCCATTCGACCGAGAGGTCCGATCGGATTTTTGTTCCGACGAATGGGTCTGCTTCTTTGCCTACCCTTTCTCCATAGGACTTCAATACCCGTTTTCACCTTTTATTTCTCGTTTCTTCGAACTTACTGGCCTGAGCTATGCCCAAATCATGCCCATGGTTTGGCGCATATTAGTCACCTTGGAAGGAATTAAGGGTCGCCATATGCCCGACCTGTGTATCGAGGATTTGCCAAAGGCTTATCGCTTAAGATCTCATGGTTCCAGCCGATTCCTTCTATTCTCTATTTCCAAAGATCCTCTCATCCTCTAAGCTACCAAGAACGAGGATAAGTGGACAAGAAAATTCTTTTTTGTGAAAAGAGACTCCATTTATAAGGGTTTTGACCTTCCTAAAAGATGGTTGACTTCTGGTAGGATTTAGGGTTTTAGGAATATCCCCAATCATATCCCGAACCTCCATCCTGAACCAATATCCTGATGTGTTTATTTTCTTTCTTGCAGCAAACTTCAAGGAACTAGCTCCCCCTAGTGCTGAATCAGAAGGAAGAATAAAAGAGGTTTACAAGCTTCCAGAGGGTGAAAGAACCTTTAACCTGCTACTCACAAGCTCAAGTCAAAGATCAAGCTCCAACATGTCTGGTAAGCATATTTTCAGGAATTATCTTTATATTAAATTGATTATTATTTTTAGAGGTATAATAAGCCTAAAACATCTTCCCTTATGTAGTGCCAGTTATTAACCTCGAAGTCTTCCAACTTGACGAGTTGGATAGCTACTCCAGCCTTGTACCTGTCAAACAAGAACCTAAACCGAGGCCATCTGCCACACCGAAGCCCACCACTTCAAAGACTACTAAATCTCATCCGGCATCCAGGACCCGGGCCTCTAGTTCCCGGAAGAGGAAAGAAATGGATTCTCCAGCCGCCTCTAAGACATTCTCTCTTGAGAATCATGGGTTTAATGAAGCTACTTCATTCCTCAAGCAGGTAAAAATTCCCTTTCAATATCCTGAACATGCATGTTAGTCATTATCCTGTTCATTTTACACTGATACCTGTATCTCTAACTGCAGGGCTTGGAACGTCTCATGCATCTGTATGAAGATGCCTGTGGGCTTAATAAGATGCTGGAGATCAGGCTCGAAAAAGCTGAAGCCACCATAGCTGATCAAGGAACAATTGTAGCTGCCAAGTCCCAGCATTATGAGGACAAATACAAGGCAATGACCCAGGAACACCAAGCTGCCCTCCACAAAGCCAATGAGGATGCTCAAGCCAAACTAGATGCCACCCTTCTCTAATACCAGCAGGATATGAGTTCATATCAGGACAGTCTCAAAGCATCCGTGGTCATCTCTCTTCTCCAAGCCAGGTTAAGGATGGCTTACGAGGCCAGGGATTTGGGCTTCGAATGCCCCTCCTAGAATGTAAAGGCTTGGGAAGTGAAACTACAGGATCTTGGAGGTCATCCCGTCACTCATCCTGCAAAGCATGCTGGTGAAGAGCCTTCTAAGGCGGCAGAGGAAGTGGCCAATGCTGGTGATGATGCCGAGAAGAATCCTAAGGCTGATGCTGGTGCAAATGCTGGGAAAGAGGTTGCTGATCAAGAAGGTGTCGCTTCTTAGGCGGCGAAGTGGGCGATGATGGATATACGTGCCAAGGCCGGAGCCCACTTTTTAAATTTCATGGTTGTGGTTGTGTAAACAATTTACTTTTCCTGTTTTTGAACAATTTATATTTCCCGCATTAGACCAATATGATGACCAAAGGTGGATGGGTCCTGGGTTTTCAGGATGAAGCCCTTGGTCATCAGTTAGTATAACCTATTTTGAATGTCGTAACGGTTGAAGGTGGACAGGTTTCGTTTTGAGATAAAACCTTCAACCATTACGTAGATATGGTAAAAACTAATCGTGCTTTTGGCGGATGGGTCTCGGTTTGAGGTGAAACCAAAAGCACAACTTTTGACATGTTAATAATATAACTTGTTTTTGACTTATTTGTTATTGCCTCTTAATTTTCGTTATGCATTCCTTAATGTATATTTTAGCTTTGCAAAATTTTGTACAACTGTCTTCCAAAAATATTTTTATCAATATGCTCAGAGATATATTATGAAAACTTTTATTAGATAGGACTCCTAAAAATTCGTTCAACTTTGTAGAAAGCTTTTTAAAGAGTGAAAGACAATCCACTTTTCCAAAACCTGTTTTGATAATACTTGAATGATCAAAGACGCAAACTAGTATCAGTTTCAAAATATTTTAATCAAATATCCTAAGAAGTATTTTGAAAATATATTCTGAGAATATATCCCGAGAATTTATCCTAATCAGGATGTTTGACCTTTTGTCAAACATAGTATAACGTTTACAAAAGAAAGATCATACCAGGAATAGGGTACAACCCTATTCTCAAACTTCAATCCCTTTGCAACTCTTCCAATGAAGATGTCCCCTGTCTGAGACACTTAGTGTATTAGGTCTGAGCCTTATCCTTTGAGCTTTACACCATTGCTTCAGTAGGAATGTCCCCTGTGTACAATGCCTTCAAATACTTAGAAATCCTTTGGATATCAGTTCCCATTGTGTAGACAATTCTTCATGTTACAGGGTAAAACCCAAAAAATGTATTAGGGACGAATCCCTTGTATCCTGGGGAAAATCCCAAATTTTCATGCGCTACAGGCGGGAGTGTATAAACTCCAAGACTTAGAAAGGTGAAAACCTTTAAACCTTAGAGAGTATGAAAATACCCTTTCGTGAGAGAGGGTGATCAATCCTCATATACCTTTAGGATTCAGGATATAGCCAATAGTAACGAAATTGTCAGCCACTTTTACATGGACTGGTCCCGCCACCTTGAACTATTCCCGAATAACTTGCGCTCCAGGCGGGGTATTTAAACCCAATTGTCAGCCCTATGAAGGGATCGGGATCCCTTATACGTGAGAGAGGGGGCCAATCCTCTAATCTTCCGAAGTATCCTGAGTGAGCATCCTGGAGCTATATCCTGGATCATATACTGCAAAACATCCTTAAACTAAGGTGGGTGTTAGCTTGGCTAACACCCCTCCGATGCTTAAGTTAGTATTGGGTTTCAAAGTACAAATCAAATCAAACATATTTAAAAGAGATAGAATTCATACCATCTTGAGATAGAAATTACATTCTATTCTTACTTGAAATAGAGCTTTAAGTGTATTGCATTCCAGGATCTTGGTAGCATATCCCCTTCCATATTCTTGAGTCTATATGCTCCTTTCCCCGCTTCTGAGTCAACTTCATATGGTCCTTCCCATTTTGGAGCTAGCTTGCCATCGGCAGGATTAGTGGTATTTTGAAAAGCCTTTCTTAGCACCCAATCACCAACTCGAAATCTCCTAGTCCTTATATTCTTGTTATATACTCTGGATATTCTTTGTTGATATGCTGCCATCCTTAGCCTTGCTGCATCCCTTTTTTCATCTATAGTATCCAAATCCTGACAAAAGGCTTCAGGATTCTGTTCAGGATCCCGTAGGATAGATCTCGCAGTAGGTATCGCCATTTCCGTTGGAATCATTGCTTCTGCTCCAAATACCAAGGAAAATGGGGTTTGGTCAAAAATTACCGAAGCAATTTAGTGATCAAATTAGTTAAGTGGGGTAGTGTGCTAAAATTATGTGTGAAAAATATGTTAACCAAGTTAGTTATAAAAACAGTTTCAGGATACGGCTCAAGATATAGAGCTTGTATCTATGATCAAACAATGAGCAAAAAAGTAAAGGTTGACACGTGATGTACGAGGAAAGCCCTTGATCAATCTAGATCGCCGGAATAAAACCTCGGGAGCTGACAATCGCAGCTGCCTTGTTCTTCTATTGCTTCAAATATCGGGATACAGTGCAGGATGTGGTGCGGATCAACTATGTGTTACAATGTATTTCGAATACAAGTGTTGTGTGTAGTGTTTGCAGTGAGCTAGAGAGAAAGTGTTTGAAAATGTGAAAGTTGAGTGCCTTAATCTGATTCGCCCCCATCTATTTATAGTAAAACAAATATAACAAACTATCCTAAATAACCGGGATCCAACGAATATTCCTCACTCGAACGTTGTGGACCTAGTCTTTCGGGTTCAACGTCTCTCCCATAACAAACATGCCAGAGTCTTGGGATTGTTTTATCAATATGAAACAATTCATTGCATCATATATATATATAATTCACCTAAACATCTAGTTTAGCCAAATACCTTAGTCATTCATTTACTCGTGTCGTTCTTAGAAATATATTTTTGGGTGTCAAGGCACCCTTTTTATGTTTAAAGTCATTTATTTTCACGTTAGAAATCCATTATCTTCGACCGTAGTTCATGACTACGATCGTTTTCTTTCTGATCATTCGTCCGACTCTATGACCTCTTACGTCATTTACGCGTCAGTTTGTCTCACACTTATCGTTATCTGGTTTAAGCCTATATTTCTTTACAACCCGTTACCCGGGTAGCATACCATCAGGCATTATACTTTATTTGACGTGGTTGACTTATTCGTGTGAAATCCATCACTTATGAACGGCCAAACTTTATTCTTGATCCAACACGTTCAACCTCGAAATAGTTGAACATAATTATCACAAATTCTATTTGCGAAATTTTAACATCTTTTAGTCATCACTCACAATCCGAGTCTTTTGACTTTTAATCTGCGTTCTCGTTTCTCGGTTTACGCATGTATTTAAAATCCTACCCATCAACCAGGTAGTTTACTAAAGTCATCGTTAATGCAACCATTTCGGTATACATTAAGACTTCGTTTTGACATGTTTGGTTTTCTTAGCGAAATCCATCGCTTTTATTCAACCAAACCTTTATTCTTTATTTGACCCGTCAGAGCTGTCACGCCACGCGACGGCCTACCCTTGATCTTGTCGCGCCACGTGACGGCTTACAAAGTTGTTAAAAAGCTGTTGTTTGCTTGGTTTTGATTTGCGAACTTGTTTAAACGTATTATAAACTCTCATAACTAACTCATTTCATGTTTTATGAAATGTAGGTATACCGTAAGGTCCCGGATGACGATCAAGATCAACGAAGAACCGAACACCATCAAGTTTCAAGCTTCCGCATTACGTTTTGTCGTAACACATAAATGACAATATTATATTGAAATGTTTTAAATTTCAAGAAGTCTTAAGAAACTCATATTTTCATACGTATGTGTACTCGTATAAACACTTTTAAATGCGAAAATTATATCAAAAATCGATATTTAAAGTGAACACAACCAAAAAAACCTAAAAAACCTAACAAAAACCTAAGAAAAACATAACCCCCACCCCCCCCAAAAAAAAAAAAAACTACCCCCCCCCCACCCCCCTTAAGCTAAATGCTAAAAACTAAATCCCCAAAAAAACTAAAAAAAATCCAAAAAAAAAAACAAATTTTTTTTAATATTTTTTACATTAAAATCGCTACTTTTAGTAGAAAAAAAAACGAAATATAGCGATTTTTTATAAAAATATTAAAAAAAATTGTGTGTTTTTTAGCTATTTTTAGGTATTTTTTATTATGTTCACATTGGTTCTCGCGGTTCTCGCAATAAAGGATGGTTGCTAGCGGATCCTTCTCCTACACACACACACACACACACATATATATATATATATATATATATATATAGGGTAAGGTTCATGCGAGAACCACCCTTATTGCGAGAACCGTGAGAACCAATGTGAACACAAAATAAAATCTAAAAAAAATCAAAAAAGCACTCAAATTTTTTTTTTAATTTTTTTAATATTTTTTTAATAAAAATCGCTATATTTCGTTACCATAAAAAAAAAAAAAAAAAAAAAAAAAAAAACTTTTTTTTTCGAGTAGCAGTTATCCATGCACATGTGCATATGTATCATTACTTCAACAAATTCAGTAATACGTTATCAGGAATAGACAATTGCACTTTAATTTACAATACCATTAGTAATACACTACTTTTTGCATTACCAATATTCAAAATGCACATGTGCATCATTAGGTATAACCATGATATAACGTGTTTTGTTACAAAAAGTTTGTGATTTTGAATGGAGAAGTAGGCTCATATACATGTTTTTTGGTTAGTTATATCTAGTGGTTGATGGTTTGGCTATAGTTGTCAATTTTTTATGTAATATGTTGATTGGATGGTATAAATGGTGTTTACATACATGTATTAAAGTGAAAATATTGTTAATGGTATTGTATTATGGATGGTAGGAGGTAATGGTATTGTATTATGGATGGTAGAAGGTAATGGTAGTGTATTATGGATGGTATGATAGATGAAAAAGGAAAGTGTATTCAAAGTGGTGTACCAAAACACCTTATTTAATGTTGATACATATAAATGCACATGTGCATTTCTAATATTGGTAATGTAAAAAGTAGTGTATTACATATGGTAGTGTAAATAAAGTGCAATTGTCTAATATGTGTAATGAATTACGAAATTTGTCAAAGAAATGACAAAAAATGCACATGTGCATGCTTGTGTATTATGGATGGAATGATAGATGAAAGAGAAAGTTGTGTACCAAAACACCTTATTTCCTGTTAATACATATAAATGCACATGTGCATTTCTAACATTGTTAACGTAAAAAGTAGTGTATTACACGTGGTAGTGTAAATGAAAGTGCAATTGACTATTATTTGTAATGAATTACGGAATTTGACAAAGAAACGATACATATGCACATGTGCATGGATAACTGTTACTCGAAATTTTTTTTTTTTTTTTTTTTTTTGAAATTTTTTTTTTATTAACAAAATATTGCGATTTTTTCAAAAAAAATAGTAAAAAAAAAAAAAAAAAAAATTTGGTGTTTTTTAGATTTTTTTAGGAATTACTGTTTGTGTTCACACTGGTTCTCGCGGTTCTCGCAATAAGGGGTGGTTCCTAACGGATCTTTGTCCTATATATATATATATAGGATGAGGTTCATGAGTGAACAACATCCTTGTTTGTGAACTGAGTGAACCAATCTCAACCATCTATTTGATTAAATGATGCAAAGGTTAGGATTGTAATTCTACATTTAATCTTTTTTTAATTAATTTTCTTTGATGATTTGCATTTACTCACTCCTCTATTTTTGGAATGTTCTAGAAGATTTTTTATGATTCTTTAATGATTTGCAGTTACTCTCTCCTTTATTTTCTGAATTTTTAGAAGATTTTTTTATGATCCTCTATCAATCCAGTATATTCGTAATTTTTGTTATCATCCCCCTTTTTTTTGCTAACTTACGATGATAAATTAGATCTCCAATGATTATTTCAAAGATTATATTATATCTTCATGTAGTATATTCGAAGTTATTGTTAATCATCCTATTTTTTTCTAATTACGAGGTTATTCATTTACAATACCATTATACATATGTGTATTCACATACAGTCCTGTTATACATATGTGTACACACAGTGTATTTATAACTATTGTGACTGATATATACAAGTGTATACACATACAGCCCTTCTCTACATATGTGGATACACATACAACCCTACTATACGAATGTGGACACAGAGTTTATTTATAGCTATTGTGACCGATATACACAAGTGTACAACATAAAGATTACATAGAACCATTATTCATTTACATAAACATTACATATAATTTTTTAAGCGAAATATTAAACAAAGTCTTTGAAATACTAAACAAATCTCTTCATTTTCCTCTGGTTCTCAAAATTAGATTTAGTACACATTTACGTTAATGCCCTTATCAACCTATTTTCTTTATTATATTTTATAAAATATTTACAAGTTTGTCATTACCATTAATTCTCATCATCTAACAAATGAAGGGGACCGCTAGAATGAGAACCACCACGAGTTATGAGAACCGCGAGAACCACGTGCCACGGAGGGGCGTTGACCACGATTTTTTTTTACAACTAGATCCGTATATTTAACAACATTCGTAAAAAAAATTCAAACGGCGCGCTCGAGGGGTCGTTTTTTACACCCAAAGTTTGGTGTTTTTATTATTTTTTTGTTTTTTCTTTTTTTTTACAAACTTTGGGTGTAAAAAACTACCCCCTCGGACGCGCCGTTTGAAATTTTTTTTTTACGAATGTTGTTAAAATATACGGATCTAGTTGTAAAAAAAAATCGTGGTCAACGCCCCTCCGTGGCACTTGGTTCTCGCGGTTCTCATAACTCGTGGTGGTTCTCATTCTAGCGGCTCCCTATATATATATATATAGGGAGGGACCACCCTTATTGTGAGAACCTTGAGAACCAATGTGAACACAACCTAAAATAGCTAAAAAAACCTAAAAAAACCTAACCCCCCACCCCCCAAAAACCTAAACCCCCCCCCCCCCAAAAAAACCTAACCCCCCCCCTCCCAAAAAAAAAAACCTAAACCCCCCCCCCCCCCCAAGCTAAATGCTAAAAAAACCTAACCCCACCCCCCCTCCCCTAAAAACCTAAACCCCCCTCCCCCACCCCCCAAAAACCTAAGCCTCCCCCACCCCACCCCAAGCTAAAATGCTAAAAACTAAACCCCCAAAAAACCTAAAAAAATCTAAAAAAAATCTAAAAAAATCTAAAAAAAATCTAAAATTTTTTTTTTGATTTTTTTAATATTTTTTAGGTTAAAATCGCTACTTTTCGAAAGCAAAATTTTTTTTTTTTAAATTTAAAAAAAAAAAAAATTTTTTTGCTTCTGTTGGGATTGAACCCTAACAAAGGAACAGATAATGTAAAGCCAAAACCAGGTCACAACAGAGGATTCACAATAAACAGTAGTTTATACTTTGCTCTCCCCTTGAAAGTGAGTTATAACATCTGATGGTCTCTAACTGCTGCTCATAATCAACTGATGTGCCCTTTCAACTGCTGATATGATCCTAAAGACTGTTGAAGACAAACTCTGTTGCTCTATCTACTGCTGTCTCTTAAGTGCTGCTGAAGACACAAACACTGCTCATTCAAGGACTGATCACCTTTGGAGAAAGCACTGATGTTGTTGTTAAGCATCAGTGCTTAGGCTACAACAGTGGAACGTGAAGCAGTTGTTTCCTCATGTTTTGTATTATTATTACAATCAGTTGTTAGACATCAGTAGTTGGTGTAAGGACAGTAGATATAGTTTGTTAGGCTGTTAGACGTCGCTTTCATGGTGACGTCAGCTGAGATTCCTCAGTGGTTTGGTTTGCCTATAAATGTAACAGTACCCTGTACTGTTACATTTGATTTGACTGAGCGGGTTCTTCTCCTCATGTCTAATCCTTTCATCTTGTGTGCAACCAACCTTGGGGCATCAGGCTGAGGGGGAGTATAGTTTGTAAGCTTATCTATAATCTTTGGCTTTGATTTGTAAATCATTCGACTCTATGAAAAGCAATTGTTTATCAAACTATTTTCTCCTTTGATTGTGTTTACAAAGTTTGTTTTCATTTCCGCTGCACTTAACATGTTTTCATATTCATTGATAATTCATTTCAAACAAACAAACACTATCATAAGAGCCTCCGATCCTAACAATTGGTATCAGAGCCTGGACAGTCAATTTCGATTTAACAGTCAAATTGACATAACAGTTCGGCTCAAAATTCATTGATACTAAGGTTGGTTGTATTCAGTTGAAAAACAGAGTAACGAGTAAAATCATGATCAAAATGGTTATTCAAAAAACTCTGTAAATCAACCAAGATGTCATATGACACACAAATTTCACACAACAGGTTGAGTTCCTCAAAAGGACAAAATCAACTATGTTAAAATACATTAAGAAAACAAGGGTCAACATAGTCCGCATCATATGTAATGTGAGATTGGATGAAAAACTTGTGAAAACATGATCAAGTCTCTCAAAACATTACTGTAGAATGATTTTGGACTAATATTCACAAATACTCAGAAGTGTATTTATCTCAAAACTTTTGAAGTCAAAGGAAAAGAGTATAAACATAAAACACTTATGAGTCAAAGTTTAGGGTAATAATGGTAATTGAGCAACTATGTGCATTTATCTGTTCAGAAAAAGGTTTTGATTCCAGTAAATAAACTCCAAAGAGGACTAGACAAATGTTAAAAAAAAATTTCTCCATATATCCTCAATTTTGCAATCGATTGTCAAAGAAAATGGTTCCAAACAGTGGTCAAAATGCATCCAAAAGTTCTTTCCACTGGTGACCACTGACCATTTTCAAAACTTATGTATGATATGATTATATACTCTATTGAATTTATACCAGATCCTTTTTGATACTATTCTCAGAAAAATCCTTTAACTATTTTTTGTTGTTCAAAGGATTTTCTCAAATAATCAGGATATATTATTCATTTTTTTAATAATATATTTGGAACTTATGCTTGTTTTTGTTGGCAATAGTTTCAGTTCCTGTCAGGATGTAATATCGCATTTTTATGGTATTTGTGTCCTCATAAATGGGTCAAAAGGAAATGGTACATATGTCATGATCATGTCATACTCAGGTTTGCTCCTAAATTTTTATAAAAGGTTGATTGCAAACTGTGCTTAAAATACTAGGGTACTCATGTTTTAATTGAATATTAAACGAAAATGAGTTGCCTCAGCAAAAAGTTTTCATCATCTGGGGTACTAAACCACTGTCCTTCAAAATTTGACATGTGGCAAAACCTTGAATGAAAATCCTCAAAATTGTTGCTGTAACATCTGTCTTTCAGATATTTGCCATTTACCCTAACAACTGCCTTGTTTCAACAGCTGATCTCTAAACACTGTCCACTGCTGAAAGTTAACCACTGATCCCTCATTTTCTTGTAGGCACTGATGCTCAAAATCAGTGTCTTATCCACTGATATGCTATCTACTGATAGTAAAAATCATCCACTGCTCATAATTTTTACCGTTCTAACCACTGATGCTTGATACATCAGTGGTTCTTAAAACAACTGTTCTCCATACTTCATCCGTCTCATCAGTGTTTGACACGTGGTCAGCTTTTAGCCCTCAGATCAAAATAACCGCTGCCACATCAGCGATCATATTTTAAATAAAACCCTGCCCTAAACCCCCAAACAGGGTTTTACACTGTCGAATTGAATTCCAAAAATTCTCTTCTCATAACAGTTTTCAACCCTTCTTCTCAAAACCCTCAAAATCATTCTCCGATTCTTCTTCATCAAAATGACGAAGTCAAAAGGAAAATCAAAATCAAAACCTACATCACCACCACCTTCAACTGAGGTCGCTCAAACGACCGAAGAACCCATCGAAATACCATTCAAACAATCTCACAATTATCTGGGTTTACTCACAAAACCTACCGATAATCACACTTTCGACACCATCATTGACGCAATAACTGGATCAAAGTACAAAACGTTGTTGACGGTGAATGCTCCCATATATTTGCAAACCCAGAGAGAGTTTTGGAAAAAGGCGACGCTTGAAAAACAAGACGGAAAAGTCATAGCCATAAACTCCTCGATACAGGGTAAAGCAATTCAAATAACCCCACAGTCGATCTCTGAAGTCTTTAATCTCAACGATCAGGAAGGTAAACTCTCTTTTGAAAAAGTCGAGATGAAAACTGATTTCGTAAAAAGGGGTTATGCAGAAGAACCAAAGGTAGATACCCTACAAAAGGGTTATTTTCCATCTGCACCCAGGTTTTTATTTCACACACTCTTGATGTGTGCTTCAAATAAAACAACATCTTTCAACGAAATACCATTGAAAATTCAAAGCCTGGGTTACGCTATTTTGAATAATAAAAACTATAACTACTCTCAGGAGATTTTCAATGACATGGTGAAAAACGTTGAAAGTAAAGCATTTTTACTTTTTCCAAGATTTTTGAGTTATTATTTTGAACAAAAATTTGAAAAGAAAAATGTAAATTTGCTCAAACAAGGTGTTCATTGTCAAATAAAAAGCATAACAAAAGAAACATTTTCAAGGATGATGGCACCAATAAAAACAAAAGCAGGGGTACCTGAGCAGACTTTAGCGGTTACAACTGCTCCTCAGGTATCAGCTGCTGAGCCCACTGCTCCAGGTGATCATAGCAGCACTCCCACTGCTTTGAAACCCACACCTGCCACCACTAAAAAGACCAAAAAGAAAATATCCAGAAAACCCACCAAACCCAAAACAAAGGCAACTCTGGAAGATGAGATCCCAGAGGAAATGCCTGTGACAACACAAAAGTCACCAGAAACCACTGCTGCTACTTCCTCACAGCAGTTGGAAGAAAAATCTCAACCCATAACCGAAACTCCTCCTGCATCCTCACAAAAGGATCAGGTTGTAAGCACAGGGACACCACAATATGAAGCTCTGAATCCACTCGGATCCATCTTCCTCAGTCCTGATCCCAAGGACATGTCTCTTTCAACCCCCATCCCCTCACCAATAATAATGCCACAATCCATGCTATCTCTGTTGCATGCAGCTGCTATTGCACAGACACAAACCAGTTCCTCTCTATCACCTATCACTGAGAGTATACATCCACAAGTGACTGGGTCTGATGCTTATACCTCTGCTATCCCAGCAACAGTTGAGGAGGTTACACTACAGGAGTTACAAGTAACTCCTGTTAGTAGTTCAAGTGGAGCAACAACTACAACTGGTGGACCAACAGGTCTCCAGTTGGCCAGTTGTTTCATAAATCAGACTCCCTTGAAGGCAATTTCTTCCATGGCAACTTCGATAACCACCAGTGAGTTGGATCAAACCACTGGCACCATCAAAGGTTTATCAAGTGCTGAAGAAAGAAGTCCCCAGTACCAAGAACAAGGGGCATCAATGGATGACTTTTGGGACTCAGTTCCTAAGTCAAACATTGATATAACCACTGCTAGTGGGGATTCAGATGATCCTACTAAAGTAGGTGATGATTCACGATATCAGGAATTGACGGGCAGAGTTGACAAACTTGAAGAATCAGTTGCTGAAATAAAGGAGATGGTGCAAGAGATTTTAAAAGCTCAAAAAGCACAATCCACTGCTGCCCCATCACAATCTGCTGTTCCTGCTCAAGCACCTGCACAACAGGCATTTGCTGCAAATGAGCTATGGAATATATTTCAACCCATGCTTGAAGCACAGCAACAAATGGCTGATAAAAAGCATGCTATTCAAGTACAAATGCTGACCAACATGGTTGAATCAAGATTTAAAGATACTCAAGCAGATATCAAGGCTATAAAGGCTAGCATTCAAAATGCTTCTGGCAAAGTTCCTTCTTCCATACCATTTCTTGTAAATCCCCCCTCAGATAATGCCAAAAAGGGGGAGAATAACAAGCTGTTGGGAAATTTGAATAGGAGGGGAATAGAACATGGCCTCCATGTTGAGCCTGAAAAAGCAAAAGAAAAGCAGGTCTCAAAACCTGTTAGTCAAACAGCTGATACAGCAGCAGTTACAAAAACTGCTGCAGCAGCAGTTACAAAAACTGCTGTCAGTAGCCAAACAGCTGCTATGTCATCAATATCTTCAACACACACCACTCTACCACACACCACTACAAATACTGCTCCACCATCATTATCTACAATCATACCATCACCACTGCCTCCTGTCATAAAACAGAAGACAACAGATGTTACAACATCTGTTGTAATGACAACAGTGATTGAAACACAAGTTGTTTCAACCACTGTCAGTCAATCACTGCCACAAACCACTGCTATCCAATCTACCACCACTGATCCACCCAAAACATCATTTGCTTCTTCTTCATTAAAAAGGAGAAGAAATCTCATATCAGATGATGATTCACCACCATCACCACCAACATCACCACTTCCATCCCCTGCTCAAAAGCAGAAGACAACTGCTGACATATCAGCAGTTGTAATGACAACAGATGTTGAGACACCAGTTGTTTCAACAGATGTTTGTCAGGCATCCATCACTGCTCTCATTCTTTCTACATCACAACCAAAGCTCTTCAAAAGAATAAGAAAGCCAATCTCTGTCGATGAGGGTATGCATGATCCTAATGCTGCAAAATATCCACTGGAACTTGAAGCTATCAAAAATGAGTTGAGGCAATTCTATACAGAAGAGGATCCGTCAAAAAGAAGATTCTCCTCACTCATAGGCTACATGCCACCAGAGGATATGAATGATTACCTCAAACTCAAGGCAAGGCAGGCCAAAGTACAAGCAAATGTTGACAGTGAAAAAGAAAAGTTAAGCGAAGATGGCATTGCTGAAAGACTGGAGTTCTACTTAACAAAAGTAAAGCAGATAGAAGAATTTGCACAGGAACTAATCAAAGAAAAGGCTGAACAACGCAAAAAGCTAAGAAAACAATATCTCGCCTACATTATGAAAGAAAAATTCTATCCTGCTGAAGAAAAACAGTTTGAAGAATGGCCAATAATCGCTCTAAAGCATGAGGCTGAGAGGATTGATAGAATCAAGAATGATTCCACAAAGAAGAAAAATCCTCCAAACTGGAACAAATTCAAAAAGCTCATTGCTGATTTCACTGCTGAGTATAAAAGAAAGAAAGAGGAGCTGGTGGATGCAAAAATAGACTCTGCTGAAGCCATATCAAAGTGGTCAAGACAGCAGACTGATGAAGCCTACAAAAGGCTGAAGAAAAGAAAGACAACTGTTTCAGGCACTTCTAAAAAGCAAGAACAAATGATGAAGCTTGAACAGAAGATGGGAAACCTCGACACACTGTTCCGGTCTACTTTTGCAACAAATCAAGATGAGGGAGAACAGTTGACTGAAGAAGAGGTAAGAGAAAAGGAAGCAGAGTACTTCAAAGATACCATCACAAAAATGGGTCTAAAAGAAGAAACCTCAACAAAGCTTCAAAGCCTTTTTAAGGCGTTAAACAAACCTGCGACTCCAAACACTGCTGAAGACAAGACAGAAGCTGAACGACAAAAACTTATTGAACAAGAAACTTCAGAAGATATAGCTGCAGCTGACAAAGTCTTTGAAGAAGCTTTCAAAAGAATGTCTGAAAGTCTGCAGTTGTTTTCAAGGCCATTATCCCTCAACTCATCATCAAATAAGTCTCTCCCAAGAAACCCACTTGGCTTAAAAATACTAAAGTGGATGTCTGATCAAAAGACTCACGTATTGACCTTGGTCAGAGCCAATGGCGATGTGAAGCACATATCAAGGAAAGAAGCACTAGGCCTTAGTGTTCAAGATTTGCAGGATCTCCTTGGGCTTTCACTGTGTAGGGATGAGGATGACCAGAGTGCAAAGGAATTTGAAGCTGAATTCAAAGAACAAGCTAAGGCACTCTTGATGAGTAATAAAGGTCCTGAATAATGAAAGGTTTTGGCATTATCTGTTCCAGGGGGAGATTGTTGGGATTGAACCCTAACAAAGGAACAGATAATGTAAAGCCAAAACCAGGTCACAACAGAGGATTCACAATAAACAGTAGTTAATACTTTGCTCTCCCCTTGAAAGTGAGTTATAACATCTGATGGTCTCTAACTGCTGCTCATAATCAACTGCTGTGCCCTTTCAACTGCTGATATGATCCTAAAGACTGTTGAAGACAAACTCTGTTGCTCTATCTACTGCTGTCTCTTAAGTGCTGCTGAAGACACAAACATTGCTCATTCAAGGACTGATCACCTTTGGAGAAAGCACTGATGTTGTTGTTAAGCATCAGTGCTTAGGCTACAACAGTGGAACGTGAAGCAGTTGTTTCCTCATGTTTTGTATTATTATTACAATCAGTTGTTAGACATCAGTAGTTGGTGTAAGGACAGTAGATATAGTTTGTTAGGCTGTTAGACGTCGCTTTCATGGTGACGTCAGCTGAGATTCCTCAGTGGTTTGGTTTGCCTATAAATGTAACAGTACCCTGTACTGTTACATTTGATTTGACTGAGCGGGTTCTTCTCCTCATGTCTAATCCTTTCATATTGTGTGCAACCAACCTTGGGGCATCAGGCTGAGGGGGAGTATAGTTTGTAAGCTTATCTGTAATCTTTGGCTTTGATTTGTAAATCATTCGACTCTATGAAAAGCAATTGTTTATCAAACTATTTTCTCCTTTGATTGTGTTTACAAAGTTTGTTTTCATTTCCGCTGCACTTAACATGTTTTCATATTCATTGATAATTCATTTCAAACAAACAAACACTATCATAAGAGCCTCCGATCCTAACAGCTTCGAAAAGTAGCGATTTTAACCTAAAAAATATTAAAAAAATCAAAAAAAAAAAATTTGTGTGATTTTTAGCTATTTTTAGGCATTTTTTGTTGTGTTCACATTGGTTCTCGCGGTTCTCACAATAAGAGGTGGTTCTCGCATGATCTTCTCCCTATATATATATATATAGGGGAAGGTTTAAATGAGAACACCCATATTTTGTGAGAACCATGAGAACAAATCTCAACCACTCATTTATTTCCCTTGTGTTTTAATTAAAAGGGTAAATTGGTAAAATTGTTTAAGAATCATTCAGGGAATAATCCCATCTCTTCATCCCCAACATAACACCAACAAAAATTCTACAGCCGTCTACCACCATGGAACGCACATGACCTTTAGAGGAGCTGAATGATCTTTGGTTTGTGTCGACTAGTCCTTGGATCGTTTAGGTCGGGTATCAATCAATCACTTACTTTTTCCGGTCGATTTATGTTTTGATGTTTTTGTTTAAATCACTTGATTTGCATAAGTTTTCTGCAATTGGCATTGTGTATTTGTCTTTTGACTCTTGAATTTGACCTAATTGTTGTTTTGTTTTCTCAATTTTGGGTGATAATTGGTGGATAGTGGATTTTGATTTTAGGTCGTGCTGAAGTGATAACCAAATTTCGGTCATACCCACAATTAATTCAATATCATGATTGTAGATTTATTGATTAAATGGCTATGTGATGTATTTTTATAACATATATTGCAATCTTGATAATTGACACTTGTGTATTAATTAGATGATGACCAGATGATGAAATGATGAATATCTTTAAATAGATTGTTCATGAACCTTGAGATTACTGGGCCTTTTTTTATCTATTTTGGTTGATTCTTTCATCTTTTTTCCATTAAATGTCTTGAGTTTGTTGAATTTAGTGATAAAATATGGACATGGAAAGAGGAATTATTGTATCAATTCTCATTGCACATAACCTGTTTGTTAAAATGCCAAAGTGATTTTTTTTTTTGCTTCTAATTTGTATAGTTTCTTTTGAAGTTCTAGTGGTCAAAAGCATTTTATTTCTAAAACCACTTGTTTCAAGGTTTAGCCATTCACAGTTTAACCAATATGCTTTGTGTACTACTTGGTGTTTAATTTAGCAAAGTATGTGATTGAAATTACTAAAATATACAATTAGATTGTGGGAGATTAATAGCTGGAAAAGGTTACAACCAGAGAGGAACAAAAATAGTTTTGATTTGGGGAAAGGAAGTGACAAAGATGGTGAAGGTTGCAACTAGATAAAAGTGTGCTTATACATTCATCCAACATAGTATGTTTATTCTATTTGTTTGTCTTACAGATGCGTAATGTTAAATTAATGTTCAGGATAGGCTAGTCATGCACTAGCTTTGATATTGCAAGGAGGCGACACGTTCTTATGATGTTGTGGTGACGCGACTAAGAGGGTAACAACCAGGATCAACTTTGAGATACCATTGGTGTTTCCATTGTTTACATCACCGACAACAAAAGAAAAAAAGAAGAAATCAAGCGGTTGTAGTATAAACACTAGAAACAAGTGTCACGTGGTGACTTCATTAGGTCAACTTTTCATTACTATTGTTCTGATAGCGGTAAGGATGAAGATGAATCCTAGCAATACCACCAATCAAACAACTAAAGGTGGTGGTGTAGAAGTCGATTTGAATCTTAGTGGTCCTTTGAAGAATTTGAAAAAAAAAACTATTTGTACATGTTATTAAGTTTATGTAATTATTACTTACGTCTTATGTACGAGTTTTTTTTTAATCGTGTCAATTTATATTCACATTTGTGTAACTGATTTACACATGCGTAAATTGTTCAGTGTCGCATATCTATGTATGTTTTACACATGGGCATCTGAATTACACATGTGTAAATTGTGATTTGTTAAATATTTGAATCTATTTTACATATGTGCAGTGAAATTACTCCTGTAAAGTGTTCACTGTTACATATTTGTGTTTGTTTTACATATGTGCAGTTAATTTACACATGTGTAATTGTTCACTGTCACACATCTATGTATGTTTTATATAAATGCAATTTGCTATATTACACATATAGACAATACTTTTAATATGTTCATATGTAATATGACATTATAAAGGCAACATTAATATACAAAGCTTCTAAATTTCAAAGCCACAATTTATGTAGATCTGATCATTTCAAACACCAGAAATAAATTGTCATACAAGATGCGAATCGGCATATTTCAAACACTGATGTAAATGGACATTATTCAATGTTGTATCTTCTTACTACCATCAGTAACTCGTAATATTATAAAAACATTGATTTCTAGGTACAAAAACAAAAGATCATGTCTAGTTGTTGCTCATTCGATCAAGTTCCCAAGCTTTCTACAATAACTTTTCTTTGAATTTGTTTACTCCAGGAAGAAGTATATTCTTGCAACATATTTCTTTGTAACTGGATTTAGTTGACCAACTTTCTATCTTTAGAGTCACTAAATCCACAACTTAATTTTCTTGTGTAACTCCCATCGAACAGTTCCATATGTCGCAACACAAGAACCTCACAATTTGTAGTATTATCCTTTGTTGCTCGACTGATATTTTAACCTTTACTAGTGTTGCTACTCTAACTTCGTTGTACTTGGAATGTTTAACACTTTGAAAGTAATATAGAAACACGTGAATCTGAAACAAAACAATACAATAATGAGATAAGGTAATACTGGTTGGTCTCGACAATTGTGAATAAAACCAAGTCTAATGTCTTAATATTTTCTTTGATGTTCGTAACATGTTTACATTTTCTTCAGGTTTTTAACTATTATGATTTACACTTGTATAAATGTTCATATCTCTACCTTTTTTTTAAATTATTATGATTTGCACATGTGTAAACCTTCATATTTATGCTTATTTTTTGTAAGTATTATGATTTACACATGTGTAATCCATCATATATATGATTTACACATGTGTATACCTTCATTTTTATGTTTATTTTTTTAAGTATTATGATTTACACATGTGTAAACCTTCATTATTTTGCTTATTTTTTCAAAGTATTATGATTTACACATGTGTAAATATTCATATTTATGCTTATTTTTTTAAGTATTAAGATTTACACATGTGTAAACCTTCATATTTATGCTTATTAGTTTTTAAAGTATTATGATTTACACATGTGTAAACCTTCATATATACGATGTACACATATGTGAACATTCATATTTATGCTTGTTTTTTTAAAGTATTATGATTTACACTGTGTAAACCTTCATATATAAGATTTACACATATGTAAACCTTCATATTTATTCTTAATTTTTTAAAGTATTATGATTTACACTTATGTAAACCTTCATATATACGATTTACACATGTGTAAATCTTAATATATATGATTTACACGTGTGTAAACCTTCATATTTATGTTTTTTTCTCAAGTATTATGATTTACACATATGTAAACCTTCATATTTATGTCTATTTTTTGAAAGTAATATGATTTACACAAGTATAAAAACATATGGAATCCCGAGACTGAAATGCGGTACCAACACAATTCTCGAGTTAATCGTATCATCTCACACACATTATTATCAATAAACCAAAAAGTAACAATAACATATAGCTACAAAACAATTTGTCAATTTGTAATCCCAAAAGCTTAGTTGACCCATGAACATAAAACACTATCTCTATATTCAAATCAACCCCACTCTTTTGTTGTGAAGCTTTGTTCAACGAGAAATTAAATTGCTTACCAACTAAACTACTTTACCATCAATCACAATTCTTACCGATTTACGCATACATGCATTAATCATTATAGTCCTTTCTCAAATTTGATTCTTGTGGTCATGTTACCCCTTGCCAACTACACAAGATTAGAAAAAAAGTTCTTCAGTAATAATTTTACCACATCAGAGTTACAAAAGTGTATTAGACCCATTGTTAAATGCTTAAATTCAATAAACGTTCAATTTACAAAAACAAATTAAACTGATTACTGACCGGTGATAGCCACAAGGCTGCAGTCTGCCAATCAAACTTTGGAGCGTAAAGTATCGTCTCCCCATACATGTCTTCAAGCTTTTTATAGATGTCTTTGTCGTTTTTTCCTGATTTGATTTCATCGCGAATAAGCTACAACAGAAACAAGCAAAATGAGCCCATGTTTAAATAACTTCTAATAAATGTTATTGGGCACGTTTGTTTGTATGTTTAAACGACTTCTCATCACAATTAAAGATGACGATAAAGCAGAATAGAAAGAAAAAGTAACCTTCCTAAGGAGAACAACAATATCAGCTTGAGATTCTTCAATGGACTGACTACCACACTCTAAGCAATGGACATTGTGACTGGTGTTTCTTGCCCGCGCATCCACAATCTGCTGTTTCTCCACAGGACCCTCTTCGTTTTCCATTCTCTAAAATCCACAAAAAAAAATCAGTTGGGCATTTCGTCGAACAGTTGGTCTGCAATAAATTGTCTTCCTACAAATCAACAAATTCTGAAGTTAAACACTATAAAGCTACTGAAAACA
Organism: Helianthus tuberosus; assembly: GCA_030545235.1. Lineage (NCBI taxonomy): Eukaryota > Viridiplantae > Streptophyta > Magnoliopsida > Asterales > Asteraceae > Helianthus > Helianthus tuberosus. The sequence goes on along the minus strand of CM060411.1, from coordinate 38,575,696 downwards.
AAAAGAAATATGAGTGTTCTCATTTAAACTTTCCCCTATATATATTACTGCATTATTTTGCATAATGACAAAATACTACCACAATTTCCACAACAATGTTTATTTTACACATGTGTAACTTGTTTAGTCATAGAAATCTTAATTCCACCAATCCTCCATACACATAATTAAATTCATACGAATGTCAAAACAAACGTAACAATTTCAGCCTCAATTCAGTCATAAGCACCCTAATTCCATTAATTCTCCTTACACATAACTAGAAATCACATCAACATCCAAATAGACCTAGCTATTTCATACTTAACTAACAAATGATAAATAATTAGACTTCAAACCATTAATCAAATCCAAATCTCAACAAACATCAGTACCTGAAGAAGATGAGCAAAGAGTGAATTGTTTCAGAGCTTGACTCTAGATTCTTCAAGTGAGTGAAATTGCATTATTCTAATCAGAAGATTATCTCAGTCGAAGCCTAATTGGAAGATGATGATTCTTCTACGCCTATGTGCTAATCAGAAGTTTGATTCTTCATGATTTTGAATTGAAGGGTTTTTTTGTTACATGGATCGATTGAAGATTTTGATGTGTTTGTGTGTTTTATGTTTTTGACAATAATGCCCCCTTTGTCTTTTTTATTTAAGTTTTCCTCCTCATTTAAACTCCTCTAATCTTAGCCCTTAATTTATGATGATCTATGGATGGAAATTGTTCCTAGTGTTCTCACAAAAATGAGTGTTCTCAAGATAACCCTCCCATATATATATATATAGGGAGGCGCTAGAATGAGAACCACCACGAGTTATGAGAACCGCGAGAACCAAGTGCCACGGAGGGGCGTTGACCACGATTTTTTTTACAACTAGATCCGTATATTTTAACAACATTCGTAAAAAAAAAAAATTCAAACGGCGCGCCCGAGGGGGTAGTTTTTTACACCCAAAGTTTGGTGTTTTTATTATTTTTTTGTTTTTTCTTTTTTTTTACAAACTTTGGGTGTAAAAAACTACCCCCTCGGGCGCGCCGTTTGAAATTTTTTTTTACGAATGTTGTTAAAATATACGGATCTAGTTGTAAAAAAAAAATCGTGGTCAACGCCCCTCCGTGGCACTTGGTTCTCATAACTCGTGGTGGTTCTCATTCTAGCGGCCCCTATATATATATATATATATATTTTTAGGCATAGATCATGCGAGAACCACCTCTTATTGCGAGAACCGCGAGAACCAATGTGAACACAACCAAAAATGCCTAAAAATAGCTAAAAATCACACAAAAAAAATTTTTTGATTTTTTTTATATTTTTTATGTTAAAATCGCTACTTTTCGAAGCAAAAAAAAAATTTAATTTTTTTTTTATTCGAAAAGTAGCGATTTTAACATAAAAAATAAAAAAAAATTTAGATTTTTTTTTTATTTTTTTATTTTTTTTTTAGATTTTTTAGGTTTTTTGGGGGTTTAGTTTTTAGCATTTTAGCTTGGGGGGGGGGTTATGTTTTTTTTAGGTTTTTTGGGGGTTTTAGTTTTTAGCATTTAGCTTGGGAGGGGGGGGGTTAGGTTTTTTTTTTAGGGGGGGGGGGTTAGATTTTTTTAGTTTTTTTTAGCTATTTTAGGTTGTGTTCACATTGGTTCTCATGGTTCTCACAATAAATGGAGTTCTCGCATGAGCCCCTCCATATATATATATATATATATAGGTAAAGAGTACTGTACAAATGCCCTTATCGTACATTACGTACGCGCCAATCTCAGCCGTCAGATCATCTTCCCGCAATGAAAATCGCATGTTGTTTTTTTTTGTAATAATTTCGCATGTGGTAATTTTGATGAAATAGCAGGTTTTTTTTGTAACAATTTCGCATGTGGTAATTCAATTTCGCATGTGATAATTTTGATGAAATAGAAGGTTGTTTTTTTGTAACAATTTCGCATGTGGTAATTCAATTTCGCATGTGATAATTTTGATGAAATAGAAGGTTGTTTTTTGTAACAATTTCGCATGTGATAATTTTGATGAAATAGCAGGTTGTTTTTTTTTGTAACAATTTCGCATGTGGTAATTCAATTTCGCATGCGATAATGTTGGTAACAATTTCGCATGTGGTAATTCAATTTCACATGCGATTTTCAATGCGGGAAGATGATCTGACGGCTGAGATTGTAGCGTACGTAATGTACGATAAGCGCATTTGTACGTTAACCGGCCTCTCTCTCTCTCTCTCTCTCTATATATATATATATATATAGGGAGCCGCTAGAATGAGAACCACCACGAGTTATGAGAACCGCGACCCGCGGGTGGCCGTTGACCACGAATTTTTTTTTACGACTAGATGTGTATATTTTAACACCATACGTAAAGTTTGGGTTCAAACGGCGCGCCCGAGGGGGTAGTTTTTTACGCCCAAAGTTTGGTTAAAAAAAAAGAAAAATTAAAAAAAATAAAAAAACCCAAACTTTGGGCGTAAAAAACTACCCCCTCGGGCGCGCCGTTTGAACCCAAACTTTACGTATGGTGTTAAAATATACACATCTAGTCGTAAAAAAAATTTCGTGGTCAACGGCCACCCGCGGGTCGCGGTTCTCGCGGTTCTCATAACTCGTGGTGGTTCTCATTCTAGCGGCCCCCTATATATATATATATATATATATATATATATATATATATATATATATAGGGAGGAGCTCATGCGAGAACCACCATTATTGTGAGAACCGCGAGAACCAACTAGAAGTTTCAGATCAAATATATGTTGCAAAGTGCAGACATGTAGTCGTTTATGCGATGGCCGACTTGAAGATGACCAGCCAAAGAGAGAAGAATATAAAGAGTAAAATAAATAAAAATAACTAAAATTTTGAGAGTCAAACTAAAAAGCGGTGAGATGCTTTTGTTGGCTTTTGATAAATCTATTATCTATATTAAAACAATACATTTTAGTGCCACTTGGCACAAACTTAAGCCACTAATTGCCACCTGACAACTTATTAGACCTCTGAATGTTGATTTGAGCGGCAATATACATCTTCAATCAATGTAAATCCCGCTTTTCACTTTGGTTGTAACGCTGAATCAAATTTCCTCAAATAAGTGAACCAGAAATACGATTTCCATATTTCTTTATAATCATAATCATCTTCGAAAATATGATTGAGTTCCCATGTTTAATGATGTTTGATCGCATAAACCCTAGATATATAAATCCATATGTATTCTGGGGTTTCTTCACATCGATTCTGTGGGCAATTGATTTATCAATCATCATCTGTTTGTTCACATCGATTTGGCATTCAATCGATTTGTCAACCATTATTTAAGGTACGATTCTTTATCAGTGGTATGCATATTTATCTGGTATTTAATCTGTAGCAAATTTTAGGGGTTTTTTGAATATGTTTTTGATTGAATATCCGATATTGTGTCGATTTTGTCTGAATATCATAAGTAAGCATATGGATCTTTTCTCAATATTCTGATCTTTAACAATTTTCATGGCTATTATATTAGGGTTTTAATTTGTAGCAAAATTTAGGGGTTTTTTAATATGTTTTTGATTCAATATCCGATTTTTGTGTTGATTTGCTCTGAATATCATAAGTAAGCATATGGATATTTTCTCAATATTCTGATCTGTAACAATTTTTATGGCTGTTATATTAGCGCTTATTTGATAATATGTTATTCCGATGCTCTTACGTTTTAGGTTTATTTAATGTTGAATTAAGATCTGCAATTTAGTGAGTATAAATTTTTAGGGCTTTTTTATGTTTACATTATGTGAATTCTGCAATGATTTGTGGTTAGAAACTAACACATTTATATAGAAAACTTAGTTCTAAATATAATTCAGACTGCCTTATGGTTGATTGAAACTCTAGGGGAACATAGATCATACTGATTGAATCATGTAGAACTATATATTTATTCTTTATTAAAAAATAAAATATATATTGAGGTCTAATACAAAGATGTTAGATTCTGTGAATTCTGCAATGATTTGTGGTTAGAAAGTAACACATTTATATATAAAACTTAGTTCTAAATATAATTCAGATTGCCTTATGATTGATTGAAACTGTAGGGTATCTTTCATACTGATTGAATCATGTAGAACTATATATTTGTTCTTTATTACTGTAAAAGTATATATGCACTTAATACAGCTCAAGTTTACATGAATGTTTCAGTTGTTTTAATATATCTTACTTGTGTTTATATATCTTTGCATCTATGCTTTCTGTTTACCTTATATAATGAACTACGAATACTTTTGCGACATTCTTAGTGGTGTCATGTGACATTTGTTCAGATTTATATAAGTTTTATAAATGTAAACATGTTTGTTATTTATATTCAGTTTGCATAATAATTTATCTGATGTGGTTTGTTTATGTAATCTGGTTTTGTAGGTATTTACTATGGGTGAAAGTTCATCAAGGTATTTTGTGTTATTTTTATTGTTTATGTAACATGTCATTGTTGTATAATCTTTTTTTTTCATGGTTTTACATATTTTGTAACAATAACCTTAACATGTTCAAATTTATTAACATTGCATTTTTTAACTCAGTTACAGAAGACCCTGGTTCTGTAGGGTAATGAATCGAACAGACCAACTTATTTTGGTAAATGAAAAATTATTACTTGAGTTCTTTTTTTTTCTTCTGATTAAATACATTTTATGAGTATTGTATTGTTTAAATATTTTGATTATTATTATAATTCATTTTCTATTTGATTGTTTTATTAGTCCATTCCAGATGACGCTGCGTCCAAAGTATGGGGTGTTGATAAAGTCCCTGATAATGTTATGATACACACTGAAGATGGAACGGACTTTAATGTTTTTTTAAGCGCTTCTAAAGGGAAGTTATTTTTTTTTCGTGGTTGGTCCAAAGTTGTAGAACACTTGGGACTAACCCAAGGATGTTTGGTAGTATTTATTCCTATAGATCCTACTACGTTTAAATTATGGTATTTCGTTGATGGGGTTAGTCGTGGATCTTTCTGGACATATATGCTCCCTCCATCATCTAATTTTTATGTAAGATAAACTCAGATTTTATTTTTTATAATGTATTTAATTATTACTTTACTTATAATTTATATTAATAGTCCTTTTTTTATCATCATACAGGTCATTCCTCAATGTATTTTGCCAAAAAGTTACGATGGTTCTTCAAATGCTGTAACCTCTATTGTAATGATAGACAACAAAACGTTTAACGTTTCCATTGAAACATCTGACGGTAAAGTCGGTTTTACCGTTGGTATGGACGTAATTGTTAGTCTATTTCAGTTGGAGGTTGGTTGCTTTTTGTTATTTACAAGAGGTTTTGGTAATTTTTTCTATTTAAAAGTTTTAGGATAAAACGGTGTTGAAATCGATTATCCTGACGTAGATGTTGATGAGGTAAATTACATATTGTTACTTATTTATATATTTTATGAATTGTAATTTAATACATGATATATAATTAATTGGCAGGCTGAAGTTGCACCTGTTGATGCTGAAAATGAAAATGATGAACAAATACATGGTGGTGTTCGTCGGTTTGTTCGTACGGCTGGTCCAGATTATTTTGTAAGTTTGAAAATCATTTTACAGACTGCTATAAAACAAGTGTTCTCAATTTTTTACTTAATAAACATTCTTCTTTTATTTTTTAAACATTACAGAGGATTCCTGATCCTGTTTCACACATGGCTAAACTTCATGAAGGTTTAAAAGATTTGACCGTAAGATTTTTGCATCTGGATCCGCCAATGCAGATTACCAACGGTACCAGACGTGAAAGACGTGACAGAAGAGGCAAGACTGCTTTTCGATACGCTTTAACCTCTTGGAAGAAGTTCATGAAAGCCGGTCGAATTAAGGTCCGTGACCAGGTTCACTTTTCTTTTGATGAAAATGATCAGGTTTTGAGTGTTGAGAGGGTTGTGCCTTACGTTAGGCGTACCAATTAGTTATATGACAATTACGGCATGTTTTTTTGCCTTTCAAGTTTTTTGGTTTTAACATTGGTTTTGGTTTTGAATTTCAAGTTTTTATATAATTTCCATATCTTAACTGTTATTTTAACCACTATATACCATGTCTTTAAAGTTTACTCTATCTTTTTAGTACTTTTTATTCCCACTACATGTATGATAGATCAAAAACGATATAGAAACTACTTTTAAGGATACAATTAAATTGATATATTCTCATATTAAGAATTAAGATTGCTGATTATTGTTTACAAAAACCCCTTATGCCATATAGTGGTTATAATAATAGTTTAAAAGACAGACTATTACTACAATAATTTGATTATTTCATAACAAGCCGCTTTACGAAACAACCATTAAGAGCACATTTCAAGCGGCTATATACCAGCTTGCCTTATACTGTCCATTCAATATAAAACACATATAAACAGGTCCAAATCCCCATATTTATAACTAGGTGCTTTAAGTATTGAATTTCAGGTCATTGTTACAGTTGACTAAAAAATCTTAAAATGATTATGTTAAAAGCTATATTGGACTGATCTTGCCACTAATAGTTTTATGTGTTATGCCTTGCCACTAATAGTTTAAACAAAATGAGTAGATTGGCGAGTCAGTTATTAGGCTTTGAACTGATTTTTTTTTTTATAGTTACACTTCAATTAAAGTTACTGAAGTGGGAGTTTAAAACCTATCTTGGATGGCACGAGCAGGTAAGTTTAATCACATTATCTTCACATTATTATCATGTTTACATAATAAGCTACATTCTACTTAAAACAATTACACTTCTTATGATGTTCTACAACAATCACTAGAATCCATCATTACCACAACCATATTCGCTTTATTCTTCTTCTCAGTCCGTATTCACGATACTGACAATGTAAATTACATTAAAATTTGTTAACCCATTTTACTAATTCAACCTTAATTACATTTTTCATACACAAACTATAATGTGTAAAAATGTATATAACTTTGTATGGGTATCACGTCTTCTTTAATGTAGATAACATATGGTCAACTAAATGTTTTGTTCATAAATATATTGGACGTATATACAATTGTTAGCCAACTAAACACATACATTGGACCAAATATACTATTTCTTTTTATATATTTTCGTTTTTAATTACTTTTGGTATAGAATGTAGATACTTAAAATGGAATCTTTCATATTTTTTTATTTTAATTTGTTAACTCTGATTATGATTATGATTTGTTTACTAATTAATATAAATGACTAAATTCAAGTTTTAAGTACTTTTAATTGATTATATACTTTTTTATTTTTTATATATAAATATAATACTCATAAAGTTGAAATCATAATCTTTTTAAAATTTGCGTATATGAAATATTGTAATTATTGAAATATGGTAATCATTGTAAATTTATTATAAATTAAAAGTTTGATTAAATATACTTCGTAATTAAAGTTTTAAGTAATTTGAATCGATTATATACTTTCTTAGATACTCTTAAATTTGAAATTTGGTTCGAAATCTAAAATATTTTTAAAATTTGGGAAATTGAAATATGGTAATGATTGTAATTTTATTTTAAAATAAAAGATTGATTGAATATACTTCCCAATTCAACTACTTAAATGATTCTACAAATTTGTTCTGATTTATATATTTAAGGGAAAAATAATGACCAAAAATAATATACTAGCATAAATACCAATTTCGAAATACAGTTTCATTCACAACTTCGCTTCTTCATTCTAAGAAACATCATCGTTCACTCATCCGAATGTATGAGTTTGATTTGAGTTTCAATACGTTATTTGATATTGATTTCAATGTAGTATTTTAAATGTTCTTTTTTTTATCTTATTTTTTATGTCCATTTAATTTATTCTTTATTTGCATGCTATGTAGAATGGAACAACCAGCCATCACGTCGCTAAAAATTTTGAATCTCAACCAGGATGACTATACCATCAAGGTTCGCATTGTCAGACTATGGAGTCGAGCAGCGTTCAATGATCCGCGAAAGGTTTATTGCTATGATATGATTTTAATGGATGAAGAAGTAAGTGTACATAAAAATGTTTTTAATAATACTTCATATACATATGTTTTACGTTCTTTTTCTGGTATAAATTTTATAATTTTTTTATATATTAGGGGACGAAAATGCAAGCCTTTGTCTTAGCCACAACTGCAAGAGAGTATGAACATTTGTTGACTGAGAAACAATGTTTGTTCATCCGTAATCCTTCATTAGGCGACAATCGACAGAAAGTGAAATATGTTCATATTCTGACGAAGATTAATCTAAACAGCAACGCAATAGTTTCGGTTTGTGATGAACCTGTTGGTACTGAGTGGGGATTCGACTTTTCTCCTTTTCGTTCTATTGCAAAAGACCCGAATGACGACAACAAGTCCTTTAAAAGTCCTATTGGTATCTTGACTCTCTATTTTGAATATATTATACCGCAATGTAATTTACATGATGTTACAAATAATTTTATGTTAATATTGTTTTATATGTAGACGTAATTGGTTTTGTCGTTAAGAGTTTTCCTTATGATCTAAAAGAGGATACCAAAGACGGGAAACAAGAAAAGAAGCTAACATTCATGCTTCAGGATTTAGAGTATGTTAATCCTTTTTTTTTGTCTAATAACGATATGTAAATCTATAACTCCTATGCTAATTTTTTTGTTTTTGTTATTTTGTTTCATAGAGGGAAGCAAATATATGTTACTCTTTGGGATGCTTATGCTGAACAGATATTGGATTTTGAGAGGGACAATCAAGATGAAAAAAATGTGGTTGTAATTGTTAAATTCGGAAAATACAGGTTCTGGGGAGGTATACGCCTACATATATATGACAATTTTTTTGAATTACACAATTTGTTGTTAACAATTGTCCATTTATATTAATTTGAGAATTTTGTGTACACTAATAGGGTATCTTTATGTTTCAAATCTCTACACTGTCACTCGCGTGTTGATCAACGCTGAAATTGATGACATAATAACTTTTAAGAAGAGGTATGTTTTAACGTCACCATATCCGGTCTTTTTTGATTATTTTGATAATAACGTTCAATTAAACATTTTTTTAGGTTCCTTTCAACCATTACCCCTGAAACGTCTTCCAGCTTTTCTGGATTGAGTTCCTCTAGAATCAAGTCTCCTACTGAAGAGTATCTTTCAGATTTTCAGTTCAGTACTATTGGAGCTTTAAATCAAATTTCGGAGGTACTAAAAGTCTTACTTTTACCATGTTTATTTAATTCACATATCATTAAAACGTCATTTCTAATATCTTTTGTACAGCAAAAGTTTGTAATTATTGTCGGAACTATCAAGAGTTTTGCTTCCGAGGATTCTTGGTTTTACAATGCTTGCAAAAATTGTAATCGAAAGGTCACCACAAAAACAATTTCAAAAGAAAAGCAAGATGGTTCAGATGGTTTTGAGGATATTGTGGTTCTGGAGTGTAAGGACGATGGCTGTAACAGTAAGACTGTTTACTCCGTTCCGAGGTACTATTACTTTACATATTAACTGGTATTTTTACATGTTTATGCGTTACATTATTGTTGTATAACATATAATTAATATGTTTCAGGATCAGGGTACCGATACGGGTTCAGGATTGTACAGGGATTGTGACGCTCACCCTATTTGAGCGTGAGGTGCTTAAGCTGTTGAAGGTTAACGCGAGTCAGCTGTTGGATAAGAACCTTGATGTACGTTATAATTAGTTGTTTTGTTTTACAGATGTGGATTATTATTAGTTAGTTAACATTACATCGTTTTTTGACAAAATTATTATTTTTTGTATATGACTCGCCAGTTAGCTAACGAAGGGAATTTTCCGCCTGAACTCAATGCTCTACTCAACAGGAAGTTTGCTTTCAAGATAGCCATAGGTTCTTTTAACATAAAAAACAAATCGGATGGTTACTCTGTTTCGAAATTAACTGACAATCCAACCGTTATTGGCGAACTAGATAAGATTTTTGATGTCATTCAGGTACTTGAAAACCTATGCACTGCTATTTAGTTATATGTTATATAATTATAACCAATAATATAACTTTTATATTTCATATTTCAGCCTATTGATGAGGAGCGTGTGAATGTTGTTAGCTCTGACATGAAAGCAGCAGATGAGGTCCCCGATAATGTGTGTAATTTGTATCTGGTTGTTCATGAAAAATGCTTTGTTTTTTTTTCTGCTGGGTTTTAATCGTTATTTGTTTTCCCTTTTTTAAGGATTCTATCTCCCGTACCAAAGCCGATGAGACACCTGTGTCTAATTTTACTAAAGGCATGTTTACAACACCCTATGAAGATGGCAACGGTACCTCAATTCGTGTCATGGAAAACGAACTGAAGCGGAATTTGGACAGCATGTACGATGCTGATGTGATGTCTTCGCAGTCGTCTACAAAACCACGTAAAGCTGGCAAGGAGGTTGTGGATGATGATGGTGTCACAGTTGGATTACTGATTCCCAAGGTTGAGAAGTAGTTTGTCGCAACTACGAATGTTTTGAACATCTTATTGGTTTTTTATGTTTTCTTGGTTGGTTTTTTTGTTTGTTCTTAAACCTATTAATGGTTCCCGTGTTAGACTTTCATGATTTTATCCTTTTGTGTGGTTGCTATTATTTTAATAAGAGATGTTCCTTTTGAATTTTGGTATGTATGTAGTTCGTTGTGTTGATAACATTTTCCATGAATTATTTGCTTTGTTATGATATTGTATGTTTTCTTAAAGTAAGTCTTTTGTTAATGAAGGAAACGGCAAAAGTGGAATCCGTTGATTTCTTTTCTGATTTGAAAGAAGATGGTGTTTGGTATTCTATTATCTTTGTTAGCTTTGAATTTGTATGGCATGACAAAGACTTAGACAGATTGATTGTTGTTCTACTCGACCAACAGGTAACTTTATAACATGTTTACTAAACTTTCGAATTATACATTTTGTTTAAGTTTACTTTATTGAAATTCGTTTTCCATGACTTTTTTTTAGAGGCAGAAGATTGCAGCAATTGTGCCTATTAATTTGACTAACTTATACCCATTTAGTAAGATGGTTGGTGGTGTATATTCTCTATCTCAATTCAAAATAGAAAATCTCATGTATCATGAGTATCCAAGATATGAAGGCTACATCATTGTTTCAACAAAAAAAAATCGTATTTAATGAATTTTCAAAAGTAACACCTTTTTTAGTTGATCCTCCTAAAGGTTTTGTTTTGTACCCTTTGACACCATGCAATAAAACATTAGCTCATGACAGAAGACGTGAAAAGTAAATTGTTGGTAAGTTTAATTTCTTTTAACCTTCATTGATTACATGTTATTGTTTAAAGTTTAATTATAGTTGTTATATATTATTTATTATAATATATTCTTTTAATTTATTTGAATACTTATGTTAATAGTTGAATCTTTTATAGATGTTGTTGGAAGAATAATATGTGGCGAACGAGACAAAGATAAATATATGTTTAGGTTATTCCTACAAGATTTCACGTAAGTCAACTCTTTGGTCAATATACATTATCTAAAATTTACTTTTTATTAATAAATTAAAATCTGACAGCGGACATGTTATTGAAATGGAATTGTATGACATGAGAAGATTTAGATATGTTTCAACTCGAATGAATATAGAAAATAAGTCTATAATATACGTTGCTCGGGTCAAGTTGGTTAACTGGAGCACCAGTAAGTGTTTTAGTTTTATTTATTTTTTTAATAACATTTAAGGTTAACCAAATATTTGTTTAAAAGTCTATAATATAATTCGCAGGAAACATTTTGAGATCAACGGATTTGACTAACATCATTTTTGAGCCTAAAATTCCGGAAGCACATCTTATTGGTTTTAATATTTGATCATCTATTCCATGCGATTGTATTACAAAATGACCCGTTCATTGTTTTATGTTACATGGCATTCTTTTACTTATTTATTTATACTTTTTTAAGCTTTCAATGAAATCTTAAAATGCGTTACATTATTGTTGTATAACATTTAATTGATATCAATATATGTTTAGGTTATACTTTTTGGAAGAATAATATGTGGCGAACGAGACAAAGACAAATATATGTTTAGGTTATTCCTACAAGATTTCACGTAAGTCAACTCTTTTGGTGACTACACATTATCTAAAACTTACTATTTAACAATAAATTAAAATCTAACAGAGGACATGTTATTGAAATGGAATTGTATGACATGAGAAGATTGGGATATGTTACAACTCGAATGAATATAGAAAAAAAGTCTATAATATACGTTGCTCGGGTCAAGTTGGTTTACTGCAACACCAGTAAGTTTTTTAGTTTGTTTTATTTTGTTTCATAACATTTAAGTTTACACAATTATTTGTTTAAAACTCTATAATATAATTTGCAGGAAACATTTTGAGATCAACGGATTTGACTAACATCATTTTTTCGCCTAAAATTCCGGAAGCACATCTTATTGGTTTTAATATTCGATCATCTATTCCATGCGATTGTATTGTAAAATGACCCGTTCATTGTTTCATGTTACATGGCATTCTTTTACTTATTTATATATACTTTTTAAAGCTTTCAATGAAATGTTAAAATGCAATGTTATTTGATGTTATGATTTACATATTTTTTATCTACATCTACATTCGATATATATGATATTAGTTGTTCCATATATTTGAACTGTATTGGACTTTTACAAAATTAACATACATTCTTTCCTTCCCACGTTTTTTAAAAAAAAAAAAAAATTTTTACGATTTATAATACACGTTTTATAACATTTTAACGTTTTATAATACACATGCTTTCAAGGTCTTTTCTTTCAATAAGGCTCGCATAGTTCAACATTTGGAGCCGCAACAAAGGACAAATGTAATTCAAGACAACAAGTGGTTGATAAGCAGTATTTGTGGAGATACTGTTGAACTTCTACTTTGCAATGATTCTTTTAACTACATCCAACATGTTGACAGCTACAACGGACCGAAAGGCGCATTATTTTTGGAGACAATCGTTTCGCCTTTCGATTAGAAATTATGAAGTTCTTTGATACTATTTCATATTTTGTTTCTCGGACTATCTAATTTGTCTCAAGTATCTGAAATTTTATCCTTTCGTTACTTTAATATTAAAAATATCTTTTATGTTTATTAATATAGATAATAGATTGTAATACCACCATTAGCATTAAAACTAAATATGAAAACTTTTTAAAATTTTCGTATTTTGTAAACATACAAAATTAGATAGTTACTTCAATAGTTAAGAAATTCGTTATATATTTCAAAATAAAATATATTGTGATCATATTTCCAAAGAAATAATATACATTGGTAACATAAATTCATCATAACCCCTATAATATCTAAACAAACAACTATTACAATTTCCTTTTATTTTTTAAAAAAATACATATACCCGGTTTTGAGAATGGAATCTCACAAATCAACCGAAGATTTACTTTCCAAGAGGTATGTTTCTCGAACTTTAACCTTCACAATAACCAAGAAACCCTTTTGATCTTCATCTTCTTCATACAATCTTCATCAAAATCTTGATCGGTAATTTCTAAATATTTGATACATACTTTATTTTTGCTTTAGTTTTTTCATGAAGTTTGTTCAGAAGTTTGATTCCGTCTCTGTTTGGTGTTTCTATATCTTATATCTTATTCAACGAAACGTTTTTTGCTACATAATTTGTTTGTTTTGATATTTTACTTTTGATTCTACTGGAAACTCAAAGCATTATCTACAGAGTTTGTTCTATGTATTTTCATGAAGTTTTATCTAAGGTTTTAAAGCTGATGAATGTTTAGGTATAAAGCTGATGAATCTATATGTATATTTAATAATATTTCTAATGCTCACTTTCACTTAACTCTATTTTCAGTTCAGTTGCTGGTTGTGTTCATAATGGGAGACAATTCCGATGATGAGGTTCTTGAAATATCTCGTGATCAGTTCGTTCATAAAGTAGACAAGGTAAACTACTAATATCTATAAACACATTTTTTATTATTGGTTATATGGCAGTAATTATATTGCATATTGTCATTTTTAGGCCTTACGTAAAGATTATGGCTTCTTTTTTTCACATGAAGAACCAAATGTCCACCAGGTAATCGTATATTTTTATAAATGTATATTTATACATAAAATTTATCTGATATTTATCATAACAGGTACTCATGTACATTATTTATCTTAATGTAAAATGTGGCATTTTAACAGGATATTTGCATTCCGCAAGAAGATGCTATCACCATGAAGGAGGGAGTTGGAAATACAAGTAAGGGTAAACAACATGACGTTGAATGTACTTCCAAGGGATTTATATCTAAAGGATCTCAATCTCTCACAAAAGATGTAAGTTTTGAGATTCATACAAATAATATTAATTTGTTAACAATAATATGGTATCGTTTTGAAGATAACATTTTTTTTAATCATAAAGGTAAAGGAAAATATAAGGTCGGTTGGTAGTTCCAAGTATAAGAAGCGTTTACATGGAGACAATTGCGGACAACACACTATTCCTGAAGATCCGGAAGTTTTGAACTTTACACGTAAAGGGGAATACAGGCTGGTATTATTTTTGCTAAATAAATCTTTAAATTTACATTATTTTTCGTTATTATTGGATGTTTATGATTTAAACTGTTAAATAAACGTTGTTACATGCAGCGTCTTCCGGTCGGGGTATCAAACCGCGCTGGTTTTACAAAGAAGCTTCATACACTGAAGATTGAAAACATGCAGGGGAAAGTTAGTACTTATGAAGTCAAACCGGAAAAAAACGGAAGTGCATTACGCTATTCAGTCATAGACTGGCCTGTATTTATGGCGGAAAATAAGTTGAATGATGGCGACATGCTTGATTTCACTTATGTGACTTCAAAGAAAACCGTCATCTTAAAAAATGTCCGACATGTCTAAGCAAAAGTGCACCGAACTTTTATAAACTGTCTTTATAAGAACTGTTTGGTCTTTGTTTTGGTAACTATCCTTTGAACATGTAACCATATGGACTTATTTCTTAGTAGACTTTTGTATGGTACCTAACTTTTGTGTATATGTTTAGTGTTTATGTTTATGTTTGTTTCTATAATTAAAAATGTATATCAAAATTCCAGAATGCTATACTACTAAATATAGTATTTATTGTCAATTTTTGTATTGACATTTGTTTGCTACTTATCCCTGTAATATTGATGATATAATCAATATACGTCAATTGATTATTGTAATTCATAACATACCAAAAATACAAAAACTATACTTAGAAAGCGTGAAAATGTAGGTAATTTTAAATTTGGAATAACTAATCAACCATAAATCAAGATAATCTGTTGCAATTTAACTTGATATGGTATTAAATTGATTCCAAAAATATGTAAACCACTATTTATATTGAACGAAGACTCTTATTTCTTTTACTATGTAAGCCTCATGTTTGTTGGTTTACTTAAGGGTTATACATTTAACGATTGGATCTTCTTCTTCTTCTTATTGTAGTAACCTTAATCACATTTCCGATGATGTCAAAAAGATCGAAAAATGAAAATTTGTCTTCTTCATTAAAAGATGTACAGAATGAGAACATTGCAAACCGTAAGTGCCATTTCATTGATTTATCAAAATAAAGTATAAATTTAGAGATCAGGTTAGTTAATTTTTCATATACCATTTTACAGTTATACTCATGTCGAAAAGGTCAAAGATTGAGTCTTCATCTTTCGGCAAGCAACCTTGCAATACAAACAATTCAAGTGGTAGCATTTTGATTATCTTTCAGTTTATTGATTATTAGGTAGATACATGGCTCAAACCATTGACATATACTACTTTTTGTATGCTTTTATTATTTATGTTGCAGCTTGCATATCAAGGATTCCATTTTCAGACATTACTAATGGTATACATATAATCCACACATATATGCATAATCTTTTAACGTGCTGTTATAGTTGTTTGGTTTTTATTTATACTTTCTAATTTGTAATTTTAATTTTTTTTAGTTTGCAATCCTGATAGCAATAAGGAAGCGAAAGAGAGACGAAGACAACGAAAAATGGTTTTGGATTCTCGGAAATCTCAGTCCCTAAGAACACATTCTAACGCTCTAAGGAATGTATCTTCAGGTAATATTTGTACACACAATCTAACTCTCAAAGGAACGTAGTTTCACGTAATAGTTTTAAAGTTAGATGAATTGATAATAATAATGTGACCACGTACGCGTCCTAAACAGTTAAATATCTAAACCTTTTGTCCGTAATAAGTTATAATCGTAAAGTGATGTCCTATTTGGTAGATGACCATTAAAATTAAAGTAGTATTGCAACAGGAAACATATACAAAAATATTTAAACAGCTAACATAAACCATAATATTATCAAGTAGTTTTCCAAAAGCTATCATAATAACATGTATACTTAAACAGGTTCCACAAAAACCATTGCTACATACTTATCTACTTATTGCCAAAACTGTTTGTTAGCCAAAATTACCATATAAAATGGTTGAACGGTTTTGATCTATGTACTAACCCCATTATTCTTTGGTTACATCCCTAACGAAGAGTGTAGGCATATCCTCATACCACTCAAAAACGCAAAGATAACCCTTCTTGATGTTGTTTTCACGAACCCATGCTTGCCATCCCAATACAATAAACCTGTTTTTCTTTGTTTGTCTTTTTGGTTCAGCCGTGACGTTCAAATTAGTTTCGACACCACGCATATTTTGAATGGTCACCTTTCGGCAGCGATCGATTCCCATTGATTTTGCGATCTTTACCGGTATCCGCTAAAAATGCCAAAAAAGAATGCAGACTGTAATGATAAAGAGACTAATGACACGATAGAACACCAACAGTTAACTTAGTATACAAATAATCTAACTAACTACTTACAAAACGTGAATAAGAGGACGGCATAAAAATGAGATTTGGTTCTGGTGCGTTCCAGTCAATTTCTTCCGAAGTGAAAGATTCGTCTGAGTCCGAATCTGTTAGCAGTATCACTTCCTTTTCTTTCTTTTGTTTCTTTCGCTCATTTGAAGAACGCGCCATTGACTACATTTAATTATTTGGATAAATACTAGATTTTGATTATCACAGAACATGTCGATTTATAAAAAATCCCCAAATTTAGATTTCAAATATGTAACACTGATGCCAAACGAATATACAGATCACCAACAATCCTAACCAAAAAACCTAAATAAAACAATAACAGATGTACAGAAAAGAATCAATGAATAAAAATAATAATGCCCCAACGATAAACAGGTTCAATTCGAAACCCTAAACAGACCTAACGGATAAAACAAACAAAAACAAAACCAATAATTGGAACAATAACGCTAAATTAAGATCAGAAAACCTGTAATTTCTCTCAGAACAAACGCAAATTTATACAATTTGATGAAACGACGAACATGATGCCGTCGATCACAGAACATGCCGATTTACGAAAATATCCCCAAATTTAGAAGCGATTAAATATGTAACACTGATGCAATTAAAGATCTAGGTTATGTGAGAACAATCGTTGGAATCGTACCTGTTACTGATTTGTCTTTGTTTGCTGATAATGTCAATGCCGAACAAGTGAAGGTGTTTGTATGCGTATGAAGTTAGGGCTTTTATATAAAGGGCAATATAGAAAGAGATAAGAAACACTGTATATGTAGAAATATCTGATATCCGATATAGATATTATATTTATAAACAAAATTCTTACTTTTTTTTATTCACAAAAATAATCCCTATCTTTACTTAATTTTTCTAAACTTATATATATACACTATAAAACCTATTTGTTTAATTAATGTAATTACATTCTACATATAAAACCTATTGATTTATAATAAAACATAATAATCATAACATATTATTTTATAATTAAATGAAACATGGAATTTATAGTTATATAGTTATTCACTATACGATTTTAAATGTTACTAATACATATATAAGTTAATAACTTACAAATCATTTTCTGATCCGGAAAGAAAGAATCGTATCAGTTCTGGTCCATTCCCAATCCATTTTTTCTGTCGTCCTTCAAATTACTGCAGATTCTAATATGCTACCAAAATGCAATACAACTTCATTTATGTTACTCCTTTGTCAAATAACATGCCATTTTTTTAGACATTAGAGTTACATATTTTCGAATACTTTAATTGTATTTATACATCAAATTGTACAATGAGAGACTTCTTTGCATATCAAATACTTTAATTGTATTTATACACATGTATTTCCTATTATCTCAGATGTCCAGCATCGAACACCTTTGGGAAACATTTCAAACGGTATTATTTATGTTTTTATGTTAATAATATTTACATTTTCAATTTAACCCGTACGATTAATATTTCATGTACCTTATATGTTTTTTTATATATAATCATTGTCTGTAAGTTTTCATCCCTAAACTTACTCAAGATGAGAGTAAGGAGAGGCGTAAACTGAGAAAATTATGCATCGATGGTAAACGTTATAGCATGCAAAAAGGTACATCACAATCAACAGATGTGTTAACATCTACTTCTGGTTCATTATCCATTCCGCATGACATGGTCAATGTTACAACAGAGCCGTCCATTGAATATGGAGGTTAAACTTTAATAAATGTTTAAAGTAGGATACTATTTTTAACAAAAAAAAATTATTTATTAATTGGAGAATGTTTATATGTTAATTATCTGTTTTTTTTATAATATTACAGTTTTTGACCCGAGACTTCTTCAAAATGACTACAAAGAGAGACGGAGGTTAAGGAAATTATGTTTAGACAGTAAAAGATCTACAAGTCTACAACAACGAAAATTATACCCTTCCAATACTTTATCATCTTCTACTGATTTAAGATTGCTATCTTTCAACACGCACAATGTTACTCCTACAACGTCGGTTGTACCTACAAGTAAAAATTATATTTACCTAATAATGCAAATTTAATTTCAAATACAATATATATGTTTTAAAAAGTTAATAACTTCGATTATGTTATGTTATTTAGGTAATGTTAGTTGTCTTACAAACAACTTGACTACTCCAATAAACGTTCGTCGTTTTTCTCTATCTTCAAACATCACAACTTCTAGCAACACATCTACTATACTCGAAAGTTCTTCTTTACAGAGGATGTCACCAGGAAAACGTAAGTTATTAAGTAAATCACGACTTACATCTCCTATACCAATGATTGACTTGACCACAGAGGAAACTACAGATGAGGCAATTTACAAAGGAGTTTCAACAGGTATAATCACAATTACTTTATTTATTAAATTATATATTAAATAGTATATATTATTTTTATATTTATATTAGTTCGTAAAGTAATATTCTTTTTTTCTTCAACTAACTTTACAGATTATTTAGACCATGGTGACCAATGTATTACTTGTGAAGTATGCAATGCTAAATTATAGGATGCAGAAAAAGGAAGGGGAAGAAAAGAGAAAGGAAGAATATGCTATTTCTTATGTTGTGGTTATGGCAAAGTAGAGCTACCAGATTATAAAGATGCTGTCCCAAGTTATAAGAAACTTTTTATGTATAAGGATAAGAGTAAATTACAAGTTTTGTCCTTTATGTATGTCCAAAATTGCAGGCGCTGTCCTTTGTCTTTAAAATTGATGAGTTTTGTCCTTAATGTTTGCAAATCTTGCACGTTATGTCCTTTATTGCAAACCCAGTTATATTTTTCAGTTAAATGAAGGCATGTGCAGGGCACATGAGGGTAGAAATGTCATTTCACCTCTCACTTGTCTTTCCCCTTATTTAAAAAAGGTTTTAGAAAATAAAAAAATTTATATATAAGAACAAGGAACCCAGATCTTCAAATTCATGAACAATATTCATCTAGTTCAAGTTCATGAATAATCTTCATCAAACAAGAACAAGGAATCCAGATCTATCCATCTTCATCAAATTGCAAATTCACAACTTTAACCACACACAAGAACAAGGAATCCAGATCTATCCATTAACACCATTAATCTTCATCAACATCACCATTAACACCATTAATAATCTTCATCAAACATCACCATTAACACCATTAATCTTCATCAAACAAGAACAAGGAATCCAGATCTATCCAGGTCTATCCATCTTCATGAATAATCTTCATCAAACAAGAACAAGGAATCCAGATCTATCCATCTTCATCAAACAAAATAATCAATACCTTCAACACAGGAATCAATAACTTCAACAATTGACACATTAACGCCTTTTCTGTACTCACCGATCTATCCAGGTCTATCCATCTTCATGAACACTCCTCCTCCAACCGCCCTAACACATTCTGCAACTCCTCCGCAGAGATCAGACCATTCTTATCAGTATCAAACACCGAAAACGCATCTCTCAAACACACCAAAACCTCATTCGAATCAACATCCTTCGTGTTCAGCTCAATAAACTCCTGCAGATCAATGAATCCGTCACCGTCAGCATCCACAGAGTTATTCATGCTCTCCAGTTCGTCGTCCATCGGCTGGTGACCTAAACTCCCCATTATTGATCCGAGTTCGGAGGAGGAGATCTTTCCGTCGCCGTTAACATCAAATTTTGAGATGAATCTGAAGCGATTTGAGATGAATTTGAGTCGATTTGTGATGAATTTGAACGATTTGAGAGAATGGGGGAGAAAATCTGGTGCAGAGGTGGTGTGTGGCGGCGGCAGGTGGTGGTAGTACCAGCGGCGAAAGAGATGGTTTTGTGAAGAAATGGTGATGGATTCCAACGGGGTGAGGGGTGGCGATTAGGTCAAAGATTTTGTTTTTGTTAGGGTTTCTTCCATTTCTGCAGATTAGATAAAACTTCATAGATTTGGGGGATTTTTTCAATGGCGGGTACAATGGATCAAGGAAAGTGAACATGAAGGTTTGAATGTGAACCTAGGTAGAAGGAATGTGATTTGGATTTTGTTGCAGGTTTGAATGTGAAGGTAATGGGTGATGAGGATGTTTGTGTTGATCTGAGAAAGTAATAAGCTGGCTTTGGAATGTGTAAAGTATTTCTTAAAGAGTTTTTTGTTTAATTAATTATAATAAATAAGTAAAAAGACTAAGATACCCTTATGTGACCAGATTTAACCAAAAAATCTAACTGGGTTTGGCCTAAAGGACATAACGTGCAAGATTTGCATACATTAAGGACAAAACTCATCAATTTTAAAGACAAAGGGCAGCGCCTGCAATTTTGGACATACATAAAGGACAAAACTTGTAATTTACTCTAAGGATAAAGAAAGCAAACATTTTTTGAATAATATTCGACGGTATAACTCCATGTTTGCTTTCACGTCAATGGGTGGTAAGGTTGATCCCACTGTTAATAGAGGTAATGGACCATTCTGCTACAGAATTAGTGGTGAGAACTATCACAGCACTGGAAGCCTGCTTCCGGAAAACGGAGATCAACCAAAATTTTGCCAGCTCTACATATTCGATACTGAAAATGAACTATCCAACAGACAATCCGTTTTTAGGTAATTATAATAAACTTTTATTTTTTTCCCACCGAAGCTTTCTTCATTATTTTTTATTAATATTGATGTTTTTTGACACTCCGCTATTTTTTAACCAGTCATTCCAAGGATACATCTTCCTCAAGTGTGGCTGATCTTGATCGTAAACTGATTGAACATATAAAAGTTATTTTAGATTCAGAAAATCAGTTGGTGAAAGCTTATAGGATGGTTAGAGACTGTTTTCATGAAAACCCTGATCTTAATCTAAAGCTTCGTTTAATTGGTATTAGAGAAAAGGATGGACGAACGTATAATTTACCAACCTGTGGTGAACTTGCTGCTCTTATTGTTGGGGATATTGCCAACACAATCAACAATAGAGATATAATTATTGAAACGCAGACAGGTACTTTGAAACGAATTAGTGAATTGCATCCTTCATACCTTGCACTTCAATATCCTATTTTGTTCCCTTATGGAGATGATGGTTACAGAATTGACATCCCTCATCGAGGTGTCGTAGATGTAATCAATAAGAAACGTCCAAATTGTACAATGAGAGAGTTCTTTGCATATCGCATGCAAGACAGAATTAATCAGTTTTCATTGATTCTGAATTCAAGGAGACTCTTCCAACAATTCTTGGTTGATGCCTATACCATGATTGAGAGCGAAAGGCTTAACTACATACGACTTCAACAAAAGAATCTAAGGTCAGATAGCTATGAAAGTCTCTGTGAATTAAGAAATAAGGGCCAACAAGACATATCTAAGGTTGGAAAACGAATCTTTTTGCCTTCTTCGTTTACCGGTGGCGCTAGATATATGATGCAAAATTATTTAGATGCCATGGCTCTCTGTAAGTGGTTTGGTTATCCGGATTTTTTTATAACCATCACTTGCAATCCAAAGTGGCCTGAGGTTAAAAGGTTTCTTAGAGACACAAATCTTAAACCTGAAGATAGGCCCGATGTACTGAGCAGGTTGTTTAAAATAAAGTTGGATTCAATTTGCAAAGATTTTAAAGAACGCCATCTATTTGGAAAAGTTGCAGCAGGTATTTTATCAAATTGGTTTTTATATACATATTAGATTGTTTAAATCTACTAAAGATTTCTTTTTGTACAGTTGTTTACACAATCGAGTTTCAAAAGAGAGGATTGCCTCATGCCCACCTATGCTTATTCTTGGAAAATGAAGCCAAACTTCCGACGGTTGACCATGTTGATCCATTTATATCTGCAGAAATCCCTGATGAAGATGAAGACGCAGAATTATATGCGCTTGTGAAAGACTATATGATTCATGGTCCATGTGGTAACGCTAATTTAAGTTGTCCATGTATGGTTGACAATAAGTGTTCTAAGGGTTTTCCAAAGAAATTTCAGGATCATACTACACTGGATTCAAATGGATTTCCAATATACAGAAGAAGAGATAATGGTGCTTCTGTAGTAAAAAATGGAATCGACTTAAACAACCGAAGTGTTGTACCATACAACAAAAAACTTTTGAAACGCTACCAGGCCCATATAAATGTTGAGTGGTGCAATCAAGCCGGATCAATTAAATATTTGTTTAAATATATAAATAAAGGCCCTGATAGAGCAACCGTTGCTGTTGTCCAACATGATAATAACAATGAAGAACTAGAACAGGACGAGGTCAAAGAATATTATGATTGTAGGTATCTCTCAGCTTGTGAGGCATCTTGGAGGATCTTCGCCTATGATGTGCATTACAGGACTCCTTCTGTTATAAGGCTGCCTTTCCATCTTCCCAGAAAACAACCTGTTGTTTTTGGACCCGACGAGGATATTAATCAAGTCCTCAACAAACCATCTGTCAAAGCATCAATGTTTCTTTCCTGGATGGAACGTAACAAAGACCCGAATGACACAGTGGCCCGTACACTTACATATGTTCAGTTTCCAAGTTGGTATGTATGGAAGCTTGATAAACGTTGTTGGGAACCTAGACAAAGACATAAGTCAATTGGGAGAATTCACGCTGTAAGTCCGTCTCTTGGGGAAGCCTATTTTTTAAGAATTCTTCTTAACAAAGTGAAAGGACCAAAATCTTTTGATGATATTAAAACAGTTGATGGTAAGGTATATGATACATTTAGAGATGCATGTTATGCACTCGGTCTTTTGGACGATGACACGGAATACATTGAGGCAATCAAGGAAGCAAATGAAACAGGATCCCCTTCGTATCTTCGTAATTTATTTGCTACTTTGCTATTAACAAATACGTTATCCAGACCAGAGGTTGTATGGGAAAGCACATGGAGATAGATGACAGACGACTTTATCTACAGACTTAGAAAATATCATCGAGTTCCAGGTAATTCTTTTACACAAAATGTTGTTCTTCTCCCCATTTTTTTCTGTTTCTGGTTGTGATACAAAAAAAAAAAAAAAACTATTTCGCTTTAAAGAAAACATGGTTTTGTGTTTCATTTATGATATATTGTTTGGTTCAATAAATATTGTTTTATTACATAAATATATTTTTTTTCATTTTTTACAGATTTATCAATTCCAGATGAGCAGCTTAAAAACTATGTTTTGAGTGAAGTTGAAAAATTCTTAGCTAGAAACAACTCATCACTCAAAAGATTTGAGACAATGCCGTACCCTGATAATGCGTCTATGTCTGATTCAGACAATCGTTTGATTAACGAGGAGCGTATATACGACAAAACCAATCTTGAAATTGAATTTAATAATCAAGTAAATTTGCTAACTGAGGAGCAACGGTCACTTTTCCAACAAATAATAAACGCAATTGAGGGTAACAAAGGTGGGGTTTTTTTTTGTGTACGGCTATGGTGGGACCGGGAAGACCTTCTTATGGAAGACATTATCTGCGGCAATAAGATCAAAAGGTCAAATTGTATTAAACGTTGCCTCCAGTGGGATCGCGTCGTTGTTATTGTCTGGTGGCAGGACCGCGCATTCCAGGTTTCGTATTCCATTGAATCTTACAGAGGATTTAGTTTGTAATATAAAACCTGATGGAGATGTAGCTAGACTACTACATGAAACAAACTTGATTATATGGGATGAAGCGCCTATGGTCCATAGGCATGCATTCGAAGCGTTGGATAGAACAATGAACGACATTTTCAATATCGACATTTCCAACCGATCAAATATCCGCTTTGGAGGAAAGGTTATTGTTTTAGGAGGCGATTTTAGACAGATCCTTCCTGTTGTTCCAAATGGTGGAAGACAAGAGATTGTCAATGCCTCATTAAGTTCGTCTTACCTGTGGAATACATGTAAGTTGCTGAGACTAACAAAAAACATGAGGTTAACAGTTGGAAGTTCAGCATCGGACGCTGAAGAAATAAAACAATTTGCAAAATGGCTTTTGGATATAGGTGAGGGAAATGTTGGTGGTCCAAATGATGGAGAAGCATCAATTGAAATACCAAGCGATCTTCTGATCACTGATACATCGGACCCCATTTCAACTTTAATTGATTTTGTGTATCCTTCAATTCTTGAAAACTTCAACAATCAAAATTATTTCAGTGAGAGGGCTATACTTGCACCTAAGAACGAGGTTGTGCATGAAATTAATGATCGGTTGTTGTCACTATTCCCAGGCGAAGAACGAGAATATCTTAGTTCAGACAGTCTTTGTCAGTATGAAAATCCAAACGCTACACAACAAAAACTATACTCTCCTGATGTGCTTAATGGTCTTAAAGTATCCGGCTTACCTAATCATAGGCTATCACTAAAAGTAGGCGTTCCGGTGATGCTCTTACGTAACATTGATCAACAAAATGGTCTTTGCAATGGTACACGACTACAGGTCAAAAAAATGTATAACCGTGTAATAGAAGCCGAGATAATATCTGGAGGGAACATAAGCACTCGCACTTATATACCAAGGATTAGTTTGATACCTTCTGATAAAAAAATTCCTTTTGAGTTTCAAAGGAGACAATTTCCGTTGGCTGTTTGTTTCGCAATGACTATTAACAAGAGTCAGGACAATCACTGTCTAGAGTTGGTCTGTATCTGAAACAGCCAGTTTTCACCCACGGTCAGCTGTATGTTGCTTTATCGAGAGTTAAAACCAGACAAGGAGTTAAACTTCTGATTTTGGACAATGACGGCAAACCTACTACTAAAACGACAAATGTAGTTTACAAAGAAGTATTTCGTGACTTGTGATCTCCATGTACTCATTCATCGTTCGATCATTCATTCCATGTAACTGTTCTCTAAAATGATCCATAACATTTTTTTGAAGTCATTTAATGTTTATTTTTTGTTGTTTTTTAATGATTTTTGTTAACGTAATACAAAACATGTATACTCATACACACACTTAAATATTAACCTAAACTTCTACATAAAGAAACAGTACGTTGACTTATAATTCGCTATCCATTATCTTCCATAAACACAGTATTAAACAAATTTGCATCATCATGTATCACGAGATATTAAATTATTTGTCTCAATGTATTTTATTAATTTATTATTACTTGAACGGTCATTTAATTCAAACGATTAGTTCAATAAATTAAAGTTACTCATTTGTGTTTTAGTCCACCCGCGAACCTCGCGGGTTCTTAAACTAGTATTTACTAGGTTATAACCCCGTGTATTATATGGGTTGAGTAAATAATTTTATATATTAAATAATAAAACATTATATCTTTAAAAACTTCCTTTATTACACGGTTTGAATAAATATAATTTTATATATTAAGTAATAAAAGGTTATATATATAAAAACCATATTGTACGGGTTGAATTAATGTAATTTTATATACCAAATAAAAAAATTATATCTTTAAAACCACATGTATTACACGGGTTGAATAAATGTAATATTGTTTACCAAATAATAAAATAATACATCTTTAAAAAACCTCATTTATTACATGAGTTAAATAAATGTAATTTTATATACTAAATAATAAAAAAGTTAGTAAATGTAATTTTGTATAGTGAAAATAAAAATATTTAATATATTAATACAAAGTTTGGTTTTCGTGATAAATAATTGTTTTATTTAAAATGTTTTAAATTAACAATTTATAATTTCGGATAATATTTTATTAGAAAAATAGAAGAATGGTATTCGAAATTTAAAGTAGGATAAAATTTAATATTTGCTCATTATTCTTTTATTTATTTAATTAATATAAGATAAGTTTTGAAGTGATGCGAGAAAATCATAAAATAAATAGCTACAATGAACGACATGTGTTACACATTAATGTTTTATTATATAGTATAGTATAGATAAAAATTTAGATTGATATAAATAGATTATTTTGTTGGGGTGAGGATCAAATGAGAAGTTTATTTTGGCTAGAAAGGATAGGAAGCAATAGGATTATGACTTGTGGCAAAATTTAAAATAAAGAGAAAGGGTATTTTAGTCAATCGTATCATTTCTTCTTCTCTTTATCTCCCCAGTAACTTCAAAACCCGCCATTTTCAAAACTCATCATCTTCAACCTTTTCTTCACTTACTATCTCAATAATCACTACATTATAGTGCGATTTTCATCACCAATCAATGATTCAAACACCCGATCAACGTGTTCTTCAGCTTTTTTTAAAGTAAACCCAGTTTAATTTCATACAAAATCTCGTTTTTTCTCATGATTTTGAAGATAATCACTCGATCTGTTCGATTCGATGGCTGATAAGTGTTTCTATCTGTAGGATCGCGTGCTGACCCGAACGAGTCAATCGGAGGTGTTCTAATTCATTTCAGGTGCGGAATAACAAGAAACGAACATGAAAAACAGCTTGTTCTACTAAATCTTGCCTTGTATTATGCTTTTACACTGTTTACAGCTCAAACGGCACTTCGGCAGCAATTCGGTACCGGAAATCAGAAAGTTCTCTTATGTGACCGCTATATATAGGCCATGGAGGTTCGCTTATATGGACATGTCCGAATAAGCGGACCTGACAAATAAGCGGACCTACATTAGGTGGTTCGTTTATATGGACATGTTCGTATAAGCGGACCTAAACAGGTAGGTTCCCATATACGGACATGTATGAATAAGCGGACCTAACCAAATAGGTTCCCATATACGGACATGACACATAAGCGGACCTACTAGGTGACATATAAGTGGACCTACTAGTTATCACCTAAATACAATCCTATTTTCATCTAACACGTGCCCTTATCTAACACTTTAAAACCAAGACTCGAAACAAGACGAAGACAACAGATGTAGTGCACCAACAGACTCCCCCTCAGATGTTGACGAGTCGCAGTGTCGAGTCTTTGAC
This sequence comes from Helianthus tuberosus, assembly GCA_030545235.1. NCBI lineage: Eukaryota > Viridiplantae > Streptophyta > Magnoliopsida > Asterales > Asteraceae > Helianthus > Helianthus tuberosus. Next base: position 38,547,891 of record CM060411.1, on the reverse strand, counting down.
AATGTCGTATCTTCAAATCTTCAGTCTTGATCAGTCTTCGAGCTTCCTTCACTCTAACCGGCTCTATCCTATCTCCAATTCTCTTTCAGGATCTCTGGCTCCTAGCTCTAGCATCTTCAGACTCTCTTGCTCTAACAGACTCCCCCTCAACTTGTGCTGGAATCGTAGTCTGACTTTCACAGATTCAGGTATCGTAACCTGATTCAACTGCATATTCTCTACCCAAAAGTAAGTTTCATAAAAGATAAGATATAACAAATTTAAAAACTTTGCTAATCTCTTGAAGACACAACCCTGAATAGAAAGATTTATCATGTCAATTTCTGATGAACCACTTGAATATATATCATTTTTCATTTCAAACATCTTCAAACACACTTTCCCAAACCTGTTCGTCATGTTTAGCATTCTGAATTTTAAAAATCATCTTTTCAACTTCAGTTGTCTAAAATCTTTTTGAATTTTTCAAAAATTATGCTAAAACATACCGAAAATCTTTTTGGACTTTTTATATAACAGAAATGAAATGCAGCAAAGAAATATTTACATACAATATTTTTGTAAGTTTGTGTAAGAGGATCATATCAGTTTATGAGACAATTCACCAACACCGTTAAGCTTTAAACATTTTAAGTTCTAAACAATTCACCTAGATTGTCAGTATACTTGTCCACTTAAATTTTCACACAAAGTTCAACTGCTTCGAGATACGAATTAGTGTTTTAGGACTTAAACATCTACATGTGTCCCACCTCAGTATATACTCCCGTATCCAGACCCCAGTATTCAGTCTTACAGGTGAGTATACCTAGATGATATCTGTAAGGAGTTAATTGCGAGGGCCGTGAGAGCTCAGGTCGATCTTTCGATACGCAGAGAGATGACGGCTTCGACTTTTGGTGGGTCCCCTTTAGAGGATCTTTTGAATTACAACAGCAATGACTATCAATTTTATTGTTTCATCAAGTTGCTGAGGGCTGCGCTATTTTTCAAGCATGCGGAAAGTATTCTCCGGGGACTAGGCCATTGCTTCCGCAAAATCAGAAGTCCCAGGATAATACCCCAGATATCACTAAGCATAAAGACCTAGTATCTCATAATACGGGACCCTTCAAACAAGATTTCAGGGGTTACCTATATATCCTGGATGTGTTCCCCACGTAGACGCAAGTAAATTTTATGTTTATATCTCGTCACAATTTACTAAATGTGCAAAAACCTACTGGCATATCCACAGTGAGATTGTTTATCACATTTATACCTTCCATTTCTTTAGCATGTTGTGACAGTCCACTGATGTACTATCATTTCCTCTTTTATACAACAAAACTCATTTTACATTTTATCATGTTTTTGGGTTTTTCAAATTTTCAAATGTTTTTGGATTTTCTGAAAATTTTTACTCCCCCTAAAATGCAAACACATTTTAGGAAATTTGAAAACAAACTATACAAGAAAGTGACAACTGATATCAAATCGCTTCAGATCGTCATTCACTTGGCGTAAACAATCAGAACTCCCCCTTTCAACAAACTATTTTCCCATTGTGATTTCAAAACACTTAAGTTTGTTTTAATCAAATGGTTTTTCCGGAAAATAAGTTTGATTTTACCAATTGTAGGTTAGGCCGGGGTTCATCACATTGTTCTCCAAATTATCACTTGTAAGTATGGTCCAATCAAGTTCAACTTAATGACCTTGAATAACCACTTGTCAATGAAAACCTCTTTCAACCACTTGTAGGTTTTCTCATCAAACACAACTACTTGCAAAAATATAACAATTTAAATATACCACCTGTACTTTACCAACACTTATAAGATCATTTGTTAAGAAAGATGTCGATTCCTGCTCCACTCTTACCAACCTGGGAGCTCCGGCAAGTCCGGATTTTTACTCAAACATTATGTCCACCCAAGCCTCACCAGCCTTGGGTGATTTTGGAACACATCTATCCCACCAACATTTTGATTTGTAAAATTCTTTGGCACCCTTAACCTTCCTATCAACCATCTTCCCGAAAATATGTTTGACTTTCCCATTGAAAGCCTTCTCAACATCAAATTCTCCCTTATCAGCGAAGAATTGATTTGAGATCTCTACCTTTCCCACTTTCTTCATCAAATTTTCCTTTGACAATGGAGGAAAATTCTCATCGTTCACATCTGGAACGGAATTATCAACCTTTTTCTCAACCAAAGACTCCTCTGATTTTATGGAATCAGATTCATTGTCAGAATTACCCTTAGATTTAACCACCCATTTTTGTTTACTCAAATCACCTTTTCTTTTGTAAAACCTTTTTGAACTTTCTCCTTCCTCAGAAGTAGAATTTTCAAACTTTTTAACAATTTTTACAGGATGTTCTATCTTATCAACACAAGTCTTTCTTAAAACAGATTTAGAAGAAACTCCCTGTTTTTGGTAGTTGGTCTTGGAGCAATTCCAAGCTATATGTCCAACTTCTTGGCATTTGAAACAGGTTCTTCTGTCAACTCTTTCAGCAAACCTTCTCACATTCTTCTTCACTTCAGCAAGAAACTCCTGGTTTGACTGCTTCCAGAACGGTTTCTTCTGTTCATCCTCTGAACTTCCTCCTGAAACAAATTTTGTTTTTGGTTTATAAGTTTTCTGATTTTTATAATTTTCTGAAGAATTAAAACCAAGACCTTGTTTTTTGAAATTACGGTTGTGGTTTGGTTTCTTTCGATAACCTGAACCATAACTGTAACCCTTTTTCTTGTTCAATCTCTGTTGAACTCTTGAAGTGTACTTTTTAGGTTTTTCATCAAGATTTAAATCTTTTATTTCAGAAATATTAATTTCTGTTAATTTGAAAACCTGTTTAATCATTTCAGTTTTGACACTTCTTATTGGGAATTCCTCATCAGAATATAATTTGTCTGAATCAAACAAAGTATATGCCACTTTGATTAATCCATCATTCAAATTAGATTTTGATAACAGAAATTCTCTATTGTAAACCCTGTTAACCGGTGAACTCGGACTCTTCTCAGACGAACTCGAACTATCTGACTTAGACTCCGACTTTGACTCTTCATCCGTATCTAACACCTGATCGACAACTTTCTTTACTAACTCAGACTCATGATCAGTGTCAGACGCTGTGAATGTAACATCAATATTGTCTGGTAATTCATCAATGATTTCAGACTTTAACTTGATGTTGACTGCCTTTTTTAGACGTTCCTCGTTAGGATTCCTTGGAGAATAAGTTTCATGGATCGGGGGCGGACATCTGTTATACTTGACACTTGGTTTCTTACCAGTATCAGTATCTTCAGTCTTTTTATCCATGAAAGCTTCCAGACCTGCAACAGTAGGATAAACACGATCAATCAGATAATCACAAGTAGTGTAACTCAACAGTAATCGTTTAATCCTTTCACTTTCGATCTTTTCAAGCTCCACTTCTTTCTTTAACTGTGCACAATCTTCAATATACTCATTGATGACGCTTTGTTTTGTCATTAACGTTCCACTCATTTTCTCCATTCCTTTTTCAATCTCAGAATTTGTTTTCTTCAAACTGTCAACTGTTCTGTTTAGCACATCATATGATTCTTTAATGTACTTCACATCAGACAGTAAATCTTCCTTAATCTTCTCAAGTTCAGCAATCTTTATATCTTTTTCTTCACAAGCTTTGCAAGATTCTGAACACTTCAAACATGGCTTTTCAACTTCAACCATTTTTTCAACAATCTTTTCAACTTCGACAGTCTCTTCAACTTCGATAAATTTTTCAACTTCAACTATTTTTTCAACTTCGACAAGTTTTTCAATTTCAACAATCTTTTCAATCTCGACAATCTTGTCAACAACTTTTTCTACTTCAACAATTTTCTCCACAACTTTCTCAATCACTTGATTAACCTTTTCTTCTCCAGCTTCTGTCTTTGTCTTTTCATCAGCTAACCTTCTTGCTACTTCCAGCTCTTTCTTCAATCTTGCAATCTTCTTTTGATTCAGCATCTCCATTTTATCTGCAAAAAACAAATTAAAACTAGTAGGATCAATGCCTTTTCTAGCTCTGTTGAGATGTTCTTCTTCATCATCAGTATCCACATCGCTTCCAAGATCAGGAAATATCGGGATTCTTTTCTCACTAGCCTCTTCACCTAGTATTCTTGCAACACAAGCTGAACCAGGTATGTATTTGTCCCAACTAAATCCTTCAGCAACAAATTCATCATCTTGATTGATAAGTAAAGCTTTCTTCTTTCCATCTTCAATAACATGACCATGTGCAGTTTGTGGTTGTTGAGCAATCTAATGGAAAATTGCTTTCTGATAATAGTTGTTCTTTTCTTGATTTCCGGTTGCTTCTTTACTTTTGCACTCTCTTTTAAAATGTCCTTTTCCTTTGCAACGGAAACATGTAACTTTTGATTTGTCAAAACCCAGTTGAGAAGTAGCCATTCCTCGAAATTCATCCCTACCAGTAATCTCTTGAAACTTTTCAGCTCTCCTCCAAGCACTTGCTAAGCACCATTTGATATCCATCAATTCAAGTTCTTCAGCATCAATTTGGTCGTAATCTTCTTTGGTAAGCATCGGATTCCCAATCTTCCCACCGATCAAACTTTCATAAGATTCTAACATAGTAACCAGTGATGCCATGTGCTGCTTTGCAACTTCTGGAGACAAATTCTGACCATTTTGAATGTTTAAGGTAACATTGCACTGAAGATGTGTTGAATTTTGTCGTTGAGAAGTTGATGTTGCGCTATTTGGATTAAAACTTGAAAATGATGAAGAAAATCCACCACTTTGAGTCACATTGCTACTTTTTGTTCCAGATGAACTGTCAGCACTAAAACCAGTTTGAATCTTTGGACTATGGCTGGGAGTGGCCTCAAACTTGTTCCCTCTGTAATATAAACTGACATCTTGTTTGGCATTTGGATTAGTCATTATAGCAGTCTTTTGAATATCCAACTCATGTTCCTCAATCTTCTGGATAAACTGTGCCAAGTTCATACTCTCAGTCTTTCTCAAGAGTTTCACAATCATCAGATAAGTTCCCCACTTCTGTTGGGGTAATGCCTCTGCTAACTTATCAACCCACTCATCATCATCTTTCTGAATACCCAATCTTTTCATTTCTAGAACCAGATGACAGTATCTATCTATTGTTTCCTTTGTTGTTTCATGATCAAATGCAGTAAATATGTCAAACGACTTCTTCAATAAGGCCTTTTTGTTTTTGATCATATCAGCACTCCCTCGGAATTTCTGAAGTAAAGCTTCCCAGATTGATCTAGCAGTTCCATTATGTTGAAGTAGGACAAAGATGTCTTCTTTAACTGCTTGCTGTAAAATGTTGATCATCATCTTCTCACTAGTGTATTTCAACTTATCAGCTTCAGTAAAATCATTGAAACCCTTTTCCAACCCTCGTTCATTCTTTGGATTCTCATAATCTTTCAGTAAAGAACACCAAGCATCGAATCTGTAAGCCTGAATCCAATTCTCAAAACGATTTTTCCAACCCTGAAAATCTTCAATATACATCAGCTTTGGCGGTTTCTGATGTGTCCCCGTTTCATTTTCACTGTATAAATTCTCAGCAGCAGTGACAGGTGCAACTGGCGTGGCAAACGCATTGTAGAATTCCTCTTCCATATCTTCAGAAATCGGCAAATACTTCGGGAAACACTTGACAATTACCTTGTATTAAACAAACAAAAACAACAATCAGTTTAAATGCTTATCAATTAACTGAATAAGACTATTACTCGAACTGATGATTTTCTGTGCGAACTGAACGTTGACCAATTGTGCGGACTTCTAGGACCCGAATCAAATATCAATGACCTGACCCTTTGAAACCTTTGAACTCCGAATCGTACAAACTGACAGAAACCACGACTCAAATCACGCGACCTGACAATTAAGCGACTTGTGCAAAATGAATTATTTAGTGTTAATAAGGATCTCTACACACTTCAAAAAGATATCCAACAATCTAGTCATATGTACAAGAATGATTTCAATTTTACTATCTCAAACAAAATGTATTCAAATATTAAAACGTCGACAACATCACAAAAATATTAGATGATTTAACTAACACATGATAGTAGCCGACAATTTTATCTTTTAAAAATTCTTGATTGGGCCGTAACAATATTGTTCACATGGGCTGATGCAAATGACTTTCAAATAATGGCCGACAACTTATCTATTACATGCAAACTGGAATTCAATGTATTCAAAATAATAGTTCACATGCAACTGACACTATCATAATATCCCATGCAACCGACCAACTTTAAATCTTTAAAATCTGATTGGACCGAACAATTTCATCAATTTTCATAAGCACACTTTGACTAACTCTTGTGAATATATCAAGTGCCGACAATATTGATCAACACTCAAATCTCATTGGACCTCACTTGTATCGATAAAAGCACATGCAAACTGTTGACTACCTCGATCACATACAACTTCATCAATATTCTTTGAACCGACAAACACACTTTAACAAAACTAGTGCATCACGTGGATACTGATATTTGATAGAACCAATGCTATTTCACATGTAAACCTTGAACGACATACACATGTGATCAACTGACACAAGCGAACCACAAAAGCGAACCACTTAAAATGTAACAATAAGCGAACCCTATGAGCGAACCTATGTATTGTTCACAAAAGCGGACCCTTCGATGACAAATAAGCGGACCAGATATTGTTCGGATAAGCGGACCACTTGAGCGAACCTATCACTTGTCACTATGAGCGGACCTATCACCTGTCACTATGAGCGGACCTATCACTTGAATGTTCATAAAAACGGACCTGGTAAGTGTCAGATAAGCGGACCAGGTCAATGTCCGGATAAACGGACCTATGATTTACAAGCAGATATGTTCGTAAAAGCGGACCTAACGAGCGGATCTTGCAAAGTCCGAAAAAACGGACCTATGTTTCTAACTGATTTTAACCATTTTGAAGCCGAATTTTAACATGAAACTTTGTAGGATTTGTTATTACAATGTTTCGCACGATATACTCAAAAATCAGACAATTCCAACCGTAGGAACCACTTCAAATCGAAAAAGTATGAAAGAAAGATAGTAGAAATCAGAGAATTCGGTAGAATCAAGCTGTAGTAGTATGAACTCCTCGTCCTGAGCTCTGATACCACTTGTAGGATCGCGTGCTGACCCGAACGAGTCAATCGGAGGTGTTCTAATTCATTTCAGGTGCGGAATAACAAGAAACGAACATGAAAAACAGCTTGTTCTACTAAATCTTGCCTTGTATTATGCTTTTACACTGTTTACAGCTCAAACGGCACTTCGGCAGCAATTCGGTACCGTAAATCAGAAAGTTCTCTTATGTGGTTCGCTTATGTGACCGCTATATATAGGCCATGGAGGTTCGCTTATATGGACATGTCCGAATAAGCGGACCTGACAAATAAGCGGACCTACATTAGGTGGTTCGTTTATATGGACATGTTCGTATAAGCGGACCTAAACAGGTAGGTTCCCATATACGGACATGTATGAATAAGCGGACCTAACCAAATAGGTTCCCATATACGGACATGACACATAACCGGACCTACTAGGTGACATATAAGTGGACCTACTAGTTATCACCTAAATACAATCCTATTTTCATCTAACACGTGCCCTTATCTAACACTTTAAAACCAAGACTCGAAACAAGACGAAGACAACAGATGTAGTGCACCAACACTATCATTCAAATTTCGTCAATCGTTGAAGAAATCGGCTTCGATCCATGTAAGAAATTCTTTAATTTCATTTTTACGACCTGGGTTTTTGATTTAGTCATTGCGTTTTACGATCTTGGTGGGGTCCGGGGGCAGCACCCCTGGTAGCAGGGTCCAAGGGGCGGCAGCCCCTGGCGGGATCCAAGGGGCAGAGAAAATTTAATAAAAATGCATCAGAAAATTTAATTTTCTGTAAATTGCCTCTGGAAAAGTGCATTCGTAGACAGTTTTTTATCTCCTACTTCCTGGTTCAGAGAATTCACAGACAAAACTATTGTCCTGGTTCAATGCGTTTTAGAGAGAACACTTTCTTTGGTGTTTTTAGACCATTGCGTTTTAGAACTAAGACATTTTTATGTGTTTTCTGGCCATTGCGTTTTAGAAAAACAAATTTTTGAAGTGTTTTTAGTCATTGCGTTTTAGGAAAAACACATTTTTAGGTGTTTTCAGTCTATTGCGTTTTAGAGAGAACACTTTCTTTTGTTTTTTTAGGCCATTGCGTTTTAGAAAGGAGACATTTTAAATGTTTTCTGGCCATTGCGTTTTTTAAATAAGACATTTCTTTGTGTTTTTGGTGTATTGCGTTTTAGGCAAACCACATTTTATGTGTTTTCAGTCCATTGCGTTTTAGAAAACATGCATTTTAAGTGTTTTCTGGCCATTGCGTTTTACGAATAAGACATTTGTTTTTTTGTTTTTTGTGCATTGTGTTTTAGGTAAAACACATTTTTATGTGTTTTCAGTCCATTGCGTTTTAGAAAGTACAATTTCTTTTGGGTTTTTAGTCTATCGCGTTTTAGAAATAAGACATTTTTTGTGTTTTCTGGCAATTGCGTTTTACAAATAAGACATTTCTTTTTGTTTTTGGTGCATTGCGTTTTAGAAAAATGTCATTTTTTAGGTTTTTTTTTCCATTGCGTTTTACGCAACTTGGTTTTTTCCATTGCGTTTTACGCAACTGGGTTTTCGAAAAAAAATTCGAAAATATAGCAATAGTATTACTCGTTTTAAAGATAAAAAACGCTCGTTTTTTTTTTTGCAATTTTTATAAAAAAAAATAATGTCGTATGAAAGAGTTATTAACGTTTAAAAAATGCGGGGGGGGGGGGATTGGAGGAGAGGTAAACTGTTGCCTTGGATTGACTAGAATGCCCCTAGACAAACCCACGTGCCTCCTTTTTCTCCTTCAATTTCATTCATTTAATCTTAGCCCTTGATTAAACAAATGGATGGTCAAGATTATTTCCTAGGCTTCCTACCCAAATAAACTTCCTATTATATCCTAACCCTATTTTGTTGTAGCAAAATTTGTTAACGGAGTCTCAATAAATTTAACCCATTATTTAAAACTCCGTAAATGTATAAATGATAAATAATATTAGTTAGAGTAAATTACGATTTTGACCCGTGTGGTTATATCACTTTTACCCTTTTAGCCCAAAAAAGAATTTTTTAACATCTGAACCCCCAACATCTTTTTTCTAACTCTTTTGGCCCCAAGCACTAACCCCATCCATTAAATGTTAGGGGACAAAATGGTTAGAAAAAAGACGTTATGGGAGATTAGAAAAAAAGACGTTGGAGGCTTAGATGTTAAAAATTCTTTTTGGGCTAAAAGAGTAAAAGTGATATAACCACAGGGGCCAAAATCGTAATTTACTCTATTAGTTAAATAAATAATATTATTAATGAGAAGGAGACTAAACTAAATAATATTATAAATGAGAAGGAGATTAAACTAAATAATAATTATCCATAAGAAATTAAACTAAATAATATTTAGTAGGAGGATTATCTATAATTAATTAGAAAAGATTAAACTAAAATAACACTTATCTATAAAACATGGTCTAATATGATGACAAGTGTCCCCAAAATAGTTTCTTTTTATTATATATTACGAGTAGTACGACCCGTGTGCAAACACGGGTGGTTTTTAGAAAACCATGCATAACATATTTTAATAGAAAGTATAAATAGGTGTATAGATATTGTAATTTTTAGTTTAGTTTTTCGTTTGATTAATATTAAAACTCTGTTTGAGGTATCTAAAACTCTGTTTGACTAAAGTCAACCACTGTTTGTAAAGGGTAATCTCTGTTACGCCAAATCACTGTTTCTTAAAACTCTGTTTATAACCAAACAGAGGTTTCAAACATATGTTTCGCATACTACTGTTTGAAATCCTAACCTCTGTTCCAAAAACAGAGATTACAATAGGAAAAACAAACATCTGATTGACCAAAAGTGAACAGATATTTAACCTTTGTTTTCAAAAACCAAACCTCTGATTAATAAACATATTTTAGGTTTCAAAAGAGTATATCATTTTTTGAGGTATCTAAAACTCTGTTCGACTAAATTCAACCACTGTTTGTAAAGGGTAATCTCTGTTTTTTTGCCAAATCACTGTTTCTCAAGACTCTATTTGTAACCAAACAGAGGTTTCAAACCACTGTTTGACCAAAGTCTTTTTGAGCAAAAGTTTGTTTTGACCAAAGTCTGTTTGACCAAGGTTAAACCACTGTTTGACCAAGGTCAAACTACTGTTTAACTAAGGTCAAACCACTGTTGACCAAAGTCAAACCACTGTTTGCAAAAAAAGGCAACCACTGTTTTCTCCATAAAACATTGTTTTAACCCAACAGTGGTTTCCAAAACATCTGTTTTTATCAATCTGTTGACCAAAGTCAACAGATGCATCAATCACTGTATCAACAGATGTATCAACTATGGCAGTTGGTGGAAGATGTATCGACTATGCATTCACAAAGTTGTTTAAAGAGTAAAGACGAATAAATAATCACCTCTTAGCGCTATTTTACTTTTCACTAAGGTTATTTTTCCAACCATGCAATCATACTATTATATCACCAACAAAACTCCATACAGTACATTAAATTTAAAACAGCTTTTTGAAAATACTGTAAACCAAGCATTGTACTACACAAGCGACTATACTTAACCATTTTTAGTTATTACAACTACTTGGAAGTGATTTGAAAGACTCAAACGACTATACTTAACCATCTGTTCGACCAAAGTAAATGCATCCGGGACCTGGATCTTCACCCACACACATACCATCCACCACACATATCCCAAAATACCCTTCAGTTTGCCTTCTCATTACTCCCTAAACCGTTAATTTAGAACATTAGTGGTAAGACCCGTGTGCAAACACGGGTCATGTCTTAGAAAACCAACATAACCCATTTTATTAAACAACGAATCACTATACAATTTTAAAAGTAGTTAATTCAGTTACAACCAACATTTTATAATCATCATTGGTTTTCTCATGGATTTCAGAAAAAATCAGTGATTACAACGGTTTCGGATACACCGCCTTTCCGTTAGTCACTCGATCATTGTGCTACTCATCTTCAGTTTACACATCAACATCTTCAATTTACACATCAACTATTTTTAAGCCCATAACTTATGATCGTAATATTAAAAGAAGCCCAAAAAATACTATTAAGTCCGCCCTTGTATTTATTTATTTTCATGGCATTATGAGTGTTGAGAACATGCTTTAATATACAGGTCATGTAGTAATTATCTTCTAACGTAATGATTTACTCTTACAAGTACAACAGTAACGAAGCTCATCACATCCATGTTAAAAAAGAGGCTTTTCCTATATAGCCTATATAGATTTATTATACATCTGGTTGCATAAATATTTTGTTTTCTATGATAAGAAAATGAAAAGGTTATACACCTCGTCTTTTGTTTCAATCTGCAAATTAAATTTAAGCTCGACTCTAGACTATCTTAGGTAATCTTTTCCATATTCTTCTTTTTTTGACAGCAAAACGGGACAATTTTATTCAACAAACAAACTGATGTGTGTAAAATGAAACATATAAATTACATCAAATGAGACATAAAACTAACCCTTTTTTTTAGTACTAATGTTGGAAAAAGTGTGCTTTTGTTTTCCTTTTGTATTTTCAGGATTAAAAGAGCTCAAATGAACCAAAGAAGCAAAAAAACACAACTAAATCTAACATAAATACAAGAAAAGGAATAAACGTGGCATGCCAGACCCCTCGACAGCATCTTCCCAAGAAAAAACAAGAGATCAGAAGACTGAACACGCCCCGTGCTCAGTGAGCACGGGGCCGTGCCCAAGTGTCTGCAGAAAAGACAAAGTTGTAGAAGCTTCTATTTCCCAACACGGGGGCGTGTCCAGCGGACACGGGGCCGTGGTCAACGCAAAGATTCGCAGAATCTGAGCAAATCTTGATAGTATAGATACGCTTCTGCACATGGGGCCGTGCCCAGCGGAAACGGGGGCGTGGTTAACTAATGTAGACAAACTGCAATTAATGAAGAAAGAGAAGATGGATGGACACGGGGCCGTGCCCAATGGACACGGGGCCGTGTCCGGGCTTCTGTGCAGGCTATAAATAAGGGTGCTTGGCTAACTTGCAAATCATCCCTTGACAAACCACCTCTCTCACACTTCACCCACCCTCCACCACTATCACAACCCACATCCACCAACATCATCCATCATCCATCATAGAGTGTGTGTAGTAGTCTCGGGATCCAAGATTGATAGTAAGAGTTCTTGACAATCAAAGGCCATGTTTGCCTAAGTCTCTTACATCACTTGGTGAAGACAAGCATTTAGTGTAATACTTTTGTTTTTTAATCTTTTCGCACTTTTTATTTGGTTTTGTATTAATGACATTAATAACTAGTTTCTTATGTTGAAGGTGAAACTTCCTTATCATTTGTTCGTGGTGTCTTGGCGTTATTTTACTGTCTATATAAAATAAAAGATTTACACCATTCATATCTCTACGGTCTATATAGAGATATGTTGGCTACCTGGTCGGGGGTTAAGGGAATGGTTTGGTAAGGTTCTTGCCTTGTTCAGTGTATAGATCCTGCAAGGACCTGGGTCAAGCTTACTAGGACCTCCTTCAATACCCACTGGTATTGGATGGCGGGGGTGCGAATAGCTTGATCCCCTCATATGTAAACTACTATTATTACATTAACCCGACTACTTGGGATTGTATCCCTGCTGACTCAAACCACTTAGCCGAGGGTAACGTCACCTTCAAAAGAGGGGCTTACCACATTACGCATTAATAACTTAATTAATTATCTTCCAATATTCTAACCCTTTAGGATTGTATCCTTGCTGACTCAAACTACTGGGTTGAGGGTAACGTCACCTTCAAAAGAGGGGCCTACTACTATAACTAAGATAATCTCTTAGAAAGTGCAAAAGTGCGAAATTTATCAAAGGTTACACTAAAGGCGAGTCGGATCCAAGTGATTCATATTGTCTATCTGTTTTTAATTTATTTTTATTTTCAGCATTTTTAGTTAGTTTTATTTTCATATTTAAAACCTTTTTCCAAAACTTTTGATTTGATTAGACGTTGAGGATAAATCGGTACAAAAAGCTCTTGTGTCCTTCGACGACCTCGGTATCTTACCAACACTATACTATGCTCATGATGGGTGCACTTGCCCATGTGTGTGCTTAAGTGTTAGTAGAATATCGTGTTTTATAAATTTAAAACTTGATTAACGTGTTAAAAAAGGGCTAAAATATAGATAAAAATATATCACACCTAACACACACCAAGTTTTTGGCGACGTTGCCGGGGACACAAGGATTTTAAGAAAGCTTAAACTCAACGGCCCAATCAGTTTTTCAAAATCTTTTTAAAAAAACGCGCGCACATTTTTCTGCATTTTAGTTAGTTTTTGCATTTACAGTAGTCTGAACACGGGCCGTGTTCACTGAACACGGGGTCCTGCTGCACATTTTTTTTCAAAACTTCCAGATACAGAGTCTGAACATGGGGTCGTGCTCACTGAACACGCCCACGTGCTGCACAAAACCAGTCACTTTTATTAAAACACCCAGATACAGAACCTGAACACGGGTCGTGCTCGCCGAACACGGGGCCGTGTCCAGCCTCTGTTCCAGTTTCTATTTTTGTTTTCTGGTCTCGAGACTCTGTTGTAGTCTGCTGAGTGATTCTTATGGATCAATACTCGGGAGATTACAACTACACTTATGAGGAGGATGATTATAGGGAAGACTATTGCACCTTTTGTGGTAACCCTCACTCGGTACAATATTGTGACCTCTTTACACCATCCACTTCATACATGTAACACCTCGTAAAATCACGTCCAATGATGTATTGACACGTGTAATAAACCCTAATAAAGTCAAACGTTGAATTTGAGGGACAAATTTTGCGAAAAATCAAAAACTTTGATTTAAGAAGGACTGGAAGCATTAACATACTTGAAATAAGTTTCTGAATAACCTCTTACGGTATTCATATTCACAATTGAGCCGCTCGTTGATTAAGAGTAGCCGTTTGCGTAATTAATTTAAAGTTTACGCGATAAAGGGTTAAAAGCGTCAACATGTTAATTCTTACCTCTGAGTAACCTTTTAACAAACCGAGAGCTTCATGATAATTGATTATACTCTCGGGAATGCCTAATATTGGCCATTAAAGGTTTTTATGCCTTTAAGTGAAGTTACGCGTAACTTTGCAAGTTAGAGGGACTAAAAGTGTCAATATGTTTAATTATACCTCTGCATGACCTTTTTACGAACCCAAAGCATCGTGATGTTTAATAATACTCTCTAGAATGCCTAACATGGATTAGATAAGGCTTCGATGCTATTAAACAATGATATGAGCAAGTTTGCGCATTAGAGGGACCAAAAGCATCAACTTTTGAATCTACGCCTTTCGGTGACCGTTTAAGCGAACGAGAGCGTAGTAATATTTAAACACATGCTTGGGAATACCCATTATGGGCCATGGAAGGCTTGGATATCATTAAAGGACATTTCGCGCTACTTTGCGCGATTAAAGGACTAGCGTCAAACTGCAAAAGTATACCTATTCGTAGGGTATCGAACCTTCCGGAATATGATCCTAAGTTGGACATGCCCTAAATATCCTTTATATAGCTCAGATTTAGGCTTAGAGGTGTTTGATGCGCAAAAATAAAATTTTATGTCAAGCAGGGACTAAAAGTGTCAAAAAGTGCACAAGTTTGCATTTTCGCGCATATCTTACGTTCTGAATATATCCGGACATCCAAAAATTTATGTAACCACTAAAATATTTTATTTTAGTGATCGGCATGATAAAATTCCATTCGTCGCGTAATTTGGGTCGTTTTTCGCGTCCATTCGTGTTTCGTCGTAATTAGCCGAACAACGTGCCCGTACGACCAAACGAACCGACATCCGGCATACTTTTGAGCATGTTTCATGTCCCCTATGTTTAGGAATCATTTTAGAGCCTTGAAGATGGCTTAACGGGCTTTAAATGTGTCAGAAATGGTATTTAATATATGCAGGGACTGAAACTGTAATTCAGCAAACTATTTCTGATCTTAACAGCCTTCAAAAGTTGTTCTAAACTTGTAACCATCTGATTCAGAGGTCAGAGGGACTAAATATTTCTTTTTATAAGATGTATGGGTTTATAAAGGGCTGTTATATGCAGTTATATACTCACAGGGACCATTTCTGCAATTTTTAAGAATTCTGTTGCTGATCTGGGTTAGTAGGCGGGCCGCGTAAGACATCCTCTGAGTCTACGCAGGCCGTGTGAGCCATCAGACCTGCAGAAAACCATTTCTCCATGTGCAGCAGCTGGTTTCAGGTATTGTTGATGGTTTTCATTCATTCTATGGGCCATTTTGGGCACCCATAGTATTGAAAAACAATGGGTAATACTTGTACGGTTCAGATTGAATCACGGGTTACGAGAAACGATCCTAACGGTTCTTGAAATCCTTTATAAACCCACTTGATCTTGCTCTCATTTCACACATGATCTGAATTGTTCTAAGTTGGAGCCTTTGTGCTTCATACCTGAACATCCTAGATCAATTCCATCCTTGCTTGGACCCTTTGTAAGTGTCCTTTCGTGCTTAGTTTAAATTGTTTGGCGTTTTAGCCGAAAAGTCAAGCGTTTTCGATAAACGCTTTGACTTTTAAATGGTTGAGCCATTGTTCGCAACGAACATGGCTACGTGACCGTAATTAGGTAGGTGTTAAACCCTCAAAAGGGCACCTCCTAATTACCACGTTTGCTTAATTAATTGTCGGGTCAAAATAATCGTTTTTAAATAAAATTCATAACTAATGATGTAAAGGAAATAAAATCAGTTTTATCACTTTAAAAACTTGGTAAATATTAGTTGAACATGTCAAAGCATGTTCAACCCGACAATTCTGAGTTTAGGATCGGTTCGGAACCGAAAGTCGCAAAAGTTGACTTTTGCTTTGACTTTCAGTTCTGACCCGATTTAGCTTAGTTTAGATATGCCTTAGGATTCCTTTAGGACCATATTATAGGTTAGTATAACCCTATGAGGTTATACAACTTGGTTCCATAGTAATCCTAGTTCATTGCATGTTTCCGTTAAATGCTTAAAAGTTGACCATTATGCCCTTTTGACCTTAAAACGAGATTTTTGAAAATGTGAGCAGACAAAAACCTTTATTACTGTATTATAAACATGCCCTAAAAATTTGACATCAATTTGAGGTCTAGATTAAGAGTTATGCTCAATAGCGTAAATGAAAAGCTTTTTATTAATTTAACGACGTAATTAGCATAAAGCCTATCTAAACCCAATTTTTGACATCAAACCTTTTACCCATTGATGTAATATAATATTTTTGAATAGTTTTATTTATTTTTAAACTGATCATGGCATAGGGTTCATGCCTTGATTCGGTAATTGTCGGTTTTGCCCTTTTGGCCTATAAAATGAGTTTTACATAATGTTTTGACACCAAAATTTTTGCTACTAATTTTATATGATAAATAAAGTATTTTAAGCCTTCTGGAATAATAAAAATATCAGCTTTTCTTATATAACCCGAAAATCGCTTAAAAGCGACTTTTACGCGTTTTAAACGCATAGTATAAGTTAAAACTATTTTTTGGCATATAAAACTTAATACCTACTGATGTTTTAAGTAAATTTATATAGTTTAACAGTAAGAAAAGTTTTTGAACTCAGAATCTAATTTTGACCTTTAAAGCTTATGTGAAATTACCAAAATGCCCCTACGGTGCATAGTTTGGTTATATAAGATAAATTTCACATATATGCAATACCCTACTGTTATGACTTATAAAAATAAATATTTTTACTGATTATATCAGACCTGAAAATCAGATTAATATTTAAACTCTTTTATAACCTTTAAAATGACCAAAATACCCCTACGGGGCTTAATTTGAGTTTAAATCCGTTTTGGGCATAATGGAAGGTATCCTACTAATATCATAACATATTTTGAGCATATTAACTTAGGAAACCTGTTCATGACTCTTTTGTTTGTCCGTTACGCATTTATCGCGTTCGGTACGGTTTATGTAACTAGTTTACATAAATTGGCCGAAACGGGTCAAACCTTATCGTTTTTATCTCAAAATCCAGAATGTGTTTGGTTCACCCATATTGCACAAGTCCTAAAACTTGTCGGGCCTAAAACACATTCTAATCCGGTCTTCGCTTAATCGTGCGTTAAACCGTATACCTTTCTTTAAAACTAACCGGTCTAAGTTTAAACTTAAGTAAGACCCGTTAGGAATCTAATACGTTAATTAAAACCTTCGTTCCAGAGTTAGGAGCCCAGTAAAAGCTATCTGCACTTGCTGATTGAATACGGTTGAGATAAATTTGAATATTTGCTTAGGTAAATAATTTTAACTTATTTTCCCTTATACGTGCTTGGGGTACGGTATATAAAATACCGCTTGGTCGGGCATTGAATTGTTAATCATATGAAGGTTAATTTATTGAGATGACCCGTTTAATCTGTGTTGTTTGTTTAAAGCCTTTGGGGGGTTAATGACCATGTCCCGGATATCCTTGGCATCATTCTATGAAATGGCCACGACCTAAGCACGGGGTGTAGGCATACACCTGTCGGTGCATATATATAAAAAGATATAACCGCCGTTCGAGAGTAACTCGCCGCGGGACTATATCATGTGGTGTGTCTATTAATCTTTAACCCGGTATTCAGCCCGGGCTACTGAACGTATAATAAACATGTAATTCTTTAACAAGTTTATATATAAATAATTATCCCAAGTTATAAAAGAAATTTTGTGCCTTGTGCATTCAAATCAATTTTCTTAAAACATTTTCAAAATGAGTCGGTTAATTGTATTTACCAATGAAAACTGACGTATTTTCCAAAAAGGTTAAGTGCATGTACTGTACGTAATTGGCTGGGAGCTCAGGGCATTAATAGGGAATCTTGCAAGTTCTAGATGCCTAAAGTCTGTTGAACAATGTTTCTTTTATCTTTGATCCGCCTGTGGATCCTTTACAACCATTTTTGTAATAAATGATATTACTTTCATTCGGTTTGTAATGGTTTTATCTTTCGACTTCCGCTGTGTATATAAACTGTGATAAATTGTCTATGATGATATCAACTACGTCACGATACTCCCCACCGGGACCACTGGTAATACATGGAAATATCGGGTTGTGACAATACACCTAATATGAGGAGCCGTCCACTTCATACACATCATATAAAGCCCAAGGTATGAACCTTCTCCCTCATACTCATATTTTGATGAACCAAGGTATGAGCCTTCATACTCATACTTTGAGGAACCACGATATGAGCCTCAACCTTCATATGCTTACTATGAGGAACCATGGCGTGAACAACCACCTCATATGAGTATTATGAAGAACCAAGTTACGACCCTTATCCATCATATACTTACAATGAGGAACAATGGTGTGAACCATCTACCTCATATGAGTATTATGAGGAACCAAGGATCGAACTTCCGACTTCAAGCTTTGATGATACTTATTCAACTCAATTTGATGAACCACCAACTATTTCACCTGTGGCCGAAAGGACAATCGAACACCGTAAAACTATCGAGCGTTATATAAAAGAAGCCCGCGCAAGGGAAGAGGAGTCCGGCGCAAGGGAAAAATTAACTTGTAATAAAGAAGAGATAGTTGAAAAGGTAAAAATGGAAGAACAATTAAGTGAAAAACCGACACATAAGTTAAACAGTGAAAAAGGTGAGTCTGACAACGTTAAAATTCAAGAAGAGTCTAATTTTGAGGAAATTAATCTCTTGTCACCTTCTTTCGAAAATCATTGTTTAGTACCCACTCATGCTAAGTTTTTAAAAGAGTTAAACAATAACACTAAAGTTGACGAAACGGTAAGCATTAAGTTAACAAATAATCAAACTTCGCTAATAAAAGAAGATCCATTTGAAATTAACATTACACCGGTTCCTTTATTAGTAATATCACAAATGATAAAGATCTTTGTGTTAATATAATGCCAAACTACATTTTTGAAAAATTAAGTATTGGTGATTTCTCTCCACTTCAAATACCCATTTTTCTATCAAATCGGAAAACAATAAAATCAATGGGGATAGTTGAAGATGTATTAGTCCAAACAAATCACACGGTGGTTGCAACCGACTTTGTCATCCTTGATGACGCTCCACTTGTGTTGGGACAACCTTTTGTGAAAACCCACAAAGCTTTGATTAATCGGAAGAAAAACAACTTACCCATTCAATTAAGGGCCTTCAAAAGATATGTCGATCTTGAACGATCAATGAAATATCCAATCGGCAATGACGACCCCCTAATTGAAGATGAGCCAGAACCACCCGATAAGGAGGGTCTAGCCAAGGACCCTTATAAACGTGGCGCACCACGGAGGCATTCCGCGGAACTATCCTTAGTTTTAGATTAGTTTAACTTTTATGTTTTCTAGTTTAGTTTTAATTTTCAGGAATAAAGCACACTCGAAATGGTGAAGGTTACTAAGGGAAACTTGAACCCACACCCCATGCATAAAAACAGAGCCTCCCGACAATTTTTCTTCATTACAGCAAGTTCGACACGGGGCCGTGCCCAGCCAACATGGCCCGTGTTCAAAGATCTGCAGAAAAATGCCCAGTTCAGGTACCTGGACACGGGGCGTGTTCACTGAACACGCCCTCGTGCCAAGCCTTCTGTTACTTTTTGTAACTTTGTGTTACTGGCAATCTGAACATGGGGCCATGCCCGGACACCACGGGGCCGTGTCCAGTTGCCCAGTAACACAAATTTTTGTTTTAACACACCTTTTTACACATTCAATCAACCTAAAAACTTATTTTTGGGACACATTGAGGAGAATGTGTAATTTAAGTGTGGGGGGATGCTAAAGCCTTGAATTTTGCAAGTCCTAATTACAAGCCTTACACAAAACTCTATTGGAACCGCTAATCACCTCAAAATTTTTCAAAAACTTTTTCGTTTTTTACTTGTCTTGGTTTAATTTAGGAATAACAAGTTCTAAAAAGGTTATATTTTTACTAATTTACAACCAATAGCGTCGTGATTAAAAGAACCAACATAAGAAAATTATGAAACGGCATGACAAATCTAGTTAAAATTTAATTATATATACTTGATCACGTTAAAAACCCATTCCCACAAAAAGTGAGTTTTGAGCCTTTATTGAGCATACAAATACACATCTTTAGATTAAATGCACATCTTTCGTTTCTTGTGTGAATAGCCGCTTGGTTTCTTACGACTCTAGAACTTGCCGCTTGGTCCTTACCAACTTAAACCCAAGTAAGTAAATGATGGAGGCATTAGGACTAACCCTTTTTCTTTCAACACCATTATTTTTTCTTTTTTTTATCACCTACCCAAAATCCCTCTAGTTAACCCCTTTGAGTCTAAACCTTTTCATTTCTTTTCCCAAAACAAACACCCTTTACCCACAAAAACCTTTTTCATTTTAAACCCTTTATTTTAGTAACAAATCTCGGTTTTCTTGTGACATCCTTATCAAAATATATATATATATATATATAAATAAGAAAAGGAAAATGAAGTTAGCAATAAACAAACAAGCTCATCAAAAGAAACCTTGTTTGAAAAATGCTTCATTGGAATAAAAAGTCACAAAAACAAAATGTTTTACGAAAACCGACGCTTTTTACGCCTTTTTCGCCCTTTTCTACTAACCACTAACCCAAAACCACCGACCTTTAACCCAAGCCTAACTCTTCCCCAAAGTCCTCTTGATATTTACAAAGGTTTATAGTTAAAAAGGAGGAGGATTGATTGCTTGGCAAGCATATGGTAGAAGTAAGTTCCATGCCGGTCTCGAGTGTTTCACGAAAATACATCTTCGGCCGAGTGTTGAGTGATCTCCCGTGAGGTATGTGAACTTGTATATAAATGGAATTTTAAAGAGGTATGTTATGCCCAAATAAGTAATTTCTATTATATAATGTTCTAAATAAAGCATAACGAATAGGATTGTAAATAAAATAAAAATAAAACCTAATAAAGAATCATGGAATCCCGACACTCTAGACAAGCCCAAAACCTTCTCTTCTACCCATTCCATTTGGGAGTGTAAGCCACAAAATAAAGAGTTTTGCTTGAGGACAAGCAAAGATTCAAGTGTTGGGGTATTTGATGTGTGTAAAATGCAACATATAAATTACATCAAATGAGACATAAAACTAACCCTTTTTTTAGTACTAATGTTGGAAAAAGTGTGCTTTTGTCTTCCTTTTGTATTTTCAGGATTAAAAGAGCTCAAATGAACAAAAGAAGCAAAAAACACAGCTAAATCTAACATAAATACATGAAAAGGAATAAACGTGGCATGCCCGACCCCTTGACAGCATCTTCCCAAGCAAAAACAAGAGATCAGAAGACTGAACACGCCCCGTGCTCAGTGAGCACGGGGGTGTACCCAAGTGTCTGCAGAAAAGACAAAGTTATAGAAGCTTCTATTTCCCAACACGGGGGCGTGTCCAACGGACACGGGGCCGTGGTCAATGCAAAGATTCGTAGAATCTGAGCAAATCTTGATAGTACAGATATGCTTCTGCACACGGGGCCGTGCCCAGCGGACACGGGGGCGTGGTCAATTAATGCAGACAAACTGCAATTAATGAAGAAAGAGAAAGTGGATGGACACGGGGCCGTGTCCGGGCTTCTGTGCAGGCTATAAATAGGGGTGCTTGGCTCACTTGCAAATCATCACTTGACAAACCACCTCTCTCACATTTCACCCACCCTCTACCACCATCACAACCCACATCCACCACCATCATCCATCATCCATCATAGAGTATGTGTAGTAGTCTCGGGATCCAAGATTGATAGTAAGAGTTCCTGACAATCAAAGGCCATGTTTGCCTAAGTCTCTTACATCACTTGGTGAAGACAAGCATTTAGTGTAATACTTTTGTTTTTAAATATTTTCGCACTTTTTATTTGGTTTTGTATTAATGACATTAATAACTAGTTTCTTATGTTGAAGGTGAAACTTCCTTATCATTTATCCATGGTGTCTTGGCGTTATTTTACTGTCTATATAAAATAAAAGATTTACACCGTTCATATCTCTACGGTCTATATAGATATATGTTGGCTACCTGGTCGGGGGTTAAGGGAATGTTTTGGTAAGGTTCTTGCCTTGTTCAGTGTATAGATCCTGCAAGGACCTGGGTCAAGCTTACTAGGACCTCCTTCAATACCCACTGGTATTGGATGGCGGGGGTGCGAATAGCTTGATCCCATCATATGTAAACTACTATTATTACATTAACCCGGCTACTTGGGATTGTATCCCTGCTGACTCAAACCACTTAGCCGAGGGTAACGTCACCTTCAAAAGAGAGGCCTACCACATTACGCATTAATAACTTAATTAATTATCTTCCAATATTCCAACCCTTTAGGATTGTATCCTTGCTGACTCAAACTACTGGGTTGAGGGTAACGTCACCTTCAAAAGAGAGGCCTACTGCTATAACTCAGATAATCTCTTAAAAAGTGCAAAAGTGCGAAATTCATCAAATGTTACACTAAAGGCGAGTCGGATCCAAGTGATTCATCTTGTCTATCTGTTTTTATTTTATTTTTATTTTCAGCATTTTTAGTTAGTTTTATTTTCATGTTTAAAACCTTTTTCCAAAACTTTTGATTTGATTAGACGTTGAGGATAAACCGGTACTAAAAGCTCTTGTGTCCTTGGACGACCTCGGTATCTTACCAACACTATACTATGCTCACGATGGGTGCACTTGCCCATGTGTGTGCTTAAGTGTTAGTAGAATATCGTGTTTTATAAATTTAAAACTTGATTAACGTGTTAAAAAAGGGCTAAAATATAGATAAAAATATATCACACCTAACACACACCACAAACCAAAATAGCAAGAAGCTATTTGATACACCAAAACTAAAGATACAAACAAAATCATACTACTGTTAACTCGAATATTCGCCATTTGTCTAGTGTCACGCTCGTTAGCTTCATTCTTTGTGTCGTCCATGCATATGTTTCCTCTTTCACCTCTTCCGCCACTTTGCTTATCTGGTTTGTCTTGTTATTGAAGACTCTATCATTTCTATTCCGCCATAAAGCCCACAATATCTGTAGATAAATTGCATGAATTATTATTTTCCTCTTTTTAGTTGCGTCCAAACAATTTATATTCAATAATCTATCTTCCACTTTGTCATTTGGATACATTTTGTTGTAGCTTCAACCAGTTACTTATTTGCCGCCACACCGCTCTAACATACGAACATTGCACAAGCACATGATCGGCTGATTCCACACCCATACTACAGATTCTGCAAGTTTGTGACGGTACCGTAATTCCTCTTCTTGCCAACGCCTCCGAAGTCGGAATCTTTCCTTCACACGCTCTCCAAGCGAATAAGTTTGTTTTGTGAGTTTCCATACTATTCCAATAAAATCCGTTCGCCGCAATGTTCAAGTCCGTTTCATTCGATAATTGGGCTCTAACCGATTTCACTGAAAAACCCGGACTTGTTTCCTTGTTCCAGCTCCATCTTTTCCATATCCAGTCTTATACATCAGGAACTTAAGCTAATGGCAACAAAAATGTGCACTGTTATCATTTTTAAAATTCTATGCAGATAGATAATATCATAAAATCAAGTAAAAAAACATTAATTCTAGCTGAATTTTCTTTTTATCATAAATCAAATAAAAGTAAAAATAAAACATTAATTCTAGCGCAGATTACATATGAATCATAATTCAAATAAATAGAACAAAAGTAGAGGTCTAAAACTGTATACCAATAATTTCCGGACGAGTGTCAAATTCCCGTTGTGAACGACAGCAAACAATGCAGTGACGTCGGTTTTCAACTCATGATATTCAAATCGAATTGCATTTGCCGATTCCACGTGGCAGATCACCTCCGCCGTGCACACCTTCAAGGAAACAGCACAGACGAAGTTGACGTCGACGAACGGATCGTTAACGCAATCTAACACGGATTTTATATCATTTGAGGAGGAAACTATGAGTAGGCGTTGAGAGACGTCTGCTTCGTAGTCGACTGGAAACACCTGTTGTTTGCCTGAGTAACCGAAAACCGTCATTTTTTGTACGTGGAAGCAACCAATCAGTTAACCAAATTAATATAGTTTATTTTCTTTTTTATCATGTTACGATTTTTCCCTACAGCTACTGTTCGACCGATTTTAGAACCGGTTGCTTTAGAGATGTATGTTGATGATCAGTGATACGATCATTGTTAATAACTTAACTGCTGCTAGTGGTTCAAAAATAAAAATGACCAAAAAGAAAAACTCTGTTTAAAAGAGTAAACCATTGTTTCAGTGGTTCAAAAGTCTGTTTGACCAAAGTCAAACCACTGTTTTAACCCAACAGTGGTTTCAAACATCTGTTTTCTCCACAAAACATTGTTTTAACCCAACAGTGGTTTCAACAACTATTTTCTACACAAAAGACTGTTTTTACCCAACAGTGGTTTCAAACTGCTGGTTTCATCCATCTGTTGACCCAACAGTGGTTTCAAAACATTGTTTTAACCCAACAATGGTTTGAAACCTCTTAAACAATTATAGTCATGTAATTATTCATAGATCGATTCTAACCTAGATTCGTCTTCAGTTGCGTCTTCACTTCCACCCAATATTACACGTGTACATACACTGCAACAGACTACAAAGGACCAACAATTAGTTTCATGAAACATGATTCATATGATAATCAAATGTTAGTTATGTATGTACCTCAGTATTTGATCTAACTTATCAAGTACTTGAGGCAACCTCAATGCCAAGATTATAGAGAGTGCAAATCCAAACGTCTTCTTCTGAACATAATTTACATTGTCAGCCCGCAACCAATACAGTGCAAATGATTAAGATAAAAGAAAGAAATATATTTAGTTGTGCAAATGATTAAGATAAAAGAAATATATTTAGTAATACATTATAAACTGTGAAAATGATTAAGATAAAAGAAATATATTTAGTAGTACATTTTAAACTGAAGTCAGAGGAACATGGTTGATCGGACAAATGAATTTTAGGCAAATTTGTTTCTATAAAGTCCAACATGGTTTAACCTTCATGAATTCAGTATGTAACAAACATCCATAAGATATTCAATCTAAAAATAGAGATAGATATCATACCTTAGTGTAGTCGTTACCTATAGACTTACATCTGCACCTTAGTGTAGTTGTTACCTTTTCCCTATCATGTAGAATTTGTGTAGTTATTACCAGTTATGAATGCACGAAATCACAGACAGCTGGCGATAAAAATGACCAAAACCGATAAAAATGAAGAGAAATATTGAAGGCCTCTCCATGTAGGTTAGCACATGTTTGAAGATTCTCCCTCATCGAGTTCTCCAGTGACAACTGATTTATCGGGTCCGGCATTATCATCTGCTAACAAATAGAAATATGTACATTTGCATTATATGTGTTTGTACCTAAAAATGAATTGTGGAAGTGCTAGCTATGAAAATGGTTCGTAGGGGCATAGGGCTGTTCATTTTCAGCCAAAACCCGAAACCCGACCCAAATTCAAAGCCACCCTGTCGCAACCCCCGATCCCTTATCTGTCCCGGGAACGGGCGGACGCGAACTCAGTATTGTGCTGGTATCAGTTTATTAATTTGGCAGCGGAATTTACATCAGGACCGTAGTTAGGAAATGTTTATCAGAGTAAAACCACCATATTTTATATTAATAACTACATGGGTAAAACCCAAGTTTCTTATTACAACATAGGGATAAACCCTATTTTATTGAATTTAAAACATCGTATTTTAGATAACTTTTATAGCCACTTATTTTCCAAGCCGCCAGTGCTCTCGAGCTGGCTTTTTCCCAGTTGGCTTTCACATTGTGTTACCTGAAACGCGTTTTAAAAACATTTGTCAGTGGGAAATACTGGTGAGTGAATCCCAATTTAATTAAGAAAAGTTTCATCAATTAACACAGTATTGAGAGCGATCACAATGTTTATTTCTACACAATTACTCATTCAGTACTTGCCACTCGACCGTATCTATGGCTATGGTCATATCACACATTGGCTAACCCGTTGTCCAATTGTGAAGATTATCAAGTAATGTATACAAAACCCCATAATACCGGCAGTAATTGAAGAACTACAAAGACTTAATCACCGCTTAATTGCATTGTAAAACATTTAAGGTTTTGTAAAAATAGATAAAAGCATTTACAAAAAGAGGAAAAACTCACATTGCTATCTTAGACTTCGCTTAAGGGTTTCCTGGTGTTAATCTATAATTTACACACATGTACATATGTTAGTATAATAACCCTTATATTAACGATACCCTCCCCGAGACGGTATTCCAATAACTACGTCGGGCAGAACCACGACAGTTGTTACGGAACCCTAAATCAATCGGGCAGCGTATCTAATACGAAACTGGGGTTATAATACTTACAACGGAGCAGAACCTCGCTAATTAGGGGGTATTATACTCGAATATTATGTCTATAATCATAGAATTTCGAGATTGAGAAAAGAAATGAACGATTTGTGATTGAAGCCCGAGGCCATCTTATGTAGCAAGGGTCTACGCGGCCCACGTAGTAGGGGGTTCTAGCTATAGCTGATCCGGGTCATGACTAGGTTCAACATGTTGATGACACGTGTCACCACCAGGTGCGGCCTCGTTTATTACCTTCTCGCGGCCCGCGTAAACTTAGTAGATAGTTTACGCGCCCCGCGTAAACTTATAAAATTCTTATTTTATTTTATTTTCAATGAGATACTGTATTTTGGGCTCGGTTTTCACGTATGGGGTGTATTTCAAAACATATAAGGGTATTTTAAAATATAATAGGGTGTCAGAAAATATTTAGGAGGGTTGTTATATTCTCCCCACCTTAATTTAGAACTCGTCCTCGAGGTCTACTGGAATAAGTGTGGGTATTTCCTTTGCATTTCTGATTCAAGTTCCTATGTGTATTCTGGTCCTCTTTTGGAGTCCCACTTCACTTTGACCAGAACTAATCTCTTGTGCTTGAGGTTCTTAATTTTCCTGTCTTCAATTTGTAAAGGCTTTTCTACAAATTTTAACTGTTCATTTACCTCTATATCCTTAAGAGGTACGACTAATGATTCATTGGCTAAGCATTTCTTGAGATTAGATACATGAAATACATCATGTATTCCTGCCATTTCCTCTGGCAGTTGTAGCTGATAGGCTACAGGTCCTATTCTTCTAATAATCTTAAAAGGTCCAACATACCTGGGACTTAGCTTTCCCCTTTTGATGAATCTTACCACTCCTTTCCAAGTAGAGACTTTTAATAATACCTTATCTCCTACCTGAAATTCCAACGGCTTTCGCCTGTTATCAGCATAACTCTTTTGTCTATCACGTGCTGCTTTCAGTCGTTCCTTGACTTGAATGATTTTATCGATTGTTTCCTGAACTATCTCAGGTCCAGATAGTTGCTTTTCCCCAATTTCTGCCCAACAGACTGGAGTTCGGCACTTTCGTCCATAAAGTGCTTCGAATGGTGCAGCATTGATACTTGTGTGATAACTATTATTATAAGAAAATTCTATTAATGGTAAGTGATCGTCCCAATTACCTCCGAAATCAATTACACAAGCTCTAAGCATGTCCTCCATTGTCTGAATTGTCCTTTCGCTTTGTCCGTCCGTTTGAGGATGATAAGTTGTGCTTAGATTCAACTTGGTTCCCATTGCTTTTTGGAAACTTGTCCAAAAATGAGAGGTAAAACGACTATCTCTGTCAGAAACAATTGATAAAGGAATACCATGTAATGAAACTATTTCATTTACATATAATTTAGCTAATTGTTCCATTCCGAATGTTTCCTTCATTAGTAGGAAATGAGCTGACTTGGTTAGTCTGTCTACAATAACCCAGATTGTATCATTACCTTTTCTTGTTTTGGGTAATTTGGTAACAAAGACCATCGTTATCAATTCCCATTTCCAAACTGACATTTCTAACTGTTGTAATAGACCTGAAGGTTTTTGATGTTCAGCTTTAACTTGTGAACAAGTTAAACACTTAGCAACATAAGCTGCTATATCCTTTTTCATTCCTATCCACCAGAAATTCTTTCTTAACTCTTGATACATTTTATCACTTCCAGGATGCATCGTATACTTAGACTTATGGGCTTCTTCTAATATACGGTGACGTAGGTTTCCTAATTTAGGTATCCACATTCTTTTCTTATGGAATCTCCAAATTCCATATGTTTCTTGTTCTAGTTCCTTAATCATTCCTTTCAACTTTTCAGTATCATCCTTGATTACTGATTCTTGTGCTCTTCTAATCTGTTCATTTAAATCTACTTGTAGATTTAATTTGAAAGAACGTATACTTTTTGGCTTTTCATGATACTTTCGGCTTAAAGCATCAGCAACTACATTTGCCTTTCCTGCATGATACTGGATATCACAATCATAATCACTAAGTAATTCCATCCAGCGTCTTTGTCTCATATTCAATTCCTTTTGCCCAAAGACATATCTTAAACTCTTATGATCTGTGAAAACAGTAAACTTACTACCGTATAGGTAATGTCTCCAAATCTTAAGAGCAAAAATTATAGCTCCTAATTCTAAATCATGAGTGGAATAATTCTCTTCATGATTCTTAAGTTGTCTGGATGCATAAACTATAACCTTTTGGCGTTGCATCAACACACATCCATAACCTAATTTAGAAGTGTCACAATAGATTACAAAATCTTCAGTTCCTTCTAGTAACGCTAGTATAGGTGTATGGGTTAATCTTTGCTTAAGGGTTCTAAATGCTTCTTCTTGTTTTGTTCCCCATTTAAACTTAACGGATTTACAGGTTAGCTTAGTTAAGGGAATGACTATTCTAGAAAAATATTGAATAAATCTTCTATAATAAGCAGCTAATCCTAAGAAACTTCTAACCTCAGTTGGTGACTCAGGGGTTTTCCATTTGGTAATTGCCTCGATCTTTGTTGGATCTACATGAATTCCTTCATGATTGACTAGATGTCCAAGAAACTGAACTTGTTCTAACCAAAACTCACACTTTGAAAATTTAGCATAAAGCTTTTCCTTACTTAATAATCTTAGAAGTGCGTGCAAATGCTTTGCATGTTCCTCTTTACTCTTAGAGTAAATGAGAATATCATCTATAAAGACAATTATAAATTTATCCAAATATGGCTTACATATTCGGTTCATCATGTCCATAAATGCAGCTGGGGCATTGGTTAAACCAAATGGCATGACAGTAAATTCATAATGGCCATACCTTGTTCTGAAAGCGGTTTTAGGAATGTCCTCTTCCTGTACTTTTAATTGATGATATCCTGACCTTAAATCGATTTTTGAGAAAAATCGTGCTCCTTGCAACTGATCAAACAGATCATCTATTCTTGGTAATGGATACCGATTCTTAATCGTGACCTTGTTTAATTCACCATAGTCAATGCACATACGCATTGATCCGTCCTTCTTTTTAACAAATAAAATCGGTGCTCCTTAGGGTGATGAACTTGGCTGTATGAATCCTTTCTCTAACAATTAATCTAACTGTTTCTTTAACTCTTACATTTCTGCTGGTGCCAAGCGGTAGGGTGCTTTGGCAATGGGTGCTGTTCCAGGTAATAAATGAATTCTGAATTCAACTTCTCTGTCTGGCGGTAGTCCTGGTAATTCTTCTAGGAATACATCTGAAAATTGAGATACTACTAGAATATCTTTTAAGTCATTTCCTCTCGTGTTATTGATTACAGAAATCAAATACACTAATGATCCTTTTCTTATGTAACTTGCAGTTTTCATCACAGAGATGAATTTTGTAGATCTAGAGATTTTATTTCCTTTAATTGTGATCTTTCCACCCCTTGGTGAATTTACTTGTATTGACTTTTGATCACACAAAATACTGGCTCTATTGGCTATTAACCAATCCATTCCTAATACAATATCAAATCCTGCCAGATTCATTGGATAAAGGTTTGCAATAAACTTATGGTTTAAAATTTCTATTCTTGCTCCCTGCAAGATTTCAGAAATCTTAATGGTTTCTCCATTTGCTGTTTCTACTAGATATTCTTGTGGGAGTTTAGTTAATGGTTGATTGAGTAATTTGCAAAATGAAGTATTAATAAAACTTTGGTTTACGCCAGAGTCAAATAATACTTTAGCAAAAACATCATTAACTAAAAACGTACCAGTGATCACATCCGGGATCATCTTTGCTTCTTCTGCAGTCAGAACAAATGCTCTAGCATTTTTAGTATTCTTGTTGTTCGTAGCTGGAGCTAGGTTTGGACAGTTTGGCTTGATGTGGCCTTGGTCTCCACAGTTATAGCATATCCTGCTGTTTTTCTTCCTGCAATCTTCTTCCTTGTGTCCCGATATTTTGCAAAAGTTACAGTATATGGAGCATCTTCCTGAATGTTTCCTTTTGCAATTCCTACAGTAGGGTGCAGAGGTATAGCCTATATTTTTCCCACGATTAGAATTTCCAGAACGAAATTCTTGGGGTAAGCTTCTGGGTTAGGTTCCTTCTCTGATCCTCTTCTCGGGTACGGACTAACTCATCAGTCAAGGTATTTGCTAGTTCTACAGCTTCTTCTATGGTTTGAGGTCTAGGTGCCTTGACTACATGTCTGATCTCTCCAATTAATCCCCAGATATAACGGAAGATTAATATTGGTTCTGGTGAAGCAAGGGTTGGCACTATTCGAGCATATTCAAAGAATAACTTAGTGTATCCCTTACTATCTACACCAGTCATCCTAAGGTTTAGGAATTTGTTTGCTATCTGTTCCTTCTCATTGGGTGGGCATAATTTCCTTTCCACCTTATTCTTAAATTCTTCCAATTCCATATTGTAAGTTCTATCACTTCCCCTTGACTGGAGGATAGTGTTCCACCATTCTAGTGCTGAATTCTTAAACAGATTAGAAGCAAACAGTATCTTATCTTCTTCTGCGCACTTGCTTATTCTTAAGACTGCTTCAGTCTTTTCTATCCAGCGTAGAGCTGCAATGGCCCCTTCATTGCCCGAGAATTCCATTGGTTTACAAGACCAGAATTCTTTATAAGAACAACCATAAGACATGGTTCTTCTTCTTTTGGAATTGGGCACTTGAAGTATAGGTCCATTATTCACGCTGTTTTCAGGTTCAGTTGATCGCTTACTACTATGTTTACTCTTGTTATCGGCTTCCTTAACATTTTGGATAATGAATGGCATTGCATCTATAATTCCCTGTGCTACTATGTGTTGGATAGCACTGTTGTCCACTTGATTTCCATTGTCATGATTCAGATTATCATTATTCAGATTATCGTTCTGATTTTCCGGGTTATTATCAAGATTCACTTGGTCGGCCATCTGAATTTTAAACATTTGCCAATTATTAATATCACAGAATAATTAATAGTTTAGGCAACAACAACAACACAATACACACATTAGTCAAAAGCGTCGGGCTTTGCGACTTTACTCTTTTCTATATAGTATGCGTCAAAGACACACTAAAACAGGAATTAAAATTACAATACTACTATGCCTCTCTAACCACAAAGTGGTCTATACTACGATAGATTTATTATTATTACACATATATTTTATTTATTTTATTATTATTTATTATTACCAACTTCATCATCACTTTCATGGATATGGATTCCTCCCGAAATCCATATGACGCTCGTCGTATTTCCATACGTGTTGCTCTCCTACATACCTCATTCTTTCACTACTCTCTAAGATTTCTTCTCCGAAAGTTCGGAGTTCTTGCAAATTCTCTGCACTCATTGAGGGTGTAGGTGCGGGTACTGGATCTGGGTACAGTGGCACTGGATTCTCCCGAGGGTACGGATTCTCTAAGATCTCCCTAATGTATTCATCGTTGTCATAATAGGGATCTTAGAGGGTCCAGACCTGGATATGCTGCTAAGTTCGGTAAGGTTTCTTCGTTTAAATGGTAGCGCGACACATAATCCCTAAGATCATCAAACCATGGATCATAATTTGGGTCTAAGGGATTAGGGATTGGTATCCTAGGTATCTCCTCAGGGTTAAAATCATGCATTTCTACCTCCATCGGTTGAGTGGGAATTAAAGGTAAGGGTTGTGGGGCTACTAGTTGTTCCAGACTTGGGTCGGCAGCAGTTGTGGCTAAGATATGGAAATTGGCTAAGCTCCTATTAAGCATATCCTGTGTATGGGCATCTGACTCTAGCTTAGCGGCTGCTAGAACTCTTTGCTGTTGCAACTTTCGCATTCTTTTCCTACGTGCAAAGGCTTCCTTACTGAACCATTCTCTCTTTTTCTGAGGGAATGGCTCTTCAGAATGAGCTTTAAAGGCAAACATCCCTTCTTCCTGATCAGCTGAATACCCAGAGAGGGCAGGCTAGGAAGAAGTACCTTCACTCCTAGGTGAATCGGATAATTGACGATACGCGTCTGAGGGTCCTTGATCACTCATACTCTAAACTAACAAATAGTCAAATAACACATAACAAATAAATACAGATATGCAAGTATTTCCACAATTTATTTCCTAACACTGAATTTATAATTTAAGTGTCAGCAGAACACTTCTTTGGCTTAGACCAGTGGCATAGCTCTGATACCACGTTCTGTCGCAACCCCCGATCCCTTATCTGTCCCGGGAATGGGCGGACGCGAACTCAGTATTGTGGTGGTATCTATTGTTTAATGCGTACCTACAATCCCTTCTGTTTTTGCTTGGAATTCTGCTCTTCTGCGTGTGGCAAGGTCAAAGTACTGCTTTGGTATGTTTTCATTGTTTGGAACTGAGGTGATGACAGTGGCGTTTCCAAGGTTCATTATAGCCGGGTGGGTCAATGTGTTTGTAAAGTTGTCTGGTTCTGTGCATCCATAACCTTTTATTTCATAGCATGTTTGTAGGCATAGTTTTGAGTCAAGAGTTTTGCAGTATTTTCCTTTCACAAAAGCCTGGATCCCCATTCCCTGCCATTTTTTGTAGGGAAACATAATAATTTTTAGAATCTACATATCTAATTCTGTTGCAGGTATATACACATAATTAAATAATATGCAAATAGGTAAGTACGCAAGACACGGTTGTTTTCATTATTTTTTGCAAGCGTATAGACATGATTAAATAATATACTGATGAATGTTCAATTGAGAGGTGACCTAACAGCGATTTAAATCCATGAATTAGTAGACATGATATTCTTTTTAGAATCTACTTTATAAATCTGGTGCGGGTCTATAAACATAAGCAAATAATATGCAAATATCGATTATAAATCAGAGAAGTATTTTGCTAAGTATGGAAGACATAGTTGTTTTCATTATTTTTGCAAGTGTATAGACATAATTAAATAATATACTAATGAATGTTTAATTGAGAGGTGACCTAACAGTGATTTAAATCCATTAATTAGTAGACATCGTTTAACAATATTTTCAATCAAGGATGGTATGTTATGTTTATGTGGGTCGTGTTATACTCTGATAACTACATAATAAGCAGCAGGTATAGAGTTATATTAAGGCATTTTTCCAGAATTTGAGAAAGCATGTATACCTCTTCATCAACGAAGACAAAATGTAATTCATTTTCACGATATTTAGGCACCCACTTCCGAATGACACGCACTTCTAGCGCTGGTGCTGGGCCGTTGGGTTGCAATTCCGATATTTTGTTGATGTCCATTTTCAGAAACCTATTTAAGGGGAAAAACACGTATTCAATAATTTGTTAAGTTATATTAATTTTCAAAGCGACAATAATTATCATAGTTGTAAAAAGGTTTATGTACGTTTGATGTGTACAACATTTTTTTATGATCAACAGTTAGAAACTTAGAAAATAAACTATTGTGAATTAATGTCATTTAGCAAGTCTGTGTAAACGATATTTAACGTTGTGTTGTTTTGTTCGCCTGCCTTATTTGATGAGAGTATTTTCAGTGAATTTGGTGAAGTAGCTCGTGATAAGGCGACATATAGTTGACCATGACTAAAAACAGGCTCCGGTAAGTAGAGCCCAACTTTTTTGAGTGACTGGCCTTAACTATTGTTTATAGTCATTGCATAACAGATTTTAATCGGGAATTGACGACGTGTAAACACAAACGGTATATCTTTAGTTTCGTGTACAAAATTGATTCTCGGTATGTATACTTTTTTACCAACTGACGTTCCAGTTATAATGCGGGCTTCAATTACTCGTGGAAGCAGTTGTGTGACCAAAAGTCGAGTACCATTACATAAGCCGTTTTTTTGATCCATGTTACGCATTAACATGATAGGGCTATTTTTTTAAGGCGTAAACAATGACTGGGTATACCATTGAAATTAAGCACATTTAAGTATTCAGGTGGGTACATAGCATCTATCTCGCTCCCATCCTTTGAATGTGGAACCATTGAATCAGTGTTGAAATATGAGGTGCATTCTCCAGGTGACATTGCATGAACCAAGTCATTTATCTCGCCAACTGTCTCGTTCTTTGGGCATATAATAGCACGTTCTGATATTGCAGCCGGTGATGGGTTTGCTAGTAGTTGAGCATCATAGATGAAAGAAATCAGTTTTTGAAGGCCATCATTCGGTTCCTTCAATATGAATTCAGGTGGTATTTCAATCTTTCTGATGTTAGGTTCTGCAAAATCCACGACCAGCCCTTCCTTCCCGTCCCCTATTCTTAAGAGTCGTTCTGAAAAATTTTGCAACTGTGCTCTTGTGGCTGAGGTTGTTGAAAGAGATTCTATGCGCATGTTTTCAGTGAGCCTATACACAGTAAGATGTTTCCATAAGTATGAATTGGGTAGGCAAGCCGCAATAACCTCATCTTTTGTGCTTTTAGGTTTTACTGGTAATGTTTGCCTGAAGTCGCCTCCAAGTAAAACTGATTTTCCGCCAAAATATTGTGAAGTGTTTGATGTTAAATCCTTAAGTGTCTTATCAAGGGATTCAAAACATCTGCGATCACTCATTGGAGCCTCGTCCCATATTATTAGAGTCGTTTGCAAAAGCAAATTACATAGGTTTGACTTCTTCTTTATGTAACAAATGGACTCTTCAGTTAGTTCCAATGGGATTTTAAATCTGGAGTGTGCAGTCCTACCAGATGGAAGCAATAGTGATGCGATACCTGATGCTACGACAGCAAGTACAACCTCACCTCTTGATCTAAGACGTGCAATGATCGTTTTCCATAAGTATGTCTTTCCTGTTCCACCAGGACCGTAGACAAAAAGTAAACTTTGAGTTCCATTTTCAATTGAAGACATGACTGCGTTGTATGTAGCTAGCTGCTCTAGTCGAAGGCCCTCGTGGAGACTCATGTGTTCAATGCGTAAGGCATCCCTGTCATAGCTTTTCTCTTCTAAAAGAAGGCTGTTCTCAAGTGCTGAAACCACAGAAACATCTGGCATTGGTAGACCATACTCAACCAAGGAACGTGAAGTTGAGTTTGTATTAAGAAGAGTTTGCAATTCCCGTAGTACATACTGTTGTAGATCTTGATCGGCTATAACCGTTGAATGAGTGGTAATTGCAAGGCCTATACTACGGTTTATGTCATCAGACATGCATTTCCAATTTGCCTCCCATAATCTTCGAGGATTTGAAACATCACAGTGAAGGAGTATGCAAGTAAAGAGATATCTTAGTTCAGCATCTGTAGCCCACTCGGCAGCCTCTTCAATAGTGGTGGCCCATTCTTTGTAGTCTCCGATCAAACCAAGCCTTTCACCCGCTTCTCTAAATGTTGGCATTACAGTCCCTGATACTGTACGTACATCTGCGAAAGAACAACACCCTCTTTGAAAATTGAGTAGAAGCCTTAAATAAAATAGTTCTCCGCATGTTGGATGCACATATGTAAGCCTACCGATTGTTGGCTCCCTTTTATTTCTTCTTCGTATCCATTTTTTTGATGACATATCCCAACGGTACTTCGATAAGTAATCGATGTACCGAAGGTTAACACCTGACAAAACAGAGTTACCCTCGTTGGATATCTCATTGGTATTATTCACAAACCATTCTGTTAAGGTTGTTTTACCAATATTTGAATTGCTAGTAATATCTGAAAGCCGTTGCGACTGTCTAAAAGTAAGGTTTTGTCTTCCTTCCAAGTAAACAGCTAAAACTTGAACTGGGGGATTCCTATGATGTATTGGAAAACTGAATATCCTCCACATTGCCTCATGTGGACATATGAATCGGCCATCTGTATAATTTTTTATCTCGTCTATGACCTCCGGGATGTCAGCTGGCTCTCCAGCTTGTCTATCACGTGTTAACACAAATTGAATACGATCAGCACCTTTGGAGATGTATTTGAATAAGTATTTGATCAACATAGTCCAACCACAGTATTCTACGTTTATATGTGTTTCAAAGTGCATTAACAAATTTGCGTTGTACGGAACAACGTACCCGTTGTCTAAAGGAACGCCATTTTTTAGAAACGGTACACACGTTGACGATCTCTTATAATGTACATAACCTGCATTATCAAAACGTGTCACATCCTCATATGGCTTAGGAAAATTCTTTTTGCAGACTCCATCTTTCATGCAGGGAGAACCCATGCGTGCTAAACCGCATGGACCGTGCAACATACAATCCGTCACAATCCTGTGGAGAACAGGTTTGAGGATAGGATCAGGTAGGTCAGCTGATATATAGTGATCCACCTGTTCAGCATTGCGTATACTATACGCATCAGACACCCATAAAAGCGTGTGACAATGTGGTAGACCTCTTTTTTGAAATTCAATTGTGTATAAATCTGCACAAAGATGGAATACCACAGTATGTAAGTGACATAACAGGTCTAAACTATAAACAAATTTTATATTTATAGTTACCTGCAGTGACATCTCCAAATGGTTTTCTATTTCGCAAGTGCTTGATAAATGCACGCACTTTCATCTGAAAAACCCTAGCGATGATGTCAGACCTATCTTGCGCATTAGCAGCACCCACACGACTAATTTCCCTTGTTATTTCAGACAACGAACATTACATGTAAATGTGATGAAATACTAAGGATTGCCATGCCACGACATATTGCAAGCGCATCTTGATAATGCTTATACATATACCTTGGCCCACCCGTAAATGAAGAAGGTAATATGACACGCTTTCCTATGGTGCTCGCGTCAGTATCCCCTCTAGAAACTGCGTCCTGAACACCTTGGAAAAACTCACATCGGAATTCATCCTGGTTCGCCCTAAGGTATTCCAAATGACAATGTTCTACACAAATGTAGGCATCTACCAAATACTGTTGTAACAACTTGGATGCCCTCAGTATATGAGTGTACACATTCTCGCGATCATGCATTTGATAACCGTAGAACATTATAGGTGTTAAATTCCGGCCATCAGGCATCTCTTCATCGTTCGGCGTAGGTTCAGTGCCAGTTAGTTTAAGATCTGGCGACCAACCTTGTTCGGCACGCGGAAAAAGGAATGGGTATTGCAAAGGCATATAAGCTGAGTGAAGCTTGCTTACCCTATGAGGGGTGTTATCTTTACTTTTAATGACGACATCAAAATCTGCCGATAATTGGCTGTGGTCACAGACTATGGCACCAAGAGTGTGCGAAGCAGGGGTAGAATAACGATTGTCATGAACACGATTGTGAAGTGTGATCTCAAAATCTGGAATGTCGGCATGAGAACACAATTCCCTAGCAGATCTAAACAACCGTACATACGGGTTTACGTCATCTAACATGCGAGCGAGGGCGGAAACAGTTTCTACTGTAGTATGATTAGAATCAATAGTTGGGAAAAAAACGTAGCCTTTTGCAATCTCATGTTCACTATCATGAACGTACATTTGCAAAAAGCGGGGACTATCACCAGAAGAAGGGCATAGAGAACCCAACCAGTGTGAAACCTGGCCGGCAACCTTGAACACCTAGGGGCCACCACCCTGGTTTATTGCATCATCGACAACAGCCCCAAACGATGTCATGCAAAACATAGGGTTGTATGCACGAATGTTTAACATAAATTGAGAATCCGAAAACAAAGATTTCAATAAATCTGGCGGTTGAGATGGGTATTGCAATTTAATTTTGCCACCTCGACAACAACGATTATAACGTGGACGAACACTTATTGGAAAGGATGTTAGTCGTTCCTGGAACCAAAAAAGAGCTCCACAATACTCGCATACTTCTGTACACAATCCCATGCCAACGTAATCTGGGGACTGTAAAGCAGAAGCTAGGAAACCAGCAGAATCAACAGCTGCCATTGCAGCCCTAGAACGCAGCATCGCGCTTCAATGAGATGTCTGCCGACGCGACGTCGAGGAAGCATCAAAACATGCATCAGAAGAAGATGCAACATCCGCTGAAGATGACACAAGACGCGGTCGTTTGGAACGTGGATGCTGGGACGATAAATAGATGTCAAAACTGACCATACAATACCTCAAAAATAGGAACACCCCTAATAAACATTCTAAAATGTATGTATATTTTTTTTTTCTACAAACTAACAGCAAACAATGTATCTTACTTAATATACCTGCATCAAACAACTTATAAGAACCTCTGGTGTATTTTATGCCAGTTATATAGGCCAGTTATTTAGCTATGCCAGTTAAAGAAGGAATTAAAAAGGATATGAAGAAAAATAAAATTAAATTAAAGAAACTATATATAAAATACTCGTACCGAAAATCCCCAAATATCGGCACCGTACACGTACCGAACCGAAAACACCGGCACCGAAAACGTAAGGGTTGGATAACTTTAGAAATTAATTTATACTATAGGCCAACAAAAGTTATATACAATTATATATAAAAATAATAAGTAAATATGTATCATTTTAATTCGAATTTCAAATCGAATATAAAATTATAAAATTTGTATTAAAGCCTGCTTGGTTGTTTAATGGAATACAATCATCCGTTATGTAAAGCATTTTACTCTCTTAAAATCATTTCATCCGCCCCATGTTTTTCTTCTAATTACATCCCCTCTACTCTTGATGCAGGTATTGGTTTTTTTGGAGGTCTCTAAAAACTGCAGCTTCATTTATGGTTGAAAGATTAATCAAGTTGGTATATAATTAGTAGCATATACAATTCTATCTTCCATTTACCATATTTAGTCATTAATTCGCTTACATATCATGCGTATTTTATGTGTGTTTAAGGAAAATAAACAGAGATTTGTGTGATCAAAGTCCATGCAAAGGTTACAACTCGCTGCGGTCAGTTGCGTCAAAGTTCTTCGAGTTCAAACGATGTATTTTAGAAGCCGTCTATGGTGGCATGATTTTTTTTTGGTCCCGATATATGATTATTATTCAAGTAATAATTATCACTACTCAATGCATCTTACTTAACATACCTGCATCAAACGACTTAAAAGAACCTCTGATGTATCAAGAATATGCGTATAGACCCTGCACAAGATAATGACAAATTATCAGTTTATATAGCGATATTCTTAAATATTAATGCATTTATTTAGCTATGCCAGTCAAAGAAGGAATAAAAAAGCATATAAAGAAAAATTAAATTAAATTAAAGAAACTATATATAAAATACCCGTACCGAAAATCTCCTAACCCCCCCGAGTTCGAATCAACGCGCATGCGGGCTGTTTCGACCCTTCGCCCGGGGGCTTTGCATAAATTGGCATGACCCGCGTTTCGAACCGGCGTCACCCGGGCAGGAACCCCGAAGGGAAAACCTTCACACCTCTCCACAAACCAATTGGTCTGTGGGTCCATGGTGGTATGATTTATTTTTTTTTGGTTCCGATATATGATTATTATTCATGTAATAATTATCACTACTGAACACAAAGTTGTGATAATGAAAATGCAAGTTGATGAGGTAACAATACCTACAGGCACAGGGCATTTAAGCCCATGATACTTGTTTCAAAGCCTAACAGAAGAATCATGAGGGTGTATGGACGTGATTAACATGATCAACATCATGGTTATGATCACCATTATGAACTATGATTAATCATCAACGTAACAAATACTCTTCTTGTGAACTCTTTTAACATTTTTTAAACTGTAGTATTAATCATCAACGTAACAAATACTCTTCTTGTGAACTCTTTTTAACATTTTTTAAACTGTAGACTTATGTTTCAACTTTCAAGGCAAGGCATGCAAAGTCTACAATAACTACTATGACTATCACGTATACTACGAACCCTACGAATTCATTAACAACATACGATTTTGTTGTGTTACTCTTCATTAGAACCACATATCGTTCACGATTTCAGCTACAGTGATTCTCATCTAGCAGCCGAAACAACCGTTTCAAATCCGGTGATGTCCACCACGGCATGCGAAACTCACCGGAGCAAATCATCTTATACATCACCATCGTTGAACGGAAGAGATCTATAATTCTCTGAGATCTTTCAATAAAAAATGAAGTTGTTGATCTTGTGGCCAGAAGTTAATATGGTATGCGCAGAAGTTATGAATCAACTCGTTTTACATGTAAAACTGACTTGTTTATAACATATGCAAAACTAACTCAGTTTTATAAAACTGACTAATTCAGAATTAATAGCTAAAAAGGCAAAATTACAAGAAATTACAAAATTAAGATGCAAAAAAAACACGAACCTCTGACATGAAGTAGACCATTTCAAATAAATCCGCCTACAATGAGTTGAGTATTAAAAATTACAAATAATAAGAAAAAAGAAAACTTTTGGTAAAAAAAGTTATATAATATTGAATAACAAAATTATTAGAGTAAACTGCCATTTTGGTCCCTGTGGTTTGGTCAGTTTTGCCACTTTAGTCCAAATCTCAAACTTATTACATCTGGGGCCCTGTGGTTTGCATTTTGTTGCCATT
Organism: Helianthus tuberosus; assembly: GCA_030545235.1. Taxonomy (NCBI): domain Eukaryota; kingdom Viridiplantae; phylum Streptophyta; class Magnoliopsida; order Asterales; family Asteraceae; genus Helianthus; species Helianthus tuberosus. The sequence goes on along the minus strand of CM060411.1, from coordinate 38,506,834 downwards.
TTAGTCCAAAAGTGAAATTTGACCAGATTCCCAAACTTAAAACATGATATTTTGTCTTTATCCTCAGGGGTATTTTAGTCATTTTGAAATTATTATAACTCAATTATCTATATATAACTCAATTTGTCTTTATCCCCAACTTAAAGCTTGATTGCACATGTCAAACAACAGGTATCAAGACTGAATAAAGTGTTTTATTAACCCTGAACTATGAACAAACAATCGAATAAGAACTACACAACAAAACTCTAAACTCTCCTCTCACCTGCTGATTATCAATGTGATAATCTGCACATAAACGATCTAACAAGCACTTAGTGAAACAAAGATGTTCACTACTCGAAAGAAACCCTAAATCGCCTAAAGAGAAGATAACGAACAGAGAGAACAAAATATGCAGTTAACCCTCTCATAATCCCCCCTTCTCACCACCGCCACCTCCTCCCCCTCCCCCCTCCATTAACACCACCACCACCCCCACCGGACCACCACTGCACCACCACCACCCTTGTCTTCCTCATTTCACCCAATTTCACCAGAAAACCCTAATCCAAACCCTAATTAGGGTTAACACTTAACACAAATTAACAACCTTAAAGGCGGCTAAAGAAGAACCACCATCGGAACCACTGTTGGGACGAAGATCAGACAACACCTGAAACCCTACCTTCCGATCTGTAAAAAAAAACTCCGCAAATATCTCATATGCATCTCTCGGATCAAACCTAAACCTCGCATTAGATCTACTCTTATTCGTACCTCTCTCTCATTCAGTTCCGGCGAAGACAAAGGCGACGACGGTTGTTCCTCAGCGGCGACGGAAGTTTTGTTGTTGTTGTTCATCCTGGATCTGGATCGAGTTATTGAGAGAGAGAAGTGAGAGAGTCAGGGATCTGGATCGAGTTATTGTTCATCCTGGATCTGGATCGACATGTTGTTGTTGTTGTTGTTTATTTCTTATAATAACTTATAAATAGATAAAGATTTAATTAATATTTAGTTAGAAAAAGACCAAAATGCCCCTAAGGAAAAGGACAAAAACCAGGGTTTTTTTTTTGAAATCTGACCTGATTTGAGTTTTGGACTAAAATGGCAACAAAATGCAAACCACAGGGCCCCAGATGTAATAAGTTTGAGATTTGGACTAAAGTGGCAAAACTGGCCAAACCACAGGGACCAAAATGGCAGTTTACTCAAATTATTATATCAAACCTTTTCCTATATAACTCTAAAATCTAAATTTTATCAGTTGTACTTATAACATGTATTTTTTTTTTGGAGGGCAAACAGCTCACCTGGCTAGGACCGCGGCAGGTTTAAAACAAACTAAGTGATGAATCAGCAGATTATCACTGTTCATTCCCACTCTTAATTATCATATATTAATTATGTTTATCTCATTTTATGGCCACCAAAGTGTATATTCTATGTATGTATGCATGTGATGTATTATGATGTCACCTCCCAAAATTGTCTGCCTATTCACGTGTATATCCCTTAAGATGTGATGATTTGTTTATGACAACTAATCCCACTCTCAATTCTCTGCGAAGATGTGATGTAGTTTTGTGATGTCCAAAAAAAAAAAAAATAACTCCCCTCCAAGTGTATGCGTGAATGGAGTCCAAGCCCAATGATGATATTTTTTTGGACTACCAATATGTCGGCCCTCACTCAATCACGTGAATGGCGGCTGCTTCTCTTATTGTTCCCTCAAAAATCCAAACTGCCATTTTATTCAAGCCATCGCTTACAGTTATAACCGTAAGTTACGCTCAAAACCTTTTGTTTCTTTTATGTCTTTCTTAACCGTACTCTACGCACACCAACAGTTATAACCGTAAGTCACGTTCAATGATTGCTGGAAGTATTTGGCTCACTTATCTCAACATACAACTTTCATAGGATGACAATTCGCGCACATTCAAATTGTCTCTTGACCCGAAACCTCTATCGAATGATGTGATTCACTTGATTATTCTTCCTTGCTTGTTCCGTTCATCACTAAGCATTCCAATTTAACCGAATTAAGCAATTAACCTGTGACATCACAACTATACGTAGTTATCACATTCACGTCATGTTATCACTTGAAATGCCATAAAACACACGATATAACACACTTAAACACTCGGGTTTCACACACTCCATCACATCCCCACACTTATCTTTGATTGTCATCAAGCAACCATTACAAACATTACTCACCTTATTAACAAATCACTATTGAATCCCTTACCGAATTAGCAATTAAAGGTCCCAAGTCATACCCGTCCCATAGACTGACACAATCGAGATTGACAATCTGACAGATAAATGATACACATTTAAAACAACTTAAGACTTGCCTAACTAAAACTAACATGCTTATGATACTAAACACATGCCACACGCCCCTCACAATAATCACTCCTCTCGGCTCATTCAAGACTAGCTTGTAAGGTGCTAGTATATATTTCGCTCTAAACCAACTATGCTACCTTGCAATCATAAGCTTGTATAGCAATCACACATCCACTGTATCAAATAACATAACACATATCAACAGGACTTCTGGGTTTTGGGTTAAGGGTAAAGGTAAGGAATTATTTTTGGATTTTTATATTTATTTGGCGAACACAAAAGAACATACCCAACCATGACAATTTTATTCACAATAATTACTAACACTTAGGTTATTTTCAACCCATTTATTTATCACGAACATAACAATGATTTTTTTTCTTTCTTTCTTTTTTTTCTCTATTTTTTTTCAATAACATCTAACACACAATTGTCATTCATAGTTGGTAATCAAACGGGTCAAACGAGGTGTAACAAACGAAAGGTATAAGGCTCAACGTGGTTAACTAAGGTGGGTGAAATAAACAATCAACATATAACACCATGAAGGGATCCTAATGCCTTTATCATCTATGTGTATACGCTAAACCACAGTCTCGGCACGTATCAAACTACACAAGTTCTAACACAAAGAAACATATGGCCTACACTCAGCAAATGAACATTTATTGCAACTTCATCTAACAACTAGTAGGCTCAAATATCTCACCAAACAAAAGGAATAAGGGTTACCGACACGTAGCATGTGTAATTCCTAAAGCATGTTACCCGTAGTTAGGCATCTCTTCCAACTATTTCCTATAAAAAAACTTGTCAAACCTACTCTCATGAAACTTAAAGGGACAACCATGACAAGGGACTAAGTTAGTTTAATATCAGTAGGAACCCTTTGGCGATTGAAAATGTTGGTTTTCATGTAGTTTAAGCATACTTGAGACAAAAAATTTAAAATTTTTCAATTTTTAGCAATTCCACCCTTTCAAGCATTTAAGATCATCATTCCTACCAACCCTCTCTCGAGTTACCGTATCCCCACACTTGGGATACATTGTTCTCAATGTATAGTGCAATTTATAATCTAAACTCGAGAGATACCACCCACAGACCATGAACGGCTAATACCTAGACAACTCAACACAAAGAAACCACTACCAACACAAGAAGTTCACACCACCAAATACACGAAACGAAAACAAATAAAAAAAGGATAGATAAACACATGCACCTGATCAGAAAACAAGTGAGTGTTTGTATTGGGCATAGCTGCTGCGATCTAACCGGAACATACGCCCTTCATAGATTCTTTCAGATCTCACCAGGGATGTTGCCAAACATCCCCACACTTGATTCATTGCATCCGTGAAGATGGAACGTAGAAACCTGTCAAAACACAAACACACCAAAACGAGACCAACCAAAAATACAATACAATACAATACTCTACATCCTCGGGCTGCCTCCCGAGAGCGCTAAGTTTAAAGGTCTTCAGCCAGACCGTACCTGATATGCGCTACGGTGGTCTCAATGCACACTTACCCAATGTATTTCCAATGAATGCTCGGAATTTTACATGCCATCTCCATAAGCTCGTTGGTATAATTGGCATGTTTAGAAAGCACCTGCGGGTTTTGCTGATCCACTTCACGAGATATACACCGATGTCTTGTAGCTTCACCCTTTTCATATTCTTCCTCAAACCCTCTTCCCTACACTTGTTAATTGGAATGATTGATATGGGAAGAGTTTCGGTACACACATTCATCTCATCAGACTGTTCTGCCTCATCATCCTCAACCATCTGATCCACCAGTGACTCTTCATCAGATAAAGGATTCATTGGGGTGGTATTATCCTCCACAACCTCCTCCTCCATGTGAGAATAATCTCTAATATCATCTGGTAATGGTGAGAGACGCTCTTCTATTTCTATCTTCATTTTTAACTTCTGACACTTGGAAACTAGACAGTTGATTCGATCTTCATCGGAAAGGTTGGTTGCTGATAAATACTGCTCGAGTTTGGACAAAGTCACTTCCAACATAACAAGCTTTTTCTCCTCCTCAGTCTGATAAGCATAGACACCCCCGGGCTTAGAATATTCCTCGGGATGATACTGTCGGTATCCCTGATACGGTCTTGAGATGTATGCATCCATCAATTTTTTTATTCCAATACTTTGGATTTTCCAAATACACCGCGCACACATCATACTCATAAGTATGATCACGACCGCAACAGAAACATCGTCCATCCGTCCTTGGCTCATAATAAGCATCCTCGTCCCGATCCCATCCGTCAGAGTAATAACCATCCTCCACCGTTGTTTCGGAATCATAGAAATATTGTGGATGGGAAGGATTCTCATAGCAAGGCATCAATGGTTCTTCCAATTTCGCTTTTTCCCGTCTAAATCGGGCCTCGTGGCAACCGATACACGGGTGAAGTGGTTCCCCGCACAACTTGCATGTAGAAGAGCCGCAAAATATAGTAAGATCTGTCATCCTGCACAAGCACAACTCAACTACCCACGTAAATCACGAACAAAAAAGGTAAAAAATAAAAATAAAACAAAATAAAAAAATCTTTTAGAGTTTTTTTATTTTTTTTATTTTTAGAAAAGCTAACTAAAACAAGAAAACTAAACAAGGCGCACTAACTCCCCGGCAACGGCGCCATTTTGATGACTGTCGAACGGGTCATGCAAAAACCTAATTAACCTAGATAGCTAGGGTAAGTAGGGTATCAATCCAAGGGAGTATGTGGTCAGTTAAGTTTTCTATTTAATTAACTAAAAAAAACTGAAAGTAAAAACTGAGCGGTTTAAATAATTATAGAAAAAACTACACTAAACGGCTGAAACAATAATAAAACAAAGCAACTTCCTCCAGATTTCAGGTTCTAGATTTGACACGTTCTATATTAATTAATTTAACAGAACCACATAGACATAGTTTTGTTAACGTTTATTTACCAGTTGTGATAATTAAGGACCATTTTCCCAGACTACTGAACAGCGTGGGGTTATCTCAAAACTACCAACACTACGTTACCAACCCACCTACCTCTCTAATATAAGCCAATTACTATAACTCTCGGCCATTGAAAGATAAAGCAAGTGAATATAAAATAACGCAAGTCTGTTACAACCGGTTCATAAATTAGTTAACTAGCAATTAATTATATTAAGTCTACCCTTTTATGTCACACCCAACACTACGTTACCAACCCACCTACCTCTCTAATATAAGCCAATTACTATAACTCTCGGCCATTGAAAGATAAAGCAAGTGAATATAAAATAACGCAAGTCTGTTACAACCGGTTCATAAATTAGTTAACTAGCAATTAATTATATTAAGTCTACCCTTTTATGTCACACCCAACCCGTTCAAAATTTTGTTATCAACCGAACACGTTGTAAAGAAGGAACTCAAAATATAAACAAATCACAAGTCAACCAAATCAATATAGTTAGATATCTGTCACATAAATAACATAGATTGAAAGTATAAAAAATCCAGACATGAAAAACCTATAAAACTGTCCATCAGGAGGAAGCCACGAAGAACCTAGCCGTTCATGGTTGTAATCATTACTTCACTGTTGATCAAGGATGAATCGAACATTGAGAAGGTGACTTGATAAATAAATATAGTGCCCAATTCGTCCCCTGTAAACGGCGGCTGTGTGTATCTCCTCTAATTTTTGTGATGATAAGTTTATAAAAAAAAACCCTTTGAGGCCCCCCACATCCACGTGACTTCTCTCCTCCATATATTGATGAGATATGATCTTTTTTCAAAACTTCCAAGGAAGTGCACGTGAGTCTTTTTTTTTTTTAGTAAATTACAAGTTTTGTCCTTTATGTTTACATCAAATTGCAGGCGATGTCCTTTAGCGCAAAAGTTTGCGAGTTTTGTCCTTAACGTTTCAAAATCCTGCACGTTATGTCCTTTAGGCCAAACTTAGTTAGATTTTTTTTTGTTAAATCTAGTCATGTGCCTTGCAAGAGCTATTGTGTAAAGAACTTTTATTAAGGGACTATTTTGTAACAAACTAAAAAATAAAAGGTTATAATCCTATCTCAACCTCTGCACACATCCTCCTTCTCACTCAACCTCTGCACACATCTGTTCCGTAACCCTAGCCTGATAAACGCATGCCTCCCCGTCCCATCCTCGATCTTCGATACAAAATATCTCGACGAATCAACCACTGATTCCACTGCATTCTCCCTCTATCCAGGATGCACAAAACACGCAGCAAACAAATCACCAAAATTCGGATCCTCTAACCGGATATCACACCGATTGTTGCACGACACCACTCGGAGCCTCCCAGACCAGATCTTGTCCGATTTCAGCCACTCGCCGCACTTGTAACCGCCGCTGGTGGATCGCGACGGTATTTTGAACATCGTTTAATGCTCGTTATTTCTGCTGCTGCTCTGTTGTTGTTGAATTGTTGTTAACTGTGAATAGTGTAATTGTTATGAACAATGACGGCATTTTAATCTACAGATCTCTAGGTTTTGAGGTGTAGATCGAGTTTTTGAAAGGATTAAAGGTTGATATGTGATGAGGCAACGCCCAAGTCACCGGACCAAACCTATATGCACGGACTAAATTCTTCGTCCGCTCAAGCCGATCCGTACTACAAGATGAGATAGGATCCGGTTAGGCCTAACCTGACATTTTAGGGCCCAAGATATATGGCCCAACAAAGACTTTGGCCCATACCATCCCCTATATATATAAATACTCTCCCATATTAAAAAGGATCTTCTTCTCCTCTCTCTCCATACACATTTACTTACTCCAACTCTAATTTACTTACACTTTATGCATATATGCTCTTATTACAATGAATATCACACTGCCTTGAGCGTCGGAGGGTGGTCCAGAGACCCCGGTCTCTGGTCCCCTTCTAACGAGTTGTTCATGTTGTCTTGCAGCACCCACTCGGAGCAGATTGGAGAAGACGAAGTGTGCTCCGTCTATCTCCTCTAGTAGATGCAATGACCAAATTACCCTGGCGGTGGATCTTTGCCTCTTCAATATGCGATAAATGTGTGAGGTGTTAATGGAGAAATGAACTTACCGTGATCAATTGGAACTGATTTGGAGAAGAAATACTGCAGATTGGAGCAGGGTGATTGTGAAATTGAATGTTTCGAAATGTTGATTGTGAAATTGAGATAGGATTATGTAACCCCTTTATTTTTTAGTTTGTTACAAAATAGTCCCTCAATAAAAGTTCTTTACACAATAGCCTTTGAGAAGGTGAAATGACAACAATACCCTCATTTAATCAAAAAAATCTAACTGGGTTTGTCCTAAAGGACACAACATGCAGGATTTTGAAACGTTAAGGACAAAACTCGTAAACTTTTGCTCTAAAGGACAGCGCCTGCAATTTGATGTAAACATAAAGGACAAAACTTGTAATTTTTTTTTTTTATGGAAATTAATTTTTGTGATGATTAGGTTGTAGAATAATAAATCCTCCAAACCTTCTTTTCAAACCTTTAAAACAATTTAAATACTTGCTGCCATATTGTTCCATCGTAACTTACGCTAATTTGACCGTATGCTATGTCCCATGTTTGCTTGATGGATCCGTAGGCTAGGCTTTAGAACCGTAAGTTACGTCCAATACATACTGATCACTTTTTGGCTGCACTATTAACTTTCCATTAATTACTTACAAGCCCCTCAACTTCATTCCTTTGTGTTTCTTGCATATTATAGCTATCTCTTCGACCCGAACCTCTATCAAATGACATGATATATCTTGCTAATCATCCGTGTTTGTCCCGGTTCATTACTAAGCTCTCTAACTTCGCCGTATAATGCGTTTTACCTGTAAAACCACAAACACTCGTAGTTAACATATTCAAGGCACGTAATCACGTAAAACGCAACAAGACACGTATTATAACACACTTAAGGCTAGTGTTTTACACTCTCCATCATGAGCGTAATGTACCGAAGCCATAAAAAATTAAAGAAATTGATGAAGTGAATGATTCAATGCGAATGGGCAGACGTGTAATATGTAATGTTAATGAATCTTAGGTTTTCACTAAACCTGCCACCATACGCTTTGTAATATTCATTTTTTAAAATATATATACACAGTTGTATTAGTAAAATTTAAATATACGAATCCATAAGTAATCACGGGTGATAATCTAGTATGAATATATTAACACACTTCACCTATATTTCCAATATATTAACACACCTATCCAGCTCAGGGCCGTCCCCGAAAATGATAAAATATTTTTGGGCCCCGTGCAAAACAAAAAAAGTTGGGCCCCTCCTATAATATAAACTCATCAATCATATATCAAAAAACCACAATACGACTATATTTGTTATAAAATAAACAAAATAAAAAGAAGCGTAGCAAAAAGAACTCAATATATGTAAACATACCCAAATTAGTTTGGCTACACGAACCTTTTCTTATAAAAAAATAGAACTAGATACTGAGGTTTTTTTTAAAATTTATATTATAAATGGTTAAATGAGAAATAAAAAAAACCTACAAGAAAACATGTAAAGTGATTAAATGAGAAGAAAAAATGAATGAACTTGCAAATGTGTGGAGGCCCAAATTTAGATGTGAAAAATCAAAATTAAAACTAAAAAATAAGCTTGCAAGTTGCAATTGGTGTGAGCACATGAGACTTTTCCCCATATTGATAAAACAAGCGGCCCAAACAAAAACAAAACATCAATTAGAAATGAAAAAAAAATGCCACTTGGGTTGTGGCCCAATGGTAAGTAGTCAAAGACTACTTTGGTGAAATCCAGGTTTGAACCTGGTTAGGTGTATTATTAGGGGGGAAATAATTTGTTAAAAAAATGAGCTAGAAATGAAAAAAAAAACATCAAATAGAAATGAAAAACAAAAAATGAATTAAAAATGTTGAAAACAAGGGGATTCGAACCCGGATGTCCAGCTTTAAAATAAGTTGTTGAATCCATTGAGCCAAATGACTAGTACATAAAATACTTCCTATAGCGAGTTTATATATAAAATATATATTAACTTTTAAATGATTTTGGGCCCCTAAATGTTTTGGGCCCTGTGCGATGGCACCTCTTGCACAGGCCCAAAGTCGGCCTTTATCCAGCTTAAGAAACTATCCAATAGAATAAAATTATGCATCCAACACTGCTAGGGGGCTTGAGAAAACACCACCCAGCTTAAGGAACTATCCAATATACGATCGACTTTTCAAAGGAATACAACAATAATGTTCATTAGAGCATTCACATCCAAACCATCAAATTATACATACATTCCACTAAAAAACAACTCCTATATCAATATATTTCCACTAAAAACAAATATTTTTTCTCTCTCCTTTTCAATTAAATAATATTATCATCACATTTTTCTCTCTCCTTCACTCACAACCACTTTCAATATATATTAAAAAAATTATACTGGATGAACAGTGTCCCCCAAATATACAGATGAACAGTAACATTTTCTCTCTCCTCCACTCACAACCACTTTTTATACCCTTTATAATATAAAAACTCTCCCTCACATATTTTGATGGATAGAATCAAGAAAATGTGATAGTTACGACTTACAACTATAGGGTGTCATTACTTTCAAACACACTTTGACAAAATACATCAATAATGTTCATTACCTGTCAAGAAAATGTGATAGTTACGACTATGGGGTGTCATCATCACTTTCAGACTTTGGCAGAAATAAAAGAATTATAAAAACAAATAAAACAAAACAAACATAATATAATATAAAAACAAAAATAATAAGAAAGTATACAATAAAAAAAGTAAAAGAAGACAGTAAGGCTTATTGAATAAGCTATAGCTCAATAACAATTAGAGAGTAAATGGAGATTTAAGTTTGAGACCATAGTTCTTAAATTCGAATCAAATTTCCAGAGCTGGTTCTGAGGATTTAAGTAACTCGGCCGAGCTGAAAAAAGACTCTTAAGCCCTAACGAATTATATAAAAAAATATATTTTTTTTAAATGAAGATTAACACTATAGCAATAAACATAGCTTAAATTTAGTATTCGAATTTTCTTTCTTATTTTAACTATTCTACGATCTACACACTATATAAAATCTTTGGCCCCATGAAGAAACGGGCCTCGGCCGGGGGTGCGGTTCGCGCACCCCCGGGCCGACCATGCCAATTCCAACTATGTTTTACTGTAGTGAGTCATTGGGTGACATGTTTTCCCTTGAACTAGACTTGGATTACCCAGCACTGTCTGCGGTCACGAGCTTATGGGGTCGCCTTTTATCATTGGGTTACCTCGGATAACCAGGTTGTTTTTGGTTGACCATTACTAAATATATAACATTACATTTGTTCAATCTGTGTAATACACGAGATACTGACCTAGTTTGATAATACAATGTTTGGTTGTTGATCTTTTTCGTTGATTAATCTCTTTAGTTTACGCGTGATAAACTCAAAAGATCTGCATTAGAGAATTCACATCTCTTCCATCAAATCTACTATATAATTACACTAAAAATAACTATATTTTCTCTCTTATTTTAATTAAATAATATTTTTTTATACTTTTATTATTACGTTTCTCTCTTCTTTATTTATAACCATTCTCAAAATATATTAAAAAACTATAAATAGTAAAGAGTATCCCAACCACTTATAACTACTTTTTTATAATATAAAGATGACTTTCATACGAGAGATATGAATGCTCTTATAGACTTTTGAAAAAACACATGGACAAAAACCTATGACTCAATAGTCAACAATGAAATGATTTTCTAGGGCTTGGTCTATTCGCACACGGCATTAGTCTTTTTGCACACTCGAAGCGCCCCGCTTTGGCCATAGCGGGGCGCTTTGGACAAGGTCAACAGACAAGGACTGACTTTGTTTGTCGACGTCATGCCTACGACCTGAACAAATGGCAGGTTGTACATGTTCGTTTTGTAGGTGGCGTCAATAATTAGCACATGCGGGAAGGCACACCACATATTGAATGATCTTTCGTGAACAAAGAAGACATCTTCAACTTCGTTTGATATCTCATTCGTGCGCATGTAATAAGTGTAATTTTTTTCGAGAAGAATGCTTTCAAGTTTTTGCATCGGAGACTTACCGACATTTTTTTCGGCGTTGATCTTCTGAACAGCGTTGTGTATATCTTTCGGAATAAGCTTTCTAGCCGGATTGTTTTTTGTCAGCGTTCGCCAGATACTTTGGTTAGGAATGTCTTGCTCTGCCAGCTCCTTAACCAGTTTTGTATCCTCCGAAGAAAGCCTTCTCGCATACGCGTGACCCTCTAAGTTTTCAATAGGAGTGTGGTTATGCTTCGCCTTCGTCACCTCTATCCTCCAAACACTTCCGGATGATTCCGAAAACCCGATCATCTCGAACGGGCTACCTATTTTCTTGCTACCCGTTTTCCTCTGTGTAGCTATACTCTTATGCTCCCCACCAAAAGTACATTGAAACGAAATCTTGTAATTCTCTCCTCTTTTATTCGACCTCTTAGTCACAATGAGGTAACCGTTGTCTTTTGCCGTGTCTTGTACCCAACGCACCAACTCTTTACGTGACGAAAAGGTCTGCGTCGTATCAAACGAAAACGTAACCGGGTAACAGCCTTCCTCGTCAACAGACACATCCCCCGGCTCACCATCGTCACCGAGGTCCGAATATACTTGATGTTCAAAGTTGTGCTCGCCACCGTAACCGAAATTCGAATAACCTTGTAAGCTCTGTTGACAACCGTAACTGTCGTTTGGACCACACTCCTGCTGTACAAAGCTGTACTCGCCACCGTAACCGAAATTCGAATAACCTTGTTGTGCGTAAGGGTCCTCCACAGGGGTATTCAAATCCGGCGTCACCGTGTTATCACGATAATGAATGCCAGATACAACCTCTGCCTCCCTCAAGTTGGACGAGACCGGTTTCTCATACGAGTCAGAAATAGCGGTCCCCTCGTAAGAATCAGGAACAACTGTCTCGTCAGAATATTGACCGAAAATATAGTTGTTTAACCACGACATCGTTTTTTCAAGAGATGTAACTAATACAGCAAAACCGCGCGTTATTTTGAGAAGAAACACAACGGATCTGAAATGAAGGCAAAATGTATATCGAAGATGGAAATGTGTGATGGAAATGTATGTCGAAGATGGAAACACAACCTCAAGTTGGCAAAACGGACAGTGTGTGATGGAAATGTATGGCTCACATGTTGCTTTTAAAAGGGGAAAAGGGTGAAATTTGGGGTCGAAGCGCCGCGCTATGGCCACAGCGCGGCGCTTAGGGTTAACGACAAAACATCATGATTAGCTTTATGTCTGTCAAACAGTATCGAATGTTTCAAACGTCAATCGAAGCACGTTTTGTCGATCGAAGCGCCGCGCTTTGGCCATAGCGCGGCGCTTTGGGGTGTGAAAATAATTTTGGGCGTGTGCAGCTAGCATGACCCTCTTCTAGACTGTATAATGTAAAGTTAAATAGATATTTGTCTTGTTTAGCCGGGATATTTGAAATTTTGAGTCAAAACTAGTTTCCATAATATAAAAGTTAATTGCTAAAATCGTCAATGAGGTTTGGGCACGTTTACTATTTTCGTTTAAAATAACACTTTTGTACCAAATTTTTCCCAACGTTTGTAATTTTTTGCCATTTTCATCCAAACCACTAACTTAGTTTATTTTTTCTGTTAAGTTAAGGATATTTGGATGAAACTGTCAAATATAAAACCACATAGGCGATTTTAGCAATTTACTCAAACCCTTTTTAATTTCTTTTATTTAATTATTTTTATTACATATATAATAAAAAAGAATATATATGGATTTTTTAGAAAAAAATTAATAGTTTTGTTACATAATTTTTATAAATTTTCATCCAAATCACTAACTCAGTTTATTTTTTCTGTTAAGGTGAAGAATGTTTTAAACTTTATAAATTAAGACAAAAATTAATTTACAACTTCTTTATATAAATCAGTTTTATAAAGTGAAAACGTCATTGGTGTGTAACACATAACAATCGATTACAACTTTTAATATTTATCAGAGTTGTAGAGAAAGAAAAAAATTGTAAAACATTACATATTTTTTAAATGTGTTGAGCACCTAGGAAATATGTTGGTAGAAATAAAATATTTATTTAATTAAGATTATGAGGGTATCTAATACTTATTCTGAGTGGGTTGAGTAAAGAAACTTTTGGTTCATAGCATTATAATTACAATTTGGTGGATAATTTTAAGGTTTGGTAACGATACGTTGTTTGATAGAGGGGGTGGGGGGCACTGGATTCTGTTTTTCCTTAGGAGCGAATTTAAAAGAGTAGAAGATGAAGTACAAACTTGGTACATATGATAAGATTTTTTTATTTGATCTTTTTCAATAAGGTCAACAACATTTTAGTTTTATAAAATTTAGATGTTTAAGTAGATTTTATTTTTATAAATCTGATTTATATAAAAATTATAAATTAATTTCTGTCTTAGTTTATAAACATCCTTCACCTTAATAGAAAAATTAACTTAGTTAGTGGTTGGATGAAAATTTATAAAAACTAGAATTAAGCACCCCGCGTTGTGGCGGGGGCGAACACCAATGTCACGCTACCGCCAACGACCACCAATACTAAATTTGCGGCGTGTTAATGCAAAGAAATTAAACCAAAACATAGAACATATAAAAGAATAAGCGAACACCAATGTCACACTACTGCCAACGACCACCAACACTAAATTTGCGGCGTGTTAATGCGAAGAAATTAAACCAAAACATAGAACATATAAAAGAATAACTAAGTCGATCTAGGACCCGCGCGTTTCGATGAACCTGTCAAACGGAAAAAATATACAACGGAAAAAATAGACAACGTAAAAATGTTTAACCACACACGCACGTTGCGCCGTGTTAACTCGCAAAATTTAGAACAGAACATAAAGCGAAAATTTTGCGAAAAATGAAAAGTATAGAGGACCAAAGTTGAAAGTAAAAAAGTTGGGAGGTTAAATTGTAAAAGATGATGTACAATAGTTTAATTCATACAAGTGTTACAAATTATATCTATACTAGGAGCCATATGGGAGGAGCTTGAAGTTCAAGCCCAACTACACATGGTCTTATACTTGCTACAGACTCATGCATAATACAACTACAAAGCTTGACGTACAAGCTTTAATGCAACAAAATGTTGCAAATTATATAGTATATAATTATTTGACAAAGCTATTATTTTTTTCACATGTATATTATTTTTTATTATATATGTAACAAAATTAATTAAATAAAAGAAATTTAAAAAAGTTTGAGTAAATTGCCAAAATCATCCCTGTGGTTTTATATTTGTCAGTTTCATCCAAATATCCTTAACTTAACAGAAAAAATAAACTAAGTGGTTTGGATGAAAATGGCAAAAAGTTACAAACGTTGGGGGCAATTTGGTACAAAAATGTCATTTTGGATGAAAATGGCAAACATGCCCAAACCTCAATGACGATTTTGACAATTAACTCTAATATAAATTAGTAACACACTGTTGCATTGTGGTGTTGTACTCCAAGCATAAGGTGTTTTTCAAAAACTTTTTGTGATTTTTCACTTTTAACCCAAAGATTTTCATGTTTTTTATTTTAACCCTCTTAATTTGTTTACTTTTAACCCAAACTTTTCACCTTTTGCAATTTAACCTAAAACTTTTTTATTTACAACTTTGGTCCCCCATACTTTTTATCTTTCATAAGTTTTTCGTTTTATGTTTTTTCGTTTTACGTTTCGTTCTAAAATTTGCAAGTTAATACGTCGCAACGTGCGTGTGTGGTTCAACGTTTTTTGTCTATTTTTTCACATTTAACAGGTATGTCGCAACATGTCTATTTTCCCCTTTTGGCAAGTTCGCCACAACAGGCGGATCCTACATCGACTTAGTTATTCTTTTCTACGTTACTCTGTGAGTTAACATGGCACAACATGCATGTGTGGTTCAACGTTTTTACGTCTATTTTTTCTATTTAACAAGTTTGTCGAAACGCGTGGGTCCTAAAGCGACATAGTTATTTTTTATATGTTATATGTTTCAGTCTTATTTCTTCGCATTAACATGCCGCAATTTCAGTATTGGTGGTCGCAACCAGAGGTATGACATTGATGTTATTTGGCATAGTTTTAGACCCCTCAGCAACGCAGGTTGCTTAATTCTAGTATTACTTATTTTTCATATCATACATAAGGAGTAGATTTAAACCGAATTGGTCTATTCTAGTTTCTACACATATAGTGTTATGATAAAATTGAGAAGTGAATTTTTTTTTAATCTTCATCCACTCAAACATGTTTTTTAATTGAAAAAAAAAACCAAAAAAAAAGTATAGTTATTCTAGATATAGTTACTCGGGTTGAGATCCTGTACAAACAGTGCTAACTGTAAGAACTGTAAGAACATATCTGAACCATTGATAATTTAAATCAATGGTTATGGTTGATTATAAATAAAACTCTTATAATTAAAAATTAGTACTAACAAGTTAGGGGTAATTATGTAAAATTGCTAGTCATTTGACATTTTCAATTAAATACAAATTCCACCAAGGTTTTTTAAACTAAAATAACTTTTATAAACTTCATTATTTAAAAAAAAAATATACCATAAAATCAAGTATTTTTTTTATCTTTAATACGAGTACCATATTGCTATACTTTTTTTTATTTATAAAAGTAACTTTTAAAAAAGTTACCAAAAATTGTTTTATAATTGTGCTGATAATGTGCTGATTATGTGTTAATTACAATATAATTGCCCATCGAGATATTTCATAAAATTTGTTAAATATTCTTCCCATAAGATTTTATCCTGCTTGAAGGTGATTTGAATCAGCACTTTGAAAACTAACCAACACGTGTATTAACAACACTTTAAAAACATACCAGCACATATATATGCTAACAACACTTTAGAAACATATCAGCATATGTGCTAACAGAACTTTAGAAACATACCAGCACATGTGTAAACAACACATTAAAAACATACTGAAAAAAATAAGTAGCACATGTTTTAGCAGCACTTGAAAAACAAGCACAACAGGGAATTAAATTTGTTTTTTGCTGCACTTGAAAAACAAGCACAACAGGAAACTAAATTTATGTAAATACACATGCTAACTGCGTAATGGAAAATTAATTTCAAGTTTTTATTTTAGTTTATCTGTTTATTTCTTTATTTGAATTCTTGGTACTTATCTTTATTGACTTTTATCTTAGTTTAAAACAATCATATAGTTGTAATAATTTGTTACAAAGTGCTGATTAACAAATTGCCTGTTGTTGGCGGAGATTGTGCTGATTAACAAAGTGTTGATTAAGAAAGTGCCTATTGTTGCGATTTGTGAAGATTGTGCTGATTTACAAAGTGCCTGTTGTTGGAAATTTTCAAATTTTGATTTGAAATAGTGCATGAATATAGGGGATAATTAAAATTTGGAATTAATTAAATTCAAAAAATAGAGTGATAAAGTCTAAAATACCCTTGTCTAGTTTTTTTAATGAAGGACACATGTCTAATAGTGGTTGGTTCTTATAGTTCTTACACATATTGAGGTTTGTATTTGATCCCATCTCATAGTTACTCTATTAAAGTAATTATATAACTTTTTTTAGGTGTTAGTACTAAAATATATACTGGACTAATTTTTTTTTTTCAGTTCTCGCATTTACCACGTTAAGACTTATTTCCACAATAACTTACTATGTATATAGGATTAGGTTTAGATGATACTTCTCTCGAGTTGGGAGAACTTGAGAACTCGGGTAGGAAATCCTACTTCCCGTGAAGAATTTTTTAACATTTTCCCCCGCAAACGTAGATTAACATTTAACTAATAGACCTGTAATGTTTTTTTTTTAAATAGCCTAGCGTTCATTTACTGTAAATAAATTTTACAAAATCACATGACGTCACCCTTTTTGGCGAGGTTCACTTATGTAATTTTGTTTTACACTGATGTAAATTTTCGTGTGTAAATATATATATATATATATATATATTTAAAAAATTCAAAAAAATTGTGAGTTTTAAAAGTAAAACTTATTTTCAAAGAGTTCTAAAATTCTTGCGACTCGAGGGAGTTCTCATTTTAGCCATGCTATATATATATATATATATGTGTGTGTGTGTGTGTATAGAGAGAGAGAGAGAGAAAGTGTATTGTACAATCTGGGTTAACGTGCGCTACGTACACTGTGAAAATAAAACGTGCGTGATTAGTTTTATAGCATGCGTGATTAGGGTTTCTACCCCATGCGTGATTTCTGATTTTGTACATGCGTGATTATGTGTTTCACCATGCGTGATTATGGTTTTCAACATGCGTGGTTAGGGTTTTTGAGTTTTATAACGTGCGTAATTTTATCTCGTAC
Organism: Helianthus tuberosus; assembly: GCA_030545235.1. Lineage (NCBI taxonomy): Eukaryota > Viridiplantae > Streptophyta > Magnoliopsida > Asterales > Asteraceae > Helianthus > Helianthus tuberosus. The sequence continues at coordinate 38,489,053 of CM060411.1, read as the reverse complement.
ACATCGTACGTTAAGGAATATTATATGTTAATCAACCTCTATATATGTGTGTGTCTATATTTATAGTAAAGATTCTAAGAGAAACACATGTTAATTAAGAACCTGTTAGAAGCATTCCAGACCACACATTTTCTATAAGAAAAAAATATTTTTTTTTGGGAATTATACACGTGTATATTGTCAGATTTTAATTATACACATTTGTATATTGTAAATTTTTAATTGTACATATATTTACATTACCAAACATATATGTATTATATTTATTTTTTGATTTTAAACACCTAAGTACATTAGAAAAAAAACATGTCCACAACCATATATATCTATATATATATATATATATATAGTAGGGTGTCCATGCCATGTGATGGGAAACACAAACACTGTAAGGGTGCGCATGGCTCGGTCGGTTCTATTATCATCCTTAATAGAAGTCATTAATTAGTCTATGTTATTAACCAATTACTTTTCGATTAATCAATTCGATTTATTCGGTTAGACTAACGGTTTTGTTCCGGTTCGTTTAATTTCGTCTAATAGCGAAAACGAAACCTTTGCTAACACTTTTGCTTAGAAAAATATGAAATTAAGATATAATACAAAATAGAGGTAAAAAATATGAAATACATTAACCAACAACCATATATTAAATACAAAACATGTCCACAACCATATATTAAATATAAATGGTTTAGTTTGTTTAATTTTGGTGAAACAATGGTAGAATAAAAACCAATAACTATTTTTTGATTAATTCGTTTTTGGTTAATCAGTTTTCAATTAATTCACTTTTTGGTTGATTTCGATTCGGTTTCATCTGTTTTTGGTTCAGTTTTGGTTAACAATTCAGTTATTGTTCACCCCAAAACAATGTTAATCATGTGACGTATCATTTTTTAATTAAAAAACTATAGCAATACTATACTCAAATTAATGAGAAAAAAAGGTCTGTTTTATGGTGTTAATTTTAAAAAAGCATTAACCAGCGAAAAAGTTATGCCTTTTAAAAATTGTGAGGGTAGTTAGTTTTTCTAAATGAGAAAACTCAAATTTTTTGAGAATCATGAGAACAAATTTCAGTCACTCATTTATTTCCCTTGTGTTTTAATTAAAAGGGTAAAGTAGTAATTAAAGAAATTCCCTACAACTCTCTTATTTCCATTAACACTCAAATTCCAGCACTACTCTTTTCTAATCTACGCACACGATCTTCAGTCTAGGCACATGATCTTCATTCAGGAATCTTCTCCAATCGATTATGGTTTGGATTAATTGATCATAAACTATTTCGTTCCTAATCTGCAGGTATGTTCTTCAATCGTTAATTGTTTGAGATGCTTTATGGATTCATTTTTTTGCTCAAATCGTTATTTGACTCACTGATTAGTTTTTCAATCGAGTTTGGATTCATAAATTATTGTTCAATCCATTTTGGTGTTAATTACTGTGTTTATGTATTGTGGGTTTTGTTCCACGATTTTAACACATGTTCCTATCGAGTTCGTAATTTGCCCTATTAATTCTTTTTTGAATCATTTGATTAATTGATGAAGCAAGGTTTCATGACTAAGATTGATATCAAATCAACCACAAATGTTAGCTGAGGTTCTTTAGCTTAGTCTTTTACATAGTGTAACTATAAGGGTTATTTCAAATTATTAGTAATGACTACCAACATGTGTTTATAATGTTATGTAGGTTCATCTAAGATAATCTAAGAGGATGTTGAAACTGTGTGAGGTGAACCAAGGGTTCTCTATTAAGTGTTATCAATCATGAGGAACAATTTGAAGATTTAGATGAAGCAAGGGTTGGAGCTGATATGAGCATCATATCCTGTTCAGACCTACACATGTGTAACTACTAATTGCTTGCATCCCATTTGTAAAAAAGTACTTCCTTAATAAAAATTTCAAGATTAAAAAAACATTTCGAATGCATGTAGACTTGGTATAATGAAACCGACGTGCGAGATTATGATAGGTTAATTGACACGAGTCGTGTTCATAGACTTTTAGAATATTCTACCGGTGTAAACGGCTATTTCTGTACCGGAAGATATGAGGACAAGTATTCCTATGTGTGTGATATTGAATGGGTGTGATATTGAAGTGAAAAGGTTGTATCAAGTTCAAAAGATGTTCAGTGGTCTTGCAAGGTTGCATCGGATGAATGAGAATGTGGATGGTGATGCATGTCACACCCCAACCGATGGCGGAATCATCGGGGCGCGACACTGAGCGAAACAAATTGTCCAGAAGTTTCCATAACAACTATCATTACCATTTAATTAAAGCAATACGTCCCATACCGTATCTTACATAGTCAAACAAGTTATTACAGATAACATCAAAACAAATATTCTGTTCCGACAACTCAGATTTAACATAACTAGTTTATTCGTTGGTTTCTAGACTTCGGTTCCTAGCTTCAAGTTCATCACAGCCCGAGAAGCATATAAACAACCTAGGCACCTGTCACATACGTTAAAATAAAGTCAATACATAAAATGTAAAGGTGAGAATACAAGTTTGATAGTAGCATATAGAGTTCAAATTCATTTACGCATAACCAGCACGTACACTTAGTGAAATGAAGCACGTTAGTTATCGACATAGATCCATCGATACCAATGACTGCGGGTTGAATGCCCGAGGCAGTTCGCAATACATGATTACCACCGTAATCCATGCAAGTAAAAGATCCTTAACAACCCCCGTGTGAACGGGTGCTGAGTCCAAACTATAGTACTATTGTTGCTAAGGCAGGTAGACAACATTCCATGTGTAAACATAACAAACAAGCATTCATAAGCCACGTATAACATGCATAAACGGTTTAGCGTTAAAATAGCTTGAGTAGTGTGATAGTTGTAGTTTGAATATTCGTAACGCATGTAACACCCAAAAGTGCTAAAGCAAAAAGGGTTCGAGTATACTCACAGCTATTATGGATTGAAGGGAGCGCTTTACAGCGAGTACGGTTAGCCTGAATAGATTTGATAACGTAACAATAAGTGGCGCGTAAAACAGTACAAAGTGAGAGTGGGTAGGATAACTGATCGTGCGGGGCAGCTATCCGTGAGCGGAAGTCATCCGTGCGCATGACTATCCGTGCGGATGGTGATGCGTGCGGATGGTGATCCATCCGGATAAGCTATCCGTGCGTAAGAGCTATCCGTGCGGATGATAATCCGTGCGGATTAGTTGTGCGTGCGGATGGCTTATCCGTGCGGACAAGTTGTCTGTTCGGATAAACGTTCAAGTGGATTGTTTCTTCCTAAGTTAAGGATGTGTTTGTGTATGATGGCTTGTGCTTTGGAGTTTTCGTTGTAGCATTTAGAAAACACATAAATGTTTCTACCTTTCAAGCCGGTCGCGCGGACAACAATCCGTACGGTTGGCAGTCCGTACGGTTGGCAGTCCGTGCGGACAACAATCGCGAGGTCAAGCTCGAAGTTAATAAGAACTTTATGATGACGTCACCCAAGAATACCTCAAATCCGGATGATTTCATGGTTGGAAGTTGAGATTTGAAAGATGGAAAGGTGTAGAATTGTGTAGTGATCAAGAATGTACAAGAATTAGTGCAAGATCTTACCTGGATTGAGAGAAATCTGAGAAAAAGTGAAGAATGCGTGTGGTGCGGACGTCACTTGCCAAAAGTGGAAAAGTTGGAGAGTGACCCGTGTATTTATAGGATGCCAAAAAGGGAAAAGGGTGAACCGTGCGCGTGGCACGTACCCGGATAGGCTATCCGCGCGGATAGGTCATCCGTGCGGATTGGCCAACCGTGCGGATGCCGCCTGCTTTGGTGCGTTCGGTGCGATGTTGCTTCGGTTTCGATTTGCGAGCGATTCGATAGGGTTTCCTAGTCAAATTACTTTCAGTCCCAACTACTTCTTATATGGTTCGACTCGGAATTCGGGTTCGGGTTCGTTTACATTCGAGTTAGACTTCGAGTGCGATTGAGTTCGCTTGAGTATCACAACATAACATAAAATAAAATAAACATGCACAGGTAACACGTAAGGCACACACACACGTATAAATAACAAGTAAAATAAACAGTTCGAGTTTCGATTCGATGTCGATTTGATTGGCATAGCTTGATTAACTTTATCGCATTGTTACTTCCTATCATTCACAGTCGTAGGTCGATTGGAATACGGTTATCACGATTCGATTATTGCAATGTACGACACTTACTCCACATAATATATTTAAGACAAAAACATTTCTACGAGTCAAGTCGCGCGAAATCGGTCGTTGACTTTGACCTTGACTTTGACTTTCACTTGTGAAAACACGGGGTGTTACAGCCTCCCCTTATTTAGGGAATTTCGTCCCGAAATTAGCTGAAAGCCGTAACTAACCGTGGATCACATGTGAGAGTTCCTCGTTTGGACTACGGAAAATCGTTAAATTAATCGGGTTTTACGGTTAAAAATTGATGATTTTAACTTTTTCAGATCTCAATTCGCATCAAATTCGATCAAATTTTCACTTTTTCACCTCTGTCACGTTTTCAACAGGTAACCGACAAAATAAACAAGATTTTACGGTTAAAAATTGATAATTTTCAGAGATCTAAAAGCCTATAAGGTTTCAGATCGTAATTTGAAGCCGTTTGGGAGAAATCTGAATTTTTTTGTTAGAAATGTGTTGAATGTTGTTGTTGATGTTCACCGTACGGATAACAAATCCGCGTTGACTATTGTTGACTCTGAATCGTGCGGAATCCGTGAACGTGTGTGACTAAACATAATCGTAACGGAGTCAAATCGGTCCTACAAGTGGTATCTGAGCAGGTGATCGATTGCTCAGATCAAACACACTAGAATTTACTACCATCGTGATTCTATTGATTACTGAAAACATCGTACAAAATACTAGAATCACTTTGCCACTTTCTTTCTCTACTTTCTCTCTCTAAGATTATCTCTCTAATTAAACAACTGTGGATACTTTGCCTTCATGTCGCTTTCGAGTTCCCAAGTGAACTCCGCGCCTCGTTTGCCTTCCCATCTGACCTTCACGATAGGAATGTTTGAGCGCCTGAGTTCTTTGGTTTGACGATCCATGATTTCGACAGGCTTCTCCACGAAGTGTAATGTTTCGTTCACTTGTAGATCGTCTAGAGGAACATGTAAGTCGTGGTCGGCGATGCATTTTCGGAGGTTTGACACGTGGAAAGTCGGATGGACATTGCTAAGTTCCTCCGGTAATTCGAGTCTGTAGGCGACTTTTCCGATCCTTTCTAGAATCTTAAAAGGTCCCACATATCGAGGCGCGAGCTTCCCCTTCTTGCCGAATCGGACTACACCCTTCCAAGGTGATACCTTTAGGAGTACGTAGTCACCAACGCCATATTCACGGGGCTTGCGCTTTTTATCGGCGTAAACTTTCTGTCGATCCCGAGCTTTCGCTAGGTTGTCCCGAATTTGGAAAATTTTGTCTGTCGTTTCTTGTAGCAGCTCCGGACCGGTTAGTTGCGAGTGACCGATCTCGTGCCACACAATAGGAGATCGACATCTTCTTCCGTATAAGGCCTCGAAAGGTGCCATCTGGATGCTAGCCTGGTAGCTGTTGTTATACGAGAATTCGACTAACGGAAGGTGTCTATCCCAATTACCTCCGAAGTCTAGAACACACGAACGGAGCATGTCTTCAAGCGTACGAATCGTTCTTTCAGTCTGACCGTAGGTTTGTGGGTGGAACGCAGTACTTAGATTAAGCGTTGTACCGAGTGCCGTTTGAAATGTTTCCCACAATCGTGAAGTAAACCAAGCATCACGATCAGAGATGATGTCACGAGGCGTGCCATGTCGACAAATGATCTCGTCGGTGTAGATTCGGCCTAATCGTTCTACCTTGTAGTCTTCTCGTATTGGTAGAAAGTGAGCTGATTTAGTCAAACGGTCAATAACAACCCAAATGCTGTCGTGACCTGATGACGTGGTTGGAAGCTTCATTACGAAATCCATAGCTATGCTCTCCCACTTCCACATGGGAATTGGTGGTTGTTCGAGCAAGCCAGAGGGTCTTTGATGTTCAGCCTTGATTCTAGCACAGGTTAGGCATTTTCCGACGTAGAGAGCGATATCCCGTTTCATACCCGGCCACCAGTATCTATAGCGAAGATCATGGTACATTTTGTCAGCTCCGGGATGAATGGAATAGCGGGATTTATGGGCTTCGTCCATGATAATCTGTCGTAAGTCGGTTCGCTTGGGGATCCAAATCTTGTCTAGGAAGTGGAATATCCCATTTGATTTGCTTACCAGCTGGGCTCCATCGTGGTAGATTCTCTCTTTCTTTAAGGTGCGTTCGTTGAAACATGCATGTTGGGCATCGCGAATGAGAGCTTCGAGGTTGTGCTGGGCTTGATCATTACGAGTGCTAAGCAGATAGCTCCGTCTGCTAAGTGCGTCGGCAACAACATTTGCCTTGCCTGGGTGATAACGAATCTCACAGTCGTAATCGTTGAGAAGTTCTACCCATCGGCGTTGACGCATATTTAGTTCCCTCTGATTAAAGATGTGTTGTAGGCTCTTGTGATCGGTGAAGATCGTACACCTTGTACCATACAGGTAGTGTCACCAAATCTTTAATGCAAAAACAACTGCGCCTAGCTCGAGATCGTGGGTTGTATAATTCTTCTCGTGGACTTTGAGCTGACGAGATGCGTAAGCTATGACCTTGTCCCGTTGCATTAGGACACAACCGAGACCAAGGTTGGAAGCATCACAGTAGACAATGAAATTATCGTTCCCGTCGGGTAGTGTGAGAACAGGAGCATTGCAACGCATGTGTTTGAGGGTTCGGAAGGCAGTCTCTTGTTTGGTTCCCCAGACAAAAGGCTGGTCCTTATGCGTGAGAGAGGTAAGTGGTACAGCAATCTTCGAGAATCCTTCAATAAATCGTCGATAATAGCCCGCTAGTCCGAGAAAGGAGCGGACTTCAGACGGGTTCTTAGGCGTAACCCAGCTCATAACGGCTTCAATCTTCGCAGGATCGACGTGAATGCCTTGACTATTTACGACGTGACCCAGAAACTGAACCTCCCCCAACCAAAACTCGCACTTGGAGAATTTGGCGTAGAGTTGGTTCCCCTGGAGTAACTCGAGAACCAAATGTAAATGTTGCGCGTGTTCGGCTCTTGTTTTGGAATAGATCAAGACATCGTCGATGAAAACGATGACGAAACGGTCGAGATATGGTTTACACACACGATTCATCAGATCCATAAAAACTGCTGGTGCGTTTGTTAGGCCAAAAGGCATGACAACGAATTCGTAATGGCCGTAACGAGTACGAAACGCGGTTTTGGGTATATCCTCCTCCTGTATACGCAGCTGATGATATCCTGAACATAGATCGATCTTCGAGAAACACGTAGCACCTTGTAGCTGGTCAAATAAATCGTCGATTCGAGGCAGAGGATAGCGGTTCTTGATAGTCAACTTATTCAATTCCCGGTAGTCGATGCACATCCGGAACGACCCGTCCTTCTTTTTGACGAAAAGGACTGGTGCGCCCCAAGGAGAGGTGCTCGGGCGAATAAAGCCTTTTTCAAGCAATTCTTGGAGTTGGGTTGAGAGTTCGCGCATTTCGGACGACGCGAGTCGATAAGGAGCTCTGGCGATAGGATTAGCTCCAGGAATGAGATCAATGCGAAAATCAATATCGCGCTTCGGAGGTAGTCCGGGGAGATCCTCTGGAAAAACTCGAGGAACTTCTCGAACCACAGGGACGTCTTTCACTTCCTTCTTCTCTTTCTTTTCCTTCTCCGCTGCTACAATGTTAGCCAAGAAAGCCCTGTATTCCTTGCGGAGATACTTGCTAGCTTGGAGGCGTGACATAAGCTTGAGACCCTTCGAAGTAGTATCACCATAAACACACAATAAATCACCGTTTGCAAGCGAAAAACGAATCATTTTGTCGAAGCACACAACTTCGGCATGGTTTTCGCGAAGAAAGTCCATGCCTACTATGACGTCGAAACTTCCGAGTTGCATCGGAATGAGATCAATTGAGAAGATGTGATTGTTGAGCTCGAGAGTGCAATCACGAATAACAGAGTTTACAGCGACGGTTCTTCCGGTAGCGACTTCAACATCGAATGCAGAGGAGAGTCGAGAACGTTTACGACTAAGGAGTTTCTCAAATTCGATCGACACAAAGCAATTATCGGCTCCAGTATCAAACAAACATGAAGCATAAATACCATTCACAAGGAACGTACCATTGACCACGTTGTTGTCGGCCTGGGCTTGACGCACATTGAGATTGAAAGTTCTGGCGCGTGCTGCCTGTTGTTGCTGTTGCTGCTATTGCTGCTGCTGTGGCGGCTGCTGTTGCGGTTCTTGTTTCACTACCCTGTTCGGGCACATGTTGGCGAAATGATTCGGGTCGCCACACGTGAAGCATGCTCTGGCTTTGACTGCGGGTGCCGGAGGAGCTTGTTGACCCTGTGGGGCAGCGAGTAGAGCTTGATTGGCAGGAGCTTGACGGATACGGCAGTTGGCGGTAAAGTGGCCGTACACGTTGCAATGAGCGCAGAAGCGGCATTGAATAGTAGTCGGGTGATGATAGGTGCAAGTAGGGCAGAGTGGGTGTGGCCCAGTATATGTACGCTTTGCAGGCGGTGCATTGGCCACAGGCGCCGCTACTTGACGCTGTTGGGCAGGTACAGCTTGGATCGGTGCAGCAGTAATCGCACAGTTCTTGTTGGTGGAGCTGTTCTTTCTCTTGTTCTTTCTCTTGTTGCTTGACGAGGTGGTTTCAGCAGTTGGTGCAGCAGTAGTGGCTTGATGCAGATGCTTGGAGGTCTTATCCCACACCCCAGCCTTAACCCTTTTGTCGTTGATTTCAGCGGCCAACAGATAGGTTTCCTCGATCGTGGTAGTCTTAGCCGCTTGCACGAAATCAGCAACGCAGTCGGGCAAAGCTCGGATGTACTTCTTGATGGTCATATCAGGAGTCTTGACCTGGTCGGGACAGATAATGCTGAGCTGTTTGAAGCGAGCAGTAAGGCCAGCATTGTCTCCATCCTTCTGATGTATGTGCCAAAATTCATCTTCAAGCTTTTGACGCTCGTGAGGAGGGCAGAATTCCTCTATCATGACTTCCTTGAGCTCGTCCCACGACAAACCGTAAGCTGCATCATTCCCTCTCTTGTTCCTCTCGGCCGTCCACCAGTCCAAAACACGGGACTGAAAGACGCCGGTAGCGTTCAGAGTTCGAAGGTCATCAGGGCAACCACTTTGTTGCAGAGTAACCTCGATAGAGTCAAACCAGTGGAATAGAGCAGTAGGACCTCCTTCGCCTGTGAATTCTTTCGGCCCACATGACTTGAATTGTTTGAAACTGAAAGGTCTTGCGACCGCTCTAGGACCTTCAGTCCTCGATTCCTCGGATGATTTGCTGGCATTCTCATAGGCATCGCTTATCGCCTTTGCTACAGCTTTCGCGACGATGGAAGCAAGGCGTCTGTCCTTCTTTTCCTGGCGAGAGAGTGGATGACGGGATCCAGACGACATTGTCTGCAATAGACATCGCCACGGAACTCAACACATGTATTCGAATCTCACCTCACACGTCTACTACTAGTAAAGCTCAGTAACACGTACCATGTAAACGCACATAGTCACAAAATCACAGATTTGCACAAATCACATAAACACATAGAGCACATAATCACAATATTCCTAAACACGTAAGCATAACAGCAAGAAACACGTATAACTTAATCACTAAGAGCAGACAGAAAGCAGAAACCTAGTATTCAGAGTTTGCGAGTGTTCGAAAGCAGTGTAGCGCGAGCGATTTGTCAATGTCGTGTCGTGTGAGTTTGTGTTTTTAGCAGAAGCAATAGTGTTGGGTCGAAACCAATAGTACCTCGAAACGTTAACAAATAACAGAAAAAAACACATAAAATCTTCATAAAGGTCGATAAATCAAAAGTAGATTGTCTGCGGCTAATAGACTTTGACTAACCAAAGTGGCTCGACTATTCGCAAGGATCCTGTGTGCACAATTACCTCCAGGACTATGCCTTTGCCTTGATTCTTGGGCGTTGGCGCAATTCCCATTGGTTATATTGTGTCCTCAGATCGTTGGAGTCCATCGAAACTTTTGGTGAGAGTTTTGTATAAAAGCAGGACGAGTCGTCAAGGTTAGGGTTTCACCCCTATCTTGCAACTTCCGTCCTCGTTTTTGATAAAAAAATTGAGGAGATTATTCATCAAAATATGGATTCCACTCCTAATTTGGTATGATTCTCCTCGTTTGTAGCTAAAACGCAAGCTGATTAGGCAACTTTGTCGAGAGTTTGCGGTTTCCACACCTATTCCCGGCCTCATTGCCTGTTCATAACTTGAAAATTCGAGTGCAGTGATAGAAAATAGCGAGTGATAGTGGTGAGTTTACGCATACGCGTGAGTTGGTCTGTTGGTTCTTAACTATAGACTAGGTCTCTAAGACTTCGACCCGGACTAGATCGAGTCTTGCCTAATTCCCTATAGTTATGGCTCTGATACCAATCTGTCACACCCCAACCGATGGCGGAATCATCGGGGCGCGGCACTGAGCGAAACAGATTGTCCAGAAGTTTCCATAACAACTATCATTACCATTTAATTAAAGCAATACGTCCCATACCGTATCTTAAATAGTCAAACAAGTTATTACAGATAACATCAAAACAAATATCCTGTTCCGACAACTCAGATTTAACATAACTAGTTTATTCGTTGGTTTCTAGACTTCGGTTCCTAGCTTCAAGTTCATCACAGCCCGAGAAGCATATAAATAACCTAGGCACCTGTCACATACGTTAAAATAAAGTCAATACATAAAATGTAAAGGTGAGCATACAAGTTTGATAGTAGCATATAGAGTTCAAATTCGTTTACGCATAACCAGCACGTACACATAGTGAAATGAAGCACGTTAGTTATCGACATAGATCCATCGATACCAATGACTGCGGGTTGACTGCCCGAGGCAGTTCGCAATACATGATTACCACCGTAATCCATGCAAGTAAAAGATCCTTAACAACCCCCGTGTGAACGGGTGCTGAGTCCAAACTATAGTACTATCGTTGCTAAGGCAGGTAGACAGCATTCCATGTGTAAACATAACAAACAAGCATTCATAAGCCACGTATAACATGCATAAACGGTTTAGCGTTAAAATAGCTTGAGTAGTGTGATAGTTGTAGTTTGAATATTCGTAACGTATGTAACACCCAAAAGTGCTAAAGCAAAAAGGGTTCGAGTATACTCACAGCGATTATGGATTGAAGGGAGCGCTTTACAGCGAGTACGGTTAGCCTGAATAGATTTGATAACGTAACAATAAGTGGCGCGTAAAACAGTACAAAGTGAGAGTGGGTAGGATAACTGATCGTGCGGGGCAGCTATCCGTGAGCGGAAGTCATCCGTGCGCATGACTATCCGTGCGGATGGTGATGCGTGCGGATGGTGATCCATCCGGATAAGCTATCCGTGCGGATTAGTTGTGCGTGCGGATGGCTTATCCGTGCGGACAAGTTGTCTGTTCGGATAAACGTTCAAGTGGATTGTTTCTTCCTAAGTTAAGGATGTGTTTGTGTATGATGGCTTGTGCTTTGGAGTTTTCGTTGTAGCATTTAGAAAACACATAAATGTTTCTACCTTTCAAGCCGGTCGCGCGGACAACAATCCGTACGGTTGGCAGTCCGTGCGGACAATGGTAATCCGTGCGGACAGTCTGTGTGCGCGGGCAGAGACAATCCGTCCGGATAGCCTGTCCGTGCGTACGACTTGGCCGTGCGGATGAACATTGTTTGAATTTTATTTCAAGGCCTTAGTATCTCATGATCCAAAGAGTAATCCATTCAGAGGTCGTCCGTTCGGATTGCTCATTCGTCGATACTCAAACCTCGTTTGGAAAGTGGGTCCCAAGGGTAGCTCGTCCGGGTGACAATCCATCCGGATGACCTGTGCGTGCGGACAGCTAGTCCGTACGCACTGCTTGTCCGTGCGGACAGCTTGTCCGTGCGTACGACTTGTCCGTGCGGACAATCTCTGGTCTGATTGTTCCGTTTGTCTATTCTTGGTTTCTGTTGTCGTTTATCGAGACGTTCTGATTTCGTGGCAACCACTTGGAGTTGTATTCTCACCCGCACAACTAGACCGGTCAGGAACCACCCTAACTTGGCCTGTCGGCGACTCAGAACGGTAGTTTCGGTTGACCCCGAAATCAGGTGTCTGATGGGTAGAATACAGATCTAGGACTAGTGCATCACTATTAACGAGTAGAGACTAGAACCGATCAGATTCGTACCGACTTTAAGGGTAAAAGAAGGAGAGAACTTAGGTTTATTTCTTTCAACTCTTTTATCCTTAGAAAAGTTTAGATTTAGGTGAAGTTCTTGTGAAATCTTATGGAAATCGTTCAGATCTGAGATGTTCTTGGTGGAATGAGGTCGAGCTCGAAGTTAATAAGAACTTTATGATGACGTCACCCAAGAATACCTCAAATCCGGATGATTTCATGGTTGGAAGTTGAGATTTGAAAGATGGAAAGGTGTAGAATTGTGTAGTGATCAAGAATGTACAAGAATTAGTGCAAGATCTTACCTGGATTGAGAGAAATATGAGAAAAAGTGAAGAATGCGTGTGGTGCGGACGCCACTTGCCAAAAGTGGAAAAGTTGGAGAGTGACCCGTGTATTTATAGGATGCCAAAAAGGGAAAGGGTGAACCGTGCGCGTGGCACGTACCCGGATAGGCTATCCGCGCGGATAGGTCATCCGTGCGGATTGGCAATCCGTGCGGATTGGCAATCCGTGCGGATTGGCCATCCGTGCGGATTGGCCATCCGTGCGGATGCCGCCTGCTTTGGTGCGTTCGGTGCGATGTTGCTTCGGTTTCGATTTGCGAGCGATTCGATAGGGTTTCCTAGTCAAATTACTTTCAGTCCTAACTACTTCTTATATGGTTCGACTCGGAATTCGGGTTCGGGTTCGTTTACATTCGAGTTAGACTTTGAGTTCGATTGAGTTCGCTTGAGTATCACAACATAACATAAAATAAAATAAACATGCACATGTAACACGTAAGGCACACACACACGTATAAACAACAAGTAAAACAAACAGTTCGAGTTTCGATTCGATGTCGATTTGATTGGCATAGCTTGATTAACTTTATCGCATTGTTACTTCCTATCATTCACAGTCGTAGGTCGATTGGAATACGGTTATCACGATTCGATTATTGCAATGTACGACACTTACTCCACATAATATATTTAAGACAAAAACATTTCTACGAGTCAAGTCGCGCGAAATCGGTCGTTGACTTTAACCTTGACTTTGACTTTCACTTGTGAAAACACGGGGTGTTACAATGCAGGATTCTTATGTGTTATTCATATTTATGAATGTGTAATAGTTGATTGTAAATATGTGTAACTTTATGTTTTACATACGTATAAGTGTCATGTATTCTTATGTATAAGAGACAACATTATATATGTTTTCAAATTTAAAATTCCCATCTCAGATATCTAAATTCTCATTAGCTGAATGGCAAATATCTAGTCTATTATATGAACATATGGTTTTGTCCTATATAATGTTAACTTTCATTTTCATAGATTGTTTGTACATTAAAATTCCCAACTCAGATCTTGATTTTCATGGATTGTTTGTTCATTAAATTTGGGCTTGTTTTCTTATTCGTTATCAGATTTGTTTGTGTATGTGTGTGATTTACACATCTGTAAGTGTGTGTTCTACACATGTAAATCTCATGTATTATTATGTGATATTTCTTACACGTGTAAATTTATTCATTATCATTGGTCTGTGGCGAAAACCATATCAATACTAGTGGGGCCTAAAAAGGATCATTAGGAACAATAGTAGTACGAATATAGTCTAGTGGTGGAGATAATACAACAAGTGATGGACCTTGGTCCACCGGTGGAAGTGAAGTAACAAACGATGGTGTAGGCATGTATTATTATGTAATATGTCTTACGCATGTGTAAACCTTGATACCTTCACTTATTTTTTCAATTATTACGATTTACACATGTGTAAACCTTCATATCTACACTAAGTTTTTTCAATTATTATGATTCACACATGTATAAACCATCATATCTATAATTGTTTTTTAATAATTATTATTAATTTACACATGTGTAAACCTTGATATCTATGTTTTTTTATTTATGATGATTTACCTATGTGTAACCCTTCATATCTATGCTTATTTTTTTAACTATTATGATTTACACATGTGTAAATCTTCATATTTATGCTTCTTTCAAGATTTACGCATGTGTAAACCTTCCTATATATGCCTATTTTTTACCTATTATGATTTACACTTGTGAACCTTTATATCGGTGCTTATCTTTTTTAACTATTATGATTTACACATGTGTAAACTTTTGATATCTATGCTTATTTTTTTGATTGCTATGATTTACACATGTGTAAACCTTCATATATATGCCTATTTTGTTTAAGTACACTCTTTCGCCTTGTAGACTCGTTATGTCCCGTAAGGGTTGTTGGGAAAACAAGGTGTAATAAAGCCAAAACAAATTTACATACCTCTTTACACGTGTAAACCAAAGTTATGAAGATCTATACACGTGTATATCATAATAGCTAAAATAGTAAGCATAGATATGAAGATTATGAAATAATAGTTAAAAATAATAAGCATAGATATGAATATTTACACATGTGAAAATCATAATAATAATACATATATATGAGGATTTACACATGTGTAAATCATAACAATAAAAAAATAAGCATAAATATCAAGGTTCACACATGCATAAACGATAATACAAATGATTGTTTTGCTGTTATGAACATGAAATGGTAAATCTGCATTTTCAAACACTAATGTAAATGCACATTATTGAAAGCCATGTCTTTTTACAACCATTAGTAATGCACGATATTAAAAATAAATTGTTGTTTCAAGTACAATAAAGTAAAAATAAAAGATCAAGTCTAGTTGTTGCTCATTTCATGAAGTTCCCAAGCTCTTTTTGCAACACCTTATCTTTGAGTTTGTTTAGTATTCATACAACATATTTCTCTCTAACTGAATTTATTTTACCCAGCTTTCTATCTTTGTGTTCACTAATACCATAATCAATTTTCTGTGTATAACTCTCAATGCACTTTTCCATACGAGGCAAAACAAAACCCCCTCAATTTGTAGTATTATCTTCTATTTCCCGACTGATATTAACTTTACACGATGTTGTTGCTCTAGTTTTGTGTACTTTTGATGTTCAACACTTCTTGAGTAGTAGACAAACATGCGATTCTGAAACAAAAAAAAAATGCAATAATTAGTAGTGTTTTTGGAAACCTATATCAAATTCTGGATTTTGGAACTAGATATTCTAACATCAAACTTACCACTTTAAATGGAGTCTCCTTTTCACTAAAGTTCAGATTGTTTCTCATACCAACTTAGTTCGTGGAATCATCTTTCTTATCAATAACTAAAATACTTGGGTTTTTCAAATAAAAAAAATATTTACTTTTAACATTTACACATGTGTAAACCTTCATATCTTGCTTATAAAGTATTATAATTTACATATGTATAAACCTTCATATATATGCTTATTTCTTTAAAGTATTATGATTTACACATGCGTAAACCTTCATATATATATGATTTACACACGTGTAAACCTTTATATATATATATATGATTTACACATGTGTAACCCTTCATATTAATGCCTATTGTTTATAGTATTCTGATTTACACATGCGTAAACCTTGATATGTATGATTTACACATGTGTAAACCTTCATATTTATGCTTGTTTTTTAAAGTATTATGATTTACACATGCGTAAACCATCATATATATGATATACACATGTGTAAACCTTGATATTTATGCTTATTTTTTAAAGTATTATTACTTACACATGTGTAAACCTCCATATATATGATTTACGCATGTGTAACCCTTTATATTTATGCCTATTTTTAAAGTATTCTTATTTACACATGCGTAAACCTTCATATCTATGATTTACACACATCTAAAACTTCATATTTATGCTTATTTTTTTAAGTATTATTATTTACACATGTGTAAACCTTCATAACTATACTTTTTTTTAAATATTATAATTTACATATGTGTAAACCTTCATATATATGATTTACACATGTGTAAAAAATATGAAAATCCTGAGACTGAACAATGATACAAACACAATTCAAGAGTTAATCGCATTATCAATCTGCATTAAACTCACACACATTTTATCAATAAACAAAAAAAGTAACAATAACATGTAGTTAAAATACTATTCATCAACCTGTAATCCAAAAAGCTCAGTTAACCCATGACATAAGACACTATCTCTATACTCAAATCAACTACACTCTTTTGTTGTGAAGCTTTGTTCAGCGAGAAAATAAATTTGCTTATAGTTAACCTACTTTACCATCAATCACAATTCTTGTCGGTTTACGCCTACATGACATTAATCATTTTAGCCCTTTCTCAACTTTGCTTCTTATGGTCCTACTACCCCTCCCAAACTACACAAGATTAGAAAAGGTTCTTTACTATCAATTTTACCACATCAAAGTTACAAAAGCAAACAAATGCATTATGTTGCATAATGACAATAGAGTATAACAATTTCCACAACAGTGTTTATTTTACACATGTGTAAGTGTGTGCTTTACACATGTATAAGTCGTTTACTATCACATATCATTTTTTTTAGAATGACTCAGCAATTCATGAGAAACCCTAAGCAACATTAGCACCAACAAGACACTAGCACACAGAGCTTTTCGTCTCCTTGATAGCTGGAAGTTCTCCAAAAGTATGAAAAGCTGGAGGACTTTGTACCATCCATTCCGGTGTGGTTGGATTCTGTTCAACAGCCCAAGGACTTGGAGCGCATCTTTTGTTGTTTCCACTACTTGAAGTGATTGTTACGTAGGACAATGAATCATGAATCGGTACCTATAGACGTTGTGGAAGTTACAAAAAGTGAATCGGTACTGATAGATAATGATATGATAACATAATCGGAACTACACCAAATCTCTCAACATACATAACTAAAAATCACATCAATCTCCAACCAAACCTAACAGTTTTAGACACAAATTCGATCATATAAACCCCAATTCCACCGATTCACCATATACATAACAAAAATTGACATTAATATCCAAAAAAAAATTAACAATTTCAGACTCAAATTCAGTCACAGAAACACTAATTCCACCAATACATAACCAAAAATCACATTAATGCCTAAACTAACCTAACAATTTCATACTTAACTAACAAAACAAATAATCATACTTCAAACCATCAGTTAGATCCAAATCACAACAAAAATCAATGCCTCTGAAGAAGATTAGCAAAGTTTTTTCGCTTATCAAGCAGTTGACTCACAACTAGACTATGTATAACTTCAGCCAGCCATTCATAATCGGTCAAATTGGAAGATGATCTTAGTTGAATCCTAATCGAAAGAGACTGATCCTTCGTATTCCTCTTTTGATTGTTGAAATCTCTGGTTGTGAGTTTGAATTTTGAACTTTTTTTCGTTACAGAGATGCAATTGAGGATTTTGATGGGTTTTTGTGTTTTGAGAATAAGGCCCATTTAGTTTTTTAATTTAAGTTTCCTTCTTATTTAAACTCCTTAAATCTTAGCCCTTAATTTAGGATGATCTATGGATGGAAATTGTTAGCCCTAAACCCTAAAGTTAAACTGTCACACCCCAACCGATGACAGAAACATTAGAGTGAGACGAAAAAGAGATTGCAAGAGACATCACAACAATTAATGTGAGAATAATTTAATAAGTATTTTTTTTTTCATTTCATTTAACAAAGATTCTAGTACAATACATGGAAGCAAATTACAACAAATTGAAACCTAACAACTTAACAACAAAGCATAGAATTGAACTAGGTGCGTTTCTAGCCATCCTACTAGATTCTTTCAACACATCATCATCACAAACCTGCAATATATATTAAAGTAACATGTCAACACAAAAATGAATTGGTGAGCATACAAGTTTAGTGTACTAGCGTATGTATAAAAATAATTTAACTAGATTCACATGGCAAAAACATATACTAAGGCATAAACATAACATGAACTAGCATGCATCACATACATGTCAACCCAAAGATTTCACTAGTGTAATCTTATCATCGCAATAACAAGACCGTTTCTATGATTGTATTACTTAACATAGAACCATCAACGGGCAGTATACTACTCCTATAGCGTTATACATGTTAAGGTAGGCTTGTACGAAGTTAATGGCAAAGTATAGTGTAAGAATGACTTCTAGCATGCATGTATTGCTAAAGTATAAACGTATAAAGCATGTATATGGGATTCATTTGCATGAATAGTGTATTTTCATATGTGTGTTTATGTGAGTCTTAATATGGTAATATATATTGCACTAAAAATTGTGAAGACAAAAAGAGGGTCATGTATACTCACAGTGTGCAAAAACTTCCAAAAAAACATGAGCGGTGAGTCTTTAGAGTGTAGGAAAATGTCGAGGTTATCCTATAAAGATGAACGAGGCGTATGAGTTATGGAGTTCAGTATTGAGTTAGATTAGGGTTTCAAGATAGCATGAAAGTATGTATATTGCATAAAAATACATCTTGTCTAAAAGCACTCATTATGGACACTGTTTTGCTTGTGTTTTCATGGGTACCAATTAACCCATTAGAATCCATAGTTTGAGGAACTTTTATCAAGATAGTAATGACCTAATACATAACATTCAACCATGAGTTTGGTTGGTGTTATGATTTGGTTGGTGTTATGATTTGGTTCTAACATATATATATATATATATATATATATATATATATATATATATATAGGGTCAGGATTTAGAGAAAACGGTAGAAAGTGTGAGAACAGTGAGAACGCTTATGGATCGTCCGATAAAAACAATCTATGGACTAGATTGGCGCGGTGGCGTTTTCATAAATAACATTAATTTTATTACGTGGATGCGCTTCATTAAGGGTAAAAAAGGTAAAACATAATTTTTCACATAAAACGCCGTTTAAATACAAAACGCCAAATAAATACAAAACACCAATTTTATCACTGGGTACTTTTTTTCTATGTTTTTATTTAAGCTCTCAGTCTACAAAAACGCCACAAAATGTGAAATGCCATAATATATAATGCCAAACCTTACATCCGGATAAATGTTAATTACATTTTTTGTTATAAAAATAATATCCCGCCTAAACTACGCCCCAAAAAATCCTATAAATAGAAACGTCTGACCACCTTCCGTTTATCACACAAAAAAAAAACACAGTGGTTCCTAAAAAAATACAACTCAATGTAAAACGCCAAAAAATACAACGATGGCAGACATCTTTTCTTTGATACTTAGTAATGTTCTGCATGAAAGTTTCGTAAATGATTTATTACGTGAGTGTAGTAAGATTTTGCTGCATGAGATGGACAAAATTTTAAAAAGAGGGACTGATGACACCCATATGTCATTCCATCATCTCTATTCTTGAAGAAGGTTTGGATGATTAGAAGAGACCTATCCCAGTGTAAATGCTATTTTGCCCTCGATGATTATAATGAACACGACGGGCAGATACCATCCACCCACACAGGGTCGATCTATGTCTCCAACATCCACAAAGACACTTCAACACATGAACAAAGAAAATAAACCACGCCAAACCCAAAATGCCATTTATTTGTGACAATTTTTGTAGTTTCAATTGAAAAAAGAGACTGATGACACTGAAGATTTAGATGATAAATTGCTTCTATTTGTTTTTTTTTTAATTTTCTTTATCTGTTATTTGTTTTGTAATTTCAGCTAATAAACAACAAAAGTACATTAATAGTATAATGAAAAATATAATAAAACGCCAAAACCGGCAAACGCTTGTAAAACGCCATCATGCCATAAAAACGCCCCCAAAAAAACTACCAAACTATAATTAAATTACTTTGAACAAGTACTATTATAAAAAAAACAAAGCTTAAAACAAGGTGCAAAGAAAATAAAACAAAAAAGTCCAATCGTTATCTAAACGCCATTGGAAAACAAAACGCCATAATTACAGCTGTCAAGATTAGACGTGTTACACCATAAAAACAGTTGAGTCAGAAAACAAAACACGGTAACTGCAAAAACAGTAAAATGAAGCGACAGAAAACATAATTACTAACATTTATTATATTGAAAGCCAAATACTTGGGGAATTGAATTTACTTATCTTTTTCAAAACGCCATAATTACCTGTCATGCGCGGGAAAAAAAGTCAATATAAAAAAGACCATGAGAACACAAGCTCAGACACACCAAAAACATTGACTAAAAATGCCACATATTATCCAAAACGCCAAAAACTTTAAAAATGGCTAAGGTTATTGCATGAAATTTTGAAAGGAAAGAGAAACGATTCATCATAAAGTTCTCTGATAGGAGAAGGGTGAAGGTTAGGACAATCAAAGCCATGCTTAGTATGAATGAAGGGGTTCAGAGGGATATCCTGGCCCTTGGGGTTCCAATGGCCAACGATTGTGAAAGAACCTGAACTGTAATAAAAAGACTGAAGAGAAAATTTCCGGCAGAAGATGATGATGATATTGACGATACTCCTCTACCAACACATAGCAGTTGGGTGATGCATGACGAAGAAGGAACACTTGAAGTGACTTATAAAAACGGGGTGCAATATTCATTGCGAATGGAGGAACTGTTGAAGATAGGGTTGCTATCTATCATTGAACAACTCTGTGATTTAGCACCTGCGAACGATCCAAAATCCAAGGATGCAGTGATATTCAAGAATAGGCTGCAGCAAAGAAGAGACGAGCTAATGGCGTTATACGCCAATCTAAAATTTGATGATGATGAATCTGAAGAAAGTGATGAACAAAGCGATGGGTACATCTCTGATGTAATCCTATCCACGGAAGACTATTAGTTTATTTTGATTTCGTATTATTGTAATTTTATAAAATATTAATCTCTGGTAATCAATTATTAACAAAAAGACCTAGAACGCCAAAAAAATGACATGGAAAAAGCCATAACGCCAAAAAAATTAACTATGTGACATAAAAAGAATTAATTCAACGAGAAGAAATATGAGAAAAACAGTAAAACGCCAAGTAATTAATGATTCTAGATAACGCCAAAATTATCTAGCACGACAAAAATGAAGCAACATGTCAAACGTGAAAATCGGGAAAGTAGAAGAATACTAAAAAGACAAAAAAACCCCTCGGACCCTGATCATGTCCCGCGACACGTGTTGGGCCAGGATGCGTTCTCACCGTTCTCACACTTTTGGGCGTTTTCTCCTGATCCCGTTTCTCTCTCTCTCTCTCTCTCTCTATATATATATATATATATATATAGGGAGCCGCTAGAATAAGAACCACCTCCAGTTATGAGAACCATGAGAACCACTCTCAACCAATCAGAATATAACAACTCAAAGGGTATTATGGTCATTTACTCAAATGTCACCCTCTCTCCTCATTTATAAAATGCCAGTTTCTCTATCCTCATTTAAATCTATCTGACATTGTCTCTCTCCTCATATTTCTCTATCTTCTTTCATCTTCAAAATACCAGAGCTTTCATATCTTCATCTTCTCAATCTGTTTCATCTCTCTCCCATCTCTTCAAAAACCAGAGATGTATCTCTCTCACTCCTTCAAAACCTAACCGCCGAAGAAAACCATCACCGCCGCCCCCATTCGCCGCCCCCATTCATCTTCTCACTCGTTCCCCATCTGGCGACATCACCACCGCCGCCATCATCACCGCTGTGTTGAGTTGTGGAATCTTGTAAGTTTCTAATGGGATGAGTTGTGGAATCTTGTAGCCGTCGCCGATGAGTTGTGGAATCTTGTAAGTTTCTAATGGAATGCTTGTTATTATACTATGCCTAAAAACCTAAAAGTATCAGTACCTTGTGGTGATGATTTTTTTTAACCTGATTCCATACGGTCCCCACTTTACCATTTTATAATTCAAGTAATAGTGAATTCAGTTGAGTTTGATTGGTTCAAATTATTATCTCAGATTCAAAAATACATGGTGGTGAAGGTGCGTAAAATGTTGGTGGTGGCGACGGTGGGTTTGGTGGTGTGACGGTGGTTTTGGTGGTGTGACGGCGACGGTGGGTTTGGTGGTGTGACGGTGGAGGGTAGGTCCAACGGAGAGGAGATGGGAGAGATGATTTGCATCTGGGGTATAATGATTTTTTGTAGGTTTGATCTGTTGTAAAAAATTGGGGGTTTCTTTGATTTTTTGTGGGCTTGAAGAGTGAACTACATGGGTTTGATCTGTTCTTAAAAAATGGGGGTTTCTTTATTTTTGTATGATTTTTATGTTTGATATGGATTTGCAGGATTTTTGGTGTCATTTTTTGGTAGATTGAACAGTGAACTATGTGACTTTTGTTCAGCTGGATTTGGGGGCGGTGATGATGAAAAAAAAACGTATACTTTGATGACGATGGCACAGCAAAGATGGTGGAGGGTAGGTTTTTGAACCTGCACCCCCACTTTGCAGCCTCTGATTATCGGCAGCAAAGATGGTGGAGGGTAGGTTTTACGAATCTGATGGTTTTTTTGATATGTTTGGGGGTTTTTGAATATGTTTGAATGATGGAATGGGTGGCGATGATGCAAAAAAAAAAAACTAGATTTTTGATGACGATGGCGCGGCAACGATGGTGGATGGTAGGTTTTTGAACCCGCAACCCCACATTTGCAGCCTTTTAATTATCGGAAAAAATCTGAGCCAAACCCCGTTTTTTTTCGAGATACACTTTTGTTTTGTTGTTGTTGGTTTTTTATATTCTTTTCTCTAGTCGATGACGATAAAAATCTATCCGAGACACCTACCGACTTTGCGATTTATGGGTGCGTTCGTCTCGCGTAAACAAGTTTTTGTGTAAAAAAGTCTTTGTAAAAAAAAAAAACGTAAAACGTAAAAAAGTTTAACGTAAAACGTAAAAATTTTAGCGTAAAACGTAAAAAGATTAAAAAAATAACGTAAAACGTAAAAAAGTTTTAAAGTAAAACGTAAAACGTAAAAAGTTTTACGTTAAAACGTAAAACGTAAAAAGTTTTACGTTAAAACGTAAAACGTAAAAAAAAGTTTTAAAGTAAAACGTAAAACGTAAAAAGTATGGTTCGCATTTTTGTTCGGGTCAGCCGTGGGGCGAGTTTCGGGTCAGTGGGTGCGGGTTTGGTTCAACCCGGTTCGGAAACTTCAGGTCGGCAGCTCAGTCAAACCGGGTCAGATTCAGATTTGTTCGGGTCAAGCTTCGGCTCGGTCTCGGTTCGGGTCTTGCAATTCGGTAGCTAGTTATTATTACGTTAGTTTAGATTTTATTTAGTTAACGCGCACCGAGCTCGAACCGATACTTTAGTGGCTTGTTACGTTTGACATTTTGATAGAAATTTTATATATTGTGTTTATATTGTTGAAAATTGTTGAGTTTTGAATAGATAATGACAACTTGAGTTGTCGGCTTATTCCAAAAACAGAGGAAACTCTGTCCGTTTTCCGTAAAAAACGTAAACGTAAATAGTAAATAGTTTAACATAAAACGCAAAACGTAAAAACGTAAAACGTAAAAAGTTTAATGTAAAACGTAAAAACTTTAATGTAAAACGTAAAAAGTTTAACCTAAAACGTAAAAAGTTTAATGTAAAACGTAAAAAATTTAACTTAAAACGTAAAAAGATTTACGTAAAACGTAAAATGTAAAAAGTTTAACGTAAAATGTAAAAAGTTTAACGTAAAACGTAAAAACGATGCGTGCAAAAACTACGCGTTAAAAAACGATGCGTGAAACGTAAAAAGTTTAACGTGAAACGTAAAAAGTTTAACGTAAAACGTAAAAAGTTTAACGTAAAACGTAAAAAATTTAACGTAAAACGTAAATAGTTTAACATAAAACGTAAAACGTAAAAATGTTAACGCAAAACGTAAAACGTAAAAAGTTTAACGTAAAACGTAAAAAGTTTAACGTAAAACGTAAAAATTTTAACGTAAAATCTATCCGAGACACCTACCGACTTTGCGATTTATGGGTGCGTTCGTCTTGCGTAAACAAGTTTTTGTGTAAAAAAGTCTTTGTGGAAAAAAGTTCAACCGTAAACTTTTACGTCAAACGTAAAAAGTTTAACGTAAAACGTAAAAAAGTTTAAAACGTAAAAAAGTTTAACGTAAAACGTAAAATTTTTAACGTAAAACGTAAAAATTTTAGCATAAAACGTAAAAATTTTAGCATAAAATGTAAAAAGATTAAAAAAATTAACGTAAAACGTAAAAAAGTTTTAAATTAAAACGTAAAACGTAAAAAGTTTTACGTAAAAACGTAAAACGTAAAAAGGTTTTCGTAAAACGTAAAACGTAAAAAGTTTTACGTAAAAAGTCTAAAACGTAAAACGTAATAAAGTTTAACGAAAAACGTAAAAAGATTAAAAAAATTAACGTAATACGTAAAACATACATTTTTTAACGTCAAACGTAAACTTTTAACGTAAAAACGTAAACTTTTTAATGTAAAAAAGTAAAGTTTTTAAAGTAAAACGTAAATATTTTAACGTAAAACGTAAAAACATAAAACGTAAACTTTTTAACGTAAAACGTAAACTCTTTAACATAAAACGTAAATTTATTAACGTAAAACGTAAATCTCTTTAACGTAAAACGTAATTTTTTTAACAAAAAAAGTAAACTTTTTAACGTAAAAAGTCGCCCGTAAAAGCGGCGCGTTAAAAAGCGACGCGTTAAAAAGCGACGCGTAAAAACGTAAAAGGTAAAAAGTTTTTCGTAAAACGTAAAACGTAAAAAGTTTTTCGTAAAACGTAAAACGTAAATAAAACGGGACTTAAAAAACGCTGCGTTAAAACGGGACGTAAAAAACGAGATAGCTTGTAAAAAAACGGGACGGCTAAAACGGGACGGCAAAAAACGGGACGGCTAAAACGGGGCGGCTTGTAAAAAAACGGGACGACAAAAAACAGCGCGTAAAACGGCGCGTAAAACGGGCAAAAAACGGCGCGGCAAAAAACGGGCCAAAAACCGGCCGTAAAACGGGCAAAAAACATGACGTAAAAAATGGGGCGCAAAAAACAGGACGGCTAAAAACGGGACGGCGAAAAACAGCGCGGTGAAAAACGGGACGGCAAAACGGGACGGCGAAAAACGGCACGGCAAAAAACGGGACGGCTAAAACGGGACGGCGAAAAACGGCACGGCTAAAACGGGACGGCTAAAAGGGGACGGCGAAAAACGGCACGGCTAAAACAGGACGGCTAAAACGGGACGGCGAAAAACAGAACGGCAAAAAACGGGACGGCTAAAACGGGACGGCAAAAAACAGCGCGTAAAACGGCAAAAAACGGCGCGTAAAACGGTCAAAAAACGGCGCGGCAAAAAACGGGCAAAAAACGGCGCGTAAAACGGGCCAAAAACCGGACGTAAAACGGGAAAAAAACGGGACGTAACAAATGGGGTGCAAAAAACGGGACGGCTAAAAACGGGACGGCGAAAAACGGCACGGCGAAAAACGGCACGGCTAAAACGGGACGGCAAAACGGGACGGCGAAAAACGGCACGGTAAATGCTATTTTGCCCTCGATGATTATAATGAGATGGACAAAATTTAAAAAAGAGGGACTGATGACACCCATATGTCATTCCATCATCTCTATTCTTGAAGAAGGTTTGGATGATTAGAAGAGACCTACCCTAGTGTAAATGCTATTTTGCCCTCGATGATTATAATGAACACGACGGGCAGATACCATCCACCCACACAGGGTCGATCTATGTCTCCAACATCCACAAAGACACTTCAACACATGAACAAAGAAAATAAACCACGCCAAACCCAAAATGCCATTTATTTGTGACAATTTTTGTAGTTTCAATTGAAAAAAGAGACTGATGACACTGAAGATTTAGATGATAAATTGCTTCTATTTGTTTTTTTTTAATTTTCTTTATCTGTTATTTGTTTTGTAATTTCAGCTAATAAACAACAAAAGTACATTAATAGTATAATGAAAAATATAATAAAACGCCAAAACCGGCAAACGCTTGTAAAACGCCATCATGCCATAAAAACGCCCCCAAAAAAACTACCAAACTATAATTAAATTACTTTGAACAAGTACTATTATAAAAAAAACAAAGCTTAAAACAAGGTGCAAAGAAAATAAAACAAAAAAGTCCAATCGTTATCTAAACGCCATTGGAAAACAAAACGCCATAATTACAGCTGTCAAGATTAGACGTGTTACACCATAAAAACAGTTGAGTCAGAAAACAAAACACGGTAACTGCAAAAACAGTAAAATGAAGCGACAGAAAACATAATTACTAACATTTATTATATTGAAAGCCAAATACTTGGGGAATTGAATTTACTTATCTTTTTCAAAACGCCATAATTACCTGTCATGCGCGGGAAAAAAAGTCAATATAAAAAAGACCATGAGAACACAAGCTCAGACACACCAAAAACATTGACTAAAAATGCCACATATTATCCAAAACGCCAAAAACTTTAAAAATGGCTAAGGTTATTGCATGAAATTTTGAAAGGAAAGAGAAACGATTCATCATAAAGTTCTCTGATAGGAGAAGGGTGAAGGTTAGGACAATCAAAGCCATGCTTAGTATGAATGAAGGGGTTCAGAGGGATATCCTGGCCCTTGGGGTTCCAATGGCCAACGATTGTGAAAGAACCTGAACTGTAATAAAAAGACTGAAGAGAAAATTTCCGGCAGAAGATGATGATGATATTGACGATACTCCTCTACCAACACATAGCAGTTGGGTGATGCATGACGAAGAAGGAACACTTGAAGTGACTTATAAAAACGGGGTGCAATATTCATTGCGAATGGAGGAACTGTTGAAGATAGGGTTGCTATCTATCATTGAACAACTCTGTGATTTAGCACCTGCGAACGATCCAAAATCCAAGGATGCAGTGATATTCAAGAATAGGCTGCAGCAAAGAAGAGACGAGCTAATGGCGTTATACGCCAATCTAAAATTTGATGATGATGAATCTGAAGAAAGTGATGAACAAAGCGATGGGTACATCTCTGATGTAATCCTATCCACGGAAGACTATTAGTTTATTTTGATTTCGTATTATTGTAATTTTATAAAATATTAATCTCTGGTAATCAATTATTAACAAAAAGACCTAGAACGCCAAAAAAATGACATGGAAAAAGCCATAACGCCAAAAAAATTAACTATGTGACATAAAAAGAATTAATTCAACGAGAAGAAATATGAGAAAAACAGTAAAACGCCAAGTAATTAATGATTCTAGATAACGCCAAAATTATCTAGCACGACAAAAATGAAGCAACATGTCAAACGTGAAAATCGGGAAAGTAGAAGAATACTAAAAAGACAAAAAAACCCCTCGGACCCTGATCATGTCCCGCGACACGTGTTGGGCCAGGATGCGTTCTCACCGTTCTCACACTTTTGGGCGTTTTCTCCTGATCCCGTTTCTCTCTCTCTCTCTCTATATATATATATATATATATATATAGGGAGCCGCTAGAATAAGAACCACCTCCAGTTATGAGAACCATGAGAACCACTCTCAACCAATCAGAATATAACAACTCAAAGGGTATTATGGTCATTTACTCAAATGTCACCCTCTCTCCTCATTTATAAAATGCCAGTTTCTCTATCCTCATTTAAATCTATCTGACATTGTCTCTCTCCTCATATTTCTCTATCTTCTTTCATCTTCAAAATACCAGAGCTTTCATATCTTCATCTTCTCAATCTGTTTCATCTCTCTCCCATCTCTTCAAAAACCAGAGATGTATCTCTCTCACTCCTTCAAAACCTAACCGCCGAAGAAAACCATCACCGCCGCCCCCATTCGCCGCCCCCATTCATCTTCTCACTCGTTCCCCATCTGGCGACATCACCACCGCCGCCATCATCACCGCTGTGTTGAGTTGTGGAATCTTGTAAGTTTCTAATGGGATGAGTTGTGGAATCTTGTAGCCGTCGCCGATGAGTTGTGGAATCTTGTAAGTTTCTAATGGAATGCTTGTTATTATACTATGCCTAAAAACCTAAAAGTATCAGTACCTTGTGGTGATGATTTTTTTTAACCTGATTCCATACGGTCCCCACTTTACCATTTTATAATTCAAGTAATAGTGAATTCAGTTGAGTTTGATTGGTTCAAATTATTATCTCAGATTCAAAAATACATGGTGGTGAAGGTGCGTAAAATGTTGGTGGTGGCGACGGTGGGTTTGGTGGTGTGACGGTGGTTTTGGTGGTGTGACGGCGACGGTGGGTTTGGTGGTGTGACGGTGGAGGGTAGGTCCAACGGAGAGGAGATGGGAGAGATGATTTGCATCTGGGGTATAATGACTTTTTGTAGGTTTGATCTGTTGTAAAAAATTGGGGGTTTCTTTGATTTTTTGTGGGCTTGAAGAGTGAACTACATGGGTTTGATCTGTTCTTAAAAAATGGGGGTTTCTTTATTTTTGTATGATTTTTTATGTTTGATATGGATTTGCAGGATTTTTGGTGTCATTTTTTGGTAGATTGAACAGTGAACTATGTGACTTTTGTTCAGCTGGATTTGGGGGCGGTGATGATGAAAAAAAAAACGTATACTTTGATGACGATGGCGCAGCAAAGATGGTGGAGGGTAGGTTTTTGAACCTGCACCCCCACTTTGCAGCCTCTGATTATCGGCAGCAAAGATGGTGGAGGGTAGGTTTTACGAATCTGATGGTTTTTTTGATATGTTTGGGGGTTTTTGAATATGTTTGAATGATGGAATGGGTGGCGATGATGCAAAAAAAAAAAAACTAGATTTTTGATGACGATGGCGCGGCAACGATGGTGGATGGTAGGTTTTTGAACCCGCAACCCCACATTTGCAGCCTTTTAATTATCGGAAAAAATCTGAGCCAAACCCCGTTTTTTTTCGAGATACACTTTTGTTTTGTTGTTGTTGGTTTTTTATATTCTTTTCTCTAGTCGATGACGATAAAAATCTATCCGAGACACCTACCGACTTTGCGATTTATGGGTGCGTTCGTCTTGCGTAAACAAGTTTTTGTGTAAAAAAGTCTTTGTGAAAAAAAAAAAACGTAAAACGTAAAAAAGTTTAACGTAAAACGTAAAAATTTTAGCGTAAAACGTAAAAAGATTAAAAAAAATAACGTAAAACGTAAAAAAGTTTTAAAGTAAAACGTAAAAAGTTTTACGTTAAAACGTAAAAAAAAGTTTTAAAGTAAAACGTAAAACGTAAAAAGTATGGTTCGCATTTTTGTTCGGGTCAGCCGTGGGGCGAGTTTCGGGTCAGTGGGTGCGGGTTTGGTTCAACCCGGTTCGGAAACTTCAGGTCGGCAGCTCAGTCAAACCGGGTCAGATTCAGATTTGTTCGGGTCAAGCTTCGGCTCGGTCTCGGTTTGGGTCTTGCAATTCGGTAGCTAGTTATTATTACGTTAGTTTAGATTTTATTTAGTTAACGCGCACCGAGCTCGAACCGATACTTTAGTGGCTTGTTACGTTTGACATTTTGATAGAAATTTTATATATTGTGTTTATATTGTTGAAAATTGTTGAGTTTTGAATAGATAATGACAACTTGAGTTGTCGGCTTATTCCAAAAACAGAGGAAACTCTGTCCGTTTTCCGTAAAAAACGTAAACGTAAATAGTAAATAGTTTAACATAAAACGCAAAACGTAAAAACGTAAAACGTAAAAAGTTTAATGTAAAACGTAAAAAGTTTAATGTAAAACGTAAAAAGTTTAATGTAAAACGTAAAAAGTTTAACCTAAAACGTAAAAAGTTTAATGTAAAACGTAAAAAGTTTAACTTAAAACGTAAAAAGATTTACGTAAAACGTAAAATGTAAAAAGTTTAACGTAAAATGTAAAAAGTTTAACGTAAAACGTAAAAACGATGCGTGCAAAAACTACGCGTTAAAAAACGATGCGTGAAACGTAAAAAGTTTAACGTGAAACGTAAAAAGTTTAACGTGAAACGTAAAAAGTTTAACGTAAAACGTAAAAAGTTTAACGTAAAACGTAAATAGTTTAACATAAAACGTAAAAATGTTAACGCAAAACGTAAAACGTAAAAAGTTTAACGTAAAACGTAAAAAGTTTAACGTAAAATCTATCTGAGACACCTACCGACTTTGCGATTTATGGGTGCATTCGTCTTGCGTAAACAAGTTTTTGTGTAAAAAAGTCTTTGTGGAAAAAAGTTCAACCGTAAACTTTTACGTCAAACGTAAAAAGTTTAACGTAAAACGTAAAAAAGTTTAAAACGTAAAACGTAAAAAAGTTTAACGTAAAACGTAAAAATTTTAACGTAAAACGTAAAAATTTTAGCATAAAACGTAAAAATTTTAGCATAAAATGTAAAAAGATTAAAAAAATTAACGTAAAACGTAAAAAAGTTTTAAATTAAAACGTAAAACGTAAAAAGTTTTACGTAAAAACGTAAAACGTAAAAAGGTTTTCGTAAAACGTAAAACGTAAAAAGTTTTACGTAAAAAGTCTAAAACGTAAAACGTAATAAAGTTTAACGAAAAACGTAAAAAGATTAAAAAAATTAACGTAATACGTAAAACATACATTTTTTAACGTCAAACGTAAACTTTTAACGTAAAAACGTAAACTTTTTAATGTAAAAAATTAAAGTTTTTAAAGTAAAACGTAAATATTTTAACGTAAAACGTAAAAACATAAAACGTAAACTTTTTAACGTAAAACGTAAACTCTTTAACATAAAACGTAAATTTATTAACGTAAAACGTAAATCTCTTTAACGTAAAACGTAAATTTTTTAACAAAAAAAGTAAACCTTTTAACGTAAAAAGTCGCCCGTAAAAGCGGCGCGTTAAAAAGCGACGCGTTAAAAAGCGACGCGTAAAAACGTAAAAGGTAAAAAGTTTTTCGTAAAACGTAAAAAGTTTTACGTAAAACATAAAACGTAAAAAGTTTTTCGTAAAACGTAAAACGTAAAAAGTTTTTCGTAAAACGTAAAACGTAAATAAAACGGGACTTAAAAAACGCTGCGTTAAAACGGGACGTAAAAAACGGGATAGCTTGTAAAAAAACGGGACGGCTAAAACGGGACGGCAAAAAACGGGACGGCTAAAACGGGGCGGCTTGTAAAAAAACGGGACGGCTAAAACGGGACGGCA
The DNA here is from genome assembly GCA_030545235.1 of Helianthus tuberosus. Lineage (NCBI taxonomy): Eukaryota > Viridiplantae > Streptophyta > Magnoliopsida > Asterales > Asteraceae > Helianthus > Helianthus tuberosus. The sequence goes on along the minus strand of CM060411.1, from coordinate 38,457,723 downwards.
AAAAACAGCGCGTAAAACGGCGCGTAAAACGGGCAAAAAACGGCGCGGCAAAAAACGGGCCAAAAAACCGGACGTAAAACGGGCAAAAAACATGACGTAAAAAATTGGGCGCAAGAAACGGGACGGCTAAAAACGGGACGGCGAAAAACGGCACGGCGAAAAACGGGACGGCAAAACGGGACGGCGAAAAACGGCACGGCAAAAAACGGGACGGCTAAAACGGGACGGCGAAAAACGGCACGGCTAAAACGGGACGGCTAAAAGGGGACGGCGAAAAACGGCACGGCTAAAACAGGACGGCTAAAACGGGACGGCGAAAAACGGAACGGCAAAAAACGGGACGACTAAAACGGGACGGCAAAAAACAGCGCGTAAAACGGGAAAAAACGGCGCGTAAAACGGTCAAAAAACGGCGCGGCAAAAAACGGGCAAAAAACGGCGCGTAAAACGGGCCAAAAACCGGACGTAAAACGGGCAAAAAACGGGACGTAACAAATGGGGCGCAAAAAACGGGACGGCTAAAAACGGGACGGCGAAAAACGGCACGGCGAAAAACGGCACGGCTAAAACGGGACGGCAAAACGGGACGGCGAAAAACGGCACGGTAAAAAACGGCACGGCTAAAACGGGACGGCGAAAAACGGCACGGCAAAAAAACGGGACGGCTAAAACGGGACGGCGAAAAACGGCACGGCTAAAACGGGACGGCTAAAACGGGACGGCGAAAAAACGGCACGGCAAAAAACGGGACGGCTAAAACGGGACGGCGAAAAACGGCGCGTAAAACGGCAAAAAACGGCGTGTAAAACGGGCAAAAAACGGCGCGGCAAAAAACGGCGCGGAATAAAACGGCGCGGAATAAAACGGCGTGTAAAACGGGCCGTATAAACGGCGCGTAAAAAACGGGACATAAAAAAAATCTTTTTAAAAAATAAAAAGTAATATAATAAAACTAAAAAAGTAATATAATAAAACAAAAAGTAATTAAAAAATAATAAAGTGAAAAAGACAAAAAATGGTTATTTTACTTATCTACCCTTTTTGATTAAAATATAAAAGACATAATAAGACAAATTTTATTTAATATTAGTTTTTGTTACTTTTAATCTCATCCATCCATCAAGATGATCTAAAGGCTATAAAGTGGTTCTCATGGTTCTCATAACTGGAGGTGGTTCTCATTCTAGCGATCCCCTATATATATATATATATATATATATATATATATAGGGTCTGGATTTAGGGAAAATGGTGAAAAGTGTGAGAACGCTTATGAATCGTCAGATCAAAACAATATATGGACTAGATTGTCGCGGTGGCGTTTTCATAAATAACATCAATTTTATTACTTGAACGTGCTTCATTAAGAGTAAAAAGGGTAAACATCGTTTCTTACATAAAACACCATTAAAATATAAAACGCCAACTAAATACAAAACGCCAAATAGTAAAAAGTATCAAAGATAACAAACATCGTTTCTTGGATATTCAGTATTGTTCTGCGTGAAGTTTCACTAAATGGATTGTTAGGTGATGGGAGTAACTCAATAAGATTTTGCTGCATGAGATGGACAAATCTTCAAGAAAAAGAGACAGATGACAGTCATATGTCATTTTGTCTTCTTTGTTCTTGGAGAAGGCTTGGGTGAGGAGAAAAGACCGCTCCCAGTGTAAATGCTATTTTGGACTCGATGATGGAAATGAGGATGAAGGACAAATAGCATCCACCCACACGACGTCGATCTATGTCTCCAACATCCACAAAAGCCACTTCAACAACGAACAACAATAAAATCATGGCAAAACAAAAACGCCATGTATTTGTGACAGTTTTTGTAGTTTCAAAAGAAGAAAGAAACTGATGACAATAAAGATTTGGAAGAAAAATTGAATTCGGATTTTTAATTTTTTTTTGCTTCTATTTTTTTCTTCTGTGGTTTGTTATCTAATTTTCAGCTAAGAAAAATACATTATTTCTCTAAAAAAATGCTTGTAAAACGCCATGATTCCATAAACGCCAAACTCCCAAACTATAATAAAATTACTTTAGACAAGTATTATTAAAAGGCTCCAAAAAAATAATGAAGTGTATAAAAAAATGTGCAAGAAAATAGAACAAAGTGCCATCTTTATCTAAACGTCATTAAAAATACAAAACGCCAAAATCTAAAAAGATGGGACGTGTTACAGCCATAAACAGATGAAGCTGAACAAACAGTAACTACAAACAAAAAACTGAAACGACAGAAACTTTAGTACTAACATTTATTATATTAAAAGCCACTTCATGGGTACTTGAATTTATTTATATTTTCAAAACGCCATAATTACTTGGCACGTAATAGAACTGCATCCTACATGGCGGCAAAAAAAGTCATTATAAAAGTAGAAGAGGTAAACACAACTTAACACTCCACACATTATCTAACACGCCACACATTTTCCAAAACGCCATACAACTTAAAAAAATGGCTAAGGTTATTGCATTGAGGTTTGAGATGTCGGAGAGACGTTTCGTCCTAAAGTTCTCTGATAGGAGAAGAGTGACGGTCAAGACAATCAAGGCCATACTTAGTATGGATGGAGCCGTTCAGAGGGATATTCTGGCCCTTGGGATTCCAAGGGCCGACGATTGTGAAATGACTCAAAAGGTAATAAGAAGATTGAAGAGAAAATTTCCAGCAGATGATGATGATGATGATGATGATGATGATGATGATAATATTGACGATACTGGTCCTACCAACACTTAGCAGTTAAGGGTTGGATGAACAAGCAAGAACGGGTAAAGTGACTTATCAACACGGGGTGGAATATTCGTTGCCGATGGACGAAATGCTGAAGACAGAGAGACTACATCTTCTTGAACAACTCTATGATTTAGCACCTTCGAACAATGCAAGATCCAGGGTTGTCATGATATTTAACTATAGGTTGCAGCAAAGACGGGACGAGATGATGGCGTTATACGCCAATTCACAATATGATGATGATGAATCTGAAGAAAGTGACGAACAAAGCGATGGGTACATCTCTGATGTAATCCTATACACAGAAGACTATTAGTTTGTTTTGATTTCGTCTTATTGTAATATTTGAAATATTAATGAATTAATAAGAACACCATAAACGCCAAAATTTTACCTTTATAACATATATGGGATTAATTCAGCTGGGAACGCCATAAATGCCAAAAGAATTATCTGACACAAAAATGATTAATTCAATGAGACAGATCTAAAAAAGACCAGTAAAACGCCAGGTTATTGAATCTAACTAAACGCCAAAAAAATATTAGACGCTAAAAATGAAACAGTATTGTGACACACGCATTGGGAAAAAGAAGATTAAAAAGACAATAAAGCCCCTCCCGACCTGATTATATCCCGCGCCATGTGTTCGACCACGATGCGTTCTCACCATTCTCACACTTTTAGGCGTTTTCTCCTGATCTCGTTTCTCTCTCTCTATATATGTATATATGTTTATGTAAGGCCATATAATTGAGTAGGTTTACGCTTATCTTTATCAAACACAATTATAAGCTATTGGGCTTAGTTTCTAGTGGGTTAGATTGTATTTGGATAAGCCATGTGGGCTAAATTAGTGTATTGGGCTTGGGTTAGGCCAAGTGGGCCGAGTTCATAGTAGACCCTATATAATGACATGTTTAGTTCATTATTAGGGTTAGCACTTTAGAGAGAAACTTGTTCTTCTTAGTATTTTCGAAATTCTTTGTTTGTGTACCAGACGGTTCTTAGAAACCGTGTGCACTCTAATCATATAGTCGATTGATTGTTCTTGTTCTTCTACACTTTTCTCAGTTTTCCGCACTTTGATTAGTGTTATTGATATCCGATTGAAGTTTTGGGACTTACAGTTGGTATCAGAGCCTAAGAAGTCTTTCAAAAGGCTCGGTTTTAATCGGATACTATTTGAAGATTGAAGAACGAAGAAACTGTTTACAGATTCGAAGAACACGAAGAACAGACTTGAAGATTCAAAGAATAATTCAAATATTCATGTTTTGATCTGTTGGGGAAAGAGAGAGACTGTGTTTGCTATTATTTCGGAAATTATTGGTGGAAACAATCAATTGAAGATTGAATTTCGAATTCATACTTGAATTTCGGGATTAATTTGGTGTATTGTTTCCAAAGTCAACATCATCATATCAGAAAATATCTATTCAAGTGTGCGACCAATTGATACTGGGCGATCATTCAAAAGTGTTGCCAAGATTTGGAGTTTCCAACAAAATTAAGTTTGCGACTAATCAATTGCAAGTGTACAGGATTAAAGCTAGCGTGGGACCAAAAACAGCAGGAGCATTCACACCATCACTGCCGAACAACATCATCATTAAGTGTGCTGCCTACATTACAGTGTACGGCTGTGGATTAAAATTAAGTGTGCGACCATATCATCATCTTCACACTTCAAACTATCATCGCACAACAAACATCGTCCAACCTGAACAACTATCACTAATAGTTGGAGTGTGCGACCTAATCTATCATCATCTTCACGTTCTTCATCATCGGCCATCATTCAACAAAAGCAGACATCATCATCATCTCCACCACAGCCCATCGTCACCATACAACCACTGTACAACCAACACAGCTGATTCGAAACATACCTGACTATCCGAAACTGATCATCACCATTGTCTTACACCGGTCACCTTTAACCTCCAACCACCTCTGTTCTCCGAGTTTTCGAAGTTCCGAGTTCCGAGTTTGAAGTTTCTAAACAACATCATCATCTTAACAGGAGCCGTTCACTGTTTCGAAATATGTTACACCTCATCATTCATCACTCTCTGTTTCATCAGTCATCTCCATCACCATCACTTCCGAATTCGCACACCATCATCCCACACACCATCCAGGAACCCGCACACCGATCTCGCACACCGAACTCACACAACGAACTCGCACACAATCCCGCACACTCTATCACAGTTCAAAACCACCCTCACTGATCACCGTTTCGACAACTACATCTCCGATTCGTACATCGACCTGCAACTCCAATCGTCATCTCCTACATTCTTCATTCACCGCCCATCTCCATTCACCGTTCACCGTATCATCCATAATCTTCACCGGTCATCATCTAAATAATCACCACATCCCATCTTCATCATCATCTCCGACAACTTTTATCACATCGTCATCGATCATTTTTCATTCTTCATCATCTTTGTCGTTGACTCCGACCAACAACCATCATCATCGTTCTACCATTGTCATCATCATCGTTCCTAATCATCATTACCACATCACGTCCGTCGAACATCGGTCGTGATTGAGTTTGGTCAGGGTTTGTCAAAGAAGAAAAAGTTTTGATATGGGCAGTGATCGTTTTGGTTTGTAGGGTAGATTTTGATTGGGTCATGCTATTCACACACCTAAACCTTATTTCCACACCCTGTCGAAGCGCCCCGCTTTGGCCAAAGCGGGGCGTTTTGGCCTTTTTTCCAGACAACCAGTGATGTGATGGTGTACAATGTCAGTTGAACCGCCCGATTTGGCCAAAGCGGGGCGTTTAAGGTTTTTTTTTTCCGACAACGGGTGATGAAACTTGATGTGATGTTATATTCTGTACGGTGGAATGTTTGAACCCTAAACGCCCCTCTTTGGCCAAAGCGGAGTGCTTCGCCCCTGATTTTTGGAAGTTGGTGTCTTCTGTCGAATGCGAACCCAAGAAACGGAATGGAATTCGAGCAGTTGGTCGATGACATGATAGATAAAGATCTTGACATGATCATATCCATTTTCAAGTATTAGACTAGATAGTCCAAGATGAAATATATTAAAACCATTCAAGCCCACCAGTCTACATTGTGTTATGGTGAGATTTTTCAAGTCTGCACAGTGGGAGAAAAGACCAGCACCCCTTTTAGTATTGTCATAATGCAATGAGACATAACTGAGATTTAAGCGGCGTGTTCCGATCAACGTTTATCGACATTGTTATAGGTGATGAAGAAACCCTAAAACGGAACATAGTCCCAGATTGTCTAAAGAAGCGCATTTATTATGTTTCATGTGGTAACAACTACCAAGGGGGTATTTAGATCTCTATTCGGTCATCTTTCTGAGCTTTTACACACTAATATGCGGTTCCCAATTTGCGGAACATAGTCTCAGATTGTCTAAAGAAGCGCTTTTATCATGTGTCATGTGGTAACAACTACAAAGGGGATATTCAGATCTCTATTCGGTCATCTTTACGAGCTTTTACATGTAAGAGGTCGAATATTTGGGTACAACTTCAAGTCACGAAGATCACTCTGCAGTAGCTGATCATGACGACCGTAATAAAATGGAACATAATCCCAGATTGTCTTGAGAAGCACTTTTATCATGTGTCATATGTTGGACGGAATATATGGATGGAAAGCCCGCATAGATGGTAGCATTCCTTGCAAGTCCTTTAAATTCGCATTAACATATATTCGTTTCATAACCTCCTCCTATAAATCAACCACAACTCACCACCAAGAAAACATTATCCCTACCCCTTCACGAACCACAATATACTCAGACTCATCCCTGAGGAAAAGTTTTCCCGACGACTCAACCGGTCGTCATGATCAACTACTGCAGAGTGATCTTCGTGATTTGAAGTTGTATCCAAATCTTCGATATCTTCCTAGATCAAATTTCTTCATTTCCCATGATTATGAAACTTCGTTTCATGAGGTGGTCTTTTTTCATGTTTCCCCGCGGTATCAAAATACAAAGCTTCATCCTTATTTCTGTAAATCGCACAAACAAGCATGCCTTGAACGAGTGTACAACACTCGTAATGCTCAACCGGCTTTGAAATATATTAAAACCATTCAAGCCCACCAGTCTACAATGCGTTATGGTGAGATTTTCGATGAGATGATAGATTCAAGTAATTGACACGATTATATCCATTTTCAAGTATTAGACTAGATAGTCCAAGATGAAATATATTAAAACCATTCAAGCCCACCAGTCTACAATGCGTTATGGTGAGATTTTTCAAGTTTGCACAGTGGGAGAAAAGACCAGCACCCCTGTAAGTATTGTTATAATGCAATGAGACATAAGTGAGATTAAGCGTCATGTTCCGATCAACATTTATCGACATTTTTATAGGTGATGAAGAAACCATAAAACAGAACATAGTCCCAGATTGTCTAAAGAAGCGCTTTTATCATGTGTCATGTGGTAACAACTACCAAGGGGATATTCAGATCTCTATTCGGTCATCTTTCCGAGCTTTTACACACGAATATGTGGTTCCCAATTTGCGGAACATAGTTCCGGATTGTCTAAAGAAGCGCTTTTATTATGTGTCATGCGGAACTGAGATTTAAGCGGCGTGTTCCGATCAACGTTTATCGACATTGTTATAGGTGATGAAGAAACCCTAGAATGGAACATAGTCCTAGGTTGTCTAAAACCCTAAAATGGTGATATGGTGACTCCACTTCAACAGGGATCTCAACCATGTTAGCATCCACACATCTATCAAACCAACCAAATGAATTTTCAGTCGATGCATACCAAAAAAGCAGTAAACGTTTAGAGTGATTTAAACGTGTAACGTGCATATAAATACCTATGGTTAATGAAGCGTGCAACGTTTCCAAACAATGTGGTGTCCAAATAAAGGGCCTCTTCATCCTTTAAAAAACCTTCTGAACTCCAATCAGCATCCAATAAGACAGGGTATGTATGCACCTCATTTTTGTTCTTTTCATTTCGTGCAAATAACTCACTATTTGTTACAATTTCTCCAAAGCAATCACCAAAGCAATTCGGGCAGCTGTTTTCATCGGATATACGCACAAGCATGAACAATCACCAAAGCATATGGAAAAGGTGAACTTGACTTCACCATTGGAGGAAGAAGCTATATCAATCGCAGAGGAACATGGCGATCGTGGTACATCCCCATCCACGTACTCATTTGCTTTCTTATTCGCCTCGCTGTCCGTATTGTTATATTCTAAACTCAACATTACAGTCGTGGTACATCCCCATCCATGTACTCATTTTCTTTTTTATCCACGTACTCAAAACTTCGTCGTTAATTTGAAGGCTCACAAATTTCAATATCATTTTGTCATCGACCAACTGCTCGAAATCCCTTTCGTTTTATTACAGTCGTCATGATCAACTACTGCAGAGTCATCTTTGTGAGTTGAAGTTATATCCAAATCTTCGATACCTTCCAAGATCAAATTTCTTCGTTTCCCATGATAATGAAACCTCGTTTCGTGAGGTGGCTATGGGAAATACAAACTGCAACACATGATAAGTTTAAACTGTATATTGTGTGATTTGACCAGGAAAGGATTGGAGGTGATTTCTACTTTTAATAAGCTGTCACAGTTGTCAAATTCGATGCGTGCAGTCATATTGTTGAGACAACAATAGATAATGAACGGATTATTGGACTTCTTGTTCCAAATACAGCTATAGGATCCGCACTTAAAGGTCTCCCTAAAATATGCAACCGAGACCGCCTTGTTAATTTTAATGAAGCAATGAAGATTGAATGAGCAAACCGCAACCGTTTTTTGACTACGGAAACGGTGGCTATGGGAAATAAAAACTGCAATCGTTTGTGACTATGGGAAAAACAAGTTTTCCTTTTGTGCTTGATGGATGTCCGTTATCTCAACGCTTCTCCTTACATTACTGATCTGGAATTGGAGAACCGTTGTTATTTTAGTGCTTCTCAAGCAGATATTAAACAGTACTTGCCGGAGAACATTATCTTGAATGTTCCGGGATCACTGGACCAGACACATGTCACATAGTTTGTCAGTGAACAAAAAGATATGAATGACAACTTGAGGGGTCTAGCCCTAGCTAGTTTTTCATGACAAAAGATATAGATGTAGGAATATAACTAGATGTTACGTGTGTCAGCCTTTAAAAAAGCACCATGAAAAGATATAAAGGGCACAAGGCATCTTTTCTTTCGCATCGTATAGGCCTATAAGATGAAGGTGTAGCTTCATTAAACCAAGAAGAAAGCCTATTTCAAAACACATGTAGACATCATGTAACAAAAAAAGTAATACATCAAAGGGCACAAGGCATCATCTTTTACCATATTTGTTTGCTTAACAACGATCGATTTGGATCGCGACTGCCTCATAGCACATGGAGCGTCAGCTAACCTTCACGAGCATCTTTTCACTCTGGGTGACTGCTCAGAGATGCATGTCTGTAGAAGGTGCAAGAGAATGGCGAGTGTTAGCTAACCTTCACCAGCCTTCCTTTAACATGATCCCTGCTGGTGCTAAACCTTTTCAAGCTAGTTTTCAATGGGGATATAGTGCAATGATTCCTCTCAATTGAATAGGCAGACACTTGCTTCATATGACTCACTTGAATCGTCTCGGATGTAATAACAGTATGGTTAGTGGATGTAAATTGCTGAGCTCTTTTCTATGCATTATATGCACATTTATGTATCAGCCTGTGATTTCTTCTGGTGGGTTCACCTATGGTAGTGTTTTGGTTGTTTATGAGTTGATTTGATTGTGAAATAGATAAGAAGGATGAGATATCGGAAGTTAGCTCGAAGAAGTTTCTCTCGATTATTGATGAAGTGTATTTCAGGATTTGATTTGCACAAAGTGTGGAGAACTTGTTTGTGTTATATGACACATGATAAAACTGCTTCTCTAAACAATCTGGGAATTTTATAATATATAGACCTAAATTATACCAGTGATTTGATTCATAACAACTTAAGACTTTTATAAACCTAATTTCTATCAACATACTGAAACAGGTAAACATGAGCTTAAACTTCACTGAAATAAACATCAGCATTGAATGATTAATTTGTAATATATGAATAAGATACCTTCGTGTTGCTTATCGGTGGTAAGCTTGATTTGAATTTTGAAAGTTGGAGAGGTAAATGGTGGGGGATATACAGTAATTTTCAATAATGTAGGAAGGATTGTAGTTGTAGGACATTGGAATTTCAAAGACACCCTGGTTAATATATACATTAGATTTGAAGTGTTGTGAGAGAGTATTTCCATGGGCGATGGAGGTGTTGAATGTGTGCAAATGCTGCGTTTTTCGATCTCGGATAATTCATTTTGCGGCGGTTTGAAGATGAAGATAGGGAGAAGAGATAGGTTTTGTTTAGAAGGTGAAGAAGAACCATGTGATGGTAGTGGTAGTAGTAGTGGTAGTGTAGAGTTTTTGGTAGAGGAGAATGGGTATAATAATAAGGAGGAAGTGGAACAAGGTGAATTGGGGTCTTTGGAGATGGAGAATGGGGAGTTTGTGCTTGAAAGACCGAGACGCTTTGGGATTAAGAGTGAGATTGAGAAGGGGGAGTTTGTGGCAGATAGGTGGAGGAAAAGTGAGGTGGAAAAAGGGGAGCTTATGCCTGGAAAGTGGCGGAAAGGTGTCGCAACCCCCGGCCCCTAATTACTTGGGAACGGGCGGTCGCGAACCAGTATCACTGGTATCGATGTTTATCAGTTTGGCAGCGGAATTTACATCAGGACCGTAGTTAGAAAATATTTTATTAGAGTAAAATACCATATTTTTATAATAATATATATATGGGAAAATTCTAAGTTTCCAGTACAAACGTAATTATAGGGGTAAACCCTAATTTATTTAATTAAAACATCTTCTTTATTTAGGTAACTTTTATAGCCACTTTTCCAAGCCTTCAGTGCTGTCCAGCTGGCTTCTATTTGGCTTTCACATTTTGTTACCTGAAACGCGTTTAAAAACATTCTATCAGCAAGAAATACTAGCGAGTGAATCCCAGTTTAATCAAGAAAAGTTTTATCATTTTACAGTATTGAGGGCAATCCAGCAATTACATTTGTTTACATCTACTTTAATTACCACCCACGGTACTGTCAATCCTGACTGGTGGTAATGTTACTACTCACAGTGTAGTAACAAATTTTGTATACAAAACCCTAACATACCGACGATAATTGTAGAATTACAAATACTCAATCACTATGAAATTATAATTAAAACAATTGAGGTTTTGTAAAAACAGTTTACAAAAAGGTTTCACAAAAGGAGATTACTCACATTGCTAATTTAGGTATTTCCTTGTAACTTCCTGGTTATAATCTATTAATTAAACAATGCATATGTGTTAGCATAATAACCCAATTTACAATAGTTATACCCTCCCCGAGACAGAACTCCAACGACTAAGTCAGACAGAGCCTCGACATGCGTTACGGAGCACTAGATCAATCAAGCAGCGTATCTAATACGTAACCGGGGGTTATGATACTTACATCGAGGCAGAGCGTCGCTATTTTAGTGGGTATTATACCCGATACTATTTCTATAATTCAGAATTTGAGAGAGAGATCGAAGTTTTGAACGACGAAAACTGAATGCCGATCTCCTCTATATATAGGGCTGTCTAGGGAGTCCGTGGCGCCCCGCGAGAGATGAGGACAGGGCCGTCATGGCCTGCGAGCTAGGTAGGGTAGGCCCTAGCCTTGGCCAATCATCGGTATAGATTTGACACTCACTTGACACGTGGCGGCACCGGGCTGCGCCACTTATTCCATCGCTCGCGGCCCGCGACAGACCTAGGGGTGTCTGTCGCGCCCCGCCAGAGCCCTTTAAATTTTGTTTTTATTTATTTTTTCTAAAATTAAAGGTATTTTGGGCCGTTTTTCGTATACGGGGTGTATTTTAGGGCATATAGGGGTGTTTATAAGTATGTTAGGAGGGTTGTTATATCCTCCCTACCTTATTTTAGAACTCGTCCTCGAGGTCTATTGGAACAGGTGTGGATATTTCCTCTGCATCTCTGATTTAAGCTCCCAAGTGTATTCTGTTCCTCTCTTGGAATCCCATCTTACTTTGACTAGAACTAGTCTCTTGTGTTTGAGATTCTTAAATTTTCGGTCTTCAATCTGTAGAGGCTTCTCTACAAACTTAGGTTTCTCATTGACCTCGATATCCTTAAGAGGTACTATTAATGACTCATCTGCTAAGCACTTTTTGAGATTACATACATGAAATACATCATGTATTCCTGCCATTTCCTCTGGCAGTTGTAGCTGGTAAGCTACAGGTCCTATTCTTCTAATAATTTCAAAAGGTCCAACATACCTGGGGCTTAGCTTTCCTCTTTTGATGAATCTTACCACTCTTTTCCATGAAGAAACTTTTAATAATACCTTATCTCCTACTTGAAATTCCAATGGCTTTCGCCTGTTATCAGCATAACTCTTTTGTCGATCGCGTGCTGCTTTTAGTCTTTCCTTGACTTGAATAATCTTGTCTGTTGTTTCCAGACAATTGCTTTTTTTCCAATTTCTGCCCAACAGTGTCCATAAAGTGGTTCAAATGGTGCAGCATTGATGCTGGTATGATGGTTCTTATTGTTTCTATTAATGGTAAATGATCATCCCAATTTCCTCCGAAATCAATTACACAAGCTCTAAGCATATCTTCCATTGTTTGAATTGTCCTTTCACTTTGTCCATCCATTTGAGGATGATAAGCAGTGCTTAGATTTAACTTGGTTCCCATTTCTTTTTGGAAACTTATCCAAAAATGAGAAGTAAAACGACTATCTCTATCAGACACAATGGATAAAGGAATTCCATGTAATGAAACGATTTCATTTACATACAACTTGGCTAACTGTTCCATACTGAAAGTTTCCTTCATTGGTAAGAAATGAGCAGACTTGGTTAACCTATCTATAATCACCCAGATTGTATCATTACCTTTTCGTGTCTTGGGTAGTTTGGTAACAAAGTCCATTGTTATCAATTCCCATTTCCATATTGGCATGTCTAGTTGCTGCAACAAACTTGAGGGTTTCTGATGTTCAGCTTTAACTTGTGAATAGGTTAGACACTTGGCAACATAAGTTGCTATATCCTTTTTCATTCCTATCCACCAGAAATTCTTTCTTAAGTCTTGATACATTTTATCACTTCCAGAATGTATCGTATACTTAGACTTATGAGCTTCTTCTAATATTCGGTGGCGTAGGTTTCCTTATTTAGGTATCCAAATTCTTTTCTTATGGAATTTCCAAATTCCATCTGTTCCTTGTTCTAATTCCTTAATCATTCCTTTCAATTTTTCAGTATCGTCCTTGATTAATGATTCTTGTATTTCTCTAATTTGTTCATTTAAACCTACCTGCAAATTTAATTTAAGAGAACGTATTCTTTTTGGCTTTTCATGATACTTTCGACTTAAAGTATCAGCTACTACATTAGCCTTTCCTGCATGATACTGGATATTACAATCATAATCACTAAGAATTTCCATCCAGCGTCTCTGTCTCATATTTCCATCCAGCGTCTCTGTCTCATATTTAACTCCAAATTTTCAAGGCAAAAAATATGGCTCCTAACTCTAGATCATGGGTTGTATAATTTTCTTCATGATTCTTAAGTTTTCTAGAGGCATAGGATATAACCTTTTGACGTTGCATCAACACGCATCCATAACGTAACTTAGAAGCGTCACAATAGACTAGAAAGTCTTCAGTTCCTTCTGGTAACGCTAGTATGGGTGCGTTGGTTAATCTTTGCTTAAGAATTCTAAAGGCTTCTTCTTATTTTGGTCCCCATTCAAACGTAACAGACTTACAGGTTAGTTTTGTTAAAGGAATGGCTATTCTAGAAAAATCTCGGATAAACCTTCTATAATAACCTGCCAGTCCTAGAAAACTTCTCACCTCCGTTGGTGATTCAAGGACTTTCCATTTAGTAATTGCCTTGATTTTTGTGGGATCCACATGAATTCTTTCATGATTAACTAAATGTCTAAGAAATTGCACTTCTTCTAACCAAAATTCACATTTTGATAATTTAGCGTAAAGCTTTTCTTTTCTCAGCAATTTTAGGAGTGCATGCAGATACGCTGTATGTTCCTCTTTACTCTTACAGTACATGATAATATCATCTATAAAGACAATTATGAATTTATCTAGATATAATTTACATATTCTGTTCATCATGTCCATAAATGAGGATGTGGCATTGGTTAAACCAAATGGCATGACGGTAAATTTATAATGGCCATACCTTGTTCTGAAGGCAGTTTTAGGAATGTCCTCTTTCTGTACTTTCAGTTAATGATATCCTGAGCGTAAGTCGATCTTCGAAAAGAATCAAGCTCCTTGCATTTGATCAAACAGATCATCGATTCACGGTAATGGGTACCGATTTTTAATCGTGACCTTGTTTAATTCTCGGTAATCAATGCACATACGCATTGACCAGTCTTTCTTTTTGACAAACATAATTGGTGCTCCCCATGGTGATGAGCTAGGTTGGGTTGGATGAATCCTTTCTCCAAAAGTTCGTCCAATTGTTTCTTTAGCTCTTGCATCTCTGCTGGTGCCAAACGGTAAGGTGCCTTGGCAATTGGTGCTACCTCTGGTAGCAGGTGAATTCTGAATTCAACTTCTCTGTCCGGCGGTAGCCCCGGTAATTCTTGTTGGTGCATGCATCTGTCGACTTCGTTTTGTATCGAGTCTAGCAATGCAAATGGCACGAAGATCAAGAGAACAGGATTCCGCTCGAAGAAAGCATGGCAGGTTCAAGCGAACTCAACTATTTCGTTTGAACAAGAGGTTTCGCTTGAGTTGGGTTTTCGCTTGAAGGCATTTCGCTTGAAGCATGTTCAAGCGAAATCAGTTTTCTATAAATAGGTTTCAAGCGATATCATTTGTAACAATTTCTGGATTTGGATACCGAGGTGCTGCCGGTTTATCCTGTGATTGTAATCAGTGTTATATCAATCAAAAAGTTGTTTAAAGTGATATTCAAGCTGTTTCGAAGTCTATTTCTCTGTTTCCACCTTTGAAATAGATTAAAACTCCTCTGAACGACTCGTTTGGGTCACAACACGATCCTACAATTGGTATCAGAGCACAGGAGGAGGAGTTCTGCAGTTTTCAGCTTGATTTCATCTTGATTTCTTACTTCTACACCTTCTTTTATCAATTGGACAACTTTTCACGGTTAAAATAGCCTGATTTTTTCACAACATAATCGGAATTGTATTTTTACAAATCCTTGAGAAAATCGGATTAAAATTCCAAGCAAAAATGACAAAAATGGACCAAAGTCTTAATTCCGCTTGAACGAACTAGACATTCCGCTTGAAAAGTTGTTGCAATTTCAAGCGAAATAGCAGGTTTCGCTTGAAAAGTGCTAGTCCGCTTGAAACATCACAAGCGAAATCTGTGATTCCGCTTCAACTTGTTTTCTCGCTTGAAGTTGTTTGCAGGTTGATTCGGCTTGAAGGTGGTATCTCGCTTGAAAGTGTCTGTTTTGTGAAAAAGTTTACGGAACCATGAGTGAAGAATTTTACAACGCGTTTGCAACATCCCCGACTACTCCATCTACCATTGCTCAAAACATGAACTTAGAAAACGAAACTGGAACTACACAAAAACCCCCGAAGCTAATGAGCATTGAGGAGTATTACGGTTGGAAAGATCGATTTGAGAATTGGGTTCAAGCAAATCATTTAAGATCTTGGGAGGGTATTTTGAAGAAGTATGTTCTACCACGTACAGATTTACAAGTTGAGAAAGAAATTTCTGAATTCAATGACAAAGAACGATACATGTACAGGGCTGAAAAGATGATGATTAGTCTTCTTCAGCAAGCTATTAAAGAAGACATCTTTGTACTGCTTCAACATGACAAAATGTCACACCCCGACCACGTAAAACATCAAATCGTGGCGAAAAACTTCGGGGAGTGTTATAACAGAATTATTGTTCCACAACCATGGTAATTAAAATTTCATTTTATTCAACAACCAAAACTGGAATACATTGTTTCAAAACAAGAACCAAAGAGTACATCATATAATTAAACTAAGTCTATCTTTATTTTTAAGTCTCTAAGGCACAGGTCCGCCCTAGTGTCACGATCATCCTAAGCATCAGCTCCTGAAACACATGTGAAAATAGGCACGTCAGCATAAAAATGCTTGTGAGTAACATAGGTTTTATGAAAATGGGATTCATGACTTATAAGTTTAGAAAAGGTTGTTTAACAAAAGTCAGTCATGATCCTTGTAAAATGTTTTGTTTTAAAAATCTTTTGAAAAGCGATGTTAAAGAAGATGATATGTAAAAGAGTGATGTGAGGTTAAATGAATAACCAAGTAAAATGAGTTTTGTATAAAATGAGTTGTTTGTAAAACAATGTCTTGTGAAAAATATGTTATTTGTATAAAATGTTATATGTCTAAATTGAAATGATTCAAATAACGCTACAATATGTAATACCATACAAACACTTATATATAGGAAGTACCAGCGGCGTATCCACCATGCTTGTATCATATTACATATGCCTCGTTACTTAAATCACTTACCCAAACAAACCACTAATGTAAATTTGCCCATATCAAATCATTTGTTAAATGTCTTTGTGTAAACCATGTCAAAATATCTATGTCAAAATAGAGTCCAGGAAATATGTATATCAATATCAAAATGTCTATGTCAAATGTCAATGTGTGAACAAAATGTCATGTATGGCAAATGAAATATATATATATATATATCCACCGAGCCATAGGTAAAAATGCACAAAACAATGTATTGAAGTTAAACGTGGTTTAATCAACGTTATGTTTTGTGGAAATGCATGCTATACTGAATACAAACATTTATGCGGTATTGTAAAAATGCATACATTCAAGCCTTGTGACTGTGGTGATGAGCCTTTAAACAAATTAAAGGTCTATCTGTATTATGTTTTATCGAATTCGGGCATTCCTTTCATCCAAACATACCTAGGATGTTAGGAACGGGAGTTGTCAACTCCTATGGTACCATTACCTACTACCGAGCGGCGTGATCAAAGTTAATGAATGTATATGGTCCCATTTAAACAAGCCAAATGTCATATCAAAATGTAAGCATGTGATGAAATGAAAATGTACTAAGCATGATGAACATACATAGCATGAAAAGGTAATGTAAAACATTGCACTAAGTATGCACTAAATTGACATACATAGCGTAAAATGTCATGTAAAACGATGTACTAAGTATGCTACAAAGGACATACATAGCAAAAACACAATGAAATCATGTACTAATAATGTACTAATGACCATAGCAAGTATATGATATGAAAGCATGGAAAGCATGAAAATAACAAGTAGGCACATGTGTTTCACCCCAAAATGTTTGAAAAACAGTAAAAGAGGGGTCTATGTACTCACTTGAGATTGCTCAATAGACTTTAGAAATCCACCAAGCTAGGTTAGAAGATCACGGATTCAAACGTCACCTAATATAGGAAACTACATTAATAAACGGACCTAATCGGAGGATCGGGTAGCATGAGGGTTTGTAAACCAAATGAGTGTAGGAACTCATGTAATATGGTTTAACAAAGCCTACATACTAAAATGAAACTTATCCTAAGTGCTTTTGACCCGTTACGACCCGTTTAGGTAGCTTATGCTACTTTAACGCGTCGTTTGCGTGAAACGCGTTCGGACCGCCTAATTAGCCATATGACAAGTAAGATATGCCTTAACATGTTTAATATTGTTGTTAAATCAGTTTAGATGGCAAAAGTTATGTTACATAGGCTTAAAATGAATTTTGGCGCAAAAAGGGCTTTTTGGTAATTTGCCTAAGGCATAGGAATTACTCATCATACAACTACTTAAACGACGTGACCATAAGGTATAACCTCGGAAGGTTATTCCCTATACTACTATGGTCACCTAAAGTATTTGGTCGGATCCTAATGATCGACCAAATGGGTCGGGTTCGAAAGTATAAGCGATTGATTAGATCGCTTACCTTTATGACCCTAGACAAGCACAAAACTAAAAGTGACGAGCTAAACATGTTAAAACATGTTTAACAAGGTTTTAAAAACAGGTTTGGTATCAAAACAAACGGTTTTGATACCCTAGAGTAGTTTGGTTACAAAATACGCAAGAACACGCATTTTGGCCGAAACTACGACTCGTCACTGAGCCTAGATAACGTGGTAATCTGTAGGTATAGTCACTAGGGACTATAACCATCGTGATTACGCTCACGTTATGAAGTTCAAATGAACTTCGCGTTGACCATAAACTGGTCAATGCAGAAAGTCAAACACAGTTTGACTTTAACGCTAAAACGAACGATAAACGTGAAAGAATACTTACAGAAGGTCCCCGCAAGTATTTGACCCGATTCACTCTCAGGTAGGAAGCATATAAACTTCCACTTAGAGAGTTTTGAATCAGATTCAAATGTGAGGGAAATGAGCAAGACATGGGGGGGGGGGTATTTATCGGAAATGTAGAGCCGTTAAGATCGTTTCTTGTTTCCCAAGCGTTAAATCTCAGCCGTACAACACATACCCACTGATTTAAAAACCCATGGGAGCCCACAGGATTGCTAGAAACCAGTTGCAAGTGAGAAAAGAGTGTATGACAGCTGAAAACAGGCTATATGCAACATTCTGCTGTTCTGGGGACTGCTTGCGCACTGTAACACTCAGAGTGTTGAGGTGCGCAAGGTAACAACTTTGGTAGAATTACAATTTTAGTCCCTGTCATGCATTTAAGTCATTTCCGACACGTTTAAGGCCCGTTAACCCCATTTCAAAGCTCTAAAATGAAGTTAAAGTATAGGGAACTTATAATGTACTAAAAAATATGCCGGATGTCGGTTTGTTTGGCCGTACGGTTGCGTTGTTCGGTTAATTACGACGGAAGTCGTAACGGACGCGTGTACGATCCAAATTGCGCGACGAATGGATTTTTGACAAGCCAATCACAAAAAACATAATATTTTAATGATTACAAAAATTTTTGGATGTCTGGATGTATTCAGAACGTAAGTTATGCGCGAAAATGCAAACTTATACACTTTTTGACGCTTTTAGTCCCTGAATGAGCATAAAGTTTATTTTAGCACACCGAACCCCTCAAAGCCTATTTCTAAGCTATGTAAATGATATTTAGGGTGTGTTTAACTTATGGCCATCTCCCGGAATGTTCGTTACAGTTCAAATTGGCATACTTTCGCTGTTTGTCAATTTTAGTCCTTGTAAGCGAATTAACTTGATTTTGCCATACCAATGCCTTCAAAACTTATTTCTAAGTTATGTAAAGGTTATTTAAGGTATGTTAAGCATACATTGATGTTCCGGAGTATTTTTCGTGTTAAACTGATTACGTTTACGCACCAGTTTGCGTATAATTCTCCAGGAAGCGATACAGAGTTTGAAATTGAATAAAAGTCAAAACATGAAAAATGTAAAACATAAATAAACAAACATTGGGATCAAATAACTTTATTTCATTGATAACTGAACTGTTTACAATGATTACAAGCACAGATGTCACAGTCTCCCCTACTTGTGGAAATTTCGTCCCGAAATTTGTTTAGAGGAAACTCGTGGGAAAAGATGTGGATACTTCGCCTTCATTTGATCTTCGCGTTCCCAAGTAAACTCAGGTCCATGTTTAGATTCCCAGTGAACTTTGACCAAAGGAATGCGCTTGCGTTTAAGCCATTTGACTATTCGGTCCATGATTTCCACCGGTTTCTCAACAAAATGTAGTGTTTTATCAACACGAATTTCATCAAGTGGTATGTGGAGGTTCTCATCAGCTAAACACTTCCTGAGATTGGACACGTGGAAGGTTGGATGAACATTTCCAAGTTCAGGAGGTAACTTAAGTCTGTAGGCTACCTTACCGATTCTTTCGACGATCTTGAATGGTCCAACATATCTAGGTGCAAGTTTTCCAGTCTTTCCAAATCTGATCACACCTTTCCAAGGTGAGACCTTAAGTAATACTCGATCACCGACTTGAAATTCCATGGGCTTGTATTTTGGGTCCGTGTAACTCTTTTGACGACTTCTAGCTGTCTGAAGGTTATCACGAACTTTCTTAATCTTATTAGTTGTCTCTAAAATGAGGGCAGGTCCAGTAAGCTGAGCCTCGCCGATCTCATTCCAGCAGACTGGTGAACTACATTTTCGACCATAGAGAGCCTCGAAAGGAGCCATGTTGATGCTGGAGTGATAACTGTTATTGTAGGAGAATTCAATTAATAGAAGATGTGAATCCCAACTACCACCAAAATCGATCACACAAGCTCTAAGCATATCCTCCAGAGTCTGGATTGTTCTTTCAGATTGACCATCCGTTTGCGGATGATAAGCTATGCTCATATTAAGTTGGGTCCCCATAGCAGATTGCATGGTTCTCCAAAAATGAGAAGTGAAACGAGCATCTCTGTCAGAAATGATGTTTTAGGGAACACCATGTCGAGATACGATTTCATCCACATAGATTTTAGCAAGTTTGTCAGCAGAAAAATCCTCACGGATTGGCAAGAAATGCGCTGACTTTGTAAGACGATCAACAACTACCCAAATGGCATCATGACCTTTCTTTGTGCGCGGAAGTTTGGTAATGAGATCCATAGCGATGTTTTCCCATTTCCAAACTGGGATCTCTGGTTGCTCCAAAAGACCAGAAGGATGTTGGTGTTCAGCCTTGACTTTAAGACAAGTAAGGCATTTTGAAACGTACAAGGCAATATCCTTCTTCATACCAGGCCACCAATATTGGGTACGAAGATCCTTATACATTTTGTCTGAGCCAGGATGGACAGAATAACGAGACTTATGTGCTTCATCCATAAGCAGAGTGCGAAGACCATCTTGGCTTGGGACCCACAAACGGTCCATGAAATAGTATGATCCATTGTCCTTCAAAACAAGATCAGGCTTAATGTGATAGGGTAATTCCTTACCCATCAAGTCTTGTGAAACACAAGCATGTTGAGCCTGAGAAATGCGGGCTTGAATATCAGCTCGAGCTTGAATATCAGATTGAACACGAACACAATGAAGCTTGACATGTTCCTTACGACTCAAAGCATCAGCTACGACATTCGCCTTACCGGGATGGTAGCGAATTTCGCAGTCATAGTCGTTCAGAAGCTCTACCCAACGTCTTTGCCTCATGTTGAGTTCTTTCTGATTGAATATATGCTAAAGACTTTTGTGGTCAGTGAAAACCACACATTTTGTACCGTACAAATAGTGTCTCCAGATTTTGGGAGCGAAGACTACTGCACCCAACTCAAGATCATGAGTGGTGTAGTTTTTCTCATGCACCTTCAACTGCCTCGATGCATATGCTATGACTTTGTTCCTTTGCATCAGAACACAACCAAGACCTAATTTGGATGCATCGCAGTACACGACAAAATCATCATTGCCTTCAGGCAAAGTCAGAATAGGTGCGTCATAAAGCTTCTGCTTCAAGGTCTGAAATGCTACTTCTTGTGTAGAACCCCATTCAAAGGGCTTGTTCTTCTGAGTTAGAGCAGTTAGAGGAACTGCAATCTTCGAGAAGTTCTCTATGAAGCGGCGGTAATAACCCGCAAGACTAAGAAAAGAACGAACCTCAGTAGGAGTAGTAGGTGTATCCTAATCCTTAATCGCACTGATCTTGGAGGGATCTACATGAATACCTTCTTTGTTGACAATATGTCCCAAGAATTGAACTTCTTTAAGCCAAAATTCACACTTGGAGAATTTGGCGAAAAGTTGCTCTTTCTTTAGGAGTTCCAGAGTAAGACGAAGATGTTGCTCGTGATCAGCTTTTGTCTTAGAGTATATCAAAATATCATCAATAAAAGCGATGATGAACTTATCTAAATAAGGCTTGCAGACCCTATTCATCAAGTCCATAAAAATAGCATGAGCATTAGTTAAACCGAATGGCATAACTGTGAACTCATAATGCCCATAACGAGTGCGGAACGCTGTCTTGGGAATACCATCTTCATGCACACGAAGTTGATGATACCCAGAACGAAGATCAATCTTCGAGAAATAAGAAGCGCCCTGTAACTGATCAAAGAGGTCATCGATGCGAGGTAGGGGATATCGATTCTTGATGGTGAGCTGATTAAGCTCACGATAATCGATACACATCCTAAAAGATCCATCCTTCTTCTTGACAAAAAGAACGGGAGCACCCCAAGGTGAAAAGATAGGATGGATAAAACCTTTGTCAGAGAGCTCCTGAAGCTGCTTAGACAACTCTTGCATCTCAGACGGTGCAAGACGATATGGAATTCTGGCAATGGGATTTGCACCAGGTACGAGATCAATACGGAACTCGACTTGGCGTGCTGGGGGTAGACAAGGTAAATCTTCAGGGAATACTTCAGAATAATCCCGAACAACAGGAATATCTTGGATAGACTTACCTTTGCCTTTATCTGCTGTGACATGTGCCAAGAAGGCCACATAATTCTTTCGCAGGTACTTCCGAGCCTTAAAACAAGACATGAGTTTGAGACCACCAGTAGGTTTCTCACCATGAACATGTAGGATCTCACCTGTCGGAAGGGGCACACGAATGATCTTCTCAAAACAAACTACCTCTGCGCGATGCTTGGCTAACCAATCCATGCCCACTATAATGTCGAAGCTTCCAAGTTGCATTGGCGTGAGGTCGATGGGAAAAAGATGGTTATTAAGGTTCAACTGGCAGTTGCGAAGGATAGAATTAAGAACAATGGGTTCACCATTGCCAACTTCTACTGTCAAGGGTTTACCTAGTTTCGTTCTAGACACGCGAAGCAATGGCTCAAAAGATAATGACACAAAGCTCTTATCAGCACCAGAATAAAAAAGAACAGATGCGGGTTGATTATTAACAGAGAACGTACCGTTCACCACTTCATTGTCTGCTTGCGCTTCTTGTGCATTCATGTTAAAAACTCGACCTCGAGCTGGAGCCTGATTCGGATTCGCATTAACCAGCCTTGGACACTGGTTTCGATAATGGGTCAGGTCTCCACAATTATAACACGAGCCATGAGGATAGTGAGGTCGTGCAGCTTGACCCTGTTGCTGAGCAGGAGGCTGAGCAACTTGTTGAGCCGGGTTCTGAGCTGCTTGATTACGAGCAGAACGACAAACTTCTGCAAGGTGTCCAGACTTCCCGCAGTTGGTACAGAAACGGCACGGAAGTTGCTGTTGATGATGACTATTGCACCTATTGCACAAAGGTGCATTCCCTTCATACCGCTTCTTTGCTGGAGGTTGCGCTGGCTGATTTGGTGCAGCTTGGTTTGCCTGTGCAGTAACGGCGTAATTTTGGGAAGCCTTACGCTTCCTTGAATTCCTTGAGGATCCAGAATCCTTACCCTTTCCGTTCTTACCCTTCTTGCTATCTTGTTTGTCAGACGACTGCTTCTTACCCTTGTCACCTTTTCTATACAGCTTACCCCTTCGAATCTGCGACTCGGTCAATGTTGCAGATAGCTCGATTGCCTGACGGAGTGTGGTAGGGTTACTACCAGTAACGGTGTCTTGTATGGAGTCAGGTAGACCATCGATGTACCTTTCGATAGCCTTGTCGAGTGGGGTAACCATTGTTGGGCATAACAAACTCAGCTCCTCAAATCTATCAGTATACGCCCGGTGCTCGCCACTATCCTGTTTTAGATCATTAAACTCCCTTTCTAGAGCTCGTAGCTCATGACGAGGACAAAACTCCCTCATCATAAGAGTCCTAAGTTCAGCCCATGTTTGTGCCAAGGCAACCTCAGCACCACGATCTCTCATAACCCCGTTCCACCATGTCAAAGCCCTCTTCTGAAATACGCTTGAAGCAAACTCGACTTTGCGATTATCAGGACACTGAACGTGACGGAAAGTATTCTCAATGCTCTCGAACCATTGAAGAAGCCCAGTTGCTCCCTCAGTACCACTAAACTTGAGTGGTTTAGCCGAGTTAAAACTCTTGAAATTGCATGGAGCATTGTTGTTGTTGTTGGCTTGGTTCCATTGAGCAAAGAGGTTTGGGAATTGAGCAGCCATTTGCTGCGCAATGATTTCTGCCAGTTCGGCAATTGGTAGCGGATTTTCGCGTCGAGGAGGCATTCTAAAAGAGGAAACATGAAAGGAAACGAGTGAGATGATTTGATGAAAAGGGCGAGATGAAACAAAATCAACAAAAACAAGGATGGTGGTCATTTGTCCGTATCACAAAGCAAGCAAACGACACACAGTGACTAATCAAAGTAAATGGGTCCAAAAATAATGCTTAGCGAAGACATGCTCGCCTATAAGTGAACACTCACCCCAAGAGTTCCCAGGTAAGAGTGACTGGTCCGATTATGTGGATTTGTACGAACACTCTAGCCTTAGACGCAAAACCCAGGGTACAGGCATTCACCCTTCCAGTTTGCACGTGTTCACACTATTTAGAACCCAAAACTTTGACGAGATTTTGAAAACTTGGAAGGCACAAGGCCAAAAGAATCATTCGAAAACAAATGATAAATTTTCAAAATCAATCTAAAGAATCAAAAGGGTTCAAAACCATATAACAATTTATTTAAAAACAGATGATTGAATTTTCAAAAATCGTTTTAGGAAATTGGGTTCTCGTTTTGATGATCACCTAAGGATAGATGAAATGCATGTTTTAAGATCTTAAAACAAGACAACTTGTGTTGGGGTCCTAGAAAGTTATAGTCTAGGTCAAAGAATTACTAATAACCTAATTCCCTATAACCATTGGCTCTGATACCAACTCTTCTGTCAAACCCCGACCACGTAAAACATCAAATCGTGGCGGAAACGTCGGGAAGTGTTGTAACAGAATTATTGTTCCACAACCATGGTAATTAAAATTTCATTTTATTCAACAACCAAAAGTGGAATACATTGTTTCAAAAAAAGAACCAAAGAGTACATCATATAATAAACTAAGTCTATCTTTATTTTTAAGTCTCTAAGGCACAGGTCCGCCCTAGTGTCACGATCATCCTAAGCATCAGCTCCTGAAACACATGTGAAAATAGGTACGTCAGCATAAAAATGCATGTGAGTAACATAGGTTTTATGAAAATGGGATTCATGACTTATAAGTTTAGAAAAGGTTGTTTAACAAAAGTCAGTCATGATCCTTGAAAAATGTTTTGTTTTAAAAATCTTTTGAAAAGCGATGTTAAAGAAGATGATATGTAAAAGAGTGATGTGAGGTTAAATGAATAACCAATTAAAATGAGTTTTGTATAAAATGAGTTGTTTGTAAAACAATGTCTTGTGAAAAATATGTTATTTGTATAAAATGTTATATGTCTAAATTGAAATGATTCAAATAACGCTACAATATGTAATACCATACAAACACTTATATATAGGAAGTACCAGCGGCGTATCCACCATGCTTGTATCATATTACATATGCCTCGTTACTTAAATCACTTACCCAAACAAACCACTAATGTAAATTTGCCCATATCAAATCATTTGTCAAATGTCTTTGTGTAAACCATGTCAAAATATCTATGTCAAAATACAGTCCAGGAAATATGTATATCAATATCAAAATGTCTATGTCAGATGTCAATGTGTGAACAAAATGTCATGTATGGCAAATGAAATATATATATATATATATATATATATATATATATATATATATATATAGGGTAGGGATATTGTAAAAAGTGTCTAAAATGTGAGAAGGGTAAGAAGTGTTTTAAACCATTGGATATTTGATCTAATGGTTGAGATCAATATGGTATAAAATGTAAATTGTGTTTTAATTAGAAGGACCTTATGTAAAATTGAAGGGCAATAGTGTCTTTTCCAATGTTTCAAATATGGTAACCGCCATCAATCTCCTAAAAACTAGCTATTCAAATTTAATTGCTAAATTATCTCGATCCTAAATTCTAAAAATAGAAAAATATGTAACTGCTGCAAAGAAACGTATAACACTATACATACATCATATAACACTATACATCTATCATATAACACTATATAACACTATACATCCATCATAGGCATGCTACCAGAAAAATATAACACTATATAACACTATGCATCCATCATATAACACTATATAACCAAAGAACACTATATAACACCATGTAACACTATATAATACTATATAAAAAATATATAACACTATACAGTTCGAAATGGTGGTTGCACTACAGAATTAATAATTGATGGTGTTATATAGTGTTTTTTGATGGTTGCGCTACAGAATTATATAACACTACAGAATTATATAACACCAAAAACCATATTATAACACCATATAACACTAAGTAACACTATATAAAATATATATAACCCTATGCAGTTCTGAATGGTTGTTGCACTACAGAATTATATAACACTACACACATTCGTAGATTAATTCCTAAAATCGAATTCCTATAATAAAGGGTGGAAGTTATTTTGGGCAGTTATCTTTAAATCAATTAATTGAAAGAAAATAGAAAATTACAAATTCACCCTTTTGAATTAATTTAGATATAGGACACTTGTCATCACCACATTATTTCTTACCCTTCTCACACTTTGGGCACTTTTTACAGGATCCTTTACCTATATATATATATATATATATCCACCGAGCCATAGGTAAAAATGCACAAAACAATGTATTGAAGTAAAACGTGGTTTAATCAACGTTATGTTTTGTGGAAATGCATGCTATACTGAATATAAACATTTATGCGGTATTGTAAAAATGCATACATTCAAGCCTTGTGACTGTGGTGATGAGCCTTTAAACAAATTAAAGGTCTATCTGTATTATGTTTTATCGAATTCAGTCATTCCTTTCATCCAAACATACCTAGGATGTTAGGAACGGGAGTTGTCAACTCCTATGGTACCATTACCTACTACCGAGCAGCGTGATCAAAGTTAATGAATGTATATGGTCCCATTTAAACAAGCCAAATGTCATATCAAAATGTAAGCATGTGATGAAATGAAAATGTACTAAGCATGATGAACATACATAGCATGAAAAGGTAATGTAAAACATTGCACTAAGTATGCACTAAATTGACATACATAGCGTAAAATGTCATGTAAAACGATGTACTAAGTATGCTACAAAGGACATACATAGCAAAAACACAATGAAATCATGTACTAATAATGTACTAATGACCATAGCAAGTATATGATATGAAAGCATGGAAAGCATGAAAATAACAAGTAGGCACATGTGTTTCACCCCAAAATGTTTGAAAAATAGTAAAAGAGGGGTCTATGTACTCACTTGAGATTGCTCAATAGACTTTAGAAATCCACCAAGCAAGGTTAGAAGATCACGGATTCAAACGTCATCTAATATAGGAAACTACATTAATAAACGGACCTAATCGGAGGATCGGGTAGCATGAGGGTTTGTAAACCAAATGAGTGTAGGAACTCATGTAATATGGTTTAACAAAGCCTACATACTAAAATGAAACTTATCCTAAGTGCTTTTGACCCGTTACGGCCCGTTTAGGTAGCTTATGCTACTTTAACGCGTCGTTTGCGTGAAACGCGTTCGGACCGCCTAATTAGCCCTATGACAAGTAAGATATGCCTTAACATGTTTAATATTGTTGTTAAATCAGTTTAGATGGCAAAAGTTATGTTACATAGGCTTAAAATGAATTTTGGCGCAAAAAGGGCATTTTGGTAATTTACCTAAGGCATAGGAATTACTCATCATACAACTACTTAAACGACGTGACCATAAGGTATAACCTCGGAAGGTTATTACCTATACTACTATGGTCACCTAAAGTATTTGGTCGGATCCTAATGATCGACCAAATGTGTAACATCTGTGCTTGTTATCATTGTGAACAGTTAGTTTATCAATAAAACAATGTTATTTGATCCCAATGTTTGTTTGGTTATGTTTTACATTTTTCGTGTTTTCACTTTTGTCCATTTTCAAACTCTATATCACTTTCTAGAGATTTATACGCAAACTGGTGCGAAAACGTAATCAGTTTAATGCGACAAATACTCCGGAACTTCAACATATACTTAACATACCTTAAATAACCCTTACATAACTTAGAAATAAGTTTTGAAGACTTTGGTATGGCAAAAACAAGTTAATTTGTATACGAGGGACTAAAGCGTCAATGTTGAAAATTTTGACTTTTCGGGTAACAATTAAGTTAACCAAGGACTTAGAAAATGGGGTATAAGTCTTGAAGCCCTTGTAGGTAAATAAGAAAGGGTCAAATTGCAAAATATAAGCTTAGTTGCCCTTTCGAAGAACCAAGAGCCAGGGATGCATACTGAAAAAGAAAACATTGCCCTGATGACAAGCTTACGGACCGTAAAGGTCCACCCTTACGGTCCGTAAGGGATGCCCAGCGACAGCAAGTTGGCTGTTTTGCTGTTTAAACGCAAAAATCGGCCCTTAAACGATTTTCCACATCTTTCTTGACCCCTAAACAACCCCTAAACACTAGGGACACATGTGAGAATGTTGTGGTCACTTGTAGACTTGTGTGTCAATAAATTGTGGTGTTAAAATCACTATAAAAGGCCAATGAAGTTGCAAACATTGAACACACCTTCCATCTGCAATTGAGGAGCTTTCTGGAGCACAAGTCTTCTCTCAAGTGATCCCTGGTCATTCTTAGGACTCTTGTAAGTTTGCCTAACCTTCCTTAGTTTAAGTTTTAGCTTAGTTTAGCCTAAAAGTTAACCGTCGTAATTAACGGTTAACTTAACGATTAATCACTAATGGTCCAGTGATTAGTCGAAACAAAAGTAGTTATAAGTTGGTAATTATGTGGGTAATAAACCCTTAAAAAGGTTCCCCCTGATTCCCACTCTAACTAGGTCAAAAGTCGGGTCAAACTTGCTAATAAAAAGTCAACATGATGCTTAAATTCTAATTTATGCATAAATAACAATGTAGAACATATACAACCTGTTTGATCATCATTATAACTTGGTAATTAGTGTAAGAACATGTCTAAACATGTTCAACCCGACAATTTCCTGTTTAGACCCGGTTCGGAACCGAAAGTCGCATAGTTTGACTTTTACTTTGACTTTCAGTTCTGACCCGTTTAGGCATGTTTTAGAAATTCCTCAGAGCTTTAATTGGACTAGGTTACATACTAGTATAACCCTCTGTGATTATACACCTTGGTTCATTAGTTATCCAATTAATATGCATGTTTCCGTTAATTGCTCATATGATGACCATTATGCCCTTTTCACTTTAAAACGTGATTTTTGAAAATATAAAAGAGTAGAAACCTTTGTTACTGATATATAAACTTGTATCCAAAATTTGAGGTCAATTGGTGGTGTAGATTGAGAGTTATGCTCATTAGCTCAAAATGAAAGCTTTATGTTAATTATATGGCGTAATTAGCGTATAGCCTAGTTAAGCCTACTTTTTGATGTCAAACTTATTACCCACTGATGTAATATATTATTTTGGGATTTTTGAATATTTTTAATTAATTTTAGGCTGAGCATAACTTATAGTCGTAGGCTTAATCCGGTAATTGTCGGTTTTGCCCTTACGGGCTATAAAATGAGTTTTACATATCTAAATGACTCCAAACCTTTTGATACTGATCTTAAATGATAAATAAATTATTTTAAGCCTTCTGGAATAATAAAAATATCATCTTTATGTATATAACCCGGAAACGGCTCCTAATCGCCTTTCTGAGCGTTTTAACGCATAGTATGTACTAAGACTATTTTAGACATACAAGGGTTGATACCTACTGATATCTTAGGTAAATTATAATGTTTTAACAGTAAGCAAAAGTTGTTTAACTCAGACTTCAGTTTTGAGCTTTACGGTTTATGTGAAATTACCTAAATGCCCCTACGGTGCATAGTTTGGTTATAATTGATAAATTTCACATATATACTTTATCCTACTGATATAACTTAGCAAATTGAGTATATTGGCTGATTACATCAGACCCGTAACTCAGGTAAATACTTAAACTCTTTTATAACCTTTTAAATGACCAAACTACCCCTACGGGACCTAGTTTGTGTTTAAATTCGTTTCGGGAATAATGAAAGACATCTTACTGATGTCACAACATATTTGAAGCATATTAACTTAGGAAACCTGTATATGGCTCTTACGTATACCCGTTACGCTTATTACGCGTTCGGTTCGGTTTAAATAACTAGTTTACATAAATTAGCCGAAGCGGGTCAAACCTTATCGGTTTTACCTCAAAATTCAGAGTGTGTATGAAATACCCATATTAAACAAGTCTTCAAACTTGTCGGGTCTAAATCACATTCCATCCAATCTTCCAATTTAGGTCCGGTTTATTAATGTAGTTACCTATATTAGGTGCCGTTTGATATTCCGTGATCTCTAGCATTGCTTGGTGGTTATCTTAGGACTTCTGAGCAATCTCAAGTGAGTACATAGAACCCCCTCTTTTAAATGTTTTCAAGGTGTTTATGTGAGTACATAGACCCCTCTTTTACTGTTTTCCAAACTGTTTTGGGGTGAAACACATGTGCCTACTTGTTATTTTCATGCTTTCCTGTTTTCACATCATATACCCGCTATGTTTGTTAGTACATTATAGTACATGATTTCATTACATGCTATGTATGCCCATTGTGTGCGTACTTAGTACATCGTTTTACATTACATTTTATGCTATGTATGTCCATTGTGTGCATACTTAGTACATCGTTTTACAATACATTTCTGCTATGTATGTTAACTGATAGCATGCTAGCACATTGATTTACATGACTTTTCTGCTTTGTATGTTAACTTAGCATACTTAGTACATTGTTTTCATATAACATGTTCACTTTTGCTATGACATTTGGTTTGCACAAACGAGACTATTATACGTTCATTAACATTAGCTACGCCGCTCGGGAGTAAGTATTGGTACAATAGGACTTGACAAATCCCATTCCTGACGTCTCGGGTTTGTTTGGATGTAAGGAATGACTGAATCCGAAATCATTTCTTTTGATAACCTTGACTGAAAGGGTTATCCGACTATCTCAAGGCTTGAATGTATGCGTTAACTTACCACATAAATGTTTGTATCAATGTAACATGCATTACTCTGCAAAACATAACTTTGATATATTCAAAATACTTTGTTTTGTACATTTATACATTTTGGACTATGTGACAATACTTTACTTACAATACATAACTTTTGTTACACATTACTTAACTACGTTTGGACTTTTAAACATTTGACATGGCTTATACAAGGACTTTTTTTGACGATTGGTTTAAACATGGACTTTATACATTGGTGGTTTGCTTAAGTGATTTGAGTAACGAGGCATGCGTAATATGATACAAGCATGGTGGATACGCCGCTGGTACTTCCTATATATAAGTGTTTGTATGGTATTACATATTGTAGCGTTATTTGAATCATTTCAATTTAAACATATGACATTTTATACAAATAATATACTTTTCACAAGACATTGTTTTACAAAACAACTTATCTTATACAAACTCATTTTACTTGGTTATTTATTTAACCATACTTTATTCTCTCATTTACACATATCATCTGATTTTATCACTTTTCAAATGATTTACAAGACAAAACAATTTACAAGGTTCATGACTGACTGTTATTAAACAATTTTCTAAAACTTAAGTCATGAATCCTATTTTCACAAAACCTATGTATCTCACAGGCATTTTTATGCTGACGTACCTATTTTCACATGTGTTTTCAGGAGCTTTTCCGTAGGATGATGATCGCGACACTAGGGCGGACCTGGGCCTTAGAGACTTAAAATGAAGAAAGACTTAGTTTAATTATGTTATAAACTCTTTGATTCCTGTTTAAAACAATGAAACTTCTATGTTGATAAATAAAATACAACTTTGTATGCCATGGTTATGAAACAATTAATTCTGTTACAACACTCCCCGACGTTTTCCACCACGTTTTGTATGTTATACGTGGTCGGGGTGTGACAAAATGGGTCGGGTTTGAAAGTATAAGCGATTGATTAGATCGCTTACCTTTATGACCCTAGACAAGCACAAAAATAAAAGTGACGAGCTAAACATGTTAAAACATGTTTAACAAGGTTTTAAAAATAGGTTTGGTATCAAAACAAACGGTTTTGATACCCTAGAGTAGTTTAGTTACAAAATACGCGAGAACACGCATTTTGGCCGAAACTACGACTCGTCACTGAGCCTAGATAACGTGGTAATCAGTAGGTATAGTCACTAGGGACTATAACCATCGTGATTACGCTCACGTTATGAAGTTCAAACGAACTTCGTGTTAACCATAAACTGGTCAAAGCAGAAATTCAAACACAGTTTGACTTTAACGCTAAAACGAACGATAAACGCGAATGAATACTTACAGAAGGTCCCCGCAAGTATTTGACCCGATTCACTCTCAGGTAGGAAGCATATAAACTTCCACTTAGAGAGTTTTGAATCAGATTCAAATGTGAGGGAAATGAGCAAGACATGGGGGGGTATTTATCGGAAATGTAGAGCCGTTAAGATCGTTTCTTGTTTCCCAAGCGTTAAATCTCAGCCGTACAACACATACCCACTGATTTAAAAACCCATGGGAGCCCATAGGATTGCTAGAAACCAGTTGCAAGTGAGAAAAGAGTGTATGACAGCTGAAAACAGGCTGTTTGCAACATTATGCTATTCTGGGGACTGCTTGCGCACCGTAACACTCAGAGTGTTGAGGTGCACAAGGTAACAACTTTGGCAGAATTACAATTTTAGTCCCGGTCATGCATTTAAGTCATTTCCAACACGTTTAAGGCCCGTTAACCCCATTTCAAAGCTCTAAAATGAAGTTAAAGTATAGGGAACTTATAATGTGCTCAAAAATACGCCGGATGTCGATTCGTTTGGCCGTACGGTTGCGTTGTTCGGTTAATTACGACGGAAGTCGTAACGGACGCGTGTACGATCCAAATTGCGCGACGAATGGATTTTTGACAAGCCAATCACAAAAACATAATATTTTAATGATTACATAAATTTTTGGATGTCTGGATGTATTCAGAACGTAAGTTATGCGCGAAAATGCAAACTTATGCACTTTTTGACGCTTTTAGTCTCTGAATGAGCATAAAGTTTATTTTAGCACACCGAACCCCTCAAAGCCTATTTCTAAGCTATGTAAAGGATATTTAGGGTGTGTTTAACTTATGGCCATGTCCCGGAATGTTCGTTACAGTTCAAATTGGCATACTTTCGTAGTTTGTCAATTTTAGTCCTTGTAAGCGAATTAACTTGATTTTGCCATACCAATGCCTTCAAAACTTATTTCTAAGTTATGTAAAGGTTATTTAAGGTATGTTAAGCATAAATTGATGTCCCGGAGTATTTTTCGTGTTAAACTGATTACGTTTACGCACTAGTTTGCGTATAATTCTCCAGGAAGCGATACAGAGTTTGAAATTGAATAAAAGTCAAAACATGAAAAATGTAAAACATAAATAAACAAACATTGGGATCAAATAAATTTATTTCATTGATAACTGAACTGTTTACAATGATTACAAGCACAGATGTCACACAAAACTTCAAAATCAATTTGGGATGCTCTTAAAATCAAGTTTGAGGGAAGTGAAAATATGATCAAGAGTAAAAAATCACTACTTAAGAAAGAATTTGATCTATTCACAAGTCTGTCAGGGGAAGATACAAAGAAACTGATTGAAAGATATTGTCACTTGGTGCGGTCTATGTCGTTGCT
The DNA here is from genome assembly GCA_030545235.1 of Helianthus tuberosus. Lineage (NCBI taxonomy): Eukaryota > Viridiplantae > Streptophyta > Magnoliopsida > Asterales > Asteraceae > Helianthus > Helianthus tuberosus. Next base: position 38,424,129 of record CM060411.1, on the reverse strand, counting down.
AAGTATAACCAAAGACCGAGAGGAATGGGTCGACAAACTAGCTGATGCGTTACCTAAGAAAGAATGGGGTACATTTTTGATGATCTTGAAGAACACCAGAGTTTATGATGGGTTGACGATTTCTCAGTTTATCGAGAAAATTGAAAGTCAAGATCTTGAACAACAAAAGATTGCAAGGATGAACAATCCGAGTAGTCAACAAGATGTGAAGATGTATTACAAAGGCAGTGTTCAAGAGATTGAAAAGAGTCCTAAAATTCAAACTGCTTTTAGTGCTGGAAACTCATCAGAAAATGTTGAACAAAGTCCAAACAGTAGTAGTGGATTTTCTTCATATCTATGTGTTAATCCGAAGAGTTTAACATCAAGCTTTCATTCTCAAAGTTCAAAAAGTGGAAATGGTTGTGTAATACAGTGCAACATTGCATTGAATCTTCCTGATGGTCAAAGTTTTTCAGAAGAAATTGCAAAAGATCACATGGCGTTACTTGCAACTGTGCTACAATCCTATGAAGGTTTGGTTACAGGGAGGATCGGAAATCCTATGCTGACGAAAGAGGATTACGATCAGATAGACGCTGAAGAGATGGAGCTCATGGACATCAAATGGTATCTAGCTAGTGTCTTGAGGAGAGCAGAAAAGTTTAAAATGATCACAGGGAGAAATGATTTTCTGGATGCACATGTGTCTACTTTAGGTTTAGATAAATCTAAAGATACTTGTTTTCGATGCAGGGAGAAAGGTCATTTTAAAAGAGAATGCAAAAATCGAAAATCAAGTGAAGAAAAGAATCCATTTGGAAAAGACGATTATTATCGGAAAGCCATATATCAACAAGTCGGTCAACAACAACAAGAACCGCAAGTGGCTCATGGTAGAAAGGTAATAGAGGATTCTTCAAAGAGAGCATGTTTAGGAAATCAAGAAAGTTTCAGCTGGGAAAAATTCATTTCATCCAACAACAAAGCATGCTTAATCAATCAAGATGATGAAAAATTACCTGAAGGATTTAGCTGGGACAAGTTTGCGGATTATAATGGAAATTTCAAAGTTTTCATTGCAAAGATAGTTCATGAACCTGAATTGTTTACTGAATGGATGAAAGCGATTGGTGTTCATGTGAAGAATCAAGAAGAAGAATCTGTTTTATCAGATGAAAGTTAAGAAGAAACAACTGTTGTTGATCAAACATCAACTGATTCTGGTTCTTCAGATGAAAGTTCCGAAAGAGCATTAGATTTTGATCAAACACCTTCTGATTCTAGTTCTTCAGATTAGAGTTCTGAAAAGAAAATAGATTTTGATCAAACACCAACTGATGATAGTGGTGATGATGAGGAAGAGAGACATATAAATCTTGCAAAACATCATCTATCTCCTGAAAGTTTTCATTTCTATTTTGCAGATCGCTTGGAGAAGCTGAAGGAGAGACGTGCAACAAAAGAACAAAAGAAAGTGAAGAGTGATAGTGTTGATAAAAAAGAAGAGAATGTTCAAAATGAAGAAGTTAAAGCTGAGAAGGTGATTGAAACTGAACCAGTGATTAAGGTTGATAAGATCATTGAAGTTGAAAAGATTGTGGAAGTCATCAAGCCTTACTTGAAGTGTTTAGAATCTTGCAAGGAATGTGCAGCAAAAGATGAGAAGTTGATTGAAAAAGAAAAGATGAAAGAACAATTGTTGTTCAATCTTAATTATGTGAAAGAGTCTTATGATGTGCTAAACAGAACAATAACTGGTGTTCAAAAGATAAATTCTGAAAGAGAAGATGCACTGACTATGATGAATTCTGTGATGATGAAAAAACAGAAGGCGATTAATCATTATATTGAAGAATGTGCAAAGTTACAGCAGGAGTTGGAGACATAAAAGATTGAGAATGAGAGAATCAGACGGTTATTACAGAGTTATTCTAGTTCTGATTATCTTATTGATCGAATTTATCCAACTGTTGCAGGTTTTGAAGCATTTAAAGATGATGAGAAGCAAAAGAAAAAGGATACTGGTAAGAAACAGAGCGTTAGTTATAACAAGTGTCCGCCTCCGATTTGGGAAGGATATTCTCCTAGAAAACCGAATGAGGAGCAAGTTGAAAAAGCAGTCAATATAAAGTTAAAGTCAGACATAACCGATGAATTGTCAGAAAACATTGATGTCATTTTTACATCATCTGACACTGATCATGAGTCCGAGTTATTAAAAAAGGTGGTCGATCAGGTGTTGGATACAGATGAGGAGTCGGAGTTAAAGTCTGAGTCAAAATTTGAGTCTAGGTGTTCAAGTTCGTTTGTCAAAAGTTCGAGTTCGTCGGTCAACAGTTCAAAGTCATCGGTTAAACAGGTTTATAACAAAGAATTCCTGTTATCAAAATCTAATTTGAATGACGAAGCAATCAAAGTGGCATATACATTGATTGATTCAGAAAAATTATATTCTGATGAGGAATTTCCAATAAGAAGTGTTAATTTTGAAAAGATCAAAAAGGTTTTCAAACTAACAAAAATCAATATTTCTGAAATAAAAGATGTAAATCTTACTGAAAAACCTAAAAAATACACTTCAAGATTTCAAAAACATTTAAACAAGAAAAAAGGTTACGGTTCTAGTTTTCAAAAGAAACCTAACCATAACGGTAATTTCAAAAAGAAAGGCCTTGGTTTTATTCCACCAGAAATTATAAAAATGAAAAATATGTCCAAGATTTTAAATAAAAAATGACATTTGTTTCAGGAGGAAGTGCTGAGGAAGAACAGAAGAAACCTTTTTGGAGACAATCAAACCAGGAGTTTCTTGCTGAGAAGAAGAGAATAGGAACTGGAGTTTTTCATAGAAAGGATACTCGAACCTGTTTTTAATGCAATGAAGCTGGTCACATTGCATGGAATTGTCCGTTGAATATAAAGACAAAACAGGAAGTTTCTGAAAAACTCAGAGAAAAAGTTGTTGAGAAAAATGAACCACCAACTGAAAAATTCAAGGTTTTTGAAAATTCAACATATGAAGTTGGTGAATGTTCAAATAGATTTTACAGGAGAAGTGTGAATCATGAAAAACAAAAATGGGTGGTTAAGAAGATTCATGGCAATGAATCTAACTCCACAAATTTAGACAAGCCACAAGTTGAGTTTACAGACGAAAATGTTAAACAAAAAGTTGGTAAGATTGAGATTTCGAATCAATTCTATTCTGAGAAGAAAGAATTTAATGTCGAGAAAGAATTTAATGGAAATGTGAAGAAGATTTTTGGAAAAATGGTTGAAGGAAAAGTTCAAGGGGTTAAAGATTTTTATGCGACAAAGATAGCAACCTATAACCCAACTGAACAAGAGTTGAAATCACCCAAGGTTGGTAAGACTTGGGTGGAAATTCTTTTTCTGTGAAAAAAGTGTGACTTGCCGGAGATCCCGAGTTTGTAATCGTGGATCAGGAATCGGCATCCTTCTTGATAATTGATTTTGTGAATGAATCTTATAAAGGTTAAATTTTTACAGGTTAAGTGTGACTTGCCGGAGCTTCCAGGTTGGTAAGTGTGAAGCAGGAATCGGCATCTTTATTGGTAAAATGATTTTGTGTAGATGCAATATTCCTACAAGTGGTAAATCAAGGACATTAAGTGGTACTTGTTTTTTTTTACATGTGGTACAGAGGTTTGTTCTGATAGAGTAATTACTCAAGGTCATTAATTTGAACTTGATGTAATTTTCATACATGTGGTTAAAAATGGACATTTTGATGAGTTTACCCCGAACCTACAAGTGGTTAAAACAAAACTTATTTTCAGGAAAAATCATTTTGGTTAAAACAAACTTAAGTGTTTTGAAATCATAATGAGAGAATAGTTTTGTGAAAGGGGGAGTTCTGATTGTTTATGCCAAGTGGATAGCGAAATAAAGTGATTCGATATCGGTTGTCAACTTTATTGTATAGTTTATTTTCAAATTTCCTGAAATGTGTTTCCATTTTAGGGGGAGTAGAAATTTCAGAAAATCCAAAATCATTAGAAAATTTGAAAAAGACAAAAAACATGATAAAATTAAAAAATGAGTTTTAGTGTCTAAGAAGAGGAAATGATAGTACATCAGTAGACTGTCACTGTATGCTAAAGAAATGTAATGTTTAAATAGCGTTAAACGGTCTCACTGATGATGTGCCAATAGGTTTTTACACATTTAGTAAGTTTTTTCGGGATATAAACTTAAATTCAAACTTGCTTATTTTGTGGGGAACATTACTTGGATATATAGGTAACCCCTGAAATCTCGTTTGAAAGGTCCCTTTTTCTGAGATACTAGGTCTTTATGCTCAGTGATATCTGGGGTATTATCCCGGGACTTCTGATTTTGCGGAAGCAATTGCCTAGTCCGCAGAGAATACTTTATACTTGCTTGAAAAATAGCGCCGCCCTCAGCATAAATGATGAGACAATAAAATTGCTAATCAATGCTGTTGTAAAAAAGATCCTGTAAAGGGACCCACCAAAAGTCGAACCGTCATCTCTTTGCTGAACGGAAGTTCTGACCTGAGCTCTCACGGTTTCGCATTTAACCCCTTACAGATATCATCTGTGGTATACTCACCCGTAAGACTGAATATTGGGATCTGGATACGGGAGTATATTCAAGAGGTGGGACACATGAATGTGTTTAATTTCTTAAGACATCTAACTCATATCCTAAATCAGTTGAAATTTGTGTGAAAATTTAAGTGGATCAGTATATCGGCAATCTAAGTGAATTGTTTAATTCTTATTGTGTAACTAAGCTCAATGGTACTTGTGATTTGTCAAAAACTGATATGATCCTCTTGCACGAACTCACAAAAATATTGTTTGTAAATATTTCTTTACTGCATTTCATTTCATTTTTATTCAAAATTTAAAAAATTTTTTGGTGTGTTTTAGCATAAATTTTGAAAAATTCAAAAAGATTTTCGACAAGTGATGTTGGAGAGCTTATTTTCAAAATTCCTAGTGCTAAACATGATGATAAAAAGTTTGATAAAGTGTGTTTGAAAAGAACAAGTTTGAGCATTTTGAGAGGGGGAGTCGATGTTTAAATGAGAAAATTTTTATGAAGTTGATATTCATACAAGTGATTATCAGAAAAATTTATTTTTGGGTAGAGATTTATGCAGATTAGAGCCAGGAATCGATTCTGAACATGTGGAAAGTGTGAGCCAGGTTTCGATCTTGGAACTGCTGTTGCTGATGAACTTAAGGAATCAAGAGATCTGAACAAGAGAATTAAGAGATTCAAGAGTCAGAATATGGTTCCAGCACAATTCAAGGAGGAGTATGGTAGAGCCCGAAGACTGATAAAGACTGAAGACGTTGAAGACTCGACACTTAAGACTCGTCAACATTCGAGGGGGAGTCTGTTGGTGCATGCGTCTGTCGACTTCGTTTTGTATCAAGTCTAGCATTGCAAATGGCACGAAGATCAAGAGAACAGGATTCCGCTTGAAGAAAGCATGGCAGGTTCAAGCGAAATCAGCTATTTCGCTTGAACAAGAGGTTTCGCTTGAGTTGGGTTTTCGCTTGAAGGCATTTTGTCACACCCCCAAAATCCACATGCTGAATACCACCGCTTGGAGGCGTGACTGACCAGGATCCAGCCACCAATCATATTGAACAAGCATGTAAGTGATTATAAAAATCCAACCAATATAATTGGTGTCCAAACAAAACATAGTTAAGTTGCAAGCGGAAGCATAATGTTTAAAACCGTAACATAAGTTTAATTGTTTCAAAGTTTAACATGGCACACATCTGTCCATGTCCCACATCAATCCTCCTCCATGCAAGCTCCAGCTAAGTACCTATTGCCCTGCAAAGCATGTAGTAACGAGTCAACAACAAGTTGAGTGAGTTCACGGTTGGGTGTTCGTTTTAAGTTGTTTCGAAAACAATTTCCTTTATCTGGCATCCTGCCGTGGGGGTTACCCCATAGTTGAAAACGTGACTTGTTTATTCCCGGTTACTCTGGCAATCCAGCCGTGGGGGCTACCCCGTGTTAGTTATCTAGCATTTCGGCCGTGGGGGCTACCCCATGTATACACTAGACTCGTTACCATATCGACTGCTGACTGTAGTCATGTTTAAGTGCCCTGAAACTGTCAATGTCTATCATCATTGACGTTCCCCAGATCCATTAGTTCACGCCCGTCCTCTGCGGCACGGTGTGAGGTTTGTCAGACCTAAATAGCGCTATCTAACTAATGACCCGCTCGCCATTGGCCCGGCGATTAAGTCGATATAAAAAAGGAGGGACTTCGTGATAGAGTTTTGGTCTAGTACGAGTTATCTGTCCTTGAGGACAAGGAATTACATTCCTGAACCAATGCTGTCCTACCCAAGGAGCACGAGGAACCCCTGTTCCTTAATCCCAATTCCCGACCCCTGGGAATCCCATGCTTTGTAGAGGGTGTGAACTCACCTTGGTTTGCTCGGCAGATACACAGAAAAGTCAATCAAGTTGTAAGTGGTCAACTACGTCCTAACATAGATACCGTTCAAGTCAGGTTCATATCCAAGTAGTGCACGTATGTTCTACACGTATACTAGCAAGTTGCATACAAGTATTATGCGTGGCATACACGTATAAACATGGCGGTTTACAATAATACTTATGAGTTGAACTGTAGCATGTATACAAGTAAACAAAGCCCAAAAGTCCGGCCCAATCCTAAGCCCGTAACAATGCAAGTCCAAACAGTGCACGCGTACATGGTCTCGAGTCGAGACTGTGCGGTCTCGAGTCGCACATATGAAGTCTCGAGTCGCAACCGTGGATGTCTCGAGTCATGTCTCGAGTCGCAACAAGACTCGCAACCCTGATCTCGAGTTATGCTATTTTGTGCTGGCATTGTGTGGTCTCGAGTCGAGACTAGAGAGTTCTCGACTCGTAACCTGTGTCGCAATCCCCGGTCTCGAGTTGTTATGTTCATGGTCTCGAGTCGAGACCGAAGGTCTCGGCTGGAACATCTGCTGACTTCCGACATTGTACTAAATCAATAGAATTTCATGATCATGATATGGTGTACTAGCCAATAACAATGCACTAACATGTTTCCTTGTCTAACACTAACTTAAATGGATCAAACATATCAATTTTCAAATATCCATATCACATTCAACAAGTTCTTCACATATTCATCATGTTCTTCATTTTAGGGTTTTTAGCATCAATCTCTATGAACTTTAACATGGTCATAACATGAACAACAATCAAAACACTCAAATAACTAATCCGACTTCCACCTATATGCAGCCTTTTTAACAAGCATTCGATTCTTAGCATAAGAGTATACAATCCGATTAACATGGATATTATCTAATACGCATATATAAGCCGATTTCATGAACATTAACAACTAATGGTTTAAACCACATTCAAACACAAGATATCATTAACCCATCATGCAATACATCCGAAATCAAGACATGTTAACCGATTATCATCATCATACACATCAAGAACATCATCATGCTATTTCATCAAGGCAAGTAGCATCATTAGTCACATAAACACCTAATAAGTATCTAGAAACACTAACCGATTGTGAAAGGCACCGAGATGGTAAAGAAGATGAATAAAATGGAGTGTCCGAGTGTTGATGATGAGCTTGACCGAGTCCTTGTTGATGCCGATTTGATCCGAAAGATAGGAGGGGGAAGGTGGTGTTTGATCTCTAGAGTTTTAGTGAGAGAATGTGGGAGTGTGTGTGTGGATTGCCCAAAGAATGGCAAAGTTGGCTAGGAGCATGATATATATACTAGCTCTAAGTTGGTTCACCCTAGTGGGTTTTCGAGTGGGGTGAGGAGGAACATGGCCCAACCGGCCCAATAGTTACACTGTTCACTCGAGACCGCATGGTCTCGAGTCGGGTCCTTATGTCTCGGTTCGCAATAAATACACACATATATACAAGCATAGCACATAACCACATAATAACATTCAATAAACCAACAAGTCACTTAGTCACACGTTTAAGCATGTTACATCGAGGTACAAATGAAAGGTTCTAAATTTCGAGTTGTCACATCATCCCCAAGTTGAAAGAAATTTCGTGCCGAAATTTGGTAAGCACTCACTGAGGAAGTTAGTTAAGTTGTATGGTTTTCCTGGTTTTCCTGGGGTGTCACATCCACCCCCCGTTGATCTGGAATTTCGGGACGAAATTCCGTAGCTTCAGCCTTAGTAGTGGTTGTACCGTTTCCGAACAGTTGGGATACTTTTGTTTCATCCGATCTTCGCGCACCCAGGTGAACTCTGGGCCGCGACGTGAGTTCCAACGAACTCGAACGAGAGGTATTCTAGTGCTCTTGAGGACCTTAACATCCCGGTCCGTGATTTCAACTGGTTCCTCGACGAATCGTAACTGCTCGTCGATAGTGAGTTCCTTCAGAGGAACTATGTGGGTCTCATCTGACAGACACTTCTTCAGATTCGACACGTGGAAAACGTTGTGAACTGCACCGAGTTCCGCTGGTAAGTTCAGTCTGTAGGCCACCCTGCCTATTTTCTCGATGATTTCAAAAGGTCCAACGTATCGGGGGTTAAGTTTACCTCGTTTACCAAAACGAACCACACCCTTCCAGGGTGAAACTTTGAGTAGTACCAGGCTCCCTAACCTGGAGCTCAAGTGGTTTCCTGCCCTTATCGGCGTAGACTTTCTGACGGTTACGAGCTGCCGCCATGCGTTGTCGTACTTGAGCAATTCGTTCAGTTGTGTCTACCACATGTTCTGGACCAGTGATCTGACTATCCCCCACCTCTGCCCAACAAAGAGGTGACCGACATTTACGCCCGTACAATGCCTCAAACGGAGCAACTTTAATGTTGGTGTGGTAGCTATTATTGTACGAGAATTCCACAAGTGGCAGATGCTTTTCCCAGCTGTTGCCAAAGTCGATTACACATGCGCGATGCATGTCTTCTAAGGTTTGAATAGTACGCTCGGACTGCCCGTCCGTCTGAGGGTGATACGCCGTGCTCATATCTAATCGTGAGCCAAAGGATTTGTGCATTGCTTGCCACAGTTCTGAAGTAAATCGTGCATCTCGATCCGAGATAATAGAGGTGGGCACCCCGTGCCTCGATACAACTTCCTTGAGGTATACTTCTGCTAGAGTGGAGAATTTATCCGTCTCCTTGATAGCCAAGAAGTGCGCAGACTTTGTGAGTCGATCCACGATCACCCAAATAGTATCATTTCCGCGCTGAGATCTAGGCAGGCCAGTAATGAAATCCATGGAAATTTGCTCCCATTTCCATTGAGGTATCTCTGGTTGTTGGAGTAGTCCTGAGGGTTTCTGGTATTCAGACTTGACTCTCGCACAAGTCAAACACTTGCTGACGTAGGTTGCTATGTGGGCCTTCATGCTAGGCCACCAATACGTAGTTTTGATATCGTGGTACATCTTACCCGAACCAGGGTGTACCGAGTAGCGAGTCTTGTGTGCTTCATCCATCACAAGTTCTCATAAGTTTCCATAGAGTGGGACCCAAATGCGTCCCGTTACGTAGTAAGCACCATCTTCCTTCTGTTCCATGTGTTGCCTTGTGCCGCGTAGGGCTTCAGCCCTGACGTTTTCTGGTTTCAATGCTTCTACCTGGGCATCCCGTATCTGAGAAGGAAGACTAGAATGTATAGTGAGTTGCAATGCTCGCACGCGCCTAGGCGTAGTGTCCTTTCGACTGAGGGCATCAGCCACCACATTGGCTTTGCCAGGATGGTACTTGATTGAACATTCGTAATCATTTAACAACTCGACCCATCGTCGTTGACGCATGTTTAGCTCTTTCTGCTTGAAGATGTGCTCGAGGCTCCTGTGGTCGGTGTAAATGGTGCACCTGGTACCGTATAGATAATGCCTCCATATCTTAAGTGCAAAAACAACAGCTCCCAGCTCTAAATCATATGTGGTATAGTTCTTTTCATGAACCTTAAGTTGGCGTGAGGCATAGGCTATAACCTTATCCCGTTGCATCAGTACACAACCAAGACCTTGAATTGATGCGTCGAAGTAAACCACACAATCGTCTGTGCCCTCTGGCAAGGAAAGGATAGGTGCACTGCAAATTCTATCCTTTAAATGCTGAAATGCTAACTCCTGTGTACTCCCCCATCGATAAACAACGCCTTTCTGCGTCAGTGAGGTGAGAGGCTGTGCAATCTTGGAAAAATCCTTAATAAACCTCCTGTAGTAACCTGCCAATTCCAAGAATTGGCGAATTTCCTTTGGTGTACGGGGTGCAGGCCAGTTCTTAATCGAGTCCACCTTGGATGGATCAACGAGGATCCCATCCTTGTTTACCACATGGCCTAAGAAATGGACCTCACGAAGCCAGAAGTCGCATTTCAAGAACTTCGCGTAGAGCTGTTCTGTTCGAAGGAGTTCCAAAACAAGTCGTAGATGCTGCTCATGCTCCTCCTGACTCTTAGAATAGATCAGGATGTCGTCGATGAAGACTATAACGAACTTGTCTAGGTAAGGTTTGCACACTCGATTCATCAAGTCCATGAAGATCGCAAGTGCGTTTGTCAGGCCGAAAGGCATGACCAAAAACTCATAGTGTCCATATCGGGTTCTAAAGGCTGTTTTGGAGACGTCCTCCTCTCGGACTCTCAGCTGGTGATATCCCGACCTCAAGTCAATCTTTGAATAGTAGCTCGACCCTTGCAGCTGGTCGAACAAGTCGTCAATACGTGGTAGAGGATAACGATTCTTCACCGTCACCTTGTTGAGTTCACGGTAGTCGATGCACATTCTGAAGGTACCGTCTTTCTTCTTCACAAATAGCACTGGAGCTCCCCAGGGCGATGACCTAGGGCGAATGAAACCCTTATCCAAGAGTTCTTGTAGTTGCGTGGAGAGTTCTTCCAACTCTGATGGGGCTAATCGATAAGGTGCACGAGCTATAGGTGCAACTCCAGGAGTTAGTTCAATCTGAAATTCGACTTGGCGATGCGGCGGAAGACCAGGTAATTCCTCCAGAAATACCTCAGGATAGTCGCGTACAATTGGAAAATCTTCTATCTTCTTTTCCTTCTCCGAGGTGTCAGTAACGAGAGCCAGAATGGCAGTGTGGCCCTTTCGCAAGCACTTTTGAGCCTTAAGGAGAGAGATGATGTTCTCAATAGCACTCCTCTTGTCGCCACGAATCATGAGAGGTTCATTACCGGAACCAGGAATACGAACAATCTTCTTGTTGCAAAGGATCTCTACTCGGTGTTGGGATAACCAATCCATCCCAATGACAACGTCGAAACTACCTAAGACGATAGGAATAAGATCGATAGAGAAGGTTTGGTTAGCAAGAACGAGTTTACAATCCTTGACTACGTGAGTGGCCTCTAAACTCTTACCATTTGCTAGCTCTACAGTGTGCTTGTCGTTCAAGGGTGTTGGAATACGCTTAAGCATTCGACTAACTTCTAGTGACATGTAGCTAGTATCGGCACCCGAATCAAATAAAACTGTAACATAAAAGTCGTCGAGAAGGAACTTACCCGCTACGACATTGGGGTCATTCCTTGCTTCTCCTTGACCAATCACGAACGCCCGCCCCCTGGCACCATTGTTGTTGTTGTTCCCATTGTTACCATTCCCCTGATTGTTGTTATTGTTGTTGTTGTTGTTGTTGTTGTTCTGGTTCCTGTTCAGTTGAGGGCAATCTTTCTTGAAGTGGCCTTCAGCTCCACACTGAAAGCACCCTTTGTTATCACCTTACTGCTGCTGACGTTGGTTCTGTTGGGCTTGCTGACGATTCTGATTGGCGAGATACAAGCTCCTGCAATCCTTTGCAGCGTGACCTGGCTTGTTGCACCGATGACAGTTACCCCTGGTGCATGGCCCGCTGTGGTGCAGGCTGCAGCGATTGCAATTGGGGTGATTCCCTTTGTATCAACCATGACTTTGACCACCAGATGATTGCTGACTAGGGCTCTTGTAGTCGTCAGTCTTTCTCTGCTGAGACTGAGACTGGACAGAACCAGAGCCCTTACTTGAAGCTCCATCCCATTTCCGTTTGTTGTCACCAAGAGCACCTGAAGTAGTTGCAGCACCTATGCGTTTTGGTAGCCGGTTCTGCTCCACCGCCTGATCCGTGAGACGGTGAGCCAATTGAACAACTTGCTGGATAGTGGTGAGGTTTGCTGAAGTTACATGACTTTGGATCTCTGGCACTAGGCCCTTGAGAAATAGTTCGATGCGTTTGATGGGAGGATCCACCATAGTAGGACACAGAATTGCCAGTTCGTTCGACATTTTCACATACGCTTCAATCTCTGACCCCGTCATCTTGAGGTTGAAAAACTCTACTTCCAGTTTGTGAATCTCATCACGATTGTAGTACTCCTCTTTGATCATTTCTTTAAAGTTGTTCCATGGGGTGGCGTTAGCAGCAACCAACCCCAGCATTTGAACCTGAGCATTCCACCACGTGAGGGCTAAACCCTCGAGAGTACCGGTAGCATACTTCACCCTGCGCTCCTCAGGGCATTCACACATTTCGAACACAGACTCCAGTTTCTCAAACCAGTGGAGGAGACCTACTGCTCCTTCAGTGCCACTAAAAGTAGTTGATCGGCAGTCCATGAAAGTTTTAAAAGTGCGCACAGGTGGCTGAACATGTTGACCTATCGAGGGCGAAAGAAAAGACAGAGTTTAACACAAAGGTTGGTTCACGAGAGTAGGATCTAAGGATCCTAGAATGGGTTTGGACTGCAGGATATACCTCCTGCGTGTGCAGCTGCCAGTGCCGCAGCAACTCGTTCGTTAATCAGAGCCGTCAACTGGGCTTGTGTCATGTTTACGCGTCCAGACATGATCTTCACATCAAGAGGAACATGAGTGAGAGGGGTTCGCGAAAATGCGATGACAGAAGAGAGTAAGCACACACGTTTTCAAGCAACAGTATTTATACTAACCAAGCATACCATGAGCAAAGTACTATGTAACTAACAAGTAGGCAATATATACACAAATCATATCATCTAGGATGTCGAGCCTTGCATGTGGAGTGAAGCGTCGTTGTGGGTCGTAGAGCACTGTACAGGTTATAGTCTGATTTTAATAAAACTTTTTCCCTTATTAAAACCAAGTTCACTATAACCAATGGCTCTGATACCAATCTGTCACACCCCCAAAATCCACCTGCGGAATACCACCGCTTGGAGGCGTGACTGACCAGGATCCAGCCACCAATCATATTGAACAAGCATGTAAGTGATTATAAAAATCCAACCAATACAATTGGTGTCCAAACAAAACATAGTTAAGTTGCAAGCGGAAGCATAATGTTTAAAACCGTAAAATAAGTTTAATTGTTTCAAAGTTTAACATGGCACACATCTGTCCATGTCCCACAACGATCCTCCTCCATGCAAGCTCCAGCTAAGTACCTATTGCCCTGCAAAGCATATAGTAACGAGTCAACAACAAGTTGAGTGAGTTCATGGTTGGGTGTTCGTTTTAAGTTGTTTTGAAAACAGTTTCCTTTATCTGGCATCCTGCCATGGGGGTTACCCCATAGTTGAAAACGTGACTTGTTTATTCCCGGTTACTCTGGCAATCCAGCAGTGGGGGCTACCCCGTGTTAGTTATCTGGCATTTCGGCTGTGGGGGCTACCCCATGTATACACTAGACTCGTTACCATATCGACTGCTGACTGTAGTCATGTTTAAGTGCCCTGAAACTGTCAATGTCTATCATCATTAACGTGCCCCAGATCCATTAGTTCACGCCCGTCCTCTGCGGCACGGTGTGAGGTTTGTCAGACCTAAATAGCGCTATCTAACTAATGACCCGCTCGCCATTGGCCCGGCGATTAAGTCGATATACAAAAGGAGGGACTTCGTGATAGAATTTTGGTCTAGTACGAGTTATCTGTCCGCGAGGACGAGGAATTACATTCCTGAACCAATGCTGTCCTACCCAAGGAGGACGAGGAACCCCTGTTCCTTAATCCCAATTCCCGACCCCTGGGAATCCCATGCTTTGTAGAGGGTGTGAACTCACCTTGGTTTGCTCGGCAGATACACAGAAAAGTCAATCAAGTTGTAAGTGGTCAACTACGTCCTAACATAGATACCGTTCAAGTCAGGTTCATATCCAAGTAGTGCACGTATGTTCTACACGTATACTAGCAAGTTGCATACAGGTATTATGCGTGGCATACACGTATAAACATGGCGGTTTACAATAATACTTATGAGTTGAACAGTAGCATACACGTATAAACATGGCGGTTTACAATAATACTTATGAGTCAATCAAGTAAACAAAGCCCAAAAGTCCAGCCCAATCCTAAGCCCGTAACAATGCAAGTCCAAACAGTGCACGCGTACATGGTCTCGAGTCGAGACTATGCGGTCTCGAGTCGCACATATGAAGTCTCGAGTCGCAACCATGGATGTCTCGAGTCATGTCTCGAGTCGCAACAAGACTCGCAACCCTGATCTCGAGTTATGCTGTTTTGTGCTGGCATTGTGTGGTCTCGAGTCGAGACTAGAGAGTTCTCGACTCGTAACCTGTGTCGCAATCCCCGGTCTTGAGTTGTTATGTTCATGGTCTCGGCTGGAACATCTGCTGACTTCCGACATTGTACTAAACCAATAGAATTTCATGATCATGATATGGTGTACTAGCCAATAATAATGCACTAACATGTTTCCTTGTCTAACACTAACCGAAATGGATCAAACATATCAATTTTCAAATATCCATATCACATTCAACAAGTTCTTCACATATTCATCATGTTCTTCATTTTAGGGTTTTTAGCATCAATCTCTATGAACTTTAACATGATCATAACATGAACAACAATCAAAACACTCAAACAACTAATCCGACTTCCACCTATATGCAGCCTTTTTAACAAGCATACGATTCTTAGCATAAGAGTATACAATCCGATTAACATGGATATTATCTAATACGCATATACAAGCCGATTTCATGAACATTAACAACTAATGGTTTAAACCACATTCAAACACAAGATATCATTAACCCATCATGCAATACATCCGAAATCAAGACATGTTAACCGATTATCATCATCATACACATCAAGAACATCATCATGCTATTTCATCAAGGCAAGTAGCATCATTAGTCACATAAACACCTAGTGAGTATCTAGAAACACTAACCGATTGTGAAAGGCACCGAGATGGTAAAGAAGATGAATAAAATGGAGTGTCCGAGTGTTGATGATGAGCTTGACCGAGTCCTTGTTGATGCCGATTTGATCCGAAAGATAGGAGGGGGAAGGTGGTGTTTGATCTCTAGAGTTTTAGTGAGAGCATGTGGGAGTGTGTGTGTGGATTGCCCAAAGAATGGCAAAGTTGGCTAGGAGCATGATATATATACTAGCTCTAAGTTGGTTCACCCTAGTGGGATTTCGAGTGGGGTGAGGAGGAACATGGCCCAACCGGCCCAATAGTTACACTGTTCACTCGAGACCGCATGGTCTCGAGTCGGGTCCTTATGTCTCGGTTCACAATAAATACACACATATATACAAGCATAGCACATAACCACATAATAACATTCATTAAACCAACAAGTCACTTAGTCACACGTTTAAGCATGTTAAATTGAGGTACAAATGAAAGGTTCTAAATTTCGAGTTGTCACACATTTCTCTTGAAGCATGTTCAAGCGAAATCAGTTGTCTATAAATAGGTTTCAAGCGATATCATTTGTAACAATTTCTGGATTTGGATACCGAGGTGCTGCCGGTTTATCCTGTGATTGTAATCAGTGTTATATCAATCAAAAAGTTGTTTAAAGTGATATTCAAGCTGTTTCGAAGTCTATTTCTCTGTTTCCGCCTTTGAAATAGATTAAAACTCCTCTGAACGACTCGTTTGGGTCACAACACGATCCTACAATTCTTCTGGAAAAACATCTGAGAATTGAAATACTACGGGAATATTTTTCAATTCTTTTCCTTTAGTGTTAATAATTATGAAATCATATATACTAGGGATCCTTTTCTTGCACAACTCGCTGTTTTTATTACAGAGATGAATTTCGTGGATCGAGATGGCTTATTTATTTTAATTGTGATCTTTTCACCCTTGGTGACAACACGATCCTACAATTATTCTGGAAAAAAACATCTGAGAATTGAAATACTACGGGAATATTTTTCAATTCTTTTCCTTTAGTGTTAATAATTATGAAAATCATATATACTAGGGATCCTTTTCTTGCACAACTCGCTGTTTTCATCACAGAGATGAATTTCGTGGATCGAGATGGCTTATTTCCTTTAATTGTGATCTTTTCACCCTTGGTGAATTTATTTGGATTGACTTTTGATCACATAAAATACTGGCTTTATTGGCTACTAACCAATCCATTCCTAATACGATATCAAATCCAGCCAGATTCATTGGGTAAATATTTGCAATAAAATTATGTTTTAAAATTTCTATTCTTGCTCCCTACAAGACTTCAGTAATTTTAATGGATTCCACATTTGCTGTCTCTACTAATCATTCTTGTTGAAGTTTAGTTAATGGTTGATTGAGAAGTTTGCAAAATGAAGTATTAATATAACTTTGGTTCGCACCAGAGTCGAATAATACTTTAGCAAAAACATCATTAACTAAAAGCGTACCAGCAATCACGTCCGGAATCATCTTAGCTTCTTCGACTGTTAGAACAAATGCCCTAGCATTCTTAGTAGTCTTGTTTTTCATGGCTAGAGCTAATTTTGGACAATTCGGCTTAATATGTCCCTTTTCTCCACAATTGAAGCATACTCCATTACTGGGTTTCTTCATACAGTCTTCTTCTTTGTGTCCTAGTATCTTGCAGAAGTTGCAATATGTGGAGCATCTTCCTGAATGCTTCCTTTTGCAGGCCTTACAATAAGGTGAAGAAGTAGAACCTACATTCTTCCCATGGTTGGAATTACCGTAGCGAAACTCCTGGGTAAGCTTTTGGACTAGGTTCTTCCTCTGGTTCTCTTCTTGCGTACGTACTAGTTCATCAGTCAAGGTATTTGCTAGTTCCACAGCTTCTTCTATGGTTTGTGGTCTAGCTGCCTTGACTACGTGTCTAATCTCACTGATTAATCCCCAGATGTAACGGGAGATTAACATTGGTTCTTGTGAAGCTAGGGTTGGCACTATTCTAGCCTATTCGAATAATACGGTAGTGTAACCCTTACATTCTACTCCTGTCATTCTAAGGTTCAAGAACTTATTAGCTATTTGTTCTTTTTCATTGGGAGGACATAATTTCCTTTCAACCATGTTCTTAAACTCAGTCCATTCCATATTATAGACTCTGTCACTTCCCCTAGACTGGAGAATAGTGTTCCACCATTCTAGAGCAGCATTCTTAAAAAATTGGAAGCAAACATGATTTAATCTTCCTCTGCACACTTTCTTATTTTTAAGACTGCCTCAGTCTTTTCTATCCAATGCAGAGCTGCAATGGCTCCTTCATTGCCCGAGAATTCTATTGGTTTACAAGACCAGAATTCTTTGTAAGAACAACCATAACACATGGTTCTTCTTCTTATTGGAATAGGCAATTGAAGTAATGGTCCATTGTTTATGCTGTGACTGGGTTCAGTAGGTGGTCGTTTACTTCCACTATTACTTTTATTGTTTTCCGCTTCCTTAACCATTTTGATAATATATGGGATAGCATCTATAATTCATTGTGCCACTATTTGTTGGATGGCACTGTTATCTAATTGGTTGCCGTTGTTATCGTTATTCGGGTTTTCTTGATTCACTTTGTTGTCCATCTGGATTATAAACATTTACCAAGTATTAATATTATAAAACAAAATTTAATATAATTAATCATACAAACCAACACATTGATCAAAATCGTCGTGCACTGCGACATTTACTCTATTTTATAGATATCTATATCTATTACAAACTGCAACTGGAATTTAAAATATAATACTAGTATGCATTAGTAGGTATTGGATTATATATTTTTTCAACTTACACACACACACACATACACACACACACACAGATATATATATATATATACATATATATATTATTACTACTAGTGGGGGTTCATCCAATACTGCATATTACGCTCGTCGTACTTCCAAATGAGCCTCTCCCCTATTTTCCTTATTCTTTCACCTTCATCTAATAACTGCTCACTAAAAGTGCGGAGTTCCTGCATGTTGTCGGTACTCATGGGTGGTATGGGTGCTGGTATTTGTCACACCCCCGATATTTCCACATATTACCGGTGGGCCAGGTAGGGAGTATCGTGACGTAGTTGATATCATCATGGACAATTGATCACAGTTTAATACACAGCAGAAGTCTAAGTATAACCAAAGACCGAGAGGAATGGGTTGAGAAACTAGCTGATGCGTTACCTCAGAAAGAATGGGGTACGTTTTTGATGATTTTGAAGAACACCAGAGTTTATGATGGGTTGACGATTTCTCAGTTTATCGAGAAAATTGAAAGTCAAGATCTTGAACAACAAAAGATTTCAAGGATGAACAATCCGAGTAGTCAACAAGATGTGAAGATGTATTACAAAGGCAGTGTTCAAGAGATTGAAAAGAGTCCTAAAATTCAAACTGCTTTTAGTGCTGGAAACTCATCAAAAAATGTTGAACAAAGTCCAAACAGTAGTAGTGGATTTTCTTCATATCCAAGTGTTAATCCGAAGAGTTTAACATCAAGCTTTCATTCTCAAAGTTCAAAAAGTTGAAATGGTTGTGTAATACAGTGCAACATTGCATTGAATCTTCCTGATGGTCAAAGTTTTTCAGAAGAAATTGCAAAAGATCACATGGCGTTACTTGCAACTGTGCTACAATCCTATGAAGGTTTGGTTACAGGGAGGATCGGAAATCCTATGCTGACGAAAGAGGATTACGATCAGATAGACGCTGAAGAGATGGAGCTCATGGACATCAAATGGTGTCTAGCTATTGTCTTGAGGAGAGCAGAAAAGTTTAAAATGATCACAGGGAGAAATGATTTTCTGGATGCACATATGTCTACTTTAGGTTTAGATAAATCTAAAGTTACTTGTTTTCGATGCAGGGAGAAAGGTCATTTTAAAAAAGAATGCAAAAATCGAGAATCAAGTGAAGAAAAGAATCCATTTGGAAAAGACGACTATTATCGGAAAGCCATATATCAACAAGTCGGTCAACAACACCAAGAACCGCAAGTGGCTCATGGTAGAAAGGTAATAGAGGATTCTTCAAAGAGAGCATGTTTAGGAAATCAAGAAAGTTTCAGCTGGGAAAAATTCATTTCATCCAAAAACAAAGCATGCTTAATCAATCAAAATGATGAAAAATTACCTGAAGGATTTAGCTGGGACAAGTTTGCGGATGATAATGGAAATTTCAAAGTTTTCCTTGCAAAGATAGTTCAAGAACCTGAATTGTTTACTGAATGGATGAAAGCGATTGGTGTTCATGTGAAGAATCAAGAAGAAGAATCTGTTTCATCAGATGAAAGTTCAGAAGAAACAACTGTTGTTGATCAAACATCAACTGATTCTGGTTCTTCAGATGAAAGTTCCGAAAGAGCATTAGATTTTGATCAAACACCTTCTGATTCTAGTTCTTCAGATAAGAGTTCTGAAAAGAAAGTAGATTTTGATCAAACACCAACTGATGATAGTGGTGATGATGAGGAAGAGAGACATATAAATGTTGCAAAAACTCATCTATCTCCTGAAAGTTTTCATTTCTATTTAGCAGATCGCTTGGAGAAGCTGAAGGAGAGACGTGCAGCAAAAGAACAAAAGAAAGTGAAGAGTGATAGTGTTGATAAAAAAGAAGAGAATGTTCAAAATGAAGAAGTTAAAGCTGAGAAGGTGATTGAAACTAAACCAGTGATTAAGGTTGATAAGATCATTGAAGTTGAAAAGATTGTGGAAGTCATCAAGCCTTGCTTGAAGTGTTTAGAATCTTGCAAGGAATGTGCAGCAAAAGATGAGAAGTTGATTGAAAAAGAAAAGATAAAAGAACAATTGTTGTTCAATCTTAATTATGTGAAAGAGTCTTATGATGTGCTAAACTGAACAGTAACTGGTCTTCAAAAGACAAATTCTGAAAGCGAAGATGCACTCACTATGATGAATTCTGTGATGATGACAAAACAGAAGGAGATTAATCATTATATTGAAGAATGTGCAAAGTTACAGCATGAGTTGGAGACAGAAAAGATTGAGAATGAGAGAATCAGACGGTTATTACAGAGTTATTCTAGTTCTGATTATCTTATTGATCGAATTTATCCAACTGTTGCAGGTTTTGAAGCATTTAAAGATGATGAGAAGCAAAAGAAAAAGGATACTGGTAAGAAACAAAGCGTTAGTTATAACAAGTGTCCGCCTCCGATTTGGGAAGGATATTCTCCTAGAAAATCGAATGAGGAGCAAGTAAAAAAAGCAGTCAATATAAAGTTAAAGTCATACATAACCGATGAATTATCAGAAAACATTGATGTCGTTTTTACATCATCTGACACTGATCATGAGTCTGAGTTATTAAAAAAGGTGGTCGATCAGGTGTTGGATACAGATGAGGAGTCGGAGTTAAAGTCTGAGTCAAAATCTGAGTCTGGGTGTTCAAGTTCGTTTGTCAAAAGTTTGAGTTCGTCGGTCAACAGTTCAAAGTCATCGGTTAAACGGGTTTATAACAAAGAATTCTTGTTATCAAAATCTAATTTGAATGACGAAGCAATCAAAGTGGCATATACATTGATTGATTCAGAAAAATTATATTCTGATGAGGAATTTCCAATAAGAAGTGTTAATTTTGAAAAGATCAAAAAGGTTTTCAAACTAACAAAAATCAATATTTCTGAAATAAAAGATGTAAATCTTACTGAAAAACCTAAAAAATACACTTCAAGAGTTCAAAAACATTTAAACAAGAAAAAAGGTTACGGTTCTGGTTCTGGTTTTCAAAAGAAACCTAACCATAACGGTAATTTCAAAAAGAAAGGCCTTGGGTTTATTCCACCAGAAAATTTTAAAACTGAAAAATATGTCCAAGATTTTAAATAAAAAATGACATTTGTTTCAGGAGGAAGTGCTGAGGAAGAACAGAAGAAACCTTTTTGGAGACAATCAAACCAGGAGTTTCTTGCTGAGAAGAAGAGAATAGGAACTGGAGTTTTTCATAGAAAGGATACTCGAACCTGTTTTAAATGCAATGAAGCTGGTCACATTGCATGGAATTGTCCGTTGAATATAAAGACAAAACAGGAAGTTTCTGAAAAACTCAAAGAAAAAGTTGTTGAGAAAAATGAACCACCAACTGAAAAATTCAAGGTTTTTGAAAATTCAACATATGAAGTTGGTGAATGTTCAAATAGATTTTACAGGAGAAGTGTGAATCATGGAAAACAAAAATGGGTGGTTAAGAAGATTCATGGCAATGAATCTAACTCCACAAAGTTAGACGAGCCACAAGTTGAGTTTACAGACGAAAATGTTAAACAAAAAGTTGGTAAGATTGAGATTTCGAATCAATTCTATTCTGAGAAGAAATAATTTGATGTCGAGAAAGCATTTAATGGAAATGTGAAGAAGATTTTTGGAAAAATGGTTGAAGGAAAAGTTCAAGGGGTTAAAGATTTTTATGCAACAAAGAAAGCAACCTATAACCCAATTGAACAAGAGTTGAAATCAACCAAGGTTGGTAAGACTTGGGTGGAAATTTTTTTCCGTGAAAAAAGTGTGACTTGCCGGAGATCCCAAGTTTGTAATCGTGGACCAGGAATCGACATCCTTCTTGATAATTGATTTTGTGAATGAATCTTATAAAGGTTAAATTTTTACAGGTTAAGTGTGACTTGTCGGAGCTTCCAGGTTGGTAAGTGTGAAGCAGGAATCGGCATCTTTATTGGTAAAATGATTTTGTGTAGATGCAATGTCACGGCCCTCGGCCCCGGTTTGACCCGGTCTAGAGCCGCGAGGCAGGAAATCCCGTGGTATCTAATTAACTGACAGCGGAAGTCTTTTTAAACAGGATCGATTAATATTAAAAACTGCTCGTTTATATAATATAGGGATAAATCCCATAATTTACAAATACTTGATTTCACTGGGAAATCGTTTATTTCTTAAAACATGTTTCTTTATTTATTTACATTGAGCCACTTTCTAAGCTTGTAGTGCTTCACGGCACTTTTCCTTAGCTCACAACAGATTACCTGAAACATGTTTGAAAAAGGTTTTGTCAGCAGGGAAATACTGAGTGAATCATTCAGTTTTACTAAAATGACACTTTTATTATAATTTACAGTATTAAGAGGGATTACAATGTTTTAGATATCAAACCAAATACCCACAGTACTTGTCACTCGAACACACATTGGCTATCTCGTTGTCCAATAGTGTCTGTGACTATGGTCATATCACTCATTGGCTAACTCGTTGTCCAATAGTGACGGATATCAAGTAATGTATACAAAACCCCACGTACTAGCTGTAACTTGGTGATTACATAAACTTAATCACTGTAATTATAACTTTGAAAAACATTTAAGAATTTATAAAATACTTTGATAAAAAGAGAATGACTCACATTGTAGGTTTAATGAGCAGAATATAAGCCTACTGATTAGCCTTGATTAACCTAATTTAATTAACAATGCACACACAATAGGTTAGTAACTAATACAACAGTTACGACAATTCACGAGATTAAACCCTCACAACAATTTATTAGTGCAATACTTAATAATTCAGTGGATTTACAACGAATGACAGAGTATAGTCCGAATTCGAGCAGTACTCAAACATTCAAGTCGAAATCATGATGAATTAACCAAGTATAAACTCAATTTGAGCGGCACTTAATCAATCGTTGGATAGTTATAATCGATCGGACGTTGAATCGTAATAGTGATCGAGTTATTACCCTGATTGTGGCAGCAATCAGTGATTGTGTGTGTTTAGTGAACTGTTTCTGCGATAACTGCTTCTACGAAACTCGAATTTACGTCGTTCCAAAGACAGATTTCAAGTTCCAAGACCTACTATTTATACGTGAAATTTGCACCTCCCGCGTGTCGCGACAGGTGACCCTGCTTCTGTCGCGACTCGCCTGGGAAACCTAGCTAGCCTAGGGTTGCTTCGTCACTAGTATAGGCCTGGTGAGTCAAGGTTTCGTGAATTCTTAGCTTATACAACGCATTTAAGAGATAACTATCAACTTAGGGTTTACCCCCCTTAAGTTTTAGGGGCCCTAATCCTGATTCTAAATATTTTGAAAAATTTAGGGTTTGTTCAGAATTACTTGGGTTTCTCAATTAGGGTTTCCTATTGGTTAAATTAAGATAATAATTAGGACTTTTGATGAGAGTTGATACATTCTCCTCACCTTAAGAAAAATCTCGTCCTCGAGATTTATTGGAATAAATGAGGATACTTTCGCTTCATTTCTAATTCCAGCTCCCAAGTGTATTCTGGTCCTCTCTTTGAATCCCATCTGACTTTAACTAAAACTAGTCGCTTGTGCTTGAGAAACTTGATCTTTCGATCCTCAATTTGAAGAGGTTTCTCAATAAATTTTAACTTTTCGTTTACCTCTATATCTTGAAGAGGTACTACCAGTGATTCATCTGATAAACATTTCTTAAGATTGGATACATGAAATACATCATGTACTCCCGCTAATTCTTCAGGTAGTTGTAAACGATAAGCAACTAGTCCTATACATTGGATTACTGAAAATGGTCCTACGTACCGTGGACTTAGCTTTCCTTTCTTACCAAATCGAACAACTCCTTTCCAAGGAGAAACTTTCAAGAGTACTTTATCTCCAACTTGAAATTCTAACGGTTTGCGTCGATTATCTGCATAACTCTTCTGCCGATCTCTAGCTATTTTCAGTCTTTCCTTGATCCGAGTTATCTTGTCAGTAGTTTCTTGCACAATTTCTGGACCTGATAATTGACTTTCTCCTATTTCTGCCCAACAAACTGGAGTTCTGCACTTACGTCCATATAATGCTTCAAATGGAGCAGTTTCAATACTTGAATGATAACTATTATTATAGGAGAATTCAATTAATGGTAAATGATCATCCCAATTTCCACCAAAATCTATTACACATGCTCGAAGCATGTCTTCTAGAGTTTGGATGGTTCTTTCACTTTGCCCATCTGTTTGTGGATGATATGCTGTGCTTAGATTTAGTCGAGTTCCCATTGCTTGCTGGAAACTTTTCCAGAAATGTGAAGTAAAACGACTATCCCTATCTGAAACAATGGAGAGTGGAACTCCATGTAGGGATACAACTTCATCTACATACAACTTGGCTAACCTTTCCATGCTAAAGGTTTCCTTCATTGGTAGAAAATGAGCTGATTTGGTTAATCGATCCACAATTACCCAAATCGCATCATTACCTTTTTTTGTTTTAGGCAACTTAGTAACAAAATCCATTGTTATAAGTTCCCATTTCCATACAGGCATTTCCAATTGTTGTAGTAGTCCTGAAGGTTTCTGGTGTTCTGCCTTAACTTGTGAACAAGTAAGACACTTCGAAACATATCTTGCTATATCTTTCTTCATTCCTATCCACCAAAAATTCTTTCTTAAATCTTGGTACATCTTATTGTTTCCAGGGTGCATAGTATACCTAGATTTATGAGCTTCTTCTAAATCTTATTTCTTAATTCTCCTTGCTTAGGTACCCAAATTCGTTTCTTGTGGAATTTCCAAATTCCATCATTTCCTTGCTCTAGTTCTTTTATATATCCTTTCATTCCTTCAGCATCATCCTTGATTGCTGTTTCCTGGACCTTCTTTAATTGTTCAATTAAATCTACTTGTAGATTTAATCTAAGAGCACGGACTCGTCGTTGCTTTTCATGATACTTACGACTTAAGGCATCTGCAACTACGTTTGCTTTTCCTTCGTGATATTGAATATCACAGTCGTAATCGCTTAGAACTTCCATCCATCTTCTTTGCCTCATATTTAACTCTTTCTGCCCAAATATATACCTTAAACTTTTATGATATGTATAAACAGTAAACTTACTTCCATACAGATAATGTCTCCAAATTTTCAAGGCAAAAATTATGGCTCCTAATTCTAAGTCATGAGTCGTATAATTTTCCTCGTGCTTTTTCAACTGCCGAGAGGCATACGCAATTACCTTCTTGCGTTGCATCAACACACATCCGAATCCTAATTTTGAAGCATCACAATATACTTTAAAATCTTCTGTTCCTTCGGGCAATGCTAAAATTGGAGCATTTGTCAATCGGTGTTTTAAAATCTTAAAAGCTTCTTCTTGTCTAGATCCCCATTCAAACTTAGTGGCTTTACAGGTTAACTTAGTCAAAGGTACAGCTATCTTAGAGAAATCCTTAATAAATCGTCTGTAGTACCCGGCTAAGCCTAGAAAACTTCTAATTTCCATAGCTGTTTGTGGAACCTTCCATTTGATGATTGCTTCTATTTTAGCAGGATCTACGTGAATTCCTTCGTGATTCACCATGTGACCTAAAAATTGCACTTCCTTTAACCAAAATTCACACTTTGAGAATTTTGCATAAAGCTTTTCCTTTCTTAACAAAGTTAAGAGTGTATGCAAGTGTTTGCAATGTTCTTCTTGACTTTTGGAGTAAATTAGTATATCGTCGATGAATACGATTACAAATTTATCCAAATATGGTTTACAGATTCGATTCATCATGTCCATAAATGTTGCTGGGGCATTTGTTAGTCCAAAGGGCATGACTGTAAACTCATAATGACCATACCTAGTTCTGAAAGCAGTTTTAGGAATGTCTTCTTCTTGTACCTTCAATTGATGATATCCGGAGCGTAAATCTATCTTAGAAAAATATCTAGCCCCCTGAAGTTGATCAAATAGATCATCAATCCTAGGTAATGGGTATCGATTCTTAATTGTAACCTTATTTAGTTCTCTATAATCGATACACATTCTCATTGATCCATCCTTCTTCTTCATAAACAACACTGGCGCTCCCCAAGGGGATGAACTAGGTTGTATAAATCCTTTACTTAATAATTCATCTAACTGCTTTTTCAATTCTAGCATTTCAGTGGGTGCTAATCGATAAGGTGCCTTAGCTATCGGTGTAGTACCCGGAATTAGATGAATTCTAAACTCTACTTCCCTATCAGGTGGTAACCCAGGTAATTCTTCTGGAAAAATGTCTGGGTATTCTGAAACTATAGGGATGTCTGAAAGTTCCTTACTTTTAGTGTTAATGATTACCGAAATCATATACACCATTTCTTGTTTTCTTGAATAACTGGCCAACTTCATGACTGAAATAAATTTCAATGGTTTTCGTGGTTTGTCTCCTGTAATTAAAATTACCTCTCCTGTGGGAGTACAAATTTCTATGGAATTCTTGTCACAAAGGATTCGAGCATGGTTGGTTATTAACCAATCCATTCCTAACACTACATCAAATCCGGCTAACTTCATAGGTAACAACTTTGCAGAAAACTTATGGCCTAACAGTTCTATCTTTCCTTCTTTCAAAACCTTATTTATATTAACAGAATTTCCATCTGCCGTTTCGACTGTAAAAATTTGCCTAAGGGTAGTTAAAGGTAAGTTAAGAGCTTGGCAAAATGAAGTATTGATAAAACTTTGGTTTGCACCAGAGTCAAATAATACTTTTGCATAAACATCGTGGACCAAGAACGTACCAGCTATAACGTCAGGGATCAGTTCGGCTTCTTGAGTGGTTAGTTGGAATGCTCTGACATTTTTCTTAGTAGTTCCGTCGGCTGTCTTGGATTTGTTATCTGCTAGTTTGACCAATTTAGGACATTCTGGTCTAAAATGTCCTGTTTCTCCGCAATTATAGCAGACTCTTGTTTTCTTTCTGCATTCTTCTTCACGATGTCCTGCCATTTTGCAGAAGTTGCATATTACATTACATCTTCCAAAATGATTCTTTTTGCAATTACTGCAGAAAGGCGGTTGTGTAGATTGTCTTCTTCCTCTTTTCTTGAACCTATTATTATCATTACCCACACGAAATCCTTGGGTAATCTTTTGAGCCAATTCCTTCTTTCGATCTTCTTCTCTTGTGCGCACCAGTTCATCAGTTAGGGTATTAGCTAATTCCACAGCATCGTCAATAGTGCGAGGTCTCGCAGCTTTAACGATATTGCGGATTTCACTAATTAATCCCCAAATATAGCGAGAAATGAGTACCGGTTCTGGTGAAGCCAAGGTTGGTACCACTCTAGCATATTCAAAGAATGTCGAAGTATAACCGCGACACTCTACGCCTACCATACGATGGTTTAGGAACTTATTTGCCATTTGTTCCTTTTCATATTCAGGACAGTATTTTCTTTCTACAAGAATTTTAAATTCTTCCCAGTTCATGGCATAAGCCATCCTTCTTCCTTTCGCTTGTAACACCGTGTTCCACCATTCTAGCGCCCCTTCTTTGAACAAATTTGATGCATACATCACCTGATCTTCTTCTGAACACTTACTTATTGCAATTACTGCTTCAGTTTTCTCTAACCAACGCAGTACTGCAGTTGCTCCTTCATTTCCTGCAAATTCAGCAGGTTTGCAGGCAAGAAATTCTTTGAAAGTACAACCAGGCGTTGCGGCTTTCATTTTCTTAGGAGGTGGAGCCTGCCGTGGATTATTATTGTCATGATTTCCGCCTCCATTTACACTATGACTAAAATTATCTTCCTGAGTACGTTTACTAGGAATGATTTGTTGCGGTTCTATTGGATTTTTAACAGCAGCAACAAATGCTGGAATAGCATTGGCTATCCCTTGAGCAACAATATTTTCAATATCTTGTCTAGTCATATATTGGTTTTCCTGATTTTGTTCAGATTGATTCCTTTCATTAACTGGTTCATTACTAGCATTTTCCATCTGATAATTGGTATAAATATAACTATTAGTATCAAATGATTGTAAATAAAACAATTACACAGAATCACATAAAATCTTATAACACAGATATATATATCCAAAATTGTCGATGTTTCGACTTCTATTTTGCTTTATATTTCATATAGGCATCCATACACACTGTTTATCTTACAATGTTTTATTTCCCATTTTACAGAGTTATATTTAGCTATTATTAGTATTATTATTATACAGACATTCTTCCCAACCCCACTTTTCTTTGGTCAATTAGTAGTTTAGTAACGACGTTCCCTTTCGTCGTACTTACAGGAAATTTGTTCTCCCATTTCCCGGATCCTATTCCCTGTACTTATCAGCTCTTCACCGTACTGACGGAGTTCGGCTAGGTTTTCGTTGCTCATTGGAGGATTAGGGATAGGTTCTGGATCCCACTGTGGAAGGAAAGAATAAGGACTATTGACGATATTTTCAAATTGCCAGTCATTTGTCCACCATTCTTCCATTTGACCTAAAGGTCGAGTGTGGATTAATGGGTCTGGAATAGCTGGTTCCAGATTAACAGGAAGTTGGGTTTCTAGGTAAGGATATAGATTATTATGGATAGGGCTAATAACATCACAGTTTGCTAGTAGACGGTCTATTTCATCTTGGAATGTGAGTTCTTCAGTTTGTCTGGAGCTTTCTCCAATTTTTATTCCTTTTTGTTTATAATCTTTCCTGATCTCTATCTCTGCTGGAATTGAACTTTCTCCGATTTCGATTCCTTTTCCTTTGTCTATAGGGTTTTCTATTTTAGGGAGTTTCCTAGTAGCTGGCTTTCTCCTGCGCACTTTCCTCCATCCTACATATCTTCTCTTCTTTTTAAGTTTTGCTTTTTCCAGCGGTGGAGCTTGGAATTCCAGGGGTTCCTCTATGTCAGCAATGTAACCAGTAAAGTCGTGGGAGACTTCAATTGGTACTGGGTAGAGGTTGAGATTCTGAAATGCTTCCGATATCTCAGTCATGCTGGACAGCATATATGCAAAATGCATAAAAATGCTAAGTTAAAACTTTGGAACAAAGTTTAACAAATAAACATTAAAGTTTATTGCATACGGATTTGTACAAAAGACTACAGGAAAGTGAACACACTCTACTTTATTTATTTATTGGAGATTAATTTTCTACTAGAGCAGGCTTATTAAAAGTTTAGAGATTTGCATTCTCTGCTACGGTAGCTAGCATATAAAGGTTTGCCCATTTTTCTTCTAATGTATCTTCCCAAGGAGACCTATTGCCTAATTCCTGGATTTCTGAATTAAACCTCACTTTCTTGGCTTGGGTTTTCTTTATTTTCTCCTGTCCCTTCCTAAGAATCGAATTTCTTTTGTCTTGGGTAAGAGGATTTTCATAATTTGCTTTACGGACAAAAATCCCTTCATCTAGATCTGCTGGGTGTTTGGAGGAAGAGATTCCTTTTCTTGTGGTTGCAGTATCTAATTTGTGATAGATAGCAGACAGCTTATGTTTACCCATACTGTAACTTAACAATTAATCAGTTAATAAAACATATTTTTCACAGAATAGCAATTAAATTTCCTAATTATTTTAATAGGCTAAAATCAATAGTAAGCTTAAATCAGTGGCTCTGATACCACCTTTTCCTGTCACGGACCTCGGCCCCGGTTTGACCCGGTCCAGAGCCGCGAGGCAGGAAATCCCGTGGTATCTAATTAACTGACAGCGGAAGTCTTTTTAAACAGGATCGATTAATATTAAAAACTGCTCGTTTATATAATATAGGGATAAATCCCATAATTTACAAATACTTGATTTCACTGGGAAATCGTTTATTTCTTAAAACATGTTTCTTTATTTATTTACATTGAGCCACTTTCTAAGCTTGTAGTGCTTCACGACACTTTTCCTTAGCTCACAACAGATTACCTGAAACATGTTTGAAAAAGGTTTTGTCAGCAGGGAAATACTGAGTGAATCATTCAGTTTTACTAAAATGACACTTTTATTATAATTTACAGTATTAAGAGGGATTACAATGTTTTAGATATCAAACCAAATACCCACAGTACTTGTCACTCGAACACACATTGGCTATCTCGTTGTCCAATAGTGTCTGTGACTATGGTCATATCACTCATTGGCTAACTCGTTGTCCAATAGTGACGGATATCAAGTAATGTATACAAAACCCCACGTACTAGCTGTAACTTGGTGATTACATAAACTTAATCACTGTAATTATAACTTTGAAAAACATTTAAGAATTTATAAAATACTTTGATAAAAAGAGAATGACTCACATTGTAGGTTTAATGAGCAGAATATAAGCCTACTGATTAGCCTTGATTAACCTAATTTAATTAACAATGCACACACAATAGGTTAGTAACTAATACAACAGTTACGACAATTCACGAGATTAAACCCTCACAACAATTTATTAGTGCAATACTTAATAATTCAGTGGATTTACAACGAATGACAGAGTATAGTCCGAATTCGAGCAGTACTCAAACATTCAAGTCGAAATCATGATGAATTAACCAAGTATAAACTCAATTTGAGCGGCACTTAATCAATCGTTGGATAGTTATAATCGATCGGACGTTGAATCGTAATAGTGATCGAGTTATTACCCTGATTGTGGCAGCAATCAGTGATTGTGTGTGTTTAGTGAACTGTTTCTGCGATAACTGCTTCTACGAAACTCGAATTTACGTCGTTCCAAAGACAGATTTCAAGTTCCAAGACCTACTATTTATACGTGAAATGTGCACCTCCCGCGTGTCGCGACAGGTGACCCTGCTTCTGTCGCGACTCGCCTGGGAAACCTAGCTAGCCTAGGGTTGCTTCGTCACTAGTATAGGCCTGGTGAGTCAAGGTTTCGTGAATTCTCAGCTTATACAACGCATTTAAGAGATAACTATCAACTTAGGGTTTACCCCCCTTAAGTTTTAGGGGCCCTAATCCTGATTCTAAGTATTTTGAAAAATTTAGGGTTTGTTCAGAATTACTTGGGTTTCTCAATTAGGGTTTCCTATTGGTTAAATTAAGATAATAATTAGGACTTTTGATGAGAGTTGTTACATTCTCCTCACCTTAAGAAAAATCTCGTCCTCGAGATTTATTGGAATAAATGAGGATACTTTCGCTTCATTTCTAATTCCAGCTCCCAAGTGTATTCTGGTCCTCCCTTTAGTGTTAATAATTATGGAAATCATATATACTAGGGATCCTTTTCTTGCACAACTCGCTGTTTTCATCAAAGATACGAATTTCGTGGATCGAGATGGCTTATTTCCTTTAATTGTGATCTTTTCACCCTTGGTGAATTTATTTGGATTGACTTTTGATCACATAAAATACTGGCTTTATTGGCTACTAACCAATCCATTCCTAATACGATATCAAATCCAGCCAGATTCATTGGGTAAAGATTTGCAATAAAATTATGTTTTAAAATTTCTATTCTTGCTCCCTACAAGACTTCAGTAATTTTAATGGATTCCACATTTGCTGTCTCTACTAAACATTCTTGTTGAAGTTTAGTCAATGGTTGATTGAGAAGTTTGCAAAATGAAGTATTAATAAAACTTTGGTTCGCACGAGAGTCGAATAATACTTTAGCAAAAACATCATTAACTAAAAACGTACCAGCAATCACGTCCGGAATCATCTTAACTTCTTCGACTGTCAGAACAAATGCCCTAGCATTCTTAGTAGTCTGGTTGTTCCTGGCTAGAGCTAATTTTGGACAATTCGGCTTAATATGTCCCTTTTCTCCACAATTGAAGCATACTCCATTACTGGATTTCTTCCTACAGTCTTCTTCTTTGTGTCCTGGTATCTTGCAGAAGTTGCAATATGTGGAGCATCTTCCTGAATGCTTCCTTTTGCAGGCCTTACAATAAGGTGCAGAAGTAGAACCTACATTCTTCCCATGGTTGGAATTACCGTAGCGAAACTCCTAGGTAAGCTTTTGGACTAGGTTCTTCCTCTGGTTCTCTTCTTGCGTACGTACTAGTTCATCAGTCAAGGTATTTGCTAGTTCCACAGCTTCTTATATGGTTTGTGGTCTAGCTGCCTTGACTACGTGTCTAATCTCACTGAATAATCCCCAGATGTAACGGGAGATTAACACTGGTTCTGGTGAAGCTAGGGTTGGCACTATTTTAGCCTATTCGAATAATACGGTAGTGTAACCCTTACATTCTACTCCTGTCATTCTAAGGTTCAAGAACTTATTAGCTATTTGTTCTTTTTCATTGGGAGGATATAATTTCCTTTCAACCATGTTCTTAAACTCAGTCCATTCCATAATATAGACTCTGTCACTTCCCCTGGACTGGAGAATAGTGTTCCACCATTCTAGAGCAGCATTCTTAAAAAGATTGGAAGCAAACATGATTTAATCTTTCTCTACACACTTGCTTATTTTTAAGACTGCCTCAGTCTTTTCTATCCAACGTAGAGCTGTAATGGCTCATTCATTGCCCGAGAATTCTATTGGTTTACAAGACCAGAATTCTTTGTAAGAATAACCATAAGACATGGTTCTTCTTTTTATTGGAATAGGCAATTGAAGTAATGGTCCATTGTTTATGCTGTGACAGGGTTCAGTAGGTGGTCGTTTACTTCCACTATTACTTTTATTGTTTTCCGCTTCCTTAACCATTTTGATAATATATGGCATAGCATCTATAATTCCTTGTGCCACTATGTATTGGATGGCGCTGTTATCTAATTGGTTGCCATTGTTATCGTTATTCGGGTTTTCTTGATTCACTTTGTTGTCCATCTGGATTATAAACATTTACCAAGTATTAATATTATAAAACAAAATTTAATATAATTAATCACACAAACCAACACATTGATCAAAATCGTCGTGCACTGCGACATTTACTCTATTTTATAGATATCTATATCTATTACAAACTGCAACTGGAATTTAAAATATAATACTAGTATGCATTAGTAGGTATTGGATTATATATATATTACTACTAGTGGGGGTTCATCCAATACTGCATATTACGCTCGTCCTACTTCCAAACGAGCCTCTCCCCTATTTTCCTTATTCTTTCACCATCATCTAATAACTCCTCACCAAAAGTGCGGAGTTCCTGCATGTTGTTGGTACTCATGGGTGGTATGGGTGCTGGTATTTGTCACACCCCGATATTTCCACATATTACCGGTGGGCCCGGTAGGGAGTATCGTGATGTAGTTGATATCATCATGGACAATTGATCATAGTTTAATACACAACGGAAGTCTAAAAGTAATAATACAAATCGAACGAAAGTATAATAAAATATTACACAACGGTTGTAAGTGGATCCACAGGCGGATCTAAAACCGAAAGAAAATATTGTTCAACAGATTTAAAGTATTAAAAGCTTGCAAGACTCTTTATTTAATACTCAGAGTTTCCAGCACATTACGCGTAGTACCTGCACTTAATCTTTTTGAAAAATACGTCAGTTTACACTGGTAAATACTATTAACTGACTCTTTTTAAAAGTGTTTATAAAATTGATTTGGATGCACAAGGCATAAATCTTTTATAACTTGGGAAAATTATTTAAAAATAATCTTGTATACAGATTTACATGTTTGTCGTCCGTTCAGGACCCGGTTAGAAGAGCCGAGACAAGATTAATAGACACACCACTTGGTATAATACTCACAAGAAGTTTCCTCATGAGTGGGGTACCGTTTTACATACGCAACTGTGAGGTGTGTGCCTACACCCCGTGCTTAAATCATGGCCATTTCAAATGAATGAGCCGAGGATATCCAGGACACAGTCATTAACCCCCCATAGGCATTGCATCAAACAAGACATATTAAAATGGGTTATGCAGTTTATTAATCACAATCTGATTAAATGATTTCATACCCGACCAATCGGTATTATTATAATACCGTATCCCAAGCCCGTATAAGGGAAAATAAGTTAAAAGTATTTACCTGAGCTAAACGTAATTTTTATTCTCAGCCGTATATCAAATCAGCAAGTACAAGTATCTTCTACTGGGCTCCTAATCTGGAACGAAGGTTTTAATAACCTATTAGATTCCTAACGGGTCTTATTTAAGTTATAACTTAGACCGGTTAGTTTTAAAGAAATGTTTACGATTCAAAACGCAAGATTAAGCGAAGACTGGATTAAAACGTGATTTTGACCCAACAAGTATGAAGACTTGTAATAAATGGGTAAACTAATCACATTCTGGATTTGAAGTAAAAATGATAAGGTTTGACCCGTTTCGGCTAATTTATGCAAACTAGTTACATAAACCGTACCGAACGTGTATATGCATAACGGGTAACCGAATGAGTCATGAACATGTTCCATAAGCTATTATTCTTAAAATATGTTATGATATCAGTAGGGCCCAAAACGAATTTAAAGTCAATTTAAGCCCCGTAGGGGTATTTTGGTCATTTTAAAGTTTATAAAAGAGGTTAAATAATAATCTGAGTTTCTGGTCTAAAATAATCAGTAAATTTTTTTTATTTTATCAAGTTACATCAGTAAGATATCATACATATGTGAATTTTATCATTTATGACCAAACTACGCACCGTAGGGGTAATTTGGTCATTTCACATTTGTTTTAAGGTTAAATTTGGAAATCTGAGTTCAAGACTTATACTTACTGTTAAAGTATAAAAATTTATTTACAAAATCAGTAGGTAACAAGTCTTAGGCGTCGAATAAGGTTTTAAACCATAATATGCGCCTAATTAGCGTAAAAGTCGGTATTTGACGATATTTGAAATGTTTATAAAATTTCGAAGTCTTGATCAGTCTCTAAAGCTTAAAATATTTTACTTAACATATGAAATCATTAGGAAAAGGTTTGGTATTAAAATGATATGTAAAACTCATTTCATTAGCGAAAATGGCATTATCGTCAATACCGAATTTGCACTAGAACTCCATGTTATGATTAATATAAAATTTAGCAAAAATTTCCAAAAATCCTTAAATATTATATTTAATCAGTGGGTAGCAAGTTTGGTGCCAAAAATTGGGTTTAAATATGATTTATGCCAAAAATGCCATTTAATTAATAAAAAGCTTTAGTTTTACGATATCGTGCCTAACTTTCATTCAAGACCAGAAACGGATGTCAAATTTTTAGGACATACTTATAAATCAGTAATGAAGATTTTTGTCCTCTCATATTTCCAAAAATTTCGTTTTTATATCAAAAGGGCATAATGGTCAATGTTTAAGCATTTAACGGAAACAAGCAATGCACTAGGATTTCTATGGAACCATGTTGTATAACCTCAGAGGGTTATACCAACCTATAATATGGTCCTAAAGGAACCCTAAGGAAAAACTAAACTAAGCTAAACCGGTTCAGAACTGTAAGTCAAAGCAAAAGTCTTCTTTTGCGAGTTTCGGTTGCGAACCGAGCCTAAACTCAGACTTGTCGGGTTGAACATGCCTAAACATGTTCTTATATTATTTACCAAATTATATAAGTGTTAAAACATGTTCCGTAACTTCTACATTATCAGTTATGAATTATTTTGTAAAAACTAATTCGTTTAACTTTTTATTAAGTAGTTTGACCCGACAATTGACCAAGTAAATGTGATAATTAGGAGGTGCCCTTTTAAGGGTTTAACACCTACATAATTACCAACATAAAGCCACTTTCAATTCGAATAATGGCTGGACCGTTTAGTGATTAATCACAAAGTCAAAGCATCATTACGATAAC
Source organism: Helianthus tuberosus (assembly GCA_030545235.1). Taxonomy (NCBI): domain Eukaryota; kingdom Viridiplantae; phylum Streptophyta; class Magnoliopsida; order Asterales; family Asteraceae; genus Helianthus; species Helianthus tuberosus. Next base: position 38,388,473 of record CM060411.1, on the reverse strand, counting down.
TTTGACTTTCGGTCATTAAACTAATAAAATCTTAATTACAGAAGCTAAGGATGCTTACAAGAGTCCTTAGTACGAAAATTGAACTAGAGAAAGCTTCCTTGAACACTAGGACGCTTCAGAGAGTGAGTTGAGTGAAAATTTCAAATGTGCAAGTTCAAGTGTTGCAACCAAGGCTCTATTTATAGGATTTTGAATGTTCTAGGATCAATGCAAGTGTCCTCCAGGTAAAATCTGATGCATACAGGTGTCTAGTGGTTTTCCAAAACAGTTAACATGCTACTGTTTTCGTCCCACTATTGCAGAGTATCAGAATGGAGATTTCAGGTTGTAGAGCTGGGCAGCTGGTAGTCTGGCTGAAAAACCATCTCCGTCGTGCCACGCGCCAGACCAGGCTGGTCTTGGCGCACCACGCGAGGCAACACGTTTCAAAGTTATTTTGTTTTGTTGCGTGTTCAGTCCCTGCACTTCCATGGTCCGATAATCTGACATTTTCAGCATGCATGGTCAACATACTCTGGTCTGGGATGCTCTAGGGAGTGTAGCCATGCAAAAAGATGTCTTGGACATATTGTAAATGGTTCCCGAATGAAGAATTCTTATTTTTACACTTTTAACCCCTATTCTTGGAAACTTCAATTTACATCACCAAATTGAACCTGATTTTTATGAAATCTTAATCAGATATTCATGAGGGTATATTAATATGTTACAAAGCTTTGGGAACGTTAAAAGGTTACTCAGAGGTAGGAATTAAAATGTTGACACTTTTAACCCATGTGTTTTGTAACTTTTGATTTTGAGCACAAACGGCTGCTCGTATCCGATATTTTATTCATTAGAGAATATGTGCATCGTATAAGATTATTTAAAAGCATAGTCTTCCTATGTTGGCACGTGTCTTTATTATATTGGACATGATTTTGCGAGGTGTTACAGTATTGGGTCAGGATACTAGGGAATCGGTTCTTCGTATGGGTATGGGTTCTCTAGGATCTCTCGAATATACTGGTCGTTATCCCAATATGGATCTAGAGGTCAAGGTTTGGGTAAGGTGCTACTGGGTTTTGTATAGGTTCTTCCAGTGGGTAAAGTTCTCGATAATCCTTATAATCGTCTTCCCATGGGTCATAATCTGGAGGACGGGGTGCTGGGACTCTAGGGATTTCATTTGGGTTGAAGGCGGGTACGGGAATCTGGTTTCCTGGATTAGGTTCTATTTCCATGGGTTGAGTTGGGAATAAGGTTAGCGACTGTGGTGCAATGATTTGTTCTAAGTTTGGGTCTGCGGCAGTGGTAGCTACTATGTGGAAATTAGCCAATCGTCTATTGATTATATACTGAGTATGGGCATTCATCTCCCTATTTGCAGCTGCTAAAGCTTTCTGTTTTTGTAACTTCGTCATTCTTTTCCTACGCTCATGAGCTCCCCGACTGAACCATCCTCTCTTTTTGGTCGGGAATGGCTCTTCGGATTGCGCTTTGAGTATGAAAATCCCCTCTTCTGTGTTAGCTGAATACCCCGACGGGGTAGGCTGGGAAGAAGTTCTTTCATCTCTAGGAGAATTAGATAGTTGACGATAAGCGTCTGACGAACCTTGATCACTCATACTGTAAACTAACAAATTGTCAAATAACACAAAATGGATATGCACGTAATCACGTAGATTATTTCCTAACAAAATGGATAAAATTTTGGTGTCAGCAGAATACTTCTGTGGCTGAAATCAGTGGTTGTAGCTCTGATACCACTCTCTGTCGCAACCCCCGGCCCCTAATTACTTGGGAACGGGTGGCCGCGAACCAGTATCAGTGGTATCGGTGTTTATCAGTTTGGCAGCAGAATTTACATCAGGACCGTAGTTAGGAAATATTTTATCAGAGTAAAATACCACATTTTTATAATAATAAATATATGGGAAAACTCCAAGTTTCTAGTACAAATATAATTATAGGGGAAAACCCTAATTTATTTAATTAAAACATCTTCTCTATTTAGGTAACTTTTATAGCCACTTTTCTAAGCCTTCAGTGCTGTCCAGCTGGCTTCTATTTGGCTTTCACATTTTGATACCTGAAGCGCGTTTAAAAACATTTTAACAGCAAGAAATACTGGCGAGTGAATCCCAGTTTAATCAAGAAAAGTTTTATCATTTTATAGTATTGAGGGCAATCCAGCAATTACATTTGTTTACATCTACTTTAATTACCACCCACGGTACTGTCAATCATGACTGGTGGTAATGTTACTACTCACAATGTACTATCAAATTTTGTATACAAAACCCTAACATACCGACGATAATTGTAGAATTACAAATACTCAATCGCTGTGAAATTATAATTAAAACAATTGAGGTTTTGTAAAAACAGTTTACAAAAAGGTTTCACAAAAGGAGATTACTCACATATCTAATTTAGGTATTTCCTTGTGACTTCCTGGTTATAATCTATTAGTTAAACAATGCACACGTGTTAGCATAATAACCCAATTTACATTAGTTATACCCTCCCCAAGACAGAACTCCAACGACTGAGTCAGGCAGAGCCTCGACATGCGTTACGGAGCATTAGATCAATCGGACAGTGTATCTAATACGTAACCGGGGGTTATGATACTTACATCAAGGAAGAGCTTCGCTATTTTAGTAGGTATTATACCCGATACTATTTCTACAATTCAGAATTTGAGAGAGAGATCGAAGTTTTGAACGACGAAAACTGAATGTCGATCTCCTCTATATATAGGGCTGTCTAGGGAGTCACTGGCGCCCCACGAGAGATGAGGACAGGGTCGTCGCGGCCCGTAAGCTAGGCAGGGTAGGCCCTAGCCTTGGCCAATCATCGGTATAGCTTTGACACGCACGTGACACATGGCGGCACCAGGCTGCGCCACTTAATCCTTCGCTCGCGCCCCGTGACAGACCTAAGGGTGTCTGTCGCGCCCCGCCAGAGCCCTTTAAATTTTGTTTTTATTTAATTTTTATAAAATTAAAGGTATTTTGGGCCGTTTTTCGTATACGGGGTGTATTTCAGGGCGTATAGGGGTGTTTATAAGTGTGTTAGGAGAGTTGTTATAAAATGGGAGTATTTGAATCGAAGGAGGAGTCTGAGAAACTTTCAATAAGCTGTCACAGTTGTCAAATTAGTTGCGTGCATTCATAATGTTTGAACAGTCACACCCCAGCAATTTACATCCACTAGACGTACTGTTATTACATCCGAGACGATTCAAGTGAGTCCTATGAAGCAAGTGTCTGTCTATTAAATTGAGAGGAATCATCGCATTACATCCCCATTGAAAAACAGAATCACAGTCATTTTTATTCAATTTCTAGGACACCCGCCAGCAGTGGAGGTTTTTTACCGGTGCGGTTGCCGTGAGCCTGAGGAACTTTTAATAATCTATCACAGTTTTCGAATTCGTTGCTTGCATTCATATTGTTTAAACAGTCACACCCCAGCAATTTACATCCACTAAATGTACTGTTATTACATCTAAGACGATTCAAGTAAGTCCTATGAAGCAAGTGTTTGTCTATTCAATTGAGAGGCATCATCGCATTACATCCCCGTTGAAAAACAGAATCACATTCCTATTCCTTCAATTTCCAGAACACCAGCCAGCAGTGGAGGTTTATTACCAGTGTGGTTGCCGTGAGCTTGAGGAACTTTTAATAATCTATCACAATTGTCGAATTCGTTGCGTGCATTCATATTTTTTGAACAGTCGCACCCCAGCAATTTTCTTCCACTAAACATACTGTTATTACATCCGAGACGATTCAAGTGAGTCCTATGAAGCAAGTGTCTGTCTATTCAATTGAGAGGAATTATCGCATTACATCCCCGTTGAAAAATATAATCACAGTCATTTTCCTTCAATTTCCAGAACACCCGCCTGCAGTGTAAGTTTGTTACCAGTGCGGTTACCGTGAGCCTGAAGAACTTTTAATAATCTATCACAGTTGTCGAATTCGGTGCGTGCATTCATATTGTTGGAACAGTCACACCCTAGCAATTTACATCCACTAAGCGTCATGTTATTACATCCGAGACGATTCAAGTGAGTCCTATGAAGCAAGTTTCTGTCTATTCAATTGAGAGGAATCATCGCATTACATCCCCATTGAAAAACAGAATCACAGTCCTTTTCCTTCAATTTCCAGAACACCCGCCAGCATTGGAGGTTTGTTACCAGTGCGGTTGCCGTGAGCCTGAGGAACTTTTAATAATCTATCACAGTTGTCGAATTCGTTGCGTGCAAAATAAAAAAATTAAATCGAAGAGGTTTCTCTAGATTATTGATGAAGTGGATTTCAGGATTCCATTTGCGCAAACTGTGGAGAACTTGTTTGCGTTATCCTTCTTGGTGAAAGATGGTCGGTTTCCACACCCCCCAAAGCGCTGTAAAGTCAGGTAACCTTCTTATTTCCACTAAACGTATTGTTATTACATCCGAGACGATTCAAGTGAGTCCTATGAAGCAAGTGTCTGTCTATTCAATTGAGAGGAATCATCGCATTACATCCCCGTTGAAAAAACATAATCACATTCCTTTTCCTTCAATTTCCAGAAAACCCGCCAGCAGTGGAGGTTTGTTACCAGTGCAGTTGTCGTGAGCCTGAGGAACTTTTAATAATCTATCACAGTTGTCGAATTCGTTGCGTGCAAAATTAAAAATTTAAATCGAAGAGGTTTCCCTCAATTATTGATGAAGTGGATTTCAGGATTTCATTTGCGCAAACTGTGGAGAACTTGTTGCATTATCCTTCTTGGTGAAAGATGGTCGGTTTCCACACCCCCAAAGCGCCGTAAAGTCAGGTAACCTTCTTATTTCCATACCGAAGTGCCCCACTTTGGCCACAGCGGGGCGTTTTGGCCTGCTTTCCACCAACTAACGATTTGACATTGTACGATGTCAGTTGAAACGCCCCGCTTTGGCCAAAGCGGGGCGTTTAGGGTTGGGTGCGATCTGTAGGCACAGGCTGATGAGACTTGATGGGATGTGTGTTGGAGAAAGTGGAACCCCAAACGCTGCGCTTTGGCCAAAGCACGGCGCTTCGACCCTCATTTCATGCATATAAGAGGCAGGCCATGCGTTCTATCTCGTATTTTCAAAAAAAAATTTCAGAGGTTGTGTTGGGTTTGTTGTTTTCAACTATGAAAATTCTGTTGAGGAGAGTATTTTTCAGTGGTTACGATGTCATGGTTTAATAACTACCTTTTCGGTGATTACTCTAAGGATTCCGTTGTTCCGGATTCTTACGAGGGAGCCGCTATTTCTACCTCGTACACCGATCCCTTCCAATGCGAGGGAGGAGGTTGTATCTGGCATTCGTTATCGTGACAATGCGGTGGAGCTGGACTTGAATGTCCCCCCTGTGGAAGACTCCAACGCACAATACGGCTATTGGGATTACGGATACGGAGGTGAACCGTATCCTAGGGCTGAATATCAGTACGGTCTGCCAAACTATCCCGACCACGGTTACGGTGGTGAGCCTAGAGATGTACAGGAAGACTATCACGACCACGGTCATGGTGGTGAGCCTAGAGATGTACAGGAAAACTATCACGACCACGGTTATGGTGGTGAGCCTGGCTATGAACAGGAAAACTATCACGACCACGGTTATGGTGGTGAACCTGGCTATGAACAGGAAGACCATCCTGACCACGGTTTTGATACAAGCCTGGAATTTTCGTCACGTGACGAGTTGGTGGATTATGTACAGAAGATGGGAAAGGACAATGGCTACATCATTGTGATTAAAAGGTCGAATAAAAAAGGAAGTAATTTCAAGATTTAGTTTCAATGTAGTCTTGGTGGGGAGTACAAGGGTGTGGCTATAGTGAGGAAAACAGGTAGCAAGAAAATAGGTTGCCCATTTGAGTTGATAGGGTTTACAGAAGCAGAGGGAAGTGTTTGGAAGATAATGGTGGAGAACGCGAAGCACAACCACACTCCTATTGAAAACATGGAGGGCCACGCGTATGCAAGAAGGCTTTCTTCGGATGATAAAAGACTGATTGAGCAGCTGGCAAAGCAGGATATTCCAAACCATAGCACCGGGCGTACATTAACGAAAAAGAACCCGGATAAAAAGATTATTCCGAAAGATGTACACAATGTTGTTCAGAAGATCAATGCAGGAAATTTGGTCGGAGAATCTCGAATGCAAAAACTCGAAAACCTTCTCGTTGAAAAACATTTAACCTATTACATGTGCGTAGATGAGATGACGAACGCAGTTAAAGATATCTTCTTTGTCCATCCACTTTCATTTACTATGTGGCGTGCGTTCCTACATGTGCTCACGATTGACGCCACCTACAAAACAAACTTGTACAATCTTCCGATTGTGCAGGTCGTAGGTATGACATCGACAAACAAGACATTTTCGGTTGCTCATGCGTTAATTTCTGCAGAGAAGGCAGAAAACTACATATGGGTGTTGGAGAGGCTCAAATCTATGTTGAGTATCAAGTCTATGTTGGTTGACTGTATGGATCCGCGTGTCATCATAACAGACAGGGACTTGGCGCTAATTAACGTGTGTGAACAAGTTTTCCCAAAAGCGAACATGTATCTTTGTCAGTTCCATATTAATCAAAACATCCTTAAGAATAGCAAGAAGAAATTAACTGCGAACGAGTGGAAAGAAGTTGTGTGAGTCTTCCAACGAGAAAATATACTTGTATAATCTGGCAAACCTTGAAGCACAGCTGAAAGAAGTTGGTCGGGAACGTTAGTACTTCTTACTTATTTTTTTACGTACTTTTTCACATACATACATACATACATACATACATACATACATACATACATACATACATACATACATACATACATACATACATACATACATACATACATACATACATACATACATACATACAAGTTATGGTTATATTTTTAGAAGTGTTTGACTATATGAAGAAATCATGGTTGGATCCGTACCGTGAAAATTTTGTAAGCTGCATGGATTTACAAGACACTTAACTTTCACCAGACTACAACCAACAGAGTCGAGTCCTTGTATGCATTGCTAAAAAGTCACTTGGCAAGTCATCGCAACACGCTGGTTAAACTTGAGGGGTTTGTTGAAGGAGCATCAACATACGAAGATTAGAAAAACTTTTGAAACAAGCCTTAGAAAAGCAATGAACCACCACAAGGCTCAACCCATGCTTGCAAATGTACTGAAAAAGGTTTCAATATATGCTATTGAGCTTATGGCTTTCGAGCTACGACGTAAGGAAGACAGGTTGAGAGCCCACGGTTCAACTTGTGATTGCCAACTTTGGACCAGTTGTGGTTTGCCATGTGCTTGTCGTCTGGAAAAGTTAGAGGAAAACGGTACGTTTACATATTGACTCTTGGTTATTATGATTTCACTACCTAATTTACTACCATATGTTTTCGTTCATAGGGGTGCAAATCCAATTGGATTCGATAGACGTGTTCTGGAAGAAGCTTGACTTCGAGCCGACATGGAGTGGGGTTGAAGATATCGATGTAGATGCGGAGTTTGAAAAACTCAAACAAAAAATCAGTCCAACACCTCCTCAGGTGAAAAAGAGCTACCTGGATAAATTTAAAGAAATCGTCATGCCAGGCAAGAATACCAAAAACCCTCCGGTGGTTCAAATGAACACCCGTGGTCGTCCAACATTAAAGACGCAAGAACAAAGGAAGGCAGAAGCTTCAAGAAGAAGCTCGTATATACCGTCTGAAAAAAGTTGGCTCGACGGCTCGTATGATCTTTCTCGTCACAGCGCATATGTATCATCCTCGTCACAGAAAAAACAACAACCGCTTAACCTTCACCCCGGTCTCACATATATCACGTTGGATCCTAAGTCGCAAATAGCTTTCAGGGACTATGAATCTCAAATTCCAGAAGTGTTTCACCCATACATCTCGAAGGTAAAGGATGTGAAACCAGACGGTCACTTTGGGTTTCGATCGATAGCTGTGGGGTTAGGACTGAATCAAGGAAAGTGGGTGACTATCCGGTGCCAACTTTTGCATGAGATGCGTCAAAAAAGTTGTATATGGAGGCAACTCTTCAATCCTGAAAATCAAGGATATTACGTTGAGTTGTACAACAGGATAAATTTTGAGGGAGTGGGTGCGGCAGGGGAAAGAAATTATATGCAGATGCCTGAGACTGGATTTCTAATTGCTTAAAGATATGGTGTGATTGTTCACACATTGGACATTCGTGGCAGCCACACAGTTTTCCCTCTGTTGGGCGGTCCGGAAGACGCCTTAGAACCTCATCTAGTTTTTGCGGTTGTGTTCGTCTACGGTGGATATTTCATCCATGTAACACTTGAAGGTTCCTACCCAATGCCTCCCACGAACCCACTTTGGGAGACGAACAGAACTGAGAGGGCGGCAACCTGGCATGACAGATACAAGGATCAACTCGACGCATATCAAAGGCTAAAGTGCCCACCTGTTGTACGTGATCTTTTCCCAGATGTTCAAAGCTTAGGTTGAAGTACATGTATAATTGTAATCTTATTAACTCATTTATAATCAAAAAGTGTATTTTTTTATTGTTAAAAATACGCCATAATACGAACAAATGCATATCCCGCATTCAAACGATACCTTACGAATGTTCATTTTTGAATTAAAATGATTTTAAAAAAACTTAAAAAGCGAGGCTTTTAGGGTTCTTTCTGCAGACAAAGCCTTGATTTGATGTTGTATTCTGCACGGTGTTCCAGTTCCCGAAAAGTGTCACGTTTGATGTGACAACCCGAACATTCAAGGTTAGTAACGTTCTATCTTACGATCTTTATTTCTCGTTATCTCCCTCTAAGGTCTTAAAAAGTTCCGCTCCGTGATAACTCTGTTAAACTAAATATTGTATGCCTCGGCAAATTAACATATTTACATCTTGGGCCGCACCCAAATATTGAATCAATCTTGTTTTAGGATTAATTTTGTTTTAACCGAGCCCAACCTTGCATGTGTAGACTTACGTGGCCCAATCTTTGTAGCCCAACAAAATTACCACAACCGGCCCACTTGTTTAGATACTGGCATCATAATTTAATGGTACGTACCCTCTTTTCATATCTCATAATTGCAACATAACAATCCTATCCCTCCTTACTTGCGACGGCAGTGAGACATCCCTCTCTCGAAGTATTATCTCAGCCAATAGTGCCTTTTGGGTTAGTGATTTCTTTTGTATAACTTGTGTTGAAAATCTTGTTTAGGTGTGTATTGACTAACAAAAGTGTGCACGTAGGTACATGATGATTAGGCCATATGAATCTAATTATAATCAATGAATATTTGTGATCTGTGATTATGGTTTGAACTTGATTGCATCTACATGATTTATTGATAATGATCATTAAATATTGTTTGAGTATGTATAATTATTATAGGATCCATAAATCGTTAATCCAAATCAAGGAGTGAAGTATTTATTATTGATTGATTTAGGGTGTCTTGTTCTTGTCATTGTTGAATAAAACTCTAACAGATTGCATGGGGAGGGAACCAAATTGGATTAAGGGTTGCGGTTTAGCCATTGTTAAATATCATTGATGGGGATTCATATAAGGTTTGATTTCTTGTGATTAATTGGTTATTAAAAGGGGGAATGGGTATTAAAGAAAGTTATAATCGATGAAGTAATTGTGCCGAGTTGATAATGTACACCACTCATGATCAAACAACTTATAATTTTCGTGAAACATGACAGTAGGTTACATGTTGGTGTTAATTGAATATGCGTTAGTTTATCATATGTTTTATTAGTGGGTCATTTTACATGAGAAACCAATCCATTAGTTCTTTGGGCCGCACATTGACACCGGACCACAACCACGCCCACTTGCATAACTAAGCTTAAGTATGTTGAGCCGGTCTATGTGGGCAGAAGCTGAACCACTAAACACTTGGGTTGCGGGCTGCATGGGCTCTGGATTAAGGGTAGCCACTTAACTGCTTTGGCTAGGTATAAAAGATGGTGTTTGGGCATTGTGAATGCATATGAGAAAATACTTGAATGTGTGTATGATGTTTAGGGCTGTGGATTTGTATGATGCTTGTTTAGATAAGTTGGTACAAATGGTTACTCTTGCAATAGTATTAGGAGCTGTTGGACTGTAAAACTGTTACTCGAGCTAGGGGCTTGAGTAAGGAAGGTGTTATGATGTGAATAATTACAATGTGTTGAGAGTTGTTCAAGTCTAGTATCAGTGCACTATTCGTGAAACATGTGACTTATGTAAATGTGGAACTGATTGTTATGTGTAATATGATAGGGTTTGATTGATCATTGTGTGAATCGTGTAATTAATTCTTCCGAGCACTCTAAGGTGAGTTCATCTCTTGAGCATGCGTCCCGGTGGTTGGGACAGTCTTTGGGTATCCCTGAGAGGGATGGGTTTTTGGGTAAATCACTGGGTATTCCTGAGAGGAATACAAATCTTAATTAATACGTGAATGTTAGATAATACACATTTTCCTATCTCTTAAACTCCCATCTTATACCGAATAGTTACCGGGGAGGTTATGGGGCAATGGGGACGGGCAAAACAATCAGGTAGCCATCTTGTACGGTACTCTGGTTATTATCTACATTACATGCAATGAACTGAACTAAACACTTGGTAACTAACGTTTTCACAAAACTATGAACTCACCAGCGTTTTCTGATACACTTGTTGCATGCTCGCAGGTCGTTAGATATCTTGGAACTTGCTGTCTGGAGTAGCTGGTGTGGTCATGGGTCGACTGAAGGGATTCATGTGATTGATTTCTTGATACTATACATTGGTTTTGAAACTGTTTAACTTTGGTTTATCATTTGCTTTCGCTGAACCTGTTGGTTTTCATTTAAACTTGTTGATGGTATTTTCATTAATAATTGGGGATTTTATTTATAAACTTGTATGGGTTCAATGTAATTAGTGGCTCGTTATTGGTACGTCACACGCCAAGCAGGGACACTCCCTTGGTGGTATTTTGGGGGTGTGACAGTTTGGTATCAGAGCCACTGGTTATAGTGAACTTGGTTTTAAAATGTTTTCATAAAACCAGACTATAACCGAACAGATCCGAAATCGACCATGACACTCAGCTCCAGATTGCAAGGTTCGTCTCTTGTTTACTATTGCGTAGCATATCTAGTGTTTGCTTATGAATAACATCACACGTGAATACACACTTGGCACTATAGTATGAGTTATATGTTGTCAACCCATGTTACGTGTTTTAAGAGTGCGACTCTTCTTGAACTTTCATGATCTACGTTGTGGTGTCGTATGTCTTATTGCTTGAATTCGGGGAACCTTTTAACATGAATTGAGAGGAGCTGAGATAAACATGCAAATTGGATTATTATTATTATGGGTGCACACATAATAATAATGTGGGGTGCATGTGAATCCCAGTGAAACTTGACGAGTGCAAAAGGGGTTCTGCTCTATTAATTGGCGTTATGTTAGAACTCAGTAGTCTATGGGAGGTCATAGTAATGCTTGAATCCTGATCGAACTTGCATTTTAAATCCTTCCTTTTTCTTGTATAGAATCATGAGTGGAAGTGGAGGAGGTCGCGGTGGTGGACGAGGCCACATTGCTATGACTTAGGCCGAACTAACCAACTTGATCAACACTCATGTGGTTGAAGCCCTAGCAGCTTACCAGGCTGGTATGATATGTGCCAATTACTTCCTATCCTTGTGTCATATACTCGAATCTTACTTCTGTGTTGTGCGTTCTTTCGTTTTAGGTCAACCTGCGAATCAAAACAATCCACCTGCTTGTACGTTCAAAACCTTCATGGATTGTAAGCCACAGACCGTCAGTGGGACTGAAGGAGCTGTGGGACTCTTGCGTTGGTTTGAGAAGGCCGAATCTGTGTCTGCTATGTGCAACTGTCCCGTGGGGGACCGGGTGAAGTATGCTTCAGGCACGCTTGAGGACGGTGCCTTGACTTGGTGGAATGCCCAGGTTCAGAAGTTGGGTATTGAGATGACGAATGCCACTACTTGGGACAATTTTAAAGAGTTGATGCTTGAAGAGTACTGTCCTCGTGATGAGGTGCAGAAACTGGAGAACGAGTATTTTGATTTGAAGATGGTGGGGTCGGAGATCGAGGCATATACGAAGAGATCTCATGAGCTAGCAACCTTATGTCCTAACCTATCTCGACCTCCACCTCGAAGAATTGAGTTGTACCTCAAGGGCCTAGCACCAGCTGTGAAGGGTTATCTTACTGCTGCAAACCTTAACAATCTACCTCAGATCATTCACTTAGCTTACAAGATTACTGACCAGGAGGTGGAGCGCGGGGCGCTACCACCACGTGTTTCTTCTACTACTACTGCTACTACAACTGCTATTACCGCCACTGACAGCAAGCGTAAGTGGAATGATGTGGACAAGGCGTCCAATTCGATACAGTCACAGAAGAGACCAGACACCGGTAGCAATCGTAGTTTCAACCAGTCGACTTCTGTGAATCAGAACCAGGGCAACACTTCGAGTCAGAGTACTTACGCGGGGAAGCATCCGAAGTGTAACAAGTGTAACTATCATCATCGTGGGCCGTGCACCCGAGTTTGTCACAGGTGCAACAAAGTGGGTCACGTGGCCAAAGATTGCAGGGCCCCACTTCCGAGAAAGCAGTAGCAGCAGCCCCCACAGCAGCAGGATAGACAGCAGCCTCAGCAAAATCAGGGTAACCGTAAGGGTTGTTTTCAGTGTGGTGACGAGGGCCATTTCAAGCGGGAGTGCCCTCAGTTGAATCAGAACACGGGTAATAATATCAACGCTGGGAACAATAATGGGAATAACGGGGGAAACGGAGCGCGTGGGCGAATGTTTACTATTGGAGCTGGGGAGGCTAGGAACGATGGCAATGTAGTGACTGGTACGTTTTCAATAAACGATATATTTTCTTCTGTTTTATTCAACTCTGGTGCCGATTGGAGTTATGTATCTTTGGAGTTCAGTCGTCAGTTAGGATTGAGTCCTACATCACTTGTAACTATACATATAGTAGAATTAGCTGATGGTAAAACAATCGAAGCTTCACATGTTCTCATTGGGTGCAAACTCGATCTCATGGGTCAAGTGTTCGACATTGACCTACTCCCTATTACCCTTGGAAGCTTTGATGTGGTTATTGGCATGGACTGGTTGTCCAAGCACCAGGCGGAAATTCTCTGCAAGGAGAAAATCGTAGCGGCGCTACGGTTAGCATTATTTCAGCGATGAAGGCTCAGAAGTGTTTGCGTAAGGGCTACCCTGCTATCTTAGCTCTTGTTACTGACTCGCAATCTGATGAGAGGAGGATCGAGGATCTTCCAGTTGGTCGTGAGTTTCCCGATGTGTTTCCTGAAGAACTCCCTGGTTTAGCTCCACATCGTCAGGTGGAATTTCAGATTGACCTCGCGCCAGGAGCAGCCCCGATTTCTCGTGCTCCTTATCGTCTTACGCCAGGAGAGTTACAGGAGTTGTCGAACTAACTCCAAGAGCTGCTGGATAGAGGTTTTATCCGACCCAGCTCTTCGCCTTGGGGAGCCCCTGTGTTGTTTGTGAAGAAGAAGGATGGGACCTTTCGGATGTGTATAGATTATCAAGAGCTCAACAAGGTGACAGTCAAGAACCATTATCCTCTACCCCGTATCGACGACCTGTTTGACCAGTTGCAAGGGTCAAGTTTCTATTCTAAGATCGACTTAAGGTCGGGTTATCATCAGGTATGAGTCCGCGAAGAGGATGTACCCAGAACGGCTTTTCGAACGCGGTATGGCCACTATAAGTTTTTGGTTATGCCGTTTGGGATGACTAACGCACCAGCGGTCTTCATGGATCTCATGAACCGCGTGTGCAAACCGTATCTCGACGACTTTGTTATTGTTTTCATCGACGACATCTTGATATACTCCAAGAGCAAGGAGGAACACGAGCGACATTTACGTCTTTTCTTGGAGCTCCTGAGGAAGGAGCAGCTTTACGCTAAGTTTTCTAAGTGTGATTTCTGGATTCCAGAAGTACACTTCTTGGGCATATTGTTAACGAAAAGGGGATACACGTGGATCCTGCTAAGATCGATGCTATTAGGAATTTGGCGGCACCGAAGAATCCTTCAGAGGTGCGACAATTTCTGGGTCTTGCGGGGTACTATCGTCGGTTTATTCTGGATTTCTCGAAGATCGCTCAACCTCTCACCTCCTTGACACAGAAGAACGTAGTTTATTCTTGGGGAACGAAGCAGGAGGATGCTTTCCAGCTCTTGAAGCAGAAGCTATGCATCGCACCGATCTTGTCTCTACCTGAAGGTACCAGGGATTTTGTGGCTTATTGTGATGCTTTGATTCAGGGTCTCGGTTGCGTGTTGATGCAACCCGAGAATGTGATAGCTTATGCTTCTCGTCAGTTGAAGGTTCATGAGAAGAATTATATGACTCACGAATTGGAGTTAGGGGCCGTGGTTTTCGCGTTGAAGATTTGGAGGCATTATCTGTACGGTACCAAATGCACTATCTACACCGATCACACGAGTCTCCAGTATATCTTCGACCATAAGGAATTGAATATGCGGCAACGTCGTTGGATAGGGCTTTTGAATGATTATGAGTGTGCCATCAAGTATCATCCGGGTAAAGCTAATGTTGTAGCTGATGCACTTAGCCGAAAGGAGACGAAGCCTAAACGTGTTCGCGCTCTACAACTTACTATTCACTCTGGTTTACCTGCTCAGATTCATTCCGCTCAGATCGAGGCATTGAAGGAAGAGAACATCAAGGCTGAATACTTGCGGGGCTTGGAAAAGCAATTGGTGGAGAGATCTGACGGCATTCATTATTTTATGGAGCGAGTATGGGTTCCTCTGTATGGTAATCTTTGAGAGCTTGTGATGGACGAAGCACACAAGTCTCGGTATTCTGTTCACCCGGGCTCAGACAAGATGTATCAGAATCTCAGGGTTATGTATTGGTGGCCAAAGATGAAGGCTCATATAGCGACACACATGAGTAAGTGCTTGACTTGTGCTAAATTCAAGGTGGAGTATCAGAAACCCTCGGGTCTACTTCAGCAGCCAGAGATACCCAAGTGGAAATGGGAGCAGATTGGTATGGACTTCGTCACAGGTTTACCGAGAACTCAGGCCGGAAACGATACTATTTGGGTGATTGTTAATCGACTCACGAAGTCAGCGCATTTTCTAGCAATCAAGGAAACAGATAAGTTCTCACAGCTTGCAGCGGTTTATCTTAAGGAAGTAGTCTCTAGGCACGGGGTGCCAACTTCTATCATCTCAGATCGAGATCCACATTTCATTTCTGATTTATGGCAATCGATGCATAAGCCGTTCGGTTCACGTCTCGATATGAGTACTGCTTATCACCCACAGACGGATGGTCAGAGTGAGTGCACTATTCAGACACTTGAAGACATGCTACGTGCATGTGTGATCGATTTTGGCAAAGGTTGGGAGAAACATTTGCCGTTAATCGAGTTCTCGTACAACAACAGCTACCACACTATTATTCAGGTAGCTCCATTTGAGGCACTGTACGGGCGAAAGTGCCGTTCTCCTCTCTGTTGGGCTGAGGTGGGTGACAGCCAGATTACAAGTCCTGATCTTGTGCTCGAAACTTCAGAAAAGATTGTTCAGATCAGAAACCGTATGGCAGCAGCACGTGATCGTCAGAAAAGCTACGCTGACGAGCGTAGGAAACCGTTAGAGTTCGCTGTAGGTGATTGGGTTATGTTGAAAGTTTTGCCGTGGAAGGGTATCGTACGCTTTGGGAAGCGCGGGAAGCTCAATCCGCGTTACGTTGGGCCATTTAGAATCCTAGAGCGGATCGGTAAAGTGGCTTACAAGCTTGAGTTACCTGCTAAGTTGGGTAATGTTCATGATGTCTTTCATGTTTCGCAATTGAAGAAGTGTTTGTCTGATGAAACACTAATCGTGCCATTCCAAGAGTTGAAGATCGACGACAAGTTGCAGTTTGTCGAAGAACCTATCGAGATTATGGATCGGGAGGTCAAGGTGCGTAAACATAGTCGCATTCCAATTGTGAGTGTTCGTTGGAACACATGGCGTGGACCGGAGTTCACGTGGGAGCGCGAGGATCAGATGAAACTCAAGTATCCTCAACTTTTTCGTGTTGACCAATCTAATTCGGGTACTACTGGTGAATTTCGGGACGAAATTCGTCTTCAAGTTGGGGATGATGTGGCACCTGAGGAAAATCTACAACAATCTTGATTTCTCACTTCACTCCTCTGTGCTTACTTGTCAAATTTCGGGATGAAATTTCTTTCAAGTTGGGGATGATGTGACAACCCGAACATTCAAGGTCAGTAACGTTCTATCTTATGATCTTTATTTCTCGTTATCTCCCTCTAAGGTGTTAAAATGTTCCGCTCTGTGATAACTCTGTTAAACTAAATGTTGTATGACTTGGCTAAATAACATATTTACATCTTGGGCCGCACCCAAATATTGGATCAATCTTGTTTTAGGATTAATTTTGTTTTTACCGAGCCCAACCTTACATGTATAGACTTACGTGGCCCAATCTTTATAGCCCGACAATATTACCACAACCGGCCCACTTGTTTAGATATTGGCATCATAATTTAATGGTACGTACCCTCTTTTCATATCTCATAATTGCAACATAACAACCCTATCCCTCCTTACTTGCGACGGCAGTGAGACACCCCTCTCTCGAAGTATTATCTCAGCCAATAGAGCCTTTTGGGTTAGTGATTTCTTTTGTATAACTTGTGTTGAAAATCTTGTTTAGGTGTGTATTGACTAACAAAAGTGTGCACGTAGGTACATGATGATTAGGCCATATGAATCTAATTATAATCAACGAATATTTGTGATATGTGATTATGGTTTGAACTTGATTTCATCTACATGATTTATTGATAATGATCATTAAATATTGTTTGAGTATGTATAATTATTATAGGATCCATAAATCGTTAATCCAAATCAAGGAGTGAAGTATTTATTATTGATTGATTTAGGGTGTCTTGTTCTAGTCATTGTTGAATAAAACTCTAACAGATCATGCTGCATGGGGAGGGGATCGAATTGGATTAAGGGTTGTGGTTTAGCCATTGTTAAATATCATTGATGGGGATTCATATAAGGTTTGATTTCTTGTGATTAATTGGTTATTAAAAGAGGGAATGGGTATCAAAGAAATTTATAATCGATGAAGTAATTGTGCCGAGTTGATAATGTACACCACTCATGATCAAACAACTTATAATTTTCGTGAAACATGACAGTAGGTTACATGTTTGTGTTAACTGAATATGTGTTAGTTTATCATATGTTTTATTAGTGGGTCATTTTACATGAGAAACCAATCCATTAGTTCTTTGAGCCGCACATTGACACCGGACCACAACCACGCCCACTTGCATAATTAAGCTTAAGTCTGTTGGGCCGCTCTATGTGGGCCAGAAGCTGGACCACTAAGCACTTGGGTTGCAGGCTGCATGGGCTCGGGATTAAGGGTAGCCACTTAACTGCTTGGGCTGGGTATAAAAGATGGTGTTTGGGCCTTGTGAATGCATATGAGAAAATACTTGAATGTGTGTATGATTTTTGGGGCTGCGGATTTGTATGATGCTTGTTTAGATAAGTTGGTACAAATGGTTATTCTTGCAATAGTTTTAGGAGCTATTGGACTGTAAAACTGTTACTCGAGCTAGGGGCTTGAGTAAGGAAGGTGTTATGATGTGAATAATTACAATATGTTGAGAGTTGTTCAAGTCTAGTATCAGTGCACTATTTGTGAAACATGTGACTTATGTAAATGCGGAACTGATTGTCATGTGTAATATGATAGGGTTTGATTGATCATTGTGTGAAACGTGTAATTAATTCTACCGAGCACTCTAAGGTGAGTTCATCTCTTGAGCATGCGTCCCGGTGGTTGGGACAGTCTTTGGGTATCCCTGAGAGGGATGGGTTTTTGGGTAAATCACTGGGTATTCCTGAGAGGAATATAAATCTTGATTAATACGTGAATGTTAGATAATACACCTTTTCGTATCTCTTTAAGTCCGATCTTATACCGAATAGTTACCGGGGAGGTGACGGGGTGTTAGTTGATAGCCCTATTAGGCTTGGCACACCGTACCTGCCAGGACGGGCGTGAACTAATAACCTAAAATCATGACCATTGCTTAGATAGGGGCAATAGGGACGGGAAAAACTATCTGGTAGCCATCTTGTACGGTACTCTGGTTATTATCTACAATACATGCAATGAACTGAACTAAACACTTGGTAACTAACGTTTTCACAAAACTATGAACTCACCAGCGTTGTCTGATACACTTGTTGCATGCTCGCAGGTCGTTAGATATCTTGTAACTTGTTGTCTGGAGTAGCTGGAGTGGTCATGGGTCGACTGAAGGGATTCATGTGATTGATTTCTTGATACTATACATTGGTTTTGAAACTGTTTAACTTTGGTTTATCATTTGCTTTCGCTGAACATGTTGGTTTTCATTTAAACTTGTTGATGGTATTTTCATTAATAATTGGGGATTTTATTTATAAACTTGTATAGGTTCAATGTAATTAGTGGCTCGTTATTGGTACGTCACACGCCTAGCAGGGGCACTCCCTAGGTGGTATTTTGGGGGTGTGGCATTTGAACCCTAAGCGCAACGCTTTAGGGGTTTTTTTAAATTACTTTAATTCAAGAACGCACCTACAACTGTCGTAAGTTGACGTATTTTTCCATTTTAAACACATCCAACTCATACCTGATTTCAACAAATTACAACAACATTAACAAAAAAGGATATTAATTTACAATAACATTTAATCAACCAAAAAACATAACTACATTTAAACACACAATAATATCAAACATCACCCACATATTTTTTATAAATTCAAGAAACTTGGAACACTTACTTTGTGGATTGTTGGAGGTTATTTATCATGGTTTCAAAGTTTCTCTTCAAAGGGTTTATTGAGGTTGTTGAAATATTTGGTTCCGATGACTGCATGTTTCAGATCAAATTAGGAGAATTTTGGGGGGTTTTGTAGGGGAAAAGACCAATTGTTTGTGTGCATTGTCATTGTGGAGAATACTATATTACTTTTTAACGATTTCGAATAGGTCCTTGATCAAGTTTTCTTCGTTTCACATGATTATGAAACCTCGTTTCGTGAGGTGCTCAGAGATGCATATCTGCAGAAGGTGCAAGAGAATGGCGAGTGTCAGCTAACCTTCACGAGCGTCTTTTCACTCTCGGTAACTGCTTAGAGATGCATGTCTTCAAAAGGTGCAAGATAATAGCGAGTGTCAGCTAACCTTCACGAGTGCCTTCTCACTCTCGGTGACTACTCAGAGATGCATGTCTGCAGAAGGTGCAAGAGAATGGCGAGTGCAGCTAACCTTCACGAGCGTCTTTTCACTCTCGGTGACTGCTTAGAGATGCATGTCTGCAGAAGGTGCAAGAGAATGGCGAGTGTCAGCTAACCTTCACGAGCGTCTTCTCACTCTCGGTGACTGCTCAGAGATGCATGTCTGCAGAAGGTGCAAGAGAATGGCGAGTGTCAGCTAACCTTCATGAGCGTCTTTTCACTCTCGGTGACTGCTTAGAGATGCATGTCCGCAAAAGGTGCAAGAGAATGGCGAGTGTCAGCTAACCTTCACGAGCGTCTTCTCACTCTCGGTGACTGCTCAGAGATGCATGTCTGCAGAAGGTGCAAGAGAATGGCGAGTGTCAGCTAACCTTCACGAGCATCTTTTCACTCTCGGTGACTGCTCAGAGATGCATGTTTGCAGAAGGTGCAAGAGAATGACGAGTGTCAGCTAACCTTCACGAGCGTCTTCTCACTCTCGGTGACTGATCAGAGATGCATGTCTGCAGAAGGAGTAAAAGAATGGCGAGTGTCAGCTAACCTTCACGAGCGTCTTCTCACTCTCGGTGACTGCTCAGAGATGCATGTCTGCAGAAGGTGCAAGAGAATGGCGAGTGTCACCTAACCTTCATGAGCGTCTTTTCACTCTCGGTGACTGCTTAGAGATGCATGTCTGCAAAAGGTGCAAGAGAATGGCGAGTGTCAGCTAACCTTCACGAGCGTCTTCTCACTCTCGGTGACTGCTCAGAGATGCATGTCTGCAGAAGGTGCAAGAGAATGGCGAGTGTCAGCTAACCTTCACGAGCATCTTTTCACTCTCGGTGACTGCTCAGAGATGCATGTTTGCAGAAGGTGCAAGAGAATGACGAGTGTCAGCTAACCTTCACGAGCGTCTTCTCACTCTCGGTGACTGCTCAGAGATGCATGTCTGCAGAAGGAGTAAAAGAATGGCGAGTTTCAGCTAACCTTCACGAGCGTCTTCTCACTCTCGGTGACTGCTCAGAGATGCATGTCTTCAGAAGGTGCAAGAGAATGGCGAGTGTCCGCTAACCTTCACGAGCATCTTTTCACTCTCGGTGACTGCTCAGAGATGCATGTTTGCAGAAGGTGCAAGAGAATGACGAGTGTCAGCTAACCTTCACGAGCGTCTTCTCACTCTCGGTGACTGCTCAGAGATGTATGTCTGCAGAAGGAGTAAAAGAATGGCGAGTGTCAGCTAACCTTCACGAGCGTCTTCTCACTCTCGGTGACTGCTCAGAGATGCATGTCTGCAGAAGGTGCAAGAGAATGGCGAGTGTCAGCTAACCTTCATGAGCGTCTTTTCACTCTCGGTGACTGCTTAGAGATGCATGTCTGCAAAAGGTGCAAGATAATGGCGAGTGTCAGCTAACCTTCACGAGCGTCTTCTCACTCTCGGTGACTGCTCAGAGATGCATGTCTGCAGAAGGTGCAAGAGAATGGCGAGTGTCAGCTAACCTTCACGAGCATCTTTTCACTCTCGGTGACTGCTCAGAGATGCATGTTTGCAGAAGGTGCAAGAGAATGACGAGTGTCAGCTAACCTTCATGAGCGTCTTCTCACTCTCGGTGACTGCTCAGAGATGCATGTCTGCAGAAGGAGTAAAAGAATGCCGAGTGTCAGCTAACCTTCACGAGCGTCTTCTCACTCTCGGTGACTGCTCAGAGATGCATGTCTGCAGAAGGTGCAAGAGAATGGCGAATCTAGCTGTGTGTGTGTGTGTCACATCCATCCTGTTATAGCAATCGACATTGTTTAATTTTACAAATTTGTTTCTTATTGGCCATTATTCGACCAAATTTTTGAAGTACATGTTCTCCGATACCTGATCGTGTTTGGCTTTGTTTGCGACTGAATCATCGGTTTCCTGTATGTCAATTTCAACCGCCATTGATCAAATAAGTGAAAATCCGACTTGAGAAACCCAGAGGATTCAGTTGTATAGCTGAGGAGAGAGAGAATGTTTGGGTACTTCGTCACGACAGTCTCGGTTTTTCTGTATTCTGATTTTGTTGGTTCAATACCAACTCATCTTTAGTAGTGTTTGTTTGAGAACATGATCCAGATACACAATGGTTCTCCAATTCCAGATCTTGAAGCAAATATGTGGTTCCCTAATGGTTACAGAAACCACTAGCAGAAGAACCCGACACGTCTTCATGTTACGGGGAATGTTCTCGAAATTGAAGAAGACCCCCCACGAGATACATCTTCCAACTTTCAAAATTCAAATCAATCTAACACGAAGTATCTCGAAGGTATCTTATTCGTATATTACAAATTAATCATTCAATGCTGATGTTTATTTCTGGAAATTGAAGGGAAAGGAGAACTAGAATATCGATATGGTTGCTGTAAATGCTCACATACAACACTAGTGTGTGGTTTCTTATTTCTCTCACTTTATTATTAGGGGTGGAGATATTCAGACGAATTGTAAGACACATAAAGTGGTTGTGAAGGGAGAAAAGGCAAATCCAATGAGGGTTCTAGAAAGGATCCAGAAAAAGAGTCACTGGCAGGTTGAGCTTCTTTCTTCGATACCAAAGCCGCCGGCCGAGGAGTCTAAAGTTGAAGAGAAAGAACCAAAACCTGAAGAGAAAAAAAGAAGAGGTTAACAACTAAGCGGCGTTTTCCGATCAACGTTTATCGGTGTTTTCATTGTTGCGAATTTGGTTTCTTCAGTACAGGCTGATTAGCCGTCTGGAGAAGACTATGTTGATATAGGAGAGTTGATGCAATTTTCCAACTCATCTTTAGTGGTGTTTGTTTGAGAACCCGATTCAGATACACAACGGTTCTCCAATTCCAGACCAGTAAGCAAATACACAATGGAAATAGAGATTTCCCATAGCCACCGTTTCCGTAGTGAAAGACGGTTGCGGTTTGCACATTCAATCATCATTGCTTCATGATCAGTAAGCAAATACACAACGGAAATGGCAAAACACGACACATCACGACAGCCTTAGGTGCGGTTTTGAATTAAAGTGATTTTAAAAAATAAAAAAAAAACCCAAAGCGGCCCGCTTTGGTCAAAGCTTGGCCCTTTGGTGTTTGAAAATTTACATTTTTGGTCCCTCTGGGCCAAATATGTAAAATTGGAAACCAAAACGCCCCGCTTTCGCCACATCCTCCTCTCCACCCAGGTCTTTGATGAAGTATTCGCCGGTGAAGGATTAAGAGAGCGGTTTCTTGAGTTGTATGATCAAAGGAAGAAAAATGAGGAGCATGTGAAGGTGGAAGAAGGGTGTAAGTGTAGAGTTTGTTTGCAAATCTAGTGTAACATAAAGTACAATTTTTGTAATTTACTCATAAAATAAATATAACATTCTAAAACAGCACTCAGGTTGAAGTACACATTCTCCGATACCAGATAGTGCTTGGTTTTGTTTGCGATTGAATTAAACTGATTTAAAAAAAACCCAAAGCGGCCCGCTTTGGTCAAAGCTTGGTGTTTTGGTTTTTTTTTTATTTTTTAAAAATCATTTTAATTCCAAAACGCGCGTACGACCATCATAGCGTGTCGTATTTTGCCACTATAATTCATAATACGAAGTACAATGACAAAACACATCAAATAATGATCCGCTAGGAAGTGTGTACATACAACACGACACATTGATCTACAAGTGAAATCAAAACACAATAGCCCGAAATCATGTAATACGGCCACAGGTATGACCGAAGTTACCGGAACGTGTTGTATAGACCATAAACTAAGCATTTTGAATTATGGGGGCAAAACACGACACGTCACGACAGCCTCAGGTGCGGTTTTGAATTAAAGTGATTTAAAAAAAAATAAAAAAAAAACCAAAGCGGCTCACTTTGGTCAAAGTTTGGCGCTTTGGTGTTTGAAAATTTACATTTTTGGTCCCTCTGGGGCAAATATGTAAAATTGGAAACCAAAATGCCCCGCTTTCGTCACATCATCCTCCCCACCCTGGTCTCCGATGAAGCATTCGCCGGTGAAGGATTAAGAGAGCGGTTTCTAGAGTTGTATGATCAGAGGAAGAAAAATGAGGAGCATGTGAAAGTGGAAGATGGGTGTAAATGTAGGGTTTGTTTGCAAATCTAGTGTAACATAAAGTATAATTTTTGTAATTTACTTATAAAATAAATATAACATTCTAAAACAACACTCTGGTTGAAGTACATGTTCTCTGATACCTGATCGTGTTTGGTTTTGTTTCCCATTGAATTAAACTGATTTTTTAAAAACTAAAAAAAACCCAAAGAGGCCCGCTTTGGTCAAAGCATGGCGTTTTGGGTTTTTTCTAACTTTTTAAAAATAATTTTAATTCAAAAACGCGCCTACGACCGTCGTAGCGTGTGGTATTTTGCCACTATAATTCATAATACGAAGTAAAATGAAAAAACACATCGAATACTGATCCGGTAGGACGTGTATACATACAACACGGCACGTTGATATACAAGTGAAATCAAAACACAATAGCCCGAAATCATGCAATACGGCCACAGGTATGACCGAAGTTACCCGGAACATGTCATATAGACCGTAAACTAAGCATTATGAATTATCGTGGCAAAACACGACACGTCACGACAGTGTCAGGTGCAGTTTTGAATTAAAGTGATTTTAAAAAATTAAAAAAAAAACCCAAAGCGGCCCGCTTTGGTCAAAGCTTGGCGTTTTGGTTTTTTTTTAATTCTTTAAAAATCATTTTAATTCAAAAACGCTCCTACGACCGTCGTAGCGTGTTGTATTTTGCCACTATAATTCATAATACGTAGTACAATGACAAAACACATCGAATACTGATCCGGTAGGACGTATATACCTACAACACGACACGTACAAGTGAAATCAAAACACAATAGCCCGAAATCTTGTAATACGGCCACAGGTATGACCGAAGTTACCCGGAACGTGTCGTATAGACCATAAACAAAGCATTATGAATTATGGTGGCAAAATACGACACGTTATGAGAGTCTCAGGTGCGGTTTTGAATTAAAGTAATTTAAAAAAAATCCAAAGCATCCCACAGGTTGAGCTTCAGACGGATTGTAAGACACTTAAAGTGGTTGTGAAGGGAGAAAAAGCAGATCCAAAGAGGGTTCTAGAAAGGATCCAGAAAAAAGAGTCACCGGCAGGTTGAGCTTCTTTCTCCGATACCAAAGCCGTCGGCTGAGGAGCCTAAAGTTGAAGAGAAAGAACCACCAAAACCTGAAGAGAAAAAAGAATAGGTTAACAAATAAGCGGTGTTTTGAGATCAACGTTTATCGGTGTTTTCGTTGTTGCGAATTTGGTTTCTTCGGTACAGGCTGATCAATCGTCTTGAGAAGACTATGTTGATATAGGAGAGTTGATGCAATTTTCCAACTCATCTTTTGTGGTGTTTGTTTGAGAACCGATTCAGATACACAACGGTTCTCCAATTCCAGATCTTTAAGCAAATACACAATGGAAATGGTGATTTCCCATAGCCACCGTTTCCGTAGTCAAAGATGGTTGCGGTTTGCACATTCAATCATCATTGCTTCATGATAAGTAAGCAAATACACAACGGAAATGGCAAAACACGACACATCACGACATCCTCAGGTGCGGTTTTGAATTAAAGTGATTTAAAAAAATAAAAAAAAAACCCAAAGCGGCCCGCTTTTGTGTTTGAAAATTTACATTTTTGGTCCCTCTGGGCCAAATATGTAAAATTGGAAACCAAAACGCCCCGCTTTCGCCACATCCTCCTCTCCACCCAGGTCTCCGATGAAGCATTTGCCGATGAAGGATTAAGAGAGCGGTTTCTTGAGTTGTATGATCAGAGGAAGAAAAATGAGGAGCATGTGAAGGTGGAAAGGGGTGTAAGTGTAGGGTTTGTTTGCAAATCTAGTGTAACATTGTAACACCCTAGCTATTATTTTACTGATTTCGTATTAAATACGAAAATAAACATGTAATTATGATTACATATACATTAAAAATACAGGTTAATTAAAACTTTTCTATATTTTAAAACGTTACATCACAATTAGTAATTTAGTATAAAGTCACCGTTTAAAAATAACGGCGAAACTATGTGCGGAAGCTTTTATCTTGTTCGTGTTCGGTTCTTCATTGAGCATGATCTTCACCCGGGTACTCTTGATATTCACCTGTGATAAAAAACAACTTAAAAGTTAGTTTTGATACTTAAATAATAGTTTAAACACAACTACATTGTAAATTTATCACAAACGTTAGTATATGAGACCCTAGAACCCGTCTAAACGGACCCAAAATCTCAAAAGCATCAAATAAACAAAATCAAAATTTTGTTTAGAAGTCGACCGTAGGCTACGGTTCACAGACTGTAGCTTACGGTTCCCTTTAATACTCCAACCAGAACTTCTGGACCGTAGGCTACGGTCCAGGACCGTAGCTTACGGTCTGACCTGCAGATTTTGTTTGTTTTCTGTTTTTAGTACGAAAACCATCATAACATTTTATCCGTTTGTCCGATTTACGCGATTCTTTTTCCTACGCGTTCATAATTTAATTCTCCATCTCATGGAGTAAAAATCTTACATCTAAATTCAAAAAAAAATTAGATTTCAAGCTCTCGGCTTGCAATTCAATTATAACACTTTTTGACCCGTTCATGTATTTATCAAACAATAAGTTTGTTTGATCCCCCCATTTCTCGTGAACCTTTTAATTTCAATATTATCCATCTTATTAGGTTCCACTCATAGGTTTCTACGCATAATTGACCCGTTTTTGCTTATGATCTTATTTTGACCCGTTAAGGGTATTTATGCACTTTTAAGCATATATCGCGCTCATTTCTTGTATGCCTCATAATTCCACCCATTCATATTTATTAGTAATCCACCACAACTATGATCGTGGTGGGTTTAATGTAACAGACTATTTATTCCGAGTCTTATCCCTCGGATATGTCATTTTACGGCAAGACGCATTTTAAGGCATTTGACCCTTTAAAGTTTATGCCTACAACTTTTATACACATCTAAGGGTTACAAAGTCATAATATAAGTTTCTAAACGACCTCTAAGGGTTGTTTACCCATCAAGGCCCTTTTTGGTCAATTTTAATCCTTCATTTTACTTTTTACGATGAAGGACTTCACTAAATATTTGACCCTCATTGCACTTTTAACTATAAGGCTATATATGCGTACCTGGTCCGAGTCAACGAATAGACCCGATTTATACCTTGCTTAATTACCACATATTCTATGGTGACGCAATTATCCGAATTGCTAATCGGTCCTGTTAACATAAGACTTGACAACCACATTAGTCGATATTGTCAAATGGCGTTATCACACCATTTGACCCGTTTGGCCTATATAACCAAACATTTACCTATATAGAAAAACATGGTTTTTAATTACCAATTTGCCCATCCGACCCATTTCGTATTTTTCTTTCATTAGGTCCCCTTCCTTACTTATTTAGCCCATCTTGGCTTACGCCATGGGTACCCTTTTAGCTTCGGTTTACATTAGTTGACACTTGACTAAATTTCCATTTTTACCCATTTTCTCGTTATTAGTTACATATAAGGTAACCTTAACGAAATTTCATAATTTCTTAGCCATTACATGACTAAATTACCGTTTCGCCCCTTTTACCATAAACCATGGTTTTATCAATTTTGTATATGTTCTGACTCGTATTAATCGCGTCGAAATCCATATTTCCAATATTATCTTTATCGAGTTTATAACTTATAGAATGAATAAGTATTCTACAAAAAGGTGTAAGTTTCACTTACCTTGCATCCGGTTATACTCTTTTTCCGCGTTCTCGATCCGTTTGACCCGCTTCTTTCCCAAGCCTCCATCTAGCTTGTCAAGAGTCAAACTATCATTATCATTCAAAAGGTGGTTAGATTAGTCATTCAAGATCATGACCTTCACACCTTATGAATATTTTACCACTATTCTTAATGAACCTTATCATAGGTCGGTTTGACTTTTAAAAGTCACACCACCAATTTACAAATATGGATGCACTAACAAGTTCACATGACTCGATTTAAGCACATCATCAACCACTTAGTGAGCATCATCTTTTGAGATGCCATATCAACTAACATGTTATCTAATTCATACCTCAAGTAACCATAAATCAACATGTAATTTTAGTCATTGTATGCACACATATACTTTGACCATCATAACCATGGGTTTAACTCATGTGTCAAAACCCACTTTTAATCGTTTATGAACTTTTAATAAAATCTATAATTTGTTCGAGTAGTTTGTTCATACAAGTTAATATGATGTTTATAAACACCAATACAACATCAATTTCATCAAATCAACAAAACCCACTTAGCTCATACTTGATTAGTTGATTAATCACCAGTTTATGGCACAATTCTACAAGTTTGCATCTAGGGTTTGTTCCTAGACTTGTACTCACACCAATATCACTATAACATTCAACATTCATACAAGAATTTCATACATGCATGTTTATCACAAATTCAAAATATCACTAAACATCAAAATTCAACATACCTTGTGATCCCCTAAGCTTGGTGATCACGATTTTATTAAAAGCCCCAAATTTTAGCTTGATTTATCTTCGATTTTGCTAGATTCTTGTGAGTTTTAGGGCTTTTGTAAGAGCCCTTTTTTTGCTCCTGATGCTAATCGACCAAACACACACATGAGTGTGTGTTTTGGTGTTTTAAGTCTTTTACTTATAATCATGTTTTCACACTTGGCCCCTCTTGGTCCTTGTAGTTTCAAGGATTTTTAAAGAGGATCATTAGTTCAAGTTTCTCCTTATTGTTTTACTATACAATTTACTAACTAGGTTGATATTCCTAGTTTCTTAGTGAGTTTCAGGGTATATACCCCGTTTTATTTTAAGTCCCGTTAACTCGGGCTTCTTATAACTTTGCTTTCTCAAAGCATTTATTCTCCTTTTTATTAATTATTAGGCTTATTTGTTTAAATCCTAAAAATTTTCGGGTTAATCTTTACCGCTAACGGTATTTTACCCGCTCTTTGGTATTAACGGGGTTTAATTACCAAACTCGTTTTCGGGGTGTTACAAACATAAAGTATAATTTTTGTAATTTACTCATAAAATAAATATAACATTCTAAACAACACTCAGGTTGAAGTACACGTTCTCCGATACCTGATCGTGTTTGGTTTTGTTTGCGATTGAATTAAACTGTTTAAAAAAAAACCCTCAAAGCGGCCCGCTTTGGTCAAAGCTTGGCATTTTTTTTAAATCATTTTAATCAAAAACTCGTCTACGACCGTCGTAGCATGGCGTATTTTGCCACTATAATTCATAATACGAAGTACAATGACAAAACACATCGAATACTGATCCGGTAGGACGTGTATACATACAACACGACACGTTGATCTACAAGTGAAATCAAAACACAATAGCCCGAAATCATGTAATACAGCCACAGGTATGACCGAAGTTACCCGGAACGTGTCGTATAGACCACAAACTAAGCATTTTGAATTATGGTGGAAAAACACGACACGTCACGACAGTCCCAGATGCGGTTTTGAATTAAAGTGATTTTAGAAAATTAAAAAAAAACCCAAAGCGGCCCGCTTTGTTCAAAGCTTGGCACTTTGGTGTTTGAAAATTTACATTTTTGGTCCCTCTGGGCCAAATATGTAAAATTGGAAACCAAAACGCCCCGCTTTGGCCACACCAGCCTCTCCACCCAGGTCTCCGATGAAGCATTCGCCGGTGAAGGATTAAGAGAGCGGTTTCTTGAGTTGTGTGATCAGAGGAAGAAAAATGAGGAGCATGTGAAGGTGGATGAGGGGTGTAAGTGTAGCGTTTGTTTGCAAATATAGTGTAACATAAAGTACATTTTTTGTAATTTACTCATAAAATAAATATAACATTCTTAAACAACACTTAGATTGAAGTATACGTTCTCCGATACCTGATCGTGTTTTGGGTGTTTTACGATTGAATTAAACTGATTTAAAAAAAAAAACCAAAGCGACCCGCTTTTGTTCAAAGCTTGGTGTTTTGGGGTTTTTATTTTTATTTTTTAAACATCATTTTAATTCAAAAAACGCGCCTACGACCGTCGTAGCATGTCGTATTTTGCCACTATAATTCATAATACGAAGTACAATGACAAAACACAACGAATACCGGTCCGGTAGGACGTGTATACATACAACATGGCACGTTTATCAACAAGTGAAATCAAAACACAATAGCCCGAAATTATGTAATACGGCCACATGTATGACCGAAGTTACTCGGAAGGTGTCGTATAGACCATAAACTAAGCATTATGAATTATGGTGGCAAAACACGACACGTCACGATAGTCTCAGGTGCGGTTTTGAATGAAAATGATTTTAAAAAAATAAAAAAACCCCAAAGCGGCCCGCTTTGGTCAAAAACTGGCGTTTTGGGTTTTTTTTTATTTTTTAAAAATCATTTTAATTCAAAAACGCGCCTACGACCGTCGTAGCGTGTCGTATTTTGCCACTATAATTCATAATACGAAGTACAATGACAAAAGACATCGAATACTGATCCGGTAGGACGTGTATACATACAACACAACACGTTGATCTACAAGTGAAATCAAAACACAATAGCCTGAAATCATGTAATACGGCCACAGGTATGACCGAAGTTACCCGGAACGTGTCATATAGACCATAAACTAAGCATTATGAATTATGGTGGAAAAATACGACACGCTACAACAGTCTCAGGTGCGGTTTTGAATTAAAGTGATTTAAAAAAAATACAAAGCGGCCCGCTTTGGTCAAAGCTTGGCGCTTTGGTGTTTGAAAATTTACATTTTGGTCCCTCTGGCCAAATATGTAAAATATGAATGCAAAACGCCCCGCTTTGGCCATAGCGGGGTGCTTCGAATTGAACTTAAAAGGTGCAAAGCGTGCAGCTTTGCCCAAACTCAACCAAACACAAAAAACACACACAAAGGTGCGAAAACACACAGTGGACGTCGTTGGAGCTCGTTTCAAGACCATTTCATCGATTCGACTTCAAAAAGGTTAGATTACTAGTCCCCAATCATTTAGACTTCACTAATTTTTGAAAGTTTCGAGTCTTGATTGTTGATTTGGGTCGGGATTAGCTGGGTTTGTGTTTGTGGTGAACAGACGGGGCAAAGCGCCCTGCTTAGCCCAAAGCGCGGTGTTTTGCCCCCGGTTTGGGCTGCGGATCTTTTGATTTGAGTTGATTAGCTGGT
The DNA here is from genome assembly GCA_030545235.1 of Helianthus tuberosus. Lineage (NCBI taxonomy): Eukaryota > Viridiplantae > Streptophyta > Magnoliopsida > Asterales > Asteraceae > Helianthus > Helianthus tuberosus. The sequence goes on along the minus strand of CM060411.1, from coordinate 38,357,829 downwards.
TCGTAGGTTAGTAACCCGCGTACGTTCATTAGGGCTGTAAACAAGTTAAGCCGAGTCGAGCCAGGGTGGGGACGAGCTAAAGCTCGAAATTAATTCAGGCGGTTAAACTTGGCTTGACCTTTACGTCGGAGTTAGACGAGCCTAAGAACGAGCCAATGAGCCGAGCCATGGGCCGAGCCGAGCCATGGGCCGAGCCGAGCGTAGCTCTAGCTAGGCTTAGTTACAAAATGAGCCAGCTTGGTTCACGTCATCTCAAATTTAGTGTTTTTAGCTAGTTTTTCTCGAGCTTCTTTCGAGCGAGCTACGAGTCGCGAGCGTTATGAACAACCTTAACGTCCATATCGTGCGTACGTCGAATCTGTAACCCGCATACGAACTTAGTTTCGATAACGGACATGGGACCTACGCGCATTACGGTTTTGGTTCGACTATTATATTTTAAAGAGTTAACTGCCATTTTCGTCCCTGTGGTTTGGTCACTTTGGCCATTTCAGTCCATTTTTCAAAAATGTGCCATTTTCCTCCCCGACGTTCTGGAAAGGTGCCATTTCAGTCCAAAAATCATAACCCAATTAAGTCGGTTTGTAAATAAGGACTGATTGTGTAAATTTGTAACATAAAGGACCATTTAAGTAAAATGTATAAATATTAATATAATTATAAAATATATAATATATATATATATATAATGTATACACACCACCGCCGCCGGAACCGGAGCTCCGGTGGTCACCACCGCCGCCGGAACCGGAGCTCCGGTGGTCACCACCGCCGCCGCCGGAACCACCACTCTCTCTACTCTCTCTCTATGCTCTGCAATCACCACCACCATCAACGTCATCATCATCATCGCGATCTTCATCATCATCATCATCAGACCTTCATCACCACGACGAGAGAGAGAGAGTGAGAGAAGGGGTGTCGTTTTTCCGGTGAGTTGCAGGCGGCGGCAGTGACCACCGGAGCTCTTTAATTTGCAAGTTAATTTGGGTTTATGTTTAATAATTTTTAAGTTTTATCTTCACTATCACTGTTACAACAAACTTGTGAGAAAAAGACTGGCAACAATTACATTACTATTGGCATATTGCAGATCAATTAAGAAACCTGGAAAATTACGAGTGGATAATCGATGTTTTTAATTGTTACGTTTATTTTGGAAATCGCAAACCATTAACTCTATCTTGACATGCTTACTGATGTTCAAGGGATCACTTCAATCAAGTGAATGAATTAGTGCTTATTTGTATGTATATTTGAAGTATATATATATATATATATATATATATATATATATATTTTAAATTTGGTTGTTGGGCATATGCTATCATGATACAAACATCGCTCTAATTTCAATATTAAGTTGCATGATTGAAGAATATGCTCCGTTCGATTTTCGGTTGCGGAAATAACTGTCGGTTTCCCAGCAACCGCCATCACGAACCAGGGTTTAGACATAACCAAAGATACAGTTTAGTTAATGTAAAACTGAAATGGGTAAAGGATAGAGTACTCGATACTGCAGTGACCACCGGAGCTCCGGACTCCGGTTCCGGCGGCGGTGGTGACCACCGGAGCTCCGGTTCCAGCGGTGGTGGTGTGTATACATTATATATATATTTTATAATTATATTAATATTTATACATTTTACTTAAATGGTCCTTTATGTTACAAATTTACACAATCAGTCCTTATTTATAAACCGACTTAACTGGGTTATGATTTTTGGACTGAAATGGCACCTTTCCAGAACGTCGGGGAGGAAAATGGCGCATTTTTGAAAAATGGACTGAAATGGCCAAAGTGACCAAACCACAGGGACGAAAATGGCAGTTAACTCTATTTTAAAACAGAAAACTGTTTTTTTTTTTTTTAAAAACTGTTTTATTTTTTTTAAACAGAGAACTGTTTTTTTATTTAAAACAGTAAACTGTTTTTTTTTTTTAAACAGAAAAACAGTTTTTATAAAAAACAGAATACAATTTTTATAGAAAAAAAATAAGGAAAAATAGTTTTCGGTTTTAAAAAATAATAACTTTTTTATTTAGTCGAAGTCGAACCGTAAGGCGCGTGGGTCCCTAACGTGGGTTGAAACTAAGATCGTCGTTAAAATATATTTTTTTATTATTTAGTCGACGTCGTCCGTAAGGCTCATAGGTCCCTAACGAGCGTCGAAACTAAGAAAGTCCTTAAAATATAATTTTATTATTATTTATTCGACGTCGTCCGTATGGCGCGTAGGACCCTAACGAGCGTCGAAACTAAGTTCGTCGTTAAAATACATTTTTTTTATTATTTAGTCGACGTCGTCCATACGGCTCGTATGTCCCTAATGAGAGTCGAAACTAAGTTTGTCGTTAAAATTTTTTTTTATTAATTAGTCGACGTCGTCCGTACGGCGCGTAGGTCCCTAACAAGCGTCGAAACTAAGATCAGAGTAAAAATATACTTTTTTATTATCTAGTCGACGTCGCCCGTAAGGCGCGTAGGTCCCTAACGAGCGTCGAAACTAAGAACGTCATTAAAATATAATTTTTTTATTATTTATTCGACGTCGTCTGTATGGCGCGTAGGTCCCTAACGAGCGTTGAAACTAAGATCGTAGTTAAAATATACTTTTTTTATTATTTAGTCGACGTCGTCCGTAAGGCGCGTATGTCCCTAACGAGCGTCGAAACTAAGATCGTCGTTAAAATGTAATTCTTTTATTATTTAGTCGACGTCATCCGTACGACGCGTAGGTCCCTAACGAGCGTCGAAACTAAGATCGTAGTTAAAATATATTTTTTTATTATTTAGTCGACGTCGTACGTAAGGCGTGTATGTCCCTAATGAGCGTTGAAATTAAGATCGTCGTTAAAATGTAATTTTTTTTATTATTTAGCCGACTTCGTCTGTAAGGTACGTAGGTCCCTAACGAGTGTCGAAACCTAAGACGTCATAAAAGTATAATATTTTTATTATTTAGTCGACACCTAAGACATCGTATATATATTAAATTTGTCATAAAATTGTTTTTAAATTTGTTACTAAATTGTTTTTTTTACACACAGGTATGGATCACGATTCAGATTACGATTCGGAGATGGAAGGTGATGATTTGGATTGTGACCCGACTGTCGTTGATCCACTCGAGGGTCACAATTACTTGGAGTTCCATAGGGGGTTAAGGAGGTATAGGAGGTGCAAGAAGTTGCACGCCATAGATAGGTGCGCATGTCGGGATTGATTGGGGGCTTTTGGAGAGAGTGGGGGAGGACACGAGGGCGAGGGGTATTATTGGGTTGGATTCCCGATTTTCGCGCTTGTTCCGGACAACGTTGGAGGATTCGTATCGTGAGCTTACGGTTGAGTTCATTTCCACATTTATATACCAGCCGCATCCGGCGGATTACGTGGAGGACCCAGACCATGTCGTGCACGAGATCACTTTTCGTCTAGCCGGGCAGGAGTTTGGGATGAGTCTGCCACAGTTTGCCGTCCATTCAGGTTTGTACACTGTGGCCGAGCTTGATACGGATATTTATACGTAGAGGGTTACGACCTTGGACAGGCAGACTGGAGGGCTATTGCGAGGGTGCCCTTTGGGAGATCCTCGCAAAAGGCCACCACCCTCCGGGACCCCCTACACAGATACCTCCACCGCATCATTGCCTCCTCGATTGTGCCCCGGTTTCACAGCCGATACTAGATCAACATTGGTGACCTTTTCTTTCTCTACTTCTTGTTGCGGCCTCGGACATGCGCGCTCGCTGAGAGCCTGGCGTAGTACTTTGCTACCGCTTATCATAGGCAGGAGCGCGGTATGCTTTTCGGCGGGTCCTACGTTACAGCGATCGCGCGCTCTTTAAGGTTGGTGCCCGAGCATGACCCCAACCTGTCGGATGCCATTCCTTCGACTACATTAGGTCGGTCCTCAGTATCAAGCATACGTATGACGCACACTTTCCCCGAGGGCCTGCGCTTTTGCGGCCCGAATGACTAGGTTTGGGTGCCCGAGGTGATACCGGAGGTGATCCAAGTAGGCATTGTGGAGAGGCCCGACATACTAGCGCCGAGGCATGTTCAGGATGAGGCTCGTCGGCTTCAGTGACAGGCTATGGGTATTCCTGAGCCTGAGCCTGAGGTTCAGGATCAGGCTCCGCCAGGTTCGCCTCCGGTTGATGACGTCGCTGACGAGGGATCCTACCACCACCACCACCAGCTCCGCAGCCGCCGCAGTATCCAAAACACGTCATTCCTGACATACCTCCTGTTGCGCAGGCCGTGGCACGAGACTTCGATCGGCGCCTCCGACTTGTTGACGCCCGGGTGGATTGGGTCATACAGACGCTCTTGCAGATCGTGGGTCATTTGGGATTGCCGCCCCAGCCACTGCCACCGTCCCCACTGCCAGAGGATCAGTAGCTTTAGTCTTTAATTTTTATTAGACATTCAGTTGTACTTTTGAAGTTGACATCGTATTTTGTACTTGTCTTTTGCATGTACAAACTGATTATATTTATATTTATGCGGTAGATCTTTTATTTTACACGATGTTTTTTTCGATTGTTTCCGTTTATTTCGTACGTCTCTTTCGCAACTTATTGTGCGTTGTTTTAATCAAACATGTTTGTGTAATATAACAAAATAAAATCGGTAAGCATTCATAAAAACAATGGCAAATGAAACGTATCTTTATAAACGATTGTTATAAGTTAACTATAACCGGTACACTCACGTTAAACAACCGTTATAAAACAACTTTAAATTATAGTGGCAAAACACGACACGACGTGGCAGTCTTAGGTGCGGTTTTATATTAAACTTATTTTAAAAAAATAAAAAAACCCTAAAGCGCCCTGCTTTTGTCAAAGGTTGGCGCTTTAGTTTTTTTTATCAGTTTAATTCAAAACTGCACCTACAACTGTTGTTCAATACTTTCGTGATAAATACAATGTTCATCTTCGTTATCCTTTGCTTTCTACAATTCAACCAGGCACGGATGATAAATACAATGTTCATCTTCATTATCCTCTGTCTAAACAAACTAGCTAGGAAATACAAACCCGACACGTCTTCTATGATGATTCAAAACATTCACGAACCACAATGGACTCAGACTCATACTACTCACCCTCCCCTGAGGAAAAGTTTTCCCGACGACTCAACCAGTCGTCATGATCAACTACTGCAGAGTGATCTTCGTGACTTGAAGTTGTGTCCAAATCTTCGATATCTTCCAAGATCAAATTTCTTCGTTTCCCATGATTATGAAACCTCATTTCGTGAGGTGGTCTTCTTTCGTGTTTTCCCGTTGCATCAACATACAGAGCTTCATCCTTATTTCTGTAAATCGCACAAACAAGCATGCCTTGAACAAGTATCAAACACTCGTAATCCTCAACCGACTTTGAAATATATTAAAACCATTCAAGCCCACCAGTCTACAATGCGTTATGGTGAGATTTTCGATGACATGATAGATTCAAGTAATTGACACGATCATATCCATTTTCAAGTATTAGACTACATAGTCCAAGATGAAATATATTAAAACCATACAAGCCCACCAGTCTACAATGCGTTATGGTGAGATTTTTCAAGTTTGCACATTGGGAGAAAATACCAGCACCCCTGTCAGTATCGTCATAATGCAATGAGACATAACTGAGATTTAAGCGGCGTGTTCTGATCAACGTTTATCGACATTGTTATAGGTGATGAAGAAACCCTAAAACGGAACATAGTCCCAGATTGTCTAAAGAAGCACTTTTATCATGTGTCATGTGGTAACAACTACCAAGGGGATATTCAGATCTCTATTCGGTCATCTTTCCGAGCTTTTACACATGAATATGTGGTTCCCAATTTGCGGAACATAGTCCCAGATTGTCTAAAGAAGCGCTTTTATCATGTGTCATGTGGTAACAACTACGGAGGGGATATTCGGATCTCTATTCGGCCATGATTATGAAACCTCGTTTCGTGAGGTGGTCTTCTTTCATGTTTCCCCACTACATCAACATACAGAGCTTCATCCTTATTTTTGTAAATCACACAAACAAGGATGCCTTGAACGAGTATAGAACACTCGTAATCCACAACCAGCTTTGAAATATATTAAAACCATTCAAGCCCACCAGTCTACAATGCGTTATGGTGAGATTTTCGATGACATGATATATTCAAGTAATTGACATGATCATATCCATTTTCAAGTATTAGATTAGATAGTCCAAGATGAAATATATTAAAACCATTCTAGCCCACCAATCTACAATGCGTTATGGTGAGATTTTTCAAGTTTGCACAATGGGAGAAAAGACCAGCACCCCTGTCAGTATTGTCATAATGCAATGAGACATAACTGAGATTTAAGCGGCGTGTTCTGATCAACGTTTATCGACATTGTTATAGGTGATGAAGAAACCCTAAAACGGAACATAGTCCCAGATTATCTAAAGAAGCGCTTTTATCATGTGTCATATGGTAACAACTACCAAGGGGATCTTCAGATCTCTATTCGGTCATCTTTCCGAGCTTTTACACACGAATATGTGGTTCCCAATTTGCGGAACATAGTCCCAGATTGTCTAAAGAAGCGCTTTTATCATGTGTCATGTGGTAACAACTACCAAGGGGATATTCAGATCTCTAATCGGCCATGATTATGAAACCACGTTTCGTGAGGTGGTCTTCTTTCATGTTTCCCCGTTGCATCAACATACAGAGCTTCATCCTTATTTTTGTAAATCGCACAAACAAGCATGCCTTGAATGAGTCTAGAACACTGGTAATCCTCAACCGGCTTTGAAACCTGACAGAATCTATGAAGAAACAAGCATAACTAATAGAAGAACCCGACACGTCTTCTATGATGATTCGAAACATTCCGAATAACTAGCAGAAGAACCCGACACGTCTTCTGCTAGTTAATCGGAATGACAATCAGATGACACTTGATAAAAGCGCTTCTTTAGACAATCGTATGACACATGAGAAATGCGATCCCGAGAAACGGAAGGGATTTCGAGCAGTTGGTCGATGAAATGTTTCAAATATATAAACCTGTATCATAAGATGTTTGAATTGTTTCAAATATAATTTAATTAGAACTTAAATGTCGATGAACATTATTAAAATCTGACATTGTGGTAGTTATATCATACTCGATTGAAGGCTTACAAATTTCAATATCATTTTGTCATCGACCAACTGCTCGAAATCCCTTTCGTTTTATTACAGTCGTCATGATCAACTACTGCAAAGTAATCTTCGTGACTTGAAGTTGTATCCAAATCTTCGATACCATCCAATATCAAATTTCTTTGTTTCCCATGATAATGAAACCTCGTTTCGTGAGGTGGCTATTGGAAATACAAACTGCAACACATGATAAGTTTAAACTTTATATTGTGTTATTTGACCACGAAAGGATTGGAGGTGATTTATACTTTTAATAACCTATCACAGTTGTCAAATTTGTTGCGTGCAGTCATATTGTTGAGACAACAACATATAATGAACGGATTGTTGGACTTCTTTTTCGAAATGCAGCTGTAGGATCCGTACTTAAAGGTCTCTCTAAAATATGCAACCGAGACTGCCTTGTTAATTTTAATGAAGCAATGAAGATTGAATTGGAGAACCGTTGTTATTTTAGTACTTCTCGATCAGATATTATTTATTGAAACATAACTGAAACAGTCGGAAAAAAACTAAACCGAACCAACATAGTTGAATTGATTGAAAAACCAGTGCGGTTGTCGTGAGCCTGAGGAACTTTTAGTAAGCTGTCACAGTTGTCAAATTCGTTGCTTGCATTCATATTGTTGAGACAACAACAGATAACGAACAGATTGTTGAACTTCTTAAAAGACGCAACTTTTACGACACATTGTTCAGTACTTTCGTGATAAATACAATGTTCATCTTCGTTATCCTTTGCTTTCTGCAATTCAACCAGGCACGGATGCCAAACGTACTTTTATTACATCCGAGACAATTCAAGTGAGTCCTTTGAAGCAAGTGTCTGTCTATTCAATTGAGAGGAATCATTGCATTACATCCCCGTTGAAAAAAAGAATCGATAAATTTTGACTACAGAAACGGTAGCTATCAGAAATACAAACCGCAACCGTTTTTTACCATGGGAATGGTGGCTATGGGAAACACAAGTTTTCTTTCGCATCGTATAGGCCTATAAGATGAAGGTGTAGCTTCATTAAACCAAGAATAAAGCCTATTTCAAAACACATGTAGACATCATGTAGCAAAAAAGTGGCGTCCAAACAAAGGGCCTCTTCATCCTTTAAAAACCTTCTGAACTCCAATCGGCATCCAATAAGACAGGGTGTGTATTCACCTCAATTTTGTTCTTTTCATTTCGTGCAAATAACTCACTATTTGTTACAATTTCTCCAAAGCAACCACCAAAGCAATTCGGGCAGCTGTTTTCATCGGATATACGTGCAAGCATGAACAATCACCAAAGTATATGGAAAAGGTGAAATTGACTTCACCATTAGAGGAAGAAGTTATATCAATCGCAGAGGAACATGGCGATCGTGGTACATCCCCATCCACGTACTCATTTGCTTTCTAATTCACCTCGCTGTCCGTATTGTTATATTCTAAACTCAACATTCCACCATTTTCATATGAATATGCAGGTTCTGTGCATATTTTAAACGAATAATCAATCATTTTAACAAAATGAGTTAAATGCTGGTTATTCGATAAACGTTGATCTGAAAACGCCGCTTAAATCAAAGGATGAGTTGATTTGATTGTAAAATAGATACGAACGATGAGATATCGGCAGTTAGCTCGAAGAAGTTTCTATCGATTATTGATGATGTGGATTTCAGGATTTCATTTGCACAAACTGTGGAGAACTTGTAACAAGAGAATGTGATGGTGGGTCAATGGGGGGGGGTTGATAGGACTATTTATGGTGCAGATCTTAGAGTGTAAAAGATAGCGGAGGATACAACAACGTATTGAAAACAATTGCCGACGGTGGTGATTTTGTATTAAATAAAAGAAAAGGGATATAAATTGTTAGTAGTATCTTTTAGAGAGAGTCCTTTAAGTACGGATCCTACAGCTGTATTTGGGAATCCTACTAACTTCAAAGATGACACATCAACAGAATTGAAGGAAAAGGAATTTGTTATAGTTTGGGGAGAATGTTTTAGATATTGAAGGAAAAGGACTGTGATTCTGCTTTTTGCAACTACACGAGTTGTGTCTCTTTTCCTTTTTAGAATTCCTTTCGTTGAGATACCGTTGTCCAAGTCAGCATACTTTTGATCTAAATTTGCTGATGCTTCTTTAAACCAAGAACAAAGCCTATTTCAAAACACATGTAGACATCATGTAACAAAAAAGTAATACATCAAAGGGCACAAGGCATCATCTTTTACCATATTTGTTTGCTTAACAACGATCGAGATGCCTGTCTGTAAAATGTGCAAGAGAATGGCGAGTGTCAGCTAACCTTCACCAGCCTTCCTTTAACATGATCCCTGCTGGTGTTAAACCTTTTCAAGCGTATTTTCAACGGGGATATAATGCAATGATTCCTCTCAATTGAATAGGTAGACACTTGCTTCATATGACTCACTTGAATCGTCTCGGATGTAATAGCAGTACGTTTAGCATCCGTACCTGCTTGAATATCTACAACAATATGAATGCACGCAATGAATATCTACAATCCAATCAATGGACATTATGCGTTTCAAATCAAGAGTCTCATAATTACAACCACTTGTTTGAATATGGTCAGGAGAGTTGAAAAAACCGCAATTTGAATTGATCTTGGAATTGATCTGCAATTGTCCCATATCTTTGTTGGTGGGCATATGATCCATGGGCCCTATTGTCTGATCTGTGACTCCATGGAATATGATCCATGAGCCCTATTGAACGTGAACCATGCTTATATAATCAACGCTCATTATGCAATAGGAATTGATCTTGGAACAACATACTCTTGTGTGGCAGCCTGGTTTGATAAGCACAATCGCTGACGGAGAACGTGTATGAGATCCGTGGGCCCGATTGTCGAATCTGTGACTCTATGGAAGATGTGATTAAGGCCCATCGTTTACCGTGGAATGCATCCATATTTCTGTAAATCACACAAACATCGTATCTCTCCGGCACTGGCATTGCGACTCTTCTACTCTCAAAAAAAAAATGGTCCACCTTGCGGCAACATCATCGTTGTGAAGAACAACCTCGTTTAATAGCGAGATAAAAAGGATGAGATATCGGCAGTTAGCTCGAAGAAGTTTCTCTCGATCATTCAACACGTGTAATCCAGAGGTCGGTCTCGGGTGGGCATAAGATCTGTGGGCCCTATTGTCGGATTTGTGACTCCATGGAAGATGTGATTAAGGTAAGCGTTCCGTAAAGTTGCATCTGTTTTTTAAAACATTTCCCACTGACATAATTTTTTACAAATTGGGAACCACATATTCGTGTGTAATTATATTTAATATTGTTTGAGGCGTGTCAGAAGGACGGAAAGCAACTTGATATACAATACCGGAGGATAATTTTTTACAAATTGGGAACCACATATTCGTGTGTAACTATATTTAATATTGTATGAGGCGTGTCAGAAGGACGGAAAGCAACTTGATATACAATACCAGAGGAATGGCGAGTGTTCCACATATCTTCAGTGTGCTTTGCAAGCTTCTTTTGATATCATCACATTTTTATACCATTTAAGACTAACTTTAATTTGACTACAACTTTCTCTCTCAAACCTTTCTAAAAGTAGAAAAAAATAAAACATTAACAACTAACAAAGATTGAAGAACAAAAGAGGAAATTGTTCCTCTTTGTTACCAAGCATGTCATCTGAAACAATTAACAGGACATTGTTGTTCAACATGATTTGCTTCCGGTGATCTCTGTTAAACTTCTTCAGGATTTTCTATACATTCGAGTGTTGCAGTTTTGAAAGATGGCCGAATAGAAATCTGAATAACTGATACAGAAACCGCATTTTTCTGCACTGGATAATGAATATGAACATTGTATTTATCATGAAAGTACTGAAGAACCGAGATAACAACTCCGGTTTCATTAGGAAAACCAAAAGAACATAACAATATAAATTAGTCAACGATATCTAATAAATTGACAAAAAACAATAAAAAAAGTAACCTGTTACTTGATAAATTAATAACACTAATATATATATGTTTTGTAAAAATAAAATAACTTTAAACCAACTTTAAATTATATATGTTTTATAAAAATAAAAAAAATCTACAACCTTTCAACAAAGAAACACAACCAAATACAATCAAACAACAAACCAACAACCCATTTTTTCACCAAAACCCTACTTTTTGCCCCAAAAATAAACTGCCAGACCAAAACGCCCCGCTTTGGCCAAAGCGGGGGGCTTCGATACGAGGTCACCAAACAGGAAGTGACATGCTCAACCTTTGTCTGTTGACTTTAACCTAAAGCGCCCCGCTTTGGCCAAAGCGGGGCGTTTGGGTGTGTGAATAGACCAAGTGGGTGTGTGAATAGATGGAGCCTTTCGATTTAGTTAAGGTTTTAAATAATTAATCATTAGTCAATCATTGCTTCATTATTAATAATATAATTATAATATTAGTTTAATTTAAAATTAATTAAAGAGTTAATAGCCAAAATGGTCCCTGAGGTTTGCTCAGTTTTGCCACTTTAGTCCAAATCCCAAATTTCTTAAATCTGGGTCCCTGAGGTTTGCATTTTTTTTTCCATTTTAGTTCAAATTTCAAAAAAATCAATTTTTTTTCAATTTTTCTGCTGGAATTTGTCTTTATCCTTATTTCTCACAAGGGCAAATTTGTCATTTTGGCTTATAAATAACAACTGAATCTTCATCATCTTCTCAAAGCAGATCATCAAACAGCTAATTACAAAACCCAGATCAAACAGCTAATTACAAAACCCAGTTCAGCTAATTACAACTGAACATCAACACCTGCAACTATAACGAATCAACAACACTAATTAACCCCGAAAATATCAAGTCAAAACCCTTGATAAAAGTAAAAAACGAAAATATGAAAAAGAAGAATTAGGAGGCTCAGATCTGTTAATAATAATCAAAACAAAGAGGAACCAACCGCCATGGCTGCAAACATCGCGGCTGCTTCAACAGCCGGATATTACCCCGCCAAGATACGGTAAGTCTCAAAGCTTCACTCGATTCACTCAGACACCGAAAAGATCATCATCGCCTCTTTATGAGTTATTAACAAACAGCTAATTACAAACCCAGATCAAGAACCCAGATCATCTCTCTCAAAGTAGATCATCAAACAACTGAATCATCACCATCTTCTCAAACAACTGAACATCAACACCTGCAACTATGACCACCACCAGAACTCCGGCCACCCCCAAAATGACAGTTTACTCACAGAACTCCGTCCACACAACTCTCGTCTTCAAACCACCACCACCACCTAACCCCAAACCTGCAACAACACGATTCAGCCACCGGAACCCTAACCCCAAACCTGCAACAACACGATTCAGCCACCGGAACCCTAACCCCAAACCTGCAACAACACGATTCAGTAACCAACAGCGGAACCCTAACCCAAATCAGCAACCAACACGATTCAACCCACCACCCCTACTGAAAACCCTAATCCCAATGTCGGTTCTCATCACGGTGGTGGTGGTGTTCGACAGAGAGGAGAGAGAGGAGAGAGAGATGGGTGTTTGGAGAGAGAAAGAGAGAGATGGGTGTCGTTTTCCGATGTCAGTTCTCATCACGGTGGTGGTGGTGTTGGCGGCAGTGGGATGGTGGTGGTGGGGATGATGCGGTGGTGGTGTGGAGGTATTTCAGAGAAGAGAGAGAGAGTGTTGAAGAACATGATGAAGATGAACTGCATCTTCTGATGATGTGTGTATGTTATTATATATATATATATTAATTTGTGAATTAAGAAAATATTAAATGAAAAGCAAAATGACCATTTTACCCCTGTGCAAAAGGACAAAACTTTAGGTTTTTTTGAGAAATCTGACCAGATTTCATTTTTGGACTAAAATGGCAAAAAAATGCAAACCTCGGGGACCCAGATGTAACAAATTTAGGTTTTGGACTAAAGTGGCAAAAGTGAGCAAACCTCAGGGACCATTTTGGCTATTAACTCTTAATTAAATTAAAAGGTTTTATATTTTAAATTATTATAATTCTTTTTTATAAAAAAAGGTTTTTCTGATTGTTTTGGTGATAAGTTTTGACAGGTTTGGAGGTGCGGTATAGAAAAGCTGGTTCGTACGTGTGGTAAAGAATTTGAGTTAAGTGAGTACACGGGTTCTCGTTTTGGGCTTGTGTTGAGGAAATAGTGTACGTGATCCTACATGTGCAACCTATACTAGTGTGCGGTCATGGTTTTAACAGTCTGGTTCGGTAAAACACACATTTTCGGGGGATCACATTTCCAGGGGATCACGGTTTTGCTTCTTAGAAATGTCTTCTCAAATTCATGACGACACTCCTTCTGATGCTGAGGTATGTGTAGATAATATATGTTATACTCCTGCATGTAGGGAAAAAACTTAGTGGGTACAAAGAGCAGACAGACTCACTCGTTATGCAACTTAAAATGTCCAAATCCGATGAATATCAGACCAAAAAGAAAACAAATGGATATAAGGATACGGTGGAGGCGCATAAGCGTGATATCCGCAAGTTACATAACGATCTGAGTGAGGCACAATGTAGATATCTCCATTTCAAGGAACTGCCTGAAAAACTAAATGTTGAACTCGATAATTTAAAATCAACTTTTGAAAACACAGAGTTCAATTTTAAAAAGTTTGATGTATCAAGTGAAAAGGTTGAAAAAATGATTAATCAACAGTTAAAATATAGTAAAAAGGAAGTGAGGAATAAAGGATTGGGATTTGTATGCAAATGTAACAACTTGTAAAAACGCATCCAATTATGCAAAGACACGTGTCCTAAACTCTAAATATGTTAAAGTTTGAGTTTAAAGGACTAAAGTTGACAAACGATAAAAATATGTATCCGAAGGGACTAAAAGTGTCAACATGCCAAACTAGTGCTTCTGAATGACCACAAACGAAGAATATATTCTTAAACAAGTAATTATTTGGATATAAAAGACGTTTGTGAAAATAATCGAAAGATTATAAACTAAAGGGGTTAAACATGTCAACATGTTAATGCTTACCTTTGAGTGACCTTTTTACGAACCCGAGGCTTCATAATGTTCAAAAATACTCTCAAGAATAAGTAATATCAGTTTCACGTGGTTTTGAGATCGTTAAGTAAGTTTCCAAGAATAAGGGTTAAAAGCGTCTACGAGACGAAACCTGTATTTTCGGTGATCGTTTAACGAAACCGGGCCTAACGGAGTTTGGTTATACTCCCACGATCCTCTACAAACTAACTAAAAGGGCCTTTTGTGCCTAAAGTGAAGTTAAATAAAGTTATAAAGGACCAGGGATGGAAACTGCCAAACTAGAAACAATTTTAACCTGAAATCAAGGTTGTCGCGGGGCGCGTAGACTCCCCTTAAATCCTACGCGGCCCGCGAAAGACTGCCCAACTCAGAATTTTGTTGCCAGCTGCAGGTTTCTGCTCTTAACCAACTTAAACTCATCCAAATCAATATCGGGAGCTTGTTTTTGGTTTTATAATACCATTAGGACACCTGGGATGATCCTAAAGATCCCCATAACACCTGTTATGATCTTGATTCATAGTCTTCAAGTATAAATAGGCCTTGTGTTGAACCATTTAAATTGCATAAATCATTTTGATCATCTCCTTCTCTCATCTCTGGGATTCCTGATAAAAAAGGGAGCTCATTGTTAGTAGAAAAGATTGCTAGGACCCTTTGTAAGTATCTTAGCCCCCTCTTTAGTTCAGTTTTCTTAATTAAAAACCGAAAAGTCAGAGTTACATAAATTAGCTTTCACTCTTGGTTTAAACTCAAATGGTCTAGCCATTCTTCGAGATGAAGATGGTTATGTGACCATAATTAGGTAGGTGTTAATCCCTTAAAAGGGCACCTCCTAATTATTTTGTTTGCGTAGTTAATTGTCGGGTCAAACTATTTAATTAGAAAGTCAAACTGGACAGAATTGTAAATAATAATTAAAACCAATAATGTAGAGGTTATAAATTATATTTTATCACTATAATAACTTAGTAATTATTATTACAACATGTTTAGGCATGTTCAACCCGACAATTTTGTGTTTAGGGTCGGTTCGCAACCGAAAGTCGCAAAAGCTTGACTTTTGCTTTGACTTTCAGTTCTGACCTGATTAAGCTTAATTCTTCTATGTTTTAAGCTTCCATTAGGACCACATTATGTTGTAGTATAACCCTCTGAGGTTATATTACCTTCTCATTAGTATTCTGAATTAAATGCTAAATTCCGTTATTATGCTTATAAATGCCCATTATGCCCCTATGCTATACAAACGAGATTTTTGAAAATGCGAGAAGACAAAAAACTTTATTACTGATATATAAGTATGTCAAATAAATTTGACATCAGTTTCTGGTCTCAAACTCAAGTTATACAAGATATCGTAAAATGAAACTTTTTGTTAATTAAATCATGTTTAAACCCAAATTTTGGCACCAAACCCATTACTTACTGCTTTGATATTATTTATAGAGATTTTTAGAATTTTTGGTCAGATTATAAACTCACCATATCATTGAGTTCTCATATAATTCAATAAATGTCGATAATACCCTTTTCATTCATAAAATGAGATTTACGCATGATTAACATGCCAAACCTTTTCCTACTGATGTTATATGCTAAATAAAATATTTTAAACCTTAAAGGCTGATCAAAATCTCAGATTTCCATAAACACCTCAAATATCGCCAATTATCGACTTTTACGCAAATTAGGCGCATTGTATGTTTTAAAACTATATTTAACACCTAAGACTTAATATGTACTGATTTTATTAATGAATTTTAATATTTTAACAGTAAGTATAAGTCCTGAACTCAAACTTCAAATTTTGTCTTTAAAACATATGTGAAATGACCAAAATGCCCCTACGATGCATAGTTTGGCCATAAATGGTAACCCTCACATATCTATGATATCTTACTGATGTAACTTGATAAAATAAATATTTTTACTGAATGTTTTAGAACAGAACCTTAGTTTACCATTAAACCTCTTTTATAAGTATTAAAATGACCAAAATACCCTTACGGGACTTAGATTTGTTTTAAATACTTTTTGGGCATATATGTTAACATCCTACTGATGTATTAACATAATTTATGCATAATAACATATGAGACTTATATATAGTTCATTTGGTGACCCGTTATGCATTTATGCGTTCGGTTCAGTTTATGTGACTAGTTTACATAAATTAGCCGAAATGGGTTTAACCTTATCATTAAATCTTCAAAATCCAAAATGTGTTTAGTTTACCCATATTATACAAGTATCCAAACTTGCCGGGTCTAAATCACATTCCATTCCATTCTGGTCTCCGCTTAATCTAGCGTTTCGAACCGTAAAGTATCTTTCAAACTAACCGGCCTAAGTCTTTAACTTAAATAAAGACCCGTTAGTATCCTAATAGGTTAATAAACCTTCCATATAGATTGAGTAGCCTCGGTAGAAGGTATTTACATAAGGATTTAGGAGACATACGACTGAGTTACATCCTTACGAATCTAGCTCAGGTAAGTACTTTTAACTTATTTTCCCTATATTGGCTTGGGATACGGTGAATTATTACCGCTTGGTCGGGTATGAGATTATTTAATCGGATTGTGATTTAATAAATCTGCATAACCCATTTAAATTTGTTTTGTTTGATAACATGAACATTGGGGGTTAACGACCGTGTCCTGGATATCCTCGGCTCATTAAAGTTAATAATGGCCACGACCTATGCACGGGGTGTAGGCATACACCTGACAGATGCAAATGCTAAATAATAAATAACCCACATGTTGGGGATAACTCCTTTGTGGGTTCTATAAGTGGTGAGTCGGTTAATCATGACCGGCTTCCAAACCGGCACCAATTGTATGACAAACATGTAAATCGGTATACAAGATTTTAATAAGAATTATCCCAAGTTATAAAAGGTTTTGTGCCTTGTGCACTTAAATCAATTTTCATACATTCTTTTCAAATGAGTCAGTTAATTGTATTTACCAGTGAAAACTGACGTATTTTCCAAAGACTAAGTGACAGGTACCTCACGAAACTAGGCTGGAGCTACTCGGTGTCAAATAAGAGGATCTTGCATTTCCTTAGATGCCAGAAGTCTGTTTATTTCAGTTTGTTTTATTTGTTTTTATGATCCGCCTATGGATCTCTATTACAACCAGTCTATATATTCTTTCATTTTGAACACTCGGACACTATGGTTTGTAATAGTAATTATCTACCAAGCCTTCCGATGTGCTATAATATTGTGTATATTGACTATGATGATATCAACTACATCACGATACTCCCCACCGGTAACACGTGGAAATATCGGGGTGTGACAGGTTGGTATCAGAGCCAACATTGAGTGAATTAAACACTATTCTTTTGTGTTTAATCTCAATGACATAATAAGCACATTCCTTAGACTTCCGAGTGTAGGCAAATAACTTAGGATTATTCTTAATTTTCCTTTTGTCGTTTATATTTTTGTTTTACATGTTTTGACAGGTTTACTAATTACTATTCCGCCAAGAATAAGAAGCAGTGGAGGAAAAGGAAAAGGTCCTATGAGGGGAGGACCATCTAGCCAAACTGGACCCTCACATAGACGCACTCCATCCGCGTCCTTTAGCACCTCTGATTCGAATGATGATTGGAGGCAATCCTTGCAACCCACGAGGCGATCCGTTTTGCTAAGTACATCACCCTCATTTCACCCTTCCTTTGGGCCGCCTATTCAAGACGAGCCCCAACATTCTCACCATTCTCACCATTCCCACCACTCACACCATTCACATCATTCACATCACTCTCTACACTCTCATTCTTTCCACCATTCTGGTTCTGACCAATTCTATTCACCGGGTCAATTTAAACCCAATGATTATATTAATGAACCACTAGGTTATAACCCCCTAGGACCTGAGGACCACTTCTATCAAGATATGGAAATGGTCGATGATCTAGATCCAGATATGCTCCCAACAGGAACACCAGCACATCCCATCAGTATCTCTAGCGGTTCTCCTTATGA
Source organism: Helianthus tuberosus (assembly GCA_030545235.1). Lineage (NCBI taxonomy): Eukaryota > Viridiplantae > Streptophyta > Magnoliopsida > Asterales > Asteraceae > Helianthus > Helianthus tuberosus. The sequence continues at coordinate 38,339,591 of CM060411.1, read as the reverse complement.
AGGATCGCCATATCAAGGCCCTGATTCATGGGCCGAATGGTGGAACACCTATACGTGGGAATTCACCCCTTCTTTTCATAACTCTCCTCCACAACCTCCATTGGAGGAACCGTATCTTCAAGTGGTTACTCCACCACCATTGCCTGTTGAGGAACCACAGCAACTGCCTCCTGAGCCACCAAGGCGAAGGAGAAATGCACGGATGTCCGTGCGAGGGAGACCGAGATTCAGTTCCCCACAAGTTTCAAGCAATATCCTCCTATCCCTGAAGATCCACAAATGGGTGGACCTTCTCACGCGGTGCCGGAAAACGATCCCCCGTCAGCTACTTACGCACCGCCGCCACCGCCAACGGGTTATGAAAACCCGATACCAACTTACCCAGGTTCGTCTGGGTATAACCCGTTTGAGTATCAGACTCCTACTAGTTATAATTACCAAGCTCCTGCCCAAGATCCATATCTTGAGGCAGCTCACTTTAACGCCCTTTACCCGTCACCGTTTCCTCTAGCATACCCAACTGGGTATCCCATGCAAGGGTATCAATACCCTCTTTATCAGCAATAACCTCCACCTCCACATGTACAAACCCAACAAATTCTATAGAGGTTGGATCAGGTTGAACAAAAAGCGGAGGAACTCGATAAAAAGCACAAACAATTTCTTAAAGGTCTTGGGAACTTCATAAAGAGCAAGAAGAAGTAGAAGTAGAAGTTTATTTTATTTTATTTTTGTAATTTCAAACTAGTCCCTGCGTGGACTTGTTTTCTTTCTTTAGTCCCTGCGAGGACAGCTTGTTTCTTTCGAAGACCAGTTTAGGGCATTCTTGTAATCATTTGGAATCTTAATGGAGTTTCTTTTGAAATTTTTATATGTGAACTTTATTACATCATCATGCAATTATCATTCCAATTTTAAATTGATCTGCCAAGTAAATTTCAAAAGGAGTTCTTAAATGTATAACCTAGCCAAAATATTAATGGTTATGATGGTATAACCTTTTTAAGACAATAATTCCCTGTTAACATCTGAAAATATGTTAACACTCCTAGCAGCGTGACTTGAGAAATCACACTAGCTTCCAAAAGTATTTGGATCTTTCCAAGCCACCCACATAGCCTATATATGATCAATATGAATCATGGCTATTAAACATCAAATATGATGTATACATCAAAACATCCATTTGAGGTGTATGCCTATGGGCGAAATTGTATTCATGACAATGATAGTTTTATTTTATAAACTTCTTGTCAAAAAGGGTGATGAACTATGTTCAACCCTTAGAACTCACTGATCCAAGGGATCGTTGATTATGTTTTAATTGTCCTACTGACAAGGCCTTATGTGCCATTTGAATGTCCTTCGAGACAAGCCTTATACTATATGAAAATGTCTCTACGACATTGACAGTTGTGACTTATGTCCCGTGTCTGATAAATATAAAGGATCGTATCCTACTTGATTGCCCATAATGGTTCATTTGCAACCTAGGCAAATCATGACCAAATAAATTTTGACTTACTAATTAAAATGGTCTGTATGGTTATTAATACCACGACCATTTAATCATCAAATGCGATGATTCAATATATGATTTAAATAAACCATTATTGTTTAAATTCAGTGTTCAAATCATGGCTGGTTCCGATGAAGCTAATAGTCACCCGGTTGAGGGAAACATTAATGATACGAGGATACATGTTACTGGCGCTGAACTTCAAGCTATGATAAAAACAACAGTTACTCAAGCTGTGAACGATATGTTTAGAGAACCTAGTAGAGTTCGATCTAAAATTCATTCAAAATCCCACTTGAAACCACACACATCACAAAAGGATGAATCTCAACACTCATCCAATCAAAGAAGTGAACCCTAAAGGGTTGTGGATGATCGGGCTCCCCGGTACAACAAGGGTTGTACTTAAAAATATTTTGTCTCTTGTAAACCAAGGGATTTCAATGGGGAAAAGGGAGCTATCGATTGCATGAAATGGTTAGACGTAATGGAGACTGTCGTTGATATCAGTGGGTGTGCCAAAGAGGACATTGTTAAGTTTGTGTCGCAGTCCTTTAAAGGAGACGCTTTGACTTGGTGGAAAGCCTTAGTGCAATCCACAAGGAAAATCCCACTGTATAACCTTTCTTGAGTTGAGTTTGTTGAACTTGTCAAGGATACTTACTGTCTACAACACGAGGTGGAGAAAGTGGAGACTGATTTCCTCACTCTAGTTATGAAGGAATTGGATTGTAGATCCTATGTTACGAATATTAACTGCATGTCCCGACTTGTTCCATACGTGGTTACTCTAGTACCAAAACGCATTGCGCGTTTCATTGGGGGGTTAGCCCCAGAAATCAAAGGGAACGTCAAGGCTTCTAAGCCTACCTCTTATAGATCTGCTGTAGATCTATCACTGTTACTTACTCTAGAGGTCATAAGGAGTAGGTCCAAGAGGGTAAATGATGATGGGAAGAGGAAAAGAGAAGAGGATCAGTCCCACCAGTCAAACAAGAAGAAAAAGGGAAATACTGGGTTTAAGAAGAGTCAGTCTGGTGACATGCCCAGGTGTAAGAACTGTGATAAAAGGCATTTTGGGAAATGCAACCTGGATCCACAAGCCAAGCCTTGTGGAATCTGTAAGAAGAAGGGGCATAAAACTGTAGAGTTCCGAAACATAAAGGATGCAACCTGCTATAGTTGTAATGAGAAAGGGCACATTAAGACTAACTGCCCAACGAATACCAAAAAGCCTAATGAGGCAAAGAAGACTAATGCTCGAGTCTTTCAGATGAACGCCAGGGAGGCGGTGAATGATGATAAAGTTATAACAGGTACTTTCCTCACTAATGATATTTATGCTAGAGTTTTATTTGATTCAGGAGCTGATAAGTCATTTGTAGACCTTAAGTTTAGTAAATTGCTGAATATGCCTATTAAAACTCTAGACATTAAATATGAGGTAGAACTCGCAGATGGTACCTTAGAAACCGCTTCAACTCTTCTTGATGGATGCTTTATATCCATTAAGAATCATTATATTCTGATATCGCTATTGCCCATGAAATTGGCTGGGTTTGATGTGGTTTTAGGCATGGATTGGTTGTCGTATAACCAAGCCCAAATTTCCTGCGATAAGAAACTAGTTAACATCAAAATCCCATCAGGTGAATTTGTCACCATTCATGGAGATACACACTATGGTTTGCCTGACAATGTATCCATACTTAAGGCATCCAAGTGTCTGAAGAACGGATGTGTCATCTACATGGCACAGGTGACAGTTGATGAACCAAAACCCAAGATTGAAGACATTCCAATCATCTATGAATACCCCGATGTCTTTCCTGATGAACTACCTGGGTTACCTCCTAAGAGGCAAGTCGAATTCAGGATAGACATCCTGCCAGGAGCCGCACCGATTGCACGAGCGCCCTACCGTTTAGCTCCAACAAAGATGAAAGAATTGAGAACTCAACTTGATGATTTATTGGAAAAGGGTTTTATACAACCCAGCTCATCTCCTTGGGGAGCACCCATACTATTTGTAAAGAATAAGGATGGTTCGATGCGTCTATGCATTGATTATCGTGAGTTAAATAAGGTAACGATCAAGAATCGTTACCCATTGCCCATGATCGATGACTTGTTCGACCAACTTCAAGGGGCAAGCTTCTTCTGGAAGATTGATTTAAGATCTGGGTATCACCAACTTATGGTTAGAACCGAAGATGTTCCTAAAACAGCGTTTAGAACAAAGTATGGCCACTATGAATTCTTAGTGATGCCTTTCGGGCTCACTAATGCACCCGCAGCATTCATGGATCTCATGAACCGAGTCTACAAGCCATACTTAGATAAGTTTGTCATTGTCTTTATAGACGACATACTTATTTATTCTCGTAGTCAAGCTGACCACGAGAAACACCTTCGGTGTATCTTAGGATTGCTACAACAGGAGAAGCTGTATGCTAAATTCTCCAAATGTGAGTTCTGGCTTCGCGAAGTCCAATTTCTTGGACATGTTGTGGCAAGCATGATATCCAAGTAGATCCCGCAAAAATAGAAGCAATCATGAACTGGGAGGCACCTAAGACACCTATGGAGATTCACAGCTTTCTGGGATTAGCTGGTTACTATAGAAGGTTCATTGAGAACTTCTCAAGGATAGCTGCACCGTTAACTTCCCTGACCCGCAAGAATGTGAAGTTTGATTGGGGTCCTAAACAACAAGAGTCTTTTGAGATTCTTAAACAGAAAGTGAGCAATGCTCCTGTATTGACATTGTCTGAAGGGATAGAAGAATTTGTCGTGTACTATGATGCTTCACACACCGGTATGGGTTCTGTGCTTATGCAGAGACGCAAGGTGATTGCCTATGCGTCACGACAACTAAAGGTGCATGAAAAGAATTACACCACCCATGATTTAGAGTTGGGTGTCGTTGTATTTGCACTTAAGTTGTGGAGACATTACTTATAAGGAACTAAATGTGTGATATATTCGGATCATAAAAGTCTCCAACATTTATTCAATCAAAAGGATCTTAATATGAGCCAACGCCGTTGGATGGAAACCTTGAATGACTACGATTGTGAAATTCGCTACCATCCTGGTAAAGTTAATGTAGTCGCAGATGCATTGAGCAGAAAGGAAAGGACTAAACCTATAAGAATTAATGCCAAGAGCATTGAACTTAAGAACAGTTTAAATGAAAGGCTGTTAGCTGCTCAAAAGGAAGCTATATTGGAAACTAACTTTCAAAGTGAAAAGTTAAGTGTAACAGCTGATCAGTTGTTACCCGGCAAGGATGGAATCCTCTGATTGAATGTTAGAATTTGGGTTCCTATCCATGGAGGACTTAGAGATGTAATCCTTCAGGAGGCTCATAACTCCAAATACTCAGTTCACCCTGGAAGTGACAAAATGTATCAAGATTTGAAAGCCAACTATTGGTGGATAGGTTTGAAGAAATCTATAGCCACACATGTAGCTAAATGTCTGACATGCGCTCAGATTAAAGCTGAACATTAAAAATCGTCAAGTTTGCTACAAAAGCCGGAACTTCCCACATGGAAGTGGGAGATGGTAACCATGGATTTTATAACCAAGTTACCTAAAACAAGGCATGGAAACGATACTATATGGGTCATAGTAGACAGACTGACTAAGTCAGCACATTTCTTACCCATCAAGGAAACTCATAGCTCCGATAAGCTAGCTCAGCTGTACGTGGATGAGATTGTATCTCTTCACGGAGTGCCAGTATCTATTATATTTGATAGAGATACTAGATACACCTCTCATTTTTGGAAAAGCTTCCAACAATCATTAGGCACTCGTTTGAATTTTAGTACTGCTTACCATCCTCAAACGGATGGACAAAGTGAACGTACAATTCAGACTCTGGAAGACATGCTTCGTGCATGTGTTATTGATTTGGGAGGTAGTTGGGATGACCACCTACCACTGATCGAGTTCTCCTATAATAATAACTACCATACTAGCATTCAGGCTGCGCCTTTTGAGGCAATATATGGGAGGAAATACAGAACGCCTGTTTGTTGGGCGAAGGTAGGAGAAGCTCAATTGTCAGGACCTGATATAGTCCTTGAAACAACGGACAAGATTGTCCAAATTCGTGATCGAGTAAAAGCTGCCAGAGATAGGCAGAAACGCTATGCAGTTAAGAGGCGAAAACCTCTAAAATTCGAGGTAGGCGACAAATTCCTATTAAAGGTATCACCCTGGAAAGGTGTGATGTGTTTTGGTAAGAAGGGCAAGCTAAGCCCAAGATATATCGGACCATTTGAGATCATCGAATGTGTCGGCAGTGTAGCTTATATGCTAAACTTTCCTGAGGAGCTCAGTAGAATTCACAATGTGTTCCACATCTGTAATTTAAAGAAATGTCTAGCTGATGAATCGCTAGCAATGTCTCACAAAGACGTATAGATTGATGAAAGCCTAAGGTTTGTTGAAAGACCTATATCGATTGAGGATCGACAAATTAAAAAGCTCCAAAGGAAGCACGTGCCTATAGTGAAAGTGAAATGGGATGCCCGTAGAGGCCCATAATATACGTGGGAGGTTGAGTCCACTAAGCGACAAAAGTACCCTCACTTATTTCAGTAAATCTCGGGGTCAAGATTTATTTTAAGGGGGTGAGGATGTAACACCTCGTAAAAACGCATCCAATTATGTAAAGACACATGTCCTAAACTCTAAATATGTTAAAGTTTGAGTTTAAAGGACTAAAGTTGACAAACGATAAAAATATGTATCCGAAGGGACTAAAAGTGTCAACATGCCAAACTGGTGCCTCTGAATGACCACACATGAAGAATATATTCTTAAACGAGTAATTATTTGGATATAAGAAGCCGTTTGTGGAAATAATCGAAAGATTATAAACTACATGGGTTAAACGTGTCAACATGTTAATTCTTACCTCTGAGTGACCTTTTAACGAACCCGAGGCTTCGTAATGTTCAAAAATACTCTCAAGAATAAGTAATATTAGTTTCACGTGGTTTTGAGATCGTTATGTAAGTTTCCAATAATAAGGGTTAAAAGCGTCTACATGACTAAACCTGTATTTTCGGTGATCGTTTAACGAAACCGGGCCTAACGGAGTTTAGTTATACTCTCATGATCCTCTACAAACAAACTACAAGGCCCTTTTGTGCCTAAAGTGAAGTTAAATAAAGTTATAAAGGACCAGGGGCTGAAACTGCCAAACTAGAAACAATTTTAACCTGAAATCAAGGTTGTCGCGGGGCGCGTAGACTCCCCTTGAATCCTACGTGGCCCGTAAAAGACTGCCCAACTCAGAATTTTGTTGCCAGCTGCAGGTTTCTACTCTTAACCTATTTAAACTCATCCAAATCAATACCTGGAGCTTGTTGTTGGTTTTATAATACCACTAAGACACCTGGGATGATCCTAAACATCCCCATAACACCTATTATGATCTTGATTCATGGTCTTCAAGTATAAATAGGCCTTGTGTTGAACCATTTCAATTGCACAACTCATTTTGATCATCTCCTTCTCTCATCTCTGGGATTCCTGATAAAAAAGGGAGCTCATTCTTAGTAGAAAAGGTTACTAGGACCCTTTGTAAGTTTCTTAGCCCCCTCTTTAGTTCAGTTTTCTTAATTAAAAACCGAAAAGTCAAAGTTATGTAAATTAGCTTTGACTCTCAGTTTAAACTCAAATGGTCCAGCCATTGTTCGAGATGAATATGGTTATGTGACCATAATTAGGTAGGTGTTAATCCCTTAAAAGGGCACCTCCTAATTATTTCGTTTGCTTAGTTAATTGTCGGGTCAAACTATTTAATTAGAAAGTCAAACTGGACAGAATTGTAAATAATAATTAAAACCAATAATGTAGAGGTTATAAATTATATTTTATCACTATAATAACTTAGTAATTATTATTAGACCATGTTTAGGCATGTTCAACCCGACAATCCTGAGTTTTGGGTCGTTGGCAACCGAAAGTCGCAAAAGCTTGACTTTAGCTTTGACTTTCAGTTCTGACCCGATTAAGCTTAATTCTTCTATTTTTTAAGCTTCCATTAGGACCACATTATGTTGTAGTATAACCCTCTGAGGTTATATTACCTGGTCATTAGTATTCTGAATTATATGCTAACTTCCGTTATTATGCTTATAAATGCCCATTATGCCCTTATGTTATATAAACGAGATTTTTGAAAATGTGAGTGGACAAAAAGCTTTATTATTGATATATAAGTATGTCAAATAAATTTGACATCAGTTTCTTGTCTCAAACTCAAGTTATACAAGATATCGTAAAATGAAACTTTTTGTTATTAAATTGCATTTTTAGCATAAATCATGTTTAAACCTAAATTTTGGCACCAAACCCATTACTTTCTGTTTTGATATTATTTATAGAGATTTTTTTAATTTTTGGTTAGATTATAAACTGACCATATCATTGAGTTCTTGTATAATTCAATAAATGACGATAATACCCTTTTCATTCATAAAATGAGATTTACACATGATTAACATGCCAAACCTTTTCCTACTGATGTTATATGCAAAATAAAATATTTTAAACCTTAAAGGCTGATCAAAATCTCAGATTTCCATAAGCACCTTAAATATCGTCAATTATCGACTTTTACGCAAATTAGGCGCATAGTATGGTTTAAAACCATATTTAACACCTAAGACTTAATACCTACTGATTTTATTAATGAATTTTAATATTTTAACAGTAAGTATAAGTCCTAAACTCAGACTTCAAATTTTGTCTTTAAAAGATATGTGAAATGACCAAAATGCCCATACGATGCATAGTTTGGCCATAAATGGTAACCCTCACATATGTATGATATCTTACTGATGTATCTTGATAAAATAAATATTTTTACTGAATGTTTTAGAACAGAACCTCAGTTTACTATTAAACCTCTTTTATAAGTATTAAATTGACCAAAATACCCTTACGGGACTTAGATTAGTTTTAAATACTTTTTGGGCATATATGTTAACATCCTACCGATGTATTAACATAATTTAAGCATAATAACATATGAGACTTATATATAGTTCATTTGGTGACCCGTTATGCATTTATGCGTTCAGTTTAGTTTATGTGACTAGTTTACTTAAATTAGCCGAAATGGGTTTAACCTTATCATTAAATCTTCAAAATCCAGAATGTGTTTAGTTTACCCATATTATACAAGTATCCAAACTTGTCGAGTCTAAATCACATTCCATTCCGGTCTTCGCTTAATCTAGCGTTTCGAACCATGTAGTATCTTTCAAACTAACCGGCCTAAGTCTTTGACTTAAATAAAGACCCGTTAGTATCCTAATAGGTTAATAAACCTTCCATACAGATTGAGTAGCCTAGGTAGAAGGTATTTACATAAGGCTTTAGGTGACATACGACTGAGTTACATCCTTATGAATCTAGCTCAGGTAAGTACTTTTAACTTATTTTCCCTATACGGGCTTGGGATACGGTGAATTATTACCGCTTGGTCGGGTATGAGACCATTTAATCGGATTGTGATTTAATAAATCTGCATAACCCGTTTAAATATGTTTTGTTTGATAACATGAACATTGGGGGTTAACGACCGTGCCTGGATATCCTCGGCTTATTAAAGTTAATAATGGCCACGACCTATGCACGGGGTGTAGGCATACACCTGACAGATGCAAATGCTAAATAATAAATAACCCACATGTTGGGGATAACTCCTTTGTGGGTTCTATAAGTGGTGAGTCGGTTAATCATGACCGGCTTCTAAACCGGCCCCAATTGTATAACAAACATGTAAATTGGTTTACAAGATTTTAATAAGAATTGTCCCAAGTTATAAAAGGTTTTGTGCCTTGTGCACTTAAATCAATTTTCATAAACTCTTTTCAAATGAGTCAGTTAATTGTATTTACCAGTGAAAACTGACGTACTTTCCAAAGACTAAGTGTCAGGTACCTCACGAAACTAGGCTGGAGCTACTCAGTGTCAAATAAGAGGATCTTGCAAATCCTTAGAAGCCTGAAGTCTGTTTATTTCAGTTTCTTTTATTATTTTTATGATCCGCCTGTGGATCTCTATTACAACCAGTCTGTATATTCTTTCATTTTGAACACTCGGACACTATGGTTTGTAATAGTAATTATCTACCAAGCCTTCCACTGTGCTATTTATTGTGTATATTGACTATGATGATATCAACTACGTCACGATACTCCCCACCGGGCCCACTGGTAACACATGGAAATATCAGGGTGTGACAGCAAACCTCCACCATACAATCATAGTTACACCTCAATTCCCTTGACTGATGAGGAGATAGCCAACGTACCTGAAATGGAATATGGGAAGCATGGGGATAGGAAGGTTGAGCCTGTTAAGCCAAAGAAAGTTAAAATCACAAGGCCAGATAAAACCGAAATTATTCTAGAAAAACAAGCATTCGATAAAACTTTCATGAAACCTGCTAAAGTTTCAAAACACATTGAGACTTTAAATTTTGAGAATAACGCGAATATTGACAAACACTTTCAAGTATTAGATAATGTTGAACCATGTTTTTCTCAAAATTCACTTGCAGTACAACAACAAGAGAAAGAGTCTGAAACAAAATCTCTCAACTTCGAGTTTGGCATGATGAATGGGTTTGCTGAATTCATCAAAGGATATGGGTCTAGCAAACAAACTGAGTCGACTGTTTCAACTGATTCGTCATTTGACTCCTCAGAAACCGCTAACTGTGAAAATTCAGAGTTGGTTGTTTCTAGTAGAGTCTAGCAATGAATCGTCTGAAACAGTTGAATCAGAACAGATCAAAGTAGAATCAGAATCTGCATTAGGAGCTTCTGTTGAGACTAGTGGTGAGTCAACAACAGAAGCCCCTGCTCAGCCATTAAATAATCATGGTTCTTAAACTACTTAACAAACAGTGTCACTCGAGATTGAAAGTGCTACTACGGATTCAACTGACATTATTTGTGTAACACCTCATAAATTCACGTCCAATGATACGTTGACACGTGTACTAAACCTTAATAAAGTCAAACGTATACTATAAAGGACTAATTTTTGAGAAAAATTGAAAAATTTGAATGCGAAGGGACTAAAAGTGTTAACATGCTTAAACTAAGCCTTTGAATAACAATACACGGTATTCATAATTATAATTAAGCCACTCGTTGGTCGAGAGAAGCCGTTTGCATAATTATTGAAAGTTTGCGCGTCGAAGGGTCAAAGCGTCAACATGTAAATTCTTACCTCTGAGTGACCTTTTTACAAACCGAGAGCTTCATGATATTGATTATACTCTCGGGAATATCTAATATTGGCCATTTAAGGCTTTTTTGCCAATAAGTGACGTTACGCGCAACTTTGCAAGTTAAAGGGGTTAAAAGCGTCAATATGTTTAACGATACCTCTGAATGACCTTTTAACGAACCTGACGTATTATAAAGTGCAATCATACTTTTGAGAATGCTTAATATGGATTGCATAGGGCTTTGATGCTATTAAACGATGATACGCGCAAGTTTTTGCGTTAGAGGGACCAAAAGCGTCAACGTCTATAACTACACCTTAGAATGATCATTTAAGCAAACAGGAGCACCGTAATATTTGGTCATACCTTCGGGAAGTGTCTAATACTGGCCATGTAAGACCTTTATGCCGTTTCGCAACAATGCACTCAAGTTCGCAATTAAGGGGTTAAAAGTGTCAATGCGCGAAACTACACTTTAGGGTGACATTTTAAAGGCACCGGAAACTCTGTTAAGCTCAGTCATACCTCGGGTGTGCCTAATATGACCTATTTAAGGCTTAGATGCCATAGAACGATGATACGCATAAATTTGTACGCCAAAAAGACTAAAAGCGACAACTAGCGAAACTACGCCTTTGAGAGGCCTTTTGAACGAACCGGGAACTTTGTGACGTTTTGTCATCCTCCCGGGTATGCCAGAGTTAGGCCACTAAAACTTTTGTAACTTATATTAGCATAACATATTAAATATACCAAGTCTTGTGCCAAACATGCAAACTTTAAAAGTATAAAAGCGCATTAAAGATGACAGGGGCTAAAGCAGCACATCTGCCAAACTTGGGGTGGCTGGGCTGGGCAAGTAGCAGGCCGTGAAGCCAACTGAACCCGCTGTCATGGGCTGCCAGCCCCTAAATAGCAGCAAAACATCTTTTATTTTGATGGCTTTGTTAATTCTTGATGCCCGCACTACACACAAAACATTTTTAGCAAACTATGGATTGTTATACTGATTTATTAGCTGATTTTACACTTGTTTTAATCCTAGAACTCCCTAGGACACTTGTTGATCATCCAAGCATCCTCTAAACTCTATAAAAGGGGGTGTTGATTTCATTTCAAAATCACAATTCCTTCTCATTATTGCTATCTCTCTCAATTTGCAGGATCTTGAATATTTTGGAACCTTCTCTGAGTTCTATTCAGTCCATAGGACCATTCGGAAGTGTCCTTTCATGACTAGTATATTTTATTTGGCTTAAAAAGCCGAAAAGTCAAGCGTTTACGATAAACGCTTTGACTTTTAGCTAGACCATAAACGATCAAGCCGTTGTTCGCAACGAACATGGCTACGTGATCGTAATTAGGTAGGTGTTAAACCCTCAAAAGGGCACCTCCTAATTATCACGTTTACTTAGTTAATTGTCGGGTCAAAGTAATTAAAATAAAAGTCAAACGAGTCAGTTTTTAAATAAAATTCATAACTAATGACGGAGAAGCTATAAAATCAGTTTTGTCACTTTAATAACTTGGTAAATATTAATCAAACATGTCTAGGCATGTTCAACCCGACAATTCTGAGTTTAGGATCGGTTCGCAACCGAAAGTCGTAAAAGTTGACTTTTGCTTTGAATTTCAGTTCTGACCCAATTTAGCTTAGTTTCTTTGTGCCTTAGGGTTCCTTTGTGACCATATTATATATTAGTATAACCCTCTGAGGTCATACTACATGGTCCCTTAGAAATCATAGTTCATTTGCATGTTTCCGTTAAATGCTTAAAAATTGACTATTATGCCCTTATGTTATAAAAACGAGATTTTTGAAAATGTGAGAGGACAAAAAGTTTTATTATTGATATTTAAGTATGTCACAAACTAAAGTTATGCAAGATATCGTAAAACGAAACTTTTTAATAATTAAATTATGATTTTTGGCATAAATCAGGTTTAAACCCAAATTTTAACACCAAACTCATTACCTACTGTTTTGATATTATTTTTAGGGATTTTTTGAATTTTTGGTCAAATTTTAAACTGACCATATCATTGAGGACTCGTATAAATCGGCAAATGACGATAATACCCTTTTTGTTAATAAAATGAGTTTAACATATGATTTGCATACCAAACCTTTTCCTACTGATGTTATATGTTAAATAAGATATTTTAAACAGTAGAGGCTGATAACAGTCTCAGGATTTCATAAACATCTCAAATATCGTCAATTAACGACTTTTACGACAATTAGGTGCATAGTATGGTTTAAAACCATATTTAACACCTAAGACTTGTTAGCTACTGATTTTAAAAATAAATTTTAATACTTTAATAGTAAGTATAAGTCTTGAACTCAGACTTCCAAATTTGACCTTAAAAGCATATGTGAAATGACCAAAATGCCCCTACGGTGCATAGTTTGGCCATAAATGATAAACCTCACATATGTATGATATCTTACTGATGTAACATGATAAAATAAATATTTTTACTGAATGTTTTAGACCAGAACCTCCTTTTACTATTAAATCTCTTTTATAAACTTTAAAATGACCAAAATACCCTTACGAGGCTTAAATTGGTTTTAAATTCGTTTTGGGCATAATTGAAGATATCTTACTGATATCACATCATATTTTAAGCATAATAACTTATGGAACTTGTACTTGACTCATCTGATTACCCGTTATGCTTATACGCGTTTGGTACGGTTTATGTAACTAGTTTGCATAAATTAACCAAAACGGGTCAAACCTTATCATTTTTACTTCAAAATCCAGAATGTATTTAGTTTACCCATATTATACAAGTATTCATACTTGTTGGGTCTAAATTACAATCCATTCCGGTCATCGCTTAATCTAGCGTACCGTACCATTTTCATATTTAAAAACTAGCCGGTCTAAGTCTATGACTTAATTAAGACCCATTAGCATTCTAATTGGTTATTTATACCATCATTCCAGACTAGAGCCGTCCGGTAAACTGTACCTACGCTTACTTAATTGAATACGACTGAGTTATTATAAATCTTGCTATTTAAGACAGGAGCTAGCTCAGGTAAATACTCTTAATATATTTTCCTTTATACGGGCTTGGGATACGGTAATATAATTACCGCATGGTCAAGTATGGGATTCGAAGACCAATAAGTCGGGAAATTCAAATAACCTGTTTTAATTCGTATTGCTTGACTGAAACATTGGGGGTTAATGCGACCGTGTCGTGGATATCCTTGACTCATTAATTGCAATGGCCACGACCTAAGCACGGGGTGTAGGCATACACCCGACAGATGCGACATGGTTTATTAAATAATTTTATACCCAATATGGGTTTCCCAATAAGGGAATAAGTGGTGTATTGGTTAATCATGAACCGGCATAGTACCGGGCCCCGTATATAGAGCAAGTTATGTAAAACTGATAACATGAGATGTAGTTTGTCCCAAGTATAAAATCTTTCATGCCTTGTGCACCTAAACAAATTTTCCTAAACATTTTCAAATGTGTCGGTTGATTGTATTTACCAGTGAAAACTAACGTATTTTCAAAAGTCTAAGTGACAGGTACAAATACGTAAATAGGCTGGAAGCTGCTCAGGATAGTTAGACTAGGAACTTGCAACTCCTTCGCATAAGCCATTAATCTGATAAACTTCTTTTGTTATAATGATCCGCCTGTGGATTATTACAAGCTTGTCTGTACTAAAATATTTGATATATTTTAGACATTTCTGTTTGTAATAATAATTTATATTCTGAGACTTCTGCTGTGCAATTCTGTATATGTTTGACTATGACCATACCAATCTTACGTCACGATACTCCCCACCGGGCCCACCGGGATGAGCTGTAAATATCGGGGTGTGATAGTTTATGAGCAAGTGAATGTTACTGATGCTTCTACTTCATGTGCAGATGAGGTAACAATTAAGGATTGGGTTAAGGGGGATGATATTGTTTGCCAAAAGGCTGATGATGTTTGTTCTAAAAATCAAATTTGTCTGTTGATGCTCCTCCATATGTGAGAAAGGCTGTTTCTGAGCCAGCTTTGAGAGACCCGCCAAATAAATACGTGCCTCCAAAGCAAACAGTCAGGAATGAAAATGCTAACCCTAACAGTAAATGTTCTAACTGTTGTAAAAAGGGACATAAGAAGCAAGGGAGAAAGTCTGAACGATTTGCAAACAAATCATCAAACAAATCTTGTAACTCAAATCCTTCATCACTTGCGTCTAATGGATCGGGATATGCTCATTATGTGAAGAAGCAAACATGCTACAACTGCGGCATACCCGGTAACATTGCAAGGAATTGCACACATCGTCCCTATGTGCCATACTATACACAACATCAGAAGGTTACATCTAGGGATAGATCTTATTCTAAGCCGATGAAGGTTGAAAAACATAATGCAATGATGAATAAGCATCCCCAAGTTAAACCATTTGATGGGGATTGGAATGCTGCCAAAGCTAAAAGAAAACAAGGTTTGAAACCTAAACAAGTTCCGAAAAATAAAAAGGTTGAAAAGTAAACTGTTTTGCCCAAGGCACCTAAGAAATTAGAGAAGCCTAAACAAGTTTGGAAGGCAAAACATAAAGCAACAACATCACCAATCCCTGAAACAAAAGGGGACATGTGCTTTCGACAAGTGTCGTATGTTGATGCTTCAGGAATACCCAGGACCCCGATGGCCTGGGTACCAATGTCTTACTAATCTCCTTACTTTTCAGGGATAACCAAGGAGGAACTGTTGACAATCTTTGGATGTTGATAGCGGTTGTTCCAGAGACATAACAGGTAACATTTCACTGTTGCAAAATGTATATTTCTTTACAGTTGATATGTTTCGTTTGAAGGAGATAAGAGAGGTGAGACAAGATTAGCAAGGTACAAATTTGAATTTCGTATTCTAATTTCGATATTGATTAGTCTTAAATCTTATGATGGAACGGTTAGGCAAAAATAACAAAAATATTTTCATTTTCTTTTGTGTTTCTCTTTGTACATACGTTTTCGTTGTTAGATAAATTTGCGCATAAGATTTACACACAAATTTAGGGGGATATCTAGAGATATCTGTCTGTAAATATTCTTTAAAAAAATTGAGAAAATGAGAAAATACAAAAACATTCAAAAAACAGAAAAATAAAAAATGTCTTGTGGCATAAATGGGAAATGAAATAATTTCACTATGTGGATTAAGGCTGACTCATGTAAGACCAATATTGAAATGGTCTGACTCTAGAGCGATATGTTGGTAGGCTTTATCCTGATGGCCGGATGCTTTGACCAGTTCTGTGCTGAACACTAAATTATTCTATGACCTCAGGAAAGAACGTCACTTGGAATTAGGACATGTCTATTTGAATGCGTGTGTGACGTCCCGATACACACAATTTTGTTCTAGTTCTAAAATCTTTTCTGACCAACTCGTGTATCTCCTCTGTTTTGCATGAGCAAATACCTAGAGGTGCCAGGCAACGTCAGCTTCTGTTTTGCGTTAGCAAATACCTAGCTATACGTTGTGGCGCTATAGATCAATTACACCCGTTAGAGGCCCTCAAGTGCCCAAAAGAAACCCGAAAAAAAACTATATCAAACTGAGAAAACTCATTTGATATGTACATTACATCCATCTCTGCGCATGATCTATTCTGTTCTCTTCTCAATCCAGTCCCAGTCAAGGTTTCAGAATCCTAGAATATGTGGTAGGGAAACTACATATATGATAGCGTGTTCTGATTAAAATTCCAGGATTTGATCATGATTTAAAATTGAGTGTTCATATTAATTAAATTGAAAATATGATAAAATTAGTTGCTGACTGTTATATGAAAAAGGCCTAAGGTGATAAGTTTAAATGGACAAACATACTGGCAATCGCTCGGATCATCCAAAGTAAATCAGTGTTGATAAGTGTACTCTGGTCCGAAACATGTGATTTGATCCCATTGCAACTGTAATTGTATATTAGTTTCTTTGTTTATTTATTTTTCGGTTTATATCGTTTGATTTAAAAATAAAAAATTCAAATTGGTGTTTTAGTTTTTATAAAATCAAAAATCAAAAAATAGAGTGTGCATTTGTTTTATTAAAAGTTTAACCTTCTTGAAGATTTGATTGATCATCATAAGTTGAAAGAAATTTGAAGTGTGAAATCCGGGTATAAATACTTGGATGTGCCAAGTGTTCATGTGGTACTTTCCTCTGTTACACAGAAATGTTTGCTTATGAATTTCTTAGCAAGTGCAGAATTTGATTCAAATCAAGAAATAGGGTTTGTTGAAGATTGAGATGTTGTTGGCTGCTAATAAAGCATGAAGCATCACAGCAACAAGATGTGCCTGAGTTAGAAGAACCAGATACGAGTCATCATCTGATAGTGATAGTACATATAAAGAAGTACCTGTTAACCTGTTTGAAAGAGAAGACATTGACAAAGAAAGGAGTTTCTTAGAATCCTCCTCTTACATTCTTTACAAGAAAATCTTCAAGCAAAGTTGATCGTGGTTAAGAAGAACAAAGAGCCCAAGTTTGAAGATGAAAAGATGAAGTATCTTCCCACAGAGACATGAGATATACAGCAGTTTGATAAAGACAGCATAAACCTAGAGGGATACTGTAAAGCCATATAATTAAGTAGGTTTACGCTTATCTTTATCAAACACAATTACAAGCTATTGGGCTTAGTTTCTAGTGGGTTAGATTGTATTTGGATAAGTCATGTGGGCTAAATTAGTGTATTGGGCTTGGGTTAGGCCATGTGGGCCGAGTTCATAGGAGACCCTATATAATGACATGTTTAGTTCATTATTTGGGTTAGCACTTTAGAGAGAAACTAGTTCTTCTTAGTATTTTCAAAATTCTTTGTTTGTGTACCAGACGGTTCTTAGAAATATAATCGATTGATTGTTCTTGATCTTCTACACTTTCCTCAGTTTTCCGCACTTTGATTAGTGTTATTGATATCCAATTGAAGTTTTGGGACTTATAGTTTATAAGTATTTAGTCCAAGTCATATATTGTTATGCATGGAGGTAGGATGAATTCCATCCATTTAACCTCATTGTATAGATCTACCAAAGCACAAAATCATCAACTTAGTTGATGATTTCAGTTGGTCATGAATATGAATGTACAAATAACTAAACATCTAAATCATCAAGTAACCAAGTGAAACTCGAACTAGACTATTGCATTCCAATCATGGCTAATGTTTGGAGACTTAGTGTAGCTTAGACACTTTGTGACTAGTAAGTTTACTTGATGACTTAGGTCCATTATATTGGAGATGTTTGCACCTCAAAATTTCTGGAATGGTACCTTAACTGAAGCCTCAAAACGTGTAAGTTAGTTGGGAATAAGGTTTGGTTCATCTTCATCTAAAAACGGTGTTGAAAATGTTGTTAAGTTTGAAAGTTTAACAAAAACAAAATTATAATCCACTTTGGACCTCAATGTGGTGATGTTCCAACTTAGTTTACCATGGTAAACTTGTTGAAACATTTCTAGAGGTTATCCAAGTGGAATGAAAGAATAAAACATGAAGAAATGAAGAACAAAGTGAGTTGAAATCTCCCTTAAACACTTGAAACTTTCTACCCGAACTTGCCGATTTCTTGATCATATGGAGTGTTTGAGAGTGATTTGGAGTTGTGGAAAATGAAAATATGTTAGAGGAGGGTTGGTTTTATAGTTGAAAATTAGGGTTTGAATTTTAAGGAGGTTGGAAGGTGATTGGAGGTGAAAAGAGGTGGAAAAGCTTGAAATCCGATTGGTGTTAAAAACCTGCTGCGGATTGGTCCTGGTCGCGCAACACGACTAGTCCCATTGCGTGGCGCGACGAGAGTTTTTTTCCATGTCACACCCTTAAAATCCACATGCGGAATTTTACCACAAGTCGTTGGACTGACCGGGATCAAGCCACTAACCATGTTGAACAAGTGTTAAAGTTATTAAAAATCATCACAATCAACACGATTAGTGACTAAGATTTAAATGTCCAAAACATAGTATAAATAAACAACTGAAACTAAATGTAAAATCCAGACATAACTTAAAAACCACAGTGTTCAATAAAATTTAAAACCAAATGTTTAATGCCAGCCACGACACTCTAAATGCTGCAAACTCCCATGCGGTACCTAACGTCCTGCAAAGCATGCACAAGTGTATCAACAAAGGTTGGCGAGTTCACAGTTTCAGTTTTAAAGTAAGGTAATTTTCAAATACATTAGTTTATTAAAAACATGTCATGGGTAGCTAACCCACAGTTAAGCTACTAAACTGTGTAGTACCGAATACTTGATTGTAGTAGGTTGTTGTGCCCCATATCAATGCCTATCGTCATTGATATAACGTCAAGGTCAAAAGTTCAGGTGTAACACCCCAAAAACGGGTTTGGAAATGAAACCACGTTAATAGTGAAAATGAGTAAAATACCGTTAGTGGTAAAAATTAACCCGGTAAAAATTTGTATTTAAATAAATAAACTTGATATTAATTAAAAGGAGGATAAACACTTTGGGAAAAACAAAGTATGTAAAAGGCTCGAATTAACGGGGCTTAAAATAAAACGGGTTATGACTTCCAGAACCCATTAAGTTAACTAGGAATAATTAACCTAGTTAATAAGAGTGAATGTTACTAGAAATAAGTAGGTTATAGCGTACTTAATAACAAACAATTAAAACAAAACTTGAGAGGCCAAGATTGTAACAAAGGAAACTTAATAATTATAAAAAAAAAACACACACAACACACACATGGTGTGTGTGTGGAGATTGACCAGGAGAGAGAGCTCCCATGGAGCAAACCCTAGTTCATCACAAATTCACCAAATTGGAGCTCAAATCAACCCCAAATCAATGCAAGAACACATATAAATGATCACCAAGTCAAGGGGATCGCAAGGTATGTCAAATTTTGTAATTTGGTGATGTCTAGAAATTATGATGAACACTCATAATCAAAATTCGGGGATGAATGTTGAATGTATGAGTGATATATGTGTTGAATTCATGTTTAGAAACAAACCCTAGTTGAAAACCTGAAGAATTGGTATTAGAAACTAGGGATTTGATGATTACTTTTGTATGTGCTAAGTGGGTTTTGACTAAATAATAAAGATGATGATATGTTTGTGCTAGAAATCGTCATAATCGATAGTTGATGCGAGATACTTAAACAATTTGCAAGTTTGAGTATTTAATCATACATAATTAAGATGGGTTCTTAGAATGTTGTAATGAAATTGGTAAATTATTCATGAATATGGATGTTTGAAACCATGATATTAATTAGTTGAATATAGAACTTGATTTGAATAGGTAGCCGAATGAATACCTAATGACATGATGAAACGGGTTTCACTTTTAGATGGAACCCGTAGAATTTGCCTAATGAAAGAACGAGTTTTATATAATTAGATGATTTTATGATGTACATAAACTATGTTGATGCATGTAGTTAAATTAGTTGCCTAAAAATAGCTACGACAGAATAGTCGAAGAAATGCTTAAGTGGGTTCGTTGAACTCAATTGTGCATTTCATACATTAAAAAGGGACAGTTGACTTTTGAAAAGTCAAACTAGCCATTAACAAGATCGAATGATAATTTTGATAGAAAATACGTGAGGTGGAATAGTCGTGATTAGCAATGACTAAACTAACTATCTTGCGAATTATTATGCTAGTTTGAAGCTTAACAAGCTAGGTGAAGCTTGGCGAGGAAGCGGGTCAAACAAATCAAGCATGAAGAGGAACGAGTGGCTTGGGTGAGAGGTAAGTGAAGCTTACGCTCTTTTATTTATTAACAAATACTTGATTGCGAGTGTTGAATCTGAACTATATAAAGAAAGATAAGAAACCATGAATTATGGTAAAAAGGGTAAAAACGGTCAAATAGTAATCCGGACATGGACTAACAAATATATAAAGGGATTTGAAAGGACACCATTTGGCATGAGCCATAACGGGTCAAAAAAAACGAGAAAAATTCTTAAATAGGATGAATTCAAAAGTAAAACGGGATAGGTTAATGGGGGTGAAATGGTAATTTAATACCATCTCGAAATGATAATTGGTCATTTCGACTAAACGGGCCAAATGGTGTTGTTAACACCATTTGCCAATAATATTTGAGGATTGCTTGTTGAGTTTTGTGAACATAGGAATTAACACATGGTTGGCAGTGCTATTAACTAGATATTAATAGCGAAAGGTATTTAAATGGGTCAATCTTATGACCCGAGCCAGGTACGCATGTTTAGGATTATAGCTAAAAGTGATATTTTGGTCAAATAGTAGGGGAAGTCCTTCGACGCGCAAATGAAGGGCTAAAATTGACCAAAAAGCCTTTGAGGGGTAAATAGGGTAGACAACCTTTAAAGAGTTGTTTTGAAATAAGCGTCTTGTTAAATTGAGTCCTTAGAATAAGTATGGAAAGTGAAAGATGTAAATACTTGGGTCAAATGACTATATAGGAGTCTTTGCCGTAAAACAATGATCCGAGGGGTGAAACTCGGAACACTTAGATAACCACATTAAATCCAACACACATATAGTTGTGGTGGAAGATCATTTGATAAATATTGCGAAAATAAGATGTTAGAAATAAACGAGTATGAGTTATGCGGAAAAGTGTTTAAATACCCTTAACTGGTCAAAATAAGCATTTAAGTACAAACGGGTTTAAGAATATACATAAACTCGTGAATTGAACCTAATATGATAGACAACATTGAAATTATAAGATTCATGTGAATTTGAGATCAAACAAACATGTTTGTTTGATAAAATGCATAAACGGGTTAAAATTCGGTAAAAAGGTAATGAGTCGAAGGCTTAGAAGTCTCAAAATTTCTTAGGTTGGATGTAGTATTTTAACTCCATAAGATGGAGAATTAAATTACGGACGCGTAGGAAAAAGAATCGCGTAAAACGGATCAATAACGAAGAAGTTATGGCCGTTTCTGTAAAAACTGGTATTGCTGAAAAATGCAGGACCCAGCTCCAGAGCTGCTGGAAAACGGTCTCCCTCGCGTGGCGCGAGGGAGCAACTGGGTGCCTTCGCGTGGTGCGAAAGGGCACTGTTTTAGCGAAAAAATTTTATTTTAATCAGTTTCGCTTCCCGGACTCGTTTAGATACGTTCTACGTTACGTATGACTAATCTAACTCATGTTTTATGAGTTTCAGGTATAATTTTAGCACCAGAGGACGATCAAGCACAACGAAGAGCCGAACACGATCAAGAAATCAGCTTCCGCACTATGTATCGTTGTTATGTTAAATGACGAACTCACACATGTTATGTTGTATAGTTTTAATTCTGTAAGAAAGTTTAATGAATCCCGTATTTTCAATGTAGTTGAAATTCTAATTACCCGTTTATCTTCGTAAATTATACAAAAATCGTTAAATAATAATAAGGGTGTTACAAGTTGGTAATCAGAGCTCATGGTTAAAGAATAAAGTGTGTTCGGTTCAAGGCTTGATCGCAAATCCGGTAAGTACATGTATATCAATGGTTTAGTAAGATTAAAGTGTTGAGAACAACACATATGGTTATCGTGTAATACACGTTACACCAATAAAAACGATATAGAATAGATATAGTCAACGAAATTACACGCGTTGATGCGTATAGTAGAAAAGCCTTGTATTATAATACGGGCATCCTTTAATGTTGAAATTACTAATTGTTGTATATGTTTTAGTTGAAGGACACTCGCATATGAGGATAGCGAGAGTTTAACAAATCACATATTTGACAGAGGAACGGTCCAAAGAGTATGCTCATCAGGGACCTAAATCGCGCAACGGTCGCGAACAAGGCTAATGGCAAGAGAAGCCCGTTAGGGCAAGCCTTACCAGGTGCACATTTTAAATTAATTGCACAAATAGTAATATGCAACAAATATGTAGAAATTGAAAGTTGCATATGTAGAAAAAAACTTGGAAAAACCCGAATAGAAAATGTATTCGGGATATTGTTTCCAAGAGAAACAAATAGAGGCATTACTTACATAGGGCGTGATGTGAAAACTATAAAAAGGTCATGCGTGTCATGTGTTAATCGCTTACTTTGGCCAAGTAAGTAGTGGCATGTGATACCATGAACTTCTTATAGCGAACACATTTACATCCGATGTAGTAAGGACGGGATGAATGGGACAAATTAAAAAGTACCCAAATGAAACAAATGAACAAAATAGTTGATAATAATGTAAACGCACAGCCGGGTGACGGAAACGTATTACATTAGGATAACGAGCCCGAGAGAAGGGACAAGGATTAAAGTAGATGAAAATACAGACCGACTAATAGGAATGCTAAAGTGTAAGGATAAAAGTTTGACTGTCACAAGTGATGAAATTCACACGGACAAGTCAAACGAATTAAATAAAGAATAAAAGACTTAACTGAATAAAAGCAATGGATTTCGCTAAGACGACCAAATAAAATTAAAACAAAGTTTTAATAGATACCGGGACGGTTGCTTTGGAAGCGACTTCGACAAAATACCCGATAGATGGGTATGATTTTGAAAGTAGCCGTAAACCAAGAAACTGGAACGCGAATTAGAAAGTCAAAAGACTCGGATTATGAGTCATGACTAAAAGACAATGAGAATTTGCAAATAGAAATTCTGATAACTAGATTCAACTATTTTAAAGTTGAACGGGTCGAATAAAGAATGAAGTTTGACGTTCACAAGTGATGAAATTTCAAACGAACAGGTCGAACGAGTTAAATAAAGAATAACGTTTGCTAACGTGAGTAAGCGCGAACCGAATAAATAAAAGCGCGAAATACTAAGATAAAA
Source organism: Helianthus tuberosus (assembly GCA_030545235.1). NCBI lineage: Eukaryota > Viridiplantae > Streptophyta > Magnoliopsida > Asterales > Asteraceae > Helianthus > Helianthus tuberosus. The sequence goes on along the minus strand of CM060411.1, from coordinate 38,315,969 downwards.
GAACCCGAGTAATGGGTTGTAAATAAATGTAGGAATAAACCGGATAATAATAAGCGGAAAACAAACCGACGTGTAAATGACATAAGAAGTCATAGAGTCGGAGGATTAGATTAAAAAGGAAGCGGATGTAGCCTTAGACTACGGTCAAGGTCCATAGAGTTCAAGAACGAAAACGAATGATCTCTAACCATAACAAGGGATGCCTTGAAGCTATATAAGTGTATATATACATTCGAATATGAATACGAATAAAAGATGATCTACGGGATCATCATAACCTACGGGATTAAATGTAGTGTTAAGGTCTACGGGACCAAGAAGACCCTTAGGTCATAAGTAGAAAGAAACGAACTGCTAACATCTCACCTTAAAAAGGTGAAAAATCTAAAGAAATAGCCTACAAGGCTAAGTGAAAGAACCTACGGGTCCATAGCATAAAACGAGGGAACTGATTATGATTCCCCGTCTAAAACAAGAACGGAAAAATAATAAATTATGGGTTGTCAATTTTCTTGACGTGAGTAATTGACATAGTCAAAGAGAAAAGCGTTAAACTAAAATTTAGTACTAGTAAGAAATAACGCTTTAACAAATAAAATAATATGAAATCTTAACATCGATAGGTGCGAGATGAAACATTCGAAAAGAAGAAGTATGATAAAGAAACGTTGAATTAAACTTAAACGTGACGTGACACGCTCACGGACAAGAAAAGAAATATAGAAAATGATCACGTTGTAACGTGAGTTACGGGGTATGAAGTGACGGCGACTAATTAGTCTAGCCGGTAAAACTATTCAAAGTTAAGAAAGCGTCATAACAAATACAAGCGCTTGTTAATATAACACAAGCGCGGGATAGACATGTTAAAAGACTAACGAGACTAAGTGGTCAAGTGACAACTAAGTCAATAAAGATAAAGGGTTATAAGCTGTAAGTAATGGCCCGCGAGGCCTTACACATGAAAGACGTAAGCGTCAGTATACATGAAAACTTTTGACCAAAGGAAACGAAAGCCTTGAAAACGAAACTAGGTTCGTTTGATTAAACCAATGAACTACGTAAATAAGGTTTCGGGGACGAAACCTCTTTAAGGGGGGTAGACTTATAACACCCCAAAAACGGGTTTGGAAATCAAACCACGTTAATAGTGAAAATGAGTAAAATACCGTTAGTGGTAAAAATTAACCCGGTAAAAATTAGGATTTAAATAAATAAACTTGATATTGATTAAAAGGAGGATAAATACTTTGGGAAAAACAAAGTATGTAAAAGGCCCGAGTTAACGGGGCTTAAAATAAAACGGGTTATGACTTCCCGAACCCATTAAGTTAACTAGGAATAATTAACATAGTTAATAAGAGAGAATGTTACTAGAAATAAGTAGGTTATAGCCTACTTAATAACAAACAATTTAAAACTAAACTTGAGGGGCCAAGATTGTAACAAAGGAAACTTAATAATTATAAAAAAACACACACACACACACAACACACACATGGTGTGTGTGTGGAGATCGACCAGGAGAGAGAGCTCCCATGGAGCAAACCCTAGTTCATCACAAATTCACCAAATTGGAGCTCAAATCAACCCCAAATCAATGCATGAACACATATAAATGATCACCAAGTCAAGGGGATCGTAAGGTATGTCAAATTTTGTAATTTGGTGATGTCTAGAAATTATGATGAACACTCATAATCAAAATTCGGGGATGAATGTTGAATGTATGAGTGATATATGTGTTGAATTCATGTTTAGAAACAAACCCTAGTTGAAAACTTGAAGAAATGGTGTTAGAAACTAGGGATTTGATGATTACTTTTGTATGTGCTAAGTGGGTTTTGACTAAATAATAAAGATGATGATATGTTTGTGCTAGAAATCGTCATAATCGATAGTTGATGCGAGATACTTAAACAATTTGCAAGTTTGAGTATTTAATCATACATAATTAAGATGGGTTCTTAGAATGTTGTAATGAAATTGGTAAATTATTCATGAATATGGATGTTTGAAACCATGATATTAATTAGTTGAATATAGAACTTGATTTGAATAGGTAGCCGAATGAATACCTAATGACATGATGAAACGGGTTTCACTTGTAGATGGAACCCGTAGAATTTGCCTAATGAAAGAACGAGTTTTATATAATTAGATGATTTTATGATGTACATAAACTATGTTGATGAATGTAGTTAAATTAGTTACCTAAAAATAGCTACGACTGAATAGTCGAAGAAATGCTTAAGTGGGTTCGTTGAACTCAATTGTGCATTTCATACATTAAAAAGGGACAGTTGACTTTTGAAAAGTCAAACTGACCATTAACAAGATCGAATGATAATTTTGATAGAAAATACGTGAGGTGGAATAGTCGTGATTAGCAATGACTAAACTAACTATCTTGCGAATTATTATGCTAGTTTGAAGCTTAACAAGCTAGGTGAAGCTTGGGGAGGAAGCGGTTCAAACAATCAAGCATGAAGAGGAATGAGTGGCTTGGGTGAGAGGTAAGTGAAGCTTACGCTCTTTTATTTATTAACAAATACTTGATTGCGTGTATTGAATCTGAACTATAAAAAGAAAGATAAGAAACCATGAATTATGGTAAAAAGGGTAAAAACGGTCAAATAGTAATCCGGACATGGACTAACAAATATATAAAGGGATTTGAAAGGACACCATTTGGCATGAGCCATAACGGGTCAAACAAAACGAAAAAAACTCTTAAATAGGATGAATTCAAAAGTAAACCGGGATAGGTTAATGGGGGTGAAATGGTAATTTAATACCATCTCGAAATGATAATTGGTCATTTCGACTAAACGGGTCAAATGGTGTTGTTAACACCATTTGTCAATAATATTTCAGGATTGCTTGTTGAGTTTTGTGATCACAGGAATTAACACATGGTTGGCATTGCTATTAACTAGATATTAATAGCGAAAGGTATTTAAACGGGTCAATCTTATGACCCGAGCTAGGTACGCATGTTTAGGATTATAGCTATAAGTGATATTTTGGTCAAATAATAGTGGAAGTCCTTCGTCGCGCAAATGAAGGGCTAAAATTGACCAAAAAGCCTTTGAGGGGTAAATAGGGTAGACAACCTTTAAAGAGTTGTTTTGAAATAAGCGTCTTGTTAAATTGAGTCCTTAGAATAAGTATGGAAAGTGAAAGATGTAAATACTTGGGTCAAATGACTATATAGGAGTCTTTGCCGTAAAACAATGATCCGAGGGGTGAAACTCGGAACACTTAGATAACCACATTAAATCCAACACACATATAGTTGTGGTGGAAGATCATTTGATAAATATTGCGAAAATAAGATGCTAGAAATAAACGAGTATGAATTATGCAGAAAAGTGCTTAAATACCCTTAACTGGTCAAAATAAGCATTTAAGTACAAACGGGTTTAAGAATATACATAAACTCGTGAATTGAACCTAATATGATAGACAACATTGAAATTATAAGATTCATGTTAATTTGAGATCAAACAAACATGTTTGTTTGATAAAATGCATAAACGGGTTAAAATTCGGTAAAAAGGTAATGAGTCAAAGGCTTAGAATTCTCAAAATTTCTTAGGTTGGATGTAGGATTTTAACTCCATAAGATGGAGAATTAAATTACGGACGCGTAGGAAAAAGAATCGCGTAAAACGGATCAATAACGAAGAAGTTATGGTCGTTTCCGTAAAAATCGGTATTGCTGAAAAATGCAGGACCCAGCTCCAGAGCTGCTGGAAAACGGTCTCCCTCGCATGGCGCGAGGGAGCAACTGGGTGCCTTCGCGTGGCGCGAAAGGGCACTGTTTTAGCGAAAAAAAATTATTTTAATCAGTTTCGCTTACCGGACTCGTTTAGATACGTTCTAAGTTACGTATGACTAATCTAACTCATGTTTTATGAGTTTCAGTTATAATTTTAGCACCGGAGGACGATCAAGCACAACGAAAAACCAAACACGATCAAGAAATAAGCTTCCGCACTATGTATCGTTGTTATGTTAAATGACGAACTCACACATGTTATGTTGTATAGTTTTAATTCTCTAAGAAAGTTTAATGAATCCCGTATTTTCAATGTAGTTGAAATTCTAATTACCCGTTTATCTTCGTAAATTATACGAAAATCGTTAAATAATAATAAGGGTGTTACATCAGGCCCGGCTCCTAGCATGGTGTGAGGTTTGTCGAACCTATTCACGTTATTAACTAGTACCCCGTTTGCCAAACCTGGCAATTAATTGGTATAATGCTAAGTACTTGTTAGATAGAGTTTTGTTTAGTACGCTAAAGACATGAATTGAAAACTACAGTTTTTAATTGACAATATTCCAACCCAGGACTATAAAGTAGTCCCAAACCCAGGGATAGTGTAGTTCCCAACCCGGGAATGCATGCTTTTAGTAAATGTGTGAACTCACCTTAGTTTAGCTCGGTTAGATTTAGATGAAGATGGTCAACCACGTCCTAGAATGATTACCATTTAATTCAATAGGGTGTGTTCATGCAGTTCATGTAAGTCCTACACGTATCTAGCAATTAGCACGTGAACAAGTTGTCACATAATATTTTATCGTTTGGTTTTCATGCACATGTTCACCATATAACCGACGATATGATATATGTTATTTATATAATCACTAAACAAGTGCAGACAATTAAAATAACAAATTCGATTGTTATAAGTTTATCAATCTTGTACTCATCGGATAGGCATTTCTTTAGATTCGATACGTTAAAGACATTGTGCACACCACTGAGTTCTTCAGGTAAATTCAATCGATAAGACACTATGCCAATTCTCTCTGTGATCTCGAATGGTCCGACATAACGCGTATTAAGCTTACCCCGCTTACCGAAACGAATAACACCCTTCCAAGGTGAGACTTCTAACAAGACCCTGTCACCAACTTGGAATTCCAACGGCTCTCTACGCTTATCAGCGTAGTTGTTCTAACGATCATGAGCTGTCGACATTCGGTTTCTGATTTGAACGATATTCTCAGATGTTTCAAGCATGAGTTCAAGGCCAGTTGGCTGTCTCCAACTTCAGCCCAACAAAGAGGTGATCGGCATTTCCGTCCGTACAACACTTCGAACGGTGCAGACTTAATATTGGTGTGGTAACTATTGTTATAAGAGAATTCCACCAGTTGTAGGTGTCTTTCCCAACCATTACCAAAGTCGATAATACATGCTCGCAGCATGTCTTCGAGAGTTTGAATGGTGCGTTCGGTTTATCCATCGGTTTAAGGGTGATAGGCTGTGCTCATGTCTAGACGCGAGACGAATGATTTATAGCTTACCACAGATCAGACGCGAAACATGGGTCATGATCGAAGATGATGGAGATCGACACTCCATGTCGAGAGACTACTTCCTTCAAGTATATACTGGCATGTCGGTTTCTTTGATCACGAGGAAGTGAGCAGATGATTGGTGCATTTTAGGTACACTTTAATATAAATTAATTTCAACAGAAATGCATTGATTTTAGTATAAAATATATTACTTTAGTCAGGTTTTATATTTTATTGGTCTCAAGTGACAATGAGTTAAAAATGATGGAAACAAAGGTGTGTTGATAAATAAATGTCGAGCCTCATGTCATAACTACACATTTATTATTATTAACATAATTAGTGGTTTGCACTTTGCATTATTTACATGAACGAAAGGAATTGTGCATTACCCATTAATTAAATTTGTGAAAGTAATTAATGAGCTTCAATGTCAAAATTAGTTGGGATGCAAAACAGATGTGGGTCACTATGATGTCGGTTAGAGCAAACTAATACGATATCATAGATGTTGGGTTGGTGCTTGCGGCCAATGTTGAAAAAGTAATAAGGGCAACAACAAATAAAGAATATAAGGCACATACATATGTTTTTAGAGGGGACAGTTCGTGTACGGCAGAAATGGAGAGAGAGAGATTTGGTTCGCATACAACAACTTTGACGGCAACTTTTGGGAGAAGAAGTTTTTTGACGCAGAATTTTAGGAAGACAGAACGAGATGAGAACTATAACCAGAAGCGGCTAGGCTCTCCGTGGCTTCCTCCAGGTAGACGGTTCACTTAGGTTTTTACGTTTCTCAGTTTGTACTCATGTTTGGAAGTGTTTTTGACCATGATAAAGTTGTATGAATAGATTTATGTGTTGGTTTCTTTGAGCTATTTGCATGTGTTATTAGTTATTGCTTTACTACTTGTTCGGTTGATGACAAAACCTAGTAACTTGTTGGGTAACATAGAGTAGGTTGACCAACACTAGTAAATAGTGTTAATCGAATTATAAAAGATCTGATGACAAAGACCTATTTTTTATTATCATTTTAAATTAATCAACTTTCCAGCATCACGTTTATATGGTGGCCAATAAACTGAGTAAACTGAGTTTTGTAAAACCTAGAACCTAGAGTTTGGAGGAAGTTGCGTTTTAAAATTCTGATATCTTTTATTTTAATTAGTTTAAGGTTTCTTTCAAATCAATCAAACCCCAAAATCTAGATTAGTAGTAGTTAATTAGATAATTTAGCTAAACACTAACCACATATTCCCCGTGGATATGTTACCCTACTTACGCCATCTACTTAGTTTAATTAGGTTTTTGCATGACCCTTACGACAGTCGTTAAAATGGCCCCGTTGCTGGGGAATTCGTGCACTTAGTGTTAGTTTAGTTAGTTGTTTTTATTGCTTTTTGAAAAAATCTAAAAAACCTAAAAATATTTATTTTTGTTCCGTTCATTACGCGCTGTTTTTTTTTTGTTTACTTGTGTGTAGGTGATCTCAAATTGCATGCATACCAGGTTTTCAGGAAGATCTTCACCACCTTTATAACAACCCCAGAAAATCGCCCTATAACGTTCCGTAATCGCAAAACCGAACCCGCGTAACGTTAATTTTTAACAAAAAAATGAAAAATCAAGAGTAAAGCGCTTGTCGCGGGCCGCGACAGGTTTGCTTAGAGTCTGTCGCGGGGTGCGACAGGCTTTTGCTTGTCGGTCACCCATGATGCCACGTGTCGGGACATGTGGCGAGCCTATGGGGCCACCCGACAACCCTAGCTGTAGCTAGGGTGCCCTCGTGGGCCGCGAAAGAGAATGGAGGGGGCTGTCACGGGGCGCGACAGGCTCCCGAAATTTGTACAAATTGAGAAAACTTCTGCACTTTCAACCTCGTTCAATTTTCTTTCTCTCTCAATTTCTGTGGTGCAAAAATTATAGTTAAATACCCCCTAAAACACGAAGCTCTACCCCGTTGTAAGCATTTTAACCCCTGGTAACTAATTTGTTACCTACCCGGTTGATTTAGAACCCAGCAACGTATGTCCAGGCTCTGCATGACTAAGTTCGTTGGGGTTCTGTCTCGTGTTGTATGGCTAAAGTGACTTGTGTTATTTTACTAACACGCATGCATTGTATGTTTTTTTTAGAAACTCAAGAAAATAATCAAGAAATATTACCAGGAAGCCCGTAAAAATACCTAAGTTCACAATGTGAGTCCATTCTCTTTTCTTATAGTTTGTGAGCCATTATTTCAAATGCTTTGCAATAACCCTAAATGTTTATCAATTATACTTACAGTGATTAAGTCTTTGTATTCTACAATTGCTGCTAGTATTATGGGGTTTGTATACAGTACTTGATAACATTCACAATTGGGCACGGGTATCCAATGTGTGATATGACCATAGTCACAGATCCGTCAAGTGACAAGTATTGAACGAGTAATTGGTTAGATATAAACATTGTAATCGCTATTAATACTAGGGATGAGCAAATCAGACCCGGTACCGGTACCGAATTTACCAGACCGGGTACTTTTTCGGTACCGATTCGGTACCGACTTTTGACATTTTCGGTACTGGTTCGGTACCGGTTTTTACCCTCAAATACCGGTATCGAACCGTACCGAGCCGGGTATACCGGTACCCACTTTTGGGGATTTTCGGTACCGGTTCTTTTGGTACCGGTACCGGTTCGATACCGGACGGTACCGAGCTCATCCCTACTTAATACTGTAAAGTTATAACAACTGATGTTTTATAAAATGGAATGTACTCACCAGTATTTCTTGGTGATAAAATATTTTTAAAACGCGTTTCAGGTAACTTAATGTGAAGCTATAAGAAGCCAGCTATGGCGCACTGAAGGCTTAAAGAAAGTGGCTATAAAGTTATCTAAATAAAAATTTATGTTTTCAGCAACTAGGGTTTATCCCTATAAAGATATTATGAATGAAATATGGGTTTTATCCCATTTGTTTAATATAAAAGGTTGGTGTTTTGAAACTCTAAAATCTATTTCCTAACTACGATCCCGATATCTCATTTATGCTGCCAAATTAATAAACACCGATACCACCGGCTCGTGTTCGTGGCTCCCGCTCCCGGGGTAGGGGTCGGGGGTTGTGACAGAAGGTGGTATCAGAGCCACTGGTTTAAGCCATTTAAGTGTTCTTTTAATACCTAAATTTTAACCAATTTTTATAGGAAATATCCGTAACTTGTGTGTTATTCTGTGTAAATATGTATATTATTATTTTATGTTATTTTGATAATTTTCTTAGTTTACATTATGAGTGATTAGGGTACTTCTAACGCTTACCGTCATCTACCTCATTCTCCAATGGATGAGGGAACATCCCTGCTAACCCCTGGATACACCGCTGATTCAAAGGATGTCTTTGTTTTCAAAGCTAAATCCGAAGAACCTTTTCCCCCTAAAAAGAGAGGTTCGTTTAGTAGAGCAAAATCAGAGAGGAGAAAAAGGATGAGAAACTTTCAACAACGAAGAATAGTGAATAGAGCTGAGAGAAATACCCAAAATTCAGAAGCTAGACCTTTATGGATAGACAACTAGCCAACTTTCATATGTTTGGAAATGTAGAAGGGGAACCTGATTTCAACCAAGTAGCAGTACCAGAAGCGCAATTACTCCCTTTATTCCCTGACCAACCCATGAATCTAGAACAAAACCAGGAGAACCAACTTCCAATCCCAGCCTTTGATCCAAACGAGATACCTAGGAGTCCAGCACCGAACCCTCTAGATCAATGGTGGGCCAACGATTGGGCAATTCAGGAATTACTGAATAACCTATATCCCTACGAAGAACCAGCACTACTTTACCCTGAACCAGTGCCAGCCCCAATGCCACCAATGAGTCATGAGAATGTGGAGGAACTTCGCCAGTATGGTGAAAAGTTGGTTGAGGAAGGAAATCGGATTCGCCAAATCGGGGAAAACTCGTCTGGAAATATGATGAGCGGGAGATGCAGTAGTAGGAAAACTGTCGCCTAATATATATATATATATATATATATATATATATATATATATATATATATATATATATATATATACACGTGTGTATTTTTGTTACATTGAAAAAAACTCAACTAAAATATATATAAGCTAATATATATATATCGATGCATGGTTACTAATGTTTAATTTCTAGTTGTAATTTGTAATACATGCATATATGTATGGAAAGAGTAAAAGTCGCAATGATCGACGTTTTTGGTTCACTGTGCTTGAGTGTTTGTTATTTAATTTATTCTGTAATATTAGTACCTGATAAATGTTTACCATTGAGATGTCAAACGAAGTAAATTAGGAAATCCATAATAACAATAATAATAAGAACCAAGTGGATAAAAGTGCTATCGAACACATAGTAGCTCAAGGAATCATAGATGCTATGCCCTATATTATCGACACTATTAAAAAGGCAGAAATAATAATTCCATAATCGGAAGTAAACATGCACCCACTGAGCTAAATCATAGCGTGAATGGAAATCACGGACTATTTATCCAAGCTCCAATTCCAAAAAGAAGAAGGACCATCTCATATGGTTGTTCTTATAAAGAATTCTTATCATGCAAACCGATAGAATTCTCAGGCAATGAAGGAGTCCTTTCAGCGTTGCGCTGGATAGAAAAGACAGAAGTAGTCTTAAAGATAAGTAAATGTGAAGATGAAGATAAGATCTTGTAAGCTTCTAATCTCTTTAAGAATGCAACCTTAGAATGGTGGAATACCATTCTTCAGTCCAGAGGAAGTGACAGGGTTTACAACATGGAATGGAATAACTTTAAGGAAATAGTTGAAAGAAAATTTTGTCCTCCTAATGAAAAGGAACAGATTGCTAATAAGTTCCTAAATCATAGAATGATTGGGTTAGATTACAGGGAATATACTACCACATTCTTTGAATATACCAGGATAGTACCAATACTGGCCTCACCAGAACCAGTATTAATCTCACGTTACATTTGGGGATTAATCAGTGAGATCAAACATGTAGTCAAGGCAGCTAGCCCACAAACCAAAGAAAAAGCAGTAGAACTTGCTAACACCTTGACAGATGAATTGATACGGACGCAAGAGGAAAACCAGAAAAAAAACCTAGCTCAAAAGATTACCCAAGAACTGCGTTATGGTAAATCCTATCACAGAATAGGAACAGGTTCTTCCTCTTCGCCCTACTGCAAGTTTTGTAAAAAAGAAGCACTCAGGAAAGTGTTGTCACACCCCAACCGATGGCGGAAACATTGGGGCGCGGCACTGAGCAAAACAGATTGTCCAAGAGAATCCATAACAACTATTAAATTACCATATATTTAACGTTCACGTCCCATACCATAAACATATAAAGTAAAACAGTTATTACAGACATTGTTCTCCAAGAAAAATATTGTTTCGACAACTCATAAATTATTTGTGGGTTTCTAGACCACCTAAACTTGATTCACCACAGCATGCAAGCATCCTAAACACCTGTCACATACGTTAAAATAAAGTCAATACATAGAGTGTAAAGGTGAGCATACAAGTTTAATAGCATATAGTAGTGAGAAGCGATTTACGCATAACCAGCATGTAACACGTAGAAATGTGAAGAAAGTAAGCTATCAACAATGACATATGCACAAACGTGACTGGGAGTTGTAGAATGCGCAACACATATCACCACTGTGACATGTAAAGTAAAACCCTTAACAACCCTTGTCCCCGACAGGTGCTGAGTCCAAACTATAGTACTATCATTGCTAAGGTGTCAGGCAACGATCACTGTGTAAACATAACATACAATCATTCGTCGAAAACACGTATAACATGCAGAGCGGTTAGCGTTTAAAAGTGTTTGCAATGTGTGTCGATGTTTTTTGATATATGTAATGTATGTAACACCCAAAAGTGCGTTAAGCAAAAAGGGATCGAGTATACTCACAGAGCGTGTTTAGTAAATAAACACTTCCTTGGATTGAAGGGAGCGCTTGGAGGTTGGCCTGATCACAGTACGACAGTATAAGCGTTGAACGGTGCGTAAAACAGCGTGTCGTGCGAGATGAGTGACGAATGGTGATCCGATCGGATGACCGTCCGGACGGATGACCATTCGGTCGAAGGGTCGTTTGATGGGATAAGTACGTTTGTGAAATGTTTGAGCTTTGAAGTTTTCGTTGTAGCATTTTGAAAAGTGTGAAGTGCTTCTAATTATTAAGTCATCCGGTCGGATGGTCATCCGGATGGCTATTCGTTTGAGTGACTGTTTCGTTTGAAAACTTTGGAAATTTAGTTAAGTTAGAAAGTTGCGGTTTAACCGAGACGGCGTGACAACATGTTAAACAATGGAAACCACACCCAGTTTAGCTCAGCCGTTCGGATGTGAATCACCCCATCCGATTAGACTTAACTGTTTAAGATGAAGTTTCATGTTCAACCCGTGAATCGGTCGTCTCTTCGATAGTAATCCGTTCTCAGACTGGCACTCCACTAGAGAATGAGTAGAAGGCCCGAACGAGTCCAAATTCTAACGATTTTGAGTGAAAAGTGATGGATGTTGAAGAAAAGTTTGAAACAATTTAGAAATGTTTAGATTTAGTTGAAATCGGTGTAAAAAAAGTTTGAAACAATTTAGAAATGTTTAGACTTTGTCAGTCCTTGTCTGTTGACCTTGGCCAAAGCGCCCCGCTATGGCCAAAGCGGGGCGCTTTAGGTGTGCAAAAAGACAAAGTGCGTGTGCAGTGGAGTTTGTGTTGTTTTTTTTTTTAAATAGGTGGGATGTGGGTTAGTTTGGTAGTGTTTTTTGGAGGAAAAAATTGTATTTGAGTATTATTATTATTATAAAATATTAGTTACATATAATTCATAGTTGTTTTATAATTACGTTTTTTACGTCATTATTTTTATAGAACGTATATAATATAAGTGCGTCTTTATAAACTGTTAACCTAGTTTATTTTGTTAAATTAAACGAACACGTTAAATAAAATGTACAGAAAGCCATAAGAATTAAACGTAAACAATCCAAAACCAACGTGATGTAAATAGAAGATTAACTGCAATATATATATATATATATATATATATATATATATATATATATATATCAGTTTGTACATACAAAACAAAAAGGTACAACTAAGTACATAATACATAACAAAACACTATAGAAACAAACTAAGGTACTAATCCTCGTGCGGTGGGGACGGTGGGAGGGGAAGTGGAGGCAACCCAGCGAGCTCTCGTAGAGCAACGAGCGTCTCGACGATCCATTCAATGCGTGCGCCCTGGCGTCTGAGGCGCCGGTCGAAGTCCCGAGCCACCTCACACGCTACCGGAGGCAGGTCAGCGTAAACGTGCTGCGGGTACTGTGGCGGCTCAGGAGCTGGCTGAACTGGTGGTACCGGGATCTCCTCGACATGCTCCTCCTGAGCCGGATCCTCGAATACAGGCTGAACCTGAGCCTGAGGCTGAGCCTGCTGAGCGGCCTCCTGAACATGAGGAGGGGCTAACACTCCAGGCCTCACCTCAATAACAACCGGGATGACCTCTGGCACCACCTCCGGATGCAAAATCAGCCCGTCACAGCCCTTAAACCTCAGACCAACATCAAAGGTACGGGTGATCTGCATGCTAGATACTGACGCGCGGCCCAACCTGGTTGACGGGATCGGATCGGACAGCTTCGGGTCATTCTCGGGCACGAGCCCGAGCGAGCGTGCAATGGCGGTGATGTATGAGCCAGTGTGCAGCTGGTCGCGGAGCTGCCGGTGGTATGCACTGGCAAAGTAATCTGCCAGGCAGGCTGCTAGTTCGCAGGGCTGGCCGCGAAGTAGGCAGTATAGAAAGAAAAGGTCGCTGAGGTTGACCTTCTCCCTGCTGGTACCCCGCGACACGATAGATGACGCGATAATATGGTGCAGGGATCGGTATAAGGGGTCTCTAATGGTGGTGGCCTTTTGCCAGGATTTCCCAAAGGGAACCCTAGAAATGGCCCTCCAGAAACTGATAAGTGTCTGCCTGTCCATCGCCCTAACCGCCTGCGTATATAAATCAGTATCAAGCTCGGGCTCTGTGTACAAACCTGTATGGACAGCAAACTCCCGCACACTCATCTGAAACTGCTGACCGGCGAGACGGAATGTAACCTCGTGGACTGGAAAATCCAGGTCCTCCACGTAATCCACCGGATGCGGCCTGTATGTAAACGTAGAAAGAAACTCGACCGTAAGCTCAGGGTACGAGTCCTCCATCGCTATCTGAAATAGGTGCGACCAAGGAGTATCTAGTCGAACTATATCACGCGTCCGCGCGGCCTCTCCCACGGTCTCCAGTAGGTCCCAGTCTATCCCTACATGCCCCCAATCTCCACGGTGCGCAACCTAGCGCATCTCCTCCTCGCCTGTGACCCCTACGGAAACTGCAGGTATGGACATGCCTCCTCTCCCTCCTCTCCCACATCTCCCACCTCTCCCTCAGCGTCCATATGCTCAATCTCGTCATCGAAATCCATCCCTGCACGTTTAAAAGATAATAAACAAATAATATTATTAAACAATTTAAATAAACAAATAATATTATTAAACAATTTAAATAAAAGATAATAAACAAATAATATTATTAAACAATTTAAATAAACAAATAATATTATTAAACAATTTAAATAATAAACAAACAATATTAAACAAATAATATTAAACTAATAATAAATAAATAAAAATCAACATACAGTACAAGTTTATCCAGTGTGTTGCGATGACTTGGAAAGTGACTTTTTAGTGTTGCATGCATGCCCTCAACCCTGTTAGTCGTAGTTAGGTGAAAGTTGATAGTTTTGTTAATCCAGCAAGATACAAACATTTCACGGTACGGATCCAACCAGGATTTCATCAAATAATCAAAAACCTCTAAAATTAAAAAACGTAAATAGTCAGTTTTTGTTATTATATAAAATTTGAACATAATTATGTAAGAAATACCCACATTCACGGCCATCTTCTTTCAGCTGTGCTTCAAGGTTTTCCAAGTTATACTTGTATATTTCCTCGGTCGTAGACTCGCACAATGTCCAAAATGTACGTACGAATTCTTTCCACTCCTTGTCAGAGAATTTCTTCTTGCTGTTCTTATTAATATTTTGTTGAATATGGAACCGACAAAGATACTTATGCACTTTTGGAAAAACTTGTTCACACGCGTTCATTAGCGTAAAATCCCTGTCTGTTAAAATCACGCGCGGTTCCATACATCATACCAGCATAGACTTGATCCTCTGCAACACCCATAGGTAGTTCTCTGACTTCTCAGCGGAAATTACCGCACAAGCAGCCGTAAACGATTTGTTAGTCGACGTCAGGCCTACGACCTGAACAAATGGCAGGTTGTACATGTTCGTTTTGTAGGTGGCGTCAATCATTAGCACATGCGGGAAGGCACACCACATAGTGAATGATTTTTTGTGAACAAAGAAGACATCTTCAACTTCGTTCGATATCTCATTCGTGCGCATGTAATAAGTGTAATCTTTTTCGAGAAGAATGTTTTCAAGTTTTTGCATCGGAGACTTACCGACATTTTTTTCGGCGTTGATCTTCTGAACAGCGTTGTGTATATCTTTCGGAATAAGCTTTCTAGCCGGATTGTTTTTTGTCAGCGTTCGCTAGATACTTTGGTTGGGAATATCTTGCTCTGCCAGCTCCTTAACCAGTTTTTTATCCTCCGAAGAAAGCCTTCTCGCATACGCGTGACCCTCTAAGTTTTCAATAGGAGTGTGGTTATGCTTCGCCTTCGTCACCTCGATCCTCCAAACACTTCCGGATGATTCCGAAAACCCGATCATCTCGAACGGGCAGCCTATTTTCTTGCTACCTGTTTTCCTCTGTGTAGCTATACTCTTATGCTCCCCACCAAAAGTACATTGAAACCAAATCTTGTAATTCTCTCCTCTTTTATTCGACCTCTTAATCACAATGAGGTAACCATTATCTTTTGCCATGTCTTGTACCCAACGCACCAACTCTTTACGTGACGAAAAGGTCTGCGTTGTATCAAACGAAAATGTAACCGGGTAACAACCTTCCTCGTCAACAGACACATCCCCCGGCTCACCATCGTCACCGAGGTCCGAATATACTTGATGTTCAAAGCTCGGTTGACAACCGTAACTGTGGTTTGGATAACACTCCTGCTGTACAAAGTTGTGCTCGCCACCGTAACCGAAATTCGAATAACCTTGTAAGCTCTGTTGACAACCGTAACTATCGTTTGGATAACACTCCTGCTGTACAAAGCTGTACTCGCCATCGTAACCGAAATTCGAATAACCTTGTTGTGCGTAAAGGTCCTCCACAGGGGTATTCAAATCCAGCTTCACCGTGTTATCACGATAAAGAATGCCAGATACAGCCTCTACCTCCCTCAAGTTGGACAAGACCGGTTTCTCATACGAGTCAGAAATAGCGGTCCCCTCGTAAGAATCAGGAACAACTGACCGTTAGAATATTGACCGAAAAGATAGTTGCTTAACCACGACATCGTTTTTTCTAGACACGTAACTAATACAGCAAAGAAATCAACAAACAACAAAACACTCGAATACCCTCGAATGCTAAATGTTCTGTCTATGCAGGTTTAAATAATGAAAATTTGGGGTCGAAGCGCCGCGCTTTGGCCATAGCGCGGCGCTTAGGGTTCAAGGGACACTGCAACATCGTATCACCTTTATGTCTCTGCAACTTATTTTTCAAACGTCAGTCAAATCAACTTTTGTCAAGCAAAGCGCCCCGCTATGGCCATAGCGCGGCGCTTTGGGGTGTGAAAATAATTTTCACCGTGTGAGAATAGCATGACCCTTTAGTATATGACATGTATACTCATAATTCAATGTGACTAGTTAACTATTATTATTATATAAAAATAAAGGACACGAAATATGGAAATAAGACATAACAGGTTCTTTCAAGTTTTTTTTGAGTTTTATTATTATTATTATTATATTATTATTATTATTATTATTAATTTTAACTACTTTACTTATTTGGCGTGTATAACTTCTAAAATATGGCGTTCTAGAAAATAATAAATATGTTATTAGAACCACAATAATTATGTCTATATTTTGAACCAAGTTTTATTAAAAACAAAGTAGGTTCCAATATAATGTATTTTTATAATATAATTATTATATGGTTCCTAGGCCCGTCTAGTTACTTCATATTTCTAACAGTCGAATTACCCGTAATATACCTGTCTAATAATATAAGTTTTTATAGACTTTTATTTTATTAGAAAGGTCACCCATATTTAGGCCAATAATATTTCAACCAACTATATATAAAATAGTGTTTAAAACTATTTGGGTTGAATATTTATATTAAAAATAAACTAGTTACTAGTTACTAGTGGTTAATAAATTTAACCAAACCTATAAAAAAATAGGAATGCTACATTCTCCCCACCTTGTTTTAAATCTCGTCCTCGAGATTTGGGTTATGATATTTCTTTTAGACTTATGTCATATTTTAGTCAATAAAAACAATATTAAGGTAGATGACACAAGATTAAAATATCAAATTTTGTGAATTCGAGTTGTACAATAAGTAGGATTCAATGGTTCAACTGAGTTAGTTCAAGAAATTGATGACAAACGAATGAGATGAAATAATATAATTTCCAAAGTGACTAGGTTCAAACCAAAAGATATATGATAAATAGATATTTTTAAAATGAATGTGAAAGACTTTTAGAATTAAAAAAATTCTTTGTCAAAAGAAAGCTTACTTTGATTGGCAACTAAGGAAGACTTAGAATCGACAGGTTCAAAATAAAATAAAAGCATGAAAAATGATTTGTCAAATATTTATGATATGAGAAAATCAAAGTGTTGAGATGAGTGAATTGCAAAGATACACCAAAAGACAATAGAGTTAGTGTATCATTGTTTAGAGTTCCAAGTTGTTTTAATTGTGAAACAATGTGATAGTATACTTTTAGTGATCATATTTTTCATACTATGTCCTAGAGATCGAAATATAATAAGAACAAGTTGTTTTGGCATGACCAATCATTATATTATATTTGTAAAGCAAATGTAATATATATTATTTGTGTCCATGTCTGAACTGTATCTTACATATCAGATATAAATACTATGTAATATATATTATTTGTGACACATTTTTACTATATGTAAATGGTCACCACTTTTAAATAAATATTATTTTAGTATTTTACTATACTATGTAAAATAACTTATATTTACTATGTAATATATATTACAAAACAGCGCAATGAAGTTATTATATTTACAAAATATTTTAGTATTATTATTTTGTAAAAGAATCACTATTATTTATAACGTTAAATGAAAGTTGTAAATAAATGTGTAAAAATATTTATTGTACAAAAGTATTTGTAAAATATTTTGTAAATATATAACACTTAATG
Organism: Helianthus tuberosus; assembly: GCA_030545235.1. Lineage (NCBI taxonomy): Eukaryota > Viridiplantae > Streptophyta > Magnoliopsida > Asterales > Asteraceae > Helianthus > Helianthus tuberosus. Next base: position 38,298,204 of record CM060411.1, on the reverse strand, counting down.
GGTCTATTCTATATGATTACTTATTTTCATTTTGAAACCATATAACGTGGTGAATATATTTACAAATGTTGTAAATAAGTGAAAACGGGGACTATTCTTATATATTACAATGTTCTCCTAACCCAACGTAGTTGATGACTACCATATTATTCGTATATGGTCATTTTCTTGCAAGAGCGTTACGGTACAAAGTTACCACAAAACATGTGATAGACAATTATTTATATAATTTTATTCGTCTCTCTAATTCTTGTATTGTTTTATGAAAATATGTCTTCTCCTTACAGTACAAAGGATATATATTTTTATATATAATTAAAATTTACTAAATAAGTTATGATGACTTAATTTATATTAACTAGTCATTATCATGGTTGGATATTGGTTAGTGCTGCCTTGTTTAAGCATAGGTGATCAGTCCATGCCTAACTAAGGCTAGGCTACCCAATACATGCCCTTGACAATAACCCTAGTACCTAAATATTAATACTACTACTATTAATATATTATTACTTATAATAAAACTAATATTAATTACCAATAATAAATAACTAAACATAAACTTAATTGAGAATATACCTCAACATAATTATATATATATATATATATATATAAATATAAATTCTTCACCTTAATGGTTTAACAAAATTCATTGACTCGATATCAAAGAGTCACCGTTTTGCAATAATGCAGTTCACAGTGCAAAAAACGGAATGATATTTGAGTTTGGATAAAATAACAAATCGGAATGAAGTCCTCCAATGGTCTTCATAAATCAAACGAATCACATACGCAACAAACAGTGCATGTGTAACGTGTGGATTTACCAAGAAATGAAATAGATCAATATTCACTACTATGAAAGAAATCCTCATGGTATGATGACCATTAGAGGAAGTAGAAACACGAAAGTCAACTCATTATATGCAGAAGTCAGAAAAAGAAATATAAGAACTTTATCTGGAATTTCGTGTGATAACCGTTGTTAAGTGACATTACTAGGGAATGTCGAATAAAATAAAATAGGGAATTTGCAAAGGTATGTGACTCCTTTTGCAGTGATAATAATTATGACTCTGATGAGATTGTTCATCTATGGTTGTGAAATCCTGTTCTAGCGTACCTTAGCGAGATTCATGTTGTTTGTAGGATTACGTGGCAAAGTGCTTCTTTTTTATTAGTAGTTCTTCTACTGACGGAATTAGCATTGGTGTCATCGTGCCTAATTTATATTTTCCAAAGGTCTTGCTTTGAAAGTCAGGTGTGATATACTTCGACGTCTGTGGACGTTTAATTTTAAGTTTCATGTGTTTTCTTGTACATTATCACAACTTTACACGCTTCTTACTTGAGTTAATAGTTTATGGTAACGCGTTAGAAATTCTTTTGATGGCGTTTTAAATTAAAGGGTTTCCATTGTTTATTTTATCACACGAGCTACGAGACAGATGATCAAACGAAATAATGTTTGATATCGGAAAAAAAATTCCTAATAAAGAAATCTAGATCTATTATTGATGCATATGCTTGTGCTTTATTCCTACTTGACTTTTGGAATTTCTTATAGATATATATATCTATATATAATCATATATTTCACATGTTGTAATATACATACCTTCTATAAGGTCAATGTATTTAACAGATTCATATTTCCAAAAACAAGTCAGATATCAGGTCATGATACTATTTAGGGAAATTTTGTCATTTGTTTGACATATTATATACCCCGTCTTATCCGGTTCGCGCCGGAGAGGTAACCTCAGTATATCCGGACAAGCTGGAGAGTCTCCTACACCATACCCAGTCTTGCCGGAGAAAATTTTCTATTTCCCATAAATAGTATCTTTTCAAGATTTTTAAAAGTGCCTCTTTCATTAGGGCTTTTATCCAGAATTAAGGAAATTTGTATTTCCATAACATATCTTTATTCTAGACCAAGTAATATCAATAAGCAAAAATTAATAGCAATTAAGTGCTATTGCCTGCAATGTTCTAATCGTCATTCTTATGGCATACCAAAATCCATCATACTTTATTTACACAATTACTTAGCTTTATCTCGAAGCTTATACTAAGGCATCTTTTCTTAGGTTCAAGTCTAAATGCTATCATGTGTGCTACCAGTTAAAAACAATCTCCTAACTCTTTTATATAAGATTAGGTATTATTATCACAACACTTATAGGCTTAAAGCAATGGCTCTGATACCACCTTCTGTCACGACCCCCGACCCACCCTGGACGAAATCGGGAGCCGCGAACAGCCACGTGGTACCGGTGATTATTTTGAAAAATATTGCAGCGGAAATTTCATCAGGACCGTGAGTTAGGAAAAATATCAGAGTTTATAAAACACCGGATTTTATTTATTAAATAGATGGGATAAACCCATATTTTACAATGGTAGCTTTAATCAGGGATAAACCCATTTACATAAAATAATATTTCTTAATTTGATTTAATTAATAAAATAAGCCACTTCTTGAAGCCTTTCAGTGCCGTATCCATCTCTTAATCCAATCTAATGTAATTACCTGAAACGCGTTTTAAAAAGGTTTTGTCAGCAGGAAATACTGGTGAGTTCATTCATTTTACTAAAACGACACGTTTGTTATAATTTACAGTATTAAGAAAGATTACAATGTTTCAGATATCAACCAACTACCCATAGTATTTGTCATCGACTCGTTTCGGTGACTGTGGTCATATTACTATTGAGTCCGTTCACCCAATAGTAACGAGTATCATTAATTAGGTTCGCCCACCTAAAGTGATAAAAGTAGTAATGTGCACAATACCCCACATGCCGGCTGTAATTTGGTGACTACATAAACTTAATCACTGTAATTATAACTTTGAAAATATTTAAGAATTTATAAAGCACTTTGAATAAAAGAGAATGACTCACATTATAAGCATGCAGAGTCATATGGGCAAAGTTTAGTCTACAGATAAGCCTTGATATATTGCAGATACAGGCAGAGCTTAGCCTATTTGATTAGTCTTGTAACCTAGTGCACACGAACTAGGTAAATAACTAATATAACATTTACGATAACTCACGAGATTAAAACCCTCACAACGAATGACAAAGTGAAATCGCTTAAACATCCATCGGATTCACAACGAATGACAGAGTATTCCCCGAGTTCGGGTGGTACTCAAACATCCTGTCGGAATCACGACTAATGACAAAGGATAACACTTAAACATTCGGTCGGATAGTTTCAATCAATCGAACATTGAATCGTAGCAGCGATCAAGTTAATACCCTGTATCGTAGCAGAATTCGGGCTAGTGTGTGTTTGGTAGTAATCAAAGAATATCTCGGAGCGTATAACGAATTTTAACGTCGCTCCAGTGCCAGAAATCAAGTCCCACACCCCTCTATATATACTGGAAAAAGGGCGCGCCCGCGTGGCGCGAGGCCTTGTTTCGTGGCGCGAGGAGGGCGGTTTTAGCATAGGGTTTCTTTTTAAACAAAATATAATAATAAATAATAGTTTTGATGAGAGTTGTTATGGTTTGGGACAAAAAGGAATAAAACGGTTAGAAAAAAAAATGGACCCACTTTGTAACTTTAGGGTTCAACTAGAAAGCCTCCTGGTATAAATTTTGGGTATAACTTTTGAACTATTTTAAAAATATATAATGTACTAATTTTAAGTATAGTACCCCTCATTCAACCTTCTCCCTTTTTCACGAGACAGAACCCCAACAATTTAGTCGGGCAGAGCCCTGACATAAGTTATGAGGCTCAGATCAATCGGAAAGGGTAGCGGTGATCTGGAGTTAAAACACTTAAAACTGGCAGGGCTTTATTATTATTATTGGGGAAAAGTAAAAGAATATGGAGAGAGGGAGTTCGAGAGAGGCTGAACAATTGAAAACAATTGAAGCTACTTCCTATTTATATTGTAAGTTCTTAGCTTAAGGGTTACGAAAAAGTTGGCCCACTTCTTCATAATTGAGACACGTCATATTTTTCAAAAGTCTCTTGGACTTCCACGCATCATACTGATGCCTATTCATGCATTATGGAATTTTCATATTTTATTATTTCATTCCCATATTTTAGTATATGACATGTATACTCATAATTTAGTGTGACTAGTTAACTATTATTATTATATAAAAATAAAGGACACGAAATATGGAAATAGGACATGACAGGTTCTTTCAAGTTTTTTTTGAGTTTTATTATTATTATTATATTATTATTATTATTAATTTTAACTACTTTACTTATTTGGCGTGTATAACTTCTAAAATTTGGCGTTCTAGAAAATAATAAATATATTATTAGAACCACAATAATTATGTCTATATTTTGAACCAAGTTTTATTAAAAACAAAGTAGGTTCCAATATAATGTATTTTTATAATATAATTATTATATGGTTCCTAGGCCCGCCTAGTTACTTCATATTTCTAACAGTCGAATTACCCGTAATATACATGTCTAATAATATAAGTTTTTATAGACTTTTATTTTATTAGAAAGGTCACCCATATTTAGGCCAATAATATTTCAACCAACTATATATAAAATAGTGTTTAAAACTATTTGAGTTGAATATTTATATTAAAAATATACTAGTTACTAGTGGTTAATAAATTTAACCAAACCTATAAAAAATAGGAATGTTACATGTTGGGCCTGAACTTTCGAACACTATGTAAATAGCTTCGTCGACTAAGAGTGTCGGCAACGGGATTTGCTTTGCCTGGATGGTAACGAATCTCACAATCGTAATCGTTGAGAAGTTCAACCCATCGCGTTGGCGCATATTCAGCTCTTTCTGGTTCAAGATGTATTGTAGGCTCTTATGGTTGGTGAAGACCGTAGACTTAGTACCATAAAGGTAGTGTCGCCAAATCTTTAACGCAAAAACAACTGCACCAAGCTCGAGATCATGGGTTGTATAGTTCTTCTCGTGGATCTTGAGCTGACGAGAGGCGTACGCGATAACCTTGTCCCGTTGCATAAGAACACAACCAAGGCCGAGGTTAGAGGCATCATAGTAGACTATAAAGTCATCGTTTCCGTCGGGTAATGCGAGTACAGGAGCGTCGCAAAGCATACGCTTGAGGGTTTGAAAGGCTTCCTCTTGTTTAGTTCCCCAAACAAAAGGCTTGTCTTTATGCGTAAGAGAGGTAAGCGGCACGACGATTTTAGAGAAACCTTAGATAAATTGGCGGTAATAGCCCGCCAGTCTAAGAAAAGAACGAACTTCGGACGGGTTCTTTGGTGTAATCCAACTCTTAACAGCTTCAATCTTCGTGGGATCGACGTGAATACCTTGACTATTGACAATGTGACCGAGGAATTGAACATCCTCAAGCCAAAATTCGCACTTGGAGAACTTGGCGTAGAAGCCATTCCCTTGGAGTAAATCGAGAACCAAACGAAGATGTTGTGCGTGTTCGGCTTTCGACTTCGAATAGATAAGGATATAATCAATAAACACGATGACGAAGCGGTCGAGAAAGGGCTTACGCACGCGATTCATCAAGTCCATGAAAACCGCGGGTGCGTTGGTAAGTCCAAAGGGCATAACGAGAAATTCATAGTGGCCGTAACGGGTGCGAAATGCGGTTTTTGAGATATCTTCATCTTGAATTCGTAACTAATGGTAACCAGAGCGTAGATCGATCTTCGAGAAACACGTAGCACCTTGCAATTGATCAAACAAATCGTCGATTCGAGGTAAGGGATAGCGATTCTTGATAGTAAGCTTATTGAGTTCCCTATAATCGATGCACATTCGGAACGATCCATCCTTCTTTTTGATGAAAAGTACAGGTGCGCCCCAAGGAGATGTGCTAAGGCGAATGAAGCCTTTATCAAGTAATTCCTGGAGTTGACTTGAAAGTTCACGCATTTCGGATGGAGCCAGTCGATATGGAGCTTTAGCAACAGGGTTAGCTCCAGGAATGAGGTCGATGCGAAAATCAATATCACGACTCGGAGGTAGACCAGGTAAATCGTCAGGAAAGACAACAGGGAACTCACGAACCACAAGTACCTTTTCCACTGCCTTCTCTTTCTTTTCCTTCTTCGCTACTACGATGTGTGCAAAGAAATCTTTATATTCCTTTCGGAGATAGTTGCTCGCTTGGACGCACGACATAAGTTTGAGATCCTTCGAAGGTACTTCGCCATAAACACAGAGTTGGTCGCCATTAGAAAGGGAGAAGCGAATCATTTTATCAAAGCAAACGACTTCAGCATGATTTTAGCGAATAAAATCCATGCCTACTATGATATCGAAACTACCAAGCTGCATCAGAATAAGATTGATCGGGAAGACGTGATTGTTGAGTTCAAGAGTACATTCACGTAGAACAGAACTAACGGTGATGGTTCTTCAAGTGGCAATTGCTACGTCGAACGTTGTTGGGAGGTTAGCGCGTTTACGGTTTAGGAGCTTTTCGAATTCTAGCGATACAAAACAGTTATCGGCTCCAGTATCAAATAAACATGAAGCATAAATACCATTGACAAGAAACGTACCATTGATAACATTGTTGTCGATCTGAGCCTGGCGAGCATTGATGTTGAAGGCTCTTCCGCGGGCTACTTGTTGTTGTGGCTATTGATGTTGCAGCTGTTGCGGTTGATGTTGTTGCTACGCTGGTTGCTGCTGCGGCTCTTGCTTCACCACTCGATTCGGGCAGACATTGGCGAAATAGTTAGGATCACCACAAGCATAGCAGGCTCTTGCATGAGAAGCGGGGGCAGGAGCTGCTTGAATACCCTGAGGAGCGGGAAGAGGAGCTGGCAGTGTAGGAGGAGATTGAACTTGTTGGCGAGGGCCAGTGCGACAGTTTGCTGTGAAGTGCCCGTAGATGTTGCAGTGGACACAAAAATGGAAAGCGATCCCAACTGGGTGATGGTAAGTACAAGTAGGGCACAGAGGGTGAGGACCTGTATACGCACGCTTGGTAGGCAGTGCGCTGGTCACAGGTGCGGCCACTTGCCGGTTCTGGTTCTGAGGTTGAGGTGGTACTGACGTGATTGTCGTGGGTCACGCAAATTTAATCCCAAATACAACTATAGATAGCGGTAATAGGGTATCGAACTCAGGGAGTATGTGGAAAATATGTCAATTGTATAGCCTTGCAATTAAACTACAATTATCCTAATTTGCAGAAATTAAAAAAAAATCAATACTTTGGATTGTTGTTTAAGAAAACTAAATTAAACTAATGGCAAATCAAATGTAGGTTTTAAAACAGATTAGGAGAGAACAATGACCATCCTAGGTTCCAGTTTCTTTAAACAATTGTGTGTAATTCCAACTAGAAAGAGTTACATAGACATAACTCGTGCATGCATAATCGAAGTGATAAAAGGGAACAAAGTACTCGAATTATGTAAACGCGAGGTTGTTTCCCGATGACCAATTAATCAATAACCAACCCTAACCCTTCCCGTGATATCTCGATTGCCAACGGCACCAAGAACGTACGATTGAGACTAGAAATTGCAATATCAATTAACAAGTTACAAGCAATTAAACATACACCATGATATTCAAGCAACGCAAGTTATCATTCTAGAAATTCGGAAATAAACACACAAAAGTTCAATAGAAACCTTCACCTAAGATGATCACCGAAAAGTTTAGCCGGACATAGTTTGGTGAATCATCATAACAAGCAATTCGATGTTCATACAAATCAAAAACACAAACCGAATGATAGAAATTGTCTCCAACCAAGCAAGATCAAGCAAAATCGCCCCTAGTGTCTCCAATAACCGTCCAATGATGAGAACATCCCAAAAGACACAAAAAAAATCAATTTAAGAAGGCGGTTACGTTTTTTATCGCAGCCGCCACCGTAAATTACGGCTCCACCGTAATTTACGGTGGACTTCAACATGTTACGGTGCACTTTGACTGATTTACGGTAAGCTTCAAATGAGTTCCAGGTCCACCGTAAATTACGGTAAGACCGTAATTTACGGCGACAACCTAATTGATTATTCCTTGTTCACGTAATGATGTCTGCCGCCCATGTTATAATGATACTTCCAAAAGAATCCAACCATGTGCTATTATCGTTAGAGTTTGGCCCATGTTCCACTCACCTCCAAAGCGGCCCAATTATAGGAGTCCATGTGCACCTTTGATCTGCCATCATGTGATGATAAATGTGTGTGGCAGCTCTCTAAGTGATGATGATGATTGTAAAGAGAGTCCAAGCATGTGCACGTGATGTTGTTTAATCCAAGATGTGCCGCCCACTGCTGCCATCAAAAAGAAATCACGTGAAGCCGCCCAATCCAAATAATCTACAAATGTCTCTTAGGAATATGGCAGCCCACCTTCTCACTTGTTATGTTGGCGGCCCAATCAAGCCAGCCGCCCAACTCAAACCCACATGTGTGTATCTTATGTTGATCAAAAGTCAAGTCCTCATGTGCACCTTGTATTGGCGGCCCAATCAAAATAATCCAAGAGTCTCCTTAAGTCCAAAATGTTGGCCCATCAGTCAACGTGGTGATGTTCCCTTTACTTTGTGTGGCGGCCCAATCCAAATAATCCACCAATCTAAGATGTTGGCCCACTTCTGATTTGTTTGACTTTGTTAAAAACCTTCTTTGTTGGCTCCCAATACCCTACATATATGATGATGATGATGTTTATGTAGTTGTTGACTTTTGTGTCACCTTGAATTGATCCTCCTCTTTGCTGAGATGATGATGTTTGTTGAAAAAATACTCATGTCCACGTGATGCTCATAAGCTGCCAACATGTGCATCTCATTTGATGTAAGGTTTTCAAAGTATTTTAATATATATCCCACTATATGCGTCCAAATGTAATAGGTCCTTCTTTCAATCCTTCGAAGAATCAAGTATGCACTGGGTTCCTTTCTAAACCGTAACCTACGGTTTCCAATTTAACCGAATTAAGCGATTTACCTGTAAAACACACGAACACTCGTAGTTACTAAGTTCAAGCAAATAACCAAGTAAAGCATGGAATTTTAATCTTTTTAAACCATTTAAGGGTTGTCCAACGGACCACCCGTCACATCCCCACACTTACCCGTTGCTTGTCCCAAGCAACCCATTCGAAAATTATTTCAACACCACAAGCGATCAACGTGCAAACCAAGCTAAATGTGCCGTCCTTTTACTAACTTTCAATCATACCACAAGACACACCCCTCACAAAAACTCTCGGTGACAAGAAATATTAGCATGTAATGCAAAACCACTCAATGCGTGTATGTGTGTGTGCGACAATAAGCTTGTATAAGAATCAAGTTTCCTCCTAACAAATATTTAGCATGCTTATGAATCAAGAGAGACTTACGGGTTGTAACTGGGCTAGGTGCAAAGGTAGGAGAATGGTGGAATATATATGCGAGAGCTAATTGATTTGACCCGGTTTTTATTTCTACCACTAAACAAAGCAACCATCAAATATATACACAACTTCTTCAACATTTTCAACTACGATTGCAACTAAATACTGCTTTTTATATTTTTCTCATATTTTTTCTCTTTTTTTTTCTTTTTTTTTTCATAACACATCAAACTCAACAATATATACAAGAACATCAATACTACAAACTAAATCTCCTAAACCGGATCATCTCAAATGGTAAAATTTTTGTAGGAAGTAGGCTCGGGTCACAATCGAATGGTCTAAGGCTCAACATGGCTTTCTAAGGACCAAACCCCCACCCCTCACAATACCAAGCTCATATATGTAAAGTATGAGGTCCAACCCACCAATCCCGCACTCTCACACATCTAGACGAGGCTTCCTAAAAGTCCCCCTATCATTTTCAAAAACATGCTAATTCTAGGTTTCAACAAGAATTCGTACACAAGTTCTATTAACACAATACACACACCGCCACTCAAAACAAAGAAATATCTATAACAATCATGTGTGGTTCAAATCCTCACCAAGAAAAGACTAGGAATGGGTGTCGGTGTGTCAAGTGGAACAATATCAAGTTTTCAAATTTTGACAAATTTCGCTCGGATGTACAAAATTTTTAAAACTATCAAAAATTTCCCCCTATCCCCACACTTGGGATACATTGTCCCAATGTATGGCTTTGAAGGAAGGATCGCTTTTAACCCACAACATCAACCTTTGCTTAAATTCTCAAACCCCAAATTTCTTTTTGGTATTTTTTTATATTATTTTTTTTATATTTTTTAATAAACAAAAGCAAACTAATAAACTAACAATATTTCAAAGCTAAAGAACATGACAAGTCTAAGGAAAAAGTACATTGACCTGGTGAAGTTTGCCACAACAGATGTTGTAGATAATCCGACTTTCTATCACCACCTTCACCCAAATATTCGTACATCTTCCCCACACTTGAATGTCGTCATGGCCCTGAAACAAAGAAAACTAAAGAAATAACAAGATCAGTGAAAAACCTCGGGTTACCTCCCGAGCAGCGCTAAGTTTCGCGTCTTCAGCCAGACCGTGCCATCCCCATTTATGGTGGCTCAAAGAACCGGTTCCTATCACTTCCTTCACTTCCTTGTGCCATTGAGCAAAATGCATCTATCTTGTTTTGACTCGGTGGGTAATCAAATACACTCTTGCTCGACCCCATATATGCTTCTTCACGGTCCGGTGGGTGCTTTTTTCTCATTCGTGGTAACACCTTTTCACTAATCCCGCTATCCTTCGCCACAACAAAATCATAACTAATCATCTTAGTCTGAACATCAAATGACAACTTACGGTTCCTTTCGGTCATGGTAATAATTCCTTCTCTACAATCAATTTGAGCATTTGCCGTATAGAGAAACGGTCGACCTAAAATCACCCTTTGTTGTGATGCCATGTTGGTAGAAGCATAGTCCAAAACTAGAAAATCCACCGGGTATTCAAATTCTCCCAACTGAATCTTAACATTCCTAACCATTCCCCGTGGACGCCTCCAACTTCCATCCGCTAAGCTCACCATGGTGTCTATACCTTCAAGTGGACCAAAGTCGTACATATCGTATAGATCACCTGGTAGCACACTCATGCTTGCCCCGTAGTCCAACAATGCGTGAGGGATTTTTAATTTTCCCACACGGATAGGCACGATTGGCGCTTCACACTCTTTATCATTCTCGACTTCGTCATCTTTTTTCAAACCTGCATTCACTTGATACGAAGAAGTTAGCAATGTTTCATTAAATTTAGTATTTGGAACGGTGCTTACCACATTGATGTTAATGCTGTTTATGTTCTTGGGATTTGGCACCGTATCACTCAGTAGCTGGCCTTTTGCTTTCTTTAACATCGCCACGTCACTTGCAAGTTGACCCATTTGAGTGGTCAACGATTGGATGCTTTTGTCACGAACCTCGTCCTTTTGCATCCGAACCTCATCACGTTGGTTCATTCGTTGCATTTCACTTTGCATCGCCTTTAGTATCTCCATCATCTCGTTTCCACCCGAAGAGCTTTGACCCATTTGATATTGCCTTTGAAATCCTTGGTTTCCTTGGAAATTCGGGTTAGCTTGATTTGAGGGGTTCCCATAGCGAAAATTTGGGTGGTTCCTCAACCCGGGGTGGTATGTATTAGAATTCATGTTGTTGTAGTTTCTACCACCCCCTCCTTGACCTTGCACAGCATGAACCTCTTCGTATTGCCCATCACCTCCTTGGCAATTTTCAGCCGCGTGACCTATTTCATTACACAAAGCACAAACATCATAAATTTGGTTAGTAGTTTGAACATTACCATCATCTATGGCGTGCACTTGAGGTCGGTTAGTGGTCGGTCGGGCTCTTCTTGAGGCTTGAGCTTTCCTCTTTGATGTAGTTGTCATGCTTTCCAAGAACTCCCAATCATCATTCTCATAGTTTGTTCCAAAAGTCCCACCGGTGATAGACATCAAATCACGTGCATCTTCGGCACTCAACCCCTCATGAAAAGCATTCATCAACTCCCACAATTCAATTCCATGGTGAGGGCAATTTTTAATCATCATATTGAAACGCTCGAATGCCTCATGAAACATCTCACCATGTTGTTGTTGGAAGCTTCTCAACCCCTTTCTTGCATCGTTGGTCTTTTGGGCGGTGTAAAACTCATCCAAAAAAGTTTGTTGCATCTCCCCCCATGTATATATGGATGCCGAAGGTAACGTGTAGAACCATTTCTTCGCCTTATCTTCCAAAGAAAATTGGAATAATACCAATTTGATGTCATCAGCCGAGAACCCTTGACTCCCAAGAGTGTTGCAAATAGAGTCATAAGCCTCTAAATGAAAATAAGGCTCCTCATTTGCCAACCCCTTGTACTTTGGTAAACTTTGCAAAGAATTGGTTCTTATTTCAAATGTTTGCCCTTGATCATTATGAGGAATGACTACCGGTGAAGGGTTTTACGTGATTACCGGCCGAAAATGTGCTTCAATGCCCCTCACATTTTCCCTAAGGTATCTCCTTGGTACACCATACCTACCTCTCGGAATAATAGGACCATTTGGCCTTGGTACTTGCCCTTGTGGTGCGATTGGTTGTTGAAACTGTTGTTGTCGCATCGGTGGGCGTTGAGGTGGTCTTTGAAATTGTTGTTGTACATGTTGTGGCCGGACTTGTTGCAATGGAATAGGTGGTTGTATTGGTGGCCCTTGTGGTCTTGGCCGAATGTGTTGTGGTATAATTTGTTGTTGTGGAATTCCACCAACACTTGCCATCCCTTGAGATTGACTTTGCAAATACCCAAACTCCCCTTGATCACCATAACCTCCATAACCATACCCATCATCATCATACCCCTCAAATTCTTCAAATCCCTCATCATAACCATCTCCTTGAATTCCCGAAGTTTGCCCAAATGGGATGGTCGAATACTGAAAACCCGATTGTTGTGGTTGTGGTCTAAAAGATGAAGTAGTATGCACAATAGTTGAATTGGGTGCAATTGTGAAGGTGGATGATGATTGACCCGTAGTTGGGGGAAAGAAGTGGGATAATGGTGGGATTGTGGTGGATGGATTGTAGGTGATGGTAGGCTCAGTTTGAGTGGTGATTGGTTGGGTGACATTGGATGGTGTAAATTCAGCGGTGGTATTAGGTAATGTGGTGTTTGGTGATGGTTGGGTGGAAGTAGGTATAAAGGATGAAGTCGTTTGAACCGTTGTAGGTGGAATTTGAGAATCAGCCATGATGTTTCTAGGTGTGATGGGTGAAGTAGGTGAACCAATGATTTTGTTTTCTCGCACTAAAACTCTGTTTTGTCGTAGCGTTCTTTCAATTTCCGGATCAAATGACAATGGTGACGCTTTGTGAGAGCCTCTAGTATGCATGCACCTGTAGAACCTGCACACTAAACACACCAGTGTAAACCCGAAAATAACAAAGCAAAACTAACAAAAATGACACACGTTGCGCACTACTCCCCGGCAACGGCACCAAAATTTGACGTGATTGTCGTGGGTCATGCAAATTTAATCCCAAATACAACTATAGATAGCGGTAATAGGGTATCGAACTCAGGGAGTATGTGGAAAATATGTCAATTGTATAGCCTTGCAATTAAACTACAATTATCCTAATTTGCAGAAATTAAAAAAAAATCAATACTTTGGATTGTTGTTTTAGAAAACTAAATTAAACTAATGGCAAATCAAATGTAGGTTTTAAAACAGATTAGGAGAGAACAATGACCATCCTAGGTTCCAGTTTCTTTAAACAATTGTGTGTAATTCCAACTAGAAAGAGTTACATAGACATAACTCGTGCATGCATAATCGAAGTGATAAAAGGGAACAAAGTACTCGGATTATGTAAACGCGAGGTTGTTTCCCGATGACCAATTAATCAATAACCAACCCTAACCCTTCCCGTGATATCTCGATTGCCAACGGCACCAAGAACGTACGATTGAGACTAGAAATTGCAATATCAATTAACAAGTTACAAGCAATTAAACATACACCATGATATTCAAGCAACGCAAGTTATCATTCTAGAAATTCGGAAATAAACACACAAAAGTTCAATAGAAACCTTCACCTAAGATGATCACCGAAAAGTTTAGCCGGACATAGTTTGGTGAATCATCATAACAAGCAATTCGATGTTCATACAAATCAAAAACACAAACCGAATGATAGAAATTGTCTCCAACCAAGCAAGATCAAGCAAAATCGCCCCTAGTGTCTCCAATAACCGTCCAATGATGAGAACATCCCAAAAGACACAAAAAAAATCAATTTAAGAAGGCGGTTACATTTTTTATCGCAGCCGCCACCGTAAATTACGGCTCCACCGTAATTTACGGTGGACTTCAACATGTTACGGTGCACTTTGACTGATTTACGGTAAGCTTCAAATGAGTTCCAGGTCCACCGTAAATTACGGTAGGACCGTAATTTACGGCGACAACCTAATTGATTATTCCTTGTTCACGTAATGATGTCTGCCGCCCATGTTGTAATGATACTTCCAAAAGAATCCAACAATGTGCTATTATCATTAGAGTTCGGCCCATGTTCCACTCACCTCCAAAGCGGCCCAATTATAGGAGTCCATGTGCACCTTTGATCTGCCATCATGTGATGATAAATGTGTGTGGCAGCTCTCTAAGTGATGATGATGATTGTAAAGAGAGTCCAAGCATGTGCACGTGATGTTGTTTAATCCAAGATGTGCCGCCCACTGCTGCCATCAAAAAGAAATCACGTGAAGCCGCCCAATCCAAATAATCCACAAATGTCTCTTAGGAATATGGCAGCCCACCTTCTCACTTGTTATGTTGGCGGCCCAATCAAGCCAGCCGCCCAACTCAAACCCACATGTGTGTATCTTATGTTGATCAAAAGTCAAGTCCTCATGTGCACCTTGTATTGGCGGCCCAATCAAAATAATCCAAGAGTCTCCTTAAGTCCAAAATGTTTGCCCATCAGTCAACGTGGTGATGTTCCCTTTACTTTGTGTGGCGGCCCAATCCAAATAATCCACCAATCTAAGATGTTGGCCCACTTCCGATTTGTTTGACTTTGTTAAAAACCTTCTTTGTTGGCTCCCAATCCTGCATATATGATGATGATGATGATGTTTATGTAGTTGTTGACTTTTGTGTCACCTTGAATTGATCCTCCTCTTTGCTGAGATGATGATGTTTGTTGAAAAAATACTCATGTCCACGTGATGCTCATAAGCTGCCAACATGTGCATCTCATTTGATGTAAGGTTTTCAAAGTATTTTAATATATATCCCACTATATGCATCCAAATGTAATAGGTCCTTCTTTCAATCCTTCGAAGAATCAAGTATGCACTGGGTTCCTTTCTAAACCGTAACCTACGGTTTCCAATTTAACCGAATTAAGCGATTTACCTGTAAAACACACGAACACTCGTAGTTACTAAGTTCAAGCAAATAACCAAGTAAAGCATGGAATTTTAATCTTTTTAAACCATTTAAGGGTTGTCCAACGGACCACCCGTCAGGTACAACATTGAGAGGAGCGGCGGCTGTCACCGCATAGTTCTTGTTGTTGTTGTTGTTGCTCTTGCGCTTGCGGCATGAAAACTTCGATCCTTGAGATGCAATGGTTTCAGGAGCGGGAGTAGCAGTGAGATGATGGAGACTTTTGGTGTGTTCTTGAAGTAAGCAGCCAAAACTCCCTTATCATTGATTTCAGCAGCGAGTTGATAAGTCTCTTCGATGGAAGTAGTCTTGGCGGCTTGCACGAAATCAGCAACATAATCAGGTAAAGTGCAGATGTATATCTTGATTGTGATGTCGGGAGTTGAGGCTTGGCCAGGACAAATGATACTAAGCTTCATAAAGCGAGCAGTAAGACCATCATTGTCGCCACCTTTTTGCTTGATATTCCAAAACTTGTTCTCCAGCTTCTGGAGCTCATATGGAAGACATAATTCTTTCATCATGATTTCCTTCAATTCCTCCCAGGAAAGTCCATAGGCTGCGTTATTACCTCGCCTATTTCTTTCGGCAGTCTACCAGTCCAGAGCCCTGGATTGAAAAACGCCAGTTGCGTTAACAGTGCGGAGGTTGTCTGGATATCCGCTTGGACGAAGAGTGACTTCGATCGAGTCAAACCATTGAAACATGGCGATGGTCCTATCTTCACCAGTGAAGTCTTTGGGGCCACAGGCCTTGAACTGCTTGAAAGTAAAAGTAGCTCGAGTCGAGTCAGTCCTAGATTCCTCAGAAGACTTGCTACCGATTTCATTGATTTCGCTGACGATTTTCGGAAAGACCTTAGCCATTTCCTTGGCGACTAGCGAGGCGATGCGTTTGTCAGCGTGGTTACGGCGGGTAGCTCGAGCAGTGTGAGATCCAAATGACTACAATGTCTGCAACAGACATCGCCATAGGATTCAGACGTGATATAATCGAATCTCTCCATACCAATCTACTTATTATTACTAGATAAAGCTCAGAAACAAGTCTACACGTAGGCACATAATCCACATAAACACGTAAGCACATAAGCACGTAAGCACAGAAGCACGTAGTCCACGTAAGTACATATTCACTATATTTTGCACGTATTCACCTACATATTTTGCACGTATTCACCTATCTTTCACAGTTACGTAAAGCGATCGAGAGTTGCGAGGGTGAGTAGAGATGGTAAGTAACATAGCATGCGAGAGTCTGCGATTTGTTAGCGTATTGAGATATAAATACAGTGCGAGTTGTGGGCGTTTATCGAAGCGAAAAGCGGAAAGCGAGTAAATCTCCAAAACCGAAACATATAATAACACATAAAAACCACATATAACACATAAAATTGATGATTCACAGAGTCAGCGGTTGCGAGCTCAGAATCGTAACGGAGGATGCGCCCTAGGTGTTAGGGCATTGACTACCCAAGGTGAGTCGACTATTCACAACGACTTCGAGTACACATTTTGGCCGAATAGACTGTGCTCTCTTACCGACATTTGGTGAACTACACTCATTCTTTCGATCATTACGCAAATTGAGTTGTTGGAATCCATCAAGACCTTGGTGAGAGTTTTGTAAAAATCGAGGAGTGGAACGCATTGTTCGGATGCGGGGTTCACCCCTTGCTTAATCAACTTGCCCCAAGACACTCCGTTATTAAATAGAGTTGAGAGTTCAAATAGATATAAAGGGAGAATTTCGTCGAGGTATGGATTTCACTCCTGACTCAACGCAAATTCTTGTGTTTTATAGTAAAAATGCGCGTCGAGCGAGTGATCTCATCGAGAGTTCTTTGTTTTCACACATATTCTCAAAAAAAATCTCTCAATTGTGTTATGCGAGTGGTTTCGAATTCGTGTGCATCGTGTCAGCTTTAGGAAAAACTGTGTAGTTTCCAGCGAGTTCGAGTGAGAGTATCAAGTAAGCTCGTATAAAAACCCTACTGGGTTTGCACAAGTCAGGCCGTTGGTACTTAGACTATAGACTAGGTCATTTCTAAGACATCGACCCGGACTAGGTCGAGTCTTGCCTAATTCCCTATAGTTATGGCTCTGATACCAATCTGTCACACCCCAACCGATGGCGGTAACATTGGGGCGCGGCACTGAGCGAAACAGATTGTCCAGGAGAATCCATAACAACTATTAAATTACCAAATATTTAACGTTCACGTCCCATACCATCTCCCTATATAAAAAAGGAAAACTTTACTTGGACACGTGTCATCAAATGGAGCCCCCCTTTCTTCTTCCCACGTTCACACTACCTTTTATTTAAACCCTAATTAAGTCAAAGTGGTATCCTGAACCAGCAATTTCAAAATACAGAGTTCTTTCTCTTTCCTTTTCCTAATCAGTTTTGGCTCCATCACATTTTGGCTCTGGTTTTGAATTTTAAAACAGGTTTTGGCTGCACAAAACATAGGCAACCATTCCTTGCACCGCCTATTCTCTCTTTCCCCCATTTTTCACTTCCATTCGTTCCTTCATTATCATTCCACCGCTGGTAGGAGATCCGATGGCTGCAGAAGCATGGTAGGAGATCTGGGGTCCGTTATCGGTGTCTAGGGTTGGTGAATCGACTTTTCCGGCGAAGTTGGCTAGGGTTCAGGCCGAGATTCCGGCCACACAGGTAAGTCCGGCAGAAAAGATCATCTTTGCATGCCTCGATTTTGTTTAGATTGGGGGTATATGGCCCTATTTCGGTTAGATATGGTGTTCACACTGGTGTCTGTTCAGATTCCGGCCAGACCTAGGATTTTGGCAACACTTAAGGAGTTCCGGTGTTTTATAATATGCTCAAACTGTATTTTGTAATCTCTTATTTGTGAGACTATCAGTTACATCTTAGAATGTTTAGATTATATATGTTATAAATGATTGGTTGATGTGTAACACTCTTAACATTAGTGATTTTGGTTTTGTATAATACAAAATACTGAAATAGTTTAATTTAAGATTGATGTTCTGACTGAAAAAGTTCTTCTTCTTGCAGCTTCCACAAGTTATTTTAACGGTGGTTAAAATTAAACTTGAAGGGTTCAACTAAAGAGAGTTGATTGGCTGTTGAGGCCCTTGGTTGTCTAGATTTCACTATACTTGTGTATGTTTTCGTTATTTGAATCGATTTATGCAAATTCGTATTTTTAAAGTTTCGATTTTCACCATACTTGTGTATGTTTTCGTTATTTGAATATATTTGCATCAATATGAATGTTCACGGTTCATTGATTTAGGTTTTCATAAAATAAAAACCTAATATGTTTTTTTTTCAGTAGCAAATATTTGGGGATCAGCAAAGGTTATTGGTTGAAGAAATCAAAGCGAGGATGGTGTGATAGTGTTGGATCTGTCGAAGAAATCAAAGCGAGGATGGTGTATCATGTAAGAACATTAGTAGTTACTGGATATATTTGGTTTAGTGTATCATGTAAGAACATTGGATTATAGTGTCGGATACGTTGAAGAAATCAAAGCGAGGGTGGTGTGATAGTGTTGGATTTGTCGAAGAAATCCAAGTGAACTTGATAAGGAGATATGAAGCAGCTGCTAAATGTGAAAGAGTCATGGCATATGCTCTTTTGCTCACCAGGTAAATATCTTGTTTTTGCAACAAGTTGAGACGCTTAAATAAAAATAATAGTGTTTTTCCATGTTTTTAAATACAAAAAGTTGTGTAGATGGTGGAGAGTACCCCATGCCTATTTATGTCAGTTCTCTTTTACCTTTTTAAAAAGAAAGGGATAATGTATGTTGAGGCTGCTTATATTATCTATTCAACTTTTTTTTTATTTTGTTTCATAATTTTCATTAAGCGTATGTATCGACTAACCAAGTATGCACAATAATATTAGGATATAAATCGAAAAGATGTCAGAATTGTCTACCATTTCCATATTCCGAATTCGATGGTATCGTTTTATCAAGAATCGGGTAGAGCTGGCCGTGATCAACAACCTTCTATGGAATAGATGATCGCAAGAAAATGGTTTTATAATTAATTCCACCTTTTTAATTTTTTATTCATTCCTTTGACCATTAGTCGCTAATAAGTAAAGATACTTGCAGCAATTTGTATTGAATAATGCAGATAACAAACAGTATTTGCTTGAGAAATTGAGTATAGAAATTGAAACTTGATGTGAATGTTAAAGATGAGGATGGTAATTAGTTTTCTGTTTGTTAGATTTGAATTTATATTTTGATATAGATTATACAACTAAGTTTTACAATTATTGAAAATTTATATTTACACTGTTTTAGGTGAGACACCTCTTATTCATGCTGCAAGGCGAGGGCATATTACTACTGCTAAATACCTCATTGAACATGGGGCTGATCCATCGCTATGGAGTGAGTTAGGAGCTACGGCTCTGCATCATGTTGCTGAAATAGGTGAGTTGTTTTAGCTTATATCATGTTGCCTTTACTAATGGTCTAGATTTGAGTGTTATATTGTAAGATAAATATGTTTAAAGAAATCAATGACATTATTTTGTTTATAGGAAAGTTTGGAATGAGTTTATGGGACGAAATGTTTGCAGGACATATTGAGTTGATGGAGTTCTTGATCTCCCATGGTGTTGATGTTAATTCACAAAGTGAGTCTGGTACCCCGCTGATTTGGGCTGCTGGTCATGGACAACAAGATGCTTTATAACTTTTACTAAAACACAAGGCTGATGTAAGGCTTCAATGAAGACTGTTTCTTTTGTTTTTAATGTATTTTATGTTTTTTTTTTTAATTTTGATTTGTTTTATAGATATACCCTCCATTGAACAACTATTTCTTTATAATCCATTTTCACTCAGGCACAACTGATGAGTATATACTTTTCATCTAGACATCTCCTTGCATTCCTGGACAGTTGTAGTATCTTTTGTTTAATGAAGTTTGGCTTTGCTGGTAAAAAATGTAGCTCTTTTTAGCTTATTATTTATGATTGGTTTTCTATGCTATTGTTGTACGAGTAGAGTTTTATTCACTATCATATGTACCAATGAATCTATCTGTCATTTAATAGAGTAATCAAATTATTGATGTATGTATGATCTTATTCTAATGGCTCTAATTGCACAAAATAGTCATCAGTTTTTTAAACTGGTATTATTTTTCATGAATTTTTTGTTTTAAAACCGGTTTCTATCTTCAATACTGTAAAGATGTTATTTAATTACATGTACTCTACTAATAATCATATTGAACACATTTAGATTGTTCGTGTAGGTCATGGGTACTATATTAATCTCAAATCATTAAAAAGATGGCAGTAATTCACTATGTTAAAGCATCAATATGGTTTTGCTTCATTGATTGCATGTATCTGTGGAAACAAAATTTGCCCATAAGGGTTAGTTATATTGACTAATGACCGTTTTGGTTGATAGATTCATAAACAAAACTAACCTAAAAAGGAATGGGCCAAACAAATAGAATGGAAAAAAAGTGGCTTAACGAGTACACAAATGTTTACAATCTTCTAAATTGTGTTACTGAATTTGAATCTTGGATTATTTTTTTTATAAGAAAGATCTTATTATCTATTATTATTTTTTTAGAAGTAATTGATAAAACGTTGACGGGTCAACTGGACTGATAATACTTTTGTTTGGATCAAATGGGTTCCAAGCGACAATTAGTCATGTTAGTGACAATCAGTTTTGCTTGTATTCGGTTCCAAGCGATTTAGCCATAGCGGTCCTGTAATAATAATTTGATTAAAAAAAGATTTAATAATATCAAACTATATTTCATATATCATTAACATTTATATCAATTAGTAGTGAATTTGGGTGGCTAAACCTGAATATGATAACGAAAGTCACCCTTTGGCAATTCTCCACTCCTTTATTAATAGTGTAGAGCTAACAAAATTAGCGTTACTATACGCTTTGAGTTATGTAAATTAAATGGTCCAACCCTTGAACCTCACAAGTTATAAAAATGTTTAAAAACATGTCTTTTTATTTTATTTAACGACATAATTCGAATAATATAAATTAATTTTTACTACCCGGGAAGTTCCCGGGTTATAACCTAGTAAACATATAAAGTAAAAACAGTTATTACAGGCATTGTTCTCAAAGACAAATATTGTTTCGACAACTCATAAATTATTCGTGGGTTTCTAGACCACCTAAACTTGATTCATCACAACATGCAACCATCCTAAACACCTGTTACATACGTTAAAATAAAGTCAATACACAGAGTGTAAAGGTGAGCATACAAGTTTAATAGCATATAGTTGCGAAAAGCATTTACGCATAACCAACATGTAACACGTAGAAATGTGAAGCAAGTAAGCTATCGACAATGACATATGCACAGACGTGACTGCGAGTTGTAGAATGCGCAACACATATCACCACTGTGACATGTGAAGTAAAACCCTTAACAACCCCTGTCCCCGACAGGTGCTGAGTCCAAACTATAGTACTATCATTGCTAAGGTGTCAGGCAACAATCACTGTGTAAACATAACATACACGCGTTCATCGAAAACACGTATAACATGCAGAGCGGTTAGCGTTTAAAAGTGTTTGTGTTGTGTGTCGATGTAATTTAATATAGGTAACGTATGTAACACCCAAAAGTGTGTTAAGCAAAAAGGGATCGAGTAGCGAAGAAGGAAGCGCTTGGAGGTTAGCTAGATCACAATACGACAGTATAAGCATTGAACGGTGCATAAAACAGCGTGTCGTGCGAGATGAGTGACGAATGGTGATCAGATCGAATGGCCATCGGACGGATGACCATTCGGTCGGAGGGTCGTTCGATGGGATAAGTACGTTTGTGAAATGTTTGAAGTTTGAAATTTTCATTGTAGCATTTTGAAAAGTGTGAAGTGTTTCTAATTATTGAGTCACCCAGTCGGATGGTCATCCGGACGGATGACTGTTTGGTCAGATGGCTATTCGTTTGAAACTGATATTCCTTGAAGTTTCTGTAAAATAGTTCAAGTGTTGAGACCACAATTCACTTGGTCGAATAGTCGTTCGATCGGATGGTCGTCCGATCGGACGACTATTCGTTTGAGTGTCTGTTTCATTTGAAAACTGTGGAAATTTAGTTAAGTTAGAAAGTTGCGGTTTAACCGAGACGGTGTGACGACGTGTTAAACAACAGAAACCACACCTAGTTTAGCTCAGCCGTTCGGATGGGAATCACCCCATCCGATCAGACTTTACTGTTTAAGATGAAGTTTCCTGTTCAACCCATGAATCAGTCGTCTCTTCGATAGTAATCCGTTCTCAGACCAGCACTCCACTAGAGAATGAGTAGAAGGCCCGAACGAGTCCAGATTCTAATGATTTTGAGTGAAAAGTGATGGATGTTGAAGAAAAGTTTGAAACAGTTTAGAAATGTTTAGATTTAGTTGAAATCATTGTTAAAACATGTAAAAATCCTTTAGATTTGAACCGTTCTTGATGAGATGAGATCACACTTTTGTGTTCATGAGAACCCATGGTGATGTCACCCTAGAACAGCCCCAAATCAGATGATTTCACAGTGAGAATGTGAGATTTGTTGAAGAAGATGATGAGAAAGTGTGTAATGAATGTGAAAGTACAAGATTTAGGAAGAAAACTTAAAAGAATCACGAGGAATCGAGAGAAAAGAGGCTAAGAGTGCACGGGTCGGATGGAGATGTCACATCAGTGAACAATTGATGTGACAGAAGGAGTATTTATAGTGTGAGAGAAGAAAGGCGGTGGAAGGTGATGTGGGTCGGATGGCTGTTCGATCGGATGGCCATCCAATCTGATGGTCATCCGGTCGGATGTCCATTCGATCGAATGGTTGTTCGGTCGGGCAACGCGTGCGAGTTAGTTTCTGACTTTCGTTTCATGCGTTAAGCGTTGCGTTGCGTTTAAGCGAGTTGCGAGTAAGCGATGCGATATTATTACTCATTAGTTACCCAAATAACATAACTACTAACCAAACTTAAGGTAAGTCTACGTTTCGGGTTTGCGATTAGATTGCGTTGCGATTACGTTTACGAATAACACCTCAAACATTTATAAGTCACACACAAGTAAGGCACATAATAACACACACGCATAAAACAATACCAATATCTGCGATTTGAGTTGTGATGCTCTAGCGATGTGATAGCGTTAAGTATAATAGCGTTTAGTTGCGTTTATCGCATTGTTACTTCACATATTAAATATCTCGTAAATTAAATAGTGTTAACCAATATATCGATTATCGAGGTTCGAGAGTACAAGTAATAATTAAGCAAGTAATGTCAGATCTGAACTTTGACTTTGACTTGTACTTTGACCTTCCAAAAAGTTGGGTTGTTACATGTGTGATGTGTCCTGCAGCTTTTGCAAGTTCCCAAGACATGAGGAAGAAGATTGTAGGAAGAAAGCGAGTGCCAGAGTATGCTACAAGTGCGGAGAAGCTGGCCAAATCAAACTGAACTGTCCGAAACTAGCTCTAGCGACAAACAACAATGCAAAGGCAACCGAAGGACCCAAGAAGAATGCCAGAGCATTTGTTCTGACCACTGAAGAAGCCAAGATGATTCCAGATGTGATTATCGGTACGTTTTTAGTTAATGATGTTTATGCTAAAGTATTATTTGACGCTGGTGCAAAACAAAGTTTTATCAATACTTCTTTCTGCAAACTTTTCAATCAACCATTAACTAAACTTCACCAAAACTGTCTAGTGGAGACGGCAAATGGAAGCTCTATCAAGATAAGTGAAATCCTTCAGGAAGGAAAGATAGAAATTTTAAACCATAACTTTACCACTAATCTTTTACCAATGGATCTTGCCGGATTCGACGTCGTATTAGGAATGGATTGGTTGGTAGCCAATCGGGTGTGAATTTTATGTGATCAAAAGTCTATAGAAGTAAGTACACCAACTGGTGAAAAGATCACAAATAAGGGAGACAAGCCAACGAGAACAACAAAATTCATCTCTGTGATGAGAGCTGCAAGCTACGCACGGAAGGGAGGAATGGTGTATATGATTTCAGTTATCATTATCACTAAAGGAAAATAATTAACAGATATTCGCGTAATATCTGAATTCTCAGATGTTTTTCCAGAAGAGTTACCTGGATTACCGCCAGATCGTGAGGTTAAATTTAGAATTCACCTAATACCCGGAACGGCACCAATTGCCAGGGCACCTTATTGACTAGCACCAATGGAGATGCAAGAATTGAAGAAAAAGCTTGATGACTTGCTAAAGAAAGGTTTCATACAACCAAGCTCATCACCATGGGGAGCACCGGTGTTATTTGTCAAGAAGAAAGACGAATCGATGCGTATGTGCATTGATTACCGAGAATTGAATAAGGTTATGATTAAAAATCGGTCCCACTACCGAGAATCGATGACCTGTTCGATCAACTTCAAGGAGCCCGATTCTTTTCTAAGATTGACTTACGCTTAGGATATCATCAACTAAAAGTATAGGAAGAGGACATTCCTAAAACTGCTTTCAGAACAAGGTATGGTCATTATAAATTTACAGTCATGCCATTTGGTTTAACCAATACCCTAACTACATTTATGGACATGTTGAATAGGATATGTAAACCATACCTGGATAAATTCATAATTGTCTTTATAGATGGTATTCTAATTTACTCTAAGAGTAAAGAGGAACATGCAGAGCATTTGCATATACTCCTGACATTGTTGAGAAAAGAGAAGCTTTATGTTAAATTCTCAAAATGTGAATTTTGGTAACAAGAAGTGCAATTCCTTGGACACTTGGTTAATCATGAAGGAATTCATGTGGATCCCACAAAGATCGAAGCGATTACCAAATGGAAGGCCCCTGAGTCACCGACTGAAGTGAGAAGTTTTCTTGGATTGGCCGGATATTATAGACGTTTTATTCAAAATTTCTCTAGAATAGTCATTCCATTAACCAAACTAACTTGTAAATCAGTTAAGTTTGAATGGGGACCAAAATAAGAGGAAGCATTTACGATTTTGAAGCAAAAGTTAACCAACGCACCAATACTCGCTTTGCCAGAAGGAACTGAAGACTTCATAGTCAGTTGTGATGCGTCTAAGTTAGGATATGGATGTGTGTTGATGCAACATTAAAAGGTAATTGCTTATGCCTCTAGACAACTTAAAAATCACTAAGAGAATTATACAACGTCAAAAGGTAATTGCAACAATTGGAAATGCCAATTTGGAAATGGTAATTAATAACAATGTACTTTGTTACCAAATTACCCAAGACACGAAAAGATAATGATACAATTTGGGTGATTGTAGACGGATTGACTAAATCTGCTCATTTCTTACTAATGAAGAAAACTTTCAGTATGGAACAGTTAGCCAAAATGTATGTAAATGAAATAATTTCATTTCATGGAATTCCTATATCTATTGTGTCTAACAGAGACAACCGTTTTACTTCTCATTTTTGGACAAGTTTCCAAGAAGCAGTGGGAACTAGATTAAATCTAAGCACAACTCTGATCATCCTAAAATGGATGGACAAAGTGAAAGAACAATCCAAACAATGGAAGATATGCTTAGAGCTTGTGTGATAGGTTTTGGAGGAAATTGGGATGATCATTTACCTTAAATAGAGTTTTCTTACAACAATAGCTATCATACCAGCATCAATGTTGCACCATTTGAAGCCCTTTATGGACGAAAATGCTGAACACTAGTATGTTGGGCATAAATTGGAGAAAAGCAATTGTCAGGTCCTGAGATTGTACAAGAAACAACTGACAAAATTATTCAAGTCAAGGAAAGACTGAAAGCAGCACGAGATCGTCAAAAGAGTTATGCAGATAACAGACAAAAACCGTTGGAATTTCAAATTGGAGACAAGGTATTGTTAAAAGTTTCTCCATGGAAAGGAATTGTCAGATTCGGTAAAAGAGGAAAGCTAAGCCCAAGGTATGTTGGACCTTTTGAAATTATCAAAAGAATAGGACTAGTAGCTTATCAGTTACAGTTACCAGAGAAAATGGCAGGAATACATGATGTATTTCAAGTATGTAACCTCAAGAAATGCTTAGCAGATGAATCATTGGTAATACCTCTTCAAGATATAGAGGTAAATGAGAAACTTAAGTTTGTAGAGAAACCAATTCAAATTGAAGATAGAAAGATCAAGAATCTCAAACACAAGAGATTAATTCTGGTCAAAGTAAAATGGGATCCAAAGAGAGGACCAGAATACATATGGGAGCTAGAGTCAGAAATGAAAAAGAAATATCCACACCTATTCTAGTGAATCTCGAGGATGAGATTTAAAAAAGGTGGGGAGTATATAACAACCCTAGAAAATCGCCCTATAACGTTCCGTAATCATAAAACCGAACCCGCGTAACGTTAATTTTTAACAAAAAAAATGAAAAATCAAGAATAAAGCCCCCTGTTGTGGGCCGTGACAGGTTTGCTTAGGGTCTGTCACGAGGCGCGACAGGCTGTTGCTTGCCGGTCACACATGATGCCACGTGTCGGGACATGTGGCTAGCCTATGGGGCCACCCGGCAACCCTAGCCGTAGCTAGGGTGCCATCGTGGGCCGCGAAAGAGAAGGGAGGGGGCTGTCGCGGGGCGCGACAGGCTCCCGAAATTTGTATAAATTGAGCAGACTTCTGCACTTTCAACCTCGTTCAGTTTTCTTTCTCTCTCAACTCTTGTAGTGCAAAATTTATAGTCAAATACGCCCCCTAAAACACGAAGCTCTGCCCCGTTGTAAGTATTTCAACCCCCGATCACTAATTCGTTACCCTACCCGATTGATTTAGGACCCACCAACGCATGTCGAGGCTGTGCCTGACAAAGTTCGTTAGGGTTCTGTCTCGTGTTGTGATGTGTGCAAAATGCAACATATAAATTACAACAAATGAGGCATAAAACTAACCCTTTTTAGTACTAATGTTGGAAAAAGTGTACTTTTGTCTTCCTTTTGTATTTTCAGGACCAAATGAGCTTAAATGAACAAAAGGAACAAATATGTAGCAAAAACTAACATAAATACAAAGAAAAGGAATAAACGTGGCATGCCCGACCGCTCGACGGCATCTTCCCAAGCAAAAACAAGGAACAGAAGGCTGACCACGGCCCCGTGTCCAACGGACACCGGGGAGTGGCCAGGTGCCTGTAGAAAATGACAAAGTTGTAGAAGCTTCTATTCCCAGCACGGGGGCGTGCCCAGCTCAGCACGGGGCATGGTCAACGCTAAGATTCGCAGAATCTTGCAAACCTTGATAGTACAGATACGCTTCTGCACACGGTGCCATACCCAGCGAACACGGGGCAGTGTGGAGCCTAATGCAGACAATTGCAATTAATAAAGAAAGAGAAAGGTGATGGCCACGGGGACGTGTCCAGCGGACACGGGGCCATTTCCGGGCTTCTGTTCAGACTATAAATAGGGATGCTTGGCTCACTTCAAAGGAATCCCTTGGCAAACCACCTCTCTCCTACTTCACCACCACTACAACACCCACATCCAGCACCATTATCCATCATCCACCTTAGAATGTATGTAGTAGTCTCGGGATCCAAGATTGATCGTAAGAGTTCTTGTCAATCAAAGGACATGTTTGGCTAAGTCTCTTACATCACTTGGTGAAGACAAGCATTTAATGTAATACTTTTGATTTTTAATCTTTTCGCACTTTTTATTTGGTTTTGTATTAATGACTTTAATAACTAGTTTCTTATGTTGAAGGTGAAACTTCTTTATCATTTGTCCATGGTGTCTTGGCATTACTTTACTGCCTATATAAAGTAAAAGATTTTCACCATTCATATCTCTACGGTCTATATAGAGATATGTTGGCTACCTGGTCGGGGGTTAAGGGAATGGTTTAGTAAGGTTCTTGCCTTGTTCAGTGTATAGATTCTGCAAGGACCTGGGTCAAGCTTACTAGGACCTCCTTCAATACCCACTGGTATTGGATGACGGGGGTGCGAATGGCTTGATTTCCTCATATGTAAACTACTATTAATACATTAACCCGGCTACTTGGGATTGTATCCCTGCTGACTCAAACCACTTAGCCGAGGGTAACGTCGCCTTAAAAATAGGGGCCTACCACTTTACGCATTAATAACTTAATTAATTATCTTTCAATATTCCGACCCTTTGGGATTGTATCCTTGCTGACTCAAACCATTGGGTTGAGGGTAACGTCACCTTCAAAAGAGGGGCCTACTACTATAACTAAGATAATCTCTTAAAAAGTGAAAAAGTGTGGAAATCATCAAAGGTTACATTAAAGGCGAGTCGGATCCAAGTGATTCATCTTGTCTATCTGTTTTTCTTTTATTTTTTACTTTTTCAGCATTTTAGTTTTATTTTTCATATTTAAAACTTCTTTCTAAAATTTTGATTTTATTAGACGTTGAGGATAAACCGGTACTAAAAGCTCTTGTGTCCTTGGACGACCTCGGTATCTTACCAACGCTATACTACGCTCACGATGGGTGCACTTGCCCATGTGTGTGTTTAAATGTTAGTAATATATCGTGTTTTATAAATTTAAAACTTGACTAATGTGTTAAAAATGGCTTAAAATATTAATAAAAATATATCACACCTAACACACACCAAGTTTTTGGCGCCGTTGCCGGGGACAAAAGGATTTTAAGAAAGTTAGGAATCAACGGCCTAATCGTTTTTCTTATTTTTCTATTTTTTAAGATTTTTCTAAATTTTTCAGCTTCTGCAAAGTTCAGCACGGGGCCGTGCCCGCTGAACATGCCCCCGTGCCCAATCTTTGGTACTGGCAATCCTCTTTTAAGTAAGACAGTAGCTGAACACGGGACCGTGCCCATTGAACACGCCCCCATGCCCAAGTTTCAGACACTGAAAACAGAACCGTAAGATCCCGACGGTTGGTAATTTCTGACACAAACATGAGTGATACTAATCATTTTTACTTTCGCTCCTCTTATGGTGCGTGGTGTCAAATATGTGGTGGAACTCATGAAGATTTAAAATGTTATTTTTTAAATTACACTCCCCACTATTTAGACACATTGTTTTCATGTAACCTTAAGATGGGCGAAAGTAAAAACAATCCCTATCTCTCCCTCGAATGCTCTCAAATCTCTTCTGGATGATATGATTCTCGAAGAATTATTTCAAATAGAAGAAGTAATTCTCCAATTGATAAGAGAACTTGAGATGGAAATAACTAATCCATCTCAAGAAGACGATCAAGGAGAATTATGGAGATCGCATTCGGAATATAACAACATCGTTGCTCCCGAAATCACCTCTAACTCTTGTGAGGACATGAGCGATAGCCGTCCCTGTGTCGGTTGTGCCGTTAAGGACTCCCCATCGGTCTCCGCCGATGCATACATAGACCTGAGCGATTCAACATATACCTTCTTTAACGAGAGCTCGGATAAGGGAAATAAAGGTTGGTCTCGCCCACCGGTATTTAGCTTAGGATTCACCCTTTCCGATAACCTCTTGCATTCTTGTCTAAAACTAGGGCAACTTAGGTATCTCTAGCACTTCGGTGTTGTTCCGTCCAGTAAGGAACCACCCGATCCGGATAAATTCCTTAAAAATAAACAAAACTTCATAAAAACCTCTAGCCACGGGGCTGTGTCCAGGTCAACACGCCCCCGTGCCCACCTGAATATTTGTGTCTGATTCAAAATCAGAATACAGACAAAAAGTGTCAGATTCTTGTCTGACCACGGGGCCGTGTCCAGCCGACACGGGGCCATGGTTAGCGTGCTGTCGTTTTCTATAAATGCAGCAAGATTCCTGCACTCTTAGACCCATTCCAAAGACAAAGATCTGGTGGGATCTTCACATATACCCTATAAGGTATATTCTAAAGAAGGTTCTCAACAACCATCTTGTAAGACCCTAATACGTATTTGACAAAAAGTCGCAATGGAAGTCGTGCCATAAATTTCTTTCATTATAAAATACTTTGACTTACTTGAGATTTCATTTTAAAATAACTTTTTCACATACATTCGTCAATTGACTCATTTACTAAGTAAAACCATAACTTATTTATTTTACTATATTACATACACCAACTTTCCCGTACAATCTATCTTGTGACTCGGTCTTTGATCTCTACTCCTCGATGATCCTTCGTGTCTCGTACAACCTGCACTCACCACATACAACCATAACATTAATACACATTATAAATATAACCAAATTCATACTCGTATACTTCTCATTCCGTTATCCCTCTACATTTAAGCTTTCCATCTAAACATCAAATCCTGGTGAGACTTCAATAGTGTACCTGCATTACGTTTCATTCTTGAGGTGCACTATTAGTAACGTCAATACACAATCGTATCGAAAACTTGCGCACATACATGCATACCTACTAGCATACATACTTACATACGTACCTATATACATCCATGACTTCTTACCTACTTGTATACACACTTACGTTCACACATACCTATTTACATACATATAAACATGCCTACATACGTGCATAAAAGCATACATAATTTTATACATACATACATACATAAATACATATCGTCTTACATACCATCACACATGCCTACATTTCCTAAAACATGAAATGAACTAGGCATACTTAGTTTATAAGTGTTTAAAACGAGTTCGCATATCAAAACAGTTAAACAGCAACATTTTTGCCTGTTATGTTGGCGCTCGCGGGCCACGACCGCCTTAATGGAATCCTTCATGAGCCGCGACAGACGTCGCGCTACGCGACGCCATAATCTTTTCATCGTCGCGCGACGTGAAGGCCTTAATTCGACAGAAACTTTGCTGCAGTTGCTGCATATCCCTCGCCAAACTTAATTCTACGAAAACGAGCATAACTCTCTCATTTGTGATCTGTTTTACTCGATTATTTTTCCTACGTGACCGTAATTTAATTCTCCATCACATGGAGTTAACATCCGGATTAATAATTTTTAGACCTTTAAGCTTTCGGCTTATTACCTTTTTACAAAGTTTTAACCCGTTCATGCATTTATCAAAACAACCTGATTAATTGACCTCAATTTCTTATGAACCATAAAATTTCAACATTGTCTATAATATACGGTTCAGATCACGGGTTTCTTGCATCTTCTTAACCCATTTTCGTTCGCGTGCTTATTTTGACCCGTTAAGGGTATTTACGCGTTTTAAGGCATTTGACTTACAAGGATCATACTATCCGCTTTCATACTTACCCAAAGTATTCATTTAATCAAATGGTTTGTTTCTAACCAACTTTTAAAGGTTGTTTGCCCGAGATACCCATCAAGGGCGTTTTGGTCAACTATTATCCCGTTCTTTGCAACGAAGGACTTCCATCCATTTTTAACCAAACCCTACGACTTAACTATATCTCGAATCACACATACCTGGCTCGGGTCAAAGCTATGACCTGTTTTAGTACTTCATCCACTAAATTGCTAGTTAATAGCTATGCAAATCCTTTCGCTATTCATCCTGTGAATTCATAATACTTAACAAAACAACCATTAGTCGATATCGCCAAATGGTGATGTCTTCACCATTTGGCCGGTTTGCTCTAAAGGACCATTTCATCCTAATGGGGTTGTAATAATTCATTATTTCCTCCTTGTAACTTATTTCTTCGTTAACTCATAATCAAAATTACCGTGATACCATTTTACTCATTTTTACTCCTTTTTAACCATCAAACTTAGTTACTTATCATAGCTACATGTTCCGACCCGTATCAAACTTATCGGAACGTCATACTTCACATATTAACTTATCATATTCTTAATCTATACGATAAAAAGATATTCTGCAAAAAGGGTGTAAGTTTTACTTACCTCGCATCCAAATATGCTTTCCATGTGTATACATTCCGTTTGACCCGCTTCTTTCCCAAGCTTCCACATCGCTCATCAAGCATCAAACTATCATATATTATTTCAAGATAGTTAGCTTATTAATCGTTTATCACGATCCATTCCATCTCACGGATCTTATATCGAAATTATCATTCAACCTTATAACATGCTAACCTATCAAATCTTAGCCGATTTCTTCAAACATTCACACATATACAATTTCAAACATCATTAACATGAGCATATGATCATTTTCATCATATTATACCAAACCCACTTCATAACTACTTTGTTAATCACTTACAAGTGATCTAATCTCAATTACCTCATAATTTCATCATATACTTAGTGTGTATACTACCTCCTAATCATAGTGTACAACTAATTTATGCATATTCTTCTAATCTTATACATAATTCCCCCAATTCCTCCTACTAATCAACATGCATCATTCACACATAAACATCAAACATATTAGCATCACATTTATTTCAATTCTTCTAACAAGAATACATCATACATATCAAAATTCATCTACATCATACAAGAATTGGACATGAGTGATTATTCAAGTCATCATTTTATCATAACAAGTGGGTTTCACCCCAAAACATCAAATTCACCCAAACCATGCATAATCCATGTTCTAGATGATGATTCTAACACGTGCTCATACCCAATTTCATACCAATTCACGGATTAGAACATAACCCACTTCGTGCAAGATCACCAATCTAGGTTTTAAGACATACCTTATGATCCCCTTGTGAAGGTGATCATTAATCCATGCTCGGTTATGAATTTAAGCTTCATTTAGCCTTTCAATTTGATGAAAAGGATGAAGTTAGGGTTCTTGGCTCCATGGGAGCCTCCTGCTCATTCTCGAACACACGATGTGTGTGTTTATGTGTGAGAGTTTTGTTATTTAGTAACTTAACTTTCATCTTGTTCCATTTAGCCCCTCGTGTTTGTCACTTAACATAATTTGCACTACTTTAGTCATTTAATACTTTTAACCACACACTTAGTTATTTATTTCATGCTAAGTCATATAGGAACATATGACAAATATAAACATTCGGGTTTTGGGGTGTTACACATCTTGTCTTTACTACTTTTGTCTATTGCCTTCTTCTTCATTTTCTCCTCAAAACCTCCATTAAAACTTGAAATCCCCCTGATTTCAAGCTTTATTGTGATATTTGTTAGGTTTTATTCAAGGAATCTTATCAAAAATAAGTTTTACAACACTATTTTAAGTTATTTCTTCTTAAGATTGCTTCAAAAGTTAGACAAATAATTTAAAGCTCTAAGATTCCTTGTCTCAAAATTCTGCAGAGAGGTGCCACGGGGCCGTGCTCAGCGAGCACGGGGCCGTGGCCGGAGTACTGTTTCATTTATTTGAGATTTTTTCGGCTTGTTTTCTTAGAATGTCGAGCAGGAATAGTGGAACATCCTCAGCCCACTCAAAGAACGACCGATGAGGAAGAAGATCATCAGTGGAAGAATCTCTAGTCAACTATGTGTATGGCTTAAGAGAAGCCATCGACGAAATGATAGGAGTAGAGGAAGCCTTGGTTGACTGTATAAATCACTTGACGGTGGGATTAGAGGGGTGCATTCGAGAAGTCAACCTTTTGCACCAATGGTTGAATATTCTTGCTTCTTCTCCTATGGTGCCAATCATTGCACAAAGGGAGTGGAATATTGTACCGGAGGTCATTATTCCGGCCGAGTGGTATGTCGTACCCCCTCTAGAGATATTACACGGGGTCCCGATTTCCATCGCACCTCCTCCACAAGACATTGTGGAGAATGAGCCCGCCTTCTTCCTCCCCAAGGAGATAGAGGAATCGCTCAACGACATTTAAAGAGGCATCCCTCGGTTCCGAGTTCTACAACACCCTTAAGTACCGAAAAGCTATTTCCGGGTTTTTGACCTTCCTACAATAAGGGTAGAACTCCTTAAAATGATTTCCTGCATTACTTGACCTATCTATCCTAGGAACTTTTAGTTTTTCATTTTTAACTTTATTTTCATTTTCTAGGATCCTTTGTAATTGTTAAATGATGGTTTCTAAGTATTAAATGGTGTTTGGATGATGGTGTCATGGTTAAAATACACTCGGATTGGTGGAGGTTACTAAGGGAAACTTGAACCCACACCCCATTAACAAAAAACAGAGCCTCCCGGCAATTTTTCTTCAATACAGTCAGTTCAGCACGGGGCCGTGCTCAGCCCAACACGCCCCCGTGCCCAAGGTTCTGCAGAAAACTCCCAGTTCAGGAAACTAGACACGGGGCCGTGTTCACTGAACATGCCCCCGTGCCCAGCCTTCTGTTAAATATGATACTGGCGATCTGAACACGGGGCCGTGCCCGGACCAACACGGGCCCGTGCCCAGACGCCTAGTAACATAAAATTTTGTTTTTAAACACCTTTATACACATTCAATCAACCTAAAAACTTATTTTTGGGACACATTGAGGACAATGTGTAATTTAAGTATGGGAGGATGCTAAACCTTGAATTTTGCAAGTCCTAATAACAAGCCTTACACAAAACTCTATTGGAACCGCTAATCACCCCAATTTTTTTTTTTCAAAAAATTTTCTTTTTTTCAAAAAATTTTCTTTTTTTCAAAAAATTTTCTTTTTTTCTTACTTGTCTTTGTTTAATTTGGGAATAACAAGTTCTAAAAAGTTTATATTTTTACAAATTTACAACCGATAGCGTCGTGATAAAAAGAACCAACATAAGAAAATTATGAAACGGCATGACAAATCTAGTTAAAATTTGATTATATATACTTGATCACATTATAAGCTCATTCCCACAAAAAGTGAGTTTTGAGCCTTTGTGGAGCATACAAGCATATATATTTAAACTAAATGCTCATTTTTCATTTCTTGTGTGAATAGCCGCTTGGTTCTTACGACTCTAGAACTTGCCACGACGATACATTCCCGGTCCTTACCAAGCCTAACCCTTCCCCAAGTCCTCTTGATATTTACAAAGGTTTATAGTTAAAAAGGAGGAGGATTGATTGATTGGCAAGCATATGGTAGAAGTAAGTTCCATGCCGGTCTCGAGTGTTTCACAAAAATAAATTTTCGGCCGAGTGTTGAGTGATCACCCGTGAGGGTATGTGAACTTGTATATAAATGGAATTTTAAAGAGGCATGTTATGCCCAAATAAGTAATTTCTCTTATGAAACGTTCTAAATAAATCATAACGAATAGGATTGTAAATAGTATAAAAATAAAACCCAATAAAGATCTTGGATTCCCGACACTCAAGACAAGCCCAAAACTTCTCTTCTACCCATTCCATTTGGGTGTATAAGCCACATAATAAAGAGTTTCGCTTGAGGACAAGCAAAGATTCAAGTGTGGGGGTATTTGATATGTGAAAAATGCAACATATAAATTACATCAAATGAGGCATAAAACTAACCCTTTTTAGTACTAATGTTGGAAAAAGTGTGCTTTTGTCTTCCTTTTGTATTTTCAGGACCAAATGAGCTTAAATGAACAAAAGGAACAAATATGCAGCAAAAACTAACATAAATACAAAGAAAAGGAATAAACGTGGCATGCCCGACCCCTCGACACTATCTTCCCAAGCAAAAACAAGAAACAGAAGGTTGACCACGACCCCGTGCCCAGTGGACACGGGGGCGTGGCCAGGTCTCTGCAGAAAATGACAAAGTTGTAGAAGCTTATATTCCCATCATGGGGGTGTGCCCAGCTCAGCATGGGGCGTGGTCAACGCTAAGATTCGCAGAATCTTGAAAATCTTGATAGTACAGATACGCTTCTGCACACAGGGCCGAGCCTAGCGAACACGGGGGCGTGTGGAACCTAATGCAGACAATTGCAACTAATGAAGAAATAGAAAGATGATGGCCATGGGGCCATGTCCAGTGGACACGGGGCCGTGTTCGGGCTTCTGTTCAGGCTATAAATAGGGGTGCTTGGCACACTTCAAAGGCATCCCTTGGCAAACCACCTCTCTCCCACTTCACCACCACTCCACCACCACTACAACATCCACATCCACATCCACCACCATCATCTATCATCCACCTTAGAGTGTGTGTAGTAGTCTCGGGATCCAAGATTGATCGTAAGAGTTCTTGTCAATCAAAGGCCACGTTTGGCTAAGTCTCTTACATCACTTGGTGAAGACAAGCATTTAATGTAATACTTTTGATTTTTAACCTTTTTCACACTTTTTATTTGATTTTGTATTAATGACTTTAATAACTAGTTTCTTATGTTGGAGCTGAAACTTCTTTATCATTTGTCTGTGGTGTCTTGACATTACTTTACTGTCTATACAAAGTAAAAGATTTTCATCATTCATATCTCTACGGTCTATATAGAGATATGTTGGCTACCTGGTCGGGGATTAAGGGAATGGTTTAGTAAGGTTCTTTCCTTGTTTAGTGTATAGATCCTGCAATAACCTGGGTCAAGCTTACTAGGACCTCCTTCAATACCCACTGGTATTGGATGGCGGGGTTGCGAATGGCTTGATTCCCTCATATGTAAACTACTATTAATACATTAACCCGGCTACTTGGGATTGTATCCCTGCTGACTCAAACGACTTAGCCGAGGGTAACGTCGCCTTCAAAAGAGGGGCCTACCACTTTACGCATTAATAACTTAATTAATTATCTTTCAATATTCCGACCCTTTGGGATTGTATCCTTGCTGACTCAAACCACTGGGTTGAGGGTAACGCCACCTTCAAAAGAGGGGCCTACTACTATAACTAAGATAATCTCTTAAAAAGTGCAAAAGTGCGGAAATCATCAAAAGTTACATTAAAGGCGAGTCGGATCCAAGTGATTCATCTTGTCTATCTGTTTTTCTTTTATTTTTATTTTTTCAACATTTTAGTTTTACTTTCATATTTAAAACCTCTTTCTAAAATTTTGATTTGATTAGACGTTAAGGATAAACCGGTACTAAAAGCTCTTGTGTCCTTGGACGACCTAGGTATCTTACCAACGCTATACTACGCTCACGATGGGTGCACTTGCCCATGTGTGTGTTTAAGTGTTAGTAAAATATCGTGTTTTATAAATTTAAAACTTGACTAATGTGTTAAAAAGGGATTAAAATATTAATAAAATATATCACACCTAACACATACCATGTTGTATGGCTAATGTGACTTGGATTATTTTATTAAGACGCGTGCATTGTATGTTTTTATAGAAACTCAAGAAAATAATCAAGAAATATTACCAGGAAGCCCGTAGAAATACCTAAGTTTACAATGTGAGTCAATTCTCTTTTCTCACAGTTTGTGAGCCATTATTTCAAATGCTCTACAAAAACCCTAAATGTTTATCAATTATACTTACAGTGATTAAGTCTTGGTATTCTACAATTGCTGCCAGTATTATGCGGTTTGTAACAGTACTTGATAACCTTCACAATTGGGCTCGAGTATCCAATGTGTGATATGACCATAGTCACAGATCCATCAAGTGACAAGTACAGAACGAGTAATTGGGTAGATATAAACATTGTAATCGCTCTTAATACTGTAAAGTTATAACAACTGATGTTTTATAAAATGGAATGTACTCGCTAGTATTTCTTGCTGATAAAATATTTTTAAAACACGTTTCAGGTAACTTAATGTGAAGCTATAAGAAGCTAGTTATGGAGCACTGAAGG
Source organism: Helianthus tuberosus (assembly GCA_030545235.1). Taxonomy (NCBI): domain Eukaryota; kingdom Viridiplantae; phylum Streptophyta; class Magnoliopsida; order Asterales; family Asteraceae; genus Helianthus; species Helianthus tuberosus. The sequence continues at coordinate 38,260,266 of CM060411.1, read as the reverse complement.
CTTAAAGAAAGTGGCTATAAATTTACCTAAATAAAAAGTTTATATTTCTAGCAACTAGGGTGTGTCCCTATAAAGATATTATGAATTAAATACGGGTATTATCCGATTTGTTTAATATAAAAGTTTGGTGTTTTGAAACTATAAAATAAATTTCCTAACTACGATCCTGATTTCTCATTTCCGCTGCCAAATTAATAAACACCGATACCACCGGCTCGTGTTCGCGTCTCTCGCTCCCGGGCTAGGGGTCGGGGGTTGCAACACTATTGTTCGATCCTGAAATCGAAAAAACCACACGGCAAAACTTACTGCTTCCTTCAGCCTTAAAAGGAAAAGCATCGGTTTCAACAATGACTCCTTTAGAAAATCAATCAACCCTGAAGCAGCAAACACCACAACAAGACCCAGTTACGAAGATGCCACCAATGCCACCACCCCCGTTCACAATTGAAACCTAAACCCAAACTCAACAAACTCCACCCATAGCACCACAACCCAATATAACCACCCAACCAATGTCTGCTCCAATAGGAAATTTTCTTGTGATTGGGGGACCACTTTACCCATTAGAAAGCCGATTAGCACCACAGGCCAATCCGTTGTGGGCTGTGAATCAATCGAATCAAGTGCCACACCCGAACCGATTGGGTGTTCTGTTCGACCAAGTGGAAAACATGGTTAGAGCTGATACATGGAATGACGAGTATGGAGATGAAGAGTGGGGTATAAACGATGGGATCCTAGATTTCTGGATCCCAACATCAGAGGAGTAGAGAGTCACTTCCGTTCACAAATTGCGGAACACTCATCCACGATCATCATGCTAGTTGCAAAGGGGAATGTGGATAGAGGGTTTGAGGCAAACCCTCGTATCTTGAACATGCTACCTACCTTTCACGGGAAAGGTATTGAAGAACCGTATACTCACATTGCAGAATTTGAAGCAGTTTGTAGTATGATAGGTGGACACGGGTTCGCACAGGATCAGGTGAAGTTGGTCCTATTTCAGTTCTCTCTAAAAGATTCAGCACGTGATTGGTTCGTCTCTTTGCCTTATACAAGCATTCACACATGGCAAGAGATGTAGCAGCAGTTTCTAGAAGAGTATTACACTCCACAAAGATCCAAGATGGGAAGAGCTGCACTTAGAGAATTCCAACAACTTCCGGGTGAGTTGTTGTACGAGTCATGTTTGCAGTTCAATCAGTTGATCCATAATTGTCCTCATCATGGTATTCCACGATGGGAGTTAATTATCGCTTTCCATGATGGGCTCTCTAATAAAGACAGAAGGGATATCAAGGCCACCATGGGTGGCACTTTTATGAGAAACCATATTGATGTGGATTGGGATTATCTGGAGATTGTAGCTGCAGATTCGAAAAGACAAGCCCAATCTGACAGAGGAAAGAAATATCCGGTCTCTAAATCAGTTAGTGCGGGAACTTCTATAGCTAGAGTTGCTCAGTTAGAAAGAGAAAAAGAGGCGTTGGATCGCCAATTAGTGAAGTTTAAGGGTCTTGGAGGAAGAGATACATTGAATGTTACTCAGCCATACCCGGTTTGTGATTCTTGTGGCGATTTAGGCCACATTTGGGGGGATTCCCTGTACAGTTCGGCACAGCTCGTGAGGAAGAGGTTAACAAGGTCTACGGTGATCAGCAGAGCATTAGCAGACTTGGTTAGACGATCCACGATCACCCAAATGGTGTCGTTCCTGTTCTGAGTTCTCGATAGACCGGTAATGAAATCCATGGAAATTTGCTCCTATTTCCACATTGGTAGCTCTGGTTGTTGCAGTAACCCTGATGGCTTTTGGTATTCTATCTTGACCCTAGCATAGGTCAAGCACTTGCTCATGTAGGTGGCTATGTTAGCTTTCATATTCGGCCACCAGTATAAGGTCTTTAGGTCGTGATACATATTATCAGAGCCAGGGTGAATAGAGTAGCGAGTTTTGTGAGCTTCATCCATAATGAGATCCCTCAAATTTCTGTATAGTGGAACCCATATTCGCTCCATGAAATAGCGAATACCGATTAATTTGGTTTCAAGTTGCTTTTCCATGTCACGCATGGACTCAGCTTGAAGGTTTTCCTCCTTCAATGCTTCAGTTGCGCAACATAGATTTGATCAGGGAGGTTAGAGTGAATGGTAAGCTGCAAAGCTCGAACTCGCTTAGGTCTGGTTTCTTTCTTACTAAGGGCATCGGCTACCACGTTAGCCTTACCCGGATGGTACTTGATCGCACAGTCGTAGTCATTCATGAGTTTAACCTAACGACATTGTCGCATGTTGAGCTCAATTTGGTCGAGAATATGCTAAAGACTCTTGTGGTCTTTGTAGATCGTATACTTAGTACCAAACAAGTAGTGTCTTCAGATTTTAAGGGCAGAAACTACAGCTCCAAATTCCAAATCATGGGTAGTGTAGTTCTTTTCGTGAACCTTGAGTTGATAAGATGTGTAGGCGATTACCTTCTCGCGTTGCGTCACAACGCAACCGAGACCTTGGTGATGACTATCGTAAGGATCAATCAAAAACCTAATTAAACTACGTAGATAGCGTAAGTAGGTATCGTATCCATGGGGAATTTGTGGTTAGTGTTTAACTAGAGAATTATTATATATTAAAGAAAAACAACTCCCACCCAGAATTTCGATTGCAAGTTTAACACAAAAACTCATTTACAGATTCATAACACCACATAGACATGGTCTTGGAATTAATGACTTTGATTAGTTATTAGGGAGAGTTTTTAAGACTCACCATACAACCTAATAAACCGTTGATTATACCAATTACCCACCAATTTACCAAACCCGCTAGCGATGCAAGGAAATCGCCAATACGCTTGATAAACGACAACAATTCAAATATAACAAACGTTTCACAAAATCAACATAAGTTGTCAAGATTTACTAGTTAGTAAGAATCAGAAAAACAGAGTTTAATGTGAAAATCTAGAAATCAATCATCCGAGGAAAGTTGGTTAATCATTAATTGGACACCACATAGACATGGTGCTGAAAAGTTGGTTAATTTAAGTGGTAATAAAAAACAGATATTTGTCATCAGATCTTTTACGGTTCAATTACCCTATTTACTAATGTGAGCCAACCTACTCTATTTCACCCAACAAGCTACAAGGTTTTGTCATCAACTGAGCAAGTTGTAAAGCAAGAACTCAAACACATGCAAATAGTATAAATAAACCAACTCATCAAATTGTTCATAGGACGTTGTCAATGTCAAAACAAATCCAAATATAAATAAACTTGAGAAAAGTGTTCAACCCTATGAACCGTTCACTTAGAGAAAGTCACCTAATCGCTCATGCCTTAAACCATGCATAGCCACCAAAAGCGGCTGCCCTTCTGTGCATCCCCTCCTGTCTTCCTTCGGCCGTCTAATCACCTTCTCCAAACTGGCGTCCAATATATATTATGTGATGTCCTCCCTTTTCTAATGTTCCACCGACTTCCACTTATATTACATTATGGGCCAATATGATGCTTTTCATTCTAAGCATAGTCCACCAAATTAATTACCAAAATTCTCAAACATCACGTAATCCTTTTTTTCCAATGGTGGGTCCAAAGCCCATTTAACTTCTTTAAGATTCATTTCCTGTATGCAATTTCACATCACAACATTTAGAGTTAAACTTTAAATTAAAATCAATTCAAGTCTCAACTCAAAATTCTAATTTGAGATTTTATTTAAACTTTTCATGTTATTTTATCATTTTAGTATGTTTTATCTTGAAAGCACAAAACCTAAATCTAATGATAGTAGTATCTTTTGTATCAATATCGATGTATTTTTATTATAATTAACATAAATAATAGTGTACTTAAAATGCACCGATCGAATCCCCACGCTTATTTTTTTCGTCTTGAAAAAACTATTTGCAATGGAATCACAATCAGAACATCAGCATCTAATATATTCATTTAATTTATTAACAAATCAAATACACGTTAATCAAGATTGCAGGTATAGGATCCACTTAAACCCAACCGCCAGCTTCCAAGCCCTTATTCACGATTCATTTAATCTCATTTCAGGTATGGATCTCACACTCAAAAGACTACAACTCCACCTAATCTCGTTTCAAGTTTATAAGGTTAAAAGATTCATAATCTACCATCTTATATAAAAAAACCCTTATGCTATTCTGATTAAAGTTTATGATGGATAGATGATGTTGCAAGCTTTACATTCTTTTGGATACGATCAGTTTAGCAGACATACCCCACACGAGTCACCATACCCATGGTTAATGCCATAAACTTCACATATTTTTTTATAACTCCACCTAGAGGGTATGTACCGCATGAGTCGCTATCCCCGCGGCAATACCATAGGCTTCGTTTTTTTTTCAACATATAGCTCAAATGGATTGATGTAATTTTTTTTTTCGGGTGACACACTGTTTCGGATTTTTTTTCACAAAAAGAAATAGTTGGTCAAACAAGTCATCGATACGTGGAAGTGGATAAGGATTCTTAACGGTCACTTTGTTCATCTCCTAGTAATCAATGCACATACGAAATGTCCCGTCTTTCTTCTTAACAAACAGAATAGGGGCTCTCCAGGGTGATTAGATGGGTCGGATTAAGCCTTTATCCAACATCTCCTGCAATTCAGTAAACAACTCTTGTAGTTTGTTTGGCGCTAGCCTTTACGGTGCACGAGCTATTGGCGCTTCTCCTTTTGCTAGATCAATCTGGAATTCGACTTACCTGTGCGGTGGAAGACCAGGCAATTCTTTGGGGAAAACTTCAGGAAAGTCACGAACGACAGGAAAGTCTTCGATCTTCTTATCTTCAGTTTGTTTGTCGACGACTAGGGCTAAAATGGCAGTGTGACTGTTACGTAGGCATTTCTGAGCTTTTAGGTACGAGATGATGCCTACAATAGCACCACCTCTCTCGCCTCAAACTATGAGAGATTCACCGACAGAACGGGGAATGCGGACAATCTTATCATGACAGAGTATTTCAGATCGATGGTGGGATAGCCAATCCATTCCAACGACAATGTCAAAACTTCCAAGAATGAAAGAAATATGGTCGATATCAAAACTCTGACCGGATAATTCAAGCTTACAATTGTTGACAATGTGAGTCGCCTCGATGTCTTTGCCATTGGCTAGCTCTATTCTGTGTTTAGAGTTAAGAGGGATTGGAGTAGACCTAAGAAACTTACTAACACTTAAGGTCACATAACTGTAATCGGCTCCGGAATCAAAAAGTACGAAAAAAAGTAATCGTAAAGTAGGAACTTACCCGTCACCACATTAGGGTCGTTTCTTGCTTCCCTTGAGCCAATTACAAAGGCTCGACCTTTTGCACCATTCCCATCATTGTTTCTGTAACCGGTGCCATTGTTGTTATGATTCTCATTCAGTTGGGGGCAATCCATCCTGAAATGCCCTTCAGCTCTACACTTGAAGCACCCTTTCCCGTTGCCCTATTGTTGCTGTTGTGATCTCTGGTTCTGTTGAGATGGTTGCTGATTCTGCCTCACTGGTAACTGGCCTCTTCAATCTTTTGCCGAATACCCAACTTTCCACACGCTGACAACGGTTCTTCTCACATTTGCCAAAATGGTGCAGGTTACACTTGTCACATTTCGGTCGATTCCCTTAATACCTTGACCCTGATTTATCGAAGACTGTTGGTTAGAGGTTTTGTTATTGTCAAACCTCCTTTGTTGCGATGGGATATGGGTTGAACTAGAACCCTTGCCTTGATTTCCATCCCATTTGCTTTTGTTGTCAGTTGAAGTGTCAGGGACTGAGGAATTTCGTTTGGGCAGCTTGCCTTGCTCGACTGCTTGGTCCGTGAGCTTGTGAGCAAGTCTGATAATTCGCTGAATCATAGGCAATTGGCCGAGGTTAACAAACTTTGAATTTCTAGGGCCAGACCTTTGAGATGGAGCTCAATTCGCTTGTATGCTGGTTCAGGCATGTTGGGCACAAAGAAGCCATATCGTATAACCGCTTAGTGTAAGCTTCAATCTCCGAACCGACCACTTTGAGATTGTATTATTTCACTAATAGTTTCTGTATATCATCCCGATGACAATACTCCTCCTTCAGCAAATCTTTGAAGTCATTCCAAGGTGTAGCATTAGTAGCTGTCAGGCCAAGCATTTGCACCTGCGCATTCCACCAAGATAGCGCATTCCCTTCAATAGTACGGATTCCACCTTCTAAATATAATGCAATAGACCAACTGCTCATTCGCTACCATCGAAGAAATGAGGCTTGCAGTCCATAATCATTTTGAAAGTATAGGCTGGGGGTTGAGCAGGTGGACCTGTAGCGTAAAAGTAAAGTGGGTGACGATAAGAGACAAGAATAATAAAGGAATAGGATTAAAACAACATGGAATGGTACAGAACAATTTTTTTACCTCCTGTGTGAGCTGCTAGAGCCTCGGCAACTCACGCGTTGATCAAGGTCGTGAGCTGGTTCTGCGTCATGTTGATTCCACTTCATCCTCTTGTAAGACCCTTAGTCCATTTTATAATATATCACATAAATTCCGATAATACTTATGTACTAATGATTTCGAAAACACTTGAGATTTTGAGTTTGTTAAAACATTTTAACCTAACATGTATAAATTCACCGATTAAAAGTAACGACGAAGCTTTTCGCGGAAGCTTGAATCTTGATCGTGTTCGGTTCTTTATCGAGCTTGATCGTCCTCCGATGCGTTAAGTTATAACTACATTTCATAAAATATGAAACGAGTTAGTTTTAGGGAGTTTATAATGTATATAAACAAGTCCTAAACGCAAAAAAAACACATAAAAGAACAACATTTTTCCAGCTCTGTGTCTCGGTCGCGGGGCGCGACAGACAAGGGCTAGCCTCTGCGGGCCGCGAGGGCTCTAGTTTAACCCCTTTCTAAAGAATGTTCACCCATCAGTAGGAGTGTTCATTAAATAGTAGTAGTGTTCACTGAATAATAGGGGTTTTCACTGAATAGTAGGGGTCCTCACAGAATAGTAGGAGTTTTCACTGTACAGTAGGAGTGTTCACTGTACAGTAGGGGTTTTCCAAATTATTCGACCCGTTCATGTGTTTATCAAACAAAACATGTTTGTTTAATCCCTAACCTCCTGAAATTCATAATTTCAATATTTCCTATCATATTATGTTCAAATCACGGGTTTCTTACGTCTTTTAAACCCGTTTACGCTCATATGCTTATTTTGACCCGTTAAGGGTATTTAAGCACTTTTCCGCATAATTCATACCCATTCGCTTCTAGCATTTTATGTCCACCTTATTTATCAATTAATCTTCCACCACAACTATATGTGTGGTGGATTTAATGTGGAGATATATATATTCCGAGTTTTACCCCTCGGATTATCATTTTAGGGCAAACACTCATATAAGGTCATTTGACCATAAATTTACATCTTTCGCTTTTAGGTACTTATTCAAAGTATTTGTTTTATCATAAAACTCATTTCCAAATGACCTTTAAGGGTCGTTCGCTCAGTTTAACTTATAAGGGCGTTTTAGTCCATTTTAGCCTTTCATTTAGGATAAAGACTCTTACAAGCATGTTTGACCCAAAATCCCTCTTTTAACACTATGATCTTGTTTGAAAAGTCATTATGCTTCCAAAATACCATGACCATCATTTAAATCATTCGGTTTACCTATTAAGGTAACCAAATGTCCATTTTTAACTCATTTACCTCTCATAGAACCTTAAGTTTTACTTGATGAGCAGACCTCTTATACATACCTGGCTCGGATCGATGTATTGACCCGTTTCTAGACCTTGACTTAATAGCCTCTAAGTAATAACGATGTAAATATCAAATCGATATTTATTCCTAAAATCAAACAACTCGACAAACCATTAGTCGATATTGTCAAAGGGTGATATTTTCACCTTTTAACCCGTTTGGTGTAAATGACCGTTTATCTTGGCGAGATGGATTCATTGTCATCTCATCTACATGACTCGCACCGGTTTACATCATACTGTCAATTTACTTATAAACAACTTTCTTAACTCTTTTGACCCCTTATGACTTACGCCATAAAGTGTATTTCAAAACTAACGGTTCTAGTCAACGAGTGACCGAATTACCATTTTACCCTTATTATTTGCATTGGTTTACCTTATAAGGTAATTATTCAAAACTCGTTATCTTTTAATCATCTCGTGACTAAATAATCATATTAGCTTATTTTAACCATTAAACATGGTTTATTTTCATTGTCTCTTGTTCCGAACCACACATGTTGTGTCGGAACATCATAACTCAAACTATACTTTATATTATTAGTAACCTATAAACCAATAGCTATTTCATAGAAAGAGTGTAAGCTGTACTTACCTAGCATTCAGCTTATGCTTTTCCTTCATTCCTGATTTGTTTGACCCGCTTCATTCCCAAGCTTCCACCTAGCTTGTTAAGCGCCAAACTATCATTGTAATTTGTAAGATGGTTAGATTAGTCATATTCATTCAAGACTATTCCATCCTACAATCTTTATGTCAAACTTATCATTCGATCATATCATTGGTTAGTTTGACTTTGTAAAGCCAACTTCCTATTGACATAATTAATTTCACTAAGTAGCTTAACTACTCGTTTAATTACTTAGCCAATTATCCTGTAAGCATCATTCATATATTACCATTTTAATCACTTATTTCACCAAGTTCTTGTGACTATAAGTTACCGAATTAATACTTGATGATATTAAACATCATTAACATGAACATATCATCAATTCTTATCATATCATACTAAACTCATATCCTAGTAAGTATGATTACATACTCAAACACACAATTTGTTCAAGTATTTCCTGATTACTATCAGATATGATGATTCTAATCACAGTTATATCATCAAATTCATCATATGATTAATACCCACTTATCCTAGTGTGGTATATATCATCAACACATTCAAATTATAGCATCATATGCATAATTTTCACTTAGGGTTTGGTTCCTAAGTAATTATACATCATAATTCAACCATAGCTTTTATAATTCATCCCCAATTCGCAGATTATGAGATTTATAAAATTTCACAACTTCATGAATCATCAAAATTTTACATACCTTATGATCCCCTAGCTTGGGTGATCATTAATTCACGTTCAATTGTGAATTTGCAAGTCATTTGGCCCTTCAATTTGATGATTATGTGAGAATTAGGGTTTGAAGCTCTGGGAGCTTCTTGATGTCGATCCCAGAACACACACGATGTGTGTGTGTTTTGTTTCATTCTTTTTATTAAATAACTTTCAAGTTTATCTACTTTGGCCCCTCTCATTTGGTTAGTTTATTAAGTAGGCCACAACCCACTTAATTTCTAACAATTTTCCACTCATTAACTAGGTTAAACATCCCTAGTTAAATTAGTGGGTTCGGGAAATTCTTGACTAAGTTTATTTTAAGTCCCGTTTACTCGGGCTTCTAAAAACTTTATTTTTCTTAAAAGCTTTCGTTCGACTTTTATTTAATATTAGGTTTGTTTATTTAAAAATCCTAATATTCACCGGGTTACTTTTACCCCTAACAGTAATTTACACGTCTTTTAGTACTAACGTGGTTTAATTACCAAACCCGTTTTCGGGGTGTTACAAGTCTATCTCCCTTAAAGAGGTTTCGTCCTCGAAACCTTTCTTACATAGTTTATTGAGTTTTAAACTCAATGCAATTTAACCTGAGTAATCTTTTAAACATTACTCATACCTTAACCAATTGTTAATATTACCAGAAAAATATGGTGATATCTTTTTGGTTACTATGCATATACGTATTTCATACGAACTAATGCGATTTAAAATAACGTAATCTCGTTATTTTCACTAGCTTGGTTAATCTTAGCGAAGTCCATCGCTTTCATACTATCGAATTCCTTATGAATCCGTTAATTTGACCCGTTAAAGGTCTTTAGTGAAATCTTTCACTTTTAACAAACAACTCTTTTGTTTTCGAAAATATATCATTCGGTTTAGTTATACAGAATCCACCGCTTACGAGCAAACCGAATTTCTTTATTTGAATTTCGACCTTAACCGGTCTCACTAACTAGACTTATTAGTCCAGTTACTTGATACCCATCGCTCGGTTTCAATGTGCTTTTTTTTCTTCACATTACTTTTCTTGATCGTGGTCATGTCACGTCCTGATTAAGTTTATATCAACCTTTAATGTATCGTCTCACACTTATCAGTGTCAAGACCTGTATCTTTAATATTTACAATTTTTCTATTCCTATCAGAATTATATTTGTAAAAACGTTATTTCTTACCAAAATTGAAGTTTTAGGTTAGCATCTTTTCTTTAACCTTTGTCAATTAACCATACCAGGATATTGACAGTTAAGAATTTATGCTTTTACAGTCTTTATTTTACGCGGGGATCGACTGGTACCCTCGCTTTGTCTAAGTAACCCGTAGGTTCTTTTATTTTTCCTCGTGGGTTATTTCCTAAGCTTTCACCTCCTTAAGGTGAGGTCCTTATATTCTATTTCTTTCTATTCATGACCCGTGGGTCATTTTTAGTCCCGTAGACCTTTACGCTATTTATAACCCGAAGGTTATGATAATCCCGTAGATCATTTCGAACTAATCTCATTCTTAAAATACATATTTGGTGTCAAGGCGCCTTGTTTATGTTTGAAAATCATTTGATTTCAAATTTAAGATCCGTTTACTTTGACTGTAGTTCGTGACTACAATCATCTTATTTCGGATCATTATCCCGACTTTATGTCTTCACATGTCATTCATGCGTCGGTTTGTATCATGCTTACCGTTATCCGGCTTGCGCTTACTTATGCCATCCGGCATTATTTTGTATTTAACCCGTTTGACTTGTTAATGTGAAATCCATCACTTATAAACAATCAAACTTTATTTTGTATTGAACCCGTTCAACCTCAAAATAGTTGAACATATTTACTCAAAATTTCTATTTACGAAATTTTATATTCCTTAGTCATAACTCAAAATCCGAGCCCTTTAACTTTCAATCCGCGTTCCCGCCTCTCGGTTTACGCATATGTTTAATTCCCCACCCATCAACCAGGTGATTTACTGAAGTCTTCATCAATGCAACCATTTAGGTATGCGTTAAGACTTCATTTTGACTTATTTGGTTGTCTTAGTGAAATCCATCGCTTTATTTAACCAAACCTTTATACTGTATGTGACCATGCTTGATGGTCTTTTAATTTCCGAATGATGATTATCATCATCATCCTTTCTTTACTACGACCAAAGTCAATGACTTCGATCGTCTTTTTGTATGGGCAATACCTTCGTTTCTATGACCTCGCGGGTCATTTATAATCTGGTTTTACATGCCCCCTTTTTTTTCAACTATGGCTCTTTCATCCCATGTGATTTATTTCACTATTCACTTAGGTCATTTATTTCTATGCGCGCCATACATCGTTTTTATGATTCCCTCGGAAACCATTTATACGAGTAGGCCCATAAGATTTCTTGACCCCAAGGTTCTTTTAACTTTTTCATTCGCTTCGACCTTACCACATCGGACCTAACTGTGCTCGCTATAAGAAGCTCATGGTATCATGTGTTCACTACTTACTTGGCCAGAGTAAGCGATCAATACATGGTACACATGACCTTATTATAATTACCACATCACGTCCCATGTAAGTAATCTCTCGATTTATTTTATTTGGTAAAACTTTATTTAATTGCCAATTAACAATTACCAGTTTTATCCGTTTTATCTTTGAACATTTACAATGTTCCTGTTTATAACCATTTATACAATCACATTCGTCGATGTGATCATTATTTTTCTCAATTGAATATTTATTAAGAATACTTACTTGGATGATTACTTTCGTCCAAGTTTATATTTAAACTAAATTCAGTTATTATCTTATTATTCACAACTGTGAATAATATATATCTCTACTGAATTTCTTTTGGAAACGTCATCCTGGATAGGTAAACTATCCAGGTTTTCCAAGTTTCATCTTCTATATGCAACTGTCCTTCGCTATGTATTTGTTGCATATTTTTGTTTGCACTATAAGTTTAAGACATGTACCTTGTAGCTACTTTCCCTGATAAACTTTCCTTGTTGTTGGATCTCTCATTCAAGATTGTTTCTCAATTCTTGTCTTTGACGTGTATGACTTACTTGTCATACTTCAAACCATTTCTTTAGACTTCGTCATCTTCCAATGCGAGGTTCCTTCAACTTAAAACGTTTACAATTATTATTAACGTTGACCTTTATAAGCGCCCGTATTATAATACAAGGCTTTCTACGACACATCTTAACACACGTAATTCGTTTATCTATATCAGTCTTTTATCGCTTTAATTGGGGTAACGTGTTTTACACGTTATCCCTATGTGTTACTTTTAACACTTTACATGCTAGACCGTTAATATATTGAATAACTTACCGGATTTTGCGATCAAGTCTCGAACCGAACACTTTACTCCTTAACCTGGAGCTCTGATACCAACTTGTAAGACCTTTAGTCCATTTTATAATATATCACAAAAATTCCGATAATACTTATGTACTAACGATTTCAAAAACACTTGAGATTTTGAGTTTGTTAAAACATTTTAAACCTTAAAACATTTTAACCTAACATGTATAAATTCGCCGATTAAAAGTGACGATGAAGCTTTTCGCGAAAGCTTGAATCTTGATCGTGTTCGGTTCTTTATCGAGCTTGATCGTCCTCCAATACGTTAAGTTATACCTACATTTCATAAAATATGAAACGAGTTAGTTTTAGGGAGTTTATAACGTGTATAAACAAGTCCTAAACGCAAAAAAAAAACACATAAAAGAACAACATTTTTCCAGCTCTGTGTCTCGGTCGCGGGGCACGACAGACGAAGGGCTAGCCTCCGCGGGCCGCGAGGGCTCTAGTTTAACCCCTTTCTAAAGAATGTTCACCCATCAGTAGGAGTGTTCATTAAATAGAAGTAGTGTTCACTGAATAATAGGGGTTTTCACTTAATAGTAGGGGTCTTCACTGAATAGTAGGAGTTTTCACTGTACAGTAGGAGTGTTCACTGTACAGTAGGGGTTTTCCAAATTATTCGACCCGTTCATGTGTTTATCAAACAAAACATGTTTGTTTGATCCCTAACCTCCTGAAATTCATAATTTCAATATTTGCTATCACATTTTAAACCGGTTTACGCTCATATGCTTATTTTGACCCGTTAAGGGTATTTAAGCACTTTTCCGCATAATTCATACCCATTCGCTTCTAGCATTTTATGTCCACCTTCTTTATCAATTAATCTTCCACCACAACTATATGTGTGGTGCATTTAATGTGGAGATATATATATATTCCGAGTTTTACCCATCGGATTATCATTTTACGGCAAAGACTCATATAGGGTCATTTGACCATAAATTTACATCTTTCGCTTTTGGGTACTTTTTTCAAAGTATTTATTTTATCATAAAACTCATTTCCAAATGACCTTTAAGGGTCGTTCGCTCAGTTTAACTTATAAGGGCATTTTGGTCCATTTTATCCTTTCATTTACGATAAAGACTCTTACAAGCATTTTGACCCAAAATCCCTCTTTTAACAATATGATCTTGTTTGAAAAGTCATTATGCTTCCAAAATACCATGACCATCATTTAAATCATTCAGTTTACCTATTAAGGTAACCAAATGTTCATTTTTAACTCATCTAGCTCTCATAGAACCTTAAGTTCTACTTGATGAGCTGACCTCTTATACATACCTGGCTCGGATCGATATATTAACCCGTTTCTAGACCTTGACTTAATAGCCGCTAAGTGATAACGATGTAAATATCAAATCGATATTTATTCCTAAAATTATACAAATCGACAAACCATTAGTCGATATTGTCTAAGGGTGATATTTTCACCTTTTAACCCGTTTGGTCTAAATGACCGTTTATCTTGGCGAGATGGATTCATTGTCATCTCGTCTACATGACTCGCACCGGTTTACATCATACTATCAATTTACTTATATACAACTTTCTTAACTCTTTTGACCCCTTATGACTTACGCCATAAAGTGTATTTCAAAACTAACGGTTCTAGTCAACGAGTGACCGAATTACCATTTTACCCTTATTATTTGCATTGGTTTACCTTATAAGGTAATCATTCAAAACTCGTTATCTTTTAATCATCTCGTGACTAAATAATCGTATTAGCTTATTTTAACCATTAAACATGGTTTATTTTCATTGTCTCTTGTTCCGAACCGCACATGTCGTGTCGGAACATCATAACTCAAACTAGACTTTATATTATTAGTAACCTATAAACCAATAGGTATTTCATACAAAGAGTGTAAGTTGTACTTACCTAGCATCCAGCTTATGCTTTTCCTTCATTCCTGATTCGTTTGACCCGCTTCATTCCCAGGCTTCCACCTAGCTTGTTAAGCGCCAAACTATCATAGTAATTTGTAAGATGGTTAGATTAGTCATAATCATTCACGACTATTCCATCCTACAATCTTTATGTTGAACTTATCATTCGATCATATCATTGGTCAGTTTGACTTTGTAAAGTCAACTGCCTATTGACATAATTAATTTCACTAAGTAGCTTAACTACTCGTTTAATTACTTAGCTAAAGCATCATTCATATGTTACCGTTTTAATCACTTATTTCACCAAGTTCTCGTAACTATAAGTTACCGAATTAATACTTGATGATATTAAACATCATTAACATGAACATATCATCAATTCTTATCATATCATACTAAACTCATATCCTAGTAAGTATGATTACATACTCAAACACACAATTTGTTCAAGTATTTCCTGATTACTATCAAATATGATGATTCTAATCACAATTATATCATCAAATTCATCATATGATTATTATCCACTTATCCTAGTGTGGTATATATCATCAACACATTCAAATTATAGCATCATATGTATAATTTTCACATAGGGTTTGGTTCTTAAGTAATTATACATCATAATTCAGCCATAGCTTCTATAATTCATCCCTAATTCACAGATTATGAGATTTATAAAATTTCACAACTTCAAGAATCATCAAAATTTTACATACCTTATGATCCCCTAGCTTGGGTGATCATTAATTCACGTTCAAATGTGAATTTGCAAGTCATTTGGCCCTTCAATTTGATGATTATGTGAGAATTAGGGTTTGAAGCTCCTGGGAGCTTCCTGATGTCGATCCCAGAACACACACGATGTGTGTGTCTTTTGTTTCATTCTTTTTATTAAATAACTTTCAAGTTTATCTACTTTGGCCCCTCTCGTTTGGTTAGTTTATTAAGTAGGCCACAACCCACTTAATTTCTAACAATTTTTTCACTCATTAACTAGGTTAAACATCCCTACTTAAATTAGTGGGTTCGGGAAATTCTTGACTAAGTTTATTTTAAGTCCCGTTTACTCGGGCTTCTATAAACTTTATTTTTCTTAAAAGCTTTCGTTCAACTTTTATTTAATATTAGGCTTGTTTATTTAAAAATCCTAATATTCACCGGGTTACTTTTACCCCTAACGGTAATTTACCCGTCTTTTAGTACTAACGTGGTTTAATTGCCAAACCCGTTTTCGGGGTGTTACACCTCTACCACGTATGTTTATTGTCTTTACATTTACAAAATATAAAAATGAGAATGATATAACGCATATAATTCATCATAATGGCATAAGTAAAATAAAAGAAGATTTAACCACAACGCATAATATCCAAATAAAAATTCTCAATAGAATTGTTTGCAAGTTCCGGAAATGTGTTCTAAATAAAATATTAAATCCAATATCAACTGTCGGATGTGGAACAACTCTCCTCATCTAAGTTAAGTGGAAAGGAACATAAATGCAAAAGAGATAGACGGTGATGTCAATTGTCATCACTGGCAAATGAGATAACCGATCCTTCATCGTCATTGTCTTCCGGTGCCTCTTCTGGATCTTCTTCGGGTTCATCCTCGGATCTTCCTTGGGTTCCGCGGTGTTGTTCAGTGCCTTAGTAAGCCTATTGTCCATAACAAGAATCAAGTTGCGGTTATGGTCCAAGTCATAACGCAAGTTGACCGCTTGTGCTTGTAGTTTCCTTGTATAGTCGACCAAGTTGTTGTGTTAATCATATGAACTTGACTTTCCCTTAGCATATGGATTTCCTTTATTGCCTCCTCAAGAGTTAGCTCTCGGGGTTTTTTGCTAGGACCCTAAGAAGACTCACCAAGATCAGTCATCTATAGGAGACGTTTCTCACGTGCAACTCTCCTCGAACTAGGGAAAGATTTTGGGGTTTTAGAGGATGAGTTGGTGTCAGCTGGTTTCTTACTATTTGGGTCTTGAGAACTAGACATATATGGGACGCAATGCATAAATAAATATCAAGTAGGCACATATGTAATATATGCATTAAAGATGTTGGGACTTTCACTTTGGAGTATAGTGTTGTTGCAGCTTTTTCGGTATAGAAAAGGTTATAGTCTGGTTTTTCTCAAAAGTTTTAAACCAAGTTCACTATAACCAATGGATCTGATACCAATTTTTGAGAGTTTGAAAGTTATGCCAACATGTAATCATACGTAAATGAAAAGGGTTTAAATGGTGTGGGGCGGTTTGAATGGAGGGTGGGCCGAAAACAATTAAGGTGGGTGTGGGTTGATTGGGCCTTAAGGAACGGGATGTGGGCTGCACCCGTAAAAACAAAAAAAACAAAAAAAAAAAAAAACGCAAGAGGGGTGTGGGGTTGGCAGCGAATTACTGTTTATATATGTTAATATATATTTTTTAACAACTAATAATAAGAGTGTAGTTAAGCATCAACAAATATAATATATATTAATCTAGTTTTGGTTCGGGCCTTATAAGTTTCGAGTTATGCCATGGTTCAAACGGTTCGAGTTATGCCATAAATTAGATACGTATAACTAATTCGCCACACAAGTTCATGCATGCTTTGAGTTTTGTTCACTTTTAGTCCATGCACTTTGTAACTAGGTTATTTTATGTCGTTTTCTTGTATTTTAGCCAAGTTTTTGGTATTAAACGCATAACAAAGTGTTGTATGAGTATGATGCATGTATGATTGATATTTCCAAGTATTTTAAGTCTCGGTTTTTGCATATAAACATGTGTTTAAAGATTAATTGCGTATATAACACAAGTATGAAATGTAACACGTATAGATGTAAAAGTGAATTCCCGTTATGATCAAAGTCTTGGATTACAATATTGGAAATGAAATATGAATACATAACGAATACAAGTTTCTAAAAATAGAAATGTGAATAAAACTTTCTAAATAAGGGAAGTACAAAAATGCAAAGCGTTACATAAACCCTAATGCAAAGACCCTGATGTTAAACCCTAAATCAAAACCATAAAGCTAAACCTTAAAATACTTGGTAAAGAGTAAAACTAAACCCAAAATACTAATGCTAAACACTAAAACTAACCCCTAATGCTAAACTGTAAATACTAATGCTAAATCCTAATGCTAAAATTAAATCATTCCCCTCAACCATAGATATACAATACTTATTATTCAATTTAAAAAACATATGTGTATATATATATAATTAAACGATTGACAATATACACATGTGTATAAATCTCTAAAAAACCCTAACAGAAAAAACTCGATTTTAAAAAAAAATTGTGTTTTTTTAATATTTTGCTTAGGAAAATGTGTACAATCATTTATACGCACTGTACATATATGTACATTATCAAAACATGTATTTATAGTAGTTATTTATGTAATTTAAACATGCACATACACATTGTTGGTGCACGTTTTTTTGTCTGTAGCTTGTATTTTGTATTTCTAATATGTTAACGATCTTTTGTTTTGCATAGTTGACTTTTGATGTAAGTTGACCAGGTCAAACATCCTCCTCTTGACCTGGACAACATTCTGATGGTATATGTTGTAAGCTGCTGTTATGTGCAACTTTTTGTAGTTAGCCGCAAAGGTGTCCCACGAAAGACATTTGTGGACCCTCGTGTTCACGAAGGTAGTCTTTCGTGTGGCATATCCGCGAAGGTAGTCATTCGCGTTGTCTGGACTGTATGCATGTGGTGCTTGTGAAGCAAAGGAGACCTTCACGTGGTATAGGTCTCCTTCGCATAATCACCTTTGCGGACACTGCTGGGTTTACCTATATATACCAGCAGTTGTCTTTTTTATAGATAGGGAGCACATTCAGAGAGTATAGGAGCATTCTTGTGTATTCATGTAATGATACTCCGATGAAATCAATATATTGGAACTTTGAAGTGATATATATCTTGTTATTGTTGTGTTCTTGCTTCTGTTTGCATACAAACTTGGATTCCGTGCTTTTTTGTGTGTTCATCAACAAGCAATAGGTTATCTTGGATCAATTTCAGGGACCTACAAGTGGTATCAGAGCTTTGGCTCGATTTGTTGTTGAAAACCAAGCATTTTAGTGAGTTTTAAGTGTTTTTGAGTGATTCTTGAGGGTTGTCTTGGACAAAAACAGTAAACCCATGTTCTTGGAAGTTAAATTGGATTAAAACATGATAAAATGATATGATTTACTGAATATTTCGATCAAAACCTTGTTAAAATCATTAGAGATAATGAAAAACATGGTTTTTGTTGGATTTTGGAAATAAAAAAATTTAAGTCATTGTTTCCGGCAAGTTTTCTGGACAGAATTTGTCTCCAAAATAGTACAGACACACCGGAAAATTCTATTGGTTGACCTGCAAAGATTAGTGGGGCAGAAAGTGTACTTTTTGTCTGGTGGTCTGAGAATTTGTCCTTTCAGCGCACCTTCGCATGTACAATATCATGCGAAAGTGCCTTTCGCCTTTGAAAAGCTTGGTGAAGGTAGTCACATGAAAGTCCTCTTTCGTGAAACCTTCGCGACTCATTTACGCAACACCTTCGTGATCCCCCTTCGTGGACAACCACTTTCATGTTGATCCTCCTATGTGTTCCTTCACGCAAAGAGTAACCTTCGCGTCTACTGTTCACCTTCGCAAAAGGTGAACAGTTTTGAACAATAACTTCAATTCTTCTTGGTTTCTAATCAAAATGAGTACAAATCCTTGGGGATGAGATCAAGAATCAAATACAAACAACAATCCACCACAATATAGTTCTGCCACATCGTGGGGTCAATCTCTCATGCCACATCGTGGAAGCTTACGATCTAGAAAAGAAAGCATTTATCATTCTTACTCAAGCACTAAACAAAGACATTTATCATCAGTTTGTCTATTGTACCACCACCAAAGCCTTGTGGGAAACATTAAGAGCGAAAGGAGAAGGAAATGCAACAGCTCACAAACTTAGGCATGATCTACTCAAGAAAGAATTTGATGGATTCATGTTTATGGAAAATGAGTCACTTGGAGACATGTCTACAAGGTTTTGTCACCTGCTCAGTGAGATGTTCTCTTATACTGTGACAATGACACGTCAAGAAATTACTGCAAAATTGGCCGATATCTTGTCACCAATGCGAAGTGGAATTTTAGAGATTCTGAATTTCAATAGTGTTCTGGATACTACTAATATTTATGAATTTATTCAGATGTTGGAGAATAAAAATGCCGAGGAGATCTGAAAAAGCGAAAAGAGTACCCGTTCAACAGAATCCGGAGGCGTAATTTGGAAATTGTGGTGGGACCAACAATACGTGGAAACCTGCTCAATCCGCCAAATTACAAACTGCCTTTGTGTTAAATTCCAATCCCTTTATGCCACCAAACAATCCTTTCATACCACAGCAGCAAACCGTAGCATGCGAGTCAAATTCTCAAGCTTTTGTTCCACCACCCTTTCTCGATCCTCAACAGTCAAACCAACAAGCGTGTTATGGCAACAATTCATCAACCTTCAATGTTGGCCAAACCGCTAATCAAAACACCATTCGTCTTGATACCTCAAGTTTCTCCAATGTCAGTGTAGAAGTTACCAAGGGGCATATGGAACTTTTAAACACTATTGTTAGTGCTTACTGCGGTCTGGTAGGCGGTCAAATTGGAAACATCAGCCTGACACATGAGGATTACCAACAAATAGACAAAGATGAAATGAAGTTGATGGATATTAAATGGGCTTTTGCAAGTGTTGTTAGACGGGCAAAAGACTTCATGGAACGAACTGGTAGAACAAGCTTGGAGAGCAAGAAAGACACGAAGTATGGTTTTGTTAAGCAGGTTGTAGATGTTTCAACTGTGGAGAAAGAGGTCACTTCAAACGAGAATGCACGAAACCACCTCAATATGGAAACCAAAACCCTTTCAGAAACCGAACAAATCAGACAAACCATAATTCTAACCATTACTCGACCAACAATACCTAACGTGTAATGATACCCGTCGGAAACTCTATTCAAGCTGGACCTACTAACGTAAACAATGCAAGAGCCTTAGTGGTGCCTCACGAGCATCCCGTTGAATATGGTCTAAGGGTAAAACCGTGTGAAGCCCTTAACGTTATTAATTTTTTATTGTTAGTTACATATTTTAAATTTTATTATAACACTTACAACATTAATTAGGTTAATCATATTTATTACGTATGTTTATTCATTTTATGAGTGATGATATTACTATATGTTAGATCAACTACAGTTTATGGCCTTAAGTTGAAACAAAGAGTTTAAGTGTTCAATTCAAAATTGGGGATAAAATTTTTTGTCGAGATAATTTTTCGAAGGGAGGGAAATTAAAGGAAAAGATAAGACGAGAGGGAAGTGGAAACAAAGTTACATAGAAAGATGCATCTTAAATGGGGTTGGTGGTCTAATGACAAGACAAATCTTTATAGAACATTTAAGTGTGAGGTTTAATTTCGAATTGTAAGGAGAATTAAACGAATAAGACCTGACTATAAGACCACCCGTAGTGGGGCGGTATTTTTTAAAAAAAATTGGAAAAAAAAAAACGCCCCAAAACACCCCCACCCCATTACACCCGGCGGTGTCTGGCTTTTTTTTTTTTTTTTTTTTTTTAATTTGTTGTTGGCGTTATAATTAAAACGCTGAATTGGTTTGTGGAATTGTTGACCCACCAATCACTTGCCCACATGTCTCTGACAACTTTTGAAAATGGTTGTATTTCGTGTGTTTTTTTTTCATTAAAAATAATATGGGCGTTATTGGAATAATGCCCCACTACACCATTTTTGCAATAATGCCCCATACTGACTGGGATGATACGTGTCAAATAATGCCCCATGATGGGGGCATTATTTTTTTCCACCAATACACATGGTCTAAGGTGTGGTGATGAAATGGTCAGTAGCATTCTTTCACGAAAGTGTTGACTGTTGACTGTTGAATATGAAAATTTAATGATAACGTTATCATCAATTGGAATTTCTAGAAGAAAGAAAATACATGGTGTCCATGGCTTTATAGCCTAGTGGTATCTTAAGGGTGGGATAAGATTTTGGGACCAACAGGTCCTGGGTTCGATTCCCACAAGGGGGTTTTTCCCATATTTATTGGGTTTCCTCCTAAATTGGTGTATAGACATTGCCTAATGGAGATGGATATGATCGGGTGGTTCTGCTCGTGGCGCGATGATCCTCTAATGGTCCGTCGATGATTTTGCCATTCAAAAAAAAAAAAATAATACATGGTAACTGATGCTCTCTAGGACCACAATCCAGGAATTAAAATGTTATTTATTTAATATTGTGAAAGTCTGGCTCACTGATAGTCTGATAATGGAGGAAACAAGAGTGAGCAAGATCAAGTTGATCTATGGCTTCCTTGTTGTACTTTATGCACCAACTATCTGTACACATGCTGCAGACACCATATACGCAAACCAAATAGTTAGATATAACGAAACCATCATTTCATCACAAGAAACCTTCGAACTTGGTTTCTTTAGCCCCCCTAACTCCACAAACCATTATGTCGGAATCTGGTACAAAATATCAACAGGAACCGTTGTATGGGTAGCCAACCGAAACACACCACTCAGCGACACCTCCAGCGAGCTTACTCTCACCCATCAGGGAGTTTTAATTCTCAGAAATGCCACCACGGGCGACGTCATATGGTCATCGGTGAACTCGTCAGACACGTCAGTGAGGAATCCGATTGGTCAGCTTTTAGATACAGGGAACTTTATAATTTACAATGATGGTGGCGCCATTAATCAAGAAGATCCCATATGGCAAAGTTTCGACTTTATAACAGACACTCTCCTTCCCGGAATGAAGCTGGGCAGTAATTTGGTTACGGGGATTGAAAGAAATTTCACCTCATGGAAATCTGAAAATGATCCTGCTTCGGGTGAGTTTTCAAATTGGATAGATACCAGAGGTTACCCTCAGTTGATCTTAACCAGAGGGGGAAAAATAATGTTTAGGGGAGGTCCATGGAACGGTCTGAGGTTTTCTGGAACTCCTAATTTGATACTGAACCAGTTATTCAACTTCACCTTTGTTCTTAACGATAGAGAAATTTACTACCAATATATCCTCACGTCTTCAGTTATGATTAGGATAGTATTACAATCGAATGGTGATTTAGAGATCTTGAAATGGAGTGATAACCAACAAGAATGGAGCCTTTACACGACTCCACAAATTGATCGCTGTGATAATTATAAGCTGTGCGGGCCATTTGGAAGCTGCAACATTGAAAGTTCTCCAGTTTGTATGTGTTTGAAGGGCTTTGAGCCCACATCTCCTTATCAGGTGACAGATACAGAATGGTCAAAGGGGTGTCGACATACCATCCCTTTGAATTGTGACGCTGGGGAAGGATTCAACAAATATACAAATCTGAAGTTACCAGACACTCAGAGGTCATGGTATAACCAGACCATGACCCTTGTCGAATGCGAGGAGATGTGTAAACGCAATTGTTCGTGTACTGCTTACACAAATTCGAATAGATCTGGGGCTGGGAGTGGTTGCTTGCTTTGGTTTGGTGACCTTATGGATATCAGATCGTTATCTACAAATGGGGACACACTTTATATACGATTATCAGCATCTGAGTTAGGTAATTCCAAAACAACAGTTTTATTTTAATTACTAATTAATTAAGACATTTTTCTTTGACACAGACTCAATAGAAAACAGTAGAAGCTCAAGTGCAGGGAGAAGACTGCGAGTTATTATCCCCATAGCATTTGTAGTTTCGGTTATAGGAGTTATAATATGCTTATTTTATCGTTATAGGAAGAAACACCAGCAACAAGGTATGAATTTTGAATACTAAATATTTGTCTATTAATGTTTTATCGTTTTTATATGAAGAAGCAACAACAGCTAGATACTTTTCTACTTATGAATCGCGCTTTACTACAAAAATTATTATTTAAAAGTTGTGGTTATCACCTTCACAGCAACATCCGGAAACAAATCCGGACATCAACCTGAAAATAGTAGTGGTGATGAAGATCTAGAGCTACCACTATTTGGCTTGTCCACAGTACTTAAAGCTACCAACAACTTTTTAATCACCAACAAACTTGGAGAGGGCGGTTTTGGACCGGTATACAGGGTATTCTATGACTCCATTCCCTTCAATGTAGTACATATAGAACTTTTCATGTGTTACTTTAATATGATTCGTAGCTTAAGTTTCCAACAGTTAGTACTTGAATTCCTTCATTTATGAATTAGATTTCAGTACCAAAGGGGTTTGGTAGTTTTAAGCTATTATCAATTGTCTCATATTTCGTCTAAAACCTTGACTGCATCAATTTACGCATGTATTTATGTTCTTTATTAAAAAAATTATTAGATAGTTTGTAATTTCGGAAACACATCTAATTTGGCGTTACCAATTATAAAACCCTGTTATCTAATGTTTTATCAAATTCTGTTTTATATCAACTATTCAAGTTATTTTCTCTTTTATCTTGTTTGCTTTCATTCTGCATCAAATATATATACTTAACTGATCGATCAAACTGACACATTATGTTTTCGAATTGATCGATGGACCCCATAAATACATGTCTTCTTTATCATTTCTAATTTTCTTAGTGAACGCTAGTTTTATTCTTGTCTGATTTTAGATCAAAAGTAGGCATTGTGATTTACCCAAAAATGACAAAAACAAATGTGGAAGGAAATAAGACAATGAACATCTAAATTCTGAAGATGTATAAAAGGCTTTCCATGCTAGTATTTATCTTAAAAGTTTATTTTCCAGGGCGTACTCGAAGATGGACATGAAATAGCAGTGAAGCGGCTAGCAAAAACATCTACTC
Source organism: Helianthus tuberosus (assembly GCA_030545235.1). Classification (NCBI taxonomy): domain Eukaryota; kingdom Viridiplantae; phylum Streptophyta; class Magnoliopsida; order Asterales; family Asteraceae; genus Helianthus; species Helianthus tuberosus. Next base: position 38,236,004 of record CM060411.1, on the reverse strand, counting down.
AAGGCGTTTCTGAGTTCAAGAATGAAGTCATTTCAATATCTAAACTACAACATCGAAATCTTGTCAAGATCTTGGGTTGCTGCACAGAGGGAGCTGAAAAGATGCTAATTTATGAATACATGCAAAACAAAAGCCTTGATTCCTTCATATTTGGTAAATGGGACAACACAGAAAAATAAACATAGAATACTATCAAATCAACAATGATGTAAACTAAAAGGTAAACTTTTCACAGATAAAACACAAAGCAAACTCCTTGATTGGCCTGCTCGTTACCACATTATCACTGGAATTGCTCGTGGACTTCTTTATCTTCACCAGGATTCTCGGTTCAGAATCATACATAGAGATCTCAAAGTCAGCAATATTTTGCTTGACAAAGATATGACCCCAAAGATATCAGATTTTGGCACGGCTAGAATTTTTGGTGGAAATCAGATAGAGGCAAACACTGGCAGAGTTGTTGGCACATAGTGAGATTCATCTACCCTAACTTTGTTCCCATTTATTTAATGAATGCCTTACAATAACTTGATTCCTCACAGTGGCTATATGGCGCCCGAGTATGCAGGAGATGGTATTTTTTCGATAAAATCAGATGTATATAGCTTTGGTGTATTAGTGCTCGAAATTGTGTGTGGGGAGAAAAATAGAGGGTTCAACCACAAAGAACATTCCAACAGTCTTATTGGACATGTAAGTTTGTGCCTTTTATTAACATCAAATAGAAAATTGTAAAAGAGGTGAAAAATTAAAAAAGTTGTTATTTTTTTAAGTAACTACCTTTATATTCATCTATAAAAAGTAACCAAATTAGAAAACTTTTATCAAATACCTTTAAAGATTACTAAAATGAAAACTTCCCTGTAGTCGGTGACCAAGTTAAGTTATTTACCTAAATACAAATGAGAACAAGGGTGGTTACATTGTAATGCAATTTATCCTTTTGAAACACCAAACATATTACTTGTGTTCACTGTTCTTTACAGGCTTGGGAATTCTATAATGAAGGCAGATCTATGCAATTAGTTGCTAAGTGCCTAGGTGAATCAATCAACGTGTTTCAGGTTCTCCGAATAATCCACGTTGGTTTGTTGTGTGTTCAACGTTACCCGGAAGATAGACCGACTATGACTTCTGTGATCCTGATGTTGGGGAGTGAGAGTCTATTGCCTTCACCCAAAGAACCAGGATTTTACGTTGAGAATTCGATCCTAGATATTACTCAATCTTCAAGTTCATATGCAGCAAGTTCAAAAAATGAACTAAGCATTACAATGTTGAATGGTAGATAATATAAACTAATCTTATTACACGAAAAACTTCAAGCTCTAAGCTTATTATTATGCATTTCGGATCCATCAACATATATATATCTTATATCGTGTAATAAATGTGAACTTTTGTTTATTGTCTTAACCATTGATTTAAAAAATGAACTATTGATTTAAAAGGGGTGGGGGGGGGGGGGGTGGGTGGGGGGTTAGGTTTTTTTTATGTTTTTTTAGTTATTTTAGGTTGTGTTCACATTGGTTCTCGCGGTTCTCGCAATAAAGGTAGTTCTCGCATGAACCTTACCCTATATATATATATATATATATATATAGGGGAAAATTCTATGATGAACACTAAATATTGCGTGAACACGTAGAACACAATGAATTACCCAATTTTTCAATCCTAAAAACCTAAAAAGTAAATGAAAATGTTACAAATGTAAGATTTATTGTTTGTTACACTAGAATTCAACATATGAAAAATTTTTGCTTTTTATATAACCTACACATATGTAGGTTATGTTACCAATATGTATGTAGCCGGCTATGCGTAGGTAAAAATTTATGGTAATATATATATATATATATATGTATATATATATATATATATATATAGGGGACCGCTAAAATGAAAACCACCTCTAGCTATGAGAACCATGAGAACCAATTTCCACCAATCAGGTGTTGCTAACAAAAAAGGTATATCGGTCATTTACCCCAAATGTCTTTTCTTATCTCTCTCATCTGTCTTTCTTTTATTATTCCTGTCTCCTCTCTCATTCTTATAAATTAGTTGCAGACTCTCATCCATCATCTCTCTCTCTCTTGAAATCCAACCCTTAAAACCCATCTTCATTGTCTCTCTGCCGGCGACTAAATATGTTCAACCGAAGACGACGATGAGGACGACTGAACCCACCCCTTCCGGCGACTAAACCTGTTAAATCATGCTCCGATTTGTGGGGGTAGTGAACTCTGATATGATGTTTGTGGTTTGTTTGGTGTCCCGATCTGAGTGGTGGGCCGGCGGCAGCGCCGCCGTGAGCGGCGGAGGTCCCGGTCTCCTCTCGATGAGTTGATGCTCTGGTAGACTTTGGAGGTTATGGGTTTAGTTGGTTCAAGACTGGTGGTGGCGGTTCGATGGCTGGGTGGTGGGCCTGCGGCGGCGCCGCCGTGAGCGGCGGAGGCCCTGGTCTCCTCCCGACGAGGTGATGATTTCTCTGGTATTTTTTTTGGCATGTGTTCTTCTTTTTTTCTGGGTTTAGTTGATTTTCTGGTGATTTCTTGGCCTGTGTTCTTCACATGTGTTCTTGAATGATCTTATTTAGTGGGTATATTGGGGGTGTTTCTGTTCTTGATCTTATTTAGTGGGTGTTGATTTCTTGTGGGTTTCTCTCTCTAGAATCTAATGGTTTTTTGAATCTGATGGTTTTTTGATATGTTAGGGGTTTTGATGGGTTTTGTTGGTGATTTTGTGAATGTGTTGAATGTTGGTGATTTTGTGAATGTGTTGAATGTTTGATCAGTGATTTCGAATGTGTTGAATGTTTGGATAGTGAAAAGAAAACTGTGGGTTTTGATATGGTCGATTTTGGGGCGGCGATGATGAAAAAAAAACGTAACTTTAGATGATGATGGCGCGGCAAGGACGATGGAGGGTAGGTTTTTGAACCTGCAACCCCACTTTTGCAGCCTCTGATTATCGGAAAATCTGAGCCAAAACATCGTTTTTTCGATAAATCCACTCGTTCTTTTGATTTTTGTTTGTTTGGGTTTTTATTTTTTTTTGAGGCGTCGATGATGATAGCAATCTAACTGAGACACCTACCGAGTAGCGATTTGCTGGGTGCGTTCATTTTGTGTAAAAAACTTTTTAGATAAAACGTAGAACGTTTTACGTAAAACGTAAAACTTAAATTTTTTTTACGTAAAACATAAAAAGGTTTACGTAAAATGTAAAACGTAAAAAGTTTAACGTAAAATGTAAAATTTTTAACGTAAAACGTAAATCGTAAAAAGTGTTACGTATAACGTAAAACGTTAAAAGTTTTAACGTAAAACGTATAAAGTTTTAACATAAAACGTAAAAAGTAAAAAGTTTTACGTAAAACGTAAAAACTTAAAAGTTTTAACGTAAAACGTACTACGTACAATTTATCTCGTAAAACGTAATTTTTTTTTGAAAAAAAAAACGGGCCGTAAAATACGGATGGTAAAAAACGGCGCCAAACGTAAAACGTAAAACTTTTTACGTAAAACGTAAAACTTTTTACGTAAAAACGTAAAACGTAAAACGTAAAAAGTTTTACGTAAAACATAAAAACGTAAAACGTAAAAATTTTAACGTAAAACGTAAAAAACCGACGCGTAAAACGTAGAAAAACGTTAACGTAAGAAACCGACGTGTAAAACGTAAAAAACGTTAACGTAAAAACGGCGCGTTGGAAAAACGACGCGTGAAAAACTCGGGCATAAAACGGGTCGTAAAAAACGGGCCGTAAAACGGCTCGTAAAACGGCTCGTAAAAATGGCTCGTGAAAAACAGGCCGTAAAACGGCTCGTAAAAACCGGTCGAAAAAAACTGCGTGAAAAAACGGGGCGTAGAAAAATGGCGCGTAAAAACGGGACATAAAAACGGGACATAAAAACGGGACGCTAAAACGGCGCGTTAAAACGGGACGTAAAAATTGGGGCGCAAAAACGGCTTGTAAAAAACGTGACGTAAAAAACGGCGCGGCAAAAAAACGGCACCTAAAACCGGGCCCAAAAACGGCACTTAAAAACTACGGTCGCAAAATCGGCGTGAAAAAACGGAGCGTAAAACGAGTCGTAAAAAAACGCGCGTAAAAAACGGGTGGTAAAAAAAACGCGCATAAAATTTTTTTATATAAAAAAATCTGATTTCAAAATATTTGTTTAATAAAGAAATCTGATTTTAGAAAAAAATAATTAATGTAATAGGACAAAATTGTAATAAAAAACAATAAACTTAATTAGACAAAAAAACAAAATTACTTAAATACCCTTTTGGATTATAATATTAAAGACATAATAAGACAAAAACCATTTGATATTAATTTTTGTTACTTTTAATCTCATCCATCCATCAAGTTGATCTAAAGGCTAATAAGTGGTTCTCATGGTTCTCATAACTAGAGGTGGTTTTCAATTTAGCGGTCCCCTATATATATATATAGGGGGCTGCTAAAATAAGAACCACCCCCAGTTATGTGAACCATGAGAACCATTATCAACCAATTAGATGCTGCCATTCTAAAGGGTAATTTGGTCATTTACTCATTTCCATCTCTCCCCTCATTTATTACTTGCCAAACCTGTCTCCTCTCTCCCTCTTTTAAAGTTCCAGGCTTTCTTCTCTCACATCTCCTCTCTCATTAAAGTTGCAGACTTTCTTTCTTCTCTCATCTTCAAACAACCCTACAAACAAACATCACCCCCCTTCTCCGATATCAACCCACCACCACATCGCAACCACCGTCCTCCGATCTCTGTCTCTCTGCTTGTACGGAGATGGTGGCTGTGTTCAAAACGGAGATGTCTCTGTGTTTGTTGGTTGAAGGCGGTGGTGGGGGCGGTGGTTTGGTGGGAGTTGTGCAGAGGCGGAGGCGATGGTGGTTTAGTTGGTTCAAGGCTGGTGGTGGCGGTTCGATGGCTGGGTGGTGGGCCGGCGGCAGCGCCACCGTGAGCGGCGGAGGTCCCGGTCTCCTCCTGTGTTGTTGATTCTTGATGATTTGCCCAAAGGTTTGATTTGTTTCTGTTTTGATTGGGGTTCTTTGATTCAATTGGTGGGGTTCTTTGATTCAATTGGTGGATTTGTTTTTGTTGATTTCTTGATGATTTGGTGGGTTTTGATTATATTGGTGGGTTTGTACAACATGTGGGTTTTGATTCAAAAAGTTTGGGGTTTTTTTTTCTGTTGAATGATGTTCATTATTTGTTGCTGGGGTTCATTTGATTTTGATTTTTGGGTATGTACAGCATGTATGATTGTTATTGTTGCTGGGTTTTCTTTGATTCTGTTGAATATGGTGCTTTATGAATCGGTTGAATCTGTTTGAATCTGTTGAATGTGTTTTGAATGATGTTCATCAGGTGCTTTTTGAATGTTTGAATATGTGGGTTTTGATCAGTTTTGGTTTTTGGGGCGAAGATGATGCAAAAAAAAAAAAAAAAAAAACTAGATTTTTGATGACGATGGCGCGGCAACGATGGTGGAGGGTAGGTTTTTGAACCCGCAACCCCACATTTGCAGCCTTTTAATTATCGGAAAAAATCTGAGCCAAACCCCGTTTTTTTTTCGAGATACTCTTTTGTTTTGTTGTTGTTGGTTTTTTATATTCTTTTCCCCAGTCGATGACGATAAAAATCTATCCGAGACACCTACCGACTTTGCGATTTATGGGTGCGTTCGTCTTGCGTAAACAAGTTTTTGTGTAAAAAAGTCTTTGTGAAAAAAAAGTTCAACCGTAAACTTTTACGTCAAACGTAAAAAGTTTAACGTAAAACGTAAAAAGTTTAAAACGTAAAAATTTTAGCGTAAAACGTAAAAAAATTAACGTAAAACGTAAAAAAGTTTTAAAGTAAAACGTAAAACGTAAAAAGTTTTACGTAAAGACGTAAAACGTAAAAAGTTTTTCGTAAAACGTAAAAAGTTTTACGTAAAAAGTTTAAAACGTAAAACGTAATAAAGTTTAACGTAAAACGTAAAAAGATTAAAAAAATTAACGTAATACATAAAACATACATTTTTTAACGTCAAACGTAAACTTTTAACGTAAAAACGTAAAGTTTTTAATGTAAAAATGTAAAGTTTTTAAAGTAAAACGTAAATATTTTTAACGTAAAACGTAAAAACATAAAACGTAAACTTTTTAACGTAAAACGTAAACTTTTTAACGTAAAACGTAAATTTTTTTAACGTAAAACGTAAACCTTTTTAACGTAAAACGTAAATTTTTTAACAAAAAACGTAAACTCTTTAACGTAAAAAGTCGGCCGTAAAAGCGGCGCGTTAAAAAACGACGCGTTAAAAAGCGACGCGTAAAAACGTAAAAGGTAAAAGGTTTTTCGTAAAACGTAAAACGTAAAAAGTTTTACGTAAAACATAAAACGTAAAAAGTTTTTCGTAAAACGTAAAACGTAAATAAAACGGGACTTAAAAAACGTTGCGTTATAACGGGACGTAAAAAAACGCCGCGTTAAAACGGGACGTAAAAAATGCCGCGTTAAAAAAATGACGCTTGAAAAAGTCGAGCGTAAAAAACGACGTGGAAAACAACCCATTAAAAAACGATGCGTAAAAACGGCGTGCAAAATCCGGCGTGCAAAAAAAATTGTCTTTTGTTAAAAAAATCTGAATTTTAAAATGTTTTTAATAAAAAAATCATTTAAAAAAATAAAAAGTAATATAATAAAACTAAAAAGTAATATAATAAAACAAAAAGTAATTAAAAAATAATAAAGTGAAAAAGATAAAAAAGAGTTATTTTACCAATCTACCCTTTTTTATTAAAATATAAAAGACATAATAAGACAAATTTTATTTAATATTAGTTTTTGTTACTTTTAATCTCATCCATCCATCAAGTTGATCTAAATGCTATAAAGTGGTTCTCATGGTTCTCATAACTGGAGGTGATTCTCATTTTAGCGATCCCCTATATATATATGAAATACATATATGAATGTAAGAAACAAAAAATTTAAAGACTGTGAACCTTAAATCACAAAATTTAGTATTTCAGAGTTGTTCTTTTTGTTCTCGTAATAATTACTATTCTGTAATGATTCTAATCCTATAAAAACTTTTCAAAAAAAATAAACATTTTTTGTACTGCACATCTGCACTAATACCGAATGCCTAAACCACCCCCCACCGACACACACCAAAAACATAACCCCCCCCCCCCCCCCCCAAAAAAAAAAAAAACAAAACCTAAATTCACCCTCCCACCAAAGCCTAAACCCCTACCCCCCAAAAACCTAAACCTTGATGTAGCGCGTGATACGGAAACGAAGATCAAACACGTTGATTCTAAGAATACCCGTGTGTTCTTCCCCAACCCCCAAATTGCAACCCAAAGGCCACGGAATTTGAAGTGAAAATTCAGTTTTCTCAAAATTCAATTCTAAACTTCTCATTAGCTTTAGCAACATATAAATAGAGACTGAAATTCGAAACGGGCTTAAAAAAGATAACGGGCCAAACACACGGCCTAAAACAAAAAACCCAAAATAGTTCAAAAATCATAAAAATGCAAATAAGTAATAGAAATAAGCGTTTTTTTGGCCCGGACGATGACCCAAACCGCCATAGGCGTTTGCAGCAAGATGGAGCTTTTTCTCACGTTCGTTTCGCCTGGTCGCACGCCCAAAACGGACCTCCGTAGCCCAAGTTAGAGCCATTTTAGTGAAGCCCCTTTTGTTACGCGGTCTTGGGCCTCCAAATACAAAATAGCCTGTTCCTCCACACTTGGGCCCGCATCATTCCCCCCTGGATAGACAAAATTCGCCCTCGAATTACCAACAGGTTCATCATCAGAAGATTCTCCATAATAAGGCAACAGATGCTTCACGTTAAACACATCAGAACAACGGATGTGACTAGGCAGCTTTAGACGATATGCATTCGGATTGATCTTCTCCACGATTTCAATTGGGCCAATCTTCCTCGCTGATAACTTGTTGTAGTCCCCAACTGTAAAACGATCTTTAGTCAAAACAGCCCAAACAAAATCACCTTCCTCGAACTCAACATGCCTACGCTTCTGATCAGCAGCTTGCTTATACTTCAGATTAGCACTGGTCAAATGATCATACACAGCATTATGAACTTCATGTAAACCCTCCACAAAATCCTGAACTTTCTTTGGAACAGATCCAGAAACAGGAAGATACATCAAATCAAGTGGTCCTCGAGGCTGAGAAGAATAAACTATCTGAAATGGGCTATATCCAGTGCTCCGATTAACAGCATGATTATGAGCAAACTCAGCTTGACACAATTTTTGATCCCATGCCTTCACATGATCACCAACCAAACACCTCAACAAATTCCCAAGTGACCGATTAACAACTTCAGTTTGCCCATCAGTTTGCGGGTGATAAGCACTACTGAAGTTGAGTTGAGTATTCACCATCTTCCACAAGCTACGCCAAAAATGACTCAGAAATCGGGTATCCCGATCAGACACAATAGAAGAAGGTAGCCCATGCAGACGGTACACATCACGAAAAAAGAGTTGGGCTACATTAACAGCATCAGTCGTCTTCTTGCAAGGAATAAAATGGACCATCTTAGAAAACCGATCCACCACAACAAAGATGGAATCATTACCTCTCTGAATACGAGGTAACCCCAACACGAAATCCATACTAATATCAACCCATGGCTGCGAGGGGACTGGCAAAGGCATATACAGACCCGCATTGGTGGCTGTGCCCTTGGAAACCTGACAAATACGGCACCTCTTCACATAACGATCCACCTCTTTTCTCATAGTAGGCCAATAATAAGAAGCTTGAACCAACTGTAAAGTACGATCACGACCAACATGCCCTTCACCATGCAGCTCCTTAATAATCTTTAAACGAAGACTAGAATCGGGGATACATAGCTGATTTCCCCTGAACAGAAAACCATCATGCAAAAGAAAGTCTGACTTTTTCCCAGTTTCCACATCCTGCAAAATAACTGAGAAATAAGGGTCAATGGCTAACTGCTCACGAATGACCTCCAAACCTGGCACATCAACCCTCATAGATACAAGCAGATTACTCCTCCTGCTTAAGGCATCAGCAACCCTATTTGAAACACCAGTCTTGTGTTTGACCACAAAAGTAAACTTCTCAAGAAAGGCCAACCATCGCCCATGCTTGTGAGATACCTTGTCTTGAGTACGAATATGCCTTAGGGAATCATGATCAGTGAATAAAACAAACTCCTTTTGAAACAAGTAATGACGCCAATGCTTTACAGCTTGGACCACTGCATAAAACTCTAGGTCATAAGTACTGTACCTCAACTTAGGCCCAGTGAGCTTCTCACTAAAATAAGCAACAGGTCGACCACCTTGACTAAGAACCCCACCAATTCCAACCTTTGAGGCATCAGTATGAACTTCAAAAACTTGAGAAAAATTAGGCAATACCAGAATTGGTGCTGTAGTGAGCTTCTCTTTCACAACTTGAAAAGCCAACTCTGCCTCATCTGTCCATACAAACGTCTTCCCCTTTATACAATCTGTCACTGGAGCCATAATAGAACTGAAGTGTGGAATAAACCGTCTGTAAAAAGAAGCAAGCCCATGGAAACTACGAACTTCAGTAATGGTAGTAGGAGTTGGCCAATTTTGAACAGCCGCCACTTTGGATTCATCAACCTGTATCCCATCACCAGAAATAACATACCCCAGAAATAACACTTTAGGGGTCATGAACACACACTTCTTGGTGGCTGCATAAAAACGGTCCCTACGAAGTAAGGCCAAAACTTGCCTCACATGCACAACATGGTCGCTGAAAGAAGCACTAAAAATGAGAATGTCATCAAAATACACAACCACAAACTTCCCAATAAAAGGCCTAAGCAACTGATTCATCACAAGCATAAAAGTGCTAGGAGCGTTTGATAAACCAAATGGCATCACCAACCACTCATACAACCCTTCACGAGTCTTGAAGGCAGTCTTCCACTCGTCACCCTCTCTAAGACGAATCTGGTAATAACCACTCTTCAAATCTAACTTTGTAAAAATAGTAGCACCACTAAGTTGATCAAGCAAATCATCAAGTCGAGGAATAGGAAACCTGTACCTCACAGTAATCTTGTTGATTGCTCGACTGTCAACACACATACGCCAAGTGCCATCTTTTTTTGGAGTCAATAAAGCAGGAACAGCACAAGGGCTCATACTTTCACGAACATGCCCCTTAGAAATCAATTCCTCAACCTGCCTTCGCAACTCTTCATGCTCACCAGGGCTCATCCTGTAATGTGGTCTATTGGGTAACTGTGACCCAGGCTCCAAATCAATATGATGTTGGATGTCACGCAAAGGTGGCAATCCATCGGGCAATTCAACAGGAAACACATCAGAAAATTCCTCAAGCAAAGGAACCATAGCATCAGGAATTTCGACTTCCTCGGGCACTGCCTTCCCTATCAAAACAAAAACACTGTCTGTGTCCTCCAATTCATCTTGAAACTGACTGATGGTCAACAAATTACCCGACTGTTTTGTGGCTAACTGTTTAGGCTTGCTAGGGACAAGAGTGATCTTCACACCACCAAACATAAAGCTATAAGTATTGGACCGCCCGTGATGCTCTATATTACGTTCATATTCCCAAGGTCTACCCAACAATAAGTGACACGCGTCCATAGGGACCACATCACACACAATATCATCTTTGTACGTTGACCCAATAGAAATAGAAACAAGTGCCCTTTTAGATACCGTCACTTCACCTCCCTTTTTAAGCCATTGAAGCTTGTACGGTTTCGGATGACTCTCTGTCTTCAAGGCCAACTTTTGAACTGCCTCTTCAGAAATCAGATTGTCACAACTCCCCGAATCAATGACAAACGTGCAAACCTTTCCCAAAATGGTACATGTTGAGTGGAAGATGTTATGCTTCAGCCAATCATCTCCATCTGCCTTTGGTGTATAGCAAGAACGTCTAACCACCAAGTTCACCCCAACATCACCGGTCACAACCTCCTCTTCATATTCATTTTCTTCATCGTACACTGGGTGATCTTCATATTCTTCATACTGTTCATCCTCAGACTCAGCAAACAAGTGTCGTTTACCAGCCTTCTTGCACTCAGCTTGACGATGGCCCGTCTCACCACAACTGAAACATCTCGGACCACTACTACTAGCCCCCTTAGAAGTAGGCCCAGTATTGTTAACCCTCGGCCTTTGCTGACTAGGCCCGCCACGAGGTGCCCCGCTGCCTGACCCAACGTTTCCCCCAGCAGGGGTAAATGAACCGCCCACCCGACGGTTTTGCTTCTCAAAGGCCAACGCCCGTTGGTGTGCCTCAGGAATGGTTAACGGATCAAAAAGATTCACGGACTCCATGATTTGAACCCTTAGACCCCCAATATACCGAGAAACAAGTTGTTCCTCCGGTTCTTGAATATCATTCCTCGCAATCAATTGATAAAACTCCGTTGTCTAATCATCAACAGATTTCGCCCCCTGTTTTAAATTCTGCAGACGTTGGTACATCAACCTTTGAAAATTATGAGGCAAAAAGTTGGACCGCAAGCACTTCCTCATCTTGGCCCATGTCACGATCCTTGACTTTCCGAGCCTGTTTCGTGTTAACTTCAATTGCTGCCACCACGCAGAGGCCCTACCACGCAACCTGGTAGCGATCAAGGCCACCCGCTTATTTTCAGGCACCTCCTTGTACTCAAACACCTCCTCCACGGTAGCCAACCAATCGATGAACCCCTCCGGATTCAAATTAGACCCATCAAATTCTGGAATATCAACTCTTATCCCAGAATCCCAATGCCTGTTACCCCCTCCACGTTCACCCCTTGGCCGCCCTTCCTGTTCGTCTTCGGAAGCCGAACCATCACCAAATGGGTTACTAAAATCAGAACCATACCCGTCATTGGGTCCCTGCCTCCTACGATTGATCAAATCGGCCATCCGATCAGTCAACTGATTGACCACTTGATCCAACCGTTCATCCATCCTCGCCATAAGTCGCTGCTCCAACTCTCGTTCATACACTTCATCAAGAGGCCTGTTGTTGTTTCTCCTCGGAGGCATCTTGAGCCAGGAATTCGGCTCTGATACCAACTGATGTAGCGCGTGATACGGAAACGAAGATCAAACACGTTGATTCTAAGAATACCCGTGTGTTCTTCCCCAACCCCCAAATTGCAACCCAAAGGCCACGGAATTTGAAGTGAAAATTCAGTTTTCTCAAAATTCAATTCTAAACTTCTCATTAGCTTTAGCAACATATAAATAGAGACTGAAATTCGAAACGGGCTTAAAAAAGATAACGGGCCAAACACACGGCCTAAAACAAAAAGCCCAAAATAGTTAAAAATCATAAAAATGCAAATAAGTAATAGAAATAAGCGTTTTTTTGGCCCGGACGATGACCCAAACCGCCATAGACGTTTGCAGCAAGATGGAGCTTTTTCTCACGTTCGTTTCGCCTGGTCGCACGCCCAAAACGGACCTCCGTAGCCCAAGTTAGAGCCATTTTAGTGAAGCCCCTTTTGTTACGCGGTCTTGGGCCTCCAAATACAAAATAGCCTGTTCCTCCACACTTGGGCCCGCATCAAACCCCCTCTCCCAAAAACCTAAAACTAAACGCTAAACATAAACCTGAAAAAAACCTTAACCCCCCCCCCCCCCCACCCACTACATCCAAAAATCTAATCCTAATCCTAAACCTCCAAAAAACCTAACCCTAAAAGCTAAAGTAAACTCAAAAGCTAATTTTAAACATGTAATGCATATGTGTATTACATATATACTACACATGTGTAGTACAATTTTTTTTTTATTTTTTTTTATAAAAAATTGTAAAAAAAAAAATTGGAATGTTTTTTAGTCTTTTTTAGTTAATTTTCTAGTTTTCTCATGATACTCTCCATATATATATATATATATATATATATATAGGGAGGGGCTCATGCGAGAACCACCCTTATTGTGAGAACCATGAGAACCAATGTGAACACAACCTAAAATAGCTAAAAATCCCTAAAAAAACCTAACCCCCACCCCCCCACCCAAAAACCTAAACCCCCCACCCCCCCCCCCCAAAAAACCTAACCCCCCCCCCCCCCAAAAAAACCTAAACCCCCCCCCCCAAGCTAAAAAAAACCTAAAAAAACCTAAAAAAAAACCTAACCCCACCCCCCCCCCCCCCAAAAAAAAGCCTAAACCCCCCTCCCCCACCCCCCCACCCCCCAAGCTAAAATGCTAATAACTAAACCCCCAAAAAACCTAAAAAAATCTAAAAAAAATCTAAAAAAATAAAAAAAAAATCCAAAATTTTTTTTTTTGATTTTTTTAATATTTTTTAGGTTAAAATCGCTACTTTTCGAAGCAAAAAAAAAAAATTTATAAAAAAAAAAAAATTTAAATTTTTTTTTTTTGGGTTCGAAAAGTAGCGATTTTAACCTAAAAATATTAAAAAAATCAAAAAAAAAAATTTTGTGTGATTTTTAGCTATTTTTAGGCATTTTTGGTGTGTTCACATTGGTTCTCGCGGTTCTCGCAATAAGAGGTGGTTCTCGCATGATCTTCTCCCTATATATATATAGGCTAGGAGTTGGCAAGAAAGTCCAAATTTCCTAAAAAGTGTAAAAAGTCATAAAACACAATAATGTCAACCATAAAACACACTAAAAACCCACAAATAATATGATGAAGATTACTAAAACATCATGTATGTGGGTTTTGTGTTGTGTTTTAGATGTTAAGGCTCTGATTATGGAATGACAAATATTATTGTGTTTTATGTTGTTTAGTATTTTGTGTTTTATATTCATAGTTCTACGATGGTGCGTTTGAAGTTTTTATGGACTATTAGAGTTTGAATATGGTGTTTTAGTAATATTCATTCTATTATTTGTGAGTTTTAGGTATGTTTTATGCCTGAAATTATTGTGTTTTATGACTTTTTACACTTTTTAGGAAAAACACACTTTCCGTAGGATCCCCACTCTATATATATACTAGCCGCTTACCCACGCGATGCGGCGGGAAACAATCACTTAAGATGGTGAGTTTAGGGCTATGTACTGGGCAGGAAACATACTTGATTCTGTTATTTTATCAATCCTCTCGGGTAAATATCAATGTAATAGAATGTTAGGACTTTCTTTCTTTGAATTTTAAAGAAAATCAGAATAAGTTTGAAATCAAACTACATCTGGTTATTTAGGAAGGCTCTCACTATCTGCACACTCAGTTTGCCTATCTGCACACTCAGTTTGCCTATCTGCACACTAGGGTTTAAATACGCTGCGTATTGGTCAATACGCAGCGTATAGGGTTAACTCTATACGCTGCGTATTGGTCAATACGCAACGTAGATAGACCATGGATCCCAATGCCTGATAACCAATCATTGCACAGAAAACAAGGTGTATATACGCTGCGTATTGGTCAATACGCAGCATATATAAAAGAGCTGCAAATTTGGGGTCATTTTGGTAGGTTTGAAGTCACAAATTTTTGCAAGGTTTATATACGTTGCGTATTGGTCGATACGCAGCGTATATTAAACAGCAGCAAATTTGGGTTCCTGTTGGTAGGTTTGAAGTGTCAAAATTTTTCCCGTTTTATATACTTATAATTATAATTATTATTATTTGTATTAACGTAACTTTTTTTTAGCGTTTCATGTCTCTAACTGATTTGAAGAATTGGGTACAAGAAACGGGAAAGAAGTATGGTTACGTAACTGTTACCCGCCGATCAGGGACCGTTTTTGTAAATTTTTGAAAATTCAGGGACCTTTTTTGTAAATTTTCAAACTTCAGGGACCATTTTTGTAAATTTTCGAAACTTCAGGGACCAATTTTGTCAATTTTCGAAACTTCAGGGACCATTTGTGTAAATCTACGAAACTTCAGGGACCAGTTTTAGAAAAACTTGAAACTTACAAAAATGGTCCCTGAAGTTTCGTAAATTTACACAAATGGTCCCTGGTGTTTCGAAAATTTACAAAAATGGTCCCTGAAGTTCTGAAAATTACAAAAACGGTCCCTGGAGTTTCGAAAATTGACAAAAATGGTCCCTGAAGTTTCTAAAATTTACAAAATGGTCCCTGAAGTTTGAAAATTTACAAAAGAGGTCCCTGAATTTTCAAAAATTTACAAAAACGGTCCCTGATCGGCGGGTAACAGTTACGTAACCATACTTGTTTCATGTTTCTTGTACCCAATTCTTCAAATCAGTTAGAGACATGAAACGTAAAAAAAAAGTTACGTTAATAATAATAATTATAATTATAAGTATATAAACCGGGAAAAAATTTGACACTTTAAACCTACCAAAAGGACCCCAAATTTGCAGCTGTTTTATATACGCTGCGTATTGGTCAATACGCAGCGTATAAACACCTTGTTTTCTGTGCAATGATTGGTTATCAGGCACTGAGATCTATGGTCTATCTACGCTGCGTATTGACCAATACGCAGCGTAGATAAACCCTAATTTTGCTAGGGTTTGGTGTGCCAATAGGCACACTCTTTAGGAAAGTCATATTTCGGATTCTAAAATTAATAACAATAAAAAATAACAAACATAGATATGTCATTTGTCCCCAAGTTAAGCCCAAATCTCAAGTACAGCTAAACAAACGGGCCCCATACATGTGAGTACTCATTTCACCGGTCCATGAACAGTGAATTGATCACATATAATCAAATAGTCATTTTGGATCCCAAACACCCTCAAAACGCTAAAAGTTTATATTAAAATAACAAACACCCCCTTAGATTTCATTCCATTAATCATAGCCTTTGAGAGTTTGTTTGCGAATATACCTGGCAAATTGGATTTAGCGGGTTGGGTTATAATGGGTTTGGTCCATGACCAGTCATTTAAAAAAATGTTATTTTGGTTTTGATCCAAATAGAGTGATAAAAATGGGTTTGGGTCAGAATGAGCTATGACAATAATAGATTCAGGTTAGAATGGTCTATGACATTTGCATTATGAAAATTATGAGATCAGTTAACAGTTTCGAATTACTAACTGTCTATTATTTTCTTATTTTTGTATTAACTGGTTATTACTTTAACTTGTTCGGTTATTCGTTTTAATCAGTTTGGTTTTCACAAATCGACTACTCGCAATGACGGCGATAACCTTCACACTCGTTTTAAGTTCTTTTTGACAAATATAAAATAAAAGATATAGAATTTATAAAAAAAAGGTATTAAGAAATACTACGTGGTGGCACCAAAAACCTATAGCAAATCAGCACATTTTTGGCTAGCAACATGAGCTCAGGGCTAATGTCTAAAGAAATTATGAACCATGCTTGTAGAGACTCGCAATAGGGGCCCAATGTCACGACCCCCGGCCCGGTTTGACCCGATTCAGGAGCCGCGAGACAGAAATCCCGTGGTATTTATTTAATTGAGTTGACAGCGGAAGATTTTAGCAGGATCTCCTTTTAAAACTGAAAATGATTATTTTATTTCATACTTCAGAATGAAATACCGGTAGTTTATAATAAAGTGATTTCACTGGGAAATCTTTATTTTACAAAACATGTTTCTTATTTATATTGAGCCACATCCTTAAGCTTGTAGTGCTTTGCGGCACTTTTCCTGGATCACAACAGATCACCTGAAACATGTTTGAAAAAGGTTTTGTCAGCGGTAAAATACTGGTGAATCATTCTTTTTACTAAAAATGACGCATTGTTATAATTTACAGTATTAAGAGCGATTACAATGTTAATATATATCAACCATTTACCCAACGGTATTTGTCACTCGACCACCTATTGGCTATCTCGTTGTCCAATGGTGTCTGTGACTATGGTCATATCACCCCTTGGCTAACCCGTTGTCCAATGGTGACGGTTATCAAGTAATGTATACAAAACCCCACATACCGGCTGTAATTAAAGACTACAAAGACTTAATCCCTATAATTCTAACTTTGAAATAAATAGGGTTTTGGAAAGCAATTTGATAAAAAGAGAATGACTCACATTGCAAGTTTAATGGGCAGAGTTTAGCCTACTGATAAGCCTGATAACCTAATTTAAACAATAATGCACAGGAACTAGGTCAGTAACTAATACAGCAATTAAGATAACTCATGAGATTAAAACCCTCACGACGAATGACAAAGTGTGATACTTAAACATCCATCGAATTCACGACGAATGACAAAATATAACCCTAATTCGAGCAGCACTTAAACATTCATTGGAAAGTTTCAATCGATCGTACATTGAATCGTAGCAACGATCGAGTTAATACCCGGTATCGTAGCAGTGCCTCGCTATATTAATTGAAATTTCAACTTTTGGACAGTATAACTTCTTTTTTGTGAAGTGATTTCGACAACAGTGGACTGCTCATGGCCATTCCTATTTATAGCTGAAATTTAAGGTTTACGCGCCCCGCGTAAGCCTTCTCTTAAACTTACGCGGCCCGCGAGGGCAACCTAGTCTACGAGTAGGCTTGGTGTGTCACGGGTAGGCTTGCCAGCTGGTCAACGGGTGGCTCGGATGCTTATCCGGTCAAACCACATCTTGACGCGGCCCGTGTAAGGCTAAGCTAACCCTTACGCGGCCCGCCTGAAACCCATGTTTCATATTTTATTGATTTTTCATGCGCAGTATGGCTTCAGGGGTCCGGGTTTCTACTTATGGGTTGTTTTGGGACAATTTTGGAGAGACCTTACATTCTCCCCACCTTATTAAAATCTCGTCCTCGAGATTTACTGGAATAAGTGAGGATACTTTCGCTTCATTTCCGATTCCAGCTCCCAAGTGTATTCGGGTACTCGGTTTAAATCCCACTTGACTTTGACAAGTACTAATCGCTAGTGTTTGAGAAACTTGATCTTTCGGTCTTCTATTTGTAGTGGTTTCTCTACAAATTTTAACTTTTCATTTACCTCTATGTCCCGAAGAGGTACTACCAGTGATTCGTCCGATAAACATTTCTTGAGATTGGATACATGAAATACGTCATGTACCCCAGCTAATTCTTCTGGTAGTTGTAAACGATAAGCAACTGGTCCTATACGTTGGATCACTGGAAATGGTCCTACGTATCTTGGACTTAGCTTTCCTTTCTTACCGAACCGAACTACTCCTTTCCAAGGAGAAACTTTCAAGAGTACTCTATCTCCGACTTGAAATTCTAGTGGCTTACGTCGATTATCGGCATAGCTCTTTTGACGATCTCGAGCAGTCTTCAGTCGTTCCTTGATATGAGTGATCTTGTTGGTGGTCTCTTGCACAATTTCAGGACCTGATAATTGATTTTCTCCTATTTCTGCCCAGCAAACTGGAGTTCTGCACTTTTGTCCATACAGTGCCTCGAATGGGGCAGCTTCAATGCTTGCATGATAACTTTTATTATAGGAGAATTCGATCAAAGGTAGGTGATCGTCCCAGTTTCCACCAAAATCTATCACACATGCTCGGAGCATGTCTTCCAGGGTTTGTATCGTCCTTTCACTTTGCCCGTCTGTTTGAGGATGATATGCCGTACTTAAATTTAGTCGGGTTCCCATTCCTTCCTGGAAAGTTGTCCAGAAATGGGAAGTGAAACGGCTATCCCTATCTGATACAATGGAGAGTGGAACTCCATGTAAGGATACTACTTCGTCTACATACAACTTGGCTAACATTTCCATGCTAAAGGTTTCCTTCATGGGTAGAAAATGGGCTGACTTGGTTAATCGATCCACAATTACCCAAATCGCATCATTACCTTTTCTGGTTTTGGGTAACTTAGTAACAAAGTCCATTGTTATGAGTTCTCATTTCCATACAGGCATTTCTAATTGTTGAAGTAGACCCGAATGTTTTTGGTGTTCTGTCTTAACTTGTGAACAAGTAAGACACTTAGAAACATATCTGGCTATGTCCTTTTTCATTCCTATCCACCAGAAGTTATTTCTTAAATCTTGGTACATTTTATTGTTTCCTGGATGCATGGTATACCTAGATTTATGAGCTTCTTCTAAAATCTTATCTCTTACTTCTCCTTGCTTAGGTACCCAAATCCTTTTCTTATGGAATCTCCAAATTCCATCAGCTCCTTGCTCTAATTCCTTTATTCTTCCTTTCATTCCTTCAACATCATCCTTGATTGCTGTTTCCTGAACATTCTTTAATTGTTCCATTAAGTCTAATTGTAAACTTAATCTAAGCGCATGAATTCGTCGTTGTTTTTTATGATACTTACGACTTAAGGCATCTGCAACTACATTTGCCTTTCCTTTATGATATTTATTATCACAGTCATAGTCGCTTAGGATTTCCATCCATCTCCTTTGCCTCATGTTCAATTCTCTTTGCCCAAATATGTACCTTAAACTTGTGTGATCCGTATAGACAGTAAACTTACTTCCATACAGATAATGTCTCCAAATTTTAAGGGCAAAAATTATGGCTCCTAACTCCAAGTCATGAGTCGTATAGTTTTCTTCGTGCTTTTTCAATTGCCTTGAGGCATATGCAATTACCTTCTTGCGTTGCATTAGCACACATCCTAATCCTAGCTTAGAAGCATCGCAGTAAACTTCAAAATCTTCTATTCCTTCTTGTAATGCTAGAATTGGGGCATTGGTTAACTTTTGCTTCAAAATCCTAAAGGCTTCTTCTTGTCTCGGTCCCCATTCAAACTTAACTGCTTTACAGGTTAGCTTAGTTAATGGTACATCTATTTTGGAAAAATCCTTAATAAACCGCCTATAATATCCGGCTAACCCTATAAAACTTCTAACTTCCATTGCTGATTGTGGAACCTTCCATTTGGTGATTGCTTCTATCTTAGCCGGATCTACGTGAATACCTTCGTGATTCACCAGGTGTCCTAAGAATTTCACCTCCTGTAGCCAAAATTCACACTTCGAGAATTTGGCATAAAGCTTCTCCCTTCTTAACAAGGTTAAGAGTGCATGCAGGTGCTTACAATGCTCGTCCTGACTTTTGGAATAAATAAGTATATCTTCGATGAAGACAATTACAAATTTATCCAAATACGGTTTAAAAATCCTATTCATCATGTCCATGAATGCCGCAGGTGCATTCGTTAGTCCGAAGGGCATGACTGTAAACTCATAATGTCCATACCTAGTTCTGAAATCAGTTTTAGGTAGGTCCTCTTCTTGTACCTTCAATTGATGGTATCCGGAGCGTAAGTCTATTTTAGAAAAATATTTAGCTCCCTGGAGTTGATCAAAGAGATCATCGATCCTAGGTAATGGGTATCGATTCTTAATTGTAACCTTATTTAATTCCCTATAATCGATACACATTCTCATTAACCCATATTTCTTCTTTACGAACAACACTGGTGCTCCCCAAGGGGATGAACTAGGCTGTATGAATCCTTTACTAAGCAATTCATCTAATTGCTTTTTCATTTCTAACATTTCAGTGGGTGCTAATCGGTAGGGTGCTTTTGCTACTGGTGTAGTTCCAGGAATCAAATGAATTCTAAATTCTACCTCTCTATCTGGTGGTAAACCTGGTAACTCTTCTGGGAATACATTGGAGTATTCTGATACTACAGGAATTTCCTTAAGTTCCTTACTTTTCGTGTTAATGATTACTGAAATCATATACACCATTTCTTGTTTTCTTGAATAACTGGCCAACTTCATTACTGAAATGAATTTAGTGGCTTTCGTGGCTTATCTCCTGTAATCACTACTAATTCTCCTGTGGGTGTATGAATTTCTATGGCATTTTTATCACAAAGAATTCGGGCATGGTTGGTTACTAACTAATCCATTCCTAACACGACATCGAATCTGGCTAAATTCATAGGTAACAGGTTTGCAGAAAATTTATGACCTAAGAGTTCTATCTTTTCTTCTTGCAAAACTTTATCTATGTTAACAGAATTCCCTTCTGCCGTTTCGACTATAAAAATCTGCCCAAGGTTGGTTAAGGGTAGATTAAGAGCTTGGCAGAATGAAGTATTGATAAAACTTTGGTTTGCACCAGAGTCAAATAATACTTTTGCATACACGTTGTGAACTAGGAACGTACCAGCTATCACATCTGGAATAAGTTCTTCTTCTTGAGTGGTCAGCTGGAATGCTCTAACATTCTTCTTAGTAGCTCCGTCGGCCGTCTTGGCTTTGTTGTCTACTGGTTTGACCAATTTGGGGCATTCGGGTCTGAAATGTCCAGCTTCTCCAAAGTTATAGCAGATCCTGGTCTTCTTTCTACAATCTTCCTCACGATGTCCTACAACTTTGCAAAAGTTGCAGGTTTCATTGCATTTTCCAAAATGTTTTTTTCTGCAATTCTTGCAGAAAGGCGGAGTGGAAGATTGCCCGGTTCCTCTCTTCTTGAATTTGATATTATTACCCACACGAAATCCTTGGGTAATTTTCTGAGCCAATTCCTTCTTCCGGTTTTCTTCTCTTGTGCGTACCAGCTCGTCAGTTAGGGTGTTTGCTAATTCTACCGCATCGTCAATAGTGCGAGGTCTCACAGCTTTAACGATATTACGGATTTCGCCAATCAATCCCCAAATATAGCGGGAAATAAGCATCGGTTCTGGCGAAGCCAGGGTTGGTACCACTCTCGCATACTCGAAGAATGTCAAAGTATATCCTCGACAATCTACACCCATCATCCGATGGTTTAGGAACTTATTCGCCATTTGTTCCTTTTCATATTTGGGACAAAATTTTCTTCCATTAGTTGCTTAAATTCTTCCCAACTCATGGCATAGGCCATATTTCTTCCTTTGGCTTGAAGTACCGTATTCCACCATTCTAGCGCCCCTTACTTTAAAAAGATGTGACGCATACATGACCTGGTCTTCTTCAGCACATTTACTTATCATAATTACTGCCTCGGTTTTCTCTAACCAACGTAGTGCAGCAGTTTCCCCTTCGTTACCTGCAAACTCAGCCGGTTTACAGGCAAGAAATTCTTTGTAAGTGCAACCAGGCGTTGCAGCTTTCATTCTCTTGGGAATTAGGGCTTGCCGTATATCATTATTGTTGTTAGTACGATTACCGCCTCCGTTTACGCTATTACTGAAGTTATCTTCAGAAGTACGTTTCCTAGGAATAATTTGTTGTGGTTCAACTGGGTTTCGAGCAGCAGCCAGGATTGCTGGAATAGCATTGGCTATTCCTTGAGCAACGATATTCTCGATATCTTGCCTATTCAGAAATTGATCTTCCTGGTGTTGTTCAGATTGATTAACTTCGTTAACTGGTTCATTACTAGCATGTGCCATCTGGTAATTAATTTATATAAGTAATTAGTATAAAATAATTAATAACCAAACATAGCAAATTAGTCACATAATCATGTAAACAAATATAGCCAAGATTGTCGATTTCTCAACTTTCATTTATATATTATATTATGCATCTGTACACACTGTTATCTTACAAAGAGTTTTATTTTTAGGTTATTTTACAGACTTATATTTATTATTATTATTATTTATACAACCATAGTTTCACAACCACACTATCCCTCATTAACTGGGTTCTCAGAAGCGATGTTCCCTCTCGTTGCATTTCCAGGAGATCTGTTCTCCTACCTCCCGGATTCTATTCCCTGCACTCATCAGCTCCTCGCCAAAATGGCGGAGTTCAGCTAAGTTCTCATTGCTCATTGGTGGGTTTGGTGCAGGCTCTGGGTCGAACTGAGGGAAAAAGGTATAAGGGTTATTTAAAAGGTTTTGAAACTGCTAGTCGTTAGTCCACCATTCGTCCATTTCTCCTAGAGGTTGGGTGTGGATCAAAGGGTCTGGAATGGCTGGTTCCAAATTTATTGGAAGTTGGGTTTCCGCAGGATAAGGGAAGAGGTTTGTATTAATAGGCCTAAGGATATCACAGCTTGCCAGTATGTGATCTAATTCCTCCTGCAATGGTAATTCCTCAGCTTGCCTAGAACTTTCCCCAATTTCCATTTCTGCTTGCCTAGAATCTTCCCCAATCTCGATCCCTTTTCCTTTATCCATGGGATTCTCTATTTTGGGAACTCTCCTAGTTGCTGGTTTCCTCCTGCGTACACGCCTCCAACCTACAAATCTTCTCCTTTTCTTAGGCTTTTGTTTCTCTGGAGGTGGAGCTTGAAATTCCATAGGTTCCTCTACATCGGTTAAGTAACCAGTAAAGTCTTTGGAAACTTTCACTTTCACGGGATAGAGATTGAGATTCTGAAGGGCTTCAGATAACTCATTCATGCTGTTTTAGCATATATGCAAAAATGCACACAAAATACTAAGTTAAAATTTTATACTAAAAATTTCACAGATAAACACTCAAGTATTATTGCATACCGTGTGACTAATTTAATACAAAGGTCAACTGAAAATTAAAACATACTAGGGTTTATTGTAAACTTATTTATTTACTGGATAAAATTTTCTTTAGAGTTTCTGGCTTGTAGATGATATGGGTGCTAATACTGGGTTAGTATATTAAAAATTAGCATTTACTGCTGTAGTGGCTAACATATAGAGATCTGCCCATTTTTCATCTAATTCATCTTCCCATGGTGGGTTATTGCCTATCTTCTGATTTTCCTTAATCATCATTCCTTTTTGTTGTGACTTTTTTATTTTCTCTTGGCTTTTTCTAATAATCCAACTTCTTTTATTAGGGGTAAGGGGTTCCTCAAAATGTGCCTAACGAACAAATATCCCTTCCTCAGTATTTGTTGAGTATCTTGAGGAATTTGATTGGGATGAGGTTCCTTTATCTTTTGGTATTCTATCAAGTTGACGATAGATGTCCGAAAGTCTTTGTTTACCCATACTGTAACTAAC
This sequence comes from Helianthus tuberosus, assembly GCA_030545235.1. NCBI lineage: Eukaryota > Viridiplantae > Streptophyta > Magnoliopsida > Asterales > Asteraceae > Helianthus > Helianthus tuberosus. Next base: position 38,212,196 of record CM060411.1, on the reverse strand, counting down.
AAATAGTTAGTTAATAAAACACATAAACACAGAATGGCAATTAGTAAAATTAAGTATTTCTAAATACTTAATTGGCTTAAATCAGTGGCTCTGATACCACCTTTTTCTGTCACGGCCCCCGGCCCGGTTTGACCCGATTCAGGAGCCGCGGGACAGAAATCCCGTGGTATTTATTTAATTCAGTTGACAGCGGAAGATTTTAACAGGATCTCTTTTTAAAACTGAAAATGATTATTTTATTTCATACTTCGGAATGAAATACCGGTAGTTTATAATAAAGTGATTTCACTGGGAAATCTTTATTTTACAAAACATGTTTCTTGTTTATATTGAGCCACATCCTTAAGCTTGTAGTGCTTTGCGGCACTTTTCCTGGATCACAATAGATCACCCGAAACATGTTTGAAAAAGGTTTTGTCAGCGGGGAAATACTAGTGAATCATTCTTTTTACTAAAAATGACGAATTGTTATAATTTACAGTATTAAGAGCGATTACAATGTTAATATATATCAACCATTTACCCAACGGTATTTGTCACTCGACCACCTATTGGCTATCTCGTTGTCCAATGGTGTTTGTGACTATGGTCATATCACCCCTTGGCTAACCCGTTGTCCAATGGTGACGGTTATCAAGTAATGTATACAAAACCCCACATACCTACTGTAATTGAAGACTACAAAGACTTAATTCCTGTAATTATAACTTTGAAATAAATAGGGTTTTGGAAAGCAATTTGATAAAAAGAGAATGACTCACATTGCAAGTTTAATGGGCATAGTTTAGCCTACTGATAAGCCTGATAACCTAATTTAAACAATAATGCACATGAACTAGGTCAGTAACTAATACAGCAATTACGATAACTCACGAGATTAAAACCCTCACGACGAATGACAAAGTGCGATAATTAAACATCCATCGAATTCACGACGAATGACAAAGTATAACCCTAATTCGAGCAGCACTTAAACATTCATCGGATAGTTTCAATCGATCGGACATTGAATTGTAGCAGCGATCGAGTTAATACCCGGTATCATAGCAGCGCCTCGCTATATTAATTGAAATTTCAACTTTTGGACAGTATAACTTCATTTTTGTGAAATGATTTCGACAACAGTGGACTGCTCATGGCCATTCCTATTTATAGCTGAAATTTAAGGTTTATGCGCCCCGCGTAAGCCTTCTCTTAAACTTACGCGTCCCGCGAGGGCAACCTAGTCTACGAGTAGGGTTGGTGTGTCATTGGTAGGCTTGCCAGCTGGTCAACGCGTTGCTCGGATGCTTATCCGGTCAAACCACATCTTGACGCGGCCCGTGTAAGGCTAAGCTAACCCTTACGCGGCCCGCCTGAAACCCATGTTTCATATTTTATTGATTTTTCATGCGCAGTATGGTTTCAGGGGTCCAGGTTTCTACTTATGGGTTGTTTTGGGACAATTTTGGAGAGCCCTTACATTCTCCCTACCTTATTAAAATCTCTTCCTCGAGATTTACTGGAATAAGTGAGGATACTTTCGCTTCATTTCCGATTCCAGCTCCCAAGTGTATTCGGGTCCTCGTTTTGAATCCCACTTGACTTTGACTAGTACTATTCGCTTGTGTTTGAGAAACTTGATCTTTCGGTCTTCTATTTGTAGTGGTTTCTCTACAAATTTTAACTTTTCATTTACCTCTATGTCCCGAAGAGGTACTACCAGTGATTCGTCCGATAAACATTTCTTGAGATTGGATACATGAAATACGTCATGTAGCCCAGCTAATTCTTCTGGTAGTTGTAAACGATAAGCAACTGGTCCTATACGTTGGATCACTGGAAATGGTCCTACGTATCTTGGACTTAGCTTTCCTTTCTTACCGAACCGAACTACTCCTTTCCAAGGAGAAACTTTCAAGAGTACTCTATCTCCGACTTGAAATTCTAGTGGCTTACGTTGATTGTCGGCATAGCTCTTTTGACGATCTCGAGCAGTCTACAGTCGTTCCTTGATATGAGTGATCTTGTTGGTGGTCTCTTGCACAATTTCAGGACCTGATAATTGATTTTCTCCTATTTCTGCCCAGCAAACTGGAGTTCTGCACTTTTGTCCATACGGTGCTTCGAGTGGGGCAGCTTCGATGCTTGCATGATAACTATTATTATAGGAGAATTCGATCAAAGGTAGGTGATCGTCCCAGTTTCCACCAAAATCTATCACACATGCTTGGAGCATGTCTTCCAGGGTTTGTATCGTCCTTTCACTTCGCCCGTCTGTTTGAGGATGATATGCCGTACTTCAATTTAGTCGGGTTCCCATTGCTTCCTGGAAACTTGTCCAGAAATGGGAAGTGAAACGGCTATCCCTATCTGATATAATGGAAAGTGGAACTCCATGTAAGGATACTACTTCGTCTACATACAACTTGGCTAACCTTTCCATGCTAAAGGTTTCCTTCATGGGTAGAAAATGAGCTGACTTGGTTAATCGATCCACAATTTCCCAAATTGCATCATATTGACGTTAGCTTCAGACTATCATCAAGCATGCCGATTCCAGCTTCCTGGTTAGCGTCGAGTTGTGTATGGTGCAAACAACAATAAGACTGCGTTGTGGCAACCGTTAGCGCCGCGGTGAGCCACGTTGGCAGCCAGGTGGCTCGCGAGCATCGCAATGGGTGTTGCAAGCTGTCACGCTTGAGCGCCAGGGTGAGCATGGTAGCCTGGGCAAGCAGATGTTTTGAGGGTGTGGTAGCTAGGGCGAGCGGAGGTTAACCATAACAGGCTCAAGTGAGGGGAGGCGCGAATGGGTAACGTGATGTGTTAGCGTCTAGTCAGCACCATGTGTCGCAATATTAGAGGATGAATCCGAGTTGTCGAGTGAACCACAAAGGGTAGTCTAAAAGTTGAGTTTGGATACACATCCCACTAAACAAAATGCTAAAAGTTTTTTAACTTTGAATGTCAAATTTGAAATTAGCTGCTTATATAACTGTTACGATAATTAAACTGAATTACGAACTTAATCAATCAAAATCCACAAAGTTTTTTATCTGCAACACGGCCCATGTCAAATTACATTCAAAGGGTACTTCACCCAATTTTGACTCATTTTTACGCACCCATTTTAAAATGTGATCCAAATTTAAAATCTTTACCGAATTGGTCCCCAAGTTCAGTTGCCTCTTTTTGGCCTCAAATCTTCTTTTCACTAGAAGCGAGCTCCGTTGCACAAAATTAATCATCTGCCATTTCAAGATCAGCACAATGCTCTCCACTTTAATAGCATTACTTGTTCCCAACCCCTAAAACATAATGGAACTTAAGTAGCTAATTTACTTCACAATTTACATCCATACTTAATATGAATACCTACAGCTTACACAATAAGAACTCTCTTCCCTTAATCTATGGTCAGAAGTGCAATTTCCATTACCTGCAACAATGTAGTCAATAGTGAAGCCAGTCTTGTGGTTGCAATTAAGGGGGAAATTCAACCCAATTATAGGTAAGCAGGTCAATTTAGGTTTCGCTTCGTGAATAACTGATTAAATGAGTAAAATGTAACAAGTTAGTAAAATTGTAATGGGTCAAACGGGTTGACCTGGTTACATGTGTCAAAAGTCGCCATAATTGTATTCACATGCTAGCTCCCCGACTCATTTTATTTAGAAGAAACTATATCTTTTTTTATTTTTTTAGTTGCTGTTAATATATCTAATGCGTGAGGTGCACATAATTGAGGGAAAAGACCAATCCAACCCGAGATGCGTTAACCCAACCTCTTACTGTCTTGTTATCCATCCAGTCCAATGAATTTATGAAATCAATAGCCATTACTTTTTACTTCTGTAAAATAAACTTCTTAAATTGGATAAGATGTGTTTACTAACTATATGGTCAGTACATTCAACTCTCTCCAACACCATTGCAGGATATTTTCAACTGCAAACAGGAATCCAGATAGTATAGTCTACAACACCATATAATTCATAGAACTCGTAAAGTTGCCAACCCGACATAGCATTAGTTATTTACAAGATACAAAAAGAGTAAAATAAATGAACAGAAAAGTTTGTTGGTCCAGCCTATTTCAACCAGCGCCATAAAACAATTATAAAACTACTATCCGACTATGAACTGGACTCGGCTAACAAGGTTGTATATTACAAAGATGGAAGTGAAATGTTCAGGTAGGGTAGCACTATAGCAGGTGCAGGTTGAGACGTTTAAAAAACTATCAATTTGGTTTGTGTCCTCACAAAAAATGGGTTCTGCTAAAATGGCCATTGAACGTGAGTTAAACTATATTTGTTTATATGGTTGTCGGTTAACATAACTCTTTTAAAATGTAATTAAACCAATCCAATAAAAAACAACTCAACACTTGCCTGCAAGTGATATGCAATACATCAAATATATGATATGCTAATGTGCTCAATTTTAAGCAATATTATTGTCGAGAGTTAATGAGCCTGCTTAACCGATAGTCCAAAGTATTTGACATTAAAAACAAGAGTGACTCCATACATCTGAAAATCCTCACCAGCAAATCACTAAGCCAGAGCAATAAGCCACCCCCACACAAGCTGATGTGCCAGAAATGCCGAGTACATACCGTTGTGATTGACCAACTTCACAATTAACAATTATTGGTTAGTTTGATGATAAAAACACAAAAAATGAAGTGCTTCAGTAGGTAGGTAACTGGAATCCTTACGTTATCCAGGTTCCGTATTTGTTTCATTGCTCCATCTGGGCCCTCACCACCGAACTTAAATTTCAACAAGTTGATCGTAAATAATCATGCGTAAATAATTAAAATAAATATGTTGTTTAACAGGGCTAAATGATTTCACCCAGACCCTTGATTTAAAAAAAGAATATACATTTAAAGAAACTAACTTGCGCCATTTATCCCAGGCGCTCTCCTATCTTAGTACTTCAATCTCTGCCATAAGTGCTTCTTTGTCGACCTTGTTGTCATCATCTTCATCAATAAGCACAAAAAAATGACTGTAGGTCCGGCTAGCGGATGATCTAGTCGCCTAATCCTTGTATACGAACTGACCCGATTGTGCGGAATCCAACCGGGAAAGCAAACCGAGATAAAGATCGACACGAACACAATACGCAAGATATAACGTTTAACGATTGATATGTTATAACCAGAATAGTTTGTTTACAAAGATTACATAAAGTTACTCTCACAAACTCTCTGATGTTCTCTCGTGTCTCTCTCTTGTGCATGTGCTCTCTTTTTGTGTGTGTGTGTTCTTTGCTTATATAATAACAGCAGCCGACGAAACCTCATGCAGGTCGACGAAAGTGGAAGTCTGCGACGAAACTTAATGTTTGACGAAACATCAATCAGAGAGTTTCGTCGACAAAGAATCAGAGAGTTTCGTCGACAAGCCATCAGAGAGTTTCGTCGACAAGCAGCTGATCAAGAGTTTCGTCGCAGCAGCTGATCAAGAGTTTCGTCATGAAGCAAACAGCAGGTTTCGTCATCAAGCAAAGAGGAGGTTTCGTCATGCAGGAATTGAAGTTTCGTCATGAACAAGACAAACAGAGAATAGATTTCTGAATTCACGTTGTTTAAATGCAATCTTCACATGAAATGTCTTCACATGACATCATCATGGTGATGTCATGATGATGTGTCTGCGGGAAACGCTCACGGCTCTTCGTGCTTCGTGTGTCGAACTCTGGGGCGCACGACGGAGGAATGTCGCGACGTCGGGCTTTAGCCGAAACTAACCGAGCCGAACCGAACCAAGTTGAACCGAACCGAGTCGCGTCCACATAATTATGTATCAACAAACTCCCCCTTGGACGCTACTCATGAGGTTCATCTTCCATGTCTTCCATGTCGGAGGATCTTCAAAGTCTTCACGTGTCGTACATAGAAAGTGTATCAACAAAATCCCTATTTCATTTAGGAAGTGTGTTAACAAACTCACCCTTAACATAAGCTCTCCTTTGAGTTATGCTCGTGAAACTGTTGATCTTCAATTCTTTAAATCCTTGTGGTGTTGATGATAGGTCAACGGCAACTCGATCATCTTTATCTCTTGAGTGCCTCCATGTCGTGTCTTCATTCCGAAGCTTGTCATCGAACATGTTCTCTTCGCCTTTAGCATCTGCACATGCAAGAAATCTAAACGCATAATGAGAACAACCGCTTGGAATATAGTTAACATAAATAAACCACACACATGTGACCATTATTCAATCAACTACCGTCCGACAGTTTGAAAGTTTAACAAATTGTTCAATTTTTTTTTAACTTTCAAAACTTGCAAATTTCGACCGTTTATGAAGATTTAGTTGTTTTGGTTTTGATCAGATTTCAGGCAACGAAGACTCGAGTTCCAACATCGGGTAATCAAAAGAAATTAGAAATAAAATCTTTTTGGCTTTTATAAAGTTTATATTAAAACACACCTAAAATATTTTTGGTATTTTGAATATTTCAAATGTAAAGACTGAAAGCAGTAAATAAATATATACAAAGTTGCAGAAACTGAAAGCATTAAATAAATATTTACAGACATTCTTTTTGCGAGTTTTGAGGGTAAGAGAATCATATCAGTGTACGGTCACGCCAAAACGCTCTTGTTGTTTAGTTAGTTAACATTTAGATAAGCATCCTATAACGGTTATCGGTATTGTTGTCCACATAAGCTCAACTTATCAGATGTAATCATGGCGAGGGGATACGATTAGTGTATGATTTATACTTACCTACCGGTGTTCATCCACACACGACACATTCCCGTATCAAGGTATGCATGAGGATTCATCTTACTGGTGAGTATACCATTTATCATCTGGGTATCATGGTTGTTTCTTTTACCGAAAACAACGGAGACGAAGTCTAGATCTTCTATGATACCATACATACGTGTACATACTGCATACGACCTCAATAAGTGATCAACAATCACATGTCCAAACAAAATAAGTGATAATATATTACAGATTCTTTGCGGGAGTGAAGTTTGTCTCTTTCCTGTACGTTTGTACTGACCTGTTCACGGACTTGCTCCTGTGCCCTCATGCATATGAAAATCAAGTTCCTCATCAATAAGTGATTCTATCACATAGGGCTTGTTTTCAATCAAAATAAGTGAGTATCTCACATTTTCATATATGTCAATTGTAGGACCGTGTTTCTTGTCCGAAACCGTGATTAGTTTGAGATTAGTTCAAGATGGGAGAGATTAGAGATGGATAAACACACTTCTTTGTATTAATCGGTAGTAAAACATTACAAATCGGCCCGATTACCTGATAACCGAACCAATACCAAACTAGTATACATCCGGGGAGAGACCAAGTGGTGATCTCTCCCCCACACAATGAAGCTCACAGTGAACTCTCTCAAAAGGAGTTCACCCTCTTTTCACTCTCTAAGTTTTGCAAATGACAAAGGGTTGGTATTTATACCCACACCCACTTGTCTAGCAAAACCTACACGGTCAAACATATAACCCTCTCGTTTGACCACTTCAAACGAGCGGGTCAATACACATTCATTTGACCGTTTCACTAATTATTACAAATTCAGCATAAAATAATAACTAATCTATTCGACAAGCATCGGACACAAAATCTGCATCAACAAATTCCCCCTTGTCCGTTGCTGTCGAATGCTGAAAATGCAACTACAATCGATCTTCAGTCAAGTATTCATCTTCTCTGTGTTAACAAATTCCCCCTTGACCGATGATCCAGGTAAGTAGTATCTTGACGCTCCTTGTATAATATTTCCCCCTCAAAGTACGCGTATCCGTGTTGGGTGTTGTGCAATTTCCTCACAAGGCTCAATTGACCGATCTTCCGCTGATCTTCCAATACTCCAACCGGCATTTGATAAGGGTTCCGTTCTTTAAGAACTGCATCAAGTCTTGATCTGTCATAAGAACTCTATTTCATTCAAGCATACTACATTGGTAGAGATTTCTGGTGAACTGTCTTCTGTAAACCATCTTTGTGGAATCGACCAAGTAATGCACTTTAATCTTCAGCATCAACACACAGGAAAGTCAGCTAGACCAAGTGTATCCCTTGCAAGCTCAACCAACATGCTTAGTTGAACTACATCCAGATCTCATTGTCTCGCCTTTGTGAAGTTGACCACGTAATGCACTACGGATCTTCAGCATCAGTACTCAGGAAGTCAGCTTAACCAAGTACATCGTTTGCAAACTCAACGAATTGAGTTACCCCCAGATCCCTGTAAAATCCCAAAGAAACATCAAACCCAAAACCGAATCCTGCAGGTCTTCAGCCTTGAACTATCAGCTTTCATAAAGATTCCCCAGGTCTTCAGTGAACAACGCTTTTGTAACTACCGTAGACTTTAGAAACCTGTATTTTTCTGTGCAAAACCCTTCACACTGGCTGGAGAATTAATTAAAATCCTCAAATATGTTTGTCTGTGCAAAACATTCCACGCCGAAATTTACCGAAGATATCACCAGAAAATCACAAACTCTACCACCTGTGATTGCGTTTAGAAATTTACCGAAGAAATTCAACATACGAAAATTTTTATTCCCCCATTTCTTTGGTAAGATCTCTAAACCTTAACAGATTCCCTTCACTTTTAAGGAACTGTCGTCAACTTTCAAATGTTCACCAATTCCCTTCACTTAGCGGAACTGTCGTCAATCTTCACTGATTGTTCTCGGTTTTTCGAAAAATCACGAAAACGACTTTCTTCTTTGCATATTCTAGTTGAATAAGAACGTCCCCTAGTACCCCGTAGGATCCGACTTGTATCCCTCCAAAGACTTTGTGAACTCGTTAGGACCGGTATTGACATTCTAGGTTCATTCATTCGTTACCAAATGCGAGAATATGACAATAAACAAAAAGATTTATTCGTTGCATATTCTAGTTGATAAAGAAATTTCGCCTAGTACCCCGTAGGATCCGACTTGTATCCCTCCAAAGACTTTGTGAACTCGTTAGGACCGGTATTGACATTCCAGGTTCATACGTTCGTTTTCAAATGCGAGAATATGACAATAAACAAAATGCTTTCGAACATTTGCGAATAACCGATAAAAATCATAAACATTGACGTGCGGAAGTGAACATACCATTTTGGTTTTTGGCCCATAGTAGTCAAGTCACCAAATTTGATGTTTGAATCGGTAACCGTGACTACCCCACATTCAAAATAAAAATCATGTTTTCATCAAGCTTCATCATCCCTTACGTTCCTGAACCCGTTCGAATTTGACGTTGAAATTTGGAAGCGTAGTTCAAATCAACTTCGCGAATACCCGACCAACTAGTTGTTTACAAATTTAAGAACTAAATTTGCAACAAAACTCAAAGCCCAGACTTGAACTTATAGAAAATTTTGTTGATCAAATTTTTTTTTTCAAGAAGCCCAATCATGAATTTTGATGTCTTTCAATATTAGAGGCCCAAGACATAAGGGTTATCATCAAGCATGTGACAACTCGTAATCTCCGGAATCCTTTCGCTGTACTGATCCTTTGTCTTGCGACGTACGTTACTTGAAAATAACACGTTTTGATTATTAGTTTATGATTGCGGGTTTACGTGCCACGTGTTTGAGAATGTGGTATGTACGTATAAGTCTCGTCGCATCAAAAACCCTTTTGTTCCATCATTGTTTGAGAATGTGGGCCACACATCATTGTTCCATGTTTTATCTTGGCCAAAACCCTTTTTGTCTTGGATCCTGAATGCACAGCCCAAAGACCACACGGCCCAAGGGTGTGGCCGGTTCTTGTTGTGATCGCACACACACAAATAGGGTGTGGGTGATTTTTATAATCTAGTTATTACCAACATGCATCAAACCCTAAACACTTCCTTCTCCTCTCCTTTTGGCATCGATGACAGCCCCTCCTCTCTCACGAGACTCTCTTTTGTGCCAAGCTATTTTATCCATCATCTAACCCGGTTAGTCCAATAGCAGTGTTTAATTCTATATGTCAATGATTGTTATGGTCGATACGAGCGTTGCGTCTAGACATGTTTTACGTGATATTATATGCTTGACATAATACGATTTGTGAAACCCGTGATAAATAACTTGTGTTACTCATTAGAATTAATCCCGATCAACATGGGTTATTGATTAATGACATAGGGCTGTTTAGTCATCGGATCTAGGTGTGGAACATGAAAGAATTTGTATGTTTGAATTGCATAAGGGACTAGCTTACTAGTGACGCATAAGTCATAAAAATTGGTTGATGCATTTGATCATTAACTGGGTTTGATCTGGAATGATATTATCCATGGGGAATATTACTGAGTCACGATTAGAGTTCATATGATAAAAATTATTGAGTAACGATTCACTGGAATTATGTGAATGATTATGGTTCTGGAGGTTTGAAACTTGTAACCGATTGAATCTTATAACGGTTTTAATTTGATGAGAATGATAATTGTGATGTTAATTGCTATGTTGATATATCATAGTCTTTAAAGGTCCAATGGCATTGAAGGTAAATGATCTGATAAAGTGGATAACTTTGACTATAGGTGGCGGCCCACGTGCTAATTTAATCAAACAATGCAAGCATTTGATATTTGATAAGGTTGTCAGTAAAAGATATTTTGTATACTAAATGATTAGGTTGATAGGTTGATTACTGCTTTGAGGACACGTAACATGTGCAAACAATGAAAGAAGGTATTGATGTTAATGCACACACTTAAGTTAACCTACTAGTTTTTGGGCCGGATGACTAATAGCTGGGTCACACCTTAGGCATCGGGTTATAGGCCAATCAAATCCCCGAATTGAAACCAGGCCATTACCGAATCCGTAAGCCCAAAAGGGTTAGACCGAGCAGATTAAAAATAGAATTCGGTAGGCCTGCAACTCGGTTGGGCTACCACGTGAGGGTAATGAGCTGCGAAAAATTAAGTGCTAATATGTAAATCAGAATGGGTCACATTATCTTATGTGAAGCCAAACAGTGAATGTATTGGGTTATACATGAATTGTGTTTTATTTTGTTTAGTTGCAAGTCCAATCGTATGAACGATAAGAGGCCCAATCACACATATATATACTTACATCGGTATGAATAACGTAACGAATCGTCAAGTGTTGTAGCCGGTTAAGTTGTGATATGTAACGACTTGTGAATCGAACGTTTATTGTGTGTTATGTGAACTATGTATGATATGAGATTACGTAAATTGTTACGCCATACGTGCCACGAGATGAATGATCTATGTTTACAACTTGTCTTAATAAGTGGATGTTGGTGCATGAGTCTAATTAATATCGGTAACTATGATAGGATTGTTTCGAGCAACTGAAAACATAACTAGTCTTACCGAGCAAACCAAAGGTGAGTTCACTGCACTTTTCTAAGCATGCGTCCCGGTGGTTTTGGGACATCTGGTAAACGTTTCTAAAGGGAATACTGGGTAAACTGTTATTTGGGATGTTGGTTATTGAACACAGAATCGATCATCTACCGTGTTGCCTGTAAGGCAATGGGGTAACTAGTTGATAGCGCTATTAGGTTTGACACCATCACACCGGGCCGTAAGGACGGGCGTGATCTAGTTACCTGGACATCATTACCAATGCTTGGTTAAGGGCATTGGGGTTGGGCACACTCCCAGGTTATATTGGGCACACTCCCATGGTATATATTGGACACACTTCCAGTATATAAGACTCTCCTACGTTAATAACAATCCCAAAACGAAACGATGAGTTGACTTAACAGATATCTGGTAACTACACACGTTAACAAAACCTTGAACTCACCAGCGTCGTCTGACACACTTGTCTGCATGCTTGCAGGTCGCTAGAATTCGTGACGTGGACTTGCTATCTGGGAGTGCTGGAGTGGTCATGGATCGAGGCTCTTGGATTAACTTATAAGTGAAACGTTGGTTTTGAACATTTACTATGAAACAATTGTTAAATGATTTACTATATGCTTCCGCTACACAACTCTTTGGGAGTAACCCTATGTTTGATATTTTCTATTGGTAATTCATGACATGTTTTATTTAAATATTTATCATTGGTTCAATGTGATTGGTGGCTCAAACTCTGATGAGTAACACGCCTCGCGGAGTTCCCGCAGGTGGTATTTTGGGGGTGTTACAGTTTGGTATCAGAGCCACTGGTTATAGTGAAGTTGGTTTTAAAACGTTTTTGTTTTTTTATAAAACCAGACTATAACCGAACAGATCCGAAATCGACCATGACACTCAGCTCCAGATTGCAAGGTTCGTCTTTCTCATTTGTTGCATACATTACATGATTAGTACACAATTGCTTATGACACAACATACGAACACACACTCGTCACTATAGTATGATTGCATGAGTTACTTGCTTACATCATGACTCGTTTTGAAAATCCGTAAGGGGCAGACTCGGGGAGCGTGCTGGCTGCCCAAGGCGGACAATATCATGGTGCATTGATAGTATGCCATAGTACTTGGATTCCCATGACTTTATTACCTTGGTAACCTCCGTTTGACATTTGAGTTGAAGAACCATTTGACATGAGTTAGGAGAAACTGAGATGAGCATGCAAATCACAATATTATTGTGGGTGCACACATAATAATAATGTGGGGTGCATGTGAGTCCCAGTGAGCCCTAACAAGTGAAAGAGGGATTTTGTTCTGTTATCTAATCAATGAGAAATGTAACAAACCTATGTGGGGTCATAGCAGTGATTGTCTTTTACTCGAGTGTGATCTTTTCATTCCGTTCTGAATCCTTACGAATCTCGATGCTATCGAGTATTACCTGAACACACATCTGAACGCCTAGCGAAACGTGTAGAATGCTAGGTGCTTGCATGAACATCCTCGAGTTGGTCTAAACCTTTCTAACTTCTCTTCGTTTGCTAGAACTCTATGTATTGACGTCTTATACTCCTAAGTGTGAGCACTTCTGCAGCACTCTCGCAGCATACTGCGTATTACTCAAACAACTTGCAACATTGATGGGCAAGAGGATGAATATAGCACTTTACCGACCTCAGTATTTGGACGACCCCGATTTCCAGCAACGAACATCAGCAATTTGACTCCAATTAACCCTTTAAACCTAGTCAGCGACTCATGGGAGTCAACTCTTATAAATCAATCAGGACGTAAGCGATGGCAACTGATTATAGGGTGGAATGAGTAACTTCCCACGCAGTGAGTAGTGTCTTAGGACGCGACACTGAATGAGACAGGATGGACCCTGTTGTTGAAAGACCGTAAGGCCCTGTTTCAAGCAACAACCTTAGAGGCAGCAGTCACGACAACAACCAAGGGAACGGCGGCCGTATTGGAAATACTCGTAACGAAAACAACAGACACTGGAAATGATGCTCATGGAAGGGCGTTTAGGATTGGCGTAGGCAACGCCAGGTGTAATAACAACATGATAGCTTGCATGTTTTGGGTAACTAATCATTTCGGCTCTGTTCTGCTTGACTCTGATGCTTCTTGAAACCAAACCTGCTGTGGAATCAGCTGAGGGCAAGTCAACTGAAACCTCATACGATGGTTGGGATGCAACTAGACCTTGTGGGACAAGTATTCGACGTCGACCTTCCTTCTACTACCCTTGAAAGTTTGATGCAATAGTTAGTATGGGTTGGTTATCCATACATCGCGCAGATATACTATGTGAAAAGAAAACTTTGTGTACCCCTCTCCCTAGTGGAGAACCGTCATCTGTTCCAGAATATTATAGTTGTGTAAAGGTTGGCAACAATTCTGCAATGAAAGCCCAGAAGTGCCTACGGAGGAACTACCCCGCCAGGTTGGCAACTGTTGCTAATGTTAAGGCTAAGGAAAATATGATCGGGGATCCACCGATTATTCGTGACTCCTTACAGTGTGCTGTTCGAGGAACTTTCAGGTTTACTTCCACAACTGTTAGTCGGAACCTCAGTTGATTTCACGCCAGAGGCAGCCCTGAAGATTCGTACTCTTACCGCCTTGCACCGGGAGGGTTGCAAGAACTGTCTAAGCTACCACAAGAACTACTGGACATGAGTTATATCGGACCTAGTTTCTCGCCTTGGGAAGCCCTAGTTATATCCGTGAAGATAAGCCATTTCGTAGGTGTACTGATTGTCGAGAACTCATCAAGGCGACAGTCGAGAACCGTTTGCCTCGACCATGTATTGACAACCTGTCAACCAATTGCAAGGGACGAGCTTTCATTCGAGGATTGATTTACGAGCGAACTATTATCAGATGGAAATATAAGGGGGAGAATATTCCTGAAACGGCATACCGAACGCAGAACGGCCATTGCAACTTGTATTTCACGACCTTGGGTTAACCAACACACCAGCAGCCTTATGGATTACATAAAACGACCGCGTTATCAATGACGTTTTGGCCCATTTCCAGGAGAAAGGAACATCAGGGGCGGCATTGGCATCTTATTTTAGAGCTCCTGAGGGGGGAGCCACTCCGTGCGAAGTCTTGTTAGATGTAATTACTGGATTCGAGAGGTACATTTTTAGTCATGAAATCAACAAAGTGGAATACATGTGGACCTCGTTAAGATCCATTCTTTTAGAAACCGTTTGGCACCCAACATTCATTAGGGGACGTAACAATTCCTTGGTTTCGCTGGATACCATCATAGATTCAACGTGGGGTTTTTGAAGATTGCGCCGCTGTAATTTCTTTAACACGGCGGGGTGCTGTGGGTACATGGGAGGCAGGACAGGAGAATGTCTTTTCACCCTTCGAATCCCAACCCAACAATGCACTGAGCATCGTCGTTACCTAAGGGTACGGGTAATTTAGTGGTATACCATGACGGTCCGAATCAGAATTCCAGTTACGCACCGACGCAACACGAGAGAGTGATGATTTATGTAATGGAGTTACAAAAAGGAACTGCACGACACACAACCGGCGGTGAAAATCGTGATCTTTGGATTTACTTGGAGGCATTACTTGGACGGTACCGAATGCGCTACTTAGACCGATCACAAGGGCCTCCGGTGTACCCTTGTTTCGAAAGAGCTAATGATGCAATGGCATCACTGGATGGAACCTTTAAATGATTACACTGGGAAACCTGAACGTGTATGAGCCTTGCAACTTACTACCGACTCCAACCTACCTGATCAGACTCGCTCTGTTAAAAAAAATGAAGAACTGAAGAAGGAGAATCTTCAAGTTAAACCCATGCGGGGCATGGAGAAGCAACCTTTGGCAGGTCGGACGATATGTGTTACCTCAGGGAATGAATGTGGGTCTCTTTATACGGCAACTGTAGGAAACTTGTGTTGAGCAGAGCCCACCGACCTTGATATTCTAGTCGTCTGGGCTTTCATGAGAGACATTAGGATTTACAAATCTTACACTGGTGATAGGGCATGAGGGCCCACCTAGCTATGTATGTGAATGATGTTTGACTTGTGGGAAAGTTAAGGGGCAGAATCAGCAACTAAAAACACACCTATGAAAATGAGAACAGACTGCCAGGGATTCTACAACTCGGAACGAAACCAATATCACCTGGGTGATCATTGCTTGTCTCACGTTACCAGCACACTTTCTTACGATCAAGGAAACTGACGATCTTCACAGCTGTGAATGTTCCTTTGAGAGAGGCGGCTTTTAGGCCCGAGGTGCCAACTCCTGTATCTCTGATTTTGATCTATACCTGATTTATGACAGGCACTACACAACATGCTTGGCTCACGTCCAGACGTGAGCATTACTCATCATCATAGGACAAACGATTAGGGTAAATGAATCATCCTGACACTCGAAGACATGCTGCGAGCATGTGTGCGACCGACTTAGTAAATTGGAAGGACGAACACCTTCGGTCGAGTTCTACTGTATCAATTATCATTCTAGTATCCAGATAGCTCTGTTTGGGGCATGGTATGGATGCTAATACCAATCTTTGTTGACTAAAGCGAGTGACAACCCAATCACAGGACCAGGACGTGTACTCAAAACTGTTGGGAAGATTGCTAGGATTGGACATCGGTTGGCGGCAACGCGTGGCCGTCGAAAAAGTTGGTAAGCTCAGGAGACACTGGGAGTTAGTTGTAGGCGATCGTATCATGCCGAAGGTCTCACTCTAGGAGGGTGTGGTACACTGGGAAGTGTGGCAAGTTTAATTTATGTTACGTTGAGTCACTCAGGATTCTAGAAAGAATCGGTCATGTGGCCTACAAACTCGAGTTACCCGACGAATTGGGCAACGTACCCAATGTCATTTATGTTTCGAATCCAGGGCAAGGGTTGACCGATGAAACACTTGTGATACCCTTATTAGAGTCTGAGGTTAATGACGAGTTACAGTTGTTGAGGGATCTACTGGAATCATGGACCAGGACGTCAAGGTTCGTTTTCATAGTTGGAATTCAATTGGGAGAGTTCGTTGAAACTCAAGACGTGGACCGGAGTTCACGTGGGAATGTAATGATCGGATGAAGCTTTAGCATCCTCAATTGTGCAAACGGTTAGTTCAACCTTGGATGTCATTAACGAATTTCGGGACGAAATTCCTTTCAAGTTGGGGATGATGTGGCACCCGAGGAAAATCCACACTCATCCTGATCTATCACTTCACTCCTCTGCGACGGCTATTCAAATTTCGGGACGAAATTTCTTTCAAGTTGGAGATGATGTGACAACTCGTAATCTCCGGAATCCTTTCGCTGTACTGATCCTTTGTCTTGCGACGTACGTTACTTGAAAATAACACGTTTTGATTATTAGTTTATGATTGCGGGTTTACGTGCCACGTGTTTGAGAATGTGGTATGTACGTATAAGTCTCGTCGCATCAAAAACCCTTTTGTTCCATCATTGTTTGAGAATGTGGGCCACACATCATTGTTCCATGTTTTATCTTGGCCAAAACCCTTTTTGTCTTGGATCCTGAATGCACAACCCAAAGACCACACGGCCCAAGGGTGTGGCCGGTTCTTGTTGTCATCGCACACACACAAATAGGGTGTGGGTGATTTTTATAATCTAGTTATTACCAACATGCATCAAACCCTAAACACTTCCTTCTCCTCTCCTTTTGGCATCGATGACAGCCCCTCCTCTCTCACGAGACTCTCTTTTGTGCCAAGCTATTTTATCCATCATCTAACCCGGTTACTCCAATAGCAGTGTTTAATTCTATATGTCAATGATTGTTATGGTCGATACGAGCGTTGCGTCTAGACATGTTTTACGTGATATTATATGCTTGACATAATACGATTTGTGAAACCCGTGATAAATAACTTGTGTTACTCATTAGAATTAATCCCGATCAACATGGGTTATTGATTAATGACATAGGGCTGTTTAGTCATCGGATCTAGGTGTGGAACATGAAAGAATTTGTATGTTTGAATTGCATAAGGGACTAGCTTACTAGTGCCGCATAAGTCATAAAAATTGGTTGATGCATTTGATCATTAACTGGGTTTAATCTGGAATGATATTATCCATGGGGAATATTACTGAGTCACGATTAGAGTTCATATGATAAAAATTATTGAGTAACGATTCACTGGAATTATGTGAATGATTATGGTTCTGGAGGTTTGAAACTTGTAACCGATTGAATCTTATAACGGTTTTAATTTGATGAGAATGATAATTGTGATGTTAATTGCTTTGTTGATATATCATAGTCTTTAAAGGTCCAATGGCATTGAAGGTAAATGATCTGATAAAGTGGATAACTTTGACTATAGGTGGCGGCCCATGTGCTAATTTAATCAAACAATGCAAGCATTTGATATTTGATAAGGTTGTCAGTAAAAGATATTTTGTATACTAAATGATTAGGTTGATAGGTTGATTACTGCTTTGAGGACACGTAACATGTGCAAACAATGAAAGAAGGTATTGATGTTAATGCACACACTTAAGTTAACCTACTAGTTTTTGGGCCGGATGACTAATAGCTGGGTCACACCTTAGGCATCGGGTTATAGGCCAATCAAATCCCCGAATTGAAACCAGGCCATTACCGAATCCGTAAGCCCAAAAGGGTTGGACCGAGCAGATTAAAAATAGAATTCGGTAGGCCTGCAACTCGGTTGGGCTACCACGTGAGGGTAATGAGCTGCGAAAAATTAAGTGCTAATATGTAAATCAGAATGGGTCACATTATCTTATGTGAAGCCAAACAGTGAATGTATTGGGTTATACATGAATTGTGTTTTATTTTGTTTAGTTGCAAGTCCAATCGTATGAACGATAAGATGCCCAATCACACATATATATACTTACATCGGTATGAATAACGTAACGAATCGTCAAGTGTTGTAGCCGGTTAAGTTGTGATATGTAACGACTTGTGAATCGAACGTTTATTGTGTGTTATGTGAACTATGTATGATATGAGATTACGTAAATTGTTACGCCATACGTGCCACGAGATGAATGATCTATGTTTACAACTTGTCTTAATAAGTGGATGTTGGTGCATGAGTCTAATTAATATCGGTAACTATGATAGGATTGTTTCGAGCAACTGAAAACATAACTAGTCTTACCGAGCAAACCAAAGGTGAGTTCACTGCACTTTTCTAAGCATGCGTCCCGGTGGTTTGGGACATCTGGTAAACGTTTCTAAAGGGAATACTGGGTAAACTGTTATTTGGGATGTTGGTTATTGAACATAGAATCGATCATCTACCGTGTTGCCTGTAAGGCAATGGGGTAACTAGTTGATAGCGCTATTAGGTTTGACACCATCACACCGGGCCGTAAGGACGGGCGTGATCTAGTTACCTGGACATCATTACCAATGCTTGGTTAGGGGCATTGGGGTTGGGCAAACTCCCAGGTTATATTGGGCACACTCCCATGGTATATATTGGACACACTTCCAGTATATAAGACTCTCCTACGTTAATAACAATCCCAAAACGAAACGATGAGTTGACTTAACAGATATCTGGTAACTACACACGTTAACAAAACCTTGAACTCACCAGCGTCGTCTGACACACTTGTCTGCATGATTGCAGGTCGCTAGAATTCGTGACGTGGACTTGCTATCTGGGAGTGCTGGAGTGGTCATGGATCGAGGCTCTTGGATTAACTTATAAGTGAAACGTTGGTTTTGAACATTTACTATGAAACAATTGTTAAATGATTTACTATATGCTTCCGCTACACAACTCTTTGGGAGTAACCCTATGTTTGATATTTTCTATTGGTAATTCATGACATGTTTTATTTAAATATTTATCATTGGTTCAATGTGATTGGTGGCTCGAACTCTGATGAGTAACACGCCTCGCGGAGTTCCCGCAGGTGGTATTTTGGAGGTGTTACAAAGCAATCACAGCCCAACTCCACTACCCATAAAGATTTCAACCCATTTCATTAGATGGTAGGTAATAAAACCCAATAGTCAATAACCAAATTTTAATCCAAAATAAAATTACCAGCCGATAGTCTTTTCTTCATGTGAATATATTTGTGCCATAATATAGGCCAATTAAAAGAAACTGGACATATAATATAGCATTCTGATATTCCACTAAACAAGTTTTAGGCCCCACCATGTGCAGCTTAGACATAGTTATGGATCAAATAATTTAGACCAACATACTCACCAGTCCAGCCCAATAAAAAATGGCCCAGCATAAAGACCTAGCTGCTTCTCCTTTGCAATAACATCTCAGCTAGAGGTGCACAAACCGGTTAATTTTAATAACCAGATCGGTTAACGGGTTATACCGGTTAATTTGACTTTTTGACTTTAACCGGTTAATGCTTTAACCGGTTATTACTTTAACCGGTTATTTTTTTAACTGGTCCGGTTAATTACTTTAACCGGTTCGGTTAATTAACCGGTTATTTTCGGTTAAAAACCGTTTTTTTTTGCCTTTTTTTTTGAATTTTTCGGTTATTTTTTCGGTTAACCAGTCTATCGGTTAAAAAACCGGTTTAAAAAACCGGTTAATAACCGGTTATTATATTAAAAACTTGTAACCGGTTACTAACCTACGGTTAAATAACCGGCTGGACCGGTTATTCCTAAATCGGTTATTAACCGGTTACGGTTTCGGTTAATAACCGGTTACGGTTAATTAACCGGTTATTTTGTGCACCTCTAATCTCAGCCAACAAACCACTTCTCAATTCTCTTTCTGTGATAAAACATCCAAAACCCCTGTTCAATCTATACCTTCGATACACAGACCTCCAAACAACGAACCCCCAAAAAAAATTCAACTTGTGCAGCATCCCCCATAATCAGCCGCTACATTCATTCCTTGTGACATCCTCTTCTGCGATTCAACCTCCAAACAAAAAACTTTTGTTCAGACATCATCTTTGGATAAGAGATTGTTAATAGCAGCCAACATCCTGGTCTTCTCTTTCTCTGGTAACATCTGATTCAGCCGACAAACCTAATTGTCATCCTTTCTCTTTCTGCGATACCAGCTGATAATCAGCCAAGGAGCTGACGAAACTATGACCAGGTCGACGAAACTTCAGTTATGACGAAACCAGGAGAGTTTCGTCACACTCCCAAGACCGGCGAAACTTGTAAAGGTTTCGTGGACAGCAGGTGTGAGGGAGTTTCGTCGCAGACAGCAAGCAGATGGAGTTTCGTTGGGGGTGGGGTTTCGTGGGGAGGTGGGGTTTCGTCGGAAACCCTAACATTTCTTAACAGCCGCTACCACTTCTTCAAGAACACAGCCATTGTTCACTTTGCAGATCTGACCAAACACGCCTAAAAAATGATAACGGATGATGAAAACTTGTTAAACTTGGTGTGAAAGATGAAACCCAACTCTTTTGTACGGTCTGATTCATCTCAGACCCATAGATTTAGTTCCAAATCTGGGTTTTTCTCCATTTTCACCATTTTTACATCTTGAACAAAAATCATAAAAATCACAGATCTAGAGCACCTGTGATTTAGCAAACGGTTAGATTTACTAAATCGGGTACCATGGCTCTGATACCAATTGTAGGACCGTGTTTCTTGACCGAAACCGTGATTAGTGTGAGATTAGTGTGAGACGGGAGAGATTAGAGATGGATAAACACACTTCTTTGTATTAATCGGTAGTAAAACATTACAAATCGGCCCGATTACATGATAACCGAACTAATACCAAAGGAGTATACATTCGGGGAGAGACCAAGTGGTGATCTCTCCCCACACAATGAAGCTCACAGTGAACTCTCTCAACGGAGTTCACCCTCTTTTTCACTCTCTAAGTTTTGCAAATGACAAAGGGTTGGAATTTATACCCACACCCACTTGTCTAGCAAAACCTACACGGTCAAACATATAACCCTCTTGTTTGACCACTTCAAACGAGCGGGTCAATACACATTTGTTTGACCGTTTCACTAACTATTTCAAATTCAGCGTAAAATAATAATTAATCTATTCGACAAGCATTGGACACAAAATCTGCATCAACAATGACAAAAAGATTTGTCATCATCTTCATCAATATTCAATAACCACAAAAGATATGTCAGAATTATTAGAATATCAAGATCTGATTACATTTTGAGTCTGAGCATGTTAAAGAAATGCAAATAAATATTAAGATTTAGAGTCTCTTAACAAACCTGAATAATGGAAAATCGACGTTTCATTATTATCTTTAGTAAAAGTGCAATAACCAGAACCTGTAGTCTTCAAATAATTTGTATCAAATTCTAAAAGAACAGCATAAATCATATAATTTGCTATAAATCATGATAACACAACCCATTAACAACTCAAAAACAAGTGATAAACAAGAATATGGGGCGATGCTAACAAAAATTACCTTTAGATTGCTCAGCATCTTTACAGTTGCTGGATTAAAATAGAGCAACAAAAAATTATAATCAGATATTGTATAAAAGAAAATAAAGCTATGTTATCGGATATAAGGCTATTGATTATAGAACAAGCTACCTGCATGATGAACTTCAAGTAGTTATTGATAGCATAGAGAAATGTTGGAACAATAAGAAGCACATTGTTCCTGGTCTCGCAACCCGATCTCACACGATTTAGCAAGGTAGACTTAAAATACACACATCAACAGTGGCATTACTTATAAGCTCCTAGTTGGACCCATATCATGTACCAGCACAACAAGGGCCTGTTCTAGGGATTCCGTATGGTCCCTCCCTATACAGATACAAAACAAAAAACGGAAAATATCAAAATTTGAGAGCAGGTAAAACCGTAAAAGTAAATGTGAAATTTATCATATGATTACCTAACAGATGTATTATGTGGATCAAATGCAGAAGCAATGGCTATGCGAAAATAGATGGCATATGACTTGTGGATATGCTTCACCTGCAAAGCAAAAGACGCAAATATTAAAGCCATATATCTTAAACCTTGAGGATACGAAAGTTACTTTCTCATGCAATGTTTCATATGTGGAGAAGAACAACATTTAGCTAATATATATATATATATATATATATAGGGAGTCGCTAAAATAAAAACCACTCCCAGTTGTAAGAACCGCGGGAACCACTTTCAACCAACAGAATATGCCAACAGAAAGGGTATATTAGTCATTTACCCAAAACATCAAATCCCCCTCTCTCTCTCTTCCATTAATGACACCAGAGATTTAAAATCTCTCCATATTCTCTCTCTTCAAAACTTTATTATCTCTCTTCCATTAATTATACCAGAGATTTATAAAACTCCATCCTTTCTCCTGTGTAAAAGAAACTTCCCCGCCATCTCTCTCTCATAATTTGATCTCACCGGCGATATGTCAGTCGGTACTCCGGCGCCCAGCATCTCCGACAAACCCCCCAAAAACCCACCGAGCTCCCTCCTTTCCGTTCACCGGCGACTTCTCCGTCACACACCACCATCCTCCTTCTCCCCCGTTTTACCGACAACCTCACCCTACAACCACCTCCTCCCTCTTTTCCGGTAACTGATTATTCAGCGATGATGTCCTCTGTGTTTCCGGTAACTTATTTTCCAGAGACGAGCTCCGGAGGTGCGGCTCCGGTGGTTTCAGCAGCATCGATGAACGGCTGAGTCCATTTTATTTTGTTTCTTTTCTTCACCTTCTTATTTTCAGATCCGTTTGAATGAGTTAATTATCCGATTAGACTTGTGGTTGCAGGAGGTGGTGGTTGACAGTTGGGGGGGAGGGGTGTTGATGGTGACGGTGGTGTTTTTGATGGCCAACGGCGGTGTTGATGGGGGGGGGGGGTGTTGATGGCGGAAGGGAGTGGTGAGTGGTGGGGTTGCACCGGTGGTGCCGATGGTGCCCCGTGGCGCCGATGGTGCCCCGTGGCGCCGATGGTGCCCCGTGGCGCCGATGGTGCCCCGTGGCGCCGATGGTGCCCGAATTGGGGGTTAAGTTGTCTTCTTGATTCTGATGGGTATATTTGATATGTTTTGGGGGTTTTGAATTGGGTTCTTTGATTTCTGTTTTTGATTTGTATTCTTGATTGGGTGGGTTTTGATCCGTTGGATTGGGCGGCGATGATGAGAAAAAGAAAAATCGTAGATTTTGATGACGATGGTGCGGCAAGGACGGCAGAGGGTAGGTTTTTGAACCTGCAACCCCACTTTGCAGCCTCTGATTATCGGATCTGAGGCAAAACTTCGTTTTTTTTTCAAGAATCCACTCGTTCTTTTGATTTTTGTTTGAAGGGTTTTTTTTTAGGCGTCGATGATGATAGCAAACTATCTGAGACACCCCCGAGTGTGCGATTTTCTAGGTGCGTTCGGTTTTGCGTAAAAACATTTTTGTAAAAAAAAGTTAAACCGTAAACTTTTTAACGTAAAACGTAAAAACATAAAACGTAAAAAGTTTTACGTAAAACGTAAAAAGTTTTTCGTAAAACGTAAAAAGTTTTAGGTCAAACGTAAATCGTAATTTTTTTTAGTAAAACGTAAAAAGTTTTACGTAAAACATAAAAAACCGTCGCGTAAAACGTAAAAAACGTAAAAAATCTTAACGTAAAAAACCGGCGTGTAAAACGTAAAAAAACTTTAATGTAAAAAAACATTAACGTAAAAAACCGGCGCGTAAAACGTAAATAACGTTAACGTAAAAACGGCGTTAAAATGTTAACGTAAAAACCGGGCGCGTAAAACGTAAAAAAAACTGGGCGCGTAAAACGTAAAAAAAACGTTAACGTATAAAAACGTTAACGTAAAAAAAAACCGGGCGCGTAAAAAACTGGCGCGTAAAACATAAAAAAAACGTTAACGTAAAAAACCAGCGCGTAAAACGTAATAAAACGTTAACAAAACCAGCGCGTAAAACGTAATAAAACGTTAACGTAAAAAAACGGCGCGTAAAACGTAAATAACGTTAACGTAAAAACCGGGCGTAAAAAAAGGGCTCTTCAAAACGTTTTTTTTAATCTCATCC